>CM060356.1:10208456-11546636 GCA_030545235.1 Helianthus tuberosus | reverse complement strand
CCTTGTTCCCTTTTATTTTGATAATTATTAACATTTGCTTCAGGTATAGTTAATGATCCTGTGGGACGGGTTTCATGATTTTTCATCAAAAATATGTTATGCTGTTCTGCTACGAGGAGATGTGCATTCAAATCAGAGTATCTGTAAAATCTCAACAATCGATATTGTTGTGCTAAACTTATATGTGATGCATGAAATGTGGAGTAAGTTTTCTCCAATTTTTCTTCCTCAGTAACAGGATGCCCACAAAACTCTAATTTTGAGCATATTTTAAATAAAGCAGATGTGTAATCATTTACTTTTGTAAAATCTTGGAACCTCAGATTGTTCCATTCATTTTTAGCTGTAGGAAGTAAAACTTCATTTTGATTATCAAATTTGTTCTTCAAATCCGTCCATAATTCATATGGATCATCAGAATTGAAATATTCATGTTGTAGTAAATTATCAATGTGTTTATGAATAAACACATCAGCTTTGGCCTTTTCCTGGTCCGAACAATTATTCTCTTCATTTATGACTTCTATTACACCCATTGCTTTTAGGTGTCTTTTGACATTTGCTGTCCAAGTCATATAATTTTCTCCGGAGATATTCAATGCTGGAAATTCAAGTTTCGCGATGTTTGCCATTTTGTTACTAAATACAAATATATAAATATTAGGATTACATATTTATTAAAATGAGATAAAATATAACAATACACATAATTAAAATGTTAGTTGCATAAATAAATGTTAGCTTGCATAAATGAATGTTAGATGCGTAAATAAACGTTAGATGTATAAATGTTAAATTCATAAATAAATGTTAGATGGTTTGTAGTCCCATTATTATTATATTCCCATAGCAATAGGTACCCTGTACTCATTTTTATTTATCAAAGAACTATATTATAAATATACATATATATAAAGGAGAAACAGGATCTAAAAGATCATCCTAAAGGTGTATGGTTTTACAATCCACTGGTGCACCCTTAGGCTTTCAACCTATATATATATATATATATATATATATATATGTACACATACGTATGAAATTCTTACATTGAGTATGGTAATAGCTCCTATGCTTTTGTTGATTTGCTTGGTAGAGAACCCTCATGCTGATAACGTGTTACGAAACAAAGAGATTGAGATTAAAACTTTCTCAATATATCTTTCTCTATATTCCTCTCTTCTTTTCACAAATTACACTCTATCGAATCTTGCTTGAACAACCGACTCACACACAGTTGTGAGAAATCATCTACATTCGTTATATAGAAAAGAAAAAGAAATAAAACAAAACTGGTGGGGTCTATGTCTGCCAAACTTTCTCAATAATTCATAATAAGAACATGATTATTGATGATGATTTATGTTTCAGTCAGAGATTTTCAATATAATAACATAAACTATCTATAAAGCCCATAACTAACTTTAATGACGCCACCGCTTTCAGTGACGGACCCAGAAATTTTTTCATGGGGGTGCGGAACATTTTTAAAAATTTTAGGCCCCAATGTATATAAATAAAAAATCGGTTCGTATCGGGTCGGTTCGGGTCGAGTTAGGTCATGTAAAACAAAAGAACTAAATTTATATGATCATCAAAAACACGTCAAACCTTGTTACAAACATAATTAAAGCGTCGTCCTACGGGTTTTCATTTTTTGAAATCTATCCAAAACATCATCTAAATCTACTTTCTTAAGCAACTCTTTCTCTATATAACATATACAACATTCACTTAAATTCTCATCGCCAATCCGATTACGCAAGTATCCACATCAACGAATCCAGAAGACGTATCAACTTTCCTCTTGAGAAATCGCGCCATAACGTCCCTGCTCATTGTTCCTATCGGCTATTACAAACAAATTGATCTATAAGTTAATGGCTCCATAACATATTACATAATGTATCAACTATTCAAGCCCTAAATATCATAATATAAATCACCCTAAAAATCATCTAAACAACATATACACCATAAAAAAAGGCAAACGTTCTTCACTAAAAAAAAAGCCAAACATACTGTGGGTGCAGACGAAAAATTCCAAGGGGTGCGGACGGAAAATTCCATGGGGTGCGGACGAAAAATTCCAAGGGGTGCGGACGAGATTTTCGACGGAACTTAGCACTAAATTTTTTTTTCCCGGGGGTGCGCCCGCCCACCTTGGGCTGGGCTTAGGTCCGCCCTTGACCGCTTCCCACAACTAACCGTCCCATGGTAACTCACACCCTCAAAGAAATTCTACTTTCAAGACTCTTTAGTGTTAGCATCACATCATTCGAACAAACAACCACCCAAAGGTTGTTTTTTACATATAGTATAACATGTTGTAATGGGTCGGTTTAAGTGTAGATAAAAAAAACACGTAACAACGGTATATTTTTACATGAGTGCTAGATGGTTTTAAAAACCAAACACTTTAAAAATGTCTAAACAACTGGCCGGTTTAAAAATAAGGTTACGTAAATGAATGTCGAAACGTAAATAAAAATAACTCATGTGCATCATTAATATTATTTGAAATAATATACAATAAGATGAAACATGTATAAAAAATTATGACGTAGTAACGGAAAATTCATGTAAAATTTTAAGCGGACACTTTATTAAAGTTCCGGGATTGTGGTGTAAAACGGTTTAAAAAAGATAAAAACAACTTTATTAGATCACCGTGGCCACCCACCGTCAACACTACCACCTTCGATCACCGTGGCCATCCACCACCACCACCACCGCCACTGCGGTGAACTGCCGCCGCCACCACCACTCACCTCTGCCACCACCATCGTCGCCGTCACCCACCACCACCGTCGCCACTACAACTGCCACCTATCACCACCATTATATTTCATTCCTTAGTCTTTTCTTACCCACCAAACAACAAAAAGTAATGATTCATTACATTCTCACATGGTAATCAAACAAGACATGGAATGATAATGATCAATTCCATTACCTCGTTCATTCCATTTCCCCGTCCATTCCATTACCCCATACCAAACAGACCCTTACCTTTCCAACAACGATATCACATTCTCTCTTTTTAATACTAGATGTTTAAGACATATTTTAATGAAAACAATACAAGATTACAAAAAGAAAATATGAGCCATGACTAATTTTGTGAATATGTCGATTAATCCCAAACACATACGGATTTGTTGAACAAACCCATATCATTCTTGTTCCGTTAGAGTTTGACACGTGTTTTATTTTGAACCACACAAATATTTATATGTTTCTATACTAAGACCCCCGTAGTGGGGCGTTTTTTTTAAAAAAAATTCAAAAAAAACGCTTAAAAACGCCCCCCCATTACATAGGGCGTTGTTTGGCGTGTTTTTTGAAAAAAAAATTGATTTGGCGTTCTAAATAAAACGCTGAATTGTGCATAGGGCGAGAGATATGACCGTTGCCAACGGTCAATTCTTTAATATTTTTATTTTTTTTTAATTCCAAAATTTACCCACTATATATATACTACCTACTTTTTTCTATTTTTTATTAAAAAACTCACACTTTCTCTCCTACTTCTTCTATAGTTTATACAAACATGCATCCATTCCGACCCCCGTTTGGTGTCCCCGCAAGACCCATGAACCCGAACACAACCCAACCGCAACACGCGTATAACCTTCAAGACATGGACCCGAGCATGTTAACGTACGCGGCTTACTTGAGTGGCGCCACTCCGTTCGTGCCTCCCACCTTCGGCTTTGGTCAAGCTGGCGGGTTGCAACCTTCACAACAACAAGCCGAACCCGATGTCGATGTCGTGCCGGAGACGCAACCCGAACCGGTGCTAGAGAAATCGAAACGCGGCAGAAGGTCGCATATGAAGAAGGAAAAGGACGAACCTCGACGTAAAAATACTCACCTTAAATGGACGAAGGAGGAAGAATTCACGTTGACTCGGGCGTGGCTCGACGTTTCGGAGGACCACGAAATTGGTAACTTTTATATTTTTTTTTACTTATTTTTTACTTATATTTTTAACATACAACTTATATTTTACTTTTATTTTTTCAATTTGTAGCAAACTTTCAAACGGGCCCCGTTTTTTGGGATAGGGTTCGTGCACTCTTTTATAGCATGTGGGGTCAAGGCGAGCATCGGGACAAAGATTCCATTTCTAGCAAATGGACCGACATCAACAACAAGTGTCATGCCTTCCAAGAAGTGTACCAACGTAACTACGATAATCGCCCGAGCGGTGAAGGTGACGTCGCGGTTTTAACGAAGACTTTGGACGAGTACGAGAAAACGAAATGCCCTTTCCCGTACTATAAGTGTTGGGATCTACTACGAAAAAGTCCAAAGTGGGCGCTAGTAGGTACCATGACGTCTAGTAGTAGACGTCGAGCTAAACGGTCAAAAACATCATCCTCCGTTGACCCTGAAACACCGACATTGGATGCCCGCAATGTCGATCTAAATGAGGTGGTGGACGTTGACGAGGAACTTGAAGAAGAGTTGACCGACCGCCCGGTAGAAGAAAGGATAAGCGAACCGGGAAAAAAACGGTGGAGTCGTCTTCCGATCTCGAGTTGAAGGAAGACTTCGAGGAGATGAACCGTCGTCTCCTAGACATTCGCGACCTCGGCCACCAACGTTATGAGATTATGAAAGAACGAGTGGCCGAAACCAAAAAGTTTAACGAGATGCAAGAGGCGAGACAAATGGAAAAGGACATTGAGTTTTTGTCCAAACCGATCGACCATCTCCAAGGCGACGCATTGATCCTTACGCAAATGCATCGCCAAAAAATTCGGGAAAAATATGGACTCTAGATCATCTTATATTTTTTTTTAACTTTATTTTTTTTCGGTTTTTTTGTTTTCTGTTTTTTTTCGGGTTTTTTTTTTTATTTCAAGTAGTGTAATTTTTATTTTAAATTAATGAAGATTTTATGTTTTAAATTAAAAAAATAATAATTGTGAAATGATTGCATGGCGTTATTGGGCATTATTCACACTACGGCACTTTTGCAACAACCCCCAATAATGCCCCATGCTGACTGGACTGCCACGCGTCGCAAAACGCCCCATGATGGTGACATTATTTGGCTAAACCACTACACAGATACAAAATGATATCGTGAATATTAATCATAATTTATATTTCTCTTATATTAGTTTTAGAAATTTCTACTTAAAAATTCTAACATGAATATTTCTTTTAGAGTTAAATGTTATTTTAGGCCATGTGGTTTTGGTCATTTTCCCTGTTTAGTCCAAAGGTTTGGAACATTGTCATTTTAGTTTAAATAGTTTCAAGCGTTGCCACTTTAGACCACAGGGTTAACTCCGTCCTTTTTTATGTTAGCTAGAAGGGTAATTCAATCATTTTATATGGTCGAATTGTCCTTCTAGTTAACAGAATTACGTATAAAATGATCGAAATGCCATTCTAGTTCTAGTTAACAGAATAAAGGGATGGAGTTAACCAGTTTACTAAAATGGCAACGTTTAAAACTATTTGGACTAAAATGACAACGTTTCAAATCTTTGGACTAAACTAGGAAAATGACCCAAACCACATGAACTAAAATGACATTTAACTGTTTCTTTTATATTCATATATATTTTATATTGCAGCTTGACGGACCCAGGAATTATTTGCTGGGGGTGCGGATGAGTGGTTCAATTATTTTCTCAGATGGTGCGGTCTGATTTTTTACCCGAAAAATACACTAATTATTTTTTTCTCAAAGGATGCGTTCGCCTACCCTAGGCTTCACCTAGGCCGCGACGACACATTCAAAATTTTGAAATTGAAAAAGACGGATAACCGTGTTTTCTTCCCATTCTTTTGCTTTGCTTGGACTACTTCCTTATTTGGAAAAGTCAATTTAAGCTGTCAGATTGAGAATATAAAATTTCACGTCCTTTGTGACATTATTGAGATGAAGTTTCTTTGGTTATAGATATAACGATAAATTAACCTTTTAATTATTTTATAATATAATCTTATTGGGTTGTGATTCCGTTACTTGAAGCATTGATAGATCCAAACACGAGTAAAATATTAACTTGTGTTAGATACGTTAATTCGAACACATTTAAAAATCATCCCGACACGACTTGTATTGCTCATTTATATAAAAGAGTCAACTAGGTGAAAGGGTTGTATATGAGTTGACGAGTCGTAATTACGTTTTAGTTTTTTGTAAATGAGTTAAACGATTATTTGGTTTATATTTGGTTGGAAATATCATGTCAAGCCGACTCGACTCGTGTTACAACTGAGTGGATTTGATGTTGACTCAATTTGAACCAGACTACTAATTTCTCTTAGGGATGTTAAAAAAAAGTTGTTTAAAATCGGCCGAAACGTCCAAATCAAGTTGAATTTGCCCATTCAAACGTGTTAGAAATATAAGGGTATGGACCGTTTGGTCTACAACTTGACAAAATTGGGTTTCATGGTCGATTTACTGTTTGGAACTAGTCAGGTAAACCGAACCTATCGATAAATTAATACAAGAGAAGAAAAAAATCCCCAGATAGTCCCTATGGTTTGGTGAAATTTCACTTATAGTCCCCATCTTTCTACAATTACAGTTATAGTCCCTAACTTTTACGCATTCGTTTCTCGAATAGTCCCTAACATGGATGAGGGCTAAGTTTCTTAGTTACGTCCATGTGAAATGAGTAAATTGCCCTTAGTGTTAAAAAAACCCCATTCACGTTGGAGACCATCCAAGAAACAAGTGCGCATAATTAGGGACTATAATCGTAATTTTAGAAATATAAGAACTATAGGTGAAATTTCTTCAAATCACATCAACTATCCAAACATTTTTGTCTTGAGAATTAAATAATATATAATTTTGGTCAAAATAAAATTAAAAAAATATGTTTTTCACTTTTACACTTTTACCCCCTATACGTGTTATAAGAAAGACCACCATTCTCTTCTTTCAAACACTACATTCGGAAGCCATGGAAGCAACCGTACACGTGGAAGAACTCACCTCCGGCGCCAGTAACCGTATCATTCCGGTCTGCAAAAACCTCCACCGATCAATCTTCTCCTCCGCCTCCGTCCGCCGTGCACTCATCTTCCTCCAATCAATCTTCCTGTGGTTCATTTTCCAGCTCCGCCGTTTCCAGCACCCTCAACACCGTCCTCAGCCGTCATCGAAGTCGAAATTCTCTTTCCGGCGAAGAGATGGCGAATATGAACAGGACGTTCTCCGGCGAAGAGCGCTCGCGGAGGAAATTCGGATGCTTACGTCATCGATCGATGTTGATGACGTCACTAACCAGTGTCGAGCTGACACGTGGATGTTTGTTGGTACCGGACGTAACGCCTTGTTTTGCCGGTCGTGGATTCCGGTGTGTGATGAGATCAGGTAGCTAATATTTGCCTAATTTTTGTGTAATTAATTGTTAATTATTATTATTATTATTATAAATTTTATTTTGGAAACTTTGTGCTATGCAAATTATCAAGCGCTATGAATTATGATACTGTGTATGTAATTACGCGTATTTGATTAGGTTTTTGTTGATTTTTGAAGGTGAATGTTGGAATTTTGGTGATTTGTTTTTTGTTTTGATGTTGTTTGTGCTTAAATTCAGCATGCAAAACTGTTTGAGATTAATTTTGTTACTAGATGCAGTGCCGCAGCTTTCAAGGGGCGGGGGACGCCCGACCCCTGAACTTTTCGCTTACGTATGTAGGTTTCGTATAGAATTTTTTAGGCATATACGTTTTCGACCCCTAGTTTTATAATTTTTTTTACTTATATAGAATTTTTAGGTTCGGTGACTTTCGACCCCCGGTGGAAATTTTCAAGCTTCGCCACTAACTAGATGATGATTAAGTAACATAACTTAGTTATTGGATTGTGAGATATGACTTAGAAATATGGGGGTAATTTTACGGGTAAACGAGCCGGCTCAAAATATTTTAGGCACAGAGCGGATAGAAAAATTGAGGCCCTTTTCATAAAAAAAATAAATGAAAAAAAGTTGTTGTAGATCCTTTTATCCATATATCATCTCTGTGTATACATAATTATAGATCATAAATCTCAATATTAATAATCTTAAATCCAAGATCACCTACATATAATATGTTTCTTTTTGTAGAATTTGAGGCCCTATGGAAGTGGTGGCCCAAAGCGCTTGCTTTATTTCACTCCCCCTTGAGCCGGCCTTGGGTAAATGGTTCTAAGGAGTAGTGTAAGGTTGCCTAATTTTCATGTAATTGTTATGAATTTTGTTTCGGAAAGTATGTTGTGAATTGTGATACTCTGTACGCATATTTGATCAGGTTTGTTGATTTTGGTAGGTGATTCTTTTAATTTCGGTGATTTGGTGTTATTTCGATGTTAAATTCAGCATGCAAAACTGTTTAAGATCAAATTTGTTACTAAATGATGATTAATTATTAATCAGCATAACTTAGTTATTGAACTGTGAGATATAACTTAGAAATTCGGGCGTTATTTTACGCATAAATGGTTGAAAGGAATACTTTAGGTTTTGCTTATTGGTCATCAAGGGCTAGTTGTCAATGTTCACTTAGGTTGTTTGAGGTAAAGGACTCCAGTCCAATATCTGTGTAATTTGCAGTAGTGTTTATAAGTTCGGTTTGATTATGAAATTGTATACAGAGGTTTGTATTGCCCTATAATTTGTACTTTGAAAACGCGATTAGTTTGACTTGAAGACTCTGTTTTAAAGTCAAATGGTTAATTCTTGACTTCTTGTAATCTAGAACACAAAAGTTGACGAATTTAATTTGAATAGTAAGACACCCTTTGAGTGAAATATTCAAACTCGGTTATTTTTATTCTTTGTTGACACAAACTTAAGCACTAGTCTCTCCTTTTCCGATAATCCAATCAATAAATGCATATTCCACAAAGTTTTCCATTTCACCAGTTTCTTTTTGCTAATGTACTTTATTTCTTTTATACAAGGTGTATTTTAATCATCATACACGGACTGAACGAGCATAGGTAAGTCAACCCCCCCTTGATTTCTATCCTCATCAAAATACGTTAACGCGTCAACGGTGAATTATTTTTTTAATATATAATTAATGGCATGTTTAATTTGTCTTGTGATACACATCTGCAGTGGAAGATATGCTGATTTTGCAAGGCAACTCAATTCATATAACTTTGGGGTATATGCAATGGACTGGATAGGTAGATATGTTGTGTTATATATATGTTTCTGGACGAATGTTGACCGTATTAATTGCCATAAACCCAGGTTACAATACCTTTTTTTTAATTTACATATTTTATCTATAAATCTTATTAATTTGCTGTTTTTAGGTCATGGAGGGAGTGATGGATTGCATGGATATGTACCTTCACTGGATCATGTTGTGGCAGATACTGTGAGTTAACTTCTGCACTCTCATACTTTTTTCAGCTATGTGTGCATGGGTTGGTTTTGGCCTAAAACCATAACCATAACCGTGATGTCGGTTAATGGATAATCATAACGATAATCGATCGGTTATGGAGGTTTCGGTTAATTGGTTTTGAAGGTTATAACAGTCGGTTATGGGCGGTTAACCGTGAATTTAGGCCTAGCTAAAAGTAGCTCCAAAATTTTATTGCCGAGTACTAAAAAATACATATAATCTTAATATTAATACAGACTATTATTGAATATTCAAACAAAATGATATGCTATATACCATAAATTCAAACAAACATTCAATCAAAACGATATGATATAACCTATAAATTTTAACAAACGTTCAACCAAAAACATCAAGTATTGAAAAATGGTGAAAAGTCCATAACCCAACAAAGATTTTGTTACATGTTGGTTTGGTTCGGTTATGGTGGGTATGGAAACATTGATAATCATAACCGACCCGCTACTTTTGGTTTTCATAAAAGCAATTAACCGACCCACCGTTTTTTTATATGGTTCGGTTTTGTCAGTTAATTCGGTTATGGCTCTGTTTTTTTTTCGGTTTGGCACACCATTATGTATTAGGTATATCATATATGCTATCATATGTATGTCTACATATATGTATACATATACACACAGATATGTATGTTTACACATTATGATTCTTTCATGTGTTTTCCTATTTACTAGGGGTCTATTCTGGAAAAGATTAAGTCAGATCACCCAGGAATCCCATGCTTTCTTTATGGGCACTCAACCGGAGGATCTGTGGTTCTAAAGGTAATACCATCAATAATTATTGGATAATATTTGTTTAATTGTTTATGAAGGTTAATTTTGACTATTTTTGACCAATTAGGCTGCTAGCTATCCTTACATTAAAGAACTAGTGGAAGGAGTTATACTAACGTCACCGGCATTGCGTGTTACTCCTTCACATCCCATAGTTGGGGTAAGTACCCTACTTTAACATCATATTCGTGATTAAATGACATTTTTATAGTAGTATTTGTTCATTTACACCATTTTCTTTTGTGACATGGTCTGCATGGACCTACTATTATATCTCTATTTATATTTGTTTTAGTGCCTTACAAATGGGACCCGATAAATAAAAACATTACAAGTTGAACAACATCAATGCATGATGATAGATTTCACAACTCCCATGATAAAATGATTATATAATACGTATACACGTTCTACACCATACGCATTGTATGTAACTTCTATGATCATGACAGAGATGCCAAAATGGGCAAGGGATCAGGTCGGTTGGGTAATGGGCTATTTTGCCATATGGGTTGGGTTGACCTATTGAATTATTGATATATTAAAAAGGTGTAGATCTGTGAATCATTGGCGAAGCTTGACTCCCCGTTTTTTTCCGAAACCGGGGGGGGGGGGGGGGGGGGGGGGGCGGGGGGCACCCCCTCCCGCCCCAAGTAAGCTGCGCCCCTGCTATGAATAGCATCCACATTTTTAAATTTTTCCTTAACTTTTAATATTGATAACTACATCCCATAACTTTCCAAAAACTTTGTGAAATGTCATATTTACCCCTTGAGTTTCTAAAGTTTCAAGTTTACCCTGGTACTTTCATTCTTTAACTTAAAAAAACGCTATTTTCTTATGTGCTTATTTTTATGTACATGCTGGTTTAATTCAAGTTGGTTTACGTTTCGACATATTTTTTTTACGGAAACGAGTCGAGTCAAATATAATACGTTTTCTTACTTATTTTTTATATACGTATTCAGTTCGTCTACGTTTTGACGTAAATTTTGTTCAAAAACGAGTCGGGTCAAATATAATACGTTGTCAATCGACGGTATGGATTCGAGCTATTGTACATTTCGACGCCTTACAATGCACGGCGGGTAAAATTACTAGTTTGTGTTTATTTTTCGTTTAGTAAATACAACTTTAAATTCTCTAATTTGTCAATGTAACTGTTCATAGAAATAAAAATTGATTATAGTTGAAATTGAAATCCTTTATAAACTTAAGTTATTATTTTTAGTTAATTAATTAGTTTAAAAAACCGAGATTCTTTATAGTGTATAGGATATGCCACCACAATTTTAAATATACATTTTTTGTAAAAAAAATATATATATATTTACTCAAATCTTTACATGAAAATTGCATAACTAAAACCTAATGTAATGACTAATAACTTATGTCTTAATGCAGGCTGTAGCTCCATTATTTTCACTTGTGGCCCCAAAATACCAATTCAAAGGCGCCAACAAAAGGGGTATTCCGGTTTCTAGAGACCCTGCAGCACTAGTAGCCAAATACACCGACCCGTTAGTATACACCGGGCCAATGAGGATCCGAACGGGCCATGAAATTCTTCGGATTTCGTCTCACTTGAATCGTAACTTCAAGTCTGTGACGGTACCCTTTTTCGTCCTACATGGAACTGCTGATAAAGTAACTGATCCACTTGCTTCTCAAGATTTGTACAACCAGGCGGCTTCAAATTACAAGCACATAAAACTGTATGACGGGTTCTTGCATGATCTTCTTTTTGAGCCCGAGCGTGAAGAAATCGGGCAAGATATTATTGATTGGATGGAGACGAAGCTAAGTTTTCGTCGTTGAAAAGTAATAAATTAGATGTTGATTTTAATTGGTTTGTTAATAAGAAGATGAATTGTTAAGTGTAAAAGAAGAATTCAGTAATTGCTCAAATTTGATGTGCATTCCATATGGTTAAACCAGCCTGTTAAATATTAACTAAGACTATGGGGTATGGGGAGGGGTTGGGGTGTGGGTTGGGTAGAAACGCCCAAGTCATCACCCCGGTGGGCTTGGGTTTCGGCGTGGCCCCTTGGGCGGGGGTTTCAGCCCGGGCGTTGGGCTGGCCTAGCGGTCTTCCGTGGCCGGCTCTCATTGGCTGGGTTGGCTAGGCTTGTTGACTAGGATTTGAATTTAAAAAATAACCGTTTGGCCAAGCCAAACGGCTACCCCAAGTACTATAAAACCCCCCACCGCCTGTCCACATCGCTACCCCAACCCTTCACTCCACCTACCCGAACCCGCTACCGACACTTGAAAAATGGCCTCATGGACGCACGAGGAAGAGATAACACTTGTAACGAGCGTCGTGGACGCGATGAAGGGCCGCCAACCCGGTGAGACCCGTTACTAGCCGGAAACTTTCGCTAGCTATCGGCACGTGGGGAACCCCCCACCGTTTTACGCCCCGCCGCAACGCGGGGTGTGCTTTGGGGGTTTTCAAAGAAAAAATTGTTATGCATATTGTTGTCGTAACGTTGGCTTTAGGGGGTTTCAAAAAAAATGTTTTTTTTTTTACTTTTCACCCAAAAGTATTTCATAAATTACTTTTAACCCAAAACTATTTGCTTTTTTACTTTTAACCCAAAACTTTTTATCTTTTGCAATCTATCCTCGTAACTTTTTTTACTTTCAACTTTGGTCATTTATAGTTTCCATTTTTCGCAAAATTTTCGCTCTATGCTTGGTTCTAAATTTTGTGACTTAACACATCACAACTGTGTCTTTGGCTTAACGTTTTTACGTTTCGTTCTAAATTTTGCGAGTTAACACGACGCAACGTGCGTGTGTGGGTGAACGTTTTTACATCGTCTATTTTTACCCCGTTTGACAGGTTTAACATAACGTGTGGGTCGTAGATCGACTTAGTTATAAATAAAGAATCCCCGCCGCATTGCGGCGGGTCGTAATCCTAGTTACATCAAATATTTAGAATTAAACTCCACTTCATTATAAATACTAGATATGTTTTTTACTCTTCACATGCTATGCATATTATCTATGTCACATAGAAAACATCATGTTTTTTTTAGATAAGTTTACCATGTCAAATAAGTAATATGCATATTATCTATGTCACATAGAAAACATCATGTATTTTTAGATAAGTTAGATATATGTGTTTTAAAACAAGGTAAACTCTTAACATACATATTTTTTCCTATTGTAACTAAGATGTAGAGGTCTGTGAAATGTATCTTCATATTCGGAATGTCATAACTTTTTTTTAGAAATTTAGATTTACTTAGTTGTCGTATGGTGTCTCATGTCTTTATTTTTATTTTTTCACTTATATATATGTTTCATTGGTTCAATTGTACATGTAAAGTATTACACTATACATAGTATTTTCTCAACTATAGTTAATTGGTTTTATTGATTCAATTTTTGTCTATTCATTTACATTATTTTTATCTGTCTAAAAGTCCCTTTTTCAGACCTTTCAAATGGTACGGGACATATTACATTATCAATAGTTATTATTGGTTTCCTTACTAATTGTGATAAAAGTAATTATTCCGTACAATTCATATTGGTTTATAGCTTTGAATACGAGCATACCTTATATTAATGTTAATGATAGCGAAAGTGAGGAAACTATATTTGGATGGTAGAAAATATAATATTATGCCAACATTAACCCATCAGAATAATCTATTATCAGATAAAATCAGACACGTTACCTTTGAACAAGAAAATGTCACAATAAATATTAGTAGTGGTACAAAATTTTAAGTTCCTATGACAAATCCTAAATAAATAACAGATCATATTATTATGAATGACTATACAAACTTCAATATTTATTTCGTATTTGGTCTGCATATTACTCTATATTATATATATACTTAGATCATATTATGAACATATTTTTTTTTTATTTCACATTATAATTATGATTCACCCCGTGTATTACACGGGGCAATAACCTAGTTATTCAATAATCAAATTTCGTACATTGATATCATTAAAAATATCATTAAACAAATAATTTCCGGCCAGATGTAATTTCCGGCTTGTTGCCTGTTTACCTTCTATCTCGATGTAATTTCCGGCTAGATATTGACCCGATAATCCACATAAAAACATCTTTTATTATTCAATAAACAAATAATTAGAGAGGAACATATTAAGTAATAATGTATTTTGATAATTGGTGAACCAATCTTTTGTACATCAATTTGAAAAACACTTTAACAAGTTAAGGTTTTAATCTTGATGCTAAAGTTATGTTTAAGTAATGGTAATCGTGTGTGGTACGTATCAAGTACATTATCCCACAATTGACCATATGAATTTAATAACTACAAGTTAACATTATATAACATGTAAATTAAAAGGCTAAATAGAACAACAAGACTATGTGTTATGTTATGTGGTTGTGAATGGAAGCTTAGTCACATTGAACTCTATCACGCAAACATTGTGACGCATCAAGTGTTAAGTGATAGTGAATATGAATGTGATGAGTCTTCCGTTTTCGTGGCGTGCCTTTCACTTTCACGCCCATTTACATGGCTCTACAATTGTTTAAGTGCCTATTTACATATTTTATATGGCCGTTTAAATTAAATGAAAACTATGTTGTACGTCCGTTTAACAAAAATGACCAAAACGTAAACACTCATTTGTAACTTGAAACAGTTGATGTAACTTAAAATAGGTCTACAAATAGAACCAATTGATGTGACTAATTATACATGTATTCATATTTTTGAACAACGATCTCTATTTCTACTCCTAAACAACACCAATACATTATTAATCTTACCCATGTCAGGAATTGAGTATTCTCTCCTGAAGACAGATTCTCTATCCCCAACCAAAATTGGAATGACATGACGAATTATATATATTAAGCAAGTATTGGCAATATTTTTATAGTTGTTAATTGTTTTAAACTTATTAAACTTAGTATCTCAAACTTATACAAAAAAAGAGTTAAATGCCATTTTAGTACCTGTGGTTTGAGTAATTTTGTAAGTTTAGTCCAAAGGTTTAATTTTTCACTCGTGGGTCCAAAAAAGTTTTACCGTTGCCATTTTAATCCACTGAGTTAACTTTATCCATTTTTTATATTAGCGAAAAGGGCAATTCAGTCATTTTATATGTAATTCTGTTAACTAGAAGGGTAATTCGGCCATATAAAATGACCGAATTGCCCTTCTCGTTAACAGAAAAAATGGATGAAGTTAACCTAGTAGACTAAAATGTCAACGGTGGAACCTTTTTGAACATATAGACGAAAAACGAAACCTTCAGACTAAACTGACGAAATGACCCAAATCACATGAACTAAAATGAGATTTAACTCAAAAAAAAAAAAAAACTTTCTCAAAATGCTTAGAAGCCAAAAATCAAGAGGGAAAACCAATAATATTCTCAACCGTTTCCAACAACTCCAAAGAAACAACATTTTCCCCCAAATTAATTCTCACCAAAATCAACCTAAAACCCTAATTTCCCAAATCCCCTTTCTCGCTTGAATCCCACACAAATTCTTCACTAATTTTCAAAAAACATAAACAACTAATTCACAGAACCTTCTTGCTTCAACAACCCGCCTTTCTCATCCCAAACATATTCAAAAGTTGTTGAGAAAATGACGAATTTACTGAACTCAATTACCATAAATCCCTCACAATGTTCATCGCTTTCAGTATGGTTTGTTCGATCATTTGATTATAATGTGGGATTCTCTTGGGAATTTGTTTGTGAGGACACAGGATAACGATGAAGAGGCGTTGAAGTTGGCTGCGTTGCAGCGATCGCCGACGTTTGTTCGGGCGAGAACCTCGGTGTTTAGGAGTTGTGGTGGGGAGTTTACTCTTGTTGATGTTAGTAAGCTTGATGATGATGAGAAGAAGATTGTGTTGGATAGGTTGGTTAGTACGGTTAATGCGAATCCTGGGTTGTTTTTTGATCGGATTCGACGCCGGTTTGATAAGTAAGCCATTGTTTATTCACTGTTTATTTTTAGTGTTTAGCCCTTGCGGTATGCAAATATAATGTATATATGTGTGGGCGCTCGGGGGCAAAAGTGAAAGTGCACTAATTTTAACGTTATTTTACTAATTTCGTGAAAATAATGTTAAAAGAGGGGGATGGTTAATCATGCATCATCTGGTGGCGTTGATAGCCGAAAGACAAGGGGGTACATGCACTAATCGGCAGTTGTCTCAATTGCTGAGTGTTATGTGCCTTATGTCAAAGGCTTGATACAAAACTACTATCGAGCCGGGGGTCTCACTGGAAGCAGCATCTCTATTCCTACGGGGTAGAGGTAAGGCTGTCTACATCTTACCCTCCTCAGACCCTACCTTAGCTTTGCAATTGGTGGGATTTACTGAGTATGATGATGAGCAATGTGTAATTATTATAGATGTTTAAAAAGCTGATTTCTTGCTTGTAAAAAAAGCTAGGCTCGGAAAAAGGTTCGTTTGTAATGGAGCCGAGCCGGGTCGGTTTGTTAAGGAGTCGAGCCTGAGCCAGGGTTGGCTTGGCTTGTGGCTCGCTTGATAACTGACTCGTTGGCTCGCTCGATAACTGACTCGTTGGTTCGCTTATTAAATAGCTTGTTAGCTGGCTCATTTAATTTAAACGCCAAATTAAAATATATAAAAAGTTGAAAAAAATAAATAAAAGTAATACATATAAGATTTTGAATCTTGCTTAGTGCTTCTCGAAATATAATAATATGAAAAAATTTGAAAAAATGTCTTTTATTTATTGTTTTATCGGCTCTAATACTGTTTTTTTTATGTTCGTTTTCATATATATCAAAATATGTGAACACTACAATATTAAATAATCGAGCTGGCTCAATCCTTTCACAAGCCGAGCTCGACTTTTCAGTTCGTTAACATAAACAAGTCAAGCCGAGCCGGCTCGTTTTAATTCAAGCCCGAGCCCATCCCGGCTTGGTTTGGTTTGGCTCGGGTCGTTTACAACCCTGATTATGCATGGTTAATTTCATCTGTATCTGATTGTGTTCTTGCTAGTGTTGATCTGAAATTTCCGAAAGTGGAGGTTCGATTTGAGAATCTGCATATAGATGCGTTTGTACACGTGGGGAGCAGAGCATTGCCTACCTTACCTAATTCTGTTTTTAACTTCAGTGAGGTAAGTTTTTGGAGTAATAACATTGTATTTAATTTTGTTTTGAATTTTTTCATTTGAATAAAATGTTTTGAATATATTTGTTATGTTACATGCTGACATATTACCCTGTGACACCTTTTCAAGGCTTTCTTGAGGAAATTAAGGATCTTTCCTGGCAGAAGAACAAAATTGAGCATTTTAAATGATGTTAGTGGTATTATTAGACCTTCCAGGTAAACATTTATGTCATAACTTTGCTTGAATATTCACATAAGAGTAAAGTACACGAATGGTCCGTGGGGTTTACCAAAATTTTGGATTGGTCCCTAGTTTTCTTAAAGTACACGGATGGTCCCTGTGGTTTGCACTTGATAACGTATTTAGTTCCCAGCCAACGAATCTAAGGGTTTTTTAGCATGTCCAAGTTAGGGACTAAATGTGTTACAAAGTGCAAACCACAGGGACCATCCATGTACTTTTTGAAAAATATGGGGCCTAAATGCGTTACAAAGTGCAAACCACAGAGTCCATCTGTGTACTTTTGGAAAGCTAGGGACCAAATCCAAAATTTTGGTAAACCACAAGGACTATCCGTGTAGTTTACTCTTCACATAATAAAAAGTAATATATTTTTTGTACAAGTAGCCCTTCAACTCTTCAAGTAACTACTTAATGTCAATTTGTTATTAATCTTTCAGGCTAACACTCCTTTTGGGTCCCCCAAGCTCTGGTAAAACGACACTACTTTTGGCTCTAGCTGGACGTCTTGGACGTGGATTAAAGGTTTATAGAATTTTATCACATTTTATCAATATTTACTTTTTACGCTGATGCTCATGAATTTACCATTTAATTCGACTTTTAAGTATAATATATTTATTTTGTGAAGTTGTCTGGAAAAATCACATATAATGGAAGCGAGTTAAACGAATTTGTACCTCAAAGAACTTGTGCGTATGTCAGTCAGCAAGATTGTCATATGGCTGATATGACGGTTAGGGAGACGCTTCAATTTGCAGAGGGTTGTCAAGGTTTTGGTTATAAAAAAGGTATATTCAAGTTGATTGTGATTTATTTTAATAATTTAGTTGTTTTATATGTATAATGTGGTACTATGGAAACTTGATAATAGATATGATTATGGAACTTTTAAGAAAAGAGAAAAACGCTGGAATTAGACCCGATGAAGATCTTGATATATTTATAAAGGTGCATGCTTTTACCTTCTATCCTTTTTTTTGTTAATATATCCTAGTTTTCCCACACTCACACATAGGGCTGCACACGAACCGAACGAACACGAACAATGCCTTGTTCGTGTTCGTTTGTTAAGGAAATTTATGTTTTCACGAACTATTCATGAACACATACCAAACAAGATTTTATGATCGTGTTTGTTATGGAAGTGAACATGTTCGTGTTCATTTGTTAATTAACGAACGCAAACGAACGTTAATGAACACCAACAAATTCATGAACACAGATGGAAACAAACGAACACAAACAAGCATTAATGAACATAATGTATAATACACTGATATTTATTAGATATATTTTATTTGTCAGAATTTTGAAGTATTCAAATAAAATATAAGAAATAAAAAGACTAATGAACTATCGAACATAAACGAACACGTTACCGAACGTTCATGAACATAAATGAATGAACGCGGCCTCTGTTCATGTTCTTTTATTTAACTAAAAAAAAGAAATTCCTTGTTCGTGTTCTAGTAAATGAACGAACAAACGAACTTCCTGCCGAACGGTTCACGAACTGTTCGCTGAACGTTCGGTTCGTTTGCAGCCCTAAGTACCCACTCCTGAAAGCTGGTAGCCCAATATGAAAATATCGAAATTTTGTAACTTTATAGAGAAAGAAAATACATATCACCAAAAAAAAAAAAAATTGATATATGTTGGCTACCTTTTTATTCAATTAGCCTTTTCTATAACAAAACTATATGTTTTCACTTTAGACGGTGGCACTTGGAGAAGACAAGACGAGTCTCGTAGTGGACTACCTTATGAAGGTACGCTATGGTTTCAAAGATCATATTTTAACCATTGAAAATTAAAAAAATATTTTGAAGTGTTGTATGATTCTGAAATGTGTGCAAAGATTTTAGGATTGGATATATGCGCGGATACACTAGTAGGAGACGAAATGCGTAAAGGGATTTCCGGCGGTCAAATGAAACGGTTGACTTCAGGAGAACTGCTAGTGGGACCCTCACGGGTTCTTTTCATGGATGAGATATCAACCGGCCTTGATAGCTCAACCACTTATCAAATCATTAACTACCTTAAACATTCAACTCGTGCTCTTGATGGGACAACCGTCGTCTCGTTATTGCAACCGGATCCTCAAACGTTTGAGTTGTTTGATGATTTGATTTTACTATGTGAAGGTCAAATTGTGTACCAAGGGCCCCGCAATGCTGCCGTCGCTTTCTTTGCTTCTATGGGTTTTCAGTGCCCGAAGAGGAAAAATGTGGCCGATTTTTTACAAGAAGTAATCATCATCAATTACTTTTTTGATATCAAACGAGCCGAGCCTGAGCTCGACCAAGTTCGAGCTCGATTAACTTATGAGAGCTCGAGCTCGGCTCAAGCTTCCTTTTTAAAGCTCTAGCTCAGCTTGTTGGTAGTTTCTTAAGCTCGAGGTCAGCTTGATTATCATCTATTAATTAATATATTAAATAAAAATATTATATATAATAGACTCGTTCTTGCGAGCTCGATAAGTGAAGCTCGGGCTCGTTTACTAAACAAGCTTATTTTTAGGTTCGGGCTCGGCTCGCAAACAAGTTTAAATAAGCTTGGCTCGGCTCGGCTCGGCTCATTTACTAGACACCTTTAAATACGCAGTAAATGTTATTAAATATTAATAAAAACTAAAACTAATATTACACTAAGGCTCGGTAAGGCTCAACGAGCTTGACGAGCTTCACATGCGAGGCTCGAGCTCTGGCTCGATAAATAAACAAGCTTTATTTTAAGCTCAAGGTCGGCTCGGGCTCGATAAGGTTCGGCTTGGCTCGTTTCGAACTTTTTCTTGAACCGATCTCGAGTAGCTGTTGCTATGGCTTAAGGGGGTGTTTGGGATTGCTTTTCTAAACAACTTATGACTTTTTGGAAAAGTTAATAAGTCACAATGGAGTGACTTAATGACTTTTCCCCTCACATAATAATTCATGCCAAACACTTTTTCAACTTTTCAAAAAGTCAATAAGTTAATAAGTCACTAAAATAAGCAAGTGTTAATTGACATAAAAGGACACACATAATATTAATACTTATTAGATATGTGATTATTGTCAAAGGGCATTTAGGTAAATTTGGATCACCTCATTGTTCCCCTTTTTTCAAACTTAAATTTTTCTTTTTGCACTCAGGTTACATCGGTAAAAGATCAAGAACAATATTGGTCACTTGACGAACATTACGAATACGTCCCCGTTGAGAAATTTGTGGAAGTATTTAAATCAAACTTCCTCGGTAGAAATTTATCACGTGAGCTGGCGATTCCATTTGATAAATGCCGTAATCATCCTGCAGCCCTTTCTACACACACTTATGGTGTAGAAAGAATGAAGCTACTCAAAATTAGTTTCAAATGGCAGATGTTACTTCTTAAACGTGAATCGTTGGTTTATATCTTCAAATACTTTCAGGTATATACTTGCACACTTTTATTGTTTATTACACATTTTTTACATAAAATCACAAGATACTATATATGCACTTGTTCTTGATTCTACCAGTTTAGCAGGTCTTTTTTTGTCCTTTTCTTTTGGGATTTTATTATTATAAGAGTAAAATGCCATATTCGTCCCTGAGGTTTGGCCAGTTTTGCGACTTTCGTCGAAAGGTTTGTTTTCCGCATCTGGATCCAAAACTTTTGAAATCTTGCCATTTTTATCCGGCTCGTTAACTCCATCCATTTTCTCCGTTAAGGCAGGGGTATCTTCGTTTTTTTGTTAACTTAAAGGGCAATTCATTCTTTTTCACTTTATGTACAAGCATTTAGCATAATTTACAAGTATTCAAAAAAGATGAAATTACCCTTAAGTTAACAAAAAAGACGAAAATACCCTTGCCTTAATGGAGAAAATGGATGGAGTTAACGGGCCAGATAAAAATGGCAAGATTTCAAACCTTTTGGATCCAGATGTGGAAAAATAAACCTTTGGACGATAGTCACAAAACTGGCCAAACCTCAGGGATGAAATGGCATTTTACTCTTATTATTATTATTATTATTATTATTATTATTATTATTTATAATTATTATTATTATTGTTGTTGTTGTTGTTGTTATTATTATTATTACTTACAAAAGGAATTGAGGCATGGTATCTTGCAAAATTCCATTCTTGTTTATTTTATTTTTTCTTAACTGGTTTTGATTGTTGTTTTTTTGCAGCTTATGTTGGTGGTTTTGGTCATGACGAGTGTATTTTTCCGTACAACTTTGCATCGTAATTCACTAGATGACGGTGGAGTTTATCTTGGCGCTCTATATTTCGCAATAGTTATGATATTATTCAACGGTTTTATGGAGGTCCCAATGTTAATAGCCAAACTTCCCGTTATCTACAAGCACAGAGATTTACATTTCTACCCCTGCTGGGTTTACACTCTTCCGTCTTGGCTTTTAAGTATTCCTTCATCAATTATAGAATCCGGTATTTGGGTGGCCGTCACATATTATCTCGTTGGTTTTGATCCCCAATTATCAAGGTGCATCTTCTTCAAATTATTTACTTTAGGAAATTGGATTTTAATAATCCCAACTTTAACATATTTGCCGACAACAGTCCCAACTAAGGAAATGTTTTGTGTCAGTCCCAACTTTTAACCTATTTCTCCCAACGATCCCACACTAACTAAAAGTTAACCCAGTTAGTTTTTGCTAACATGGACTCTCACACAAGCAGTTCACGTCATCAGAACTTTGCCACATAAGCAGTTCACGTCATCAAAACTTTGACTTATATGCCACATAAGCAGTCCACGTCAGCAAAACTTTTGACTTTTTTGCCTGTTAAGCAGTCCACGTCAGCAAAAACTAACTAGGTTAATTTTTAGTTAGTATGAGATCGCTCGGGAAAATAGGTTAAAAGTTGGGACTGTCACAAAACATTTCTTTAGTTAGGATTATTGTTTGCCAATATGTCAAAGTTGGAATTATTAAAATCCAATTTTCCTTTACTTTAGTATGTTTAATCATTAGTATTTAATTCCCATTATTTATATACTTTTATTATGTTGATATCTGTAGATGCTTGAAGCAGTTCTTGTTATACTTCTTGTTGAACCAAATGTCGATCAGTCTATTTCGTGTGATGGGATCTTTAGGCAGAAATATGATAGTTGCTAATACGTTCGGATCTTTTGCCATGTTGGTTGTCATGGCACTCGGTGGATTTATACTGTCTAGAGGTATATTTTTACCTTGTATTTTTTTTCTTTATAAAAGGGCCATTTATGAAAAAGTGGCCAACTTTGGTGTGTTTTCTGTTCTTGGTAACCATCTTTTTAAAAAGCCAAAGAAAACCATAGAACTTTAAAAAATATATTTTTTTTAAGTATTTTACCTAAGATACCAGTTATTAGGTACCGGAAAAAAGTCAACATTGTCAAAAGTTACCGATATGTGAGCTGTTACCCATTATTTTTAATCAGAATTTTTGAAAGTTGGTTACTATTGTATGCAGTTTGTTGATGACATTACACATTCGGTCCGTTCTATGTTTGTGATTATCTAAACATTATGTTGTCCGTTTGATTACCGGTTGACAGTGTTGTAAGAATCGCTAGGCGCTAGTCGGGCGGTGGGGTTCCGACTAGCGATTAATCGGGATTAATAGGGATTAATCGGAGTTAATCGAATTGAGATTTTTATATGTAATTTTTAGTTACATATATACACACACATTTTTATATGTAGTTTTTTAAAGTAGACATGTTTTAACCCCTCATCAACCCATTTTTTAAGTAATTGGAAGGAATTTATATGGTTTGGTCAAAATTTTTCCGGCATCTAGCCAAAATTTGGCCAGAATAGGACCGCCATTGACTGCCTAGCTATTAATCGGTGAACCTCCGATTAGTGATTAATTGGCGACTAATTGAAGACTAGTCGGGATTTTTACAACCATGCCGGTTGATGTTATTATCTCAGACTCCCGTCTTGTTATCAAATTTCAAAATTTGATCACCGTGTGCTAGTTTATCGATCCGATCTGTGTTTCTACAGAATTAGGCTAATAAAATATACATATTGAAAGTAAATCAGTGTTATAATATTATTGTAGATAGCATCCCGGCTTGGTGGATTTGGGGTTACTGGTTTTCCCCTTTAATGTATGCCCAAAATGCGGTTTCAGTCAATGAGTTCTTGGGGGATACTTGGGATAAGGTAAGACTTATATATAGCTGAAAACTCTAATTTTACCCGTTGACCCGTTAACAATAAAATATGCTCATATGAGAGATTTTCTCTGACTTATATTTGTATCGGGTGTGCAGGCAGCTGGAAACAATACTGACATCCCTTTGGGAACTATGCTACTGAAAGTCAGAAGCCTGTTTCCGGAAGATTATTGGTATTGGATTGGAGTTGGTGCTTTACTTGGTTACACGATTTTATTCAACGTTCTCTTTACATTATTCCTTACGTATCTTAATCGTAAGTTTCCTCCTTGCTGTAACAATTAGGGATAATGTAAAGATAGTCAACCCAAATATCATTTTGGTTTTGTTATTTTTGATTCCGGGAGAAAAGCATGCCGAAAAAGTACACGGATAGTTCCTGTGGTTTGCATTTTGTCACACATTTAGTCCCCATCCTACAAATCTAAAGGTCATAGCATGTCCAAGTTAGGGACTAAATGTGTTACAAAGTGAAAAGCACAAGGACCATCCATGTACTTTTGAAAAATCCGGGGACTAAATGCGTTACTAAATGCAAACCACAGGGACCATCTGTGTACTTTTGGAAAGTTAGGGACCAAATCTAAAATTGTGGTAAACCATAGGGACCATCCTTGTACTTTACTCTTAAATTTTTTTAAGTGCCCTTAATATATTACATATAGCTCTTGGAAATCATCAAGCAATTATCCCTCGTGGGACCGTCAAATCGCAGAAGACGAGAAACGGGATTGTCTCTGTTATCATTGAGTTAAAAGATTACTTACAGCGTTCACCTTCATATGCTGGTGTGTAGCATAAATCAATATAATCATATAACTAAATATACATTCTTTCTCAATCGAAGTTGACTAGTCAACTTTAACTGTTTTCTTCACGGTTACTGTAGGTGCCGAAGCCGACAGTCAAAGAGGAATGGTTCTTCCATTTCAGCCTCTCACCATGTCTTTCCGGAACATTAGTTATTACGTCGATGTCCCACGGGTATGTTAAAATTTTTCAAAAATACTATTTTGAGTAAAATGCCATTTTCGTCCCTGAGGTTTGGCCACTTTTGCGACTCTCGTCCAAAGGTTTGTTTTTTCGCATCTGGATCCAAAAGTGTGAAATCTTGCCATTTTCATTCTACTCCTTAATTCCATCCAATTTTTAACGTCAAGTCAGGGGTATTTCCGCCATTTAATCTTGCCATTTTGATATAACTAAACAAAACAAATAGCTAAATGACAAAAATACCCTTGACTTAACGTAAAAAATGGGTGGAGTTAACGAGTCGGATGAAAATGGCAAGATTTCAAACCTTTTGGATCCAAATGCGAAAAACAAACCTTTGTACGAAAGTCACAAAAGTTGCAAACCTCAGGGACGAAAATGGCATTTTACTCTAACATTTTTCGTACTTATCTATCAATCTCATATAATCTTTGCTCTAGGAGTTGAAGCAACAAGGTCTATCCGTCAACAAATTACAATTATTGGTCAATGTAACGGGAGCTTTTAGGCCGGGACTCCTTACCGCGTTGGTCGGTGTCAGTGGGGCTGGTAAAACGACTCTTATGGATGTCTTAGCTGGCAGAAAAACCGGCGGCCATATCTCGGGCCAAATTTATGTTTCGGGTTACCTTAAAAACCAAGAAACATTTGCAAGAATTTCTGGTTATTGTGAACAAAACGATGTTCATTCCCCGTGTTTGACCGTTTATGAAGCATTGATGTTTTCCGCTTGGCTTCGATTGCCGTCTGATATTAATGCAGCAACGAAAAGGGTAAGAACTTAGTTAAATTAAGTTATCATTTTTTGAAAGCTAGTGGGTATCCGCGCTCCGCAGTGGGGTTGAAACGTAGATAAAAATAAGCAAATTGCGACAGACAAGTCTACGTGAAGATAAAAAAACCATCTTGCGGCAGTATTCAAAAGTCATGGAAAAGTTATCGGTTCAATCCGTGACGGTACGGTCTCGACACTCGTTATGACCATAAAAACGAATATGTGCAGTGGGTTCGGAATGCAATTGAAGTAACCTACTTACGACGGTACATATAGAAAATTTAGAAAAACATTAGGTTGAGAGAAACTAAAAAGAAACGACTACAAATAATTAAAAGGAAAAATAAAAAATTCTGGGTCTACATTTTAATTAAAATAAAATGTAAAGGGAAAAAACTAAAAGTTGAGAGTCTAAATAATAATTATAATAAACTGTAAGGGTAAATAAAGAAAAAAAACCTTATTAAAGTTGAGGGGCTAAACATGTCATTATTAAAAGTTGACAAAATAGCTTTTTAGTATATATAATAATAGTGATTATGCGATAATTCAGAATCACATAATCAGATCATGATCAGATTATCAGTTCCAAAACACTTTTTTTTTTTTTTAAAAATTGACAATATAAATTTCAGGACTTTGTAGAAGAGGTTATGGAACTTGTGGAACTAAATCCACTCAAGGGAGCCCTAGTTGGTCTGCCTGGAATTGACGGATTATCAACTGAACAAAGAAAAAGATTAACAATTGCAGTTGAGTTAGTTGCAAACCCCTCTATTGTATTTATGGATGAACCTACTTCGGGACTTGATGCACGAGCCGCTGCCATTGTTATGAGAACGGTTAGAAATATAGTCAACACAGGCCGGACCATTGTTTGCACCATCCATCAGCCCAGCATTGATATCTTTGAATCGTTTGATGAGGTAGCATTTTCGACCTATTTAACTATTATGAGTTGATTTGTGTTTACTTTTTTCATTCGTAACGGGTCAACTGCCTTCAAACAAATAGCTTTTACTGATGAAACGTGGCGGGAAGCTCATTTATGCTGGTCCCTTAGGCACTGGGTCCCACAAACTGATACAATATTTTGAGGTTTGTGTTTCTTCATAACAATTATATTATCTATGTTCAAAATGTAATGATCTATAATTATATACCTCCTTTGGTGTGCTTAAATATTGAGTTATTTATAGGCGGTAAAAGGAGTACCTAAGATCCGACCTGGATATAACCCGGCTGCTTGGATTCTCGAGGTTACTTCAGCGACAGAAGAAAACCGTCTTGGTGTCGATTTTGCTGAAATTTACCGTGAATCATATCTATATTTGTAAGCTAATATTTAAGTTAGTACTTTCTATTTGTAATGGATTTAAATCTTTAATAATTTGTTATGTTTTTGTTTTTGTAGGCAAAACCAAGAATTAGCAGAGAACTTAAGCAAACCAGATAGGAATTCAAAATTCTTGAGTTTTCCAACCAAATATTCCCAGACATTTTTCAGTCAATTTCTTGCATGCCTTTGGAAGCAAAATCTGTCCTACTGGCGGAACCCGCAATATACAGCTGTTCGGTTTTTCTACACGGTTATCATATCGTTGATGTTTGGGACAATGTGCTGGAAATTCGGTGATAAAAGGTGAACATTTTTAATATAATCTGAGTATTTTGATTTAGGGATAGTTGCATAAAAAGACATCCATCTTTAGTTTTTTTGCTGACGTGGATAGTTTTTCGCTGACGTGGATGATGATGTGGACATATGAGGTGAAAAAAAAAGTTTTTTTTTTGTTTTTTTGCTGACATTGACATTAGTTTTTTTTTCCACCTCATATGTACACATCAGCGAAAAACTAACTGGGTTAAGTTTTTTTTAATGGAGGTCCATTGAGAGTTAGAAAGTAGGGACTAGTGGTTATAATATTCTTAATTGGGATTATTATTGGCCAACTGAGAAAATGTGGGATTATTAAAATTCAATTTGCCACTTTTTAAAATATTTATAGTAATCAGACCATGTTAGTGGTAAAAAAAGTGATGACTTGGCAGTAAGTTTTGACCATGCTGACGAGGCACTGATGTGGCACTAACGTGCTTATGAAACCAGCTCACCTAACTTAAATCGTAGTTTTCGAAGTCTGATGGTTTTTTCTTGCCTAAAATAAGCTCATTGCCTGAAACAGAAATCATAATCATACTAAAGGTAGTTAAGTTGACTATTAATCAACTAATTCGTAACTTTTTCAGGGAAACACAGCAGGATATTTTTAATGCAATGGGATCAATGTATGCTGCAGTTTTATTTATTGGAATTACTAACGCAGCTTCAGTCCAACCAGTGGTTTACGTTGAAAGGTCTGTTTCATACAGAGAAAGAGCAGCAGGGATGTATTCTGCTTTACCTTTTGCATTTGCACAGGTACATTGTGCTTAAATGTTTGTACTATTAAAACATATATTCTTAACATAATTTAGTTTTTACTTTTTGCAGGTTGCAATAGAGTTCCCTTATGTGTATGTGCAATCGCTTGTGTACAGCCTTATTTTCTACTTTTTAGCTTCGTTTGAACGGAGATTTTTTAAATTATTTTGGTACATATATTTCATGTACTTCACATTACTGTACTTTACCTTCTTTGGAATGATGACAATTGCTGTTACACCCAACCATAATATCGCTGCTATCGTTGCTGCTCCTTTTTACATGTTGTGGAACCTTTTCAGCGGATTTATGATCGCTCGCATGGTAACTAAAGTTTTACTATTAATTTTTTTATTCTTTTTGTATTTTATAAAAAAGGTTCATTTTTGTCAATGTTGATCAACAGAGGCTTCCTATATGGTGGAGATGGTATTATTGGGCGAATCCAGTATCATGGAGTTTGTACGGGCTGCTGACGTCACAATATGGAGATGTTAATGAACCCTTAAAGCTTGCTGATGGTTTGCATTCAGTTCCGCTACGACAGTTTCTTAAAGACGAATTGGGGTACCGCCATGAATTTTTGGGTGTTGCTGCCACTGCAGTGGTGGGTTTCTGTCTATTGTTTGCAGTGACATTTGCATTTACTATGAAATCCTTCAACTTCCAAAGGAGATGAAGATGTGTAAATTGTAATGCCTCTAAAAACTAGTTGACAGGGCGTCGGGAATCCTCCAACAAGTGTTTGTTTTGTGTTGTTTGCAGATTAAATAATGCGGTTTTGTTTTGATATAGTTACACACTGAGGGTGTACAAGGCATCAAATATAGAAATAAATAGAAATATTTAGGTTTTTGTAATTTGAACAAAGTCATGTAGGTGACAAATATGTACAATGGATATTCAATTTCCTTTTTAGTTTGAACAAATCTTGTCAATGATACTAAACATTGTTTAGTTTGTATAATCTCAGTGATATACATACATATATATATATATATATATATATACACACACACATATGCACACATCCCTTTCAAAGAAATATATCCTTGGGATGTTATATATCTCTATGACTATTTTAGTAATAGATCATTTGTATATCCTCTTAAATGCATTTTCTACCTTTTCTTAGGTAGTGTTTGTTTCATGGATTGTAATGAAATTGGAATGGGAATTCACACAGAAATTGAAATTTGATTTGTAATTTAGGTGTGTTTGTTTTGCCAAATGGAATGAAATTTGGTTGGAATTAGAATGTAGATTCCCTTCCTTATGTTCTTCAATTCTAATTCATTTTCTTGTTAAACCAACAAAATAAGAAGTGAAATCAACATTCCAATTCCCTCAAGATTCCATTCCATTCCGTGAAACGAACACTACCTTAAGGTAGTCATGTATCTTTGGAATCTCTAGCAAACTGCACTTCTATGTGTGCTTTAAAAAATATTTAAAACTCTAATCTGACTAGTTGTAGCAAACAACTCCCAGGAAACAGTGACAGACGTACCATATGCTGGACGCGTACTATACGCCCAAGCCAGTGTAGGGTACGTCGGCTACACATCTGGCCCAATGTTTTGCTCAGCGTAAACCAAACGTAGCTCAGAAGGTTATCTTCTGAGCGTAGGATCCCCTTGTGCAGGGTATAGGGCTGTAAACGAACCGAACGTTCAGCGAACAGTTCGTGAACCGTTCGGCTGGAAGTTCGTTTACGTTCGTTCGTTTAGTTAATTGAACCCTACCTCCACCTTTCTTTCTTATTATTCACATCGAAAAATACAATTGAACTTCGTTGATTTTATCTGTGTTCATTTGAGTTCGTGAACCGTTCATGAACACGTTCATTTCCTTAACGAACGAACACGAACAAAAAATCCCATTCGGTAAGTGTTCATGAACCGTTCGTGAACACATAATATTCTTAACGAACGAACACGAACAAGGCCTTGTTCGTGTTCGTTCGGTTCGTTTACAGCCCTAGCAGGGTATGCTACGCTGGTTGGCGACTTGGCGTAGCCTATACCCCCATCAACCCCATCCTTTAAATTCTAGGTAAAACACCTTGTTTGACCCATAAAACTTCGTTTGAACTTCTAACCAGCATTTCTCAATCTTTAAGTTAGTTTCATGTGTGCACACTTCATCTCAAGTATGAAAAACAAATAAATTAATAAATAATTTTACATACTTCCCTTGAATCCATACATGTATACAAATATCGCATTGCTTATCACAAAATCAATTAATGCACCATCCAACATACTTTCATAATTCAAATACATCTTTTAACCCATTAATCAAGGTGTCTAGTTTAAGATATGATGCTTGTATATCTAGCTCATCTCCTTATGCTTTCAACATTTATCCATGTTAAAAAAAGACACTTCAAAAGGGTTTAGCCATCTTTAGCATGGATAATATGAAGACTTTTGTTGGCTAAATTGTGGTTTGGCCCAGGGGCCCAACTCAGTAACTAAATGGGTTTAAACAAGTAACAGGTTGATGACTCTTGGGGACCAAATTTGACACCTTGGAAAATTGATCAAGTTAATTTTGTTATAACTAGAAGATTGTCCGCGTGATGCGACGGGAAACACAGACACTATCATAGTGTGTATGGTTCGGTCGGTTCGTAATCGAAACCAAAATTAAATATATCGGTTAGTCTATTTTATTAAACATTTGGTTTTTGGTTAATCAGTTCGGTTTATTTGCTTAGATTAATAAAATATTAAAAAGGTATATATTATTTTAAATTAAAAATTACAGGTTCCTTGGTAAACTCTATATTATATATAATAATATAATAGCAGGTAATTTCTTTTTGTTCCTGTACACAATTCAATTAATATGCGAAAGAAATAAGATTAAATAATTAAAAATGATAAAAACCGCATTATTGGAAATTCTAACATATAAAATTCAAAAGCAGTATTACTTTAAAAAATTATCAGAAAAAAGAAGAATGCTTTTAGAAAGGAAATATGTCGTTTGGTTAAAATCCAATACTTGCTAAGGCTTTTAACAACATATAGTACAAGAGGATAAGAAACACATCACATGCTAACGCTTTAACTACCCACTACATGTGAAAAATAAAGAGTTGTTGAATTGCCTTTTCATTTTATTCACTTTCTTGCTTTGGTTTTCAAACATACTGTTCTTGGATCACCATCGATCTTTGAAGGGAATAGAGAAACTTTATCTTAAAATAGTAATCATGGGAGATGCGGCTGTTGCGGTCATTGTGAAGGAGGTGGTGCGGATACTTGGTTCTGTAGCTAACAAAGAGCTTGCTCTACTCAGGGGACTCGAAGGCGATATTTTGAGTCTCCAGAATGATTTCGAGCAGATCCAAGCTGTTCTTCAAGATGCGGAAGAGAAACACGTCAAGAATAACGTTGTAAAAGTATGGCTTAAGCACCTCAGATCAGCATCCTTGGAGGTAGAAAATGTGCTGGACGAGATCTCAACTGAAGCGTTGCTACAAAGCCTATACAAAAAAAGAATCAAATACAGGGTAAAAGCCTTCTTCTCTCCCGATCATAATAAATTTATGTCCCGTCTTAGGATTGCTCACAAAGTTAAAGACATAAGAAAGAAACTTGATGACATTGCATTTAAGAGATTTGAGTTAGGTTTGATCCCTTCGGATGCTATAAGTGATGTAGATGATATGGTAGTTGAAAATGAGATGCCAGATAGGGAAACAAGTTCGCTTATACATGATTCTTCAATCATCTTTGGAAGAGATGAAGAGATGGAGATGGTGACTAAAGCGATATGTAACCAAGATGTCGGAAATGGTGAGGTTCCGGTGTAATCTATATGGGGTATGGGAGGTTTGGGAAAGACCACTTTAGCTCAGTTAGTTTATAACCATGAAAGGGTGAAGCAATGTTTCGAGTTAAAATGCTGGATCTATGTTTCTGAAAAGTTCCAGGTTAAGGAGATAATGAAAAAAATCATCACATCCTTAGAAAAACAAGAGTGTACACTCACACCTCTAGATGTGTTGCAAGAGTCCCTTCAAAGCAGGTTAGTGGGGAAGAAATTTTTGGTTGTACTAGATGACGTTTGGGTTGAAGATGATGAAAATGAAAAGAGCATGTGGGAGGAGCTAAGAAAAACATTAAGGTGTGGGGCAGATGGGAGTATTGTTGTGATGACAACACGATCCCAGGCAACTAGTCAGATGTTTAGTAAGGTTCCAAAGTTACAACATAAACTGGGATGTTTATCAGGAGATGACTCGTGGTTACTATTCAAGAAGTATGCATTTGCAGAGGGAAGAGAGAGGAACGACATAAGTGAACTAGAGCCTATTGGAAGAGAGATAGTTGAGAAATGTAAAGGACTACCTCTAGCAGTGAAGACCCTGGGTAGCTTAATGTGGTCGAAAAGTAGTACAAGCGATTGGCAACATGTGAAAGACAACAACTTATGGGATTTAGATGAAGTTAAAGTCGTGCCTGCTATTTTGAAGTTAAGCTATGATAAACTGCTTCCACATTTAAAAAGATGTTTTGCTTATTGTTGTTTGTTTCCTAAAGGTTGGGAATTGGAAAAGGATATACTAATTTCATTGTGGGCGTCAAATGGTTTCATTCCACCCAAAGGAGGGAAAGACTTGTATATGCTTGGGGAAGAAATTCTTAATTGCTTTGTTTGGAGGTCATTCTTGCAGGTTAAGCCCGATTGGGATGGTATTTATAGATATAAATTGCATGATCTGATGCATGACATGGCACATGATGTGATGGGACATGATTGTTTAGTTATAGAGCATGCAAGTAACAAGGTTGAAATACCAAATGGGGTGCTTCATTTGAGCTCGTCATGCCCCTTTCAGTTTTCATATGAGGATTTAGGAAAGTTAACATCGTTAAGGTCAATATTCGTGTTCGGGGACGTGGATGAACGTAGCAAAATTTTCAAGCAAGCTTATCTAAGGGTATTACACATGGACGATATTAGGTTAATGACATTCCCTGAATCTTTTTGCAAACTCAAACATCTAAAATACTTGTATTTACCACATGCAAGTATAGAAGTTTTACCCGAGTCAATTATGTATCTCCAAAACTTGGAATACTTGAACTTATCATATTCGTGCATAGAAGTTTTACCTAAGTCGATTCTGTATCTCAAAAACTTGCATTACTTGAATCTATCACACTCAAAAATAAAATTTTTGCCTGAGGGGATTACTTATCTCCAAAACTTGCAAATGCTGCATTTGGTGGGTTGTTATTCACTGTGTAAGTTGCCTGATGGCCTGAAATACATGAGAAATCTTCATTGTTTAGACATCGATCGTGTTCCACTCAAACATTTTCCGGTAGGAATCAAAGAATTAACCAGTTTGCGAACACTTTCAAACTTTCGTGTTGGTAAAGGGTATGAGGCCAAAATAGGGGAATTGGGGGATTTAAATCTACTTGAGGGCAAGTTGTCGTTAGAAGGGCTTGAGAATGTTGGAAGTTTAGGAGAAGCCAAGAGTGCCAAACTTGAATGCAAAAGAAATCTGTTGGATTTGGAGTTGTGGTGGTCTAGAAATATGCAACCAGAAGAAAAGCGTGTAGATGAAGAGGTTCTGGAGGGACTAGAACCAAATCCGAGTCTCAAGAAATTGTCAATATTTGGTTACATTGGAATGATTATTTCTCCCGGTTGGTTGGTGAATTTAAAAAATTTGCTTGAAATTCAAATTTGGGGGTGTGATCGCTGTGAGCATATTCCATCACTTGGGAGATTACCCAATCTTAGGGTCATTAAGTTGTATGAAATGAATTCTTTTAAGTGTTTCCTTGATGACGACACAAACATGTTTGGAGACACCACCAATATGTTTCTTTCTGTAGAAGAATTACACGTCGGTTACTGTCAGAGTTTGGTTTCCTTGCCAAGTAACCTTCCAAAACTCAAGGTTTTAAATTTAAAGGAGTGCAAAGCTTTAGTTTCTCTACCGGATGAGATTCAGAGTTTCAAGGATTTGAAACTACTTACTATAAGGGTCTGTGAACAATTAGAGGAAAGGTATAAAAAGGATACCGGTGTAGAATGGCCTAAAATTTCTCACATTCCTCATGTCGAAATTTCTCATTCTTATTTTTGAGAGAGTTGCTACTGTAGTTGATTGTACATGCTTCCCAAGCATGATGTACAACTCTTTCAAGCTGCCTCTATGTTTACATTGCCACGTGTTGCCACCTAGCATTTGTTTTCATAAACCCACACACGTGAAAGCAGGACGCCGACCCACCACCATCACCATCACCGTCGTCATCACCGGCGTCATCAGCCTACCGCTACCGATTCTTTGTAATATCCGTATCAGAACCGCCAACAGGTAGTTCGTCTGCCCTTATTTATGATTCAACCTATTTTTAATTTCAATTTTGTTAATTAATAACCTTGATTTTTCAACTGTGAATTTCGCTGTTATTTATCTCTGTTCATTTTTTATTTCTTTGCTTCCTGTTAATTCTTCTTTTCTAATATCTTTATTAATTGTTACACATAGGGTTTTGACTGTTTATTTACCTCTTTGACTTGCAATTTAAATGTTTACTTTTCACTTAAATACTGTTTTTGTACAACTCTTGATGCAGTTATTGGTCTTTTTTTGGGTCTTCGAAAACTGCAGCTTCATTGATGGTTGAAAGGACTAATCAAGTTAGTATATAACTCTTAGCATACACAGTTCTATCTTCCATGTACCGTATATTTAGTCATTAATTAGCTTACATATTATGCTTATTTTATGTGTTTTTAGGAAAATAACCAGAAATTTGTGTAATCAAAGTCAATGCAAAGGTTTCAACTCACTGCTTTCAGTTGCGTCAAAATTCTTCGAGTTGGAACGACGTATTTTAGAAGCCGTCTATGGTGGTATGATTTTTTTGGTTCCGAAAATGGTTACCGTTTAATATCTTTGGATAACTTTATTTATTAACTAAGTTCATGTTTAACAAATAAGGAAAAGTTATCCAAAGACCGTCCTCCCATCCCACCTTTAGAATTTGAGGCTTGTTTGAAAAAAAAAAAAAAAACACAATTTGGGTTACTGATTTCTTGAATTGGTTCCTCATCTTCTTAAGATAAAAGGTGTATTTTCTTGACCGAATAATTAAGATTTTTAAGCAATTAAATTTATTAGGTTAGTCTTTTTCGGCATATGTATGTTTCACGTTGTGAATCTGATTAATTTCTTGCAGCAGAGAGATAATAAGCAAATGGGGACATGCACTTGAAGAATGTTGTACCTATGGTGGTTTTGGTGTATGTTTTAGCGAATGTTTGATTTTGAAGTTTTTATTGTATTTGTGGTTGTGTTTGTGCTTTGTAGTTGACAATATAGAAAATTACTCATCTTACTTTTGTAATAAGAAGCTATAGCATATCAAATTTCATATCGTTTTGCTATAGTATTTGAAAAGCTTCACTTATGGCTATCATTCAACTTCCGAAAAGTCTCAACTTTCTCCTCCTTATGGACATGAGATCCGACGTGAAGCGGTGGGGTATATTACAAGTTATATCTACAAGGTAACATTCTTTTTCTCCTTGAGTGCATGCAAAGGCATAAAAATGATTAATATCATCTCTTTTTGTTTAAAAATCAACAAAGAACAAAGAGGTAAGCTTTGATTTAAATTATTATACTTATTTTTTCTTTGTGGCACTTAATTTCCTTAATTCAACTCATTTATAGTATCAAATCCAGCAGGTGTTCGCCTTTTCGATTGAAGACTTGTTGGATCTGCACAACTATTGTGGTTTGGGGGCCGGGGGTAAAGGAGAGGGAGGTGTTTCATGTTATTATTATTATTATTATCATCACCATCTCCTGTTGGCGAATCTGAAAAGCGTGGAATGAATTCATATTCTCTAACAACGAGATGAGCATTGAAGACATTACTGCGGACGTGAAGACACTAGATATCTTGACGAGCCTTGTCTATTATAAGAGACATTTAATATTAATAATAAAATATATTAATTTTCAACTTACTCAGGATTTGAAACTTAAGTTAAAACGTAGATAAAAATATGCTCACTTATACAGATCCCCCTCTCCCTCTACCCCTCTCTCTTCCCTTTCTCTGCATCTCTCTCACCCCTCTCTCCACCACCAACAACTTCCACCGTAAACAATCACCGCCCACCACCGCCCCACCTGCCACCATCCACTACCACCATCACCATTTTCACCAGCCGTCATTTACCTTCACCATTTAGAGTAAATTACAAGTTTTGTCCTTTATGTTTACACCAAATTGCAGGCGCTATCCTTTATCGCAAAAGTTGACAAGTTTTGTACTTAATGTTCCAAAATCTTTTACGTTATTTCCTTTAGGCTAAACCCAGTTAGATTTTTTAGTTAAATCTGGTCATGTACATTGCACATGAGGGCATTATTGTCAATTCATCTCTTCAGGGACTATTATGTAAAACAACTTATGTTTAGGGACTAGTTTATAATAAATTGAAAAATCAAAGAAATATAAACCCTCACCCGGTCCTCTCACTTCCCCCAATCTTCACCCCTCTAGTTTGCAACACCAACTCACGCCCAAACTCATCATCCCCAATTCCCACATCTTCCCATAACCGTTGCTCTGCCACCCTACCGCACTTGCACGTGCGATCTTCGGTGGGTTCCACTACATCATCTTCATTCTGAGTACATGTCCGGATGTATTTCTTGGGATGAATTCTTTTTGTATGGCTCTGAAACAGCAAACTAAGGGTGGTTTGTCGTACAGGAAGTCGATTCCGTCGTCGAATTCGTGTTCAACTGGTTCAGATTGTGGTTTGGTTGTGCGGGTTGAGGGTTTAGATTGCAGACGTCATCAATAGCTGCAAAGTTTGCATTTTTCCCACCCACTCACTCCACTTTTGTATGGAGGAGGGCGGTGGTGATGAGCTGGTTATTCCGGAGGTGACATGGAGGGTGGGTGTTGATGTGTTGAAGCTTAGAACTAAAAAGGGGAATGAGATTGTGACAGTTTATACTAAACACTCTAAAGCTAATGCTACGCTTTTGTATTCTCATGATGGTATGTACTGATTTGGCTTGGATGTTTGAGCTTTTTTTGAGTTTTGGAGCGATGTTTTGATTTGGGTCATATGTATTCTCATGGTATTCTAGGATTATTGTTTATATGCTTCTTTTTTGTTGAATTGAGTCTTCGAATTGGTATGTTATAGATCTTTTCACAATATGCTAGCTGAAAAATAATTGTTATTGTTATGCTGTACAATTTAGCAATTTTGGTACTTGGTTCTTACTTATTTTAAGGTTTATCTTTAAAAGGTTTTGTTTTTAAGGAGGTGGTGGTAGTGGAAGGAGGTTGTGACGGTGGTAGAGAGAGATGGAGTATAGAGGGAATAAGTGTTTGGTTGTTTAGAGAGAGAAAAAGATGAAGTTGATAAATAATATTTAACTAGGTGGAACGCCCGCCGCGTTGCAGCCGGGGGCTTACAATTTAAGGCAAAGTGGAAGAACACTTGCTACAATGCCACTTTTGAGTAGTCTGTTATGTGGAAAACAGAATCTTTAGATAATTACTGTAGGTTTTTCCATTCCAGTGATCTCCTTTAGCTTTGAGACATAAGTGCGAGATCTGATAGCATAACAATGTACATCAGTGAACCAACGAAATCAAGACAATCAAACATAATCAGTAACCATTTTGTAAACAAACCTATCAAAGGTTTCAGTGTCACTTGTTTTGAGAAGTCAGGTTCAAATTATTCTATGTAGATTCTAACCGTTTCTCCGGCTGATCCTGTCCCATGTAACCTTCTAAAATTATATTTTTATCTAAATAAGAGAATCTAACAATGTATAAACATAAAGATGGTGCATACTTGTAAACGGAATATGCTTCTTGACCCGTCATCACAAACAAAGCAAACACCTTGCTTTGTAGCTACACTTCTATCTACCTAATAGACTTAAAAAGTCTTTCAGAAAATTTTCAACTGATCTACCTAATAGACTTAAAAAGTCTCAGAAAATTTTCAACTAATACCTTATGCTCATTTTACATAAAAGCAAGCAACTCTTTTGACTTAAGGGTTATCCTGGTCAACTTCTGAGAGCTGGAAAACCAACATTTAAGAATTTAGAACCCCTTGCATTCAGCCGAAATTGATTCATATAAGTCTAATACCTGAAATAATAACAACCATTCAATCAAAGTGATTCGTATAAGTCTAATACCTAAAATATGGGAGTGAAGACAGCAAAGACGACGTACAGATCTTTAATCTATATCAAATCAAACACAACGAAAACCTAAGTCAAATTAGGTGATATAGGAAATATAAAAACAAATAGATTTACGCGATTAGATCGACCGTAGAAAGGATAACCTTCAAATTAGTTGGAGTAGCGGAATAAGCAGATCGGAGAGAGTGAAATAGAGCGTGTGCGTCATCTTTCGTCGCCGGCAATTTCCCCATTACACATTTCTTTAAGAGATTTAGGCATCAGACTGGACAAAAAAAAAGGAATAAAAGCAAACACATTTTTTAGGGTTTGTGGTGACAAACCTTGGAGCAATCGGTGACGGCCTGCAGCGCACTACAGTTGAAACATGGGTACCGTCGCAACCATCGATCTCCTCCACCACTTTCATTGCCAAGAACCTGTAGCCTGTCATTCCTCCTCTCTAGTCTCTCTCCAGATTTGTACGTGTATGAAAAAGAAGCAAATGAAAAAGAAGAGGGGATGAGCAAAATAGCAGATGAAGACCTGCATAACAAAAGATTAGATGACGAGTGAACACGTAGCAAAGAGATGTATGAATGAGAACCACAAAAGTTTTTTTTTTTTTTGAAAAACATGCTAAGCTTATATTACAACCCATGAAAGCACAAAGTAGTTGCTTCTTTATATAGGGTTTAATTTTTTAAGACTTTTTTTAATCAATTAGGTAAAAAGGCAATAATGCCCTCATGTGTAAGGCACATGACCAGTTTTAACCAAAAAATCTAACTGAGTTTGGCGTAAAGGACATAACGTGCAAGATTTTAAAACATAAAGTACAAAACTTGTCAACTTTTGCGCTAAAGGATATCGCCTGCAATTTGGTGTAAACCTAAAGGACAACACTTGTAATTTACTCTCACCATTTACCTCCACCCACCACCATCTGCCCACTACCACCCCACCTGTAACAACCCACCACCCTCCTCCTGCAGTCACCCACTTTCAAACACAGTAGCCCCCATAATAACTTGAACCGTGCTCCCCATCCAATTTAACAGAATAACTTGAAACCACTTGCAACGCCCGACTCAAAACGAGGGTGCTTTTGGGCGGTGGTTCTTGTACGTTGACAAATAAGTTATGGTGGGTTTTAGGTGTGATTAGGGGTTCGATAGTGTGTGATTTGTAGGTTTTAGGTTTGTACATGGCGGAGCCTACAGTTATGGTTTGGAATAGCAACATATGGTGGCTGAGTTGATGGTGGCGGTGGTGAGAAGGGGGGTAGGAGGTGGTGGTTGAGTTGATGGTGGCGGTGGTCAGAAAGGGGGAAGGAGTTGGTGGTGGAGTTGAGGGTGTCGGTGGTCAGTAGGGGGGAAGGAGTTGGTGGTGGAGTTGACGGTGGTGGTGGTCAGAAAGGGGAAGGTGGTGGTGGTGGCTGAGTTGATGGTGGCGGTGTTTAGAAGGGGGAGGGGGGGTGGTGGTGGAGTTGATGGTGGTGGTGGTTAGAAGGGGGAATGTGGTGGTAGAGTTGATGGTGGCGGTGGTGTTAGAGAGATAAAGAGAGAGAGAGAGAGAGAGAGAGAGTGGAAGAGAGTGAGGTTTATAAAATCAGAATATCTTTATAATTTAAATCTTTTTTTTGTTTTTAATTTAAATCTGATTTAAAAAAAACAATAACAATACATATGTAAAACAAATTACACATGCATCTCAACATGTCGTGTCAGCATGCCACGTTGGATAAAATAGCCATTTCAGCAAAAAAAAAAAAAAAAACTAACCTAGTTAGTGTCCGGTTAACGATTGGGTGAAACAACAACCCAAGTGTTAAGTTGGGGTGGTGGGAGCCAAAGTGAAAGTTTAGAGTGACAGCGACCAAAAGAGATTAGTTGTGGGGTGATAAAATCCAATAACCTGAGAATATATAACTTTTCAGACAAGGAAACGTAGATGGAAAAATACGTCATGAGTTCAGCCCGGTTTTACACAACGAAACGTGGATGAAAAATATGTCGTGACGTAGATAAAAATTTTTTAGAATGTATAATTTTTCACACAACAAAGCATAGATAAAAAAAACATCGTCGTGGATTCGGCTCGACTTCATACAACGAAACACAAATATTATATTCATCATGACGTAGATAGAATCTTTTAGAATATATAATTACTGAGACAATGAAACATAGATAAAAAAATACTTCGTGAGTTCGGTTTGGTTTCACACAACGAAATATAGATAATAAAACACGTGGTGGCATAGATAAAATATTTTAAAATATATAACTTTTACACAACAAAACGTAGATGAAAAATATGTTGTGAGTTCGGCTCAATTTCACACAATGTTTTAAAACCGGTTTTTAAACTGTACGGGGTTGGGCTTAGAAATGGTTCAACCGTTAGTACCGGGTTGTGTCGGACAATGATACCGGGTTGACTAGTTAACCCTATATACATAATAATACAACTATAACTCAAAAAATAATGTAAAAGTTGATGATTCCATAATCATAATTCATAATAATAAAAAATAATCCTAAAAATACTCCAAGTGTACTGATTTGAACTTGGAACGAAACAATGGAATGAACATGTAGCCTCAATGGGAAGTTTGGAACCGTTTTGCAGCAAGCAATCAATGATCGCTCTTTTTTTTCACCTTTTTATCGAAATATGACAATGACAGGTAAATCTTAGAATTGTTGTGATTTTATTAAAATTGAAAAATTTAAAAATCAAATTCGTAGATTAACAAAACCGGTGTATCACCGGATTTATCGCCGGCACATTACATTTATCGTTTGCTAGTTTAACCGGCCCTTATCGTACTGAGCTCGAGGCCGGCGGTCAGTAATACCGGTATTATTGGCCGGTATTTAAAACATATGAAACATGGATAAAAATACGTTATGAGTTTGACATAGTTTCATACAATGAACCATGTAATCAACTCTACTATTTGTTATTATTTTATCATTATTTATTTGTTAGTTATAATTTCTTATTTATTATTTATAAGTTATTACTAGTTTTATTATTTATTAAAATAAGTTATTGTTATCAATATTAATTAATTAATAGTTAATAGAAAAAAATAAAAAAAACAAACAAAATAGACAAACATTAAATTAAATAGCATGTTGGTAAAAAAAATAGTAAAGTGGGGTTTAACAAAAGCGTAAACTAAACTGTAGTTTACTTGTAAACTGCAATTTACCATGACACCTCATATAGTGTAAAAAGTCTAAGAGCATTTACAATTACAATCATTCTCCTATGTATTTATGAGTTTGTTATTTATATTTTAAGAAATAGTTATGAGTGGATAAAGTTTATCTGCATATTTACGGCAGCGGCATAACTATCACAAAAATTTAGGGGTATTCCATTTTTTTATTTTTTAGACTAGGGGTATCCTTTATATAACGAAGACGAAGTTAAGGGGTATTATTACACTACGGAAATGGAGTTAAGAATTATTTTTACACTACTGAGACGGAGTAGAGGGGTAGCCCGCCCTTGATTCACGGGAACACTATTCACCCATAATTAATTTTTTAAAAGTGGTTTTAAATAGAGAATAAAAAGTAAAAGATAAAATATAGAATATATCATTAATTGAAAAAGGAGTGAAAAAGATAACGAATTTTAGTATAAACTATAAAAACAAAAAGAGTATACTGCCATTTTGGTTCTTGTGGTTTAGCCAGTTTTGCCACTTTACTCGAAATCTCAAACCTTTTATATATAGGTCCTTGTGGTTTCAGTTTTATTGCCATTTTGGTCTAAAAATGAAATCAGGTCTTGTTTGTCTTATAAAACCCTACTATTTTGTTCTTTTTCTCAGGGGCAAAATGATCATTTTATTTTTATAAATAAATACCAGCCATCTTCTTCCCTCTACATTCTTCATTCTTGAAGAAACCCTAACCAAAGATGGTTGTTTCAGTGATGAGCGGTGTAATCATAAATACAAGCTCTCAAATTCAACCTCCACAGCCGCACCCCATTTCTCTATGTCTATCAGGCGCCTCGTCTTGCAGACAATGAACACCCACAACCATTCCTCAATCTCCTCTTCTCCTTTTCATCTCAAATACACCACACCACCCCCATTCCGCCTCGATTTAATAGCCGGCCACCACTGTGGTGGTGGCGACGAGAGAGAGAGAGAGATCGGAGAAGATTCTGTCCAGAGTGTTGATTATAATCGTCAATTTAATTATTTGTTTCTTTCTGAACGGAAAAACAAACAGGGGTTTTGATTCTGAACGGAAAACAAACAGGGGTTTTGAATAAGGTGTTGATTATTCTCCAGTGTCAAAACGTAAAACAAGGGTTTTGATATCTGCGTTTGATTCTGATATCAGGTGGCTCATCTTTGCAGGTGGTTAAAGTTGTTGACTTTTTGTGGTTTTGTTCTGATAGCAGGTGGCTCCACTTTGGGTTGCGGTTTTGTTTGGGGTTTTGGTTGGGTGGGTGTGGCGACACACTTTGTTCATCTGGGTCTCGTTCTGATAGCAGGTGTGGCGACACACTTGCATTTTGTTCTGATTTGGCTTGATTAAATTCATTTTATCCCAGCTTTGATTCGTTGAAATCTCAACTACCCAATTGTTTTTTTTCGGTTTTCGGAAAATGGTTCAGTGGAGGATTGTTCATCTGGGTCTCGTTCTGATAGCAGGTGGTTAAAGTTGTTGACTTTTTGTGGTTTTGATAAATGTGGTTGTGTGTAATTGATTTGAAGCATTTGGGTAAGCTTGTTGTTGAAAAAGATGGAGGTCCTGCTTGGGTTAAGATGATGGATAGGAATAATATGAGTTATCAAGGTCAGAAGAGAGAGCGTGAGGTAGGGTTTTTTTTGGGAAATTTACCAAAATAGCCAAGAAAAAGTTTGACTTACCAAAATAGCCATCTCATGAGTCTTTGGAGAGGGGCATCACGGATTCAAATGCACGGGATGCCTCTTTCAAGACCCCTCATGCATCTTTAAATATGGAAGTGACACATGTCTCAATGATTAGGTAGACTCCTCAAATGCCTCAGGCAGACTCATCCAATGCCTTAGCAGACTCATCCAATGCCTCAGGTAGACTCCTCCAATACTTTAAGAAAATACTTTAAAATATTTAAAAAAATACTAAAAATATTTTATTTAAAATTAAAAAAAAATTACTTTTTTTAAATTTATATACGTAAAGATACCTTGGCTAATTTTAAGAAAATACATAAAAAATTAAAAAAAATACTTTAATAAAATATTTAAATTAATTTTTTCAATTATTTTTTTAAAATTAATTTTTTTTTAAATTTGTATACGTAAAGATATCTTTAAAATACTTAAAAAAATACTATATGTATATAAATTTAAAATAATTTACGTATATAAATTTAAAAAATATTTTTTTTTAAATTAAAAAAAATATATATTTAAAAAAATATTTTTAGTATTTTTTTAAAATATTTTAAAGTATTTTCTTAAAATATTTGGAAGAGTCTGCCTGAGGCATTGGAAGAGTCTGCTGAGGCATTAGATGAAGACATTGGATGAGTCTGCTGAGGCATTGGATGAGTCTGCCTGAGGCATTGGAGGAGTCTACCTAATCATTGAGACACTTGTCACTTCCATATTTAAAGACGCATGAGGGGTCTTGAAAGAGGCATCCCGCGCATTTGAATCCGTGATGCCCCTCTCCAAAGACTCATGAGGTGGCTATTTTGGTAAGTCAAACTTTTTTTGGCTATTTTGGTAATTTTCCCTTTTTTTTTGGGAGGATGAAGTAGGTTCTGTGCATTTGTATGATCAAATCTTTTATTTAGTTTAATTATTTAAATAAATAATGGGTTATAATAAAACTAAAATGACCAATTTACCCCTAAAGAAAATGACAAATATCATGATTAAATTTGACAAACAAGATCTGATTTCATTTTTGGACCAAAATGACAATAAAATTGAAACCACAGAGACGTAGATATAAAAGGTTTGAGATTTGACTAAAGTGGCAAAAGTAGCTAAATCACAAGGACCAAAATGGCAGTTTACTCAAACAAAAATTAAAACATTGAATGTGAATGATATAGAAATAGTCAACTGGTGTATCAAAAGTAGGAACCATATTTATTTTTATGAATAAACAAAGCTTAAAATGACAACGCATAGCTAGCTGAGAATGATACCTCCTCCCAGCCCAGCTGGGTAATCCCATGGGGTTTCGTTGGGCCGGTCTCCGGTTCGATCCCCGGTTGTGGCATTATGGGGGGGTGGGGGGGGGGGGGGGGTGGTCCCAATGATAGATCGTATCCTACCGAGGCATGGTGCGGTCTTGAGGGCAACCCAGTTTTACCTAGCTGTTACCCCAGCGAGTCTCTCGTGTGGGGGCAGTATGGTTTCCGGGCGGAAATCAGCTTGCGCGACGGCCGGGGCCCGATCGAATATCACGTCCGACAGTGCGGGGCTGACGGGGGAATGTCTTTGACATGAACCCGGTGACCAATAGGTCCAGTACATAGATAGTCACCTTTAAAAAAAAAAAAAAAAAAAAAAAGAAAAAAGCTAGCTGAGAATATTCTTTTAACGGACATGACTCACAATACATGTTAGTTATTAGTCTATGTGCTGTACTTGTTTCTAAAAGTCAAAAGACTTTTCCCAGAGAAAAACACTCTACCCATCATACTAGGTGCTTGTAAAGTCGTACCTTTATGCAACAAAAACTTGTACCTTAAGCATTGTTTAAGGTGAGTTTTTAGGGAAAAAAACTGATAAAGATCTAAAGGTCTTTTCCAACCTTTTGTGCACAAAAAACAGTTGCTGAATTGCTTTCACTTTCTTGCTTTGGTTTTCAAACATTCAGTTGTTGAAATGGGTGATGCGGTTGTTGCGGTCCTTGTGAAGGAGGTGGTGCGGATACTGGGTTCTGTAGCTAACCAAGAGCTTGCTCTACTCAGGGGACTCAAAGGCGATATTTTGAGTCTCAAGTATGATTTCAAGCAGATCCAAGCTGTTCTTCAAGATGCAGAAGAGAAACACGTCAAGAATAACGCTGTAAAGGTATGGCTTAAGCATCTCAGATCAGCATCCTTGGAGGCAGAAAAAGTGCTAGACGAGATCTCAACTGAGGCTTTGTTGCAAAGTCTACACAAACAAAGAGTCAAATACAGGGTAAGAGCCTTCTTCTCCTCTAATCATAATAAATATATGTCTCGTGTTAGGATTGCTCACAAAGTTAAAGACATAAGAAAGAAACTGGATGACATTGCATTTAAGAGATTTGAGTTAGGTTTGATCCCTTCAGACGCTATAAGTGATGTAGATGATATGGTAGTTGAAAATGAGATGCCGAATAGGGAAACAAGCTCGCTGATACATGATTCTACAATTATATTTGGAAGAGATGAAGAGATGGAGATGGTGACTAAAGCGATATGTAACCAAGATGTCGGAAATGGTGAGGTTCCGGTGTATTCTATATGGGGTATGGGAGGTTTAGGAAAGACCACTTTAGCTCAGTTAGTTTATAACCATGAAAGGGTGAAGCAATGTTTCGACTTAAAATGTTGGATCTATGTTTCGGAAAAGTTCCAGGTTAAGGAGATAATGAAAAAAATCATCACATCCTTAGAAAAACAAGAGTGTACACTCACACCTCTAGATGTGTTGCAAAAGTCCCTTCAAAGCAGGTTAGGGGGGAAGAAATTTTTAATTGTACTAGATGACGTTTGGATTGAAGATGATGAAAATGAAAAGAACATGTGGGAGGAATTAAGAAAAACATTAAGGTGTGGGGCAGATGGAAGTATTGTTGTGATGACAACACGATCCCAAGCAACTAGTCAAATGTTTAGTAAGGTTCCCAAGTTACAACATAAACTGGGATGTTTATCAGGAGATGACTCATGGTTACTATTTAAGAAGTATGCATTTGCACCCGGAAGAGAGAGAGATAACATAAGTGAGCTACTATTGGAAGGGAGATAGTTGAGAAATGTAAAGGGCTACCTTTAGCAGTGAAGACCTTGGGTAGCTTAACGTGGTCAAAAAGTAGTACAAGCGATTGGCAACATGTGAAAGACAACAACATATGGGCTTTAGACGAAGTTAAAATCTTGCCTGCCATTTTGAAGTTAAGCTATGATAAACTACTTCCACATTTAAAGAAATGTTTTACATATTGTTGTTTGTTTCCTAAAGGTTGTGAATTGGAAAAGGATATACTGATTTCATTGTGGGCGTCAAATGGTTTCATTCCACCCAAAGGAGGAAAAGACTCATATATGCTTGGTGAAGAAATTCTTAATTGCTTTGTTTGGAGGTCATTCTTGCAGGTTGTTAAGCCCGGCGTATACTGGGATGATTTTTATAAATATAAAATGCATGATCTGATGCATGGCATGGGGCGTGATGTGATGGGACATGATTGTTTAGTTGTAGAGTGTGCAAGTAAAAAGGTTGAAATACCATATGGGGTGCTTCATTTGAGCTCATCATGCCCCATTCAGTCTTCATATGAGGATTTAGGAAAGTTAACATCGTTAAGGTCAATATTCATGTTCACGGAAGAGTATAAACGTAGCAAAATTTTCAAGGAAGCTTATCTAAGGGTATTACACTTGGTTGGTATTGGGTTAAGGACGTTCCCTGAATCGGTTTGCAAACTCAAACATCTAAAATACTTGAATTTATCAAATTCAAGTATAGAAGTTTTACCTGAGTCCATTATGTATCTCCAAAACTTGCAATACTTGAACTTATCACGTTCAAGAATAAAAGTTTTACCTAAGTCGATTATGTATCTCCAAAACTTGCAATACTTGAACTTATCATATTCAAGAATAAAAGTTTTACCTAAGTCGATTATGTATCTCCAAAACTTGAAAACGCTGCGTTTAGATTATTGTTTTTCACTGAAACATTTTCCAGTAGGAATCAAAGAACTAACCAGTCTGCGAATACTTTCAAGGTTTCCTGTTGGTAAAGAGAATGGGGCCAAAATAGGGGAATTGGGAGATTTAAATCTACTTGAGGACAGGTTCTCCTTAGAAGGGCTTGAGAATGTTGAAAGTTTAGAAGAAGCCAAGAGTGCCAAACTTAAATGCAAAAGAAATCTATTGGATTTGGAGTTGTGTTGGTATAGAAATAAGCAACCAGTAGAGCATGTGGATGATGAAGAGGTTCTCGAGGGACTAGAACCAAATCCAAGTCTCAAGAAATTGACAGTATATGGTTACATGGGAATCATTATTTCTCCCAGTTGGTTGGTGAATTTAAAAACTTTGCTTGAAATTACATTTTCTCAGTGTAAGCGTTGTGAGCATATTCCATCACTTGGAAGATTACCCAATCTTAGGGTCATTAAGTTGAGTTACATGGATTCTTTTAAGTGTTTCCTTGATGACGACACAAACATGTTTGGAGACACCACCAATATGTTTCTTTCTGTAGAAGAATTAAACATCATCGATTGTCCAAGTTTGGTTTCCTTGCCAAGTAACCTTCCAAAACTCAAGGTTTTAAAGTTAAATGGGTGCAATGCAGTAGTTTCTCTACCGGATGAGATTCAAAGTTTCAAGGATTTGAAAGAACTTGCTATATTATACTGTGAACAATTAAGGAAAAGGTATAAAAAGGATATGGGTGTAGAATGGCCTAAAATTTCTCACACTCCCAACGTCAAAATTTACTAATCTACATTTAGCAACTTCTCTTTATTTGTGAGAGAGTTGCAACTGTAGCTGATTGTACATGCTTCCCAACCATGATGTAAAACTCTTTCAAGCTGATTCTTTGTAATATCCGTATCGTAACCGCCAACAGGTAGTTCGTCTGCCCTTATTTATGATTCAACCTATTTTTAATTTCAATTTTGTTAATTAATAACCTTGATTTTTCAACTGTGAATTTGATTTTTTTGCTGTTAGTTATCTCTGTTCAATTTTTATTTCTTTGCTTCCTGTTAATTCTTCTTTTCTAATATCTTTATTAATTGTTACACATAGGGTCTTGACTGTTTATTTACCTCTTTGACTTGCAATTTAAACCGTTTTAATTCTCCAGGTTGCTTAATATCATGTTAAACGTTTACTTTTCACTTCAATAATGTTTCTGTACAGCTCTTGAAGCGGGTATTGTTTTTTTTGGGTCTTTGAAAACTGCAGCTTCATTTATGGTTGAAAGGACTAGTCACATTAGTAGTATATAATTCTTAGCATGTACTGTTTTATCTTCCATTTACTGTATATTTTGTCATTAATTAGCTTGCATATTATGTATATTTTATGTGTTTCTAGGAAAATAAACCGAGATTGTGTGTAATCAAAGTCATTCGAAGGTTACAACTCGCTGCTGTCAGTTGCGTCAAAGTTCTTCGAGTTGAAAAGACATATTTTAGAAGCCGTCTATGGTGGTATGATTTATATTTTTGGTTCCAATATATGATTTTGCCACTTTTATCATTATTATTATTATTCTTATTATTATTATTATTATTATTATTTTTTTTATTTTTACAGTTAATTACTGTTTTCGTCCTTGTAGTTTGTTAAAAATCACTATTTCAGTCCATTAGTTTAAAAATTACGATTTCAGTCCCTGTCATTTCGGTTTCACTTTCATAACCATTTCAGTCCATGTGGTTTCACTTTCGTAACCATTTCAATCCATTATTCTGTTAAGTACAGGGACTGAAATGGTTACGAAAGTGAAACCACAGGGACTCAAATCGCAATTTTTAAACTAATGGACTGAAATAGTGATTTTTGACAAACCACAGGGACGAAAACAGTAATTAACTCTTATTTTTAAGTTGACAATATAAATTTCAGGACTTTGTAGAAGAGGTTATGGAACTTGTGGAACTAAATCCACTCAAGGGAGCCCTAGTTGGTCTACCTGGAATTGACGGATTATCAACTGAACAAAGAAAAAGATTAACAATTGCAGTTGAGTTAGTTGCAAACCCCTCTACTGTATTTATGGATGAACCTACTTCGGGACTTGATGCACGAGCAGCTGCCATTGTTATGAGAACGGTTAGAAATATAGTCAACACAGGCCGGACCATTGTTTGCACCATCCATCAGCCCAGCATTGATATCTTTGAATCGTTTGATGAGGTAGCATTTTCGACCCATTTAACTATTATGAGTTGATTTGTGTTTACTTTTTTCATTCGTAACGGGTCAACTGCCTTCAAACAAATAGCTTTTACTGATGAAACATGGCGGGAAGCTCATATATGCTGGTCCCTTAGGCACTGGGTCTCACAAACTGATACAATATTTTGAGGTTTGTGTTTCTTCATAACAATTATATTATCTATATTCAAAATGTAATAATTATATACCTCCTTTGGTGTGCTTAAATATTGAGTTATTTATAGGCGGTAAAAGGAGTACCTAAGATCCGACCTGGATATAACCCGGCTGCTTGGATTCTCGAGGTTACTTCAGCAACAGAAGAAAACCGTCTTGGTGTTGATTTTGCTGAAATTTACCGTGAATCATATCTATATTTGTAAGCAAATATTAGATTTAGTACTTTATATTTATAACGGTTTTAATTATTTAATTCTACAATTCAATACTTAATTTTGTTATGCATTTATTTTTTAGGCAAAACCAAGAATTAGCCGAGAACTTAAGCAAACCAGATAGGAATTCAAAATTCTTGAGTTTTCCAACCAAATATTCCCAGACATTTTTAGGTCAATTTCTTGCATGCCTTTGGAAGCAAAATCTGTCCTACTGGCGGAACTCGCAATATACAGCTGTTCGGTTTTTCTACACAGTTATCATATCGTTGATGTTTGGGACAATGTGCTGGAAATTCGGTGATAAAAGGTGAACATTTTTAATAATCTGAGTATTTTGATTTAGGGATAGTTGCATAAAAAGGCATCCATCTTTAGTTTTTTGCTGACGTGGATAGTTTTTCGCTGACATGGATGATGATGTGGACATATGAGGTGAAAAAAAAAAGTTTTTTTTTTTGCTGACATGGACATTTATTTTTTTTCCACCTCATATGTACACATCAGCGAAAAACTAACTGGGTTAAGTTTTTTTTAATGGAGTTCCATTGAGAAAAATTAGTTAGAAAGTAGGGACTAGTGGTTATAATATTCTCAGTTGGGATTATTATTGGCCAACTGAGAAAATGTGGGATTATTAAAATTCAATTTGCCCCTTTTTAAAATATTTATAGTAATCAGACCATGTTAGTGGTAAAAAAAGTGATGACTTGGCAGTAAGTTTTGACCATGCTGACTTTGCTGACGAGGCACTGTTGTGGCACGAACGTGCTTATGAAACCAGCTCACCTAACTTAAAGCATAGTTTTCGAAATCTGATGGTTTTTTCTTGCCTAAAATAAGCTCATTGCCTGAAATAGAAATCATACTAAAGGTAGTTAAGTTGACTATTAATCAAATAATTCGTAACTTTTTCAGGGAAACACAGCAGGATATTTTTAATGCAATGGGATCAATGTATGCTGCAGTTTTATTTATTGGAATTACTAACGCCGCTTCAGTCCAACCAGTGGTTTACGTTGAAAGGTCTGTTTCATACAGAGAAAGAGCAGCAGGGATGTATTCTGCTTTACCATTTGCATTTGCACAGGTACATTCTGCTTAAATGTTTGCACTATTAAAACATATATTCTTAACATAATTTATTTTTTACTTTTTGCAGGTTGCAATAGAGTTCCCTTATGTGTATGTGCAATCGCTTGTGTACAACCTTATTTTCTACTTTTTAGCTTCGTTTGAAAGGAGTTTTTTTAAATTATTTTGGTACATATATTTTATGTACTTCACATTGCTATACTTTACCTTCTTTGGAATGATGACAATTGCTGTTACACCCAACCATAATATCGCTGCTATCGTTGCTGCTCCTTTTTACATGTTGTGGAACCTTTTCAGCGGATTTATGATCGCTCGCATGGTAACTAAAGTTTTATTATTAATTTTTTTGTTCTTTTTGTATTTTATAAAAAAGGTTCATTTTTGTCAATGTTGATCAACAGAGGCTTCCTATATGGTGGAGATGGTATTATTGGGCGAATCCAGTATCATGGAGTTTGTACGGGCTGCTGACGTCACAATATGGAGATGTGAATGAACCCTTAAAGCTTGCTGATGGTTTGCATTCAGTTCCGCTACGACAGTTTCTTAAAGACGAATTGGGGTACCGCCACGAATTTTTGGGTGTTGCTGCCACTGCAGTGGTGGGTTTCTGTCTATTGTTTGCAGTGACATTTGCATTTACTATGAAATCCTTCAACTTCCAAAGGAGATGAAGATATTGTAATGCCTCTAAAAACTAGTTGACAGGGGGAATCCGCCAACAAGTGTTTGTTTTGTGTTGTTTGCAGATTAAATATAGTTATACACTGAGGGTGTACAAGGCATCAAATATAGAAATAAATAGAAAATATTTAGGTTTTTGTAATTTGAACAAAGTCATGTAGGTGACAAATATGTACAATGGATGTACAATTTCCTTTTTAGTTTGAACAAATCTTGTCAATGATACTAAACATTGTTTAGTTTGTATAATCTCAGTGATATACATATACATATACACACACACATCTACACATCCCTTTCAAAGAAATATATCCTTGGGATGTATATCCTTGGGAATCTCTAGCAAACTGCACTTCTATGTGTGCTTTAAAAAAATTAAAACTCTAATCTGACTAGTTGTAGCAAACAACTCCCAGGAAACAGTGACAGACGTACCATATGTTGGACACATACCATACGCATAGGCCAGCGTAGGGTACGTCGGCTACACATCTGGCCCAATGTTTTGCTCAACGTAAACCAAACGTGGCTCAGAAGGTTACCTTCTGAGCGTAGGATCCCCTTGTGCAAGGTATGCTACGCTGGTTGGCGTAGCCTACACCCCCATCAACCCCATCCTTTAAATTCTAAGTAAAACACCTTGTTTGACCCATAAAACTTCGTTTAAACTTCTGACCTGCATTTCTCAATCTTTAAGTTAGTTTCATGTGTGCACACTTCATCTCAAGTATGAAAAACAAATAAATTAATAAATAAATTTTACATACTTCCCTTCAATCCATACATGCAATGTTTTAAAAACCGGTTCGTACCGGCCGGTTATACCGGTAATACCGGATTCCGGATGCTTAGCCGGTACGAAACACCCCGGTAAAACCTGGAAACGATATGCGATTCGTACCGCCGGTAAAATGTGACATACCGGTTTGAACCGGTAAACCGGTACCGGCCCAAGGTAAATTTTGTGTTTTTTTTACAATTTCATCAAGCCCATTAGTTTACTCCATAACCTAGCGCATATCAATCTTCCTTGATATACGGTGCAATCGATGCATCATTCATCATTTCATCCCTTTTTCTTCAACTCTTCATCACTTCCATCCCTTCGTCTTCATCACTTCGTGGCTTCCAGTTTGATTCAATATTTCAGGTATGCCATTGTGCTACTACTGGTTTCACTCTTTTGAACTGGTATATAATGTTACTTGGTAGTTATTAGTAATCATGTATATATATAGTAGGATTCCACGTGTATATAGTATATTATGATTGTTGGGAGGTCTTGACATGAGTGAAAACATGTGTTACTATTAAATTTTGATTCTACCATATTTTATGTGTAGGATTTAATTTATTTTGGGGTATTTTTTCGAATGTGACTTATAATGTGTAGTTTTTAATATGTTTCTGACATTTATTCATTCCAGCAACTTGTTGGTGGGATTCATGTTGGTATTATAGAGTTAATTAGTTAATCCGGTTAAACCACTCGGTACAACCCGGTTCAACCGGTTGAACCATTTTTTAGTCCAACCCGGTATGATTAAAAAACCGGTTTTTAAAACATTGCATACATGTATACAAATATCACATTTCTTATCACAAAATCAATTAATGCACCATCCAACATTGAAGGGGTACGGTCCCAAATCTAGTACCGAAGCAGTCGCGAAGCAGTCACGAGTGACCATCACCCTTATCAAATACTCCCACCAGCAAGAACTTATCTGCGTCCGTGATGGCACGCGCGAACACATATACCGAATCTAATCGGTCAAGTGATGAGAAGACTTACCTTGTGTATGAAAACGGATGTTGCACATGGCGATGCGGCTTAGCACCGCATCCTATAAACATTTTCGTCACGAAAAGGGATGAGGTAACAACAACAGTTACCGCACATAGTGATGCGGCTTCGCATCGCATCCTATACACATCTTCTTCAAACCAGGAGACGCGGAAACAACCGCGGTTACCGCAGGTAGCGATGTGGCCTAGCACCGCATCCTATTGACGACGCAAGTGGGACTGACATCTTGACTCAGGTGACCAAAACAGCAAGTGGCACCAATGACAGTCATCTGTCAGCCCACACGTAAGCAACGCTGGCACACAGACTGACAGCCACAGTGGGACGTGGCGTCACCTCCGTGACCGACAAGCCTGGCACACCTGCAAGGGGCTGCGCGTTGTCAGTCTAGCCACTCAATTACCCTCGTTCACTCCTCGGTTATAAATACCCATCCCGGACCAGGTTTGAGGTATCGCTTATCAAACTCTCTCACTCTTACTACTATCACACACTTTGTTCTCAAGCAAATTACTGATTCTCACGCCGGAGAGTGGTAACAAGGAGCACCACCCACCCCCTCCTCCTTGTTACGAGTCACGGTGTGTTTTCCTTGTGCAGGAGACAGATCTGCGGATGATCCAGCCACCGATCCTCGGAAAGAAGGGATTAACCCTACTTTACGAGACCAGTGAATTATCATCCATTGGTTAACCACTGTTTCATCATTGGCGCCCACCGCTACTCTTAGCACTTATTCCCATCTCTCTCTTTCTTGAAGATCATGTCTGATCGTCAACATAATGCTACTCGGGAAAACTTTACCCCCACAAACGCAGGACCTACAGGGAACACCCCCCGGTCCAGCAAATAGGCCACATTGGCACATCCGCACAAGGGGGCGCTCCCCCCGTGTTCATTCCAGACTTTTCGCAGTACGCCTCAGTACTGCCACCAGGAGTGGATCTCCACACCTGGTACTTCCAATAACAGGCCACTCTCGCTGCAGCCTACAACAACGCTTACGCAAATGCGCAGCCACCCAGAGGACCCACACCCGCGCCATATACACCTGCGCCTCGTATCTTGCAATACGAGAATAGGGCACCAACACCCCGCTTCCCGGGATAGGCGTGGGTCACGCGGATCCTCCTACTATACTGTCCATACGCTCCAGGAGGACGACTCCACTTATGGATCCCGGGCTAGGATACCGGTACATGACCGCCTGGGCCCACATGGGGAATGCCGGCGAGCGTCAGCTGCTCACCGAGGGTCCGGTATACACAGCCGTTTGGGACCGCACCCCCACAATGAGGGGTACGACCGCACCGACCCAGACGACCATACATACTGTGGGGACTCTCAATCGGCTTACGGCCGACCGGGAGATTACAATTACTATCCCCCCACGCAACCCCGTACCGTATACGATCGCGCTGCAAAGCATGTTCAAACTCAACCCTACAGACCAAAACCTGCCGCCGAAAACTCCAAATTCATACAGGAGATTGCCTTAGCCCCGCTCACCACGAGCAAACTTCCGCTCACGGTGGTCAAGTACAATGGTTCATCAGACCCTGACGACCATATGAACGTCTTTACCGGGGCTGGAGTCATCGGTCGTTGGGACGAGCCCAGCTAGTGCCATTTTTCCCCCAGACCCTCACTGGATTAGCGAGGGCCTGGTTTGATTCTTTGCCAGTAGGATCACTAACCTCATTCGAACAATTGCAAGAAAAATTTCTTGCTCATTTTAGCCAGCAAAGACGCCACAAGCATGATTCGTTAGACGTCATGAACATCTGGCACGGAGAGAACGAAAGTTTGGAAGCCTTCGTCATCCATTACAATAAAAAATGCCTCGAAATTGGCGGGGTAGCAGACTAAATGGCTCGCAATCATTTCCTCCGAGCGGTCAACCACGACGAAATGATTATGACAATCTCGGGCAAGAAGGGATTGCCAGAAAAATGTCAAACCACACGGTCTCTCAAACCCCACACTTGCAAAGCCCACCCCCAGACGAAAGGTCAATCCTTCCGCCAAGAGACCAAGTGCAACCGGGATACATGGAATGGAGGCAACGATTCCAAACCATTCACCCCGTGCGGGTATCAGCCAGACGTAAGGGCAACCATTAATGCCCAGTGAGATCAGCGGGCATCCAAGAAAGAGTCTCGGGACCGCAATTGGACCGAACTCACGAAGTCGCCAAGAGACGTCCTTCTCACAGACGCGCAGTTCTTGCGACCGGCCCAACCAATGAAGTATAAAAAAGGGCAAGACTTGACCCTTTATTGTGAATACCACAAAGACACGGGCCACTCCACAAACAATTGCATCAGTCTCCGCTTAGAGATTGAACGAGCCCTAAAAGAGGGGAAGCTACAACACCTGTTGTCAACTGCGCCAAAACAAACATAGTGCATCACCCCCAATGACGAGGGCACCTCCAGCGGCAAGAAGGCCATGTATGTTGCAACCACTCACATGATCAATCACAGTCGCAGACAGCCGCGCAAAGCGGAAAGAAGATGGGACGATGACTGGCGTGATGAACAAGTCATTTTTCCCAAAGTCCGAGGCGGACCGCGCGACAGGCGCGCCGTCGTCATCACCAGCTACTTGGCTCATTACTGCACTGAGTCTATTTATCGACCCAGGTAGTACCTCCGATATCATTTACGAGCAATGCTTCAACCAATTCGATCAAGAAGACAAAGATTAATTGTAGCCGGTGGACTACCCATTGGCCGGGTTTGCGGGGGAAACAGTGTTCCCCATAGGCCAAATCACGTTCCCCGTGGGCCTTACCAACGGTAAGCACACACTGGTCGAGGAGGTAAATTTCGTGGCTCTACCCCATACCTCCAGCTACGACGTGCTTCTCAGGAGAGAATCACAGGGCGATTTCAACATGATAACGTCCGTTCCCCACTCTGCGATCGGTTTTCAACCGAAACGGGGATCGCGATAATCTACGCCCATAGAGAAGTAATGTCAACGGACGAATTGCGTCCGGCCAAAACAGCAAGGCTGACCCCTAACACCGTACCGGACAAATGGGTACTTAATGCAAGGTACCCTGAACAGACGGTCACATTGGGTCGCGCCTTGTCTAACAGCACAAGAGCGCGCCTGAATCAACTTCTCTTCAGGAATCAATACATCTTCGCATGGACACCCTCCGACATGACAGGTGTCCCACGTGAGGTCGCGCAACACTTCTTGAATATCCTACCAGATATCAAGGCCGTGATCCAGGGACAACGCCACCTGGGATCCGCAAAGAACAAGGCGATGAATGAGCAGGTTAAGGAACTGCTCTCCGTAGGAATCTTGCGGGAAGTAAAATACCAGACTTGGTTATCAATCCCAGTCATGGTAGAAAAAGCAAGCGGGGGCTGGCGCATGTGCGTCGATTACAAAGACCTTAACAAAGCCTGCCCCAATGATTGTTACTCACTTCCAGAGATCGACGAAAAAGTTGACAATCTCGCGACGTTCCGATGGAAGTGTTTCTTCGATTGCTACAAAGGCTATCACCAGATACAGATGGCAATCGAGGATGAAGATAAAACGGCATTCCGCACCCCTACCGGAAATTACTGCTACACAAAAATGCCGTTTGGGTTGCGCAACGCCGGCGCAACCTATTAAAAGCTGATGAACGACACTTTTGGTGATCAGATCAGCAAGAGTGTCGAAATTTACATGGACGACCTAGTCGTCATGAGCATGGAGGAAGACACCATGCTCCAAGACATTGAAAGAACATTCCAAACTTTGCAAACCGTTAACATGAAGCTCAATCCAGGGAAATGCTCGTTTGGAATGGAAGAAGGAAAGTTTCTTGGATTCATCGTCACAAAAGATGGGTTCAAAGTTAACCCGAAAAAAGTTCAAGCGATCGAGCGCATGCCGTCGCCTTCAACGATAAAGGAAATGCAACGGCTAGCCGGTCGGCTTGCCGCGTTAAACAGATTCTTCGCCAACCACGTAGCTAAATCCTATCCCTTTATCAGTACCTTGTGCAACTGCCTAAAGAAGGAACAGTTCAATGGACTGCTGAAGCAGAAAGCGCCTTCCGGGAGATGAAAGAGTGTTTGAATCAGCTACCAACTCTCACTTCGCCGCGCAAAAAAGAACCACTCATCATGTACTTGTCCGCCGCAGACAACGCGGTGGGCGCGGTACTTATAGTGGAGAGAGAGGGGGTCCAAACACCAATCTATTATGTCAGCAAAATGCTCAACGATCCGGAGACAAGATACTCTATCATGGAAAAGTTGGTTCTCGCGCTGGTACATGCATCTAGACGGCTACGCCGATACTTTGCAGATCATGTTATCACCGTTTTAACCAACTACAGGATCGGGCAAATCCTCTCCAAGCCCGAAATCTTTGGAAGACTTGCCAAGTGGGCTATTGAACTCGGCGGACACACTCTTGTTTATAAGCCGTGCCCAGCAATCAAGGGGCAAGTTTTAGCTGATTTCGCTGTGGAAGTACCAGCGAATCGCATCCAAGAATGCGAATATGAACAAAATCCTACACCTCCGCCGTCCCCATCAGACATCTGGGCACTATACACTGATGGTGCGTCTAATAAGGATGGCGCGGGTGCAGGCCTGCGACTCATCAGCCCTGACGGCCAAGAAATTACTTACGCCATACGCCTCGACTTCAAAAGTACAAAAAACAAGGCGGAATACGAGGCATTATTCGCAGGGCTACGGTTGGCAGTCAAACTCGGCGTGCAACATTTGAAAGCCCATGTCGATTCATTACTAGTTGCGTGGCAAGTCCGCAGAGACTATGCCACGAAAGGGGACATCATGATCCTCTATCTTGAACAAGCCAAGCAACTGACATCACAGTTCACCTCCTTCAACATTCGACATATCAACTGGAGTGAAAACAAACATACGGATGCACTTTCAAAACTAGCATCCACCAGCTTCCAACACCTAGCAAAGGAAATACGTATTGAGGTCTTCCAAAACCCCTCAGTACCCCTGCGCCAAGTCAACGTCATCCAATACGGTACAACGTCTTGGATGACGCCAATCCTAAGATACCTACAATCAGTTATTTCCCCCGAGAATAAAGCAGAGGCACGCAAACTACAATACAAAGCATGTCACTATCAAATGGGGGACGATATCTTTTACCGCAAGTCATACCTAGGGCCACTCCTACGATGCGTCGACCCTCAAGATGCCACATATCTGGTCAGAGAGATACATGAAGGAATATGTGGCATACATGCAGGCCCGCGCATGGTAGTGGCCAAAATTATGAACGTTGGGTATTACTGCCCTGGCATGCACCTGGACGCTGTTAAGATCTTGCGCAAGTGTTTCATCTGTCAACGACATGCACCGAAAATGTTGCGCCCAAAGAACAACCTGATCCCCATAACCACCACGTGGCCCTTCCAAAAATGGGCAATCGACGTGGTGGGACCCTTTCCAGATGCACCAGGTGCGGTGAAATTTATCATAGTGGCTGTCGACTACTTCACCAAATGGGTAGAAGCAAAACCGCTAGCCTCTACCACCGCTACGATAATAAGAAAATTTGTCTGGGAACACATCATCTACCGTTTCGGTCTACCAATGTGCATCGTAACCAATAGCGGCACCAACTTCGCTACTGATGACTTCCAAAACTGGTTGAAAGAGTTAAACATCGAGCACGTTTTCTCTTCCGTGGCGCATCCTCAAGGGAACGGCCAGGTAGAAAGTATCAACAAAAGTTTAGTCGAAGGAATAAAGGCACATTTGGGAACAGCCAGGCGTGGCTGGGTCGATGAACTCCCGAGTATCCTATGGGCGCATAGGACCAACCCGAAGACAAGAAATTGCGAGACACCCTTTAGTTTAGTCTATGGCTCTGAAGCGGTGATCCCGGCCGAAATTGGTCTCCCTTCACCTAGAATGCTGGCTGTCAACAAAATTGAAAATAGCGACGAGTGCAGGGTTGACTTAGACCTCTTGGAAGAAATACGTGAAAACGCAGCAATCAACGAGGCTAAGTACAAAACAAAGCTTGAAAAATACTACAACGCGCGAGTCTGAATTTACACATTCAATCCGGGAGATTACGTCCTTCACGAAAATGAAGCTTCTAACGCAGAGCGCCCAGGGAAACTTGCCCCTAAGTGGGAAGGCCCCTATCTCATCCAAGAGGTTTTGGGCAAAGGCGCATACAAACTACAAACGTTAGAAGGAGATACTATCGCAAAGACCTGGAACGCACAGCAGCTTCGACACTGCTATATGTAAGCTGCAATTTACTTTTTCTATGTAACCCAATAGCCCACAGGCCATCTGTTAATAAATAAACAAATAGTTCAATGCAACATTGTTTATCTTTTCTATTACAAATGCGTGTTCCACTTCGCGGTTTCTACAAAAACAGATTGGCAAAATCTTCATTCGCGATACCCATACAAAGTGGCAACCACACACAAATATTTTAATAGGTTAGCAAAGACAAACATTGCTATGTATCCAGCCGGATGCGTACAACGGATTGCTCGCGGTTTTTTCAAACCAGAACACAATTCCTAGGCCCTAACAGGATAAAAACAGGAATTGACTACTACTTACACGACAATGGTGTACATTATACTCATTACTTTACGCATTCCCTAACCAGTGGAACGTGACTGATGAAAGATGTCGACTCACCCGCGCTCTAAAACTAGCAGAGTCACACATTAACATACTTGCATATCACCTAGACATGCAAATGCCAAACCCTGACTTAATGTTATTTACATACGCCTTAAACATTGGCCATAAATAATATTAACTCACCCGCGCTCACACAAAGTCAACAAGTAAATACCCTTTACTTATATACTTTGAGCCGCACATACTTGCATATCACCTAGACATGCAAATGGCAAACCCTGACTTAATGTTATTTACATGCGCCTTAAACATTGGCCTTAAATAATATTAACTCGCACGTGCTCAAACAAAGGCAAGAAGTAAATACCCTTACATACTTTGAGGCAAACAAGAATTTTATATCCCAAAATACTTATGCACCCGTCCGGTACATAAAGAACAACCTTTACATGGTTTTTCGAACATTTACATGAAAAAAGGCAAAAAAGGCATGCAGGCCTAACCTATTCTGCATTTGTACCACTAGTGCCTTCACCCTCTCTCACTGGGTTAAAGAGCATGTATAAACGGTCCACGTAATCTTCCGCTTCCAAACATGTCTCAATACGATCAAGGGCGGGAATGGAAAGTTTGTTGTACGCATCCACCGCAGCATCAAACGCAGCTTCGGTATCCACCCCATGAAACCCGAAACGTTCGTCAGTAAATTTACTATTAAAGAACGTGCTCACATCACTGAGGCACTTGTTATAACCAGCCTTGAACCCATCCCGGCGTGCACGCTCATTCATATCAGCAACCACAGTCGCGTTCTCAGGGGCGCTAAGGATAGTCTCCACAGTCTGATCACATGACAGTAACAATATTACTAAGACAAACACAGGAATAAAGAGGGCACAAGGTACATACATGCCCGATATCGTGCTGGCGCATCTAGGCATTATCCTCAGTAACTTGGGCTAGAGAAGTGACCAACGCGTCTCTAGCTTCCTCAGCCTGCCTTGCCCATGTCTCAGCCTCAGTAGCGCGGGAGGTCACTTCCTCAAGAATACTTACTCGGCTCTGCACTTCCGCCTATTCGCAATAAGCATAGATAAGTATAAGAATGCAATCTATTACACATATCGAAACAAGAAAACAACTCATGAATAGTCATAGTTCATACCTGGAGTTCCTCCACAACCTTGTTCAGCTTGGTGCGGTCAGCATTCGCATCTGCAAGCTCTTTGGAAGCACGCGCCTCCGCCTCCTTTAGCGCGGTAGCACCGCGTGTCTCCGCTTCTTTAATAGCCACTTCAGCTGCGGTCTTTTCCTTGACCAAAGCGGCATTAGACGAACACGGAAAAGCTTTTCATTCTCTCTAGCACAAGCCTCCTTCCAAAGCTTGCGCTCATTAGAAAGCAGTTTGGCAAGAGAACGAACCTGTTCAAGGCCGGCAGATGCGGCCCGCCTTTCAGTCTGCTTCAGCTTCTCAAAAGCAGCTTTTTCCTTCTCCAACTACTCCTTACCCGCTTGCGCAGTTTCCATCATCGCTTCAGCTTGCGTCCTTAGCCGGATGGTTTCCTCTTCCCTGCGAGCTAAGGCATTATAATCCTCCATAACAGCATTCGCGATTATGGAGCCTCCAACAAGCATGGAGGCAAGCTGGCTCTGCCAGTTTTGGAGACTAAGGCCACGAGCTCGAGTAGTCTCAACAAGGGTCCCCAATCCCCTCAAAGCTTCCCTACAGGCAGAGGGATCATTCATCACCTCATCCCCCTGTAAAATACTCCAAAGGGGACGGTGGAAATCAAAACTACGCTCTGCCGTAAAAGAACGATAGTAATAATCCAATTCAGTCTCCGCCGGCTGAATTGGAGGTTAATCTTCAACTCCCTTGCCCACGGCAGCAGAACCGGATACCTTTTAAAAAATAGGGGACTTTGGCTTCTCGCCCCCCTTATCCCCTTCACCACGCGGGTCGATCAAGTTGTTGGACGAATCCATCATGTCAAAGATCGTGTCACCCCAGACCTCCTTTGACGCTTGCTCTGCATGCACAGCCGGAGGAGTACCTTCACTACTCACCACTTCAATAGAAGGGTCCTCTTATATAACAACCCTAAAGAAAACCGACACCCTCATAATTTTTCCGAAACCCTAATATATTTTAAAATATCCCAATACATCCTAAAATACACCCCATACGCGAAAACGGGCCCCAAATACCTTAAATATTATTAAATTTAATTAAAAATAATGTTTTTGGGGTTTAGGCGGGTCGCGTAAGGCACCCCTTAACCCTTACGCGGGCCGCTAGAGATCAAAAGTGTGGCGCAGCCTGGTGCTGACACGTGTCCGACCTGTGTTGAACCTATAAGCTGACCCGGATTACTTACGCCTTTGACTGTGTTTGACGCGGGCCGCGTAGCCCTTTGTTAACCTTTACACGGGCCGCGTAAAAGTCGAGATATGGCACTATAAATAGCAGGCATCGGGTTTCAGCAAAACTCTTTCAAATCTTTCTTTCTAAACGTAAATCTCTCATAGTAGGCATTATACTCGGGTCTAATACCCCCTAAATAGCGAAGTTCTGCTCTGTTGTAAGTATCATAACCCCTGGATACGTATTAGATACTCTGCCCGATTGATCTAGGGTTCCGTAACGACTGTCGTGGTTCTGCCCGACGTAGTCGTTGGAATGTCGTCTCGAGGAGGGTATTACTAATGTTAAAATGGGTTATTATACTAACACGTATGCATTTGTAAATTATAGATTGTCACCAGGAAACCCTAAAGGATATTCTAAGACAGCAATGTGAGTAATCTCCTTTTTGTAAACAATTTTTACAAAACCTTAACTATTTTACAATGCAATTTAGCAGTGATTGAGTCTTTGTAGTTCTATGATTTCTGCCAGTATGTTGGGGTTTTGTATACAAAATATGAGACACGTTACCATTAGACGAAGAGTTAGCCAATGTGTAATATGACCCACCAGTCAGGATTGACAGTACTGAATGAGTAATTGGGAAGATATAAACATTGTAATCGCTCTCAATACTGTTTAAATTAAATTAATGTTTCTTGATTAAACTGGGATTCACTCACTAGTATTTCCCACTGACAAATGTTTTTAAAACGCGTTTTAGGTAACACAATGTGAAAGCCAATTAGAAGCCAGCTGGACAGCACTGAAGGCTTGGAAAAGTGGCTATAAAAGTTACCTAAATAAAGAAGGCGTTTTAATTCAAATAAAATAGGATTTTCCCTATTAATTAGTTTGTAATAAAAACTTGGTTTTTATCCCAATATGTTTATTTATATAAAAGGTGGTGATTTACTCTGATAAAATATTTCCTAACTACGGTCCTGATGTAAATTCCGCTGCCAAATTAGACAATACCAGATACCACCGAAACTGGCTCGCGACCGCCCGTTCGCAGGGATTAGGGATCAGGGGTTGCGACAGAAGGTGGTATCAGAGCTAAGCCACTGATTCAGCCACAGAAGTGTTCTGCTGGCATCAAAATTCAATCTGTTAGGAAATAAATTACGGAAATACGAGCATAACTGTATTTCTTGTTATGTGTTATTTGACTATTTGTTAGTTTACAGTATGAGGGACCAAGGACCATCTGACGCGTATCGTCAATTGTCTGGTTCGCCTAGAAGCGAAGGCACCTCCTCTTCTCAGCCTGCCCTCTCAGGGTACTCTGCTGATATGGAAGAAGGAATATTCGTGTTTCAGGTGCAGTCAGAAGTGCCATTTCCTCAGAAAAAGAGGGGATGGTTCAGTTGAGGGGCACACGAGCGTAGAAAGCGTATGAAAAAGTTACAAGACCAGAGAGCACTAGCAACAGCCAAAAGAGAAACTGATGCCTATGCCCAGGATATGATTAAAAGGGTATAGCCAACATCCACATCCTAGCAACCACTGCAGCTGACCCTAACCTGGAACAAATGATAGCACCCCAACCACAACTACTAATCCCTGACAAACCAATGGAAATAGAAAACCCTGAAAATCAAGTAGAAATGCATGACTTCAATCCGAAAGAAATACCTAGGTTACCAGCACCAAACCCCCTAGACCCAAATTACGACCCCTGGTGGGACGACAATAGAGACTATGTGCAACGTTACCCGATACATGAAGACATGCCCATGCCAAATATAGGAGCCTACCCAGGTTTGGATCCTTTAGATCCCTATTACCATGATGAATACATTAGGGAGATTTTAGAGAATCCTTACCAATTCCAGGCACCTACACGCCCATACCAAGAACCCGCACCCCAGATTCCGAATCCAGTCCTAGAACCTGCACCTCCAATGAGTGCAGACAATGTACAAGAACTTAGGACATTTGGTGAGGAAATTTTAGAGAGTAGTGAACGAACGAGACAGGTGGGAGAGGGACTCGTCTGGAAGTACGACGAGCGCAATATGGATTTCTGGATGAATCCATATCCATGAATGTGATGGTGGAAACGGTAGTAGTAATAATAATAAATATTAAAATAATATAATATGTATGTATGTGTATGAAAAAAAAAACCTACGGATGCCTACTATTATTAGTGTAATTTTATTTCAGTTGGTATTGTAATTTAATTTCAGTACTGGTATGTAATAGATGCATATTATATGAATAGAGTAAAGTCGCAAAGATCGACGCTTTTGACCAAAATGCGTGTCATGTGATTTACTATATTAAATATTATTTTGTGATATTAATACGGGGTAACTGTTTAAAATTCAGATGGCCGACGAAGGAAATCAAGAAAATCTGAATAACGATAACCAGAGTAACATTAACTTGGTTAATGAGAATCCGAGCATCAATAACAATGGAAATCAAGTGGATAATAGTGCTATCCAACACATAGTGGCACAAGGAATCATAGATGCAATGCCATTTGTTATTCAAACGGTTCAGGAAGCAAATAATAAAAGTAAACATAGCAGTAAGCGACCAATTGAACCAGAACATAGCGTGAACAATGGACCCGTACTTCAAGTGCCCATTCCCAAAAGAAGAAGAACCATACCTTATGGTTGTTCTTACAAAGAATTCTGGTCCTGCAAACCAATAGAATTCTCGGGCAGTGAAGGACCCATTGCAGCTCTACGCTAGATAGAAAAGACTGATGCAGTCTTAAAAATAAGCAAGTGTGCTGAAGAAGATAAAATAATGTTTGCTTCTAATTTGTTTAAGAACTCAGCCTTAGAATGGTGGATCACTATCCTCCAATCAAAAGGAAGTGATAGGATATACAACATGGAATGGGAGGAATTTAAGAATATGGTAGAAAGGAAATTCTGCCCTCCCAATGAAAAGGAACAGATAGCGAATAAGTTTCTGAACCTTAAGAAGACTGGGGTAGATAGCAAGGGTTATACTACTACATTCTTTGAATATGCTAGAATAGTACCAACCCTTGCATCACCTGAACCAGTATTAATCTCCCGTTACATCTGGGGATTAATCTGGGAGATTAGACATGTAGTCAAGGTAGCTAGATCTCAAACCATAGAAGAAGCTATAGAACTAGCCAACACCTTGACAGATGAATTAATCCGTACTAAAGAGGAAGATCAGAGGAGAAACCTAGCTCAAAGACTTACCCAGGAATTCTGATCTGGAAATTCCAATCGTGGAAAAAATGTAGGTTCCACATCTGCACCTTATTGCAAGTATTGCAAAAGGAAGCATTCTGGAAGATGCTCCATATATTGCAATTTTTGCAAAATATCAGGTCACAAGGAAGAAGACTGCAGGAGGAAAGCCAAGAACAGGATATGCTATAACTGCGGAGAACAAGGTCATATCAAGCCAAACTGTCCAAAATTAGCTCCAGCTACAAATAACAAGAACACTAAAAATGCTAGAGCATTCGTTTTGACTACAGATGAAGCCAAGATGATTCCAGGCGTGATAGCCGGTACGTTTTTAGTTAATGATGTTTTTGCTAAAGTATTATTTGACTCTGGTGTGAACCAAAGTTTTATTAATACTTCGTTTTGCAAACTTCTAAATCAGTCATTAACTAAACTACCACAAGAATGTCTAGTAGAGACAGCAAATGGAGAAACAGTTAGGATTTCTGAAATCTTGCAGGGAGCAAGAATAGATTTTTTAAACCAAAAATTTATGGCAAATTTGTATCCCATGAATCTGGCAGGATTTGATGTCGTTTTAGGAATGGATTGGTTAATAGCCAATAAAGCCAGTATTTTATGTGATCAAAAGTCAATCCAGGTAAACTCATCAAAAGGTGAAAAGATCACAATTTAAGGAGATAAACCCTCTAGGTCCACTAAATTCATCTCTGTGATGAAAACTGCAAGTTATATAAGAAAAGGGTTTATAGTGTATTTGATTTCCATAATCACTAACACTAAAGGAAAAGAACTAAAAGACATTCCAGTAGTGTCTCAGTTTTCAGATATATTTCCAGAAGAATTACCAGGACTACCGCCAGACAGGGAAGTTGAATTCAGAATTCACCTGTTACCAGGAACATCAGCAATTGCCAAAGCACCTTACCGTTTGGCACCCGCAGAAATGCAGGAACTGAAGAAACAATTAGATGAATTGCTGGAAAAAGGATTCATACAGCCAAGTTCATCCCCATGGGGAGCGCCGATTTTATTCGTTAAAAAGAAGGATAGATCGATGCGTATGTGCATTGATTACCGTGAATTGAACAAAGTCACGATTAAGAATCGGTATCCATTACCAAGAATCGATGATCTGTTCGATCAACTGCAAGGAGCTCGATTTTTCTCTAAAATCGATTTAAGATCAGGATATCATCAATTAAAGGTATAGGAAGAGGATATTCCTAAGACCGCCTTTAGAACCAGGTATGGCCATTATGAATTTACTGTCATGCCATTTGGTTTAACCAATGCCCCAGCCGCATTTATGGACATGATGAACCGAATATGTAAGCCATATTTGGATAAATTCATAATTGTTTTTTTGATGATATTCTCATTTATTCTAAAAGTAAGGAAGATCATGTAAAGCATTTGCACTCACTTTTAAGTCTATTAAGAAAGGAAAAGCTTTATACTAAATTTTCAAAGTGCGAGTTTTGGTTAGAACAGGTACAGTTTCTTGGACACTTAGTTAATCATAAAGGAATTCATGTGGATCCCACAAAAATCGAGGCGATTACTAAATGGAAAACCCCTGAGTCACCAACCGAGGTTAGAAGTTTCTTAGGATTGGCCGGTTATTATAGAAGATTTATTCGAGATTTCTCTAGAATAGCCATTCCTTTAACTAAGTTAACTTCTAAATCCATTAAGTTTGAATGGGGACCAAAACAAGAAGAAGCATTTAGAATTCTTAAGCAAAGATTAACCCATGCACCCATACTAGAGTTACCAGATGGAACTGAAGATTTTGTAATCTATTGTGACGCTTCTAAGTTAGGTTACGGATGTGTGTTAATGCAATGCCAAAAGGTTATAGCTTATGCTCCTAGGCAACTTAAGAATTATGAAGATAATTATTCAACCCATGATCTAGAGTTAGGAGCTATAGTTTTTGCCCTTAAGATTTGGAGACATTACCTTTATGGTAGTAAGTTTACCATATTCACTGATCATAAAAGTTTAAGGTATGTTTTTGGGCAAAAAGAGTTGAATATGAGACAAAGACGCTGGATGGAGATGCTTAGTGATTATGATTGTGATATCCAGTATCATGAAGGAAAGGCAAATGTAGTGGCTGATGCTTTAAGCCGAAAGTATCATGAAAAGCCAAAAAGGGTACGTTCTCTTAAATTAAATCTACAAGTAGATTTAAATGATCAAATTAGAAAAACACAAGAATCAGTAATCAAGGATGATACTGAAAAACTAAAAGGTATGATTAAAGAATTAGAACAAGGAACAGATGGAATTTTGAGATTCCATAAGAAGAGAATGTGGATACCTAAATTAGGAAACCTACGTCATCGTATATTAGAAGAAGCCCATAAATCTAAATATACAATGCACCCAGGAAATGATAAAATGTACCAGGATTTAAGGAAAAATTTTGGGTGGATAGGAATGAAAAAGGACATAGCAGCCTATGTTTCTAAATGTTTAACCTGTTCACAAGTTAAAGCTGAACACCAGAAACCCTCAGGTCTGTTGCAACAGTTAGAAATGCCAGTGTGGAAATGGGAATTGATAACAATGGATTTTTTTACCAAATTACCCAAAACAAGGAAAGGTAATGATACAATCTGGGTGATTGTAGATAGGCTAACCAAGTCAGCTCATTTCCTACCAATGAAAGAAACTTTCAGTATGGAACAGCTAGCCAAATTATATGTAAACGAAATTGTTTCAATACATGGAATTCCTTTATCAATTGTTTCTAATAGGGATAGCCGTTTTACCTCTCATTTTTGGAGTAGTTTCCAAAAAGCAATGGGAACCAAGTTGAATCTAAGCACAACTTATCATCCTCAAACGTACGGACAAAGTGAAAGAACAATTCAAACAATGGAAGACATGCTTAGAGCTTGTGTAATTGATTTCGGAGGTAATTGGGACAATCACTTACCTTTAATAGAAGTTTCTTATAATAATAGTTATCACACAAGTATCAAAGCTGCACCATTCGAAGCACTTTATGGACGAAAATGCCAAACCCCAGTCTGTTGGGCATAAATTGGGAAAAAGCAACTATCTGGACCTGAGATAGTACAAGAAAAAACTGACAAGATCATTCAAGTCAAAGAACGACTGAAAGCAGCGCGTGATCGACAGAAAAGTTATGCTGATAACCGACGCAAACCATTGGAAATTCAAGTAGGAGATAAAGTATTGTTAAAAGTCTCTCCTAGGAAAGGAATAGTAAGATTCATCAAAAGAGGAAAGCTAAGTCCCAGGTATATTGGACCTTTTGAGATCATTAGAAGAATAGGACCTGTAGCCTATCAGCTACAATTGCCAGAGGAAATGGCAGGGATACATGATGTATTTCATGTATCTAATCTCAAAAGGTGTTTAGCTTATGAATCACTAGTAGTGCCTCTTAAGGATATAGAGGTTAATGAACAACTCAAGTTTATAGAAAGGCCTCTACAGATCGAAGATAGGAAAGTCAAAAACCTCAAACATAAAAGATTAGTTCTGGTCAAAGTGAAGTGGGACTCCAAAAGAGGACCTGAGTACACCTGGGAGCTTGAATCGGAAATGCAAAGGAAATATCCACACTTGTTACAGTAGATCTCGAGGACGAGTTCTAAAACAAGGTGGGGAGGATATAACAACCCTAAAGAAAACCGACACCCTCATAATTTTTCCGACACCCTATTATATTTTAAAATATCCCAATACATCCTAAAATACACCCCATATGCGAAAACGGGCCCCGAATACCTTAAATATTATTAAATTTAATTAAAAATAATGTTTTTGGGGTTTAGGCGGGCCGCGTAAGGCACCCCTTAACCCTTACGCGGTCCGCTAGAGATCAAAAGTGTGGCACAGCCTGGTGCTGACACGTCTCCGACTCGTGTTGAACCTATAAGCTGACCCAGATCACCTACGCCTTTGACTGTGTTTGACGCGGGCCGCGTAGCCCTTTGTTAACCTTTACGCGGGTCGCGTAAAAGTCGAGATATGGCACTATAAATAGCAGGCATCGGGTTTCAGCAAAACTCGTTCAAATCTTTCTTTCTAAACGTAAATCTCTCATAGTAGGCATTATACTCGGGTCTAATACCCCCCTAAATAGAGAAGTTCTTCTCCGTTGTAAGTATCATAACCCGTGGATACGTATTAGATACTCTGCCTGTCACACCCCGACCATGTAAAACAACAAATCGTGGCGGAAACGTCGGGGAGTGTTGTAACAGAATTATTGTTTCACAACCATGGATACTAAAAGAGTTTCGTTTTATTTATTCATTAAGTAATTTACATTGTATTAACACGAAACAAACAAGTTACATATCGACTATCACTGTTATTATGTTACTAAGGCCTCGTCCAGATCCTATGTGACTCATGCATCCAAGTAATCAACATCAAGCAACATCACGTGAAACATATGTAAAAACAAAGTCAGCAAAGAAATGCTGGCGAGCACATAGGTTTTATAAGAGTGTCGGATTCATGGCTAGTATACATGTTGCAATACCTTATTAAAAACCTTGTTTTGAAAAGAGTATAATATTGCAACGAAATTAACCAACTCAAATCAAGCGGGTTATAATTTATAAAACCTCGTAGCCATGATTCTTAACCCAAAAACATTTGTTTTAGTAAACCAATTTATAAAACATTCCGTATTAACTCGTTTAATAAAACTCGTATGGTTTATATCCTTTCGAAAACATCGTTATGTGACATCGTTTCAAAATCGTTTACCCAACTGAACTAAATAACGCCACGGTATGTAATATGTTGAAAACACTTATATATAAGAAGTACCAGCGGCGTATCTACCATGTTTTCACCATATTACACCCGTCCCGTTATCTAAACACTTAACCAAAAACCAATCGTTTATCCAACTTGTTTAACTTGTTCAAATCGTTTCAAAATCGTTAACTCGTTTCCAAATCGTTTAACTTGTTTAGGTCGTTTAAATCATCCTCATTTTAATTGTGAAAACTATTTTTGGTCGTCTCGCTAATCACATTCAAACCTTCATGACTCGACTATCTCGCTTCTAGCATTAACAAACCAACAAAGGGTAAGTTAACAATCACAGATTCAGTCGTTACCCACATAACCCACACATAACCATGGGTGCACTCTGATAACGGGATTTGTCAGATCCTATGGTACCATAACCTAATACTGGTCGGTTCGGCCAAAATTAATGAATGTCATTCGTTATGTAACTACAACCAACAAGTTCGTTCACATTATCGAAATCGTTATTAATTTAGTATAAACCATCTTAACCGTTTTTGAAATCATCGTTAAAATATCGAAATCGTTCTGATACATATGAATCACCTCAAAACAATTGAAAACAGTAAAATAGGGGAACTATGTACTCACATGAAGTGCAAAGTATCAAAAGAACTTCAACGAACTCAAGTAGACCAGAGAAATCAAGCAGCACCTAGTAATCGAATCACTAGTCAAACAATAGACGCCTAAATCGGAAGATCGGACAGAATGAGGTCTTGTAAACCAAATGAGTGTTGGAACTCATGTGATATGGTTTAACAAAGCCTACATTCTAAATCGGAACCTAACCTAAGTGCTTTCGACCCATTACGACCCATTAAAGTAGCTTACGCTACTTTAACGTGTCGTGCGCGCATAGGCGCGTTCGAGACGTCTAACTAGTCCTATGACAAGTATTATATGCCTAAACATGTTTAAATATGTTGCATAATCAATTATGTGACAAAAGTTTATGTTACATATGCTTAATTATCAATTATGCATGAAAAGGGCATTTTGCTCATTTACCTAAGGCATATAAACTACCTATCATACAACTAATTAAACCTAAGTGACCATAAGGTATAACCTCGGAAGGTTATTCCCTATGCAATGGTCACTAAACATGTTTGGTCAGATCCTAATGATCGACCAAATGGGTCGAGTTTGAAAGTCTAAGCGGGTGTTTAGTCCGCTTGACTTACGACTCTACACAAGCACTAATCTAAAAGTGACGAGCTACGCATGTTAAGACATGTTTAGTTGAGTTAGAAAACAGGTTTTGGTATCAAAACAAACGGTTTTGATACCCAAGAATAGTTTGGTTACAAAATACGCATAAATACGCATTTTGGCCGAAACTACGACTCGTCACTACGCCTAGTCAACGTGCTAATCAGTAGGTATAGTCACAAGGGACTATAACCATCGTGATTACGCTCACGTTGCCAAGTTCAACGGAAGTTTGTGTTGACCATTGACTGGTCAAAGCTGAAAGTCAAACTCTCTTTGACTTTCGTGCTTAAAACGAATAAAAAGAACGAAAGAGGACTTACAAAGGGTCCAAGAAGGTTTGATTCCAAGTATTCTCAGGTATGTAGTGAATAATCATAACAACTTAGAGAATTCTCAGATCAAATGTGGGTTTTGAAGCAAGGGGGTGGGGTATTTATAGGAAAACTAGAACCGTTAGGATCGTTTATCGGGAAATGAGCTTTGATCTTGGCCATACACCTCATGCCCATTGATTTGTAATACTAGGGGTGCCCCAAAACCATCAAATGGTATTGAAAAAGTTACAAAAAAGACCCCCCAAGTTCAATCCTATTGCTGAAAAATGCTAAAAATCAAGTTTGTGTCCAGATCAGGCCATGGCGTCATGCCACGGCAGAGGCTTATGGTGGTGGCGCAGCGCCACCAGGTACCAGTTCCTAGAAGTTTTGCCAAAATGGCAGAAATGCTCCTTGCACATGTTTAAGGCATTTTTCGATGCGTTTAAACCCCGTTAACCTCATTTCAAGGCTCTAAAATGAAGTTAAAGTATAGGGAACTCAAAAAATGCTCAAAAATATCTCGGATGTCGGCTCGTTTGGTCGTACGGTTGCGTTGTTTCGTTAATTACGACGGAAGTCGTAACGAACGCAAAAACGATCCAAATTAAGTGACGAATGGAATTTTATCATGCCAATCACTAAAATAAAATATTTTAATAATTACATAAATTTTTGGATGTCCGGATATATTCAGAACGTAAGATATGCACGAAAATGCAAACTTATGCACTTTTTGACGCTTTTAGTCCCTATTGATCAATAAAGTTTATTTTAGCATACCGAACCCCTCAAAGCCTATTTCTAAACTATGTAAAGGTTATTTAGGGTATGTTTAGCTTATGATCAAGTTCCAAAATGTTCGTTACTATAAAAATCCGTATAGTTTCGCAGTTTGACACAAATAGTCCCTGCGATCGAACAAACTTGATTTCAACACACCAAACCATCCAAAGCTTATTTCTAAGTTATGTCGAGGTTATTTAAGGTATGTTAAGACTATGTAACTATTCCGGAGTGTTTGTCGCGTTATACTAACTGCGTTTACGCACCAGTTTGCGTATAACCTTCCAGAAAGCGATTTAAAGCTTGAAATTGGAATCGAATTAAATTGTAAATCATCAAGCACAATTACACACATAATAACACCAAAGTACATATAATAACACCAAAGCACATTGTTTTATTAATAATCAACATTGTTTTACATTGTATATCGATTACAGAACACAGTTGTCACACTGCCCGATTGATCTAGGGTTTCGTAACGGCTGTCGTGGTTCTGCCCGACGTAGTCGTTGGAATGCCGTCTCGGGGAGGGTATTACTAATGTTAAAATGGGTTATTATACTAACACGTGTGCATTTGTAAATTATAGATTGTCACCAGGAAACCCTAAAGGATAATCTAAGACAGCAATGTGAGTAATCTCCTTTTTGTAAACAGTTTTTACAAAACCTTAACTATTTTACAATGCAATTTAGCAGTGATTGAGTGTTTGTAATTCTACGATTACTGCCGGTATGTTGGGGTTTTGTATACAAAATGTGAGACACGTTACCATTGGACGAAGAGTTAGCCAATGTGTAATATGACCCACCAGTCAGGATTGACAGTACTGAATGAGTAATTGGGTAGATATAAACATTGTAATCTCTCTCAATACTGTTTAAATTAAATTAATGTTTCTTGATTAAACTGGGATTCACTCACCAGTATTTCTCACTGACAAATGTTTTTAAAACGCGTTTCAGGTAACACAATGTGAAAGCCAATTAGAAGCCAGCTGGACAGCACTGAAGGCTTGGAAAAGTGGCTATAAAAGTTACCTAAATAAAGAAGGCATTTAATTCAAATAAAATAGGATTTATCCCTATAAATTAGTTTGTAATAAAAATTGGGTTTTATCCCAATATGTTTATTTATATAAAAGGTGGTGTTTTACTCTGATAAAATATTTCCTAACTATGGTCCTGATGTAAATTCCGCTGCCAAATTAGACAATACCAGATACCACCGAAACTGGCTCGCGGCCGCCCGTTCCCGGGGATTAGGGATCGGGGGTTGCGACATCTCCACCCTTCTTCTGGGCTTCCACGTCCACAACCTTCAGTGGGGAAGACGGTATATTAGCCACGGAGACCGGTTCCTCCAAGGGTTCTACAAAAGCAAAAGACATCCATCAGATACACTGCGGTAACAAAACTTGCAAAAATATTGTACTAACTTACCAACAGAGACTACAGGCTTTTGCTTTGGAACCGCAATCGCCCTAGTCTTCCGAAACTTAGGCGCTTTCTCCCCACCAGCAACAGTGGCGTCTCCTTTCCGTTTTTTGTCATTAATGGGCTTAGTGCCCGCGGTCACGCCACCCGCGCCCGAAGAACCACCTGGAACACCCAAGCCCTCAAGAGTGTCAGACACTACCACGTAATCTTCATATTTGCATAAACGAGGACGAAAGGTACCTGCTGCTTCTGACACCAAAGGGGGAAGAGTAACGGTAGCATGCGCCTTTTTCTTGCGCTTTTGCTTATCAATCACCAAAGGCGCTGACACCTTTGGAACACCCGTCGCAGCAGGGACTCCAAGCGCCCCAAGATTACCTGCGGTCCATTACAATCAGTTATCCAGTTAGAAATTACTAAAGGGCAATGCGGGCGAAATAAAAATATTGTACCTATGCCTTCCAGCAACACCACATTCAGTGCGGCCTCAGAAGGGATCCGAAAGTTGCTAAGAATGGTTTCGTTCCATCCTTCCTCGTCCGGACCGCATTTCTCAATCTCAATCTTGCCCTCCAAGTTTAGGACAAAACATCCTCCACAATGGAGCTTCCACTGCCAACCCATCTGTGAAAATTATTAACACTAACAAAAGGGCAAATAAACACAAAGAAAGCAAAGACACTTACCTTCATTTTTCTCCCGCAACACAGGCCTTGCTCTCCTATCCAGCCTGCCACCCACCATCATCCGTAATATCCACAACTGCCTGTTCTCCAATTTCTTGGAACCAATAACACGCAGCTGTGAGAACCAAGTTTGTTGCCCCTCTTTGGGAGTACTCAAATTTTCGGTTTCAATGGGGCCCCTCACATTCCTAAACTGCAGCTTTGCAGTGACCGCGGCTGCCTTCACATAGAAGAACTTGGTCTTCCATTTAGTCATGCCCTTGGGTGGGCTCATAAGCTTGAGAGCACCTTCCGGCACATGGAAGGAGAAGAAACTAAGCTGATCAGTCAACTGGTAGAAACGTCGAAAATCCTCTACCAACGGCTCCAAACTTAGAGCACGAAATGTATATTCAAAATTTCGAACTCGGATCATTCCGAACGAACTCGGTTGGGAAATATGGATTTTGTAATACTCCAATACTTCCACCACGAAAACCTTCAGTGGAAGCCGAAGATTAAAGTCACCCAACCAGTCAGCAAACATGCTGACATACCCTGCCGGAGCATCACTGGCAGTGTCACCTTCTTGGGGATATCTAGCCCCATAAGCACCAGGCATTTGGATAGTCGTCATCAAGTTCTAGAATCCCGACTCAGTCCACCTCAACATTGGTAAGGACTTGCCAGGGGCATTCACTTCCGCCTCCTCCTCCGCCATCGGCGAAGACGGCTTTCAGGATTTACAGCGGCAGTAGAAGAAGGGTTCGAAGGACTAGCCATTGAGAACATAAAAAAAGAACAAGAGAAAGAAACTGTGAAACTCTCACCAGAAAAATCAAAGTTTTGATCGGAGAAGAAGAAGAACACTGATTTTTCTCGCCGAAAAAATTTTGAAATTTCGAAAAGTGAGGGGAAACCCTAAAAGGTGTCCCCTTTTATACTCATCGCAATTAATGCGATCACAGTAACCGAACAGACGTGTTATTCGGAGACCGTCATAAGCCGCCACGTGTTAAGCGACGGTTTTCCTGACGGTTATCACGCGCGCGTGGCCGCCCACACGCTTGACATTACACGACCTTTTGCCCTCCTCCTACAGTGCATTTATTACCTTGGGCAGTGCAAACGTCCTTTCATTTCAGCATATGCCAGCTAAATCTCACCAATTTCCACCAACCCGCACGTGCGGTCTACAACGTTTACAAAAAGCGACAAGTGAAGACAAAACTCATGTACGCGGCATGCGGTTTATCTGGTATCTTATACGAAAAACTATACCGTATGTCGGTTTTACATACCCCCTCAAAAAAGAGAAAACATATATACATATTATGTAAAGGGGGATAACCAAGCTCTTCATAGCTTCATTTCCACACGTGGAATATGCGGAGATAACACACACGAGCCCAGACAGGTGTGTCAGATACTCAGAACCAGCACTATTCTTTGGACTCCGAAAACTGCACCTCAGAAACAGGCAAACCATAATGCCTTAAAACTTCTTTAAGCTTCAAATCCCTCGTTTCCGGTTCACAACCACAGAGGGGAAAGAATCAGTTTCTCAATAGGGAAAGGATAGGTGTGATGAGCGACCGCACATCAGCAACCCTGACTCCTGAACCTTCAAGAGCCACATCAAATGCCACCCTCTTTTAAAGCGAGTCTTCTGTTACAAACCGTAGACACTCACGTGTCGCTGTGGCCGATCCATAACTATGGAAACGGTAGCTACAGAAGAGCCACGACTAAGTCATCACACAGATGATCAAAGCTACTTCAAGGAAAACTGCTCACTAACTTCCTGCAAAAGAAAGTGGCTACAGAACGAATGCGGACGAGTTTCACCCAGATTCCTAAGTAACCGCGGTGATCTCATTGAGCAACAAGCCAAGCAATGGTGGTAAGAAGTCTGCTTATGACTTTGTTTACCTACCAAGTGATCGCATAGAATAAACAATGGTGGGCACAAGCATGCCTATGACCATGTTTATTTGACCATAGTTTACCTGAACGATTCGCATTGTTCGACCAAAAACGACCAACAATGCAGGACAATTCCTCACATTGTTCGACCAAACATGGCCAACGATGCTCGGAAACGAGGTAACCGCAAGGAATTTGCGGTTACTTGAGAGCTAAACTGGAAGAACACGAATACCTCACAGAGAAGGGATCATCGTTTCATGTCCAGTTGATAAACATAAAGCACCGACATGGCACTAAACGCGTTGCTTCCGCAGCCGCATAGGTTACAGCTAGAGTTGTAGATACTGACGACTTCATACACATCTTCAGTCACCATCTCAAAGGTTGGTTCGGCACACCAACAGGTGACAATCATGTCTGATGACATCAGAAAAAGGTAGACCACACTACCTAAGTCATCAGCTGATGTTTCAGCATCAGCCTGAACTTGCTCACCGGTCCGGAAGAGACGTCACACAACTCTACCGGATCTCCGATTTGATTTACTCGAAGCAGGAGCAACCGATCGGGCCTAGAATCTTCTCCAATACGACTTCAAAAGTACCCTCTCGACCTAATAGTCCAGTATTCCTCCCACCTGCAACTTGCATGAGGAAGAAACACTAGACTTGGGGGACTTGAAGGGGTATGGTCCCAAATCTCGCACCGAAGCAGTCGCGAGTGACCATCACCCTTATCAAATACTCCCACCGGCAAGAACTTATCTGCGTCCGTGCGGGCACGCGCGAACACAGATACCGAATCCAATCGGTCAATTAATGAGAAGACTTACCTTGTGTATGAAAACGGATGTTGCATATGGCGATGCGGCTTTGCACCGCATCCTATAAACATTTTCGTCACGACAAGGGATGAGGTAATAACAACAGTTACCGCACATAGCGATGCGGCTTCGCACCGCATCCTATACATATCTTCGTCAAACCAGGAGACGCGGAAACAACCGCGGTTACCGCAGGTAGCGATGTGGCCTAGCACTGCATCCTATTGACGACGCAAGTGGGACTGACATCTTGACTCAGGTGACCAAAACAGCAAGTGGCACCAATGACATTCATCTGTCAGCCCACACGTAAGCAACACTGGCACACAGACTGACAGCCACAGTGGGACGTGGCGTCACCTCCGTGATCGACAAGCCTTGCACACCTGCAAGGGGATGCGCGTTGTCAGTCTAGCCATTCAATTACCCTCCTTCACTCCTCGGCTATAAATACCCATCCCGGACCAGGTTTGAGGTATCGCTTATCAAACTTTCTCACTCTTACTACTATCACACACTTTGCTCTCAAGAAAATTACTGATTCTCACACCAGAGAGTGGTAACAAGGTGCATCACCCACCCCCTCCTCCTTGTTACCAGTCACGGTGTGTTTTCCTTGTACAGGAGACAGATCAGCGGACGATCCAGCCACCGATCCTCGGAAAGAAGGGATTAACCCTACTTGACAAGACCAGTGAATTAAGCTCCCTTGGTTAACCATTGTTTCATCAAACATACTTTCATAATTCAAATACTTTTTTTTTTACCCATAAATCAAGGTGTCTACTCTCTAGTATAAAATATGATGCTTTCCTTATGTCTTTAACGTTTATCCATGTTAAAATAAGACACTTTAAAAGGGTTTAGCCATCGTAGCATGGATAATATGAAGACTTTGTTGGTTAAATTGAGGTTTGGCCCAAGCATGGGGCCCAACTCAGTAACTAAATGGGTTTAAACAACTAAGAAGTTGATGACCCTTGGGGACTAAATTTGACAAGTTGGTAAATTGGTCAAGTTTCTTGATTATGTTATAACTAAAAAGTGCCCGCATGATGCGGCGGGAAAGACATAGTTATAGTGTGTATGGTTCGGTCGGTTCGGTTATGATCCTGGATCGAAGCCAAAATCGAAGATATCGGTTAGCCTATTTTATTAAACATTTTTTTTTTGGTTAATCAGTTCGGTTTTTCGGTTAGATTAATGATTTTTGGTCCGGTTCGTTTAATTTCCGTTAATAGTTAAAACCAAAATTGGATTAAAACTTTTGCTAAGAAATACATGAAATTTAGGTATAATACATGAAACTGATGTACAAATACTTTAAATGGAAGTATAAATACATGAACTTGAGGTATAAAAGCTATTAATATATGTAAATATGCATGGTCCAGTTCAGTAAATTTTGGTTAAACGTGGATACACAAAAAACCGATAACCATTTGGTTAATTGGGTTTTAGGTTAATCGATTATTAGTTAATGCAGTTTTTGGTTGATTTCAATTCGATTTCGTCTATTTCGATTTGCTTTTGATTAACGATTCAGTTATTGCTCACCTTTAGACAAAGTGAATCACATAACATATAATATATTTAATTAAAAAAATTATAGCAATACTATACTCAATTTAAAGAGAATAAAATGTTTTTTTTATGGTGTATTTTTTTAAAGTACTAATGTACGAAAAAGTTATGGCCCAACTCATTGTTCAGCTCGGTTTGGCCTAACCTGATAGAAGTTACTCGAACCGACCCAAAACAAGCCTCTATTTGTTGGTTTGATCTTTTGTCTTTGGTTTTGGACTTGGTCAAAATCTGATTTAAACCCCATGTGTTTTTTAAGTCTCGGTTTGCAGCCCATTCTTAGTAAAGGTTTGGTTATAGGCCATGTTGGCCGCATATGTCATTGTCTTAGCAAGACATTGATCTGGTTATTCACGAATATCACTAGCTAGACGTATGTTATCTCAAATGATTTCTCAAGCGATTTCTCAAATGTTTCACAAGCGATTTATCTCTTGTCACTTAAACCTGTGAATTCACCAACTTTACGTTGACGAATTTTAGCATGTTTTTCGGTTAATTAACCCGTCATGGAAGGAATTAGCATGCATCTCATGGATACCACTTTTGAAGAGGTTTCCTTTTATTTTTGGTTGAGTTGAGATATATTTGTAAAATCTTGAATTTCAAACAAGTATTTTGGGGTTGTAAACACCTAAACGCTTTGGTATTCAAACTTGGTTTTTTTCATAAATATGTTTACTTAATTGGATGCTTCGAAAACCTTTTGAGTTGCACCTCTATGGTTCCGTCTTGGCGGGGTGTGACAACACCACTTGACTGTAAACTGCAGTTTACATAAAGCTAAACTACAATTTACAATGCTTTTCTGGTTTTTACGTGGACAAGGACAACTGTAAACTGCTGTTTATAAACACATAAACTGCAATTTACACTATTTTATTGGTTTTTGTATAAGCAAAAGTAAACTGTAGTTTGCTATAATAAACTAAAGGAGTTAATTGCCAAAATCGTCCCTGAGGTTTGGGCACGTTTGCCATTTTCGTCCAAAATGACACTTTTGTACCAAATTGCCCCCAACGTTTGTAACTTTTTGTCATTTTCATCCAAACCACTAACTTAGTTTATTTTTTCTATTAAGTTGAGGATATTTGGATGAAACTGGCAAATATAAAACCACAGGGACGATTTTGGCAATTTACTCAAAGCCTTTTTTAATTCCTTTATTTAATTATTTTTGTTACATATATAATAAAAAAGAATATACATGGAGTTTTTAGAAAAAAAAAAATTAATAGTTTTATCACATAATTTTTATAAATTTTCATTCAAATCACTAACTCAGTTTATTTTTCTATTAAGGTGAATGATGTTTTAAAATTTATAAATTAAGACAGAAATTAATTTATAGCTTCTTTATATAAATCAGTTTTATAAAGAGAAAACGTCATTGGTTTGCAACACATAACAATCTATTACAACTTTTAGTATTTATCAGTTGTAGAGATAGAAAAAAATTGTAAAACATTACATAATTTTTAAATATGTTGAGCACTTAGGATATATGTTGATAGAAATAAAATATTTATTTAATTAAGATTATGAGGGTAACTAACTAATACTTATTCTAAGTGGCTTGAGTAAAAAAACTTTTGGTTCACAGCATTGTAAATACAATTTGGTGGGTAATTTTAAGGTTTGGTAACAATACATTGTTTGATAGGGGGCACTGGCTTCTGTTTTTCCTTAGGACCAAATTTAAAAGAGTAGAAGATGAATTACAAACTTGGTACATATGAATTTTTTTTTATTTGACATTTTTCAATAAGGTCACCAACATTTTAGTTTTATAAAATTTAGAGGTTTAAGTAGATTTTATTTTTATAAAACTGATCTATATAAAAAATTAGAAATTAACTTAGTTAGTGGTTGGATGAAAATTTATAAAAATTATGTGACAAAGCTATTATTTTTTTCATATAAAAATTGCATGTGTATTCTTTTTTATTATATATGTAACAAAATTAATTAAATAAAAGAAATTTAAAAGAGTTTGAGTAAATTGCCAAAATCGTCCCTGTGGTTTTATATTTGCTAATTTCATCCAAATGTCCTCAACTTACCAAAAAAATAAACTAAGTTAGTGGTTTGGATGAAAATGGCAAAAAGTTACAAACGTTAGGGGCAATTTGGTACAAAAGTGTCTTTTTGGACGAAAATGACAAACCTGCCCAAACCTCAGGGACGATTTTGGCAGTTAACTCTAAACTAAAGTTTAACTAAATAAATTAAACTTTTAATAAACTAATTTTTTATATACATCATTATGTAAAATTATTTGTTACTTATAATTGTTTATATTATTAATATATATATATATATATATAGGTAAAGAGTACTGTACAAATGCCCTTATCGTACATTACGTACGCGCCAATCTCAGCCGTCGGATCTTTTATCGCGCATTGAATTCGCATGCTGGTTTTTTTGTAACAATTTCGCATGTGATAATTTTTGATGAAATCGCATGTTGTTTTTTGTAACAATTTCGCATGTGATAATTTTGATGAAATAGCATGTGGTTTTTTTGTAACAATTTCGCATGTGGTAAATTTGATGAAATCGCATGTTAAAAAAACAACATGCGAAATTGTAATAAAAAAACAACATGCGATTTCAATGCCGGAAAATGATCTGACGGCTGAGATTGTACCGTACGTAATGTACGATAAGCGCATTTGTATGATAACCGGCCTATATATATATATATATATATATATATATATAGGGTAGGGATCCTAAGAGAAGTCCACCCTATTTGAGAAACTTGAGAATCAATCTGGACCACACATTTTCCCTAAGCAAAAAATGCAAAAAAAGGTGAAAAAATGCAATATATATATATATATATATATTTGGAAAAATCGCAGCTTTTTCTTTAAGGATTAAATTTTTTAAATTTTTTTTTTTTTGGGATTTATACACATGTGTATATTGTTAATCTTTTAACTATACATATATGTATATTGTCAATTATACATATATGTATATACATGTTTAAAATTGAAAAAATATGACTTATAAATCCTAAACCTTAAACCCTAAACACTAAAGCTAAACCTTAATGCTAAACCCTAAACTCTAAAGCTAAACCCTAATGCTAAACCCTAAAGCTAAACCCTAATTCTAAACCCTAATGCTAAACCCAAAAGCTAAAACTAAACCCTAAAGCTAAACTCTTATTGCTAAACCCTAAAGATAAAGCTAAACCTAAAAGTTAAAGCTAAACCCAAAAGCTAAACCCTAATGTTAAACCCTAAATACTATTGCTAAACACTAATGCTAAACCCTAAAGCTAAACCCTAAACCATAAAGCTAAACCTTAAACCCTAATGCTAAACCCTAATGATAAACCCTAAATACTAATGATAAACCCTAAATAACACTTATTTTTCAATTTTAAGCATGTATATACATATATGTATAAGTGACAATATACATATATATATATATAGTTAAAAGATTAACAATATACACATGTGTATAAATCCTTTTTAAAATTTTTTTTTAATCCTTAAAGAAAAATCTGCGATTTTTCCAAAAAAAAAAAAAAAAAAAAAAAAAAAAATTGCATTTTTTTCACCTATTTTTTGCATTTTTTGCTTAGGAATGCTTCTCAAGTTTCTCAATTAGCCTACTACTTCTCACATGATCCTTATCCTATATATATATATGAGTTAAATGCCATTTTAGTCCCTGTGGTTTGGGTCATATTCCCAGTTTAGTCCAAAGGTTTCATTTTTAACCTGTGGGTCCAAAAATGTTTCACTGTTGCCATTTTAGTCCACTGGGTTAACTTTATCCATTATTTCTGTTAACGAGAAGGGCGATTCGGTCATTTTGTATAGCCGAATTGCCTTTCTAGTTAACAGAATTACATATAAAATGACCGAATTGCCCTTCTGGTTAACAGAAAAAATGGATGAAGTTAACCCAGTGGACTAAAATAGCAACGGTGAAACCTTTTTGGATCCACAGGTTAAAAATGAAACCTTTGGACTAAACTGGCAAAATGACTAAAACCATAGGGACTAGAATGGCATTTAACTCTATATATATATATAGGGAGGAGCTCATGCGAGAACCACCTTTATTGTGAGAACCGCGAGAACCAATGTGAACACAACCTAAAATAGCTAAAAAAACCTAACCCCCCCCCAAAAAAACCTAAACCCTCCCCCCCCCAAGCTAAATGCTAAAAACTAAAACCTAAAAAAAACCTAACCCCCCCCCCCCCAAAAAAAAAAAAACCTAAACCCCCCTCCCCCACCCCCCAAAAACCTAACCCCCCCCCCCCCACAAGCTAAAATGCTGAAAACTAAACCCCAAAAAACCTAAAAAAATCTAAAAATTTTTTTTTTGAATTTTTTATGTTAAAATCGCTACTTTTAGAAGCCAAAAAAAAAAAATTTTTTTTTTGGCTTCGAAAAGTAGCGATTTTTTTTTATAAAAAATATTGAAAATTCAAAAAAAAATTTTGTGTGATTTTTAGCTATTTTTAGGCATTTTTGGTTGTGTTCACATTGGTTCTCGCGGTTCTCGCAATAAGAGGTGGTTCTCGCATGATCTTCTCCCTATATATATATATATATTACTACTTTTTATTATTTAATATTATATATCATCGATTTATTTTCTATTATTTTCTAGTACTTAGTTAATTACACGGTTAGTTTCTATGGTTTGTGGAAAATAACAAGATTAGATACTAATTGTATAACGTAACAATCTATGGTATTAACTTTTGATTTTGTAATATCCTAGAGTATTAAGTCTAACATTAGTTAAAAACTAACTCAGAACTAAGGGTAAGAGAAAAGTGCCCGGATAGTCCCTGTGGTTTGCCCATGTTTCACCTTTAGTACCCAACTTTCAAAAATTACACCAATAGTCTCCAACTTTTTCAATTTTGTTCCTGGATAGTCCCTGACGCGTAACTGGGTTAGTTTTTTGTGTTAGGTGCGTGTGAAATGACAAAAATACCATTACCCACTTCATCTTTCCCACTCCACACCACCACCACCACCATCTACCCCCACTTCACCGTAACCACCACTACCACAACCACCACCGCCGCCATCATCACCGCTGCCTCAATCACACTCATCGGAATTCCTCCTCCATCAAACCCCTGCATACCCGTACTGAAACCAAGTTGATTTCTGGATATACATCAAAAGCAAATTGTCACAAACAAATTTTATCTCCCATATAAAGTTTTGGGTTTTGAAACATACACGTACAGAAACCAATTGGGATTTTTGATTGGCAAACGAGATTAAAAGTGTTGTGCTCAATAAAAGTAAATGCAGTGTCAATATATTAATTATATTCAGCCAACAAGACATCTTGAACGCCACACGTCGCAAACAACCTCCTCTCCGGTGAAATCTCCAGCAACTTACCGCCAGAAATTTGATACCTCGACGTTTCTTCCAATGCATTCACCGGAAACATTCTGGCGAATCTCTCAGCTTCGTCTCAGATCTGGTGAGTGTGGTTGAGGCAGCAGTGATTATGGCGGCGGTGGTGGTTGTGGTAGGGGTGGTTACGGTGAAGTGGGGGTAGATGGTGGTGGTGGTGGTGTGGAGTGGGAAAGATGAAGTGGATGGGGAAGATGAAGCTGGTAAGGGTATTTTTGTCATTTCACACGCACCTAACACCAAAAACTAACCCAGTTACGCGTCAGGAACTATCCGGGAACAAAATTGAAAAAGTTGGGGACTATTGGTGTAATTTTAGAAAGTTATGGACTAAAGATGAAAAAAAGGCAAACCACAGGGACTATCCGGACACTTTTCTCTAAGGGTAATTTCATCATTTCATATCTTAATACTCAACGTTGTTACCTGAGAAATCACGTAGACTTACCACGTAATTAACTTTTGTAATTATTTAACCAAATAATTTTTGAAATGGTAAGTTCGGCATGAATTCATACAACGAAAGGTAGATAAAAGTACGTCCTGAGTTTGGCACAGTTTTATACAAGGAAACATAGATAAAAAAAAGTAAGACGCAACGTAGATAAAATCTTATAGAATATATAAATTTTTCACACAACAAAACGTAGATAAAAAATGCGCCATGAGTTAGCTCGGTTTCACACAACGAAATGTAGAAAAAAAATACGTCGTGACCTAGATAAAATGTTTTAGATATAACTTTTCACACAACGAAGCGTAGATAAAAAATGCATCGTGAGTTTGGATCGGTTCCGCACAGTGAAACGTACATAAACATCGTGACGTAGATAAAATCTTTTAGAATATCGGGTTAGAATATAGGGTTATTAGATTTTATCACCCCAATTAATCTCTTTTGGCCACTGCCACTCCCAACTTTCACTTTGGCTCCCACCACCGCAACTTAACACTTCGGTTGCTGTGTCACCCCTTCGTTAACCACTCACTAACTATGTTAGGTTTTTTTTACTGACGTGGCCAATTTTTTTATGAATTGGTTTGTTTTTATGAGGTGTTATGCTGATGTGGCAAATTACTTTTAAAAGGAATCCATATATTAATTATTAATTATAACATTATATATATATATATATATGTTTTTTAATATGTGTATTTATATATACACTTATACAGATCCCCCCCTCTCTACATCTCTCACTCCCCCTCCCTCTCTCCACCAACAACATCCACTATCAACAATCACCGCCCACCTGCCTCCATCCACCATCACCATTTTCAACAGCCATCATTTACCTTCACCATTTACCACCTGTAACACCTCGAAAATTTGTGTTCAATAAAATAACGACACGTGTCATGTAAGACAAAAGTGTTATAAACCCGGATCTAGTTAAAGATGTATAGCGGGATTTAAAAGTGTCGTCATGTTAATTTATACCTCTGAACGACCTCATTATGAATCCCAAGGCCCTAATATATATTATAAACATCTGATATACATTCAATCCGGTAATTACTTGTAATAATTGATTCATATTTGCAAGAGTGGAATCCTATGAGGATATGCACGACAAATCTTCATTTATGGCTTTTCGCTAAAGTCCAAGACAATATTACAACATGGTAGGATGGACATAACTGTTCAAGCATGATATAAAGGTCCCATATTGATAATTAATGGCCCAAAATCGTAATACCTAAGTTGCCCTTTTAAAAGCTTGAAAGGTCACAAGTTTTTGCCTTCTGGTAAAGGCTTACGGACCGTAAAGGTCTTGCCTTACGGTCCGTAAGAGGTCTTACGGACCGCAAGACCATCCTCTTACGGTCCGTAAGGAGGCCCCAGTAACAGAAAACGTAACAGCAGCCTGTTATGAGCGAGTAACCGACTTAGATTGATATTTTTCACTTCCATGAGCGACCCCTACTGGTTTTTAGGCATTAGGGACACATGTTTAACATCAGGGAACATGTATAGCATTGTTTGGCATGAACTTAAGCAATCAAGAACACTATATAAGACCCACATTGTTTCATTTTTTGATCATTCATTCTCAACTAAACTTCTGAGCATTTCTGGAGCTCAAGGCCATCCCCCAAGCATCACTAATCGTGCATTGGACCTTGGTAAGCTTCCTTAACCTTCCTTAATCGTGTTTTACTTAGTTAATTAGCTTAAAGTCAAACCGTCGTAATTAAGGTTTGACTTATCGATTAATCACTAATGGTTCAGTGTTTAGCCAAATTGAAAGTTGTTATAAGTTGGTAATTATGTGGGCATTAAACCCTTAAAAGGGCACCCTCTGATTCCCGCTCTAACTAGACCATTTGTCGGGTCAAAATTGTTTATAAAAAGTCAACAGAAACTTAATTTGCGAATTAACATGTAATCAGCAATGTAGAAGACGTGTAACCTATTTTATCACTCATATAACTTAGTAATAAATGTAAAAACCTGCCTAAGCAGGTTCGACCCGACAATTTTCCGTTTAGAACCGGTTCAGAACCGAAAGTCGCAAAACTTTGACTTTTGCTTTGACTTCAGTTCTGACCCGATTTAGATGGGTTTAGAAATGCCTTAGAGCTTCCTTAGGACCAGGCTACATGATGGTATGACCCTCTGTGATTGGTTCATTGATTGTCCGTTTCGTTTACACGTTTCCGTTAATTGGCTAATGTTGACCAATATGCCCTTTTGACCATAAAACGAGAATTTTGGAAATATGAGAGGATAATAATATTTGTTGCTGATTTATGAACATGTCCCTAAAGTTTCATATCAGTTTGAGGTCCAGAATAGGAATTATGCTGAATAGCGCATTTAAAAAGCTTTTCGTTAATTAAACGGCGCAATTAGCATAAAGCCTATCTAAACCCACTTTTTGACACCAAACCTTTTACCCACTGATGTAATATAATATTTTTGGATTTTTGAAGATTTTTAATTATTTTTAACCTGAGCATAACCTAAGGTTATGGCTTTGATTCGGTAAATACCGATTATACCCTTTTTGTTTATAAAATGAGTTTTACATAGTATTTTGACACCAATTCAATTGGTACTGATTTTATGTAGTAAATAAAGTATTTTGAACTTTATAACCTGATCAGAAAACTCAGATTTCCTGTATAACCCGAAAATCGCTTAAAATGGCTTTTTACGCGTATTAAACACCTAATATGGGTTTAAAAACCATTTTGTCATATAAGACTTATCATTAACTGATATAACCTGATAAATTAAGTTATTTTACTAATTTATTCAGACCCGAATCTCAGAATTACATTTAATCTCTTTTATAATCTTTAAAATGACCAAAATACCCCTACGGGGCTTAAATTGAGATTAAACTCGTTTTGGGCATAATGGAAGGTATCCTACTGATATCACAACCTATTTAAGGTATGTTAACTTAGGAAACCTATAAATGACTCTCATGGTTACCCGTTACGCCTCTTGCGCGTTCGGTTCGGTTTATGTAACTAGTTTGCATAAATTAGCCGAAACGGGTCGAACCTTATCGTCTTTATCTCAAAATCCAGAATGTGTTTAATTTACCCATATTATACAAGTCTTCAAACTTATCGGGTCTAAACCACATTCTATTCCGGTCTTCGCTTAATCGCGCGTTCGAACCGTATCTTCCTTTTTAAAACTAACCGGTCTAAGCTTAAGCTTAACTAAAGATCGTTAGGATTCTAATAGGTTATTATAAAACTTCGTTCCAGAATAGGTGACCCGGTAAAAGCTACGTGCACTTGCTTGTTGTGAATATTACTTGCAAAGGTAAATACTTTTAACTTATTTTCCCTTATACGGGCTTGGGGTACGGTATATAAAATACCGCTTGGTCGGGCATTGAATATTTAATCGAATAGAGGTTAAACCATTGATATGCTCCGTTTGGAAATGTTTTGTTTGCTTAAAGCCTTTGGGGGGTTAATGACCATGTCCCAGATATCCTTGGCATCATTTTACGAAATGGCCACGACCTAAGCACGGGGTGTAGGCGTACACCCGTCAGTGCCTAAATAAATAATGTGGTGTGTCTATTGATCTTTAACCCTGTCTACGAATCGGGTTACTGAACGCATAAGAAACATGTAATTCTCTTACAAGTATTATATTCAAATAATTATCCCAAGTTATAAAAAGCTTTGTGCCACGTGCATTCAAATCAATTTTATTAAACCTTCTCAAAATGAGTCAGTTAATTGTATTTACCAGTGTAAACTGACGTATTTTCTCAAAAAGGTTAAGTGCAGGTACTACTCGTAATAGGCTGGCTTTCTCCTAGCGTCCACAATAAGTCTCGCAAGCTTGGATGCCATAAAACTGTTGAACAATGTTTCCTTTTTATTTTGATCCACCCGTGGATTATTTTCAACTGTTTGTGATACTTGATATTACAATTATATTCGGTTGAAATATATCAATCTTTTGCTTCCGCTGTGCATTTAAATATTGTGTTGTTTGACCATGATGATATCAACTACGTCACGATACTCCCCTACCGGGCCCACCGGTAAAATGAGGAAATATCGGGGTGTGACACCACCACCCACCACCATCCGCCCACCACTGCCCCACCTGGAATAACCCACCACCCACCTCCTGCAATCACCCACTTTCAAACGCAGTAGCCACAAAATAACTTAAACCGTGCTCCCCATCGGATTTAACAGAAAAACTTGAAACCACCTCAACATTGGCAAGGACTTGCCAGGAGCATTCACTTCCGCCTCCTCCTCCGCCGTCGGCGACGAAGGCTGTTCAGGATTTACAGCGGCAGTAGAAGAAGGGTTCGAAGGACTAGCCATTGAGAACAAAAAACAACGAACAAGAGAAAGAAACTGTGAAACTCTCACCGGAAAAATCAAAGAAACTGTGAAACTCTCACAGGATAAACTTAAAAAAAAAAAACATAAACTTAAAAAAAATCCTAATAAATAAAAGAGTTAACTGCCATTTTCGTCCCTGTGGTTTGGTCACTTCGGCCATTTCAGTCCATTTCTCAAAAATGCGCCATTTTCGTCCCCCACGTTCTGGAAAGGTGCCATTTCAGTCCAAAAATCATAACCCAGTTAAGTCAGTTTGTTAATAAGGACTGATTGTGTAAATTTGTAACATAAAGGACTGATTGTGTAAATTTGAACACCACCACCCCTAGCCCTGCCACCACCACCACTCCGCTGCCACCACCACCACCACCGCCACCACCGCCACCACCGCCACCACAGCCACTGCCACCACCACCGCCACCATCTTCATCTTCATCACCGCCCGTCTTCTTCAATCACTCCGACGGATCTCCTCCGACCACCGTAAAACCTTAACCATCTCTGTTCAACTGTTACGAACCGACACCATCTACTCCGACCATCTTTCTCTTCACCGGAACCTGCAACTCTCCTCCGGTCATCTTCTCCGGCAGCCACCCATTCATCCTGTAACACCGGTCATCTTCTTCTGCTCACCTCATTCATCACGTCCAAACCTCCAACTCATTATCTTCATATCATTATTCATCATCATCGATCATCATCTGTTATCATCATCATCGATCATCATCGACCTTCATCATGTGCAGTACTAATTGAACCCCTTGTTTTGTTCACGGTTGGACCTGGTCAAATGAGCAATTGCAAAAATATTAGAACCATACCATCGAAGCCAATAAAAATAGAAGTTGGTTTGTATGATTCGATCTGAACCTTTCATTTTGGTGATATTTTACACAAGCTTCTGTCATACCACATTTCTCATATTACTGATTTTGAAAATATTAATAAATTGCTTATGAAGATTTGAGTTTTTTAAATTGTTTTTGTAAACAAAAAATGTTCTAGTCTTCTAGATGTATACTGAGTAAAAGAATTGTAAATATTACAGGTACTGAATTTGTGTATCCATCTAGAGTGTTATGTCAAATGATTACTTTCAATGTATTGTTTTAACAATGAACACAGTTCCTCAACTAGAAGATCAGATTGGTTAACAATGGCCTGTTGTAGTATGAACAGCAGCTGCACTGAGCAAATTGTTCTAATAATTCGAACCATACAGATATCCGTGCTCCCATTGATGGCGAGGTGCTGAAAAAGATAACTTATTTCCTTGAAAATTTACCACTTAAAGACGGTGAATCTGTTCTTGTTCTGTTATGGGTGCCAAAGGAAATTGGAGACGCATGTGTGCTTACTACCGCAGCATGTATGCCTTTTCGTCTTTTTGGGAACAACAAAGAACTTCAGAAATACTGTAGATCCTGTTCAGACCACAAACTCTATGTGTATAGAGATGCTAAGGAAGAAGCGGCATTCGGTCTTGCAGGCAAGGCTTACCTATACTGCACTCCTCAACAAACTCAAAACATGCACGAATACCCCGAAGATCATCATCCGTTTTTCCGGTGAGTTGCAGGCGGCGGCAGTGGGGGTGGTGGCGTGGTGGCTGTGGTGGCAGCGGAGTGGTGGTGGTGGCAGTGGCTGTGGTGGCGTGGTGGCTGTGGTGGCAACGGAGTGGTGGCGGTGGTGGTGGCAGTGGCTGTGGTGGCGGTGGTGGCTGTGGTGGCGGTGGTGGTGGTGGTGGCGGTGGTGGGAACTGGTGTGGCGGTGGTGTCATTTCAGTCCATTTTTCAAATATTTATACATTTTACTTAAATGGTCCCTTATGTTACAAATTTACACAATCAGTCCTTATTAACAAACTGACTTAACTGGGTTATGATTTTTGGACTGAAATGGCACCTTTCCAGAACGTGGGGGACGAAAATGGCGCATTTTTGAGAAATGGACTGAAATGGCCAAAGTGACCAAACCACAGGGACGAAAATGGCAGTTAACTCTAAATAAAAAAAAACATAAACATTACATAAGTTAAAATCACTAGGTTGTTTCCCCGCGCGTTGCGGCGATACATTATCGCGGGCATTTGATCACGGTTAGGTTCGTTATAATATTGGTACGATACATGCACTCAGTATATAAATCAACACATGTTTTTCATCTACCGAAAACGAAGAAAACGAACACTGGTACCGACAACGATGTTGTCCGCACGGTATCAATCACTTCAGATCGTCACGGTATTGGCAATGATATCCGTTTATAATTGCAAATAGAGTTGTATATATAAAAATATCAGAACTGGGAACTATAAAAATGAATACAGGTACATATACCAATCTTGTTTGGTAGGATACGTCAGTTTATCGAAAGCAAAAGCAATAAAAATAAGAACCGGTACCGATACCGATACCGATATCGATGTTGTTCGGTCGGTTTCGATTTGGTTAACTACAGTAGCGGCATAAAACTCATTACCAAACAGAAACCATACAAATGAGTACATGTACAGGTACCGATGTTGTTCGGTACGATGTGGTAACGATACGATGTCAATTTATCAAAAGCAAAAACTATATAAATAAATATTGGTTTATCGGAAGCAAACACAATATAAATAAATATTGGTACCAATACATATATTATTCAGTCGGTTTTCGTTGTTTTTTGGTACGACAGGGGCACAATATCTGTTTCAATAAAATTTATACTTCAATGTTGAAAAAAAAAAACACTCAGTTTTGCTTCGATTTAATACGATATTGGCACATTATCCGTTATCAATAGATTTATACTACAATGTTAAAAAAAAACAAACATAAGAGTTAACTGCAATTTCAGTCCCTGTGGTTTGGTCACTTTGGCCATTTCCGTCCAAATTTCAAAAATGCGCCATTTCAGTCCCTGACATACTGGAAAGGTGCCATTTCAGTCCAAATTCTCATAACCCAGTTAAAGGCAGTTAGGTGAGTATATTTAATCAAGGGTATTTTAGTCCTTTTATAATTATTTTGTTTTCCCTTTATGTTTTTATTAACCAAAACCCCCCTCCCCTGTATAAAACCCCCCTTTTCCCTCCATTCTCATAACACAGGAACCCTAAATCCCAAATTCACCCGTCGATTAACCCCTTTCCCTCAACAATCTGTGTACAATCAACGATCAACAACAATGGATCATGAAGACGACAACGATCCAAACTGGAGGGTTCGAGGTGTTTACTCAAATTTCGACCTTGAAATCGCATATGGTAGGTTTACATTCGTCACTTTTTGGTTTTTGAATGATTGTTTTTCTTCATCATGTATAAATTAGGACTAATGTCGGTTGTATAATCGTTTCAGAACACCGACCTGATATGTTCACAATGCAAGTTCACCATGGAGGTGAACTCACTCTGTTCCCAGATATAACATATGAGGGGGGGATAATTGAATATGTTGATAAGGTGAATGCGGACTATTTCTCACGAGTAATCATCGATGACATGATGCTAGAACTTGGTTATATGGAAGAGGATCTGGATCTTTTAAAATACTATTTTAGGATTCCAGGTGAAGATATGGATTTTGGGTTAAGGCCAATAGCTACAGATGCTGATATTCTTAGGTTGATTAAAGAGACAACAGAGACTAAGGTTATAGAGTTATATGTTGAAAAGGTTCAAAAAGTGGATTTAGGAGAGTTGACACAGGAACCATTAAATGTGGTCTTTCCTGAACAACATCAACAGCCTCAAAATGATCCTGATTTAGGAGATCTAACACAGGAACCAGGTTGTGGTGGTGATCAAAATCCAGTAGGTGGTGATGAACCAGGTTGTGGTGGTGATGAAATTCCAGTAGGTGGTGATGGTAGTCCAGGAGGTGGTGGTGATAGTAAGGGCAGTGGTGATGATAATGAGGGCAGTGGTTATGATAGTGAGGGCAGTGGTCATGATAATGAGGGCAGTGGTGATGGTAGCAGTGGTAAGGTCCAGTTTGAGGGAAGTGAATCTGAAGACCCTGAGTTTATTCCTGATGATGAGGTTAGTGAAGAGGATAGTAAGGGTATGAATGAACATGCAAGCAATAAGAAGGCAAATGCCACCAAAAGTGAAGCTTACAAGAAGGTGCATGTCACACCCTGGCTTTGCGGAAGCGTGGTTAATTTGGTGTGACTTCTTAATACCACAGCTTAACCATAACAAAGCTATATGAAATAAAACCATGCAAGATCCTCCATTTAATTAAGTTTTAAAAAACCAAATACAACAACATTGTCTTAACAAACACAAACATCAACATGACATAAACACAGTTTAAGGACTGTGACTTGTCCAGGGAAGAGTCACATTCCCCAAACCCGGATGACCTCGTAACTAGTGCAGCGGGAAAACGTATCATACTGCTCCAGATCCTTTAGTTCCCTGAAATACATGTAAGTTGAAAAATCAACAAAAATGTTGAGCGAGTTCATGTGTTTAGTATGTGCGCGCGAATAAACCTTTATAATCATTGTAAGTATGAATGTTTTGTAAACTCTGGTATGAAAGCAAATAAGGAAACATATCAGTTAATGTGTAACCACATGGTCTAACCTGCGGGCGCATAGGAGGGGATAGGACAAGGTCACCACATGGTCCAACCTGAGGGCGCATGGGTGGTGTTACGACAGGGTCACCACATAGTCCAACCTTAGGGCGCATGGGTGGGGTTAAGACAAGGTCACCACATGGTCCAACCTTATGGCGCATGGGTGGGGTTTGTTATGCTCAAATAGGCCTATCACTTGTATCCCTCGATCGTACTACGAGGACTAATGTTCTTAAGATTTCTCCTACCCAATCACATAACCTAAGAGTTCCTTCCTTAGCTGACCATACCATTCGTAATTGTCCGTAGCAGTATGTAACATGTATTTCACCCCCGAAGTATAAAACTGAAAACAGTTAAGAGAAAAGGGGGACATGAACTCACAGTGGTGCGTCTCTACCAAGTATGTCTCCTGATCAAGCAACTGTATGACGACCTACACGTACTAATTCTATTAGACGGACGACCGTGCCTTAGCTTTAAAGTTTAAGTTTTTGGGAAATAGTTAGACAACTATTTCGTGTTTACATTCTGTATATACTTGGTAGTTATTTTCCTTCCCAAGGATGGGGGATTTAATACATGTGCGTTCGTAACATTCGAATTACACTATTAAGTCTCACTTAATATATTTTATTTCTAATTCCAAAATATAAATATTCTTCTCAAAAATATTATATTTTCTATTACATAATTTTTCCCAAAATAATTCCTTGACAAAAATGCGCGTTAAGTCATATTTTCTTAAAATGCGTAAGTTACGTTTTAAAGATCGAGTGGTAATAATAATTACCGGTGTAACTTATATATTTATCGTAGAGACGTTCGTATTATTTTGGATCCATTATCATTCGTTAGTATTATTTTTACCCTAAAAATATTACTAGTATTTTCACAAATTAATCATAAACACATATCAAGTGACTTTATGAAAAATATATACTAAATATATATTTACCAAGTTTTATTTTGTGAAATCCCACCTCCGGTGTTTTGTAAATAAGTCGTGGCGAAATCTATAATTTGAAAACAAGTCAAAATGTATTTCTAACACTTGTGGTAGAAATATTTCTAAGTGTTAGGTTTTTGGAAAAATTTCGCCAGAGTTTCCTCTGTAACTGGAGGTGGCCACGCTTTCAAGCGTATCATTTTCTTTTATAAATCAAACCAACAATTTCCTTATTCAACCAAAACAATGTTCAACGTATCAAACTAGTCAATAAACATGTAATTTGCAAGAATCTCATGAACTTGTAGTTTTCTAATATTATGAAGTAAATCCCATTACTTTTAGTGGATCTTTATATAAAGCAATACGATTTCGTAAAAGTCTTGTTTTTAAAGAAATTCCATCTTTACAACTTCTTGTCAACTTTTACAAAAATAGTTATTTTGTCGAAACTTTGTGCTACACAAGTGTTTACACACTTGTGTGTTCTAAAAATTATTCGTGTTAGTGTAAGATCCGTCTTTAGAAAACATGATTTCTTTGATACTTGGTTCTTTGAAAATACCGCTTGTAGATACGTAGATCTACTAGTTTTAAACACTATTTCACAAGCAAAATCGCTTTTACACAAGTTCATGATTCACGTGTGGTAGAGTTTCATCCTTTAACCCTTGTTACTTCCAAAACAACCTTATGTCATGATCCATGATCATGACCAACCCGGGTTAAATGATGATCCGAGCTACCACAACATAGATCGGGTCTAAATAATCACACAAATCAAATACTACATGATTTACACAACATATGAGCTTTTAACCAACATTTTTAGTGTTTTAAGTAGACTTTTGTGTGTCATCTTGTATGTTTACGAGTTTTAACCGTTACAAATCATATTAACCACTTTAAAATGGTTCGAGAAGGTGATTTAAGCAACTTACTACTAGCTCGAGGCTAGGGAAGAATCTAAGCGAAAAATGCGTGGATAAAAGCAATAGAGTGAGGTCCTTCGCCTTCCGATTGCACCAAGGTTCCTTATACGCGATCCTTAACACTTGTATGAGATTGGAGAGTGATGATCAAAATCGAAAGGTGGTGGTGGTGTTGCTTGTGTCTTCGGCCGAGAACCAAAGAGAGAGGGAGAGAGTGTTTGTTGTTGAGTTTGTGTTAAGTGAAGTGATGGTGGGTTAATCCTTGAACTTATAGACAAACTTAAGATAATTAACCAATGGATCATGTGTCTTCAAGATATTAGACAAATAAGATTTTTATAATCATCAAAGGACATGAGGTGTCCCCATTGGGGACCGAATTCGGTTGGGGGGGGGGGGGGGTACTAGTTTGATTTCAACCAAAGGTTAAGTATATAGTTAGGTTAATCTAGCTAGTTAAGTGACTAACCCGGTTACGAGTGTGTTGTGCTTTATTGCGGGTGTTAGGGTATTCAGGGACCCTAACTGGCTCAGAAAAAGACAAATAATGTTATTGACAATATTTTCATGTTCCGGGTATAGTCCGGTTGTTCGGTTGGATAGAGATCCGTTAAAGTGCTTAGCAAAGCTTTAAAGTGTCGTTATTATTATTTTTAGTGACACAACTCATTCCTCCAAAGTGTCAGGAATATTTTCCTCATGTTTTGGCACTTTATTAGGTGGCTAAATGCTGAATTATTATGTAAAGTGCTGAATTTTTGTGCTTAGAGCACGTTTTAGGCACATCCAGTCACTGTAACTTATTCCTAGAGACGCAGTTCTACAACCCTTATATCCCTACACTCATCACTAGTGTAGCAAAATATTTCTGGCTCATACAGGCCTTAGAGGCAGTGTCTGCCTGATGCTGGCTTATCAGCATGTTCAATATGTTATCCGTTTATAGTGCTACTGTGCTTTTCATGCATCATGTTTGTCACTAAGGTTCAGCATGTAAATAATGTAGTGACGGTGAGTAAAGTATGATGCAGGTATATGCATGTATCAGAAATCAAGTAGCAGTTCATCAGTAATTTCAAACAAGCACAGTAATTAGGCAGTAATTAATTATTAATTAAGTCGTACGGATACCTGGTTTAGTGAGGGTTGTCACATTCTCCCCCCGTTAGAAAAATTTCGTCCCGAAATTTTAAGTTCTGCTTGTAGACGCAGGGTTCTTAAGAATTAAGTGGGGGTATTTCTCCTTCATCCGGTCCTCACGCTCCCAAGTGTAATCAGGACCATGTCTGACATTCCAACGAACTTTGACGAGCTTGACACTGCTCCGGCGGGTCTTGTTTACCTTCCAATCCGTAACCTCAACCGGTTCTTCAACGAAATGGAGCGTGTCGTCAACATGAATCTCGTCGATGGGAATGGCAATGGTATCTTGGGTTGGACTTTTCTTCAGGTTGGATACATGAAATGTATCGTGAACTGAATGGAGTTCAGCAGGTAAGTCCAGCTTGTATGCTACTAGTCCTATTCTTTCCAAAGTTCTGAAAGGACCAATGTAGCGCGGATTTAACTTCCCACGCTTTCCGAAGCGTGCCACACCCTTCCAGGGTGAAACTTTCAATAAAACCATTTCTCCGACTTGGAATTCCAAGTGTTTCCGGTTTGGATCTGCATAGGCCTTCTGTCTGTGGCGAGCTGCTTCGATGCGTTTTAGAATCTGCGCAATCTTGTCTGTCGTCTCTTGGACGATTTCGGGACCAGCAAGCTGCCTATCACCTGCGTCAGCCCAGCATAGGGGTGATCGGCACTTGCGTCCGTAAAGGGCTTTAAATGGCGCGACACCAATACTGGTGTGGTAGCTGTTGTTGTATGAAAATTCGACCAAAGGCAAATGCTTATCCCAGCTACCGCCCAAATCCCTAACACACGCTCTCAGCAGGTCTTCCAAAGTCTGTATCGTTCGCTCACTTTGACCGTCAGTTTGCGGATGAAACGCAGTGCTCAGATTTAATTGTGAGCCAAAAGCTTCTTGGAAGGATTGCCATATCCTTGATATGAAACGTCCATCTCTATCAGAGATGATCGAGAGAGGTACTCCATGGCGCGTGACGATCTCTCGCATGTATATTTCTGCCAGTTTGCTCGTATTATCCTTTTCTCTGATTGGCAGAAAGTGCGCGGACTTTGTTAGGCGGTCAACTATCACCCAGATAGTGTCATGACCTCTTGGCGTTCTTGGCAACTTGTAATAAAATCCATGGAGATTTGTTCCCATTTCCACTTGGGAATCTCAGGTTGTTGCAGAAGTCCTGAAGGCTTCTGATATTCGGCTTTAACCTTAGCGCATGTTAAACATTTGCTCACATAAACAGCAACATCGCCTTTCATCCTAGGCCACCAATAATAACCTTTGAGATCCTGGTACATCTTATCTGCTCCAGGGTGGATAGAGTACCGCGACTTGTGGGCTTCATCAAAAATAACTTTCCTTAAACCACCAAACAGAGGAACCCAAATCCTTTTCTCAAAACATAACGTTCCTTCCTTGTTTGGTACCAGTAGCTTCTCCATCCCACGGAGATATTCTTCTTCAAGGTTTCCTTCCTTGAGAGCTTCTTTCTGCGCGGCACGAATGCGCAAGGAAAGATCGGTTCGGATAATCATTTCTAAAGCCCTAACCCTTATGGGCTTGATCCTCTCCTTTCGACTTAGGGCATCGGCGACCACATTTGCCTTCCCTGGATGATACTTTATCTCGCAGTCGTAATCGTTCAGCAACTCAACCCATCGTCTTTGTCTCATATTCAACTCCTTCTGGTTGAATATGTGTTGTAGGCTCTTGTGATCTGTAAAAATTGTACACTTTGTACCATAAAGGTAGTGTCTCCAGATCTTTAATGCAAAAACCACTGCGCCATGTTCCAAATCATGTGTGGTATAGTGCTTTTCGTGCACTTTCAATTGACGCGATGCGTAAGCAATAACCTTTTGGCGTTGAATCAACACACAACCCAATCCTTGACGTGAGGCGTCACAGTATACCACGAAATCATCTGTACCTTCTGGTAGTACTAAGATTGGCGCATTGCAGAGCTTATCCTTCAATATCTGGAACGCTTCTTCCTGTTTGATTCCCCAATCAAACTTCTTATCTTTCTGTGTGAGGAGCGTCAATGGTTGAGCGATCTCTGAAAAATTCTCAATGAACCTTCGATAGTAGCCAGCCAAACCCAAGAATTGTCGAATCTCGGTTGGCGTCTTAGGCGTTTCCCAATTCTTGATCGCTTCGATCTTTGTGGGGTCAACATGGATTCCATTTCCATTAACCACATGTCCAAGAAATTGGACTTCACGTAGCCAAAATTCGCACTTAGAGAATTTGGCATACAGTTGTTCTTTCTTCAGCAGCTCCAAAATAGCTCTTAGGTGCTGTTCGTGCTCAGCCTTTGTCCTTGAATAAATCAAGATGTCGTCGATAAACACACTCACGAACTTGTCCAAGTACGGCTTGCAACTCTATTCATCAAGTCCATAAAGATTGCAGGTGCGTTTGTCAAACCAAACGGCATAACAAGGAACTCGTAGTGTCCATAACGAGTTCTGAAGGCTGTCTTCGGGATACTCTCCTCTTGTATCCTTTACTGATGGTATCCAGATCGCAAATCGATCTTTGAGTAAAAGCTTGAGCCTTGCAGTTGGTCAAACAGATCATCAATCCTTGGCAGAGGGTATCTATTCTTGATCGTCAGCTTGTTCAGCTCCCGGTAGTTGATGTTTATTTGAAAATCATCATCCTTCTTTTTGACGAGTAGAAATGGGGTTACCCCAAAAGGGAATTTTGGTCTGTTATCTTCCTTCTCTATCCATTGCTAAAACTTCTCTGCCAATCCTTGCATCTCCGAAAATGTAAGTCGATACGATGCATCGACTACGGGTGCAGTGCCTGGAATTAAATCGACGCGGGATTCGACTAATCGTTGAGGAGACAATTCCAGCAAGTCTTCGAGGAAGACTTCGGGGTATTCTCCAATCACAGGGATATCTTCGAGTTTTGGTTCTTCGGCTTCTTTTTCCACAACATGAGCCAAGAATGCAACACATCCTTTGTGCGAAAATTTTTGTGTCTTCTTTGCCTGATAATCCGTAGGAGCGTATCCTGCTCCATGAATCACAATCATTTCTCCGTTCGTCGTCGGGGCGCGGATGACAATCTCCGCCGGGTTGTTCGACAACCAGTCCATCCCAATTATCACATCGAAGCTTCCGTTAGGCTTGTTCTATCGAGAACTGGGTATCTAGGTTACTTACTACTAAAACAACTATATTTTCTGAGCTAAAATTTGACAATACTGTCAAATAGCGCATAACATTGACTATTATGAGACGTACCGATATCCGCGCTTGGATTCTATCCCCGCTGTTGAGCTTTCATCCACGTGCCTGAGTGTTCTTAGGGCAATACTTCCTGAAATGCCCCACATCACCGCAATTAAAACATGCTTGGCCACAGCCTTGATCGTCACCATCCCTGCCTTGATAGTTGTTGTTGTCGTTATTTCCTTCGCGATTTCTGCTACCATCTTGACCTCTATTTCCATGTTTAGTACCTTGCCGACACGTTTCCTTGACATGTCCCACCTTGCCACAGTTACCACATTTTCCATATCTACACCGCCCGTTATGGTGACGTCGACAGTTGTCGCACTTTGGTAGGATACCTGTGTATTCTTTTCTCCTTTTGGCCTTGTCGTTGCTACTCGACTAGGTACCCTGTTTGAAATTCGCCAACTTCCTCTTGTTGTCCCCAGATGACTCTACATGAGTCTCCTTTTTCTCCTCAGAGGTTGAAAATTTGTTCATCCTGATTGCCTCTCCCGTCAGGGCTACACTTAGATTGATGGCCTCAGTGATTGTTGCAGGCTTTGATGTCGTTACCATGCTCATGATTTGGGGTGCCAATCCCCAAATGAAACGCTCAATCCTCTTAAACTCCGGATCTACCATGTAAGGAACGATACGCGATAGAACTTGGAACTTCTCCACATACTCAGCTATTTTTGGACCTTCCATCTTCAAGTTCCAGAACTCAGTTTCTACCTTCTGGCTTTCTGTTCTCGAACAGTACTTTTTATGCATTAGCTCTTTCAGCTCGTCCCATGATAGAGCATACGCAGCAGCCTCGCCCATTGTCTGAACCTGAAGTTTCCACCATGACAGAGCCCCATCTCGGAATAGCCCGGAAATGTACGTGACCTGATCTCTTGGGGCGCATTTGCTCGCACGCAAAACAGTGTCCGTCTTCTCAATCCAGCGTACGAAGGCTACGGCACCCCCAGTGCCGTCGAAATGTAGGGGCTGGCAGCCTAAGAACTGCTTGTAGGTGCAGCCGTTGGGTGGGTTATTTCCTGAGGTACCTCCGTTGCGCTCGGAGTGATGGGCCTCGTATTGTGCGATGACTGCAGCAATGATTCCCTGAAGTTCCGCCTCGTTGGTGGGTATGCGTACATCCCGTCTTGGAGGCATCTTCTAAATGATGATCGTATGGGTCAGGTCATAGTAAGTAAAGTGTACGTAAGTATACAACAATATCAGCACATAACATCTCATGTTATAAATAAATCAATCACATAACATCTCATGTTATAAATCAATCACCCATATTGATAGCCTCTGCAATGGTTGAGGGCTTCGAGGTAGTAACCATGCCCTTGATCTGGGGTGCAAGTCCCCAAATGAATCGTTCCATCCTTTTGAACTCCGGTTTGACTAAGTAGGGGACGACCCTAGACAAGTCGTGAGATTGCTGGATGTATTCAGGAATCTCTGGTCCGTCCATTTTCAATTCCGGAACTCTACCTCACGCTTCTGGTTTCCAGCCCTAGAATTGTATTTCTTCTCCATCATTCCTTTGAGCTCGTCCCAGCTCAGTGCATTAGCAGTATCATGTACCAAGGGTCTGAACCTGGAGGTTCCATTATGAGAGTGTGCCATCTAGAAATAACCCCGAGATATAGGTAACACTCTGTTGGGGAGAACAGTTACTCATTCTTAGAATAGAGTCGGTCTTTTCGGACCAACGAACAAATGCCACGACGCCTCCTGTTTCATCAAGGTTCAAAGACTTGCAGTTCAGGGACTGCTTATAGGTGCAGCCAGTTGGGGGGGTTGTTCCCAGTGGTGCCATTGCTGTGCTTAGAGCGGAGGGCTTTACGTCGTGTAGTTGCCTGTGAGATGTGCTCTTGCAGCTCGGCTTCTGTCCTTGGCAACGTACTGGTGTTTGTGTCACGTCTGGGTGACATTCTCTTCTGTCGAAGTGGTATGAAGCGGGTTAGACAACGTTTCAATTGTCTATGAGATATATGGCACCATAAGCCATCATGTACTCACCCAATTTTACACGTAAATATACTCGGTGTATGAGCGAGGAAATAATTTCTGAGCCTTCACATAGGCTTGCCAATTTGACTTATTGCTTGAAATAGAATGAACTCGAGGCTACATCGCCTTGGTCATTCGTGTTTTAGTTATTTCCTGCTACATTGGTTTTCATTAGCTTGACCCGCAGAGTCCACCAGGATTTTTATGCACTACAAGTCGTTATTACGTGGGCCCCCGTAATAATAAATTGTCTTGCACAGTTACCCCAATTTTCTCTCGTCCAAGCGGACGATCAATCAAGGAGCAACAGCAGGTGCATTGGCATGAACAGGGTCATGCTCCAATGCGGGGTCAGGAGCAATGCCTGGCTCTGGGGCCACAGCCGGCTCCGGATCAACAAACTCTATCTCAAAATCAGCTGGATCAACAAACATAGGGTCGAAATCATCATCAATATCATGCTCGATCGCGAAACTCGGGTCAGGGGCAGGTGCAGCGGACGATGCTCTAACAGGGTCTGTGTCATGCGAATGGTGCTGCGCTCCCTGCGCGAGTGATGGAGCAGATGCCACAGACTCAAATGGGTCTGGGACGGGTGAATGGGCATGAGCCTCTTCTTGCAGGAACGTCAGCAAGTGGTAGGCTATCACCAGCAGCAATAGGGCCTCGCCTTCAAGTGGGTCCTCCTCTAATAGTTTGACATCGTCGTCAGAGACAACGTCGGGGGGGGGGGGCATATGAACGATGGGATAAGCGGCAAGGGGCACAGGAGCAGGGATCACCGCGAGTGGCAAATCCCCAACAAGATGGCCATCAGCAGTCTTTGCTACGACATCAGGCAGCGCAAAAGGGCTGAAAGTCGTCATCGTCTGTGCTGGTAGTATCGGAAATGTACACCTCGTGCTCCGATGAAACTATGTCGCCTGATACTATGGCCATGGGATCTGTAGTGTCCGACTCTCTAGTATCTGATGGAGGCATGACGTTTTGTAATACAAACACACATATGCACAAATAATCAATCATATAGTCAGATAAACATATTAGTCACCAATAAGCAATCAAATAATTCTCCTAGTCCCACTAGCCTCCCAGTCTCCTAGACTGATACTCCTAGTCTCACTAGCCAAATTCTCCCAGCCTCTTAGACTGCTCTTCCTAGTCTCACTAGCTCACTACCTCGATCTCTCAGACCGAGCCTCGGCCTCCAAGACCGAGCCTCAGCCTCCAAGACTGAGCCTATAAATAATAAATAAAGTGTGCTCAACATTTGTTTATAAAAGTTTTGGATCTGGACTTAAGTGGTATGCAGTAAAAATGTTTTCGTGAGAGCCCTGGTGATCATAGTCTAGACTCGAGAAGGAATCCTAGTTCGCTATGATCAGAGCTCTGATACCAAGCTGTCACACCCTGGCTTTGCGGAAGCGTGGTTAATTTGGTGTGACTTCTTAATACCACAGCTTAACCATAACAAAGCTATATGAAATAAAACCATGCAAGATCATCCATTTAATTAAGTTTTAAAAAACCAAATACAACAACATTGTCTTAACAAACACAAACATCAACATGACATAAACACAGTTTAAGGACTGTGACTTGTCCAGGGAAGAGTCACATTCCCCAAACCCGGATGACCTCGTAACTAGTGCAGCGAGAAAACGTATCATACCGCGCCAGATCCTTTAGTTCCCTGAAATACATGTAAGTTGAAAAATCAACAAAAATGTTGAGCGAGTTCATGTGTTTAGTATGTGCGCGCGAATAAACCTTTATAATCATTGTAAGTATGAATGTTTTGTAAACTCTGGTATGAAAGCAAATAAGGAAACATATCAGTTAATGTGTAACCACATGATCCAACCTGCGGGCGCATGGGAGGGGATAGGACAAGGTCACCACATGGTCCAACCTGAGGGCGCATGGGTGGTGTTACGACAGGGTCACCACATGGTCCAACCTTAGGGCGCATGGGTGGGGTTAAGACAAGGTCACCACATGGTCCAACCTTAGGGCGCATGGGTGGGGTTTGTTATGCTCAAATAGGCCTATCATTTGTATCCCTCGATCGTACTACGAGGACTAATGTTCTTAAGATTTCTCCTACCCAATCACATAACCTAACAGTTCCTTCCTTAGCTGACCATACCATTCGTAATTGTCCGTAGCAGGATGTAACATGTATTTCACCCCCGAAGTATAAAACTAAAAACAGTTAAGAGAAAAGGGGGACATGAACTCACAGTGGTGCGTCTCTACCAAGTATGTCTCCTGATCAAGCAGCTGTATGACGACCTACACGTACTAATTCTATTAGACGGACGGCAGTGCCTTAGCTTTAAAGTTTAAGTTTTTGGGAAATAGTTAGACAACTTTTCGTGTTTACATTCTGTATATACTTGGTAGTTATTTTCCTTCCCAAGGATGGGGGATTTAATACATGTGCGTTCGTAACATTCGAATTACACTATTAAGTCTCACTTAATATATTTTATTTCTAATTCCAAAATATAAATATTCTTCTCAAAAATATTATATTTTCTATTACATATTTTTTCCCAAAATAATTCCTTGACAAAAATACGCGTTAAGTCATATTTTCTTAAAATGCGTAAGTTACGTTTTAACGATCGAGTGGTAATAATAATTACCGGTGTAACTTATATATTTATCGTAGAGACGTTCGTATTATTTTGGATCCATTATCATTCGTTAGTATTATTTTTACCCTAAAAATAATACTACTATTTTCACAAAATAATCATAAACACATATCAAGTGACTTTATGAAAAATATATACTAAATATATATTTACCAAGTTTTATTTTGTGAAATCCCACCTCCGGTGTTTTGTAAATAAGTCGTGGCGAAATCTATAATTTGAAAACAAGTCAAAATGTATTTCTAACACTTGTGGTAGAAATATTTCTAAGTGTTAGGTTTTTAGAAAAATTTCGCCAGAGTTTCCTCTGTAACTGGAGGTGGCCATGCTTTCAAGCGTATCATTTTCTTTTATAAATCAAACCAACAATTTCCTTATTCAACCAAAACAATGTTCAACGTATCAAACTAGTTAATAAACATGTAATTTGCAAGAATCTCATGAACTTGTAGTTTTCTAATATTATGAAGTAAATCCCATTACTTTTAGTGGATCTTTATATAAAGCAATACGATTTCGTAAAAGTCTTGTTTTTAAAGAAATTCCATCTTTACAACTTCTTGTCAACTTTTACAAAAATAGTTATTTTGTCGAAACTTTGTGCTACACAAGTGTTTACACACTTGTGTGTTCTAAAAATTATTTGTGTTAGTGTAAGATCCGTCTTTAGAAAACATGATTTCTTTGATACTTGGTTCTTTGAAAATACCGCTTGTAGATACGTAGATCTACTAGTTTTAAACACTATTTCACAAGCAAAATCGCTTTTACACAAGTTCATGATTCACGTGTGGTAGAGTTTCATCCTTTAACCCTTGTTACTTCCAAAACAACCTTATGTCATGATCCATGATCATGATCAACCCGGGTTAAATGATGATCCGAGCTACCACAACATAGATCGGGTCTAAATAATCACACAAATCAAATACTACATGATTTACACAACATATGAGCTTTTAACCAACATTTTTAGTGTTTTAAGTAGACTTTTGTGTGTCATCTTGTATGTTTACGAGTTTTAACCGTTACAAATCATATTAACCACTTTAAAATGGTTCGAGAAGGTGATTTAAGCAACTTACTACTAGCTCGAGGCTAGGGAAGAATCTAAGCGAAAAATGCGTGGATAAAAGCAATAGAGTGAGGTCCTTCGCCTTCCGATTGCACCAAGGTTCCTTATACGCGATCCTTAACACTTGTATGAGATTGGAGAGTGATGATCAAAATCGAAAGGTGGTGGTGGTGTTGCTTGTGTCTTCGGCCGAGAACCAAAGAGAGAGGGAGAGAGTGTTTGTTGTTGAGTTTGTGTTAAGTGAAGTGATGGTGGGTTAATCCTTGAACTTATAGACAAACTTAAGATAATTAACCAATGGATCATGTGTCTTCAAGATATTAGACAAATAAGATTTTTATAATCATCAAAGGACATGAGGTGTCCCCATTGGGGACCGAATTCGGTTGGGGGGGGGGGGGGTACTAGTTCGATTTCAACCAAAGGTTAAGTATATAGTTAGGTTAATCTAGCTAGTTAAGTGACTAACCCGGTTACGAGTGTGTTGTGCTTTATTGCGGGTGTTAGGGTATTCAGGGACCCTAACTGGCTCAGAAAAAGACAAATAATGTTATTGACAATATTTTCATGTTCCGGGTATAGTCCGGTTGTTCGGTTGGATAGAGATCCGTTAAAGTGCTTAGCAAAGCTTTAAAGTGTCGTTATTATTATTTTTAGTGACACAACTCATTCCTCCAAAGTGTCAGGAATATTTTCCTCATGTTTTGGCACTTTATTAGGTGGCTAAATGCTGAATTATTATGTAAAGTGCTGAATTTTTGTGCTCAGAGCACGTTTTAGGCACATCCAGTCATTGTAACTTATTCCTAGAGATGCAGTTCTACAACCCTTATATCCCTACACTCATCACTAGTGTAGCAAAATATTTCTGGCTCATACAGGCCTTAGAGGCAGTGTCTGCCTGATGCTGGCTTATCAGCATGTTCAATAGGTTATCCGTTTATAGTGCTACTGTGCTTTTCGTGCATCATGTTTGTCACTAAGGTTCAGCATGTAAATAATGTAGTGACGGTGAGTAAAGTATGATTCAGGTATATGCATGTATCAGAAATCAAGTAGCAGTTCATCAGTAATTTCAAACAAGCACAGTAATTAGGCAGTAATTAATTATTAATTAAGTCGTACGGATACCTGGTTTAGTGAGGGTTGTCACAGTGCTGACAGAGGAGGATGTAGATGATCCTGAGTTCATTGTTGATAAGGATAACTTAGTCATAGACTATGATGATGACATGGATGAATTTAGGGCTGCTGTGGACTTTGACATTAGTAAAGATGAGAACATACAAGAAGACCATTTAAATGAGGATGATTTGGTAGATGTTCAAGTAGATATAGATAACTTTGATAGTCTGAGTGACCCGGATGATGAAACAAAACTGCAGAGGGCCGTTAGGAGGATTAGGAGAAGCAGGAGGAAAAAGAAACCAACAGATGGTTGTCCCTTTTATGTAGGTCAACAGTTTTATGATAGGCAATCAATCAAAGATCTTGTGAAATGTTATGCAGTGGAATCTAAAAGGCAATTGTACATAATTAGGAATGATAAAAGAAGGTTCCGGGTTGTGTGCATGGGAAAGAATCCAAAGTTGAGCAGTAATGAAGGTGGTTGTGATAATGAGGGCAGTTCTGGAAATTCACATGATACACCTTTGAATGCAAACCCAGAAATGGTTGGGGACCATAATGCAAACACAAATAACAATGGTGGGGCCCAGCAGTCTTGTTCTTCAAAAGAGCCTGAAAAGAAGCCAAAACGTCCAAGGAAAAAGATTCCTCCTCCCACATGCCCTTGGGTTTTGCACATCCCAAATCACTTCAAGAGCCGAGACACATGGGTGGTGAAGACTCTTATCAATGAACATGACTGCTTGCATACTAGGGATGTGGGCTTATGCAATATCTCTTTTTTGACCAAGGAAGTGGAACCCATAATTTTGGTTAACCCTACCATTCCACTGGCTGCTCTTCAAGATCAACTCCAGAAGAAACTTCAGGTACAGATTACAATTAACCAAATTTCTAGAGCTAAGCATTTTGCAATGGAGAAGGTTCAAGGGGATTACAAAACTCAGTTTGGGTTACTTAGGGAATATGCTGAACAGTTAATGAAATCGAATCCAGGAACAACTGTTACCATAGATGTTGAACCATCTAGTTGTAAGGCCAAAAGTTCAACAAGGCAGTTTAGGAGGATTTATATTTGTTATGGTGCATTTAAGAATGGTTTTAAGATAATTGGTAGAGACATTCTAGGGTTGGACGGATGCTTTATGAAGGGGCCCTACCCTGGCCAAATTTTAACAGCAGTGGGTGTTGATGGAAACAACGGGATTTATCCTGTTGCTTTTGCTGTGGTTGAGTCTGAAACTACAAAGACCTAGACCTGGTTTTTAGAACAACTTGCTGTAGATCTGGAGCTGCCAAGAAATGCCAACTTCACCTTCATAAGCGACAGACAAAAGGTGACATTGTGTTATGTATAACTTGTTTAAATGTATGCCTTAGTTGTTCAAGTGTGTTATGTATAATTTGTTTACATGTATGCCTTTGTTGTTCAAGTGTGTTATGTATAACTTGTTTAAACTGTACAGGGAATACTACCTGCTGTTAGCAAGGTCTTTCCTATGGCAGAGCATAGATACTGTATTCGGCATATACATGAAAATATGAAGGCTAATGCTAACTGGAGGGATGATAAGATAAAGGGTCTATTCTGGAATGCTGCTTCTGCAACAACAGTTCCTTGGTTTGATCATGCAATGGAAGATATCAAGATGGTTGATAAGAAGCTGCATGACTGGTTGAGACAGATCCCAGTGAAACATTGGACCCGGTGTCAGTTTAGTGGTAAGGCTTAAGAATGTCATATATGTTAAGCCATTTACATAATTGTTTGTGGTTGCATAATAACTGATAGGTTTCCATTAAACATGTAGGCCAAAGTGTGACATTCTTCTAAACAACATTTGTGAAGTCTTCAATAGGCAGTTGATACATGCTAGGGATAAACCAATCATTACCAGTCTAGAGTGCATCAGGGAATACCTAATGAAGAGGAATGCTGTTGTACACAAGCTGATTGCAAAGAGCAAAGGTCCTCTAACCCCCTATGCAACTGAAGTCCTAGACAAGATCAAACAAGAAGCTGCTGAGTACACTGTTATCTTTAACTGTATCTCCAAGTATCAAGTTAATGGGCCAAGAGACAACAAAGTAGTGAACTTGGTGGAGAAAAGTTGCACCTGCAGAAGATGGGACTTGACTGGCATCCCTTGCAAGCATGCAGTTGCTTGTATATGGAACTTGGCCCTACATGGCAATGATGATGGTGTATTGGAGAAGTGGGTTGATAAATCATACTGGATGCAGACTTGGAAGGATGTGCATTCCCATGTAATTGATCCAGTAGATGGTCAAGACTTATGGACACCTTTCACATGCCCTACTAAACTGCTTCCACCAAAGCACCACAAGCAAATAGGCAGGCCAAAAAAGAAAAGGAAGAAATCTGCTGTGGAAATCAGTGAGTTGACTCAACAGATGGAATCCAGTGGCAAGATGTCAAGAAAGGGTGAAACTGTGGAATGCAGCAAGTGTAAAAGGAGGGGCCATAACAGGAGGAGTTGCAAGGGGACTGATGTTGAATAGGCATTGCTGGTGTTCAGTAGTTTGGTAGAAACATGTCCTGGTTATGTTGGTTGAAATTGTCTTTTGAATGTTTTGGTTAGCTGGTTGTTGTACACTGTTATGTAATTTGTCCAGGAACATGTCATGTCTTTTGCTTATGTCTGTTGGTACACTACCTAATCTGTGTTTGGAACATGTCTTATGGGGTTATGTTTTATGTCCAGGTTATGTCTTTCTATTATGAATTCTGGTAAACTATGTAATATGCTGGTTATGTCTTCTGTTATGAGTTATGGTCAATTATGAAATCTGTTATGGTGCTATGTTTATTTATTATGTCCAGGTCTTGGGTAATGGTTATGTCCAGGTCTGATGTAATTGTCCAGGTGTTATGGTTATGTTTTATGTCCAAGGTTTTACCATAATGGTGATGTCTTTTGGTACATAAAGCATATTACATTGAATCGGACGCAACAATATTGCCTCGGACAATATTCATAACCATAAGGTAACACCAGTTGATTACATTGCCTCGGACAATATTCGGCAAGTGCATAACCATAACAAAAAGCATATTACATTGAATCGGACGCAACAATATTCGGCAAATGCATAACCATAACAAAAAGCATATTACAATGTATCGGACAATATTCGCCAACTGCTATTACATTAACGTTATAATATGTACATAATTTATACCACTGCTTTAACATTAAACATTTCAGTGAAAAGCAACATATGAGATGAAAAAAACCCAGCTAAACATTAACATCATCTTCAATCTCGTGTACTTCACTGCCATTCCTAAAGCTTGTTCTTGAAGTTGCCTAATTTCAGATGTCATCCTCAAAGCTTGTTCTTCATGGTCCCTAACTTGATAAGCCAAACCCGCAAAATGTCGAAGTACTTCAACAACCCTTTCACACGATGGACCCTCTGCCCAATCCACAAACCCGCAACCCCTATGTCGAGTAATGCAACAGAAAAACTTCCTTCCAGGGTTTGCAGGGGTCCACGATGTCTTCACAATTGTTGGAGACCCACAATTAGCGCATACGACCATCGTTGAGGGGATGGATTGCTTCAATTTTGGGGAAGAAATGGGAAATTAGGGTTAGGGTTCTAAACAAGTTGCAGGTGGGGGTTTTATACAGGGGAGGGGGGTTTTGGTTAATAAAAACATAAAGGGAAAACAAAATAATTATAAAAGGACTAAAATACCCTTCATTAAATTTACTCACCTAACTGACTTTAACTGGGTTATGAGAATTTGGACTGAAATGGCACCTTTCCAGTATGTCAGGGACTGAAATGGCGCATTTTTGAAATTTGGACGGAAATGGCCAAAGTGACCAAACCACAGGGACTGAAATGGCAGTTAACTCTAAACATAAAACGCAAGTTGTGAGAAAAATAATGAAAATATATGATAAATAAAATATTATTAGGAAAATTAAAACAATTGCTTAAAAATTAAAAATCACTGTTCATGGCAACTTTATTTTAATATATATAATAATACATTAGAAAAAGTTTTAAATAATCTCATATTCATAAGCCATGCAATTTATATTAGTAATATATTTAAAAAATAATCATATGACCTGTTCGATTTTGAATAAAACTTTTATAGAGACGTAGATAAAAATAAACAACTCGCAATGGTATCTTCAGGATTTTATAAAAAAAAAAGTATATTGTAGGAGTTATAAAAGAAAAAAAATATTAAAATAACTATATTAATGATACATTAAAAAAGTAAAAAAAAAATATCTCATATTCATAAGCAATGGATTTTGTATTAGTAATATATTTAAAAAAAGCTAAAAGAATCTCATAACACTATTCATAAACCATATATTTTAATATATAGGTAATATGTACCCAATTATTTTTTAATTCATCTACTTAGTTATTTTTTTTTAAATTAATCTACTTTTTTAAAATCATATATAGCCAATTATCTTCAGTAATTTTCTATCCAGAGTGAGAATAGACAAATTCACACCAATATACAACTTTTAATGCATTTAGTACAATTCACACCGATATATAACTTTTCGTTTTATCTCTTCATCTTCTCCAAGCTTCTTCATCTTCTCCAACACAACAATGGCTGCTCTTCTTCTTCTACTTATTTTCTCTATGGTTACTTACTCAATTAAAAGCTTCTTTCTTTCTTTCTCATTTTTATATGTTTAATTCAAAATTCAAAAAAAAAAAGTAAAAAAATAAACAGGATTTGCTTTGTCCTCTAGCGCCCTATCCTCAACGTCTTACACTCGCCGTTCACGACGACGACGGGGTGGGGCGGCACGGTGTTGGCTTCGGCGACAGTCCAAGACGGAGGGGGACGTTCCCCCAGACCGTCTAGCCTAAGAGCATTCACAATGATTTCTTTGTATATTTGTGAGTTTGTTTCTTACATTTTAAGAAATGGTTATGAGTGGAGAAAGGTTATCTGTATATCCACGGCAATGCTATTCCCTTATATTAATTTTTTAAAAGTGATTATAAATGAAGAAGAAAGAAAAGTGCTAATGAAAATTTAGAAAATATCATTTTTTTTATTTTTATTTGAGTAAACTGCCATTTTGGTCCTTGTGGTTTGGTCACTTTTGCCACTTTAGTACAAAACTCAAACTTTTTGCATCTGGGTCCCTGTGGTTTCAGTTTTATTGCCATTTTGGTCCAAAAATTAAATCAGATCATATTTGTCTTATAAAATCCTGCAATTTTGTCATTTTCCTTAGAGGCAAATCAGGTCATATTTGTCTTATAAAATATGGTATTTATTTATAAAAAGAAATGATCATTTTGCCCCTGCGAAAAATGACAAAATTTGCAGAATTTTATAAGACAAATATGACATGCTTTCATTTCTGGACCAAAATGGCAATAAAACTGAAACCACAGGGACCCAGATGCAAAAAGTTTGAGTTTTGGACTAAAGTGGCAAAAGTGACCAAACCACAGGGACCAAAATGACAGTTTACTCTTTTTTTTTTTTTTTTTTGAATGGAAGTTTGATCCAACTTCATTTAACACTAGAAAACTTGTCAAGTTGCATCACAACAGAAGGTAGATGGGCAACAAGTTGCGCCGCCAACCCTTTCTGAATTGCAAACCCTAATCTTCCAAAGATAAACCCCTGCCCTCCTGGGGTTGAACAATTGTTGTGGATACCCGTTGGACCCTCGTCAAGACGCAAGAAGTGGATAACTTCTGGCGCTAGTGAGCCAAATGTATCAAAGGCGAAAGTGACAAAGACATGCTGGTTCTCTGCGTAAGCTTTAGCGTGATTATCCACTTTCTCCCACTTTATTTGATTTTGCCTTTCTTGCTGCTTGTCTAGCTACAAACCTGTTTTCCCTCGTCACCAACCAAGTTAAAATCATTTTATTGAAAAAAAAAAAAAGAAAAAACGTCACGAATTTGAACTTGGAACGAAACAATGTAAAAGTAGATGATTCTATAATCATCATTCATAATAATAATAAAAAAATAATCTTAAAAATACTCTAGCTGTACTCGATTTGAACTTGGAACGAAACAATGGAATGAACACGTAGCCTCAATGGGAAGTTTGGAACTGTTTTGCAGCAAGCAATCAATGATCGCTCGTTTTTTCACCTTTTTACCGAAATATAACAGGTAAATCTTAGAATTATTGTGATTTTATTAAAATTGAAAAATTTAAAGTAAAATTCGCAGATTAACAAAACCAGTATCTCCGGATTTACCGCCGGCACATAACATTTATCGTTTGCTATTTAACCAGCCCTTATCGTACTGGGCTCGAGGCCGACGGTCAGTAATACCGGTATTATCGGCGGGTATTTAAAACAATGATGAAACATGGATAAAAAATACGTTATGAGTTCGACATAGTTTCACACAACGAACCATGTAATCAACTCTACTATTTGTTATTATTTTATCATTATTTATTTATTATTTATAAGTTATTACTAATTTTATTATTTATTAAAATTAGTTATTGTTATTAATATTAATTAATTAGTTAATAGAAAAACATAGACAAACAAACACAATAGACAAACATTAAATTAAATAGACATGTTGGTAAAAAAGAGTAAATTGGGGTTTACTAAAAGCGTAAACTGTGGTTTACTTGTGACACCTCATATAGTGTAAAAAGTCTAAGAGCATTTACAATGATTTCTATGTACCCGGAAGATGAAACCTGCCTGATATGCCGTAAAGTTTGTATGGATAAATACAGGGAGCACGCAGTTCATTGTAAAGAGCTCTCTGGGTTCAAATATCGGTATGACTGGGTGCAGGATGTTTTGTGGGACATCCTAAGAAGAGCTGGGATTTCTGCTAAGAAAGAGGCCCCTGTGAATTTCCTCACGGACCCTATGGAAGGGAGATCTACTCTGCGACCAGAGGATCTGCTCGTTTTTGGTTGGGCTGAGGGGAAACATGCTTGTGTGGACCTCACAGAGGTTTCCGCTTTGGTTGGTTTAAGGGAAAACGGATTTGTAGCTGGATAAGCAGCAAGAAAGTCAGAATCAAGGAAAGTGGATAAGCATGCTAAAGCTTGCGCAGAGAACCAGCATGTCTTTGTCTCTTTTACTTTTGATACATTTGGCTCCCTAGAGCTAGAAACTATCCACTTCTTGAGCAGGGTCCAACGGGTCATCCACAACAATTGTTTAACCCCAGGGGCAGGCAGGGGTTTGTCTTTGGAAGGTTAGGGTTTGCAATTCAGAAAGGGGTGGCGGCGTAGCTTGTTGCATGTCTACCTTCTTTTTTGATGTAACTTGGCAAATTTTTTGGTGAAATGTATTGTGACCAAAAAGAAAAATTCTCCTATATATTTGTGAGTTTATTCCTCATATTTTAAGAAATAGTTATGAGTGGAGAAAGTTCATCTGTATATTCACGGGAACGCTATTCACACATAATTAACTTTTTAATATTTTTTAAAATTGGTTGTATTTAAAGAATAAAAAGTGAAGATAAAAATATAAAATATATTATTTAATTAAAAATGGAGAGAAAAATGTTTCATTTTTCGTCTGCGGGTCCAAAAAAGTTTCACCATTGTCATTTAGTCCACTAGGTTAACTTCATCTGTTTTTTCAATTAACGAGAAACCCTTTTTTTAGATTTTTTTAGATTTTTTGAGGGTTTAGTTTTTAGAATTTTAGCTTGGGTGTTTCTTAGTTATGTTATCAATTAATATAGTATATCAATTATAAACAAGAGTTAAATGCTTGGTTGGTCCCTGTGGTTTTTCAAAAATTGCAGACTTGGTCCTAGTGGTTTTCTAATTACACGCTTGGTCCCAAAACTTGTCAAAAATGCACTCGGTTGGTCCCTAGCCCTAACATCAGTTAAATTTCTCAGTTAAGTCCATGTTAAATGACCAAAATACCCTTTCTTATTAACTCTCTTTATAATCCCTCATTACTAATTACAAGCTGCCATCCCTCATCATCACCAACTCCATTGTTATTCCTCCAAGATCTCTCTCACATCATCCACATCGATTTCTTTATTATTGACACTTGTTTTAGCTTCACATACTTGATTTCTGATTGATGAGATCTTGTTTAAGCTTTTTCTCACTAAAAATCCTCAAAACACTTACGGAATCTTCAACGCTGCTGAAGTGTTGGATAATGATGACAGTTTTGGGGGATGTATAACTACTGAAGAATGGATTGTTGAACATGATGCAGGGTTTGATTGTAGCGGTGAGATTGTGGTGGTCTGTTGGACCGAACCAGGATCAGATCTTGAGCGACTTTTTACTACTCCCCTTAGCTTGTGTTGCCACTTCATCCATGGCCGAATCAAATGTTTTATAGGAGACGTCGTGATTGAGGGATGTCGTGGTTCCATTTTGAACCAGCTGAGCTGACTACTCAACCCCAAAATTGGTGTTGGATGTAGTGACCAAAGGTGCAGCGGTGTTTCGAGGGCTGATATTGTGAGCCGCCACATCCAATTTTGGGTTACGTTTGAAGTCAAACTCCCCTAAATCAAGGTGCAGCGGTGTTTCGAGGTGGGTTTTAATTAGGATTGAAATTAGGGGTTTTTGATGTGGGTTTTGAAACTGGGGAGAGGTTGTGGGCTGTGTTGTGCTAATCGGCTGATGGTGGTGAACCAGTGGTGGCGGTGGTTAGGTGGTGGTGGTGTCACTAGATGGTGGCAGGTGGAGTGGTGGTTGATAGGGAAAGGAAGAGATGAGAAAGAGGTTGAAGAAGATGAGTTCTTTATATATTTTTTTATTTCTTTTAATTATTCAGGTGTAATATAGTCATTTCACACATAGTTAACTAAGTAATTTAACTGATGTTAGGGCTAGGGACCAACCGAGTGCATTTTTGACAAGTTTTGAGACCAAGCGTGTAATTAGTAAACTACTAGAACTAAGTCTGCAATTTTTAAAAACCACATGGACCAACCAAGCATTTAACTCTATAAACAATAAAAACTAAAATATTGAATGTGAAATGCTATAAAAAAAGTCAACTGATGTATCAAAAGTAGGAACCTTATTTATTTTTATGAATAAACAAAGCTTAAAATGACAACACATAGCTAGCTTAGAATATTTTTTAACGGACATGACTCACAATACATGTTAGTTGTGCGCTGTACTTGTTTCTAAAAGTCAAATGACTTTTCCCAGAGAAAAACACTCCACCCATCATACTAGGTGCTTGTAAAGTCGTACCTTTAATGCAACAAAAACTTGTACCTTAAGCATTGTTTAAGGTGAGTTTTTAGGGAAAAACTGATAAAGATCTAAACGTCTTTTTCAACCTTTTCTGCACAAAAAACAGTTGCTGAATTACCCTTTCAATTTCTTCACTTCTTGCTTTGGTTTTCGAACATTCACTTCTTGAAATGGGTGATGCGGTTGTGGCCCTTGTGACAGAGCTTGCGAAGAGATTGACTTCTGAAGCCATCAAAGAGTTTGGGCTACTTTGGGGATTTAAGGGCGATGTTTTAGCTCTCAAGGATGATTTCGACATGATTGCAGCTGTTCTTCAAGATGCAGAAGAGAAACGCAGCAAACAAGAGGCTGTAAAGTTATGGCTTCAGCGCCTCAGATCTGCATCCTTGGAGGTAGACAATTTGCTGGACGAGATCTCAACCGAAGCTTTGCTACAACGTCTACACAAACAAATAGACATGAAACACAGGGTAAGTGCCTTCTTCTCCTCCAATCATAATCCGTTTATGTTCCGTATTAGAACTGCTCACAAAGTCAAAGCCATAAGAAGAAAACTGGATGCCATTGCATCCAGGAGATATGAGTTGAAGTTGACCCCTTCAAGTGACATAAGTCATGTAGATGTGGATGTTGCAAGTATAGAAGTTTTACCCGAGTCAATTATGTATCTCCAAAACTTGGAATGCTTGAACTTATCATGTTCGTGTATAAAAGTTTTACCTAAGTCGATTCTGTATCTCAAAAACTTGCATTACTTGAATCTATCACGCTCATGTATAAAATTTTTGCCTGAGGAGATTACTTATCTCCAAAAGTTGCAAATGCTATATTTGGGTTGTTGTCTTTCACTGCGTAAGTTGCCTGATGGCCTGAAATACATGAGAAATCTTCATTGTTTGGACATCAATGGTGTTCCACTCAAACATTTTCCAGTTGGAATCAAAGAATTAACCAGTTTGCGAACACTTTCAAGATTTCCTGTTGGTAAAGAGAATGGGGCCAAAATAGGGGAATTGGGAGATTTAAATCTACTTGAGGGCGAGTTTCGGTTAGAACAGCTTGAGAATGTTGTAAGTTTAGGAGAAGCCAAGAGTGCCAAACTTGAATGCAAAAGAAATTTGTTGGATTTGCTGTTGCGTTGGTCTAGAAATATGCCACCAGAAGAGCGTGTAGATGAAGAGGTTCTGGAGGGACTAGAACCAAATCCGAGTCTCAAGAAATTGTCAATATTTGTTTACATGGGAATGATTATTTCTCCCGGTTGGTTGGTGAATTTGAAAAACTTGCTTGAAATTGAATTTTTAATGTGTAAGCATTGTGAGCATATTCCATCACTTGGGAGATTACCCAATCTTAGGGTCATTAAGTTGACTTACATGGATTCTTTTAAGACTTTCGTTGATGAAGACACAAACATGTTAGGCGACACCACCAATATGTTTCTTTCTGTTGAAGAATTACACATTTTTAATTGTCCGAATTTGGTTTCCTTACCAAGCAACCTTCCAAAACTCAAGGTTTTAAACTTAGAGGAGTGCGATGCTTTAGTTTCTCTACCGGATGAGATTCAGAGTTTCAAGCATTTGAAAAAACTTACTATAAGGCGCTGTGAACAATTAAGGGAAAGGTATGAAAAGGACAAAGGTGTAGAATGGCATAAAATTTCTCACATTCCCCACATCAAAATTTAGTAACCTACATTTAGCAACTTCTCATTATTTGTGAGAGAGTTGCTATTGTAGCTGATTGTACATGCTTCCCAACCATGATGTACAACTCTTTCAAGCTGATTCTTTGTAATATCCGTACCGGAACCGCCAACAGGTAGTTCGTCTGCCCATATTTATGATTCAACCTATTTTTAATTTCAATTTTTTAATTAATAACCTTGATTTTTCAACTGTGAATTTGATTTTTCGCTGTTAGTTATCTCTGTTCAATTTTTATTTCTTTGCTTCCTGTTAATTCTTCTTTTCTAATATCTTTATTAATTGTTACACATAGGGTTTTGAGTGTTTATTTACCTCTTTGACTTGCAATTTAAACGGTTTTAATTCTCCAGCTTGTTTAATATCATGTTAAACGTTTACTTTTCACTTCGATAATGTTTTTGTACAGCTCTTGAAGCGGGTATTGATTTTTTTTTTTTTTTGGGTCTTTGAAAACTGCAGCTTCATTGATGGTTGAAAGGACTAGTCACATTAGTATATAATTCTTAGCATGTATTGTTTTATCTTCCATTTAGTGTATATTTTGTCATTAATTAGCTTACATATTATGTGTATTTATGTGTTTCTAGGAAAATAAACCAAGATTGTGTGTAATCAAAGTCATTCGAAGGTTACAACTCGCTGCTGTCAGTTGCGTCAAAGTTCTTCGACTTGAAATGACATATTTTAGAAGCCGTCTATGGTGGTATGATTTATATATTTGGTTCCAATATATGATTTGGCCACTTTTATCATTATTATTATTATTATTATTATTATTAAGTTGACAATATAAATTTCAGGACTTTGTAGAAGAGGTTATGGAACTTGTGGAACTAAATCCACTCAAGGGAGCCCTAGTTGGTCTACCTGGAATTGACGGATTATCAACTGAACAAAGAAAAAGATTAACAGTCGCAGTTGAGTTAGTTGCAAACCCCTCTATTGTATTTATGGATGAACCTACTTCGGGACTTGATGCACGACTGCACGAGCCGCTGCCATTGTTATGAGAACGGTTAGAAATATAGTCAACACAGGCCGGACCATTGTTTGCACCATCCATCAGCCCAGCATTGATATCTTTGAATCGTTTGATGAGGTAGCATTTTCGACCTATTTAACTATTATGACTTGATTTGTGTTTACTTTTTTCATTCGTAACGGGTCAACTGCCTTCAAACAAATACCTTTTACTGATGACACATGGCGGGAAGCTCATTTATGCTGGTCCCTTAGGCACTGGGTCCCACAAACTGATACAATATTTTGAGGTTTGTGTTTCTTCATAACAATTATATTATCTATGTTCAAAATGTAATGATCTATAATTATATACCTCCTTCGGTGTGCTTAAATATTGAGTTATTTATAGGCGGTAAAAGGAGTACCTAAGATCCGACCTGGATATAACCCGGCTGCTTGAATTCTCGAGGTTACTTCAGCAACAGAAGAAAACCGTCTTGGTGTCGATTTTGCTGAAATTTACCGTGAATCGTATTTATATTTGTAAGCTAATATTTAAGTTAGTACTTTCTATTTGTAATGGATTTAAATCTTTAATAATTTGTTATATTTTTTGTTTTTGTAGGCAAAACCAAGAATTAGCCGAGAACTTAAGCAAACCAGATAGGAATTCAAAATTCTTGAGTTTTCCAACCAAATATTCCCAGACATTTCTAGGTCAATTTCTTGCATGCCTTTGGAAGCAAAATCTGTCCTACTGGCGGAACCCGCAATATACAGCTGTTCGGTTTTTCTACACAATTATCATATCGTTGATGTTTGGGACAATGTGCTGGAAATTTGGTGATAAAAGGTGAACATTTTTAATATAATCTGAGTATTTTGATTTAGGATAGTTGCATAAAACGTCATCCATCTTTGGTCTTTTGCTGACGTGGATAGTTTTCGCTGTCATGGATGATGATGTGGACATATGATGTACACATCAGCAAAAAACTAACTTGGTTAAGTTTTTTTTAACGGGGGTCCATTGAGAAAAATTAGTTGGAAAGTAGGGACTAGTGGTTATAATATTCTCAATTGGGATTATTATTAGCCAACTGAGAAAATGTGGGATTATTAAAATTCAATTTGCCACTTTTTAAAATATTTATAGTAATCAGACCATGTTAGTGGTAAAAAAAGTGATGACTTGGCAGTAAGTTTTGACCATGTTGACTTTGCTGACGAGGCACTGATGTGGCACGAACGTGCTTATGAAACCAGCCCACCTAACTTAAAGCATAGTTTTCAAAGTCTGATGGTTTTTTCTTGCCTAAAATAAGCTCATTGCCTGAAACAGAAATCATAATCATACTAAAGGTAGTTAAGTTGACTATTAATCAAATAATTCGTAACTTTTTCAGGGAAACACAGCAGGATATTTTTAATGCAATGGGATCAATGTATGCTGCAGTTTTATTTATTGGAATTACTAACGCCGCTTCAGTCCAACCAGTGGTTTACATTGAAAGGTCTGTTTCATACAGAGAAAGAGCAGCAGGGATGTATTCTGCTTTACCATTTGCATTTGCACAGGTACATTCTGCTTAAATGTTTGTACTATTAAAACATATATTCTTAACATAATTTATTTTTTACTTTTTGCAGGTTGCAATAGAGTTCCCTTATGTGTATGTGCAATCGCTTGTGTACAGCCTTATTTTCTACTTTTTAGCTTCGTTTGAACGGAGTTTTTTCAAATTATTTTGGTACATATATTTTATGTACTTCACATTACTATACTTTACCTTCTTTGGAATGATGACAATTGTTGTTACACCCAACCATAATATCGCTGCTATCGTTGCTGCTCCTTTTTACATGTTGTGGAACCTTTTCAGCGGATTTATGATCGCTCGCATGGTAACTAAAGTTGTATTATTAATTTTTTTTTATTCTTTGTGTATTTTATAAAAGAGTTAAATGTCATTTTAGACCCTGCGGTTTGGGTCATTTTGCCAATTTAGTCCAAAGGTTTCATTTTTCTCCTGTGGGTCCAAAAAGGTTTCACCGTTGCCATTTTAGTCCACTGAGTTAACTTCATCAATTTTTTCTGTTAACCAGAAGGGCAATTCGGTCATTTTATATATAATGTTGTTAACTAGAAAGACCATTCGGCCATATAAAATGAACGAATCGCCCTTCTCGTTAACAGGAATAATGGATGAAGTTAACCTAGTGGACTAAAATGGCAACAGTGAAACCTTTTTGGACCCACAGACAAAAAATGAAACATTTGGAGTAAACTGGCAAAATGACTCAAACCACAGGGACTAAAATGGCATTTAACTCTAAAATAAAGAAAGGTTCATTTTTGTCAATGTTGATCAACAGAGGCTTCCTATATGGTGGATATGGTATTATTGGGCGAATCCAGTATCATGGAGATTGTACGGGCTGCTTACGTCACAATATGGAGATGTGAATGAACCCTTAAAGCTTGCTGATGGTTTGCATTCAGTTCCGTTACGACAGTTTCTTAAAGACGAATTGGGGTACCGCCATGAATTTTTGGGTGTTGCCGCCACTGCAGTGGTGGGTTTCTGTCTATTGTTTGCAGTGACATTTACATTTACTATGAAATCCTTCAACTTCCAAAGGAGATGAAGATTTGTAAATTGTAATGCCTCTAAAAACAAGTTGACAGGGCGTCGGGAATCCTCCAACATGTGTTTGTTTTGTGTTGTTTGAAGATTAAGTCATGCGGTTTTGTTTCGATATGGTTATACACTGAGGGTGTACAAGGCATCAAATATAGAAATAAATAGAAAATATTTAGGTTTTTGTAATTTGAACAAAGTCATGTAGGTGACAAATATGTACAATGGATATTCAATTTCCTTTTTAGTTTGGACATTTCTTGTCAATGATATTAAACATTGTTTAGTTTGTATAATCTCAGTGATATACATATATATACACACACAGATGCACACATCCCTTTCAATGAAATATATCCTTGGGATGTTATATATCTCTATGACTATTTTAGTAATAGATCACCTGTATATCCTCTTAAATACATTTTCTACGTTATCTTTTAAGGCTTGACGGTGTGGGGCTCGTCCTAGCCTTGCCGAGGCCCATAGTCATGTATCTTTGGAATCTCTAGCAAACTGCACTTCTATGTGTGCTTTAAAAAAAGAAAGAGTAAATTACCTTTCGAGTCCCTGTGTTTTAGTGGTTTTAACCACTTGAGTCCAAAATCAAAAAGTTTAACGCCTTGAGTCTTTAGCCATTTATTTTATAACGTTTTGAGTCCAATTATGTTCATTTTATAACGATTTGAGTCCAAAAAATTGGACTCAAAAGGTTAACATTTGGACTCAAAAGGACTCAAATGATTAAAGAAAATGCTTATAGGGACTCAGGTCGTTAAACTTTTTGGTTTTGAACTCAACTAGTTAAAACTACTAAAACACAGGGACTCAAAAAGTAATTTACCCAAAAAGAAATAACTCTAATCTGACTAGCTAGTTGTAGCAAACAACTCCCAGGAAATAGTGACAGACGTACCATACGTTGGACGCATACTATATGCTCAAGCCAGCGTAGGGTACGTCGGCTACACACCTGGCCCAATGTTTTGCTCAACGTATACCAAACATAGCTCAGAAAGTTACCTTCCCCTTGTGCAGGGTATGCTACGCTGGTTGGCGTAGCCTACACCCCCATCAACCCCATCCTTTAAATTCTAAGTAAAACACCTTGTTTGACCCATAAAACTTCGTTTAAACTTCAGACCTGCTTTTCTCAATCTTTATGTCAGTTTCATTTGTGCACACTTCATCTCAAGTATGAAAAACAAATAAATTAATAAATAAATTTTACATACTTCCCTTGAATCCATACATGTATACAAATATCGCATTGCTTATCACAAAATCAATTAATGCACCATCCAACATACTTTCATAATTCAAATACATCTTTTTACCCATTAATCAAGGTGTCTAGTTTAAGATATGATGCTTGTATATCTAGCTCATCTCCTTATGTTTTCAACATTTATCCATGTTAAAAAAAAAGACACTTTAAAAAGGTTTAGCCATCTTTAGCATGGATAATATGAAGACTTTCTGGCTAAATTGTGGTTTGGCCCAAGCAAGGGGCCCAACTCAGTAACTAAATGGGTTTAAACAAGTAACAAGTTGATGACTCTTGGGGACCAAATTTGACATGTTGGTAAATTGGTCAAGTTTCTTAATTATGTTATAACTAGAAGATTGCCCTCGTGATGCGACGGGAAAACAGACACTGTCATAGTATGTATGGTTCGGTCGCTTCGTTTATTACCCTCAATCGAAGCCAAAATCGAAGATATCGGTTAGTCTATTTTATTAAACATTTGGTTTTTTGGTTAATTAGTTTGGTTTATTCGATTAGATTAATGATTTTTGGTCTGGTTCGTTTAATTTCTGTTAATAGTTAAAACCAAACTTGGAATAAAACTTTTGCTAAGAAATACATGAGATTGATGTTTAATACATGAAATTGATGTACAAATACTTTAAATGGAAGTATAAATACATGAACTTGAGGTATAAAAGCAATTAATATATGTAAATATGCATGGTTCGGTTCAGTTAATTTTGGTTAAACGAGGATACACAAAAAACCGATAACCGTTTGGTTAATTGGGTTTTAGGTTAATCGATTATTAGTTAATGCAGTTTTTGGTTGATTTCAATTCGATTTCGTCTATTTCAATTGGCTTTCGGTTAACAATTCAGTTATTACTCACCTTTAGACAGAGTGGATCACATAACATATAATATTTTTAATTAAAAAACTATAGCAATACTATACTCAAATTAAAGAGAATAAAATGTTTGTTTTTATGGTGTATTTTTTAAAGTACTAATGTACGACAAAGTTATGGCCCAACTCATTGTTCAGCTCGGTTAGGCCTAACCTGATAGAAGTTACTCGAACCCACCCAAAACAAGCCTATATTTATTGGTTTGATCTTTTGTCTTTGGTTTCGGACTTGGTCAAAATCTGATTTAAACCCCATGTGTTTTTTAAGTCTCGGTGGTTTGCAGCCCATATTCTTAGTCAAGCTTTGGTTATAGGCCATGTTGGCCGCATATGTCATTGTCTTTGCTAGACATTGATCTTAGTTATTCAAGAATATCACTAGCTAGACGTATGTATCTCAAATGATTTCTCAAGCAATTTCTCAAATGTTTCACAAACGATTTGTCTCTTGTCACTTAAACCTGTGAACTCACCAACTTTATGTTGACGAATTTTAGCATGTTTTTCGGTTAATTAACCCGTCATGGAAGGAATTAGCATGCATCTCATGGATACCACTTTTGAAGAGGTTCCTTTTATTTCTCGTTGAGTTGAGATATATTTGTAAAATCTTGAATTTCAAACAAGTCTTCTGGGTTGTAAACACCTAAACGCTTTGGTATCCAAACTTGGTTTTTATCATATAGATGTTTTGTAAGGACCTCCAAAAATGTCCCAAAACGACTCATAAGTAGAAACCCGGACCCCTGAAACCCTAATCCATATCAAAAATCAAGAAATCAAGAAAAATGGTATTCAGGCGGGCCGCGTAAAGGATGACCAGACCCTTACGCGGGCCGCGTCAACTTGAAATTCGACCGGATAAGCATCCGGGCCACGTATCACCCATCTGGCAACCCTAACTCGTGACCCAGCAAACCTACGCGTAGACTAGGTGGCTAGGCTGGCCGCGTAAGGGTGAGCCTATGGCTCACGCGGGCCGCGACAGCCCCATATTTCACCTATAAATAGCTTTGATTAGGAGCTTTCATTCTGTGTCGAAACCAAAACTCAAAAACGAAGTTATACTGCTCCAAAGTCGAAAATACAATTAATATAGCGAGGCGCTGCTACGATACAGGGTATTAACTCGATCGCTGCTACGATTCAATGTCCGATTGATGTAAAACTATCCGATGGATGTTTAAATGCTGCCCACATTAGGGCCATACTTTGTCATTAGTCGTGAGTTCGACGGATGTTTAAGTATAGCACTTTGTCATTCGTTTTGAGGGTTTTAGTCTCGTGAGTTATCGTAAATGCTGTATTAGTTACTGACCTAGTTCGTTTGCATTGTTATTTAAATTAGGTTACAAGGCTAATCAGTAGGCTAAGCTCTGTCCACTTAAATCTGCAATGCGAGTCATTCTCTTTTATCAAAAGTGTTTTACAATACTCCAATTATTTTCAAAAGTTATAATTACAGGGATTAAGTCGTGGTTATCTTGAATCACTGGCTAGTGGCGTATTGTGCACATTACTAATTTCTCACGGGTTAGGCTAATAAATCCTAACAGTGATAAACATCACTACTTGGGGAAAGACCCAATAGTGGTATGACCATCGTCACCAGGTGACACGGCGCCAGATAAAAATAAGATAGAAGCCATTGTAATCGCTCTTATGCTGTAATTTATAACCATGTGTCATTTTATAAAATTTGAATAACTCGCCAGCATTTCCCCGCTGATAAAATATTTTTAAAACATGTTTCAGGCGACCTGCTGTAAATCAAGAAAACGTGCTACGGAGCACTAACAAGCTTGAAGAGGTGGCTCAGTTAAAATGAATAAACATGTTTTATAAATCGGGGAATTTACTTGTGAAATTCCTCTACTGTAAATTACGGGGATTATCCCGCATTATGAAATAAAATAATCGGGCATTTCAAGTTTTAAAAGATCCTGTGAAAATCTTCCGCTGTCGCATCATTTAATAAATACCAAGGGTTCCTGTCCCGCGGCTCCTGACCGGGTCAAACCGGGGCTGGGGCCGTGACAGGAAAAGGTGGTATCAGAGCCACTGATTGAGCCACTGATTTAAGCCTATTAAGTATTTATGAAATACCTAATTTTCCTGATTGCCATTTTGTGATTTGTGTGATTTATTAACTGACTAATTATTAGTTACAGTATGGGTAAGCAAAAGCTTTCGGACATCTATCGTTAATTAGATAGTGTACCAAAAGAAAAGGGAAATTCATCCCAATCAAATTCCTCAAGATACTCAATAGATACTGAGGAGGGAATATTTGTTCGTAAGGCACAGTATGAGAAACCACTTTCCCCTAATAAAAGAAATAAGATTATTAGAAAAAGTCAAGAGAAAATAAAGAAGTCTCAACAAAAAGGAGTGATGGGTAATAAGGAAACTCAGAAAATAGGCAATAACCCACCATGGGAAGACAAGTTAGATTAAAAATGGGCAGATCTCTACATGTTAGCCACAGTAGCAGTAAATGATAAACTCTAAATTATCAACACCTCGACCCAGTATTAGTATCCATATTATCCATAAGCCAGAAACTTTAAAACAATAAATAACCACTAGTATGTTTCAAATTTTAGTTGTACTAAATAAATATTTGTTTTAATAAAATAATTTAATATTTGTAATTAATATTAAATTTCTACTTTCCATTCTGTAATTTTTGTGAAAATTTAATTTTAACCTAGAATTTTGTGTTTCTTCATAAATGCTAAACAGTATGAATGAATTATCTGAAGCCCTTGAAAATCTCAATCTATACCCCGTGAAAATAGAAGTTTCCAGAGACTTTACTGGTTACTTGGCCGATGTTGAAGAACCCATGGAATTTCAATCTCCGCCACCAGAGAAACCCAAACCAAAGAAAAGGAGAAGAATTGTGGGCTGGAGGCGTGTGCGCAGGAGGAAACCAGTAACTCGGAAAGTTGTCAAGACAGAGAATCCAGTAGATAAAGAAAAAGGAATAGAAATTGAAGTAAGCTCTAAGCAAGAGATTGGAGAAAGCTCCAAACAAACCAAGGAAATGACGTTGCAGGAAGAACTAGATTTCATACTGGCAAGCTGTGATAACTTTAAACCTGTAAATGAAAACATTTTCACTTATCCTGCTGAAACCCAGCTTCCAATAAACTTGGAACCAGCCATCCCAGATCCCCTTGTCAATACCCGACCTCTAGGAGAAATGGAAGAATGGTGGACCAACGACTGGCAGTTCCAAAACCTTCTCAATAACCCTTATACCTTTTTCCCTCAGTTTGACCCAGAACCTGCACCAAACCCACCAATGAGCAATGAGAACTTGGCAGAACTCCGCCATTTTGGCGAGGAGCTGATGGATGCAGGGAATAGAATCCGGGAGGTAGGAGAACAGATCTCTTGGAAGTACGACGAAAGGGAACGTCGTTTCTAAGATGACAGCTGACAAAGGTGGAAGGACTGTGGTTGTGTGGTAGTAGGAATATGTGTTTAATAATAATAATAATAAAATATAATCCTGTGAAATAACCTAAGAATAAAACTTTTGTAAGATAAACAAGTGTGTACGGATGCATACTATAATATATAAAAATGCAAGTTGAGAAATTGACCACTTTGAAAATACATGCTTTATAATTATGTGCAATTGTTTTGTTATATTTAGTTATTAATTATTTGATACTAATTACTTGTATAAATTAATTACCAGATGGCACACGTTGGTAATGAACCTGATAATGAAGTTAATCAATCTGAGCATAATAATGAGGATCAATTTTTGAATAGGCAAGATATCGAGAATATCGTTGCTCAGGGAATAGCCAATGCTATTCCAGCAATACTTGCTGCTGCTAGAAATCCAATTGAACCTCAACAAATTATTCCTAGCAAACGCACACAGGGAGATAATTTCAGTAATAGTGTAAACGGAGGCGGCAACCATAATAATAACAACAATGACGGGATGCAAGCTCCACTCCTTAAGAAAATGAAAGCTGCAACACCTGGTTGCACTTACAAGGAGTTTCTTGCCTGTAAACCGGCTGAGTTTGCAGGTAACGAAGGAGCGACTACTACACTACGTTGGTTAGAGAAAACCGAGGCAGTAATTACAATAAGTAAATGTGCCGAGGATGACAAGGTCATGTACGCGTTGCATCTTTTCAAAGAAGGGGCGTTAGAATGGTGGAATACGGTACTTCAAGCCAAAGGAAGAAATGTGGCCTATGCCATGAGTTGGGAAGAATTTAAGCAGTTGGTAGAAAGAAAATTATGTCCCGAATATGAAAAGGAACAAATGGCAAATAAGTTCCTAAACCACCGGATGGCGGATGTAGATTGTCGAGGGTATACTTCGACATTCTTCGAATATGCGAGAGTAGTACCAACCCTGGCTTCGCCAGAACCGGTGCTTATTTCCCGCTATATTTGGGGATTGATTGGCGAAATTCGAGATATCGTCAAAGCTGCGAGATCACACACTATTGACGATGCTGTGGAATTAGCCAACACCCTAACTGACGGACTAGTACGCACAAGAGAAGAAAACCGGAAAAGGGAAGTAGCCCAAAAGATTACCCAGGGATTCCGTATGGGTAATAGAAGTAATTTCAAGAAAAAGGGAACTGGACAATCTTCCACTGTTCCATTTTGCAATGCCTGTAAAAGGAAGCATTTTGGAAGATGCAAAGGGTATTGCAATTTCTGCAAAATCCCGGGGCATCAAGAAGAAGATTGCAGGAAGAAGAAAGCAACAGTCTGCTACAACTACGGAGAAGCTGGACATTATAGGCCAAACTGCCCGAAATTGGCCAAACCAGCTGATAACAAAACCAGACCTGCAGAAGGAGCTACCAAGAAAAACGTAAGAGCTTTCCAGTTAACTACCCAGGAAGCTGAATTAATTCCAGACGTGATAGCTGGTACGTTCTTAGTTCACAACGTCTATGCAAAAGTATTATTTGACTCTGGTGCAAACCAAAGTTTTATAAATACTTCATTCTGTCAAGCTCTTAATTTACCCTTAACCAACCTTAGGCAGATTTTTACAGTCGAAACGGCAGATGGAAATTCTGTTAAAATAGATACGGTTTTGCAAAATGCAAAGATAGAAATCTTAAGTCATAAATTTTTTGCAAACCTATTACCTATGAATTTAGCTGGATTCGACGTTGTATTAGGAATGGATTGGTTGGTAGCCAATCATGCTCAAATTCTTTGTGATAAAAATTCCATAGAAATTCATACACCTACAGGAGAGCTAGTGGTGATTATAGGAGATCAGCCATGTAAGCCACTGAAATTCATTTCAGTAATGAAGTTGGCAAGTTATTCAAGAAAACAAGAAGTGGTGTATATGATTTTAGTAATCATTAACACTAAAGGTAAAGAACTTCAAGAAATTCTGGTAGTATCAGAATACCCGGATGTCTTTCCGGAAGAACTACCTGGATTACCACCCAATAGGGAAGTTGAATTCAGAATTCATCTAATTCCTGAAACTACACCGATAGCCAAGGCACCTTATCGGTTAGCACCCACCGAAATGCTAGAATTGAAAAAGCAATTAGATGAATTATTAAGTAAAGGATTCATACAACCTAGTTCATCTCCGTGGGGAGCTCCAGTGTTGTTAGTAAAGAAAAAGGATGGTTCGATGCGAATGTGTATCGATTATAGGGAACTGAATAAGGTTACAATTAAGAATCGATACCCATTACCTAGGATTGATGATTTTTTCGATCAACTTCAGGGAGCTAGATACTTTTCTAAGATAGATTTGCGCACCGGATATCATCAATTGAAGGTACAAGAAGAAGAAATACCTAAAACTGCTTTCAGAACTAGGTATGGTCATTACGAGTTTACAGTCATGCCCTTTGGGTTAACAAATGCTCCTGCAGCATTTATGGACATGATGAATCGGATCTGTAAACCGTATTTGGATAAATTTGTAATTGTCTTCATTGACGATATACTTATTTATTCCAAAAGCCAGGAGGAGCATTGTGAGCACCTGCATGCACTCTTAACTTTGTTAAGAAAAGAGAAACTTTACGTCTGTAGGACCGGTTTCGGATCCGAACGAGTCGATCAGAGGCGTTCTCCTATGTTTCAGGTGCGGAATTACAAGAAACAAAGGTAGAAATAGCTTTAAAACACTGTTTGATTGATTGGATGACAATTACAGCTCAAATCTCACACCGGCAGCACTTCGGCGTAGTTGTCAAGTGTCTGATGATGATTTCGCTCAAGAGGACTCTATATATAGAGTGATGGTCTCGCTTATGTGACAGACCACATAAGCGATACCCCATGTTAGTGATTTCGCTTATGTGTCATGTACACATAAGCGATACCCTCTTGTACACATGAGCGAAATCATCTCTAACTACCTATATAATTTTACATATTCTCGTACAACGTGTCCTGATCTATACAATGAAATATAAGATTCGATTCAAGACGAAGTCAACAGATGTAGTGCATCAACAAACTCCCCCTCAGATGTTGACGAGTCGCATTCAGCACCAACTGTATCTTCAGTTCTTCAGTCTTGATCTATCTATGGGCTTTTCCGAACTCTCCCCCTCAGATGTTCTCTTCAGACTCCCCCTCTCGATTTGCTGGTATTCCTTTGTTCTTCAGCACAATCTTCAGGATCTCTGTCTGTCTCTCTAAGACTTCAGATATCAAAACCTGGCTTTTCAAAATCAAGTCTAATTCTCTTGATCAGATCTCTTGATTCCTTAAGTTCATCAGCATCAGGTCAATATCTGGAAAAATCTTAACCCAAATATAAATTTCTAAATTTAACAAATTATATGCACCAATACTAACTCTCCCTCAAATTCACATCTCACTTTCATTTGATGAACCAATTGTAAAATTTCAAAAATAAAATTTTTCATTTAAGATTTACTCCCTCTTTACAATAATGTCATCATGTTTAGCACTTGAAATTTTGAAAATCAGCTTTTCAATATCAGTTGTCGAAAATCTTTTTGGATTTTTCAAAACTTATGCTAAAACACACTAAAATCTTTTTGGGATTTTTGAATGTAAAGAAATGCAATGCAGTAAAGAAATATTTACAGACAATATTTTTGTGAGTTCGTGTAAGAGGATCATATCAGTTTATGACAAGTCACAAGTACCGTTGAGCTTAGTTACACATTAAGAATTAAACAATTCACTTAGATTGCCGATATACCGATCCACTTAAATTTTCACACAAATTTCAACTAATTCAGGATATGAGTTAGGTGTTTTAAGAACTTAAACTCATTCATGTGTCCCACCTCTTGAATATACTCCCGTATCCAGATCCCAATATTCAGTCTTACAGGTGAGTATACCACAGATGATATCTGTCAGGGGAATAAATTATAGTACGAGGGCCGTGAGAGCTCAGGTCGATCTTTCGATACGCAGAGAGATGACGGCTTCGACTTTTGGTGTGTCCCCTTTAGAGGATCTTTTGATTACAACAGCAATGACTATCAATTTTATTGTTTCATCAATTTGCTGAGGGCTGCGCTATATTTCAAGCATGCGGAAAGTATTCTCCGGGGACTAGGCCATTGCTTCCGCAAAATCAGAAGTCCCGGGATAATACCCCAGATATCACTGAGTATAAAGACCTAGTATCTCAGAATAAGGGACCTTTCAAACGAGATTTCAGGGGTTACCTATATATCCAAGTAGTGTTCCCCACGAAATAAGCAAGTTTGAATTTTAGTTTATATCCCGAAAAAGCTTACTAAATGTGTAAAAACCTATTGGCATATCATCAGTGAGACCGTTTAATGCTATTTAAACATTACATTTCTTTAGCATACTGTGACTGTCTACTGATGTACTATCATTTCCTCTTTTCACAACAAACACTCGTTTTTCATTTTATCATGTTTTTGTCTTTTTCAAATTTTCAAATGTTTTTGGATTTTCTGAAATTTTCTACTCCCCCTAAAATACAAACACATTTTAGAAAATTTGAAAACAATCTATACAAAAAAAAATGACAACCGATATCGAATTGCGTCAATTCGCCATTCACTTGGCATAAACAATCAGACCTCCCCCTTACACAAAACTATTTTCTCATTAAGATTTCAAAACACTTAAGTTTGTTTTAACCAAAATGATTTTTCTGGAAAATAAGCTTTGTTGAGTTTACCACTTGTAAAATTAGGGGTATGGTTCATCATTTTGTTCATCATATATAAGTATCAGGATTACATCAAGTTCAAACTAATGACCTTGACGAATCACTTTGTCATATCCAACCTCTTACCACTTGTAAGAATATCCAACATTTAAAAACACATGTAGGAATAAATCATCTACACAAACCATTTTACTACTCAAGATGCCGATTCCTGCTTCACACTTACCAACCTGGAAGCTCCGGCAATTCACACTTATCCTGTAATCATTTAAACAATCTTAACAACTTTCATATAAACTCATAAAACATGAATGATGCCGATTCCTGATCCACGATATAAACTTGGGATCTCCGGCAAGTCCTGAGACTTACGGAAAACAAACTTCCACCCAAGTCTTCTCAGACTTGGTGGCTTCCAATTCCTGTTTAGTAGGGTTATATGTTGCCTTTTTAGTTGCATAATAATCTTTAACCCCTTTAACTTTCCCATCAACCATTTTTCCAAAAATTTTCTTAACATTTCCTTTCAGTGATGGAATTTCCACATCATCCACTGAACTTTTCTTTTCCACCTGTGGCTCATCTGATTTTGTGGAATCAGATTCATTGCCAGATTTTACATCAGATTCTTTAACAACCCATTTTTGATTGTCAAGATGAGCCTTCTTTTTGTAAAATCTTTTAGAACTTTCACCAACTTCATTTGTTGAATTTTCAAAAATTTTGAAGTTTGTAGTTGGTGAAACATTCTTTTCAACCAGTTTTTCTTTGAGTTTATCGGATACTCCCTGTTTTCTGTTGTCTTTGTTTGGACAGTTGTGAGCAATGTGTCCAGCAACTTGGCATTGAAAACAGATCCTTGTATCTCTTTGCAGAAAATCTCTATCTGGATGAAACACTCCAGTCCCTGTTCTCTCCCTTTCAGCAAAGAATTCTTGATTTGTCTGTCTCCAAAATGAACTCTTTTGTTCTTCCTCTGCTGTTGTACCTAAAACAAATTTAGTAACTGTTTTAGAGAATTTTTCATTTTTACCATTTTCTGGAGGAATAAAACCTAAACCTTTCCTTTTGTAATTACGATTTTGGTTTGATTTCTTTTGAAATTCAGAACCAGAATTGTAATTCTTTTTCCCTTTTTTTTTGTTTAACCTTTGTTGTACTCTTGAAGTGTATTTTTTAGGTTTTTTATTAAGATGAAAATCTTTAATTTCAGAAATATTAATTTCTGTCATTTTAAAAACCTTTTTGATCATGTCAAAACGAACACTTCTTATTGGAAACTCTTTGTCAAAGTATAATTTGTCCGAATCATTTAAAGTATAAGCAACTTCAAATGTTCCATCATCCAAATTAGCCTTTGATAATAAAAATTCTTTACTATAGGACCGTTTAACCGTTGGATTTGAACTGTTGACCGACGAACTTGAACCACCAGACTCAAACTTTGACTCAACCACCTCCTCAGTATCCAACACTTGATCAACCACCTTTTTGATTAACTCAGACTCATGATCAGTATCAGACGAGGTAAATGTGATATCAATATTTTCTGGTAAAACGTCAGTTTCCTCTGATTTTAACTTTATATTGACTGCTTTTTCAACTTGCTCCTCATTTGGTTTCCTAGGAGAATAACCTTCCCAGATAGGAGGCGGACACTTGTTATACTTAACAGTCGATTTCTTACCAGTCTCTTTCTTTTTCCTTTCATCTTCAAATGCTTCAAAACCTGCAACAGTAGGATAAACTCTATCAATCACATAGTCAGAACATGAATAACTAAGAAGTAACCTTCTGATTCTTTCGTTCTCAATCTTTTCATTTTCCAAATCCTGCTTCAGTTTTGCATTCTCTTCGATGTAATGATTGATTGCCTTTTGCTTTTGCATCAAAGTTGAATTAGTCATGGTTAACGCCTTTTCTCTTTCTGAATTTGTTGTTTGAAGACTAGTCACTGTTCTGTTCAAGACACTGTAAGATTCTTTCACATAATTGATGTCAGACAGCAACTTCTCTATTAATCTTTCTCTGTCAAACAACAACACATCTTTATCTTCACACTTCTTGCAAACTTCCGAACACTTCATGCAAGGCTTCTCAACCTCAACAATCTTCTCAATCTCTACAGTCTTCACCACTTCAATAACCTTTTCTTCAACAATTTCTTTTTCAACCTCAGTCACCTTTTCTTCTTCAACAACATTTTCATTCTTCAAATCTTGTTGTTGTTCTTTTTCAGCTCTTTTCTCCTTCAGCTTCTCCAATCGTTCTGCAAAATAGAAATGAAAACTTTCAGGAGATAAGTGACTTTTAGCGACATTAATATGTTTTTCTTCATCATTATCACTGCTGCTATCAACTGGTGTCTGATCAAACTGTGTAGATTTTTCAGACTCAGTATCTGAACAACCAGAATCAACTGGTGTTTGATCAAAAACAACTTCTTTTTCTGAACTATCATCATTTTGAACACTCTCATCAGAACTTTTCAAACTTTCTTCATCACTGTCAGAACTTTCATTAAATGCATCAGATTCTTCTTTCACACTATTCACTGTCTCACCAATAGATCTCATCCACGTAGCAAACAAATCTGGTTCTTTGACTATCTTTGCAATAAATGCTTTGAAACCACCTTTCTCATCCACAAACATATCCCAGCTAAACCCTTCAGGTAATTCTTCATCATTCTGATCTACCAAACATGCTGAGTTTTCAGAAGATATGTATTTGCTCCAGTTGAAATCTACCAAGCATCCTTTCTTCGAATCTTCAATCTTTCTACCATGAGCCGTTTGTGAATCTTGTGATTGACCAACTTGCTGATAGATGGCTTTCCGGTAGTAATCTTCTTTTTCGAACGGATTCTGAGCACCACTCACTTCTCTGTTTTTGCACTCCCGTTTGAAATGACCTTTTTGCCTGCATCTGAAACAAGTAACTTTAGATTTGTCAAATCCTAAATTAGAAACACAAGCATCAAGAAAATCATTTCTTCCAGTGATTGTTTTGAACTTCTCAGCCCTTCGAAGAACACTAGCAAGACCCCACTTAATATCCATGAGTTCCATTTCTTCAGCATCTATCTGATCATAATCCTCCTTTGTCAACATAGGATTTCCAATTCGACCAGCTACCAATCCCTCATAAGATACCAACACCGAACCAAGTAGAGCCATGTGATCCTTTGCTATGTCTTCTGAAAAACTTTTACCTTCTGGCAGATTGAGAGCTATATTGCACTGAATCACACAACCATTTCCCATCTTTGTGTTTTCTGATGAAGTCTTTGGATTAAAACTTGGATATGATGAGAAACTGCTACTGCTTTTGTTTATGCTTTGATCAGTTTGTTCTGTAGCATTCTCAACACTATATGCAGTCTGAATCTTAGAACTTCTATCAGCTTCTGATGTAAGAACACTGCCTTTATAATACATCTTCACATCCTGTTGACCACTTGGATTATTCATCCTAGCGATCTTTTGTTGTTCCAGATCCTGACTTTCAATCTTTTCAATGAATTGAGATATCGATAAACCATCATAAACGCCCGTATTTTTCAGTATCATCAAATACGTTCCCCACTCTTTCTGTGGTAAAGCATCAGCTAGCTTATCAACCCATTCCTCATTTTCCTTTGTGATGTCCATCATCGACATTGTTCTCACCAGATGACAGTACCTTTCAATTAACTTCTTCGTGTCTTCCCCAGGCAGGCTTGTAAACAGATCAAATTCTTTTTTAAGTAACGACTTCTTGTTCTTAATCATATTTGCACTTCCTTCAACCTTTACTTTCAAAGCATCCCAAATCGACTTCGATGTTTTATCATGTTGAAGAAGTATGAATATGTCTTCTTTGATCGCCTGTTGTAACAAGCTAATCATCATTTTTTCAGCCCGATACATCTCTCGTTCTTCATTGCTGAAATCTGAAATCTGTTTAATTGTTTGTAGCTCAGTTCTTGGTAAAACGTACTTCTTCAAAATGCACTCCCATGATCTCAAATGATTTGCTTGAACCCAGTTTTCAAACCTATCTTTCCAACCATAATATTCCTCAATACCCATAAGCTTTGGCGGTTTCTGTGTAGTTCCCGTCTCATTCTCTAAGTTCACAGCTTGAGCAATTGAAGATTGACCCGTCGGTGTTGCAAATGTGTTGTAGAATTCAGTACTCATGATGACGTATCAAATTTTTCAACACTGTGTCTTAAAAGCGAAATCAGTTTGTAAGTTGTCACAAAAGCGAAATCCTAAAGTGACGTTTGAGCGAAACCCTAAGTTGTACGTTTGAGCGAAACCTCTGATTAGCCTTTTTAGCGAAACCCCAAATTACCACTAAAGCGAAATCTCAAATTACCACAAGAGCGAAATCTCAATTTACCCTAAGAGCGAAATCGCTGTGACACAAGAACGATACCTTGACCTCAAAAGCGAAACCCCTTCGAACCAGAATTTAGGCCATTTTACTTAGAATCTAAGTCTCAAACATTCCAGGGTTTGTCTATGCAAGATTATCTATGTGCTGAACAATTTTGATCCAATTTTGACCGTGAAAACCCTCTGAATTAAGAAAAGTATGTGTAGAAGTGAGAAAAACCAATGAAAATCAGAAGAAAACAAGCTAATTTCAGCAGAACTCCTCCTCCTGAGCTCTGATACCACTTGTAGGACCGGTTTCGGATCCGAACGAGTCGATCAGAGGCGTTCTCCTATGTTTCAGGTGCGGAATTACAAGAAACAAAGGTAGAAATAGCTTTAAAACACTGTTTGATTGATTGGATGACAATTACAGCTCAAATCTCACACCGGCAGCACTTCGGCGTAGTTGTCAAGTGTCTGATGATGATTTCGCTCAAGAGGACTCTATATATAGAGTGATGGTCTCGCTTATGTGACAGACCACATAAGCGATACCCCATGTTAGTGATTTCGCTTATGTGTCATGTACACATAAGCGATACCCTCTTGTACACATGAGCGAAATCATCTCTAACTACCTATATAATTTTACATATTCTCGTACAACGTGCCCTGATCTATACAATGAAATATAAGATTCGATTCAAGACGAAGTCAACAGATGTAGTGCATCAACAACGTCAAATTCTCAAAATATGAATTTTGGTTACAAGAAGTGCAATTTTTAGGACACATGGTGAATCACGAAGGGATTCACGTAGATCCCACTAAGATAGAAGCAATTACCAAATGGAAAGTTCCGCAATCAGCTATGGAAATTAGAAGTTTTCTAGGATTAGCTGGTTATTATAGACGATTTATTAATGATTTTTCCAAAATAGCTGTACCATTAACTAAGTTAACATGTAAAGCAGTTAAGTTTGAATGGGGACCTAGGCAAGAAGAGGCTTTTAGGATTTTAAAGCATAAGTTAACAAATGCCCCAATTCTAGCCTTGCCAGAAGGAACGGAAGATTTTGAAGTATACTGTGATGCTTCTAAATTAGGATTAGGATGTGTGCTAATGCAACGCAAGAAAGTAATTGCGTATGCCTCAAGACAATTGAAAAAGTACGAAGAAAATTATACGACACATGACTTAGAATTAGGAGCCATAATTTTTGCCCTTAAGATGTGGAGGCATTATCTGTATGGAAGTAAGTTTACTGTTTATACAGATCATAAAAGTTTAAGATACATATTTGGGCAGAAAGAATTAAACATGAGGCAAAGAAGATGGATGGAGATCCTAAGTGACTACGACTGTGATATTCAATATCACGAAGGAAAGGCAAATGTAGTTGCAGATGCCTTAAGTCGTAAGTATCATAAAAAGCAAAGACGAGTTCGTGCTCTCAGATTAAATCTACAGTTAGATTTAATGGAGCAACTGAAGAACATTCAAGAAACAGTAATCAAGGACGATGCTTGTCACACCCCGACTTTCCACGTATGACCGGTGGGCCCGGTGGGGGATTATCGTGACGTGGTTAGTAACATCATAGTCAAACAACACAATTTAAATGCACAGCGGAAGTCTTGAAATATAAAATATTATTACAAACACAAATGTCTGATAATATAAAAGTATTCTGTACAGACTAGCTTGTAATAATCCACAGGCGGATCAAACAACAAAAGAAGTTATCAGACTAATGGCTTATGTGAAGGAGTTGCAAAGTCCTCAACTAACATGTCCTGAGCAGCTTCCAGCCTATTACGTACTTGTACCTGTCACTTAGACTTTGGAAAATACGTCAGTTTTCACTGGTAAATACACTCAACTGACTCATTTGAAAAGAGTTTAAGAAAATTGGTTTTGGTGCACAAGGCACGAAAATATGTTGACACTATGATTAAAATGCTCAAGGCAAAATTAATCTTTTATACTTGGGACAAACTATATCTCATGTTATCAGTTTTACATAACTTGATCTACATACGGGGCCCGGTTCTATGCCGGTTCAAGATTAACCGACACACCACTATTCCCTTATTGGGAATCCCATATTGGGTATAATTAATTAATAAGCATATAGCATCTGTCAGGTGTATGCCTACACCCCGTGCTTAGGTCGTGACCATTGCATTTAATGAGTCAAGGATATCCAGGACACGGTCGCATTAACCCCCAATGTTTCAGTCAAGCAATACGAATTCAAACAGGTTATTTGGATTTCCCAACTCATTGGTCTTTGAATCTCATACCTGACCATGCGGTATTTATATTACCGTATCCCAAGCCCGTAATAGGGAAAATAAGTTAAGAGTATTTACCTGAGCTAGCTCATGTCTTAAATAGCAAGAATTATAATAACTCAGCCGTATTCACTTAAGTAAGCGTAGGTACAATTTACCGGAAGGCTCTAGTCTGGAATGATGGTATAAATAACCAATTAGAATACTAACGGGTCTTTAATTAAGCCTAAACTTAGACCGGTTAGTTTTAAATAAAGATACGGTACGACACGCTAGATTAAGCGGAGGCCGGATTAGAATGTGATTTAGACCCAACAAGTATGAAGACTTGTATAAAATGGGTAAACTAAATACATTCTGGATTTTGAAATGAAAATGATAAGGTTTGACCCGTTTCGGCTAATTTATGCAAACTAGTTACATAAACCGAACCGAATGCGCAAGAGGCGTAACGGGTAACCATATGGGTCCTATACAGGTTTCCTAAGTTAATATGCCTTTAATATGTTGTGATATCAGTAGGATATCTTCCATCATGCCCAAAACGAGTTTAATCTCAAAATAAGCCCCGTAGGGGTATTTTGGTCATTTTAAAGATTATAAAAGAGGTTAATTAAAATTCGGAGATTCGGGTCCGAATACATCAGTAGAATAACTTATTTTATTAGGTCATATCAGTTGGTAATAGGTCTTATATGACAAAATGGTTTTAAACCCAAACTATGCGTTTAATACGCTTTAAAAGCCATTTTAAGCGATTTCCGGGTTATACAGGAAATCTGAGTTTTCTGATCAGGTTATAAAGTTCAAAATACTTTATTTATTATATAAAATCAGTAGCAATTGGATTGGTATCAAAATACTATGTAAAACTCATTTTATACACAAAAAGGGTATAATCAGTATTTACCGAATTAAGGCGATAGCCTTAGGTTATGATCAGTTTAAAAATAATAAAAATCTTTAAAAATCCCAAAATATTATATTACATAAGTGGGTAAAAGGTTTGGTGTCAAAATTTGGGTTTAGATAGGCTTTATGCTAATCGCGCCGTTTAATTAACAAAAAGCTTCTTAAATGCGCTATTTAGCATAACTCCTATTCTGGACCTCTAACTGATATGAAACTTTAGGGACATGTTTATAAATCAGTAACAAAGGTTATTATCTTTTCACATATCCAAAATTCTCATTTTATAGTCAAAAGGGCATTATGGTCAATATTAAGCAATTAACGGAGACATGTAAACGAATCGGATAATCAATGAACCAACCACAGAGGGTTATGCTAACATGTAGCCTGGTCCTAAGGAAGCTCTAAGGCATTTCCAAATCATACTAAATCGGGTCAGAACTGAAGTCAAAGCAAAAGTCAAAGTTTTTTCGACTTTCGGTTCCGAACCGGGTCTAAACAGAAAATTGTCGGATCAAACAAGCTTAGACTAGTTCTTATACTTATTAACAAGTTATATGAGTGATAAAATAGGTTACATGCCTTCTATATTGCTAATTACATGTTAATTTGCAAATTAAGCTTCTGTTGACTTTTTCTAAACAACTTTGACCCGACATTTGATCTAGTTAGAGTGGGAATCTGAGGGTGCCCTTTTAAGGGTTTATTGCCCACATAATTACCAACTTATAACTACCTTCAATTCGACTAATCACTGGACCATTAATGATTAATCGCTAAGTCAACCGTTAATTACGATGGTTTGACTTTTAAGCTAAAACTAAGTAAAAACTCAACTAAGAAAGGTTAAGCATACTTACAAAAGCCTAATGCACGATTAGGGATGACTAGAGACTGATCATAAGCTCCAGAGAGTCCCACAAATGCAGGTGGAATGAGTGATCACAAAGTTGCAATATCAAGGGCCTTTTATAGTGAATTTGATCCATTTAGATCATGACAAATCATGCTATACATGATCCTTGATGATTAACAAGTGTCCCTAAGGCCTAAGAAATAGTTTAGGCGGCTCTTGGAAGGGTTAAAGGGCAATACAAGTCGCTTACATGGGTTGAACAAGCATTTAAACGAGTTTCTGCATCTGGGCACTGCTTACGGACCGTAAGGGTCCAGCCTTACGGTCCGTAAGGACCTGGTCAGCAAAACAGAACTTTCCAAAAATGACACATTTGGCCCCTGAACTTCCAAACTTGATTTTTAACATGGTTTCTTGCACTTGTAACCCCCAAACTTGACTTTTAAAGACTCCAAGTCATAAACCAACTTTGTTAGGTCCCCGGTTATTCATACGATCACCGAAAAGTCTTAAATTTCAATGTTGACGCTTTTAACCCCTCGTATACGAATTTTATCATAACTTTCTCATACGATAACGAAACTTGGTGAAATTTTTATCATACATTGTAATGAGCATAATTAATCGTTACAAAGTTTCGGGTTTGCTAAAAGGTCACTCAGAGGTATACTTTAAACATGTCGACACATTTAACCCCTGTAGTTTGTAATCTCTCACTTTCTTTCACAATTAGCTTCGTATGATCCATGATTTATTCGTTTAAGGGTATAAACATCATGTAGGGTTATTGTAAAGTATATTTATCCCTTGTTGACATTTTGAACCCTTATTTTCACATACTTTCCTTGTTTGTCAACTTTAGTCCCTCTAGAGTATTCTTTTACACGTTTAAAGTTTATGACACGTGTCAATACTTTATTAGACATGAATTTTCGAGGTGTTACATCCTTACCCCCTTAAAAGAAATCTCGACCTTGAGATTTGCTAAAAGGCTAGAAGTACTTTTTGTCGCATAATGGACTTAACTTCTATAACATATCTGGAGTCTTTCCAAGCTCCCAAAGTGACCCCTATATTAGGTACATGTATTCTTTTGGAGCTTCTTAACCGGTCGATCCTCAATCGATACAGGATGCTCATCACATCATAAATTTGCATATCATTATGTGATAGTGCTTCTTGACTTATTGGCGAAACACATCCTTCAGTCACTAGTGTGAAATGTATTGCGAGCTCCGCCAAGCTCCTTAAATAGGTTTTAGCTTATAAGCTACTTGATCTTGATACATTTGATTTCCTTCGAATGATTCTATATATTCAGAGCTTAACTAGCCTGATAGTTTAACAAATTTGGTACACCCTTCCTGGGTGATACCTTTTGTTGAACCTTATTCCTTAACAAGAATTTAGGAAGGTTGCTACTTTCATTAATTCTTGATTTTCTGCCGAATACTGGCAACTTATAGATAATTAGGGATTTGTATGATCTTATTCGTTGTTTCCAATGCAACTTTCAGATCCTGATAAGTGGACTTGCCAAAGTCTCGTCCATCCAACGGATGTTTTGATATCTCATCTATACAAGGTCTCCAAAGGAGCCACCTTGATACTTATATAACAACTATTATAGAAAAGCTTATCTTAAGGTGAGATGGTTATTACAACCATTGCTCAAAATTAATCTTAAGGAATAGCTAATCCTTACAGTTAGTCGAACAAATCGACGATCCTGGGCAGGTAATAGCGATTCTTAATTGTTGCTTAAATAGGGTTGCGGTAATCAATGCATAAGCAAGATGATCCGTCTTTCTTATTTATATAAATCGGAGTTCTTAGAACTTTGAATTTTGGCTTTATGAACCCTTCTCTAAAAACTTATCGATTTGGCTCTTAGTTCTTCCTATTCCGTTGGTACTAACAGATATAAGGCTCTTACAATAACTGCAGCCCTAAGCGGGATGTTTGTCCTAACATCCTCTTGCCTCTCAGGAGGTAAACATGGTAATTTTTATAAAGAAGCTAATTATGACACACAGAGATGTCAGAGATGTCCGTATTCTCAGGCTTTGATACATCTATCGATGTCGGTATCAGATAAATGACACATTCTCTTTACAATAGCAAGGATGCCCTAAGTAGAGATACTTATAAGGACATTTTATATTGGATATCTTCTTTGAATACTTCTAGTCGACTTTAGTACGATATGACCATTGGGATATCTCAGGGGTTCCATGCATTAAACCTCCATACTGATCAGGCATGGAAGCAATCTATGGGACACACTAGGATACGCCACTCCTCATATGGCACTTTTATCAAACATAGTTTGGCATTCGCAGGCGATAGAAAACAATGAGAAAATAATAAAATAAAATAATATATATTGTCGTACTCTTTTTGGGGAAGAGTACTCCAGATTCTTATGAAAGGATTATCTCCGAGGATGGGAGAGAGGGTCATTAAAGATTCCATTGGTAAATTATACCTTACATTTAATATTTGGAGTTCTTATGAATGTAATCAAGAGTTTGCTAAGCTTATGGTTTGCTAAAGGTTTATTATCCCTTGCATTAATGTAAAATACTTAGCAGACACTATCAATGCTAAATGGTAAGGGATGTACCTAATGCTATTATCGATGTGCACTATCTCTGGCATTCAACCGGTAGTCCAGGCGTTTCCTTTCTTATCCTTCCCAGACTTAGCTGCTCCTTTCTTGGCAGCCTTAGGGCAATTAGTACTGATGTGCCCCTTTTCGCCACAGCTGAAACAGTTTGCATCCTTTATGTCCCTACATTCGTGGGATTGATGGCCAGCTCTTTTACAGATGCCACATTGCTTTATCTTTTGGTTTGATCGACACTGTCCCCAATGTCTTCTTTTGCAGGTTTTGCATGTAGGCTTTTTGTTGGAATCCTGTTGGTTATTGTTGAACTCGGATTTGCTCTTCTTAGGATTCTGAGAGTTATCCTCCTCCCTTTGTCTTTTATCATTAGTTTCATTCTTGATCGACTTTTGTCTCACTATATCTAGAGTGAGAGACAAGGATAGATCTACAGCTGATCTATAGTTGATTGGCCTTGAAGCCTTAACATTCCCTTTTATTTCTGGTGCCAAACCACCGATGAAACGCGCAATGCGTTTTGGTTCCGGGGTAATTAAATAGGGTACCAGTCTAGATAGGGAGTTGAAGTCGGTAACATATTGCTGACAATTTAGGTTTTTCATTGTGAGAGTCAGAAAATCTGTCTCCACCTTTTCCACTTCGTGTTGTGGACAGTAGTTCTCTTTGATAAGATCCACAAACTTGGACCATCCCATATTGTATAGGGGAATTTTCCCCGTGGACTGCATCATGGCCCTCCACCATACAAGAGCCTCTCCCTTGAAAGATTGTGTAACAAATTTTACTACGTCCTTATCAGCACAATCGCTGATGTCCACAACAGTTTCCATTTCATCAAGCCATTCCATAGCATCAATTGCTCCTTTTTCGCCATTGAAATCTCTGGGTTTGCATAAGACGAATATTTGTAGGTGCACCCGCCTTCAGTTGAACGGGGCTTATCATAGAGTACTAACTCCTGAGGTTCGCTCTTTTCATCTGAAGAGTGAACGGAGCTCTCCTTACGAGCTGATGTATGTGTTTCCGTATGGACCTTTGAGTGAGTGACACTCGGTTCCTTTTTGTTCTCAAGGATCTTATCCACAACTTCACTAATTGCTGTGCTAATCAAGGCCTGAAGAGTAGTGCCAATAACATTTATATTTATATTTGCATCCTTGTTTTTAGCCGCAGTACTGTTGTGTGCTTCGTCGGAAACCTCCATTCTGGAGCTTTGGTACTAAACACCAAAAATAACATATGCTTAGATACAAGCTATTATGGAATCATCGTAATGGATGATTTATAAGCCATGGTATTATTAAACCATAATGGCTGTTAGGTTTATAACTTCATTATAGTATGCTACTAGAAAGTATGTCAATTATATTTAGCCTAGGTCAAAAAGGACCATCAATTGTGTTTAAGGTTTGGACCAAGTCCATTACCTTTTGACAGGGAATCACAATGTCACAATTGTCTTTGTCATAACGACAATCTTTAGATATTTGGAAGGCTTGTCACGAAGGACATCAATAATCATAGGCATGAAGGCCTTGTCACAAAGGACATATAAGATATGGCACTTAAGGCATTAATATATAAGCCGCAATCTTATTGGATCAGAGATCTTAAGGTTCGAACATAGTTCTTCACCCTTGGACAGAGAGTCAAAGACTACAGCCGTCATCTTTTTGGAAGATAATTTATTTTGCCACAAAGGCTAGTCAATGTACATCATTCTGACTAACTGGATGATTGTGAGCTCCAGAGGAGTCAGCCGTGGTGAAGCTTTGAAGGTTAACTAACCAAGTAGTAATAATTTGTTTAATTAGATAGCGAATTGTCGAACTTGACGATTAGATAGTCATGGTGTAGCTCAACCATATAGACCAATAGATAGTATTAAATTTATTTGATTATGCTTGGCCTAGGTTTTTAGATAAACCATCTTTGGCGTTTAAACGGAATAAAATCCTTCATATTTATTAGACAGGGGACATAAGTCACGACTGTCAATGTCGTACCGACATTTTATATAGCATAAGGGCTTGTCCCAAGGACTTTTTGATGGCACAGAGGCCTTGTCACTAGGGAAATTTTAAAACATAATCAATGATCCTTTGGGTCGGATAAATTTCATAGTTCATTGTCTTTTGGTAGGAAGTTATGAAAGGAAACTATCTTTGTCATAATTACATCTTTGCCCTTAGGCATACATCTTAAATGGATGTTTTGATGTATACATCATGTTCGACGTTTATTAGCCATGATTCCTATTGATCATTAGGCTAAACAAGGGGTTTGGAAAAAAAAATTTCCTAATATAAAGATGACAAGTGTGATTTTATCGCATCACCGTTGCCAGGAGTGTTAACATATTTGCAGATGTTAACAAGGATCCGAATCTCTTTTTAAACAGGTTTTACCATCTTAGCTAGGTCTTTAATGACGTTCAAGCTAGGTTATACCTTTTAAGATTCTCTTTTAATATTTATACTGGCAGGAAAGGAATGATATTTATTTTATTCAGGATTTTATCATAAATCCTAATTTACAAGTTAGTAATAGCACGAATGGCCTAGTCGCGTAGACAAGTTTAATTTATAAGCCATGATTTCAGAGAATCGAGGCATTAAGGTTTGAATCAAAGTTCATTACCTTTTCTTGACAGGGAGTTGTAGGCTACCATTGTCTTTAGTCTCAGAGGACATTAACTATAGCCCGTAGGCACTTCCCTTCTAAGGGATGTTTATAATATGATCATCTTATAGGATGATATAAGCCATGATTTCAGAGAATCGAGGCATTAAGGTTTGAATCAAAGTTCATTACCTTTTCTTGACAGGGAGTTGTAGGCTACCACTGTCTTTAGTCTCAGAGGACGTTAATTATAGCCCGTAGGCATTTCCCTTCTAAGGGATGTTTATGGTATGATCATCTTTTCAGATGCTATTAGTCGAGATCATATGGATCCTACCGACTATTATGTTTGGACGTATTCCAACATCTTTAGACAGGGGTCAAAGACCACCACTTGTCACACCCCGACCACGTGGAACATACAAAACGTGGCGGAAATGTCAGGGAGTGTTGTAACAGAATTAATTGTTTCAAATCCATGGCAATTGAAGTTTCGTTTTATTGATTAAAAGTGTTACAATGTCTTAACAAACAAGGAAATACAACATAATTAACTAGTCTTGCATCTTTTATTGTCACTAAAGCCCAAGTCTGCCTATGTGTATCTTGATCATCTTATGCAACAGCTCCTGAAAAACACATGTGAAAATAGGTACGTCAGCATAAAAATGCCTGTGAGATACATAGGTTTTGTGAAAATAGGTTTCATGACTTATGTTTGAGAAAATGTTTAGTCATGAACCTTGTTATTTGCTTTGTTTTGTAAATCATTTGAAAAACAATTAGTTCAGATGATATGTATAAATAAGAAAATAATGCATGATTAAATGAATAACCATGTAAAATGAGTTTGTGTAAGATAAGTTGTTTGTAAATCAATGTCTTGTGAAAAGTATGTTATTTGTATGAAATGTTCTATGTCTCAAACTGAAATGATTCAAATAACGTTACGACATATAATACCATACAAACACTTATATATAGGAAGTACCAGCGGCGTATCCACCATGCTTGTATCATATTACACACGCATCGTTACTTAATCACTTAATCAAACCAAACCAACCAATGTAAGAAGTCTATGTTTAAATCAATTGTCAAATGTATTGGGTAATATGTCAAAATGTTCATGTCAAGATGTAAATCATATCAAAATGTCTATGTCAAATATCCATGTCAAATGTCTACGTCAAAATGTCATGTATGGCAAGTGAAATGTCTCAACTAAACCATATGCACAAAAACAAAGTATTGAAGTAAAACTTGGTTTAAATCAAGGTTATGTTTTGTGGGAAATGCATGATCAAATGTCAATCATGTTAAAATGTTTACCCAATCGTTAACCCATTTTGTAAAATCGTTCTAGTCGTTCTTGTTTTAATTGTGAAACTACTTTATGGTCGATTCTCTAATAACATTCAAACCTTCTTGACGCGTTCCTCGTTCCAACTCGCTCTCGCTCTCGTTCTTAACAAACCCTTACCAAAGGATAAGTTAATAATTACAGATTCAGTCGCTACCCACAACCCCCACACATAACAATGGGTGCAGTAAATAACGGGATTTGTCAGATCCTATGGTACCATAACCTAATACTGGTCGGCTTGATCATTGCTAATGAATGTCATTGGTTATGTAACTACAACCAACAAGTTCGTTCACTTTATTGAAATCGTTCTTGAAACCATTGTAATTGTTTTTGAAACCATTGTTATCGTTCTTGAAACTATTGTTAAGACAATTAGCACATATGAATCACCCCAAAACATTTGAAAACAGTAAAAGAGGGGAATAATGTACTCGCTTGAGATTGCTCAGTAGTCCTTGAGTAACAACTAAACAATGCTAGAGATCGCGGATATCAAACGGCACCTAGTATAGGTAACTATGTTAATAAACCGGACCTAGATCGGAAGATCGGGTAGCATTAGGGTTTGTAAACCAAACGAGTGTTGAGACTCGTGTCATTTGGTTTAACAAAGCCTACATACTAAATGAAACTTAACCTAAGTGTTTACGACCCATTACGACCCGTTTAGGTAGCTTATGCTACTTTAACGCGTCGTTCGCGTGAAACGCGTTCGGACCGCCTAACTAGCCCTATGACAAGTGTTATATGCCTAAACATATTACATAATCAGTTATGTGACAAAGGTTTAGGTTACATATGCTTAATTACCAATTATACATGAAAAGGGTATTCTGGTAATTTACCTAAGGCATATAAACTACCTATCATACAACTACTTAAACGATGCGACCATAGGGTATAACCTCGGAAGGTTATTCCCTACCCACTATGGTCACCTAATGTGTTTGGTCGGATCCTAATGATCGACCAAACTGGGTCGGGTTCGAGGTATAAGCGATTCATTAGATCGCTTACCCTACGACCCTAGACAACGTGGTAATCAGTGGGCATAGTCCCAAGGGACTATGACCAACGTGATTACACTCACGTTGCGAAGTTCAAAAGAACTTCGCATTGACCATTACTGGTCAACGCTGAAAGTCAAACAAAGTTTGACTTTCGGACTCGAAAAGCAATAAAATAAGGAAAAGAACGAAAGAATACTTACGAAAGGTCCCCGAATGCTAATCCCGATTCAAGAATCTCAGGTATGAAACAATGGTTTCAACTTAGAGGTTCTCAAATCAGAATTCTAGTGATTTTAGCAATGGGGGGTATGGGGTATTTATAGGAATACCCGAACCGTTAAGATCGTTTCACGGAAAACGTGCCTTAATCCCATCCGTACATGTGTTGCAAAGTTATGGTGTTTAGGTGTTTAAATTCCATCCATACATGTGTTGCAAAGTCATGGTGTTTAGGTGTTTAAATTCCATCCATACATGTGTTGCAAAGTCATGGTGCCTAAATTCCATCCTTATCCGCTGACTAAGCATTGTTAGAATGTGTGGTTGTGAATTAAACAACGGCTAATACATCGAATCTGGTCCCGAAAGTGCAAAACTGATCCAAATGACGCGACACATGGATTTTTCTTATGCCGAACACTAAAATAAAATGTTTTAGTGCTTACATAAATTTTTGGATGTCCGGATGTATTCAGAACGTAAGTTATGCGCGAAAATGCAAACTTGTGCACTTTTTGACACTTTTAGTCCCTGAATGACCCAAAACTTTGATTTCACCACACCAAACCTTCCAAAACTTATATCTAAGTTATGTAAAGGTTATTTAAGGTATGTTAAACCTATTTCACTATTCCGGAGTGTTTGTTGCATTAAACTGGTTATATTTACGCATTAGTGCGCGTATAACCTTCCAGAAAGCGATTTAGAGTTTGAAATCGAATAAGAGTTGATATGTGCACAAGATACACATATTTATACAAGTCCAAAGTATGAAATACAATATTTCATTGGTTTGGCATTTGTTTGATGGTTGAAATGACACAGGTGTTACAGTCTCCCCTACTTTAGGAAATTTCGTCCCGAAATTTAGTTTTAGAGGAAACTTGTGGAGACAGCTGTGACGGTTTTGCCTTCAGACAAATCCATTGAGCCCTTAAGTAAAACTCTGGGCCATGTTAGGATTCTTAGCAAAGATGTCAACCCTCAAATTGAAGTCATTGTAGTAACAAAACATGGAGTTTTGAACTATAGACAGGAGAACAGTTCCCGTGAAGAATTATCATAGGAAACTTGTGTGTGCTTGAAATCAGAATTGGGTAGTGTGAGAATAAATGACATTGTTCAAAGTCCAAGACTTCTCCCGTATCATTACTCTTGCCACTGTTGGTCTTAACACATGACAAAACTTCCTGTGGTTCCTATGCACTGAACTCCATAATTATGTAGGCCTCCATAATTACGTAGTTCCTTGCACAGTCCGCACAGTTTATTTCATAATGCGTATGGGGAAAAATTAAACGAATAATCTCTTGAACTAGACCTCACGAGGGTCTATCTAACTACATAAACACATGATACATTTAACTAGATTGTCGAACTAATCTATTTAACTTAACTACTCAAGAGAATTATTTAACTACTACATCGACGTAGGATGTATTTAACTACTACACCGACGTAGGATGTATTTAACTACTACACCGACGTAGGATGTATTTAACTACTACACCGACGTAGGATGTATTTAACTAGATTGTCGAACCAATCTATTTAACTTAGATCGACGTAGGATCTCTTTAACTACTACACCGACGTAGGATGTATTTAACTAGATTGTCGAACCAATCTATTTAACTTAGATCGACGTAGGATCCCTTTAACTACTACACCGACGTAGGATGTATTTAACTAGATTGTCGAACCAATCTATTTAACTTAGATCGACGTAGGATCTCTTTAACTAACTACCTACGGGGAATATTTAACTACACCGACGTAGGATGTATTTAACTTTAGATCGACGTAGGATCTCTTTAACTCAACTATCTAAGAGAAACATTTAACTACACCGACGTAGGATGTATTTAACTTTAGATCGACGGAGGATCTATTTAACTTTAGATCGACGTAGGATCTATTTAACTTTTCAACACATGTTTCCCTTAAACTTTGGAATAGTACTTTATAATCCAAGGGACTTAACTACAACGTAGAAGTCCATTAAGGATTTAAGATAGTACCTTTTTGAATATCCTACTATGAATCCTTCATATGAAGATAAGAAAGATTCTATGAGGATTCGGATAACGAATATCCAGAGTATACAAAAACACAAAATGCTTAAAAGGAAAGACAAGATGCATAAACACATAGTCACATAACCACAAAATTGTTTATCTAGATCTTTAATTTGTTATCTTTGGACGCGGATACTTAAAGCACACCAGGAATCCAATTCGTGGATTTCATTTGGCACTTTAATTATTTCAAGAATCTATCTATAAGGATAGGATAATCTTTAAAAGAAATTCGGCTTTGTCCCTATTGAATTGTGATGCACGTATTGCATCATACAAAGAATTCAATTTAAGGACTCCGATGAATGATACCCATCCACAAGGATCTAATTATGAGGATAGAAAGATCCTACATGGATTTTGGAGTTTGTGTAACGAGAGTGTTCCGACACCTTGCACTAGGCGTGCTTACGTCGATACACAAGGTAGAAAGTTCATGAGGTTGAGGCGCCAGATATGCCAAGCGACATATGAAGCAGAGTTTGAAGGTTGAGCAACAGCAGGATTTGTAACAGCTTTGCTTTAGATTACAAAGCGGCACATGTTAACCAAATGTCTCCATCGTCCACCGTGGGTACATTTGAAACAAGGTATTTGATTTGAATAATGACGATGGCATTGATTGCACCAAGGAGCAGTTCCCTTATACAGCTTCATCCCTGAGGCGAGTCATGGTGATAGCTAAGTCAACGGTCCTCCGGAGTACGACGCCTATTCGCTGGGTAATTGCAGCACCTGGTTCGGACATTGTTGTTGCGATGAAGAAGCATCTTGAAGATAACGAAAGGCATAGGAGGAAACAAGCGAAAGATAGTCAAAAGAAAATGATAAGGTATGTAGATTATGACCATTTGTTTGTTACCAAAGGCAAACAAATGAGAGAGTGACTAATCAAAGTAATCGGGTCAATATAATGTATCGCGAAGACATGCTCGCCTATAAGTGAACACTCATCCCAAGAATTCCCAGGTAAGCACAACTGGTCTCACGTCTGGTTGAGATGTATACGAAGTGCTTGCCTAGACAGAAAACTCATAATACAGGTATTCACCCTTCCAGTATGCACGTGTTCACATTATTTAAAACCCAAAACCTTGACGAGATTTTGAAAATTCAAAGGGGTTCAAAATCTTATAACAGAGGGTTCAAAACCTTGTAATAAATCATCCTAGAACAGATGATTAGTTTTCAAAGCGGTTTTGAAATTTATGTTCTTGTTGTGGTCGTCGCCTAAGGATAGGTGACAGTATTGTTTTATGACTAAACGCAAGTAAACTCGCGTTAGGGTCCTAAGAAGGTTATAGACTAGGTCAAAGCATTACTAATAACCTAATTCCCTATAACCATGGGCTCTGATACCATCTTTTCTGTCACACCCCGACCACGTGGAACATACAAAACGTGGCGGAAATGTCAGGGAGTGTTGTAACAGAATTAATTGTTTCAAATCCATGGCAATTGAAGTTTCGTTTTATTGATTAAAAGTGTTACAATGTCTTAACAAACAAGGAAATACAACATAATTAACTAGTCTTGCATCTTTTATTGTCACTAAAGCCCAAGTCTGCCTATGTGTATCTTGATCATCTTATGCAACAGCTCCTGAAAAACACATGTGAAAATAGGTACGTCAGCATAAAAATGCCTGTGAGATACATAGGTTTTGTGAAAATAGGTTTCATGACTTATGTTTGAGAAAATGTTTAGTCATGAACCTTGTTATTTGCTTTGTTTTGTAAATCATTTGAAAAACAATTAGTTCAGATGATATGTATAAATAAGAAAATAATGCATGATTAAATGAATAACCATGTAAAATGAGTTTGTGTAAGATAAGTTGTTTGTAAATCAATGTCTTGTGAAAAGTATGTTATTTGTATGAAATGTTCTATGTCTCAAACTGAAATGATTCAAATAACGTTACGACATATAATACCATACAAACACTTATATATAGGAAGTACCAGCGGCGTATCCACCATGCTTGTATCATATTACACACGCATCGTTACTTAATCACTTAATCAAACCAAACCAACCAATGTAAGAAGTCTATGTTTAAATCAATTGTCAAATGTATTGGGTAATATGTCAAAATGTTCATGTCAAGATGTAAATCATATCAAAATGTCTATGTCAAATATCCATGTCAAATGTCTACGTCAAAATGTCATGTATGGCAAGTGAAATGTCTCAACTAAACCATATGCACAAAAACAAAGTATTGAAGTAAAACTTGGTTTAAATCAAGGTTATGTTTTGTGGGAAATGCATGATCAAATGTCAATCATGTTAAAATGTTTACCCAATCGTTAACCCATTTTGTAAAATCGTTCTAGTCGTTCTTGTTTTAATTGTGAAACTACTTTATGGTCGATTCTCTAATAACATTCAAACCTTCTTGACGCGTTCCTCGTTCCAACTCGCTCTCGCTCTCGTTCTTAACAAACCCTTACCAAAGGATAAGTTAATAATTACAGATTCAGTCGCTACCCACAACCCCCACACATAACAATGGGTGCAGTAAATAACGGGATTTGTCAGATCCTATGGTACCATAACCTAATACTGGTCGGCTTGATCATTGCTAATGAATGTCATTGGTTATGTAACTACAACCAACAAGTTCGTTCACTTTATTGAAATCGTTCTTGAAACCATTGTAATTGTTTTTGAAACCATTGTTATCGTTCTTGAAACTATTGTTAAGACAATTAGCACATATGAATCACCCCAAAACATTTGAAAACAGTAAAAGAGGGGAATAATGTACTCGCTTGAGATTGCTCAGTAGTCCTTGAGTAACAACTAAACAATGCTAGAGATCGCGGATATCAAACGGCACCTAGTATAGGTAACTATGTTAATAAACCGGACCTAGATCGGAAGATCGGGTAGCATTAGGGTTTGTAAACCAAACGAGTGTTGAGACTCGTGTCATTTGGTTTAACAAAGCCTACATACTAAATGAAACTTAACCTAAGTGTTTACGACCCATTACGACCCGTTTAGGTAGCTTATGCTACTTTAACGCGTCGTTCGCGTGAAACGCGTTCGGACCGCCTAACTAGCCCTATGACAAGTGTTATATGCCTAAACATATTACATAATCAGTTATGTGACAAAGGTTTAGGTTACATATGCTTAATTACCAATTATACATGAAAAGGGTATTCTGGTAATTTACCTAAGGCATATAAACTACCTATCATACAACTACTTAAACGATGCGACCATAGGGTATAACCTCGGAAGGTTATTCCCTACCCACTATGGTCACCTAATGTGTTTGGTCGGATCCTAATGATCGACCAAACTGGGTCGGGTTCGAGGTATAAGCGATTCATTAGATCGCTTACCCTACGACCCTAGACAACGTGGTAATCAGTGGGCATAGTCCCAAGGGACTATGACCAACGTGATTACACTCACGTTGCGAAGTTAAAAAGAACTTCGCATTGACCATTACTGGTCAACGCTGAAAGTCAAACAAAGTTTGACTTTCAGACTCGAAAAGCAATAAAATAAGGAAAAGAACGAAAGAATACTTACGAAGGATCCCCGAATGCTAATCCCGATTCAAGAATCTCAGGTATGAAACAATGGTTTCAACTTAGAGGTTCTCAAATCAGAATTCTAGTGATTTTAGCAATGGGGGGTATGGGGTATTTATAGGAATACCCGAACCGTTAAGATCGTTTCACGGAAAACGTGCCTTAATCCCATCCGTACATGTGTTGCAAAGTTATGGTGTTTAGGTGTTTAAATTCCATCCATACATGTGTTGCAAAGTCATGGTGTTTAGGTGTTTAAATTCCATCCATACATGTGTTGCAAAGTCATGGTGCCTAAATTCCATCCTTATCCGCTGACTAAGCATTGTTAGAATGTGTGGTTGTGAATTAAACAACGGCTAATACATCGAATCTGGTCCCGAAAGTGCAAAACTGATCCAAATGACGCGACGCATGGATTTTTCTTATGCCGAACACTAAAATAAAATGTTTTAGTGCTTACATAAATTTTTGGATGTCCGGATGTATTCAGAACGTAAGTTATGCGCGAAAATGCAAACTTGTGCACTTTTTGACACTTTTAGTCCCTGAATGACCCAAAACTTTGATTTCACCACACCAAACCTTCCAAAACTTATATCTAAGTTATGTAAAGGTTATTTAAGGTATGTTAAACCTATTTCACTATTCCGGAGTGTTTGTTGCATTAAACTGGTTATATTTACGCATTAGTGCGCGTATAACCTTCCAGAAAGCGATTTAGAGTTTGAAATCGAATAAGAGTTGATATGTGCACAAGATACACATATTTATACAAGTCCAAAGTATGAAATACAATATTTCATTGGTTTGGCATTTGTTTGATGGTTGAAATGACACAGGTGTTACACCACTGTTGTTGTCTTATTGGACAACAAGTTTAGCCCGTAGGCACTTCATCACTAACGGATGTTTATAATATGATCATTTTATAGGATGATATAAGCCATGATTTCTAAATCACTAGGCTAGATAAGAAAATTGGAAGAATCCAATATAAGAATGACTGTTGTGATTTTCTCGAATCACATCTGTCAAGAGTGTTAACACGTTCTTAGGTGTTAACAAGGATTTGAATCTTTTAAATAGGTTTTACCATCTTGGCCATGTCTGTAACGACATTTAGGCTAGTTTTTACCTTTAAGATTCTTTTTAATATATAATGCAGAGCAATCCTAATTTGAGATGTTAATATGGATCTGAATCTAATTATGGAACTACCATCTTGGCCCGGTCTTAAAATGACACGTGGCTAGGTTTTGTCCTTTTCAGATTTTGCCATTTTATTATAATGGTAGATCTTATAAAAAGAATGTTATTTTTCATTTATTTCATATTTCATGTTTAGAATGAAAACATAAATTTAATCAATCCACTATATGAAAATAAAAGTACATAGTTGCCCTAAGCGGGACTTGAAAGGAATAATGTTGTCCTTGCAGGGACTGAAAAATAAATATGTCCTTAGAAGGACTATTAAGGAAACGATCTTCAGCAAAAAGGAGTTTCTTCTTCATTTTATTTCTGAATGCTTTCTCCTTGGATGCTCGTTTCATTCTAGCCGCGGTACGAAGCTCAGCATTTCAAGGCTCCGGGTGTGGAGAACTCCTATTACGGCTTCTTCGTTTGGCGACGTATCCAATAAAAATATTGGAAGCAAAAATTTCCAAATTAGGATTGAGAATATTCCTATGTTAAGTCTAAACTCATAAGGTCAAGGAATGTGCTAATGTGTCATTGAGATTAAACACAAAAGGCTAGTGTTTAATTCACTCAATGTTGGCTCTGATACCAACCTGTCAAACCCCGACTTTCCACGTATGACCGGTGGGCCCGATGGGGGATTATCGTGACGTGGTTGGTAACATCATAGTCAAACAACACAATTTAAATGCACAGCGGAAGTCTTGAAATATAAAATATTATTACAAACACAAATGTCTGATAATATAAAAGTATTCTGTACAGACTAGCTTGTAATAATCCATAGGCGGATCAAACAACAAAAGAAGTTATCAGACTAATGGCTTATGTGAAGGAGTTGCAAAGTCCTCAACTAACATGTCCTGAGCAGCTTCCGGCCTATTACGTACTTGTACCAGTCACTTAGACTTTGGAAAATACGTCAGTTTTCACTGGTAAATACACTCAACTGACTCATTTGAAAAGAGTTTAAGAAAATTGGTTTAGGTGCACAAGGCACGAAAATATGTTGACACTATGATTAAAATGCTCAAGGCAAAATTAATCTTTTATACTTGGGACAAACTATATCTCATGTTATCAGTTTTACATAACTTGCTCTACATACGGGGCCCGGTTCTATGCCGGTTCAAGATTAACCGACACACCACTATTCCCTTGTTGGGAATCCCATATTGGGTATAATTAATTAATAAGCATATAGCATCTGTCAGGTGTATGCCTACACCCCGTGCTTAGGTCGTGGCCATTGCATTTAATGAGTCAAGGATATCCAGGACACGGTCGCATTAACCCCCAATGTTTCAGTCAAGCAATACAAATTAAAACAGGTTATTTGGATTTCCCGACTCATTGGTCTTTGAATCCCATACCTGACCATGCGGTATTTATATTACCGTATCCCAAGCCCGTAATAGGGAAAATAAGTTAAGAGTATTTACCTGAGCTAGCTCCTGTCTTAAATAGCAAGAATTATAATAACTCAGTCGTATTCACTTAAGTAAGCGTAGGTACAATTTACCGGAAGGCTCTAGTCTGGAATGATGGTATAAATAACCAATTAGAATACTAACGGGTCTTTAATTAAGCCTAAACTTAGACCGGTTAGTTTTAAATAAAGATACGGTACGACACGCTAGATTAAGCGGAGGCCGGATTAGAATGTGATTTACACCCAACAAGTATGAAGACTTGTATAAAATGGGTAAACTAAATACATTCTGGATTTTGAAATGAAAATGATAAGGTTTGACCCGTTTCGGCTAATTTATGCAAACTAGTTACATAAACCAAACCGAATGCGCAAGAGGCGTAACGGGTAACCATATGGGTCCTATACAGGTTTCCTAAGTTAATATGCCTTTAATATGTTGTGATATCAATAGGATATCTTCCATCATGCCCAAAACGAGTTTAATCTCAAAATAAGCCCCGTAGGGGTATTTTGGTCATTTTAAAGATTATAAAAGAGGTTAATTAAAATTCTGAGATTCGGGTCCGAATACATCAGTAGAATAACTTATTTTATTAGGTCATATCAGTTGGTAATAGGTCTTATGTGACAACCCGTAGCTTCAAGGTACAAACCATTTGTTTCGCTTTTATAAATCGAACCCTGTATTTGACATATTAATTATATTTATCCATGTCGTGTTAAATCGAAACCTCCGAGGGTCAAAAGATAGCGTGGATACTACGCACGTCATTGCTAATGCATTGTATAAATATATATATATATATATATTTATATATATGTATATATATTTGTTGGATTAGTTGTTAAAAATAAAATATAATAATAATAATAATAATAATAATAATAATTAAATAAATGAACACATAATAATAGTCACATGTCTTTGTTGCATATATAAATTGTAATTGAGTAAGTTTTGGTTGTGAGATACTGTTCGAAACCCAAACCCCCAGCCCATCTTGCCCATATCTCGGCCCACACACTGATTTTCCACCGCCTCCCCAAAGTTCAGCCATATATTATCACGTAATATACTTATGCACGTAAGTCTCACCCTCACGCATGTCACCCGAACCTTACGGAAATCGCAGTAGCTCCTCCACCGTCACGTACACCACCTCTCGTCCCTCTCTCTACCTCGGCAACCGGAGAACATCACCACTCATCCGTCACCAATCGCCGGTAAGTCCCATAATTTTCGTTACTTCGTTTTCGAACGTGTTGTTTCAGTTTCGGTCCAACCTTAGCTTTGTTTGATGTCTGTGATTTAGTGATTTCATGAATATATATGAAAGTATATATACATATATATATTTGTTAGATGATGCCTTGTGAAACATGTCGGTGACTGTAAGTGATTATATAGGTGCATTAGGTAACCGATATGTATATAATAATAAACTGTAGATGAGTTGGAGTGCTTGTATGCTTGACATCATGAAGTGATTATGCTTGTTAAATGGTTAGATGATTATATGAAAATCTTTCTGAAATACATGTTTCTGGATTTATGAATTCTCCACTGTTTGTTTTGATTTCAAAAGACTAAGTTGAATCCAAGGTGCTCACTGTTGATTGAAAGGATATGTGTTTATTATTAATTGAAATAATAATGCAAACAAGTTAGTACGCACCCCTGTTTCGGTTAGACGATACGAGAGTGCATACTGTACGATTGAGTCTATGATTTTGTTCGAATGATTTTAACTGATTGTTTGATGCTAAATCCGTTTGATAAAATCATATGAAGCATATAAGGGATAAGAGCGGATATGATTTAATCTTGTGATGTAATATGTGAAGGTTATGAACTGTAGATGTTAATTCATAATTTAAAACATGAACCTGAAACCGATTGATTTAAGGACCTGGGTTTTCTTTTATAAGCTTGAATCTGTATCTCATGGAGGGTACAAACTTCTATGCTTAAGGTATAAGTTAAAACTGCATGTCTGAATAATTGGAAGAGGATGAACTGTTTGATTTAAATGGTGTAGCCATGAAATCTGATCGCACATTCCATGAGTCGGCCAATAAACAAATCGTGGGAACCGCACACCCTAATGACTGGTCCCACCACTTAAATTGTGGTCACATAAATTGATTTTAAACCGCACACTTTTTGCAAAGATATAGACCACTCTTATTCTTTTTGGGCTGCAATTACTTGAATCGCACAACTGCACTTTATGTGGGTTTAAACATGGTCGCCGAGTTTGATGGGGCCTTATATGGATTCGGTGCAAGACCTAGTTGTAACTAGATGGTTTAGGGAATGTTGTGAATGACTATGAGATATTAATAATGTGTGTATGATTCTTTGAGTTAAGAGTGAACTGTTAATGTGTGGTGTTGATGAATGAATTAGTAATGTGGAAAATACATGTGATCCGAATTTGCATCTTAGCTTGTGTGATAATATATGCCGTGCTTGTTCATACTTACATAATAGGAATATGTGAATTAAGTGTGTAAGTAACTGACTGGCATTAAAACTATACTAGGATTGGATCGATCCAACTGTGAACACATACTTTAATCTTACCGAGCAAACCAAGGTGAGTTCACACTTTCTACAAGGCATGGGATCCCCAGGGGTTGGGAATGGGTAAAGGATTTGAACTGAAACTGCGTGATCTCCTGGTTTGGAACACGTACACACCCTCTTTATTGAAGGGTGACAACACGTACTAAGAACTTAATCGGAACCTGCGTAATCTCCTTGTTTGGGGATTACGTACACACCCTCTTATTTGAAGGGTGACAACACGGATACTAGACCAAAACTCTCTATCATGAAGTCCCTCCTTTTTATATCGACTTAATCGCCGGGCCAATGGCGAGCGGGTCATTAGTTAGATAGCGCTATTTAGGTTTGACAAGCCTCACACCGTGCCGCAGAGGACGGGCGTGAACTAATGGATCTGGGCACTAGTCAATGATGAAAGACATTGACGTCAGGGCACCAACTTACTTTAGTCAGTGGTCGATATGGTAAACAGGTCTAGTGGTTCACATGGGGAAGCCCCCACTGGTTATGAATATGTTTGGGAAACAGGGAAAAACGGGATAACTATAACTTACAAACGAACTCATGGTTTTTTGAAACAACCTAACAAAGATCACCAACTGTGAACTCGCTCAACTTTGTTGTTGACTCGTTGTTACATGCCTTGCAGGTCGTTAGGTATTTATGGAGCTTGCACGAGGAGGTGTGATCGTTGTGGGACAAGGATAGTTGTATGCCATGTTAAACATTTGATACATTGGAACTTTTACTTTGGTTTTAAACATTATGCTTCCGCTGACTACTTAAACTATGTTTTATTTGGACACCAATTATATTGTGTTGGGTTTTATATTTATTTACATGCTTGTTCAATATGATTGGTGGCTTGATCCTGGTCAGTCATGCCTCCATGCGGTGATACTCCGCTAGTGGATTTTGGGGGTGTGACAGATTGGTATCAGAGCCATTGGTTATAGTGAACTTGGTTTTAAAAAGGGAAAAAGCTTTTTGATAAAAACCAGACTATAACCTGTTCAGTGCTCAATGGTCCACAACGATTCTTCGGTCCACGTGCAAGGCCCAACACTTTAGGTAATGTGATTTAGGTTTATTTTGTCTACCTGCTATATCACTTTTGTGTATTGTGCTGTTTATGGTATGTCTATTTAGAATAGTAGCATGCTGCCTGTTAGCTCTACTACGTCCTTTATGACACACAATTATTTAATTATTTGACAAGTGGTGGTCAAACCCCTTTTTGATTTTTCATCACCCTGCTATGATAAATCGTATATGCGTTCTATCTATTCATACGCTTATCTCGACATGACGTCGCCATTTGACCCTCCATACATTCGGTTTGTACGTCAACATTCACGAGGACCAGACCTGGCTCAAACGAACTCAGGGATTAGGAGAACTATACCCACAAATCCCTGTTGACGAACCTCATCATCGTCGTTACCAGAAACGAAGCAGCCACAGTTACACTCGTTTGTCGTTTTGCAACTCGCAACCCTACTAACCAAATTCTGCTCTGGACAGTTGATATACTTTCGTGACCATGATGCAAAGAACTTCCCTTTTTGTGTCGTGCCGCCATACATCACTACTAGAATTGCTTCTAAGGAACAAATTACTTGGTTGAATCCTTCGGTTATTGTTGGACCCCTGTTTTCGCTCGATTCTTCGTATGAACCTCATTAATTCCCTGTTTCTTCAATTGGCAACTGATTTAACGAAACGCCAACAACCATACCACGATTCACCAATCACAAGACTACCTTATTACCCTGTTGGACGGGTTATCCTTATTTTACTTGATTAGCTCTCTCGTATACCCAACTTAGCGAATGGATGCCATTACTGGTGAAATAGTCTTCAGGACATTTGGGGACGGAGATATGGATCACTCAACCTACCGGCGAACACGATAATTTATACGTTTACCTGACCCACCTTACGCTACATGAGACGTACTTTAAATTTCATGATAGTTCCTTGCCCTAGCTCTTGCACCGACACATGAATATTGATTAATGGTATGTCCAATTTCTTCCATTGGCTTAGACCAAACCATCACCCTCTTACCACAGTGACATTACGTTCTCGCTACTCCTTTGGCTCTCGATTAGACATGAGCACAGTGTATCATCCACAGACGGATGTGCAGTCTAAACGCACTAGCCAAACCCTTGAAGACATGCTTCGAGCATGTGTAATCGACTTTGGTAATGGCTGGGAAAAACATCTCCCGTTAGTGGAGTTTTCGTATAATAACAGTTACCACACCAGTATCCAGGCCGCTCCGTTTGAGGCATTGTACGGACGTAAATGCCGATCATCCCTTTATTGGGCAGAAGTTGGCGACAGCCATATCACTGGCCCAGAACTTGTGGTAGACACAACAGAGAAGATTTCTCAGATACGACAACGAAGCGAATGGCAGCGGCTCATGACCGTCAGAAAAGCTACGCTGATAAGCGCAGGAAACAACTCGAGTTCCAGGTTGGGGATCGATACTCAAAGTCTCACCTTGGAAAGGTGTACATCATTTTGGCAAACGAGGCAAACTCAACCCGCGATATGTCGGACCTTTTGAAATCATTGAGAAAATTGGAAAGGTGGCCCACAAGCTGAATCTACCTGCAGAACTCAGCGGAGTTCACAACTTATTCCACGTGTCAAATCTGAAGAAGTGTCTGTAAGATGAGACCCTCATAGTTCCTCTCAAGGAGCTCACTATCGACGATCAGCTGCGATTCATCGAGGAACCAGTATAGATTACTGACCGAGATGTTAAGATTCTCAAGCGTACCAGAATACCCCTTGTTCGAGTTCGATGGAACTCCCGTCATGGCCCAGAGTTTACCTGGGAACGTGAAGACCAAACGAAACACAAGTATCCCCAGTTGTTCGAGAAATGTGAAACCACTACTGAGGCTGAAGCTACTGCGGAATTTCGGGACAAAATTCCAAACCAACGGGGGGATGATGTGACACCCCAAGAAACCCAGGAAACCACGCAACTTAACCAGCTTCCTCAATGACTACGTGCTAAATTTCGAGACGAAATTTCTTTCAACTTGGGGATGATGTGACAACCCGTAGCTTCAAGGTACAAACCATTTGTTTTGCTTTTATAAATCGAACCCTGTATTTGACATATTAATTATATTTATCCATGTCGCGTTAAATCGAAACCTTCGAGGGTCAAAAGATAGCGTGGATACTACGCACGTCATTGCTAATGCATTGTATATATATATATATATATTTATATATATGTATATATATATATATATTTGTTGAATTAGTTGTTAAAAATAAAATATAATAATAATAATAATTAAATAAATGAACACATAATAATAGTCACATGTCTTTGTTGCATATATAAATTGTACTTGAGTAAGTTTTGGTTGTGAGATACTGTTCGAAACCCAAACCCCCAGCCCATCTTGCCCATATCTCGGCCCACACACTGATTTTCCACCGCCTCCCCAAAGTTCAGCCATATATTATCACGTAATATACTTATGCACGTAAGTCTCACCCTTACGCATGTCACCCGAACCCTACGGAAATCGGCAGTAGCTCCTCCACCGTCACGTACACCACCTCTCGTCCCTCTCCCTACCTCGGCAACCGGAGAACATCACCACTCATCCGTCACCAATCGCCGGTAAGTCCCACAATTTTCGTTACTTCGTTTTCGAACGTGTTGTTTCAGTTTCGGTCCAACCTTAGCTTTGTTTGATGTCTATGATTTAGTGATTTCATGAATATATATGAAAGTATATATACATATATATATTTGTTAGATGATGCCTTGTGAAACATGTCGGTGACTGTAAGTGATTATATAGGTGCATTAGGTAACCGATATGTATATAATAATAAACTGTAGATGAGTTGGAGTGCTTGTATGCTTGACATCATGAAGGTGATTATGCTTGTTAAATGGTTGGATGATTATATGAAAATCTTTCTGAAATACATGTTTCTGGATTTATGAATTCTCCACTGTTTGTTTTGATTTCAAAAGACTAAGTTGAATCCAAGGTGCTCACTGTTGATTGAAAGGATGTGTGTTTATTATTAATTGAAATAATAATGCAAACAAGTTAGTACGCACCCCTGTTTCGGTTAGACGATACAAGAGTGCATACTGTACGATTGAGTCTATGATTTTGTTCGAATGATTTTAACTGTTTGTTTGATGCTAAATCTGTTTGATAAAATCATATGAAGCATATAAGGGATAAGAGCGGATATGATTTAATCTTGTGATGTAATATGTGAAGGTTATGAACTGTAGATGTTAAGTCAGAATTTAAAACATGAACCTGAAACCGATTGATTTAAGGACCTGGGTTTTCTTTTATAAGCTTGAATCTGTATCTCATGGAGGGTACAAACTTATATGCTTAAGGTATAAGTTAAAACTGCATGTCTGAATAATTGGAAGAGGATGAACTGTTTGATTTAAATGGTGTAGCCATGAAATCTAATCGCACATTCCATGAGTCGGCCAATAAACAAATCATGGGAACCGCACACCCTAATGACTGGTCCCACCACTTAAATTGTGGTCAAATAAATTGATTTTCAACCGCACACTTTTTGCAAAGATATAGACCACTCTTATTCTTTTTGGGCTGCAATTACTTGAATCAGACAACTGCACTTTATGTGGGTTTAAACATGGTCGCCGAGTTTGATGGGGCCTTATATGGTTTCGGTGCAAGACCTAGTTGTAACTAGAAGGTTTAGGGAATGTTGTGAATGACTATGAGATATTAATAATGTGTGTATGATTCTTTGAGTTAAGAGTGAACTGTTAATGTGTGGTGTTGATGAATGAATTACTAATGTGGAAAATACATGTGATCCGAATTTGCATCTTAGCTTGTGTGATAATATGTGCCGTGCTTGTTCATACTTACATAATAGGAATATGTGAATTAAGTGTGTAAGTAACTGATTGGCATTAAAACTATACTAGGATTGGATTGATCCAACTATGAACACATACTTTAATCTTACCGAGCAAACCAAGGTGAGTTCACACTTTCTACAAGGCATGGGATCCCTAGGGGTTGGGAATGGGTAAAGGATTTGAACTGAAACTGCGTGATCTCCTGGTTTGGAACACGTACACACCCTCTTTATTGAAGGGTGACAACACGTATTAAGAACTTAATCGGAACCTGCGTAATCTCCTTGTTTGGGGATTACGTACACACCCTCTTATTTGAAGGGTGACAACACGGATACTAGACAAAAACTCTCTATCATGAAGTCCCTCCTTTTTATATCGACTTAATCGCCGGGCCAATGGCGAGCGGGTCATTAGTTAGATAGCGCTATTTAGGTTTGACAAGCCTCACACCGTGCCGCAGAGGACGGGCGTGAACTAATGGATCTGGGCACTAGTCAATGATGATAGACATTGACGTCAGGGCACCAACTTACTTTAGTCAGTGGTCGATAAGGTAAACAGGTCTAGTGGTTCACATGGGGAAGCCCCCACTGGTTATGAATATGTTTGGGAAACAGGGAAAAACGGGATAACTATAACTTACAAACGAACTCATGGTTTTTGAAACAACCTAACAAAGATCACCAACTGTGAACTCGCTCAACTTTGTTGTTGACTCGTTGTTACATGCCTTGCAGGTCGTTAGGTATTTATGGAGATTGCACGAGGAGGCGTGATCGTTGTGGGACATGGATAGTTGTATGCCATGTTAAACATTTGATACATTTGAACTTTTACTTTGGTTTTAAACATTATGCTTCCGCTGACTACTTAAACTATGTTTTATTTGGACACCAATTATATTGTGTTGGGTTTTATATTTATTTACATGCTTGTTCAATATGATTGGTGGCTTGATCCGGGTCAGTCACGCCTCCATGCGGTGATACTCCGCTAGTGGATTTTGGGGGTGTGACATCTTATATGACAAAATGGTTTTAAACCCAAACTATGCGTTTAATACGCTTTAAAAGCCATTTTAAGCGATTTCCGGGTTATACATGAAATCTGAGTTTTCTGATCAGGTTATAAAGTTCAAAATACTTTATTTATTATATAAAATCAGTAGCAATTGGATTGGTATCAAAATACTATGTAAAACTCATTATACACAAAAAGGGTATAATCGGTATTTACCGAATTAAGGCGATAGCCTTAGGTTATGATCAGTTTAAAAATAATAAAAATCTTTAAAAATCCCAAAATATTATATTACATCAGTGGGTAAAAGGTTTGGTGTCAAAATTTGGGTTTAGATAGGCTTTATGCTAATCGCGCCGTTTAATTAACAAAAAGCTTCTTAAATGCGCTATTTAGCATAACTCCTATTTTGGACCTCTAACTAATTTGAAACTTTAGGGACATGTTTATAAATCAGTAACAAAGGTTATTATCTTTTCACATATCCAAAATTCTCGTTTTATGGTCAAAAGGGCATTATGGTCAACATTAAGCAATTAACGGAGACATGTAAACGAATCGGATAATCAATGAACCAACCACAGAGGGTTATGCTAACATGTAGCCTGGTCCTAAGGAAGCTCTAAGGCATTTTCAAATCATACTAAATCGGGTCAGAACTGATGTTAAAGCAAAAGTCAAAGTTTTTCGACTTTCGGTTCCGAACCGGGTCTAAACAGAAAATTGTCGGAACAAACAAGCTTAGACTTGTTCTTATACTTATTAACAAGTTATATGAGTGATAAAATAGGTTACATGCCTTCTGTATTGCTAATTACATGTTAATTTGCAAATTAAGCTTCTGTTGACTTTTTCTAAACAACTTTGACCCGACATTTGATCTAGTTAGAGTGGGAATCTGAGGGTGCCCTTTTAATGGTTTATTGCCCACATAATTACCAACTTATAACTACCTTCAATTCGACTAATCACTGGACCATTAATGATTAATCGCTAAGTCAACCGTTAATTACGACGGTTTGACTTTTAAGCTAAAACTAAGTAAAAACTCAACTAAGAAAGGTTAAGCATACTTACAAAAGCCTAATGCACGATTAGGGATGACTAGAGACTGATCATAAGCTCCAGAGAGTCGCACAAATGCAGGTGGAATGAGTGATCACAAAGTTGCAACATCAAGGGCCTTTTATAGTGAATTTGATCCATTTAGATCATGACAAATCATGCTATACATGATCCTTGATGATTAACAAGTGTCCCTAAGGCCTAAGAAATAGTTTAGGCGGCTCTTGGAAGGGTTAAAGGGCAATACAAGTCGCTTACATGGGCTGAACAGGCATTTAAACGAGTTTCTGCATCTGGGCACTGCATACGGACCGTAAGGGTCCATCCTTACGGTCCGTAAGGACCTGGTCAGCAAAACAGAACTTTCCAAAAATGACACATTTGGCCCCTGAACTTCCAAACTTGATTTTTAACATGGTTTCTTGCACTTGTAACCCCCAAACTTGACTTTTAAGGACTCCAAGTCATAAAACAACTTTGTTAGGTCCCCGGTTATTCATACGATCACCGAAAAGTCTTAAATTTCAACGTTGACGCTTTTAACCCCTCGTATACGAATTTTATCATAACTTTCTCATACGATAACGAAACTTGGTGAAATTTTTATCATACATTCTAATGAGCATAATTAATCGTTACAAAGCTTCAGGTTTGCTAAAAGGTCACTCAGAGGTATACTTTAAACATGTCGACACATTTAACCCCTGTAGTTTGTAATCTCTCACTTTCTTTCACAATTAGCTTCGTATGATCCATGATTTATTCGTTTAAGGGTATAAAAATCTTGTAGGGTTATTGTAAAGTATATTTATCCCTTGTTGACATTTTGAACCCTTATTTTCACATACTTTCCTTGTTTGTCAACTTTAGTCCCTCTAGAGTATTCTTTTACACGTTTAAAGTTTATGACACGTGTCAATACTTTATTGGACATGAATTTTTAAGGTGTTACAATGCTGAAGGGATGAAAGGAAGAATAAAGGAATTAGAGCAAGGAAGTGATGGAATTTGGAGATTCCATAAGAAAAGAATTTGGGTACCTAAGCAGGGAGAATTAAGAAATAAGATCTTAGAAGAAGCCCATAAATCTAGGTATACCATGCATCCTGGTAACAATAAAATGTACCAAGATTTAAGAAATAATTTCTGGTGGATAGGAATGAAAAAGGACATAGCTAGATATGTTTCTAAATGTCTAACTTGTTCACAAGTTAAGGCAGAACACCAGAAACCTTCAGGTCTACTACAACAATTAGAAATGCCTGTATGGAAATGGGAACTTATAACAATGGATTTTGTTACTAAGTTACCCAAAACCAGAAAAGGTAATGATGCGATTTGGGTAATTGTTGATCGATTAACCAAATCAGCTCATTTTCTACCCATGAAGGAAACCTTTAGCATGGAAAGGTTAGCCAAATTATATGTAGATGAAGTAGTATCCTTACATGGAGTTCCAATCTCCATTGTATCGGATAGGGATAGTCGTTTCACTTCCCATTTCTGGACAAGTTTCCAAGAAGCAATGGGAACCCGATTAAACCTAAGCACTGCATATCATCCTCAGACAGATGGGCAAAGTGAAAGGACGATCCAAACCCTGGAAGACATGCTTAGGGCATGTGTGATAGATTTTGGTGGAAATTGGGATGATCACCTACCTTTAATTGAATTCTCCTATAACAATAGTTATCATTCAAGCATTGAAGCTGCCCCATTCGAAGCACTGTATAGACGAAAGTGCCGAAATCCAGTCTGTTGGGCAGAAATAGGAAAAAGTCAATTATCAGGATCCGAAATTGTGCAAGAAACTACCGACAAGATTACTCAAATCAAGGAAAGACTAAAGACGGCTCGAGATCGCCAGAAGAGTTATGCTGGTAATCGACGCAAACCACTAGAGTTTCAAGTCGGAAATCAGGTTCTCTTGAAAGTATCTCCTTGGAAAGGAGTAGTTCGATTTGGGAAGAAGGGAAAACTGAGTCCAAGGTACGTAGGACCATTTCCAATAATCCAGCGAATAGGACCAGTTGCTTATCGTTTACAACTACCAGAAGAGCTAGTTGGGGTACATGACGTATTTCATGTATCCAATCTCAAGAAATGTTTATCAGACAAATCACTGGTAGTACCTCTTCAAGATGTAGAGGTGAATGAAAAGCTAAAATTTGTTGAGAAGCCATTACAAATAGAAGACCGAAAGATCAAGTTTCTCAATCACAAACGACTAGTACTGGTTAAAGTCAAACGGGTTCAAGGAGAGGACCTGAATACACTTGGGAACTGGAATCGGAGATGAAGCGAAAGTATCCTCACTTATTCCAGTGAATCTCGAGGACGAGATTTTTTTATAAGGTGGGGAGGATGTAAGGACCTCCAAAAATGTCCCAAAACGACTCATAAGTAGAAACCCGGACCCCTGAAACCCTAATCCATATCAAAAATCAAGACATCAAGAAAAATGGTATTCAGGCGGGCCGCTTAAAGGATGACCAGACCCTTACGCGGGCCGCGTCAACTTGAAATTCGACCGGATAAGCATCCGGGCCACGTATAACCCATCTGGCAACCCTAACTCGTGACCCAGCAAACCTACGCATAGACTAGGTGGCTAGGCGGGCCACGTAAGGGTGAGCCTATGGCTCACGCGGGCCGCGACAGCCCCATATTTCACCTATAAATAGCTTTGATCAGGAGCTTTCATTCTGTGTCGAAACCAAAACTCAAAAACGAAGTTATACTGCTCCAAAGTCGAAAATACAATTAATATAGCGAGGCGCTGCTATGATACAGGGTATTAACTCGATCGCTGCTACGACTCAATGTCCGATTTATGTAAAACTATCCGATGGATGTTTAAGTGCTGCCCACATTAGGGCCATACTTTGTCATTAGTCGTGAATTCGACGGATGTTTAAGTATAGCACTTTGTCATTCGTTGTGAGGGTTTTAGTCTCGTGAGTTATCGTAAATGTTGTATTAGTTACTGACCTAGTTCGTGTCTATTGTTATTTAAATTAGGTTACAAGGCTAATCAGTAGGCTAAGCTCTGTCTACTTAAATCTGCAATGTGAGTCATTATCTTTTATCAAAAGTGTTTTACAATACTCCAATTATTTTCAAAAGTTATAATTACAGGGATTAAGTCGTGGTTATCTTGAATCACTGGCTAGTGGGGTATTGTGCACATTACTAATTTCTCACGGGTTAGGCTAATAAATCCTAACAGTGATAAACATCACTACTTGGGGAAAGACCCAATTGTGGTATGACCATCATCACCAGGTGACACGGCGCCAGATAAAAATAAGATAGAAACCATTGTAATCGCTCTTATGCTGTAATTTATAACCATGTGTCATTTTATAAAATTTGAATAACTCTCCAGCATTTCCCTGCTGATAAAATATTTTTAAAACATGTTTCAGGCGACCTGCTGTAAATTAAGAAAACGTGCTACGGAGCACTAACAAGCTTGAAGAGGTGGCTCAGTTAAAATGAATAAACATGTTTTATAAATCAGGAAATTTACTTGTGAAATTCCTCTACTGTAAATTACGGGGATTATCCCGCATTATGAAATAAAATAATCGGGCATTTCAAGTTTTAAAAGATCCTGTGAAAATCTTCCGCTGTCGCATCATTTAATAAATACCACGGGTTCCTGTCCCGCGGCTCCTGACCGGGTCAAACCGGGGCTAAGGCCGTGACATGTTTGCTTAATTGGATGCTCCGAAAACCTTTGGAGTTGCACCTCTATGGTTCCGTCTTGGCGGTGTGTGTAGGTCCACTTGGAGGATCAAGATTAAACCTACTTCCTTGTTTGTTAACACACTAACTGTTAGTGCATTTGTGTCTATCGCCTCCGTCAATCCAGTTCGTAGCAGAAACTGAAGAAAACTAGAGCGTTTATTGTTATAATTAGATAGAAAAGGCAAGGTGACAATATTGTAATTAATGAGTTTTCTCATTAAAGCCTTGACCTATAAATAGGAGGCTTATGCCTTAGATTAGAGACTTTTGGACATTTGGCATTTTGGAGCCTTGGAGAGCTAGAGATCTAGAGAGAGAGTCTAGAGAGAGAAAGCTCGTTGTACGTGATTCAGGTGCTGTACGTTTTCAGATCATTTCAATAGAATCACAGTTTATATTACGTCTCGTGTGTTCGGTCACGTTCGTGTACGGATTCCGCACGTCACACGTTCGGTTCGCAATCGTTACGGAGTCAAAACCGGTCCTAACAAGTGGTATCAGAGCACGAGCTCGATTGCACGGATCAAACACACAATTTCGCTCGTGAATTCATCAGATTCAGATCCAAATTCATACAGATTTGTCAAAATTTCTTCATCTTTACATTTCTTCACGTTTTTATCTGAAAATCATCAAATTAAACGGATTTTAACGATTCAAAATTGCTGATTTTTTGAATATGTTGTGCGAAAACATCTGATCTACAAGCCTACAAATTTTCAGATCTAAATTCCAAGCCGTTTGGGAGAAATTAAAGATTTTTTGATCGAAAAAGTTAAAAAGATGTTGAATGTTGCTGTTCATGAACTATTGAATGCCAACCGATCGGCTAGTTAACCGATCGGCTAGCTAACTGAACCAATACATATCATTGTATTTCATTTAGTTGTTGACCTTGTTGACTTGCCAGCCGAACGGCTAGCATCCCAGCCGAACGGCTAGCATACCAACCGTACGATCAGCACTCCGTTTCAAAACACCTCACGCATTAAAGCTACTTTGTCAACATGTTTCAGCAGTTCACGAGATTAAAACATATTGGCCCAATCAAAGTGTTTTGAGTTTGTAATTTGTCGGTACATGTGAATAAACAGTCAATGTCATCAGTCCACTAAGAAAAGGAGTTTGAAAAGATTGCAGGTAGCATAGCGTTGCTAGAAGAGAAAGCGGAGGTGTCCGACCTCTCTGCGGGGGAATTGGCCGATCGGGCCATCCTCCGGGCTAAGCTTAAATCCCTTGAACACGATAAGTGTATGGACCTGAAACAGAAGGCTCGAGTGAATTGGATTATATACGGGGATGAGAACTCAGCTTTTTTCCACCGCGTGATTAAGATCAATTTAGCTAGAAACAGGATTCAGGAGCTGGAGTTTAATGGAGTTCGGGTTTGGGAGCCAGAATTGCTGAAAAGAGAAGTTAGAAATTGGTTTAAAAGCCTTTTTGCGGAACCGATTCGGAGACGCCCGGGTTTCACCAATTTTGATTTACCTGTCTTATCACATTCGGAATCTGAAGCTCTTATTTCTAAGTTTTCTGCTGAGGAAATCAAGGCTGCTGTTATGGAATGCGATGGTAGTAAATCACCAGGGCCTGATGGGTTCTCGTTGCGTTTTTTCAAACGTTACTGGCACGAGTTGAAACTACTAGTGGAGAGAATGATGAGCGATTTCCACTCAACCGGTCGTATCAGTAAGGGGTGTAACGCTACCTTTATTACTCTTATTGCTAAGGTTAATGAACCAGTTTGCTAATCTCAGTACAGGCCCATCACTCTAGTCGGGTCAATTTACAAAATAATCTCGAAAGTTTTGGCCAACCGCCTCAAGTCTGTTCTTGACTCCTTAGTTTCTCCATGTCAAACGGCCTTCGTAGGGAAAAGAAACATTCTTGATAATGTGCTTATTGTCAGCGTAGTGGTGTCCTGGGCAAAGAAGCAAAAAGCGAAATTGTTAATTTTCAAAGTGGATTTCCATAAAGCTTACGACTCTCTGAATTGGAAATCCTTGCTTAAGGCGTTGGAGAATATGGGGTTACCGGAGCTATGGATTAATTGGGTAAAAGGATGCCTCGAGTCGGGCAAGGGTTCGGTGTTATTGAACGGGTCTCCGACGAAGGAGTTTTCTTTCAAGAGAGGTCTTCATCAAGGGGATCCGCTCTCCCCGTTTCTCTTCGTTATTGCCATGGAAGTTTTATCCATGTTCGTTAAAAGAGCGGTGGAAAAAGGATTATTCAAAGGGATCAAGCTGCCGAACGACGGGTCGTATATTTCACACTTATCTTATGCCGACGACGTTCTCTTTATAGGAGAGTGGTCTGAACAGAATGCTTTAGCTTTAAGTCGTCTGTTACGATGCTTTAGTCTTGTAACGGGGCTCAACGTCAACGTAAGTAAATGCAATCTTTTTGGAGTTGGGATTAGCGAGTCGGAGGTGGGCCGTTTGGCGAGAATTCTGAACTGTAAGGAAGGCTCCCTGCCTTTTGATTATCTCGGGGTCCCTATTGGAGCAAATATGAAAGTTGCTAGCAGATGGAAACCAATTATTGAAAAATTCTCAAATAAACTAGCCGGTTGGAAGGCAAAATCGTTATCTTTCGCAGGGAGGGTAACCCTTGCGAAGTCGGTTTTGGGCAGTCTTCCCTCGTATTTTCTTTTGATATTCAAGGCTCCGTCGACCGTTTTGAAAAGATTGGAAAAGATCCGGAGGGATTTCCGTCACACCCCGTTATTTCCACGTTTCACCGGTGGGCCCGGTAGGGGAGTATCGTGACGTACTTGATATCGTCATAGTCAAACAACACAATATATAAATGCACAGCGGAAGCAAAAGATAAATATATTACAATCCGAACATAAAGTAATATCAAAGTATTACAACGGAAAGTAAAGGATCCACAGGCGGATCTTAAAACATAAACATTGTTCAACAGACTTTAGGCGCCTAGAACTTGCAAGATTCCTTATTAACGCCCTGAGCTTCCAGCCAATTTCGTTCAGTACCTGTCACTTAACCTTTTTGGAAAATACGTCAGTTTACACTGGTAAATACAATTAACCGACTCATTTTAAAAAGAGTTTAAGAAAATTGATTTAGATGCACCAGGCACAAAAATATCTTTTATAACTTGGGACAATTACATAAAAATAATCTTGTATACAGATTTACATGTTCGTTGTACGTTCAGGGCCCGATGTAGAAACCGAGTCAAGATTAACAGACACGCCACAAGTATAGGCCCACAAGAGAGTGAGATACCGTTTCCCTTATGCACTGTCAGGTGTATGCCTACACCTCGTGCATAAGGCGTGGCCATTTTATAATACAATGATGTCAAGGATATCCGGGACATGGTCATTAACTCCTAAAGGCTTTAATTTCAAACAATACAGATTAAAGCGGGTTACCTCAATAATTTAATCACAATACGACTAAACATTCAATACCCGACCAAGCGTTATTATTATAATACCGTATCCCAAGCCCGTATAGGGAAAATAAGTTAAGAGTATTTACCTAAGCTAGCAAATGCAATTTATACTCAGCCGTATATTCTAATCAGCAAGCACAAGTACTTCTACTAGGGCTCTTAATCTGGAACGAAGGTTTTATTAACCTATTAGATTCCTAACAGGTCTTATTTAAGTTGTAACTTAGACCGGTTAGTTTTAAGGAACGGTCCACGGTTCATACGCACGATTAAGCGAAGACCGGAATAGAATGTGATTTAGACCCGACAAGTTTGAAGACTTGTATAATATGGGTAAACTAAAAACATTCTGGATTTTGAGATAAAAACGATAAGGTTTGACCCGTTTCGGCTAATTTATGCAAACTACTTACATAAACCGAACCGTACGCGCGAGAGGCGTAACGGGTGTCCATAAGGGTCATATATAGGTTTCCAAAGTTAATATGTCTTAAATATGTTGGGATATCAGTAGGATACCTTCCATTATGCCCAAAACGAGTTTAGTCTCAATTTAACCAATAAGAATCACAGTTATAATTACTGTTCGTGTGTTCGGTCTTGTTATGCACGGATTCCGCACGTCGCACGAGTCGAATCGAAATCGAAACGGAGTCAAAACCAGGACCTACACAATCCACGCGCGATCACGGATTCCGCACGTCGAACGATCGTTACGCAATCGTACGGTGTCAAAACCGATCCTACAATGGTCACGTTCGTGTACGGATTCCGCACGTTACGCGAGTCAAAATCGGTCCAAGCGAAAATTTCTCACACGTGATCCACGGCTTTGTTACGGCTTTCAGTTTAATTTCGGGACGAAATTCCCTAAACAAGGGGAGGCTGTAACACCCCGTGTTTTCACGAGTGAAAGTCAAAGTCAAGGTCAAAGTCAACGACCGATTTCGCGCAACTTGACTCGTAGAAATGTTTTTATTTTATTTATATTATGTGGAGTAAGTGTCGTACATTGCAATAATCGAATCATGTTAGTCGTATTTCAATCGACCTACGACTGTGAAGGATAGGAAGTAACAATGCGATAAAGTCAATCAACTAATAATCAAGCTATGATAATCGAATCGACATCGAATCGTAACTCGAGCTATGTATTTTTACTTGTCGTTTATACGTGTGTGTGTGCCTTACGTGTTACCTGTGCATGTTCATTTATGTTTTGTTGTGGAAATCAAGTGAACTCAATCGAACTCGAAGTCTAACTCGAATGTAATCGAACCCGAACCCGAATTCCGAATCGAACCACGTTATATACGAAGTAGTTGGGACTAAAAGTGATTGATTAGGAAACCCTATCGAATCGCTCGCAATCGAAACCGAAGCGTCGTCGCGCCCGAACGCACCATTCAGTCGACATCCGGACGGATGGCCCATCCGCACGGATTGCCCATCCGCACGGATTGTCAATCTGCACGGATTGCCAGTCCGCACGGATGACCAATCCGCACGGATAAGCAATCCGGGTGACCTGCGATCCGCACAGATAACCCTTTCCCCTTTTGGCATCCTATAAATACCCGGGTCACTCTCCAAACTTTCCACTTTTGGCAAGTGACGACCGACCAGCACACTTTCTTCACCTTTTCTCCGATTTCTCTCAATCCAGGTAAGATCTCGCCCTAAATCTTGTACATTCTTGATCTATGCACACATCTACACCTTTCTATCTTTCAAATCTCAACTTTTAACCGTGAAATCATCAAGATTTGAGGTATTCTCGGGTGACGTCATCATGAAGTTCTCATGAACTTCAAGTGTGACCTCATTCCACCAAGAATAACTCAGATCTGAACGAATCGGATCGGATCAGTTCTAGTCTTCCACTCAATATTAGTTTTCTCATTCTTTTACCCTCAAAAAACGGTACGAATCGGACCAGTTCTAGTCTTCCACTCAATATTAGTGATGCACTAGTCCTAGATCTGGATTCTACCCGCAAGACACCTGATTTCGGGTTAGACCGGAATGACCGTTCTAAACCGCCGACAGGCCGAGTTAGGGTGATTCCTGGCCGGCTTAGTCATTCGGGTAAGAATGAAATTCCAAGTGGTTGCCACGTAATCAGAACGTCTCGATAAAACGACAACAGAAACCAAGAGTAGACGAACGGAACAACCGGAACGAGGAAGTTGTCTGCACGAGTAAGTTGTCCGCACGAGTAGGTTGTCCGCACGGACAAGCTGGTCGCACGGACAGGCTATCCGGACAGGTTGTCATCCGGACGAACTACGCTTGGAACCCACAATCAACCAAGGTTTGAGTATCGACGAATGAATAATCCGTACAGACGACCCTCTGAATGGATTACTCTTCGGATCATGAGATACTAAGACCCTAAGCAATTTCCATCATCCATCCACACGGATTACCATCTGGACGGATTGTCACTGTCCGCACGGATTACCATCCGGACGGACTGTCACCATCCGCACGGACTTCACCAAGTGACTCACCTTTAAGGTTGTGTCCGCACGGATTACCATCCGGACGGATTGTCGTCCGCGCGACCGCCTTGAAGGGTAGAGAAACTTAAAGGTTTTCTAAATGCTACAACGAAAACTTCAAAGCGGAAGCCGTCATACACAAACACGTTCTTAGGAAGAAACAATCCACTCGAATAATTATCCGCACAAACATGTTATCCGCGCGAGTGACTAGTCCGGACGAATTACTAATCCGTATGGATTACTTGTCCGAACGAATAACTTGTCCGCACGGATAACAACCCGCACGAGTGCCTAATCCGGATGGATTACCACTCGCACGGACTGCCAGTCCGCACGATCGGTCATCCTACCCACTCTCACTATGTACTGTTTTACGCGTCACTTATCGTTACGTTATCGAATCTATTCAGGCTAACCGTACTCGCCGAAAAGCGCTCCCTTCAATCCATAATCGCTGTGAGTATACTCGAACCCTTTTTGCTTTTGGCACTTTTGGGTGTTACATACGTTACGAATATTCAAACTACAATTATCACACTACTCAAACTATTTTTAACGCTAACCATTAATGCATGTTATACGTGGCTTATGAATGCTTGTTTGTTATGTTTACACATGGAATGCTGTCTACCTGCCTTAGCAACGATAGTACTATAGTTTGGACTCAGCACCCGTTCACACGGGGGTTGTTAAGGATCTTTTACTTGCATGAATTACGGTGGTAATCATGTATTGCGAACTGCCTCGGGCAGTCAACCCGCAGTCATTGGTATCGATGGATCTATGTCGATAACTAACGTGCTTCATTTCACTATGTGTATGTGCTGGTTATGCGTAAACGAATTCGAACTCTATATGCTATTATCAAACTTGTATGCTCACCTTTACATTTTATGTATTGACTTTATTTTAACGTATGTGACAGGTGCTTAGGTTGTTTCTGTGCTTAACATGCTGGTGATGAAATTGAGGCTAGGGAAGGAGTCCTAGAAACCAACAAATAAATTGTTATGTTTAAATCTGAGTTGTCGGAACAGAATATTTGTCTTGATGTTTGTCTGTAATAATTGTTTAACTATTTGAGATACGGTATGGGACGTATTATTTAATCAAATGGTAATGATAGTTGTTATGGAAACTTCTGGACAATCTGTTTCGCTCAGTGCCATGCCCCGATGATTCCGCCATCGGTTGGGGTGTGACAGATTGGTATCAGAGCCATAACTATAGGGAATTAGGCAAGACTCGACCTAGTCCGGGTCGAAGTCTTAGAGACCTATTCTATAGTTAGGAACCAGCAGACCGACTCAAGTATATCCCTACTGAATTATGTACGAGCTTATTCCTCATTGTTCTCATATAATTTTACACTAGCACTGCACTCGAATTTTCTACTATCAATGAGCAACCAAGTCGAGATTTTGTGTGGAAACCGCAAACTCTCGACTAAAGATTGCTTAATTAACCCGAAATTTTCAATTACAAACGGGGAGAATTATGCCAAATTAGGAGTGAAATCCATATTTTGATGAATAATCTCCTCAATTTTATTAAAAACTGGGACGAAGTTGTAAGATAGGGGTGAAACCCTAACCTTGACGACTTGTCCTGCTTTTATACAAAACTCTCGCCAAAGTCTCGACGGACTCCAACGACCTGAAGTCACCAATACGACCAAAGGGAATTGCGCCAATGCCCAAGAATCGAGGCAAGGGCATAGTCCTGAAGGCAAATTGTGCAAAACAGGATCCTTGTGAATAGTCGAACCACTTTGGTTAGTCGAAGTCTAACAGCCGCAGACAATCTATTTCTTGATTTTATGAGTTTTGACTCTGATGATACTTCGATTTTATGTGATTTATGTGTTTTATGTTTATTTGTTAGCGTTTGAGATACTACCGGTTTCAACCTAATGCTTTTGGCCTTTGCTACCCACACAACACACTACACATCGTTAACAAATCGTTAAATTATGGGCGACTTACGCTACGATATACGCTTGTACCACGCTATTCTCGGACGATCGCAGACTTGAATGATAGGTTTCTGTTTTCTGAATGCCTCTAGTGACTAAGGGCGTATGTGTTTTCCTTGCTACTGTGCTCTGTATGCTTAGGAATTATGTGATTATGTGCTTATGTGATTTTGTGATTTTGTGATATGTATTTACGTAAGTATACGTGTTCCTGAGCTTTAGTAAGTAGTAGACGTGTGAGGTGAGATTCAAATACATGTGTTGAGTTCCGTGGTGATGTCTATTGCAGACAATGTCGTCTGGATCCCTACATGCTCTCTCTCGTCAGGAGAAGAGGGACAAACGCCTTGCTTCCATCATCGCGAAAAGTGTAGCTAAAGCCGTGAGTGATGTTTACGAGAATGCCAGCAAATCATCCGAGGAATCGAGAACCGAAGCTCCCAAAGCTAACGCAAGGCCTTTCAGTTTCAAACAATTCAAGTCGTGTGGGCCGATAGAATTCACAGGTGAAGGAGGTCCTACTGCACTATTCCACTGGTTTGACTCTATCGAGGTTACTCTGCGACAAAGTGGTTGCCCTGATGACCTTCGAACTCTGAACGCTACCGGCGTCTTTCAGTCCCGTGCTCTAGACTGGTGGACGGCCGAGAGGAACAAGCGAGGGAATGATGCAGCCTACGGTCTATCGTGGGATGAGCTCAAGGAAGTCATGCTAGAGGAATTCTGCCCTCCTCACGAACGTCAAAAGCTTGAAGATGAATTTTGGCACATACATCAGAAGGATGGGGACAATGCTGGTCTCACTGCTCGTTTCAAACAGCTCAGCATTATCTGTCCTGATCAGGTCAAGACTCCCGATATGACCATCAAGAAGTACATCCGAGCTTTGCCCGATTGCGTTGCTGATTTCGTGCAAGCGGCTAAGACTACCACAATCGAGGAAACCTATCTGCTAGCCGCTGAAATCAATGACAAAAGGGTTAAGGCTGGGGTATAGGATAAGACCTCCAAGCATCTGCATCAAGCTACCGCTACTGCACCTACTGTTGAACCCACCTCATCAAGCAACAAGAGAAAGAACAAGAGAAAGAACAGCTCCAGCAACAAGAACTGTGCGATCACTGCTGCACCAGTTCAGACTGTACCTGCCCAACAGCGTCAAGTAGCGGCGCCTGTGGCCAATGCACCGCCTGCAAAACGTGCATATACTGGACCACACCCGCTCTGCCCTACTTGCACCTACCACCACCCGACTGCCATTCAATGCCGCTTTTGTGCTCATTGCAACGTATACGGCCACTTTACTGCCAAGTGTCGTATTCGTCAAGCTCCTGCCAATCAAGCTCTACTCACTGCCCCACAGGGTCAGCAAGCTCCTCCGGCACCCGCAGTCAAAGCCAGAGCCTGCTTCTCATGTGGGGACCCGAATCATTTCGCCAACATGTGCCCGAACAGGGTAGTGAAACAAGAACCGCAACCGCAGCAACCACAGCAACAGCAACAGCAGCAACAACAACAGGCCGCACGCGCCAGAACTTTCAATCTCAACGTGCGTCAAGCCCAGGCTGACAACAACGTGGTCAATGGTACGTTCCTTGTGAATGGTATTTATGCTTCATGTTTGTTTGATACTGGAGCCGATAATTGCTTTGTGTCGCTCGAATTTGAGAAACTCCTTAGTCGTAAACGTTCCCAACTATCCTCTGCATTCGATGTTGAAGTCGCTACCGGAAGAACCATTGCTGTTAATTCTGTTATCCGTGATTGTACTCTCGAGCTCAACAATCACATCTTCCCAATCGACCTTATTCCGATGCAACTCGGAAGCTTTGACGTCATAGTAGGCATGGACTTTCTTCGAGAAAACCATGCTGAAGTTGTATGCTTCGACAAAATGATTCGTTTTTCGCTCGCGAACGGTGATTTATTGTGTGTTTACGGTGATACTACTTCAAAAGGGCTCAAGCTTATGTCATGCCTACAAGCTAGCAAGTATCTCCGCAAGGAATACAGGGCTTTCTTGGCTAACGTTGTAGCATCGGAGAAGGAAAAGAAAGAGAAGAAGGAAGTGAAAGACATTCCTGTGGTTTGGGAATTCCCTCGAGTTTTTCCAGAGGACCTTCCCAGACTACCGCCAAGTCGTGATATCGACTTCCGCATTGATCTCATTCCTGGAGCCAATCCTATTGCTAGAGCTCCTTATCGACTCGCGCCGTCCGAAATGCGCGAACTCGCAACGAAACTCCAGGAATTACTTGAAAAAGGCTTCATTCGCCCGAGCACCTCTCCTTGGGGTGCGCCAGTCCTTTTCGTCAAAAAGAAGGATGGATCGTTCAGGATGTGCATCGACTATCGGGAATTGTATAAGTTAACTATCAAGAACCGCTATCCTCTACCTCGAATCGACGATTTGTTTGATCAGCTACAAGGCGCTACGTGTTTCTCGAAGATCGATCTACGCTCAGGTTACCATCAGCTACGCATTCAAGAAGAGGATATACCCAAAACCGCATTTCGCACTCGATATGGCCATTATGAATTCGTTGTCATGCCTTTTGGCCTAACAAATGCACCAGCAGTTTTCATGGATCTGATGAATCGCGTGTGTAAACCATATCTCGACCGTTTCGTCATCGTGTTCATCGACGATGTCTTGATCTATTCCAAGTCGAGAGCCGAACACGCGCAACATCTACGTTTGGTTCTCGAGTTACTCCAGGGGAACCAACTCTACGCCAAATTCTCCAAGTGCGAATTTTGGTTGGGGGAGGTTCAGTTTCTGGGTCACATTGTAAATAGTCAGGGTATTCACGTCGATCCGGCGAAGATTGAAGCTGTTAAGAGCTGGATTACGCCTAAGAACCCGTCTGAGGTCCGCTCCTTTCTCGGACTAGCGGGCTATTATCGACGATTCATTGAAGGATTCTCGAAGATTGCTGTACCACTTACCTCTCTCACGCATAAGGATCAGCCTTTTGTCTGGGGAACCAAACAAGAGTCTGCCTTTCGGACCCTCAAACACATGCTTTGCAATGCTCCTGTTCTCACACTACCCGACGGAAACAATGATTTCATTGTCTACTGTGATGCTTCCAACCTTGGTCTTGGGTGTGTGCTTATGCAACGAGACAAGGTCATAGCTTACGCATCTCGTCAGCTCAAAATCCACGAGAAGAACTATACCACCCATGATCTCGAGCTAGGCGCGGTTGTTTTTGCATTAAAGATTTGGCGACACTACCTGTATGGTACTAAGTGTACGATCTTCACCGATCATAGGAGCCTACAACACATCTTTAATCAGAGGGAACTAAATATGCGTCAACGCCGATGGGTAGAACTTCTCAACGATTACGACTGTGAGATTCGTTATCACCCAGGCAAAGCAAATGTTGTTGCCGACGCACTTAGCAGACGGAGCTATTTGCTTAGCACTCGTAATGTTCAAGCCCAGCACAACCTCGAAACCCTCATCCGCGACGCCCAGCATGCGTGTTTCAACGAACGCACTTTGAAGAAGGAACGAATCTACCACGATGGAGCCCAGCTTGTGAGCAAATCGAATGGGATATTCCACTTTTTAGACCGAATTTGGATTCCCAAGCGAACCGATTTACGACAGATTCTCATGGACGAAGCCCACAAATCCCGATACTCTATCCATCCCGGTGCTGACAAAATGTACCAGGATCTTCGCTATAGGTACTGGTGGCCGGGTATGAAACGGGATATCGCTCTCTACGTCGGAAAATGCCTAACCTGTGCTAGAATCAAGGCTGAACATTAAAGACCCTCTGGCTTACTTGAACAACCACCAATTCCCATGTGGAAGTGGGAGAGTATAGCTATGGATTTCGTGACCAAGCTTCCAACCACGTCATCAGGTTACGACAGCATTTGGGTTGTTGTTGACCATTTGACTAAATCAGCTCACTTTCTGCCAATACGAGAAGACTACAAGGTGGAACGATTAGCCTGAATCTACACCGACGAGATCATTTGTAGACATGGGACGCCTCGTGATATCATCTCTGATCGTGATGCTCGGTTTACGTCACGATTGTGGGAAACGTTTCAAACGGCACTCGGTATAACACTTCATCTAAGTACCGCTTTCCACCCACAAACCGACGGTCAGACTGAAAGAACGATTCGTACTCTTGAAGACATGCTCCGTTCGTGTGTTTTAGACTTCGGTGGTAATTGGGATAAACACCTGCCGTTAGTCGAATTCTTGTATAACAACAGCTACCAGGCTAGCATTCAGATGGCACCTTTCGAGGCATTGTACGGGAGAAGATGTCGATCGCCTATTGTGTGGCACGAGATCGGTCACTTGCAACTAATCGGTTCGGAGCTGCTACAAGAAACAACAGACAAAAATTTCCAAACTCGAGACAACCTAGCGAAAGCTCGGGATCGACAGAAAGTTTACGCCGATAAAAAGCGCAAGCCCCGTGAATTTGGTGTTGGTGACTACGTACTCTTAAAGGTATCGCCTTGGAAGGGTGTAGTCCGATTCGGCAAGAAGGGAAAACTCGCGACTCGATATGTTGGACCTTTTAAGATCCTGGAAAGGATCAGAAAAGTCGCCTACAGACTCGAATTACCGGAGGAACTTAGCAATGTCCACCCGACTTTTCACGTGTCGAACCTCCGAAAGTGCATCGCCGACCACGATTTACATGTCTCTCTAGACGATCTACAAGTGAACGAAACATTACACTTCGTGGAAAAGCCTGTCAAAATCATGGATCGCCAAACCAAGCAGCTCAGGTGCTCACGCATTCCTATTGTGAAAGTCCGATAGGAAGGCAAACGCGGCGCAGAGTTCACTTGGGAACTCGAAAGCGACATGAAGGCAAAGTATCCACAGTTGTTTAGTTAGGGAAGCGTTAGAGAGAAAATGGCTTTGTGATTCTAGTGTTTTGCACGATTTCAAGTTAACCAATAAGAATCACAGTTATAATTACTGTTCGTGTGTTCGGTCTTGTTATGCACGGATTCCGCACGTCGCACGAGTCGAATCGAAATCGAAACGGAGTCAAAACCAGGACCTACACAATCCACGAGCGATCACGGATTCCGCACGTCGAACGATCGTTACGCAATCGTACGGTGTCAAAACCGATCCTACATTGGTCACGTTCGTGTACGGATTCCGCACGTTACGCGAGTCAAAATCGGTCTAAGCGAAAATTTCTCACACGTGATCCACGGCTTTGTTACGGCTTTCAGCTTAATTTCGGGACGAAATTCCCTAAACAAGGGGAGGCTGTAACACCCCGTGTTTTCACGAGTGAAAGTCAAAGTCAAGGTCAAAGTCAACGACCGATTTCGCGCAACTTGACTCGTAGAAATGTTTTTATTTTATTTATATTATGTGGAGTAAGTGTCGTACATTGCAATAATCGAATCATGTTAGTCGTATTTCAATCGACCTACGACTGTGAAGGATAGGAAGTAACAATGCGATAAAGTCAATCAACTAATAATCAAGCTATGATAATCGAATCGACATCGAATCGTAACTCGAGCTATGTATTTTTACTTGTCGTTTATACGTGTGTGTGTGCCTTACGTGTTACCTGTGCATGTTCATTTATGTTTTGTTGTGGAAATCAAGCGAACTCAATCGAACTCGAATGTAATCGAACCCGAACCCGAATTCCGAATCGAACCACGTTATATACGAAGTAGTTGGGACTAAAAGTAATTGATTAGGAAGCCCTATCGTATCGCTCGCAATCGAAACCGAAGCGTCGTCGCGCCCGAACGCACCATTCAGTCGACATCCGGACGGATGGCCCATCCGCACGGATTGCCCATCCGCACGGATTTCCAGTCCGCACGGATGACAAATCCGCATGGATAAGCAATCCGGGTGACCTGCAATCCGCACAGATCACCCTTTCCCCTTTTGGCATCCTATAAATACCCGGGTCACTCTCCAAACTTTCCACTTTTGGCAAGTGACGACCGACCAGCACACTTTCTTCACCTTTTCTCCGATTTCTCTCAATCCAGGTATGATCTTGCCCTAAATCTTGTACATTCTTGATCTATGCACACATATACACCTTTCTATCTTTCAAATCTCAACTTTTAACCGTGAAATCGTCAAGATTTGAGGTATTCTCGGGTGACGTCATCATGAAGTTCTCATGAACTTCAAGTGTGACCTCATTCCACCAAGAATAACTCAGATCTGAACGAATCGGATCGGATCAGTTCTAGTCTTCCACTCAATATTAGTTTTCTCCTTCTTTTACCCTCAAAAAACGGTATGAATCGGATCAGTTCTAGTCTTCCACTCAATATTAGTGATGCACTAGTCCTAGATCTGGATTCTACCCGCAAGACACCTGATTTCGGGTTAGACCGGAATGACCGTTCTAAACCGCCGACAGGCCGAGTTAGGGTGATTCCTGGCCGGCTTAGTCATTCGGGTAAGAATGAAATTCCAAGTGGTTACCACGTAATCAGAACGTCTCGATAAAACGACAACAGAAACCAAGAGTAGACGAACGGAACAACCGGAACGAGGAAGTTGTCCGCACGAGTAAGTTGTCCGCACGAGTAGGTTGTCCGCACGGACAAGCTGGTCGCACGGACAGGTTGTCATCCAGACGAACTACGCTTGGAACCCACAATCAACCAAGGTTTGAGTATCGACGAATGAATAATCCGTACAGACGACCCTCTGAATGGATTACTCTTCGGATCATGAGATACTAAGACCCTAAGCAATTTCCATCATCCATCCGCACGGATTACCATCCGGACGGATTGTCACTGTCCGCACAGATTACCATCCGGACGGACTGTCACCATCCGCACGGATTATCATCCGCACGGACTTCACCAAGTGACTCACCTTTAAGGTTGTGTCCACACGGATTACCATCCGGATGGATTGTCGTTCGCGCGACCGCCTTGAAGGGTAGAGAAACTTAAAGATTTTCTAAATGCTACAATGAAAACTTCAAAGCGCAAGCCGTCATACACAAACACATTCTTAGGAAGAAACAATCCACTCGAATAATTATCCGCACGAACATGTTATCCGCGCGAGTGACTAGTCCGGACGAATTACTAATCCGCACGGATTACTTGTCCGAACGAATAACTTGTCCGCACGGATAACAACCCGCACGAGTGACTAATCCGGACGGATTACCACTCGCATGGACTACTAATCCGCACGGACTGCCAGTCCTCACGGATAGCCATCCGCACGGATGACCTATCCGCACGATCGGTCATCCTACCCACTCTCACTATGTACTGTTTTACGCGTCACTTATCGTTACGTTATCGAATCTATTCAGGCTAACCGTACTCGCCGAAAAGCGCTCCCTTCAATCCATAATCGCTGTGAGTATACTTGAACCCTTTTTGCTTTTGGTACTTTTGGGTGTTACATACGTTACGAATATTCAAACTACAATTATCACACTACTCAAGCTATTTTTAACGCTAACCATTAATGCATGTTATACGTGGCTTATGAATGCTTGTTTGTTATGTTTACACATGGAATGCTGTCTACCTGCCTTAGCAACGATAGTACTATAGTTTGGACTCAGCACCCGTTCACACGGGGGTTGTTAAGGATCTTTTACTTGCATGAATTACGGTGGTAATCATGTATTGTGAACTGCCTCGGGCAGTCAACCCGCAGTCATTGGTATCGATGGATCTATGTCGATAACTAACGTGCTTCATTTCACTATGTGTACGTGTTGGTTATGCGTAAACGAATTCGAACTCTATATGCTATTATCAAACTTGTATGCTCACCTTTACATTTTATGTATTGACTTTATTTTAACGTATGTGACAGGTGCTTAGGTTGTTTCTGTGCTTAACATGCTGGTGATGAAATTGAGGCTAGGGAAGGAGTCCTAGAAACCAACAAATAAATTGTTATGTTTAAATCTGAGTTGTCGGAACAGAATATTTGTCTTGATGTTTGTCTGTAATAATTGTTTAACTATTTGAGATACGGTATGGGACGTATTATTTAATCAAATGGTAATGATAGTTGTTATGGAAACTTCTGGACAATCTGTTTCGCTCAGTGCCATGCCCCGATGATTCCGCCATCGGTTGGGGTGTGACAGGTTTGGGTCCGAGTACATCAGTAAAATAACTTATTTTAACAGGTTACATCAGTTGATGATAAGTCTTATGTGACAAAATGGTTTTAAACCCAAACTATGCGTTTAATACGCGTAAAAAGTCATTTTAAGCGATTTCCGGGTTATACCGGAAATCTGAGTTTTCTGATCATGTTATTAAGTTCAAAATACTCCATTTATTATATAAAATCAGTAGCAATTGGATTGGTGTCAAAATATTATGTAAAACTCATTTTACAAGTAAAAAGGGTATATTTGGCATTTACCGAATTAAGGTGATAACCTTAGGTTATGATCAGTTTAAAAATAATTAAAAATCTTTAAAAATCTCAAAATATTATATTACATCAGTGGGTAAAAGGTTTGGTGTCAAAACTGGGTTTAGATAGGCTTTATGCTAATGACGCCGTTTAAATACTAAAAGGCGTTCTAATTACGTCATTGAGCATAACTCCTAATCTAGACCTCAAACTGATGTGAAAATTTAGGGACATGTTTATAAATCAGTAATAAAGATTATTGTCCTTTCATGTTTCCAAAATTATCGTTTTATGGTCAAAAAGGCATTATGGTCAACATTAAGCAATTAACGGAAACGTGTAAACGAATCGGACAATCAACGATCCAACCACAGAGGGTTATACTATCATGTAACCTGGTCCTAAGGAAGCCCTAAGGCATTTCTAAACCCATCTAAATCGGGTCAGAACTGAAGTCAAAGCAAAAGTCAAAGTTTTGTGACTTTCGGTTCCGAACCGGGTCTAAACAGAAAATTGTCGGATCAAACAAGCTTAGACCAGTTTTTATACTTATTACCAAGTTATATGAGTGATAAAATAGGTTACACGCCTTCTACATTTCTAATTATGCGTTAATTCAAAAATTAGGATCCTGTTGACTTTTTATAATAAATTTTGACCCGACAATTGATCTAGTTAGAGTGGGAATCAGAGGGTGTCCTTTTAAGGGTTTATTACCCACATAAATACCAACTTATAACTACCCTCAATTTGACTAAACACTGGACCAATAATGTTTAATCGATAAGTCAAACCTTAATTACGGCGGTTTGAATTTTAAGCTAAAAGCTAAGCAAAACTCAATTAAGGAAGATCAAGGATACTTACCAAGGTCTAATGCATGATTAGAGATTTTTAGAGAAGGTCCTTGTGCTCCAGGAATGATCAGAAGTGAAGGAATGAAGGGATGATCAAAGTTTGCAACAATGTGGGGCTTTATATAGTGTTCATGATCCACTAAGATCTTTACAAACAATGCTACTAATGATCCCTGATCATCAACAAGTGTCCCTAAGGTCTTAGAACAAGTTTTAGGCAACTCTTGGAAGTGATAAAGGGCATATATGTCGTTTACATGGGCTGAACAGGAAACATAATCGATTTTCTGCATCTGGGCATGGCTTACGGACCGTAAGGTCCAGGTCTTACGGTCCGTAAGGACCTGGTCAGAAATCAGAGACTTTCACTTTTTGACAGATTTAGCCCCTGCACTTCCAAATGCCATTTCCACCACATCCAAGGCCCGTTAAACCATTTTTAAGGCTCTATAATGATGCCTAAGTATGGGGAACATGAAACATGCTCAAAAATATGCCGTATGTCGGTTCGTTTGGTCGTACGGTCACGTTGTTCGGTTAATTACGACGAAACATGGACGGACGCGAAAAACGAACCAAATGACGCGATGAATGGAATTTTATCAAGCCAAACACTGAAATAAGATATTTTAGTGCTTACATAAATTTTTGGGTGTCCGGGGATATTCAGAATGTAAGATATGCGCGTAAACGCAAACTTGTGCGCTTTTTGACACTTTTAGTCCCTGCATGACTTAAAAGTTTATTTTTGCGCACAAAACACCTCTAAGCCTATATCTAAGCTACGAAAAGGATAATTAGGGTATGTATAACTCATGGTCATATTCTGGAAGGTCCGATAACATACGAATCGGTATACTTTAGCAGTTTAACGCTTTAGGTCCCTCTATTGCACAAACTTGCGTAAATCATCATTTAATAGCATTCAAGCCTTATCTAAACCATATTAGGCATTCTTGAAAGTATTATTAAACATGATAATGCTTCAGGCTCGATAAAAGGTCATTCAGAGGTATAATTAAACATATTGACACTTTTAGTCCCTCATACTTGCAAAGTTGCGCGTAACTTCACTTTTGGGCATAAAAGCCTTGGGTGGCCAATGATTGGTAATCCCGAGAGTATAATCAAATATCATGAGGCTCTCGGTTTGTTAAAAGGTCACTCAGAGGTAAGAATTAACATGTTGACGCTTTTAACCCTTTATTGCGCAAACTTTCAATTAATTACACAAACGGTTACACTTGATTAACAAGTGGCTCATTTGTGAATATAAAACCATAAAAGGTTATTTAGAAACTTATTTTAGGTATGATAATACTTCCAGTTCTTTCATAATTAAGGTTTTTTGATTTTTCGAAAAATTAGTCCCTTATATTCAAGGTTTGATTTTACTAGGGTTTATTACACGTGTCAATACATCATTGGATGTGATTTTACGAGGTGTTACATCCTCACCCCCTTAAAAGAAAACTCGACCTCGAGATTTGCTTAAAGTAAAGGAAGTACTTTCTGTCTTATATTGAACTTAATCTCTGTAGTATATCTGGAGCTTTTCCAAGCTCCCAAGTTAACCTTTATAATGGGTACATGTATCCTTTTGGAGCTTCTACACCTGTCGATCCTTAATCGACATAGGTTGCTCATTATATCATAAATCTGCATATCATTATGTGATAGTGCTTCTTGACTTATTGGCAAAACACATCCTTCAGCCACTAGTGTGCAATGTATTGCGAGCTCCGCCAAGCTCCTTAAACAGGTTTTAGCTTATAAGCTACTTGATCTTGATACATTCGATTTCCTTCGAATGATTCTATATATTCAGAGCTTAACTAGCCTGATAATTTAACAAACTTGGCACACCCTTCCTGGGTGATATCTTTTGTTGAACCTTAGTCCTTAACAAGAATTTAGGAGGGTTGCTACTTTCATTAATTCTTGATTTTCTGCCGAATACTGGCAACTTACTGATGATTAGGGATTTGTATGATCTTATCTGTTGCTTCCAATGCAACTTTCGGATCCTGTTAAGTGGACTTCCCAAAGTCTCGTCCATCCAACGGGTGTTTTGATATTTCATCTATACAAGGTCTCCAAGGGAGCCACCTTGATACTTATATAACAACTATTGTAGAAAAGCTTATCTTAAGGTGAGATGGTTATTCCAACCATTGCTCAAAGCTAATCTTAAGGAGTAGCTAATCCTTACAGTTAGTCGAACAAATCAACGATCCTGGGCAGCTGATGGCAATTCTTAATCGTTTCCTAATTAGGGTTGCGGTAACAATGCATAAGCAAAATGAACCGTCTTTCATAATTAACTATACCGAATTCTCAGGATATTGAGTTAGGCTATATGAATCTATATCTTAAACTTACTTAACCAGGGTTTTTGATTCTCCCAATGATGGTGCTAGCTGTCTTGGAGATTTCATAATGATACAGCCCTAAATGGTATATAAACCTTAACTCTACCTGCCTCTCAGGGGTAAACAGGGAAATCTTAGGAGAAGATAATCAAGGTACAAGGGGGTTACAGAGATTTTCAAATCTCGGGCTCCAGTTCATTCATATTTTCCTGTGTCAGATAAGTGGCATATTTACGTTACGAGTCCACAGATTTAATCAAAGACACTTACTTGGAAAATTCCATTCTGGGTATCTTCTTTGAATACCATTAGTTGACTTTAGTACCATATGACCATTGGAATATCCTTGTGGTTCCATGCATTAAACCTCCATACTGATCAGGCATGGAAGCAATCTATGGAACTTATTAAGATACATCAATTCTCATACAACGGTTTTGTCATATCATTTGGTATTCGTAATCAATAGGGATCAAAGAGATATCAATTACATGCGAATGTATTTTATCTGAAGAGATGGTACATTAGAATTTTATGATTGATGATTTCTGACAGGAACAGAAGAAATGGTTCCTATGATTTTCGTCTGTAAGTTTTACCTTACACTTAATATCTTGTAACATTCCTATTTTTATCATATAAGATTATTGATTTGGTTAAATTTATTAACCACTAGTAACTAGTTTATTTTTAATATAAATATTCAACCCAAATAATTTTAAACACTATTTTATATATAGTTGGTTGAAATATTATTCTAATTAGTTGACCTGTAAATGGGTGACCATTCTAAATAAAATAAAAGTATATAAAAACTTATATTATTAGATAGGTATGTTATGGGTAAGTTGATTATTAAAAATATGAAGTTCCTAGACGGGCACATGAACCGTATAATAATTAAATTATAAAATACATTGTATTTTGAACCTACTCTGTTTTTAATAATACTTGGTTCAAAATGTAGATAATATTATTCTCGTTCTAAAAGTATATTCGTTATTTTATAAAACTTAGTATTTTAGAAATTATACGCGCCAAATAAGTAAAAGCAATTAAATTAATTATAATATATAATAATTAAAAATTAAAACACATTGAAATAGAATATGGACGTATGTGTCCAATTTAAAATAAAATAATAAAGATAATAAATTAATGGATATAATAATATATAATAATAAACTAATAATAATTAAATTAAAATTTAAAGTGGAAGTATCAGACATAAAAGCCACCACTATGTGTCCCACATGAATTCATTCAATTGATACGTGTCTATATAAGAATAAAATAATAAATATGAATGTACTCATATGGATAACAGGATAAGAAGAAACAAGCTTAACATCCACGCCAACTTTCACATATAAATATTGCCTATCATTTCAAATTCAGAATTGTTCAAACTCTTCTTTTCCTTTTTCTTTGCTGGGTCTGTCGCCTCCTTTCTTTTCATATAAACCCATAATAATAATAATAATAATAATAATGATAATAATGATAATAATAATAATAATAAAGCCTTGTTTCGTTTTAAGTGTTTTAACTCCTGATCACCGCTACCCTTTCCGATTGATCTGAGCCTCATAACATATGTCAGGGCTCTGCCCGACTAAGTTGTTGGGATTCGGTCTCGGGACATCGGGATAAGGTTGAATGAGGGGTACTATACTTAACACGAGTGTATTATATATTTTTAAATAGCTCAGAAGTTATACCCAATATTCTACCAGGAGTCTTTTTAATTGAACCCTAAAGTTATAAAGTGGGTCCATTCCCTTTTCTCACCGTTTTATTCCCTTTTTGTCCCAAACCATAACAACTCTCACCAAAACTATTATTATTATTATTATTTATATTTTTTCTAAAAAGAAACCCTAATTGAGACACCCAAGTAATCCTGCACAATCCCTAAAATTTTCAGAACAATCAGAATCAGAATCAGGGCCCCTAAAACTCAGGGGGGGTATTTCCTACTTGACGATTATCCTAATAACTTGCTGTCTAATTCGAAATTTCTCGTTCTGTCGACTCAGCAAGCCTACACACACGTGGCTACCCTATGACCCTTCGTGTCCCTTACGGACCGTAAGGGATGAGGCTTACGGTCCGTAAGCTGGGGTCAATTTTGTGTATAAATAGTAGAGATTTGGACTTGATTTTTGGCTTCAGTTCGACGTAAAAACTCCAAATATACGTTGAGATATTGTCTGAATACTACAAAAACACACACGATTCACGAAGTGCTGCCGCAATACAGGGTAATAACTCGATCGCTGCTACGATTCAATGTCCGATCGATTGAAACTATCCGACCGGATGTTTAAGTGCTATCCTTTGTCATTAATCGTGATTCCGACAGGGTGTTTGAGTACCACCCGAACTCGGGGAATACTCTGTCATTCGTTGTGAATCCGATGGATGTTTTAGTGATTGCACTTTGTCATTCGTTGTGAGGGTTTTAATCTCGTGAGTTATCGTAATTGCTGTATTAAGTTACCTACCTAGTTCGTGTGCACTAGGTTACAAGGCTAAAACAATAGGCTAAGCTCTGCCTGTATAAATCTGCAATATCAAGACTAATCAGTAGGCTAAAACTCTGCCCATATGAATCTGCATGCTTATAATGTGAGTCATTCTCTTTTTATCAAATTTGATTTCAAAAGCATGTTTATTTTCAAGGTTATAATTACAGGGATTAAGTCTTTGTAATCACCAAATTACAGCCGGTATGTGGGGTTTTGTATACATTACTTGATAATCTTCACCATTGGACAACGAGTTAGCCAAGGGGTAATATGACCATAGTCACAGACACCATTGGACAACGGGAGGGCCAATGGGTCGAGTGACAAATACCGTGGGTATATGGTTGATATCAGAAACATTGTAATCGTTCTTAATACTGTAGATTATAACAAAAGTGTCGTTTTAGCAAAATAGAATGATTCACTCAGTATTTCCAGCTGACAAAACCTTTTTAAAACGTGTTTCAGGTAATTACAGTAGATCGGAGTAAGAGTTGGATCCGGCACTGAAAGGCTTCAAGAAGTGGCATATTTAATTAATTAAATCAAATTAAGAAATATTGTTTTATGTAATAAAATTTATCTTTATTAAAGCTACCATTGTAAAACAAGGGTTTATCCCATCTATTTAATAAAATCCGGTGTTTTTAAACTCTGATATTTTTCCTAACTCACGGTCCTGATGAAATTTCCGCTGCAATATTTTTCAAAATAATCACTGGTACCACTTGGCTGTTCGCTGCTCCCGATTCCGTCCAGGGTGGGTCAAGGGTCGTGACATATCTAGGGTTCTTATGAAAGATTTTAAAGGTTTGCTATACTTATAGTTTATGAAGGATTTGGAACAAGTAGCATTCGGCTCTTTGAACTTTTTCACGATCTCCTTCACAGTTTTTTTCCAAAAGCTGCGTCTTATCATAGTTTGAAGAACATCTTTGGAAATTCTAGGGTTTACAATTGTAGCATCATTAGCATGCGTCACATTATCAATGGCGCAATTGACTGTTGTCTTATCCGAGTTTGTCATACTCAAAATTTGGTTCCTATTACCAGATGAATCATTTACTTAGTTGCAATCCAACAACTGCTATTCATCACCCTAATGGCCTTAACATATACTAACCATGGTTTCATTAAACTATACAGGCCAATATAGTACGAACATTCTCTATGAATGTCCTGTAGATATGTATATATATATCAATTTTACTTAGCCTAGGCCATAGAAGATGTAACACCTCGAAAATTCACGTCCTATAATGTGTTGACACGTGTCATATGTTTGAACGTGTGGAAGAATGTTATAGAGGGATTAAAGTTGACAAACATGGAAAGTATGTGAATATACGTATTCTAAATGTCAACAGTGAATAAATAAATTGTACATTAACCCTACATGATGCTCATACCTTCAAACGAATAAATCATGGATCATACGAAGCTAAATATAAAAGAAAGTGAGAGATTACAAACTACAGGGGTTAAATGTGTCAACATGTTTAAGTTATACCTCTGAGTGACCTTTTGACAAACCCGAAGCTTTGTAATGATTAATTATGCTCACTAGAATGCACGATATAAATTTCATAAAGTTTCGTTATCGTATGAGAAAGTTATGATCAAATTCGTATACAAGGGGTTAAAGCGTCAACGTTGAAAGTTATGACTTTTCGGGTAACAATAAAGTTAACCGAGGACTTAACAAAGTGGGTATATGTCTTAAAGCCCTATAAGTCAATTTGGAGGGTTCAAAGTGTAAGGAATAAAGTCGAAGCAAAGTTTCCAAGAGCCAAGGACCAAAACATAAAAATCTAAAATTTGATTTGGTGCAGGAGGGGTGTCGCGCGACGCGAGGCCCAAGGTACGCGTGACGCCTAGGGTCATCTGATCCGAAAACTTTGGGTTCTTGTCTTCCATTTGCATTCTAACCGACTTATAAATGATTTTTCACATCTTGGGCGACCCCTAGGCAACCCCTAGACACTTAGGGACATCTAGAAGTGATCCATGGCCCTTGTTAGACTTGTGTGTCAATGATCCATGAGTTCTTGAGCACTATATAAGGCCACAAGGTTGCAACCAATTCTTCACACCTTCCTTCAGCATTTCTGATCATTTCTGGAGCTCCAAAGCAGGCTCAAGTGATCACTAATCATGCAAAGGACTCTAGTAAGTATGCTTAACCTTTCGTAGTTAAGTTTTTGCTTAGTTTTAGCTTAAAAGTCAAACCGTCGTAATTAACAGTTGACTTAGCGATTAATCATTGATGGTTCAATGATTAGTCGAATTGAAAGTAGTTATAAGTTGGTAATTATGTGGGCATTAAACCCTTAAAAGGGCACCCTCTGATTACCACTCTAACTAGGTCAAATGTCGGGTCAAACTTGTTATTAAAAAGTCAACAGAATGCTTATTTTCTAATTTATGCATAATTAGCAATGTAGAACATATACAACCTGTTTGATCATTAATATAACTTGGTAATTAGTATAAGAACATGTCTAAACATGTTCAACCCGACAATTTTCTGTTTAGACCCGGTTCGGAACCGAAAGTCGCAAAGCTTTGACTTTTGCTTTGACTTCAGTTCTGACCCGTTTTGGTATGTTTTAGAAATGCCATAGAGATTCTTTAGGACCAAGTTACATGCTAGTATAACCCTCTGTGATTATACACCTTGGTTCATTAGTTAACCAATTAATATGCATGATTCCGTTAATTGCTCATATGTCGACCATTATGCCCTTTTCACCTTAAAACGTGATTTTTGAAAATGTAAAAGAGTAGAAACTTTAATTACTGATATATAAACTTGCACCCAAAATTTGACTTCAGTTTGAGGTGTAGATTGAGAGTTATGCTCATTAGCGTAATTAGAAGCTTCTGTAACGATTAAACGGCGTAATTAGCATATGGCCTATCTAAGCCTACTTTTTTATATCAAACTTATGACCCACTGATGTAATATATTATTTTGGGATTTTTGAAGATTTTTAATTAATTTTAGGCTGAGCATAACTTATAGTCATAGGCTTAATCCGGTAATTGTCGGTTTTTCCCTTACGGGCTATAAAATGAGTTTTACATATCTAATTGAATCCAAACCTTTTGCTACTGGTTTTAAATGATAAATAAATTATTTTAAGCCTTATGGAATAATAAAAATATCAGCTTTATGTATAGAACCCGGAAATGGCTTCTAATCGCCTTTTTAAGCGTTTTTAACGCATAGTATGTACTAGAATTATTTTAAACATACAAGGGTTGATACCTACTGATATTTTAAGTAAATTATAATATTTTAACAGTAAGCAAAAGTTTCTTAACTCAGACTTCAGTTTTGAGCTTTCCGGCTTATGTGAAATTACCAAAATGCCCCTACGGTGCATAGATTGGTTATAATTGATAAATTTCACATATATACTTTACCCTACTGTTATAACATATTAAACTAAGTATTTTTGCTGATTATATCAGACCTGTAACTCAGGATAATACTTAAACTCTTTTATAACCTTGTAATTGACCAAACTACCCCTACGGGGCATAGTTTGTGTTTAAATTCGTTTCGGGCATAATAAAAGACATCTTACTGATGTCACAACATATTTGAAGCATATTAACTTAGGAAACCTGTATAGGGCTCTTACGGATACCCGTTACGCTTATTACGCGTTCGATTCGGTTTATGTAACTAGTTTACATAAATTAGCCGAAACGGGTCAAACCTTATCGGTTTTATCTCAAAATCCAGAATGTGTATAATGTACCCATATTAAGCAAGTCTTCAAACTTTTCGGGGCTAAATCACATTCTATCCGGTCTTCGCTTAATCGTGCGTACGAACCGTATCTTTGAAACTAACCGTTCTAAGCTTAAGCTTAATTAAAGACCCGTTAGGATTCTAATAGGTTATTACAAACCTTTGTTCCAGAATAGGAGACCAGTAAAAGCTACTTGCATTTGCTTATTGTGATTATTACTTTGCTCAGGTAAATACTTTTAACTTATTTTCCCTATACGGGCTTGGGTTACGGTATATAAAATACCGCTTGGTCGGGCATTAAATCTTCCATCGTATGGTGGTTAATTGAATAATTTGATCGGCCCGTTTAAATTGTTTTGTTTACTTAAAGCCTTTGGGGGGTTAATGACCATGTCCCGGATATCCTTGGCATCATTTTACGAAATGGCCACGACCTAAGCGCGGAGTGTAGGCGTACACTCGTCAGTGCATAAATAGTTGATGTGGTGTGTCTATTGATCTTTAACCCGGCACGCTCCGGGCTACTGAACGCATAAGGAACATGTAATTCTTTTACAAGATTATATATTTAAATGATTATCCCAAGTTATAAAATGTTTATGCCACGTGCATCCAAATCAATTTTTAATCATTTTCTAAAATGAGTCGGTTAATTGTATTTACCAGCGTAAACTGACGTATTTTCCCAAAAAGATTAAATGCAGGTACTAAGCGTAATAGGCTGGGATTTCTCCTTAGCATCAATAGAAGTCTCGCAAGCTTAAGATGCCTAAAGTCTGTTGAACTACTATTTATTTTTGATCCTTCTGTGGACAAACTTTCAACTGTTGTGATACACGATATTACAATATTTTATTTGGTTGAAATATATCTTTTCATTTGCTTCCACTGTGCATTTAAATGTTGTGTTGTTTGACTATTATGTTGCCAACCACGTCACGATACTCCCCACCGGGTCCACCGGTGACACGTGGAATCTGGGGTGTGACAGAAGACCATTAATGGCAATTAAGGTTTGGACCTAGTCCATCACCTTTTTGACAGGGGATCAATTATCACATCTGTCTTGATCATATTGATGATTTTGGATAGCTTGAAAGCTTGACATTAGGATATCAGAAAAGAGTGATTCCTAATAGATATAAAATATCAATCTAAGATTTGTTGGAGCATTTTCTATAGTATCATCGGCCAATTTCTACCTCGCATTAATTGACCGGAGTCCTAATCAGGCGGAGATAACGGTTCTCAACATTTATCGTTTATTATAGAATCATATGTGCCAGCATCATATAGATTTCTACATAAACTGCTTGATAAGGAAAGGTACCTGCTATATAGTTATTATTCTGCACCATCTCCTGGGCGTTCATCTGGAAGGCTCATGCGTTTGTTTTCTTGGCCTCTTCGGGCTTCTTCTGATTCCTAGGGCAATTAGTCTTGATATGCCCCTTCTCGTTGCAACCATAACAGGTTGCGTCTTTCAACTTCTTGCATTCCAAGGTCTTATGTTCCTTAGACTTGCAAATCCCACAAGGTAGGGGCTGAGATTCAAATCTGCATTTCCCGAGGTGGTATTTCCGACAGGTCTTGCACCTGGTCTTCTCACCCGACTGCTGGCTTTCTTTCCTAAACCCAGAACTCTTCATAGAATCAGTGTTTCCCTTGTGCTTCTTCTCTGACCCTCATGAGTTATCATCCTCACGCTTCCTCTTACTTTCTTCAGAATTCTTTAGCGATCTCAACCTGACCGCATCTAAAGTAAGGGACAGAGAGAGATCAGCTGCTGACCTAAACGTAGCAGGTCTTGAAGCCTTAACACTGGCTTTCATTTCTGGGGCTAAACCCCCAATGAAGCGAGCAATTCTCTTGGGTTCTGGTGTTACTAGGTAAGGAACCAGTCTGGACAGGGTATTGAAACTGGTGAGGTAAGCTTGACAATCTAAGTTTGTCATAACCAACGATAAGAAATCTGACTCGATCCTCTCGACCTCGTGTTGAGGGTAGTAGTTCTCCATAATGCGAGCAACAAACTGTTCCCATGACATGTTGTAGAGTGGCATTTTCCCAGCAGCTTGAATGAGAGACTTCCACCATGCTAGTGCTTCTCCCTTGAACGATTGGGATACATACTTCACTACATCCTTTTCAGCACAACCGCTGATATCGACAACTATGTCCATTTCATCCAACCAGGTCATACAATCAATTACCCCTTTCTCCCCAGTGAAATCCCAGGGTTTGCAGGAAACAAAGTATTTATAGGTACAGGACTTGGTACGCGGTTCATTATCGAACACTATCATCTTGGATGGAACACTATTTTGATTAGATGAATGTCGATCATCATCCTTCTTTGGTTCATCCTTCTTGGAGGGTGGCTTGCTATGAGGCTCTGAATGAGTTTTTGGGACAGACTTAGAGTGGGGTACAGATGAGGATTTACTATGAGTCCCACTATACTCCCTGAATTGCTCATCTACAGCTTTAGATACAGCTGTATCAATCATTGTACGAAGTTCTCCTCTAGTTATATTAATCTTATCATCATCGCGGTTTTCCAGAGGATGACTGTTTATCTCATCAGAGTCAGCCATGTAGTTTTAATTGCTACAAAAAGAAAATAAGGGCAAGGTTTATTTAGAAGCCCATACAGTACTATTGTTCTTGACGATTTATTAACCATGTTTTTAATACACATTTTAGTTAATTTGCTAAATATATAGTTGTTCAGGATCTTTATCATAATCCTAAATTATAAGTTAATAATAGCACAAAAAAGGCCTAGTCACGTAGACAAGTTTAATTTATAAGCCCAGATTTTTTTATGGAATCGAGGCATTAAGGTTTGAATCAAAGTTCATTACCTTTTCTTGACAGGGAGTTGTAGGCTACTACTGTCTTTAGTCCCAGAGGACGTTAATTATAGCCCGTGGGCACTTCATCCATAAGGGATGATTATATAAATAAGGGAATTTAGAATAACCCATTTAAGAATGACTTATGTGATTTCATCGTATCACACGCTGCCAAGCATGTTAATATGCTTTCAGATATTTTAACAAGGATTTGAATCTTTTGAATAAGTTTTTCCATCTTGGCCATGTCTGCAATGACATTTAGGCTAGGTTTTACCCTTTAGATTCTCTTTAATATTTAACGCAGAACAATCCTAAATTGAAATGTTAACAAGGATCTGAATCTAATTGAGGAACCACCATCTTGGCCCTGTCTTAAAGTGACACATGGGCTAGGTCTTGTTCTTTTTAGATTTTGCCATTTTATTATAATGGTAGATCTTATAATATAGGAATGATATTTTAAATATAATCGTTCCATTAAAATTTAAACAAGTATATGGTTGCCCTAAACGGGACTTCTACAGAAAATGACTTGCCCATGCAAGGGCTAATCAGAAGAATAACAAAAGAACCAAATAAGGACACAATAAAACGAATTAGGATTTGTCCTATGTTATTGTCTAGACACAAGAATGTGCAACTGTGTAACTGAGATTAAACACAAAAGGCTAGTGTTTAATTCACTCAGTGTTGGCTCTGATACCAACCTGTCAGACCCTGTTATTTCCATGTTTCACCGGTGGGCCCGGTAGGGGAGTATCGTGACGTAGTTGATATCGTCATAGTCAAACAACACAATATATAAATGCACAGCAGAAGCAAAAGATAAATATATTACAATCCGAATATAAAGTAATATCAAAGTATTACAACGGAAAGTAAAGGATCCACATGCGGATCTTAAAACATAAACATTGTTCAACAGACTTTAGGCGCCTAGAACTTGCAAGATTCCTTATTAACTCCCTAAGCTTCCAGCCAATTTCGTTCAGTACCTGTCACTTAACCTTTTTGGAAAATACGTCAGTTTACACTGGTAAATACAATTAACCGACTCATTTTAAAAAGAGTTTAAGAAAATTGATTTAGATGCACCAGGCACAAAAATATCTTTTATAACTTGGGACAATTATATAAAAATAATCTTGTATACAGATTTACATGTTCGTTGTACGTTCAGGGCCCGATGTAGAAACCGAGTCAAGATTAACAGACACGCCACAAGTATAGGCCCACAAGAGAGTGAGATACCGTTTCCCTTATGCACTGTCAGGTGTATGCCTACACCTCGTGCATAAGGCATGGCCATTTTATAATACAATGATGTCAAGGATATCCGGGACATGGTCATTAACTCCTAAAGGCTTTTATTTCAAACAATACAGATTAAAGCGGGTTACCTCAATAATTTAATCACAATACGACTAAACATTCAATACCCGACCAAGAGGTATTATTATAATACCGTATCCCAAGCCCGTATAGGGAAAATAAGTTAAGAGTATTTACCTGAGCTAGCAAATGCAATTTATACTCAGCCGTATATTCTAATCAGCAAGCACAAGTACTTCTACTGGGGCTCTTAATCTGGAACGAAGGTTTTATTAACCTATTAGATTCCTAACAGGTCTTATTTAAGTCGTAACTTAGACCGGTTAGTTTTAAGGAACGGTTCACGGTTCATACGCACGATTAAGCGAAGACCGGAATAGAATGTGATTTAGACCCGAAAAGTTTGAAGACTTGTATAATATGGGTAAACTAAACACATTCTGGATTTTGAGATAAAAACGATAAGGTTTGACCCGTTTCGGCTAACTTATGCAAACTAGTTACATAAACCGAACCGTACGTGCGAGAGGCGTAACGGGTGTCCATAAGGGTCATATACAGGTTTCCAAAGTTAATATGTCTTAAATATGTTGGGATATCAGTAGGATACCTTCCATTATGCCCAAAACGAGTTTAGTCTCAATTTAAGCCCCGTAGGGGTATTTTGGTCATTTTAAATATTTTAAAAGAGATTAAATATGATTCTGAGGTTCGGGTCCGAATACATCAGTAAAATAACTTATTTTAACAGGTTACATCAGTTGATGATAAGTCTTATGTGACAAAATGGTTTTAAACCCAAACTATGCGTTTAATACGCATAAAAAGTCATTTTAAGCGATTTCCGGGTTATACCGGAAATCTGAGTTTTCTGATCAGGTTATTAAGTTCAAAATACTCCATTTATTATATAAAATCAGTAGCAATTGGATTGGTGTCAAAATATTATCTAAAACTCATTTTACAAGTAAAAAGGGTATATTTGTAATTTACCGAATTAAGGTGATAACCTTAGGTTATGATCAGTTTAAAAATAATTAAAAATCTTTAAAAATCTCAAAAAATTATATTACATCAGTGGGTAAAAGGTTTGGTGTCAAAACTGGGTTTAGATAGGCTTTATACTAATGACGCCGTTTAAATACTAAAAGGCGTTCTAATTACGTCATTGAGCATAACTCCAAATCTAGACCTCAAACTGATGTGAAAATTTAGGGACATGTTTATAAATCAGTAATAAAGATTATTGTCCTTTCATATTTCCAAAATTATCGTTTTATGGTCAAAAGGGCATTATGGTCAACATTAAGCAATTAACGGAAACGTGTAAACGAATCGGACAATCAATGATCCAACCACAGAGGGTTATACTATCATGTAACTTGGTCCTAAGGAAGCCCTAAGGCATTTCTAAACCCATCTAAATCGGGTCAGAACTGAAGTCAAAGCAAAAGTCAAAGTTTTGCGACTTTCGGTTCCGAACCGGGTCTAAATAGAAGATTGTCGGATCAAACAAGCTTAGACCAGTTTTTATACTTATTACCAAGTTATATGAGTGATAAAATAGGTTACACGCCTTCTACATTTCTAATTATGCGTTAATTCAAAAATTAGGATCCTGTTGACTTTTTATAATAAACTTTGACCCGACAATTGATCTAGTTAGAGTGGGAATCAGAGAGTGTCCTTTTAAGGGTTTATTACCCACATAAATACCAACTTATAACTACCCTCAATTTGACTAAACACTGGACCAATAATGTTTAATCGATAAGTCAAACCTTAATTACGACGGTTTGACTTTTAAGCTAAAAGCTAAGCAAAACTCAATTAAGGAAGATTAAGGATACTTACCAAGGTCTAATGCACGATTAGAGATGATTAGAGAAGGTCCTTGTGCTCCAGGAATGATCAGAAGTGAAGGAATGAAGGGATGATCAAAGTTTGCAACAATGTAGGGCTTTATATAGTGTTCTTGATCCACTAAGATCATGACAAACAATGCTACTAATGATCCCTGATCATCAACAAGTGTCCCTAAGGTCTTAGAACAAGTTTTAGGCAACTCTTGGAAGTGATAAAGGGCATATATGTCGTTTACATGGGCTGAACAGGCAACAGAATCGTTTTTCTGCATCTGGGCATGGCTTACGGACCGTAAGGTCCAGGTCTTACGGTCCGTAAGGACCTGGTCAGAAATCAGAGACTTTCACTTTTTGACAGATTTAGCCCCTGCACTTCCAAATGCCATTTCCGCCACATCCAAGGCCCGTTAAACCATTTTTAAGGCTCTACAATGATGCCTAAGTATGGGGAACATGAAACATGCTCAAAAATATGTCGGATGTCGGTTCGTTTGGTCGTACGGTCACGTTGTTCGGTTAATTACGACGAAACACGGACGGACGCGAAAAACGAACCAAATGACGCGACGAATGGAATTTTATCAAGCCAAACACTAAAATAACATATTTTAGTTCTTACGCAAACTTGTGCGCTTTTTGACGCTTTTAGTCCCTGCATGACTTAAAAGTTTATTTTTGCGCACAAAACACCTCTAAGCCTATATCTAAGCTACGAAAAGGATAATTAGGGTATGTATAACTCATGGTCATATTCTGGAAGGTCCGATAACATACGAATCGGTATACTTTAGCAGTTTGACGCTTTAGGTCCGTCTATTGCACAAACTTGCGTAAATCATCATTTAATAGAATTCAAGCCTTATCTAAACCATATTAGGCATTCTTGAAAGTAATATTAAACATGATAATGCTTCAGGCTCGATAAAAGGTCATTCAGAGGTATAATTAAACATATTGACACTTTTAGTCCATCATACTTGCAAAGTTGCGCGTAACTTCACTTTTGGGCATAAAAGCCTTGGGTGGCCAATGATTGGAAATCCCGAGAGTATAATCAAATATCATGAGGCTCTCGGTTTGTTAAAAGGTCACTCAGAGGTAAGAATTAACATGTTGACGCTTTTAACCCTTTATTGCGCAAACTTTCAATTAATTACACAAACGGCTACACTTGATTAACAAGTGGCTCATTTGTGAATATAAAACCATAAAAGGTTATTTAGAAACTTATTTTAGGTATGATAATACTTCCAGTTCTTTCATAATTAAGGTTTTTCGATTTTTCAAAAAATTAGTCCCTTATATTCAAGGTTTGATTTTACTAGGGTTTATTACACGTGTCAATACATCATTGGACGTGATTTTACGAGGTGTTACAATTTCATCTGGGAAAGAACGACGGCTCTTACAAGATGAGATGGGTTAGGTGGGAGAAACTCATTAAATCAAAAAGCAGAGGTGGCCTGGGTATCGGGGGGATCAGGGAGTTCAACATAGCTATGCTTGTAAAATGGTGGTGGAGACTGAAGGACGACCCGAGTCAGGTTTGGGCTAGGGTAATTTATTCCATTCATAAGACGTCATCGGATATTAAATTGATTCCGATCAAGAAATCGGTCCCGGGCGTTTGGAAGGACATTGGTTCGATGGATGAGGTGCTTGCCAAGGAAGGCCTCGGAATAAAAGATAAATTAAAAGTTTCGGTGGGGGATGGGTCGAATACCCGTTTTTGGAAAGATATTTGGCTTGGTCAGACTACCCTTAAAGATAGATTTCCGGACATCTTTCTTTAAGCAAAAAATAAAAATGGTTCGGTCTCAGAGTGTGTGGTCGATCACCCCAGGCTACGTCAATGGGTGTGGGAATGGGAGAGGGCCCCAGCGGATGAAAACGAATGGAGACAATTCGGGTCGATCATGGCTGCGCTTCATCAGGTCTCTTTATCGGAATGTAAGGAAAAATGGGTGTTTGAAAATAATGAAGGTGATCCCTTTTAAGTTAAGGATCTGAGAAAGCAAATCGCGGATTCTTCGGAGCCTAGTGATGTGGTTCAACCGTTTTTCTGGAATAACTGGGCAACGCTAAAAGTTAACTTTCTGGCGTGGCGCGCGATAATGGGTAAGGTGGCGTCTAAGATCGGGTTGATAGAGAGGGGTGTTATCATCCAGCATCAAGTCTGCGACAGATGTGGGCTCGGCAGCGAGGATGCCAACCACCTTTTTGTGTCGTGTCTCTTCGCTAGAAGCATTTGGTGGAACATTTTCGCTTGGATGAGAATTCCGTTTCCGGTGACGACAACCTCGCTTTCCGACATTTTCGAGACTATTGCTAACAGTCCGGGTTCTAGCCGGTGGCGGAAAATAGTGCACCTCGTGGTTCTGGCCACTACATGGAGAATTTGGTTCGCTCGCAACAAAAAGACTTTCGAAGACTTTTTCGTGCTGGTAAACAGAATAGTGGAGATGATAAAGGAAGATTCTTTTCTTTGGGTTCGCCATAGGAAGAAGTCTCATGACTTGGTTTGGAACAAATGGATCGAATTTGACATCCTAGATCTATTGTAACTTGTCTTGTGTCGTTTTTCTTTCTGTTGTTTCTTGGTTTGTTTCTTTCCAGCTCCTTGCTGGGTTCTATATATATATATAGAATTTTTGCCGTTCAAAAAAAAATATTAAAGGTCCAATAGAATTGAGAACTTGAAGTTGTCGGCTTAGTGGGTTTCTTGGCCCAATCACATTTAATATCAAAACAAGATTCATTAAATGATAATTGTCAGGGCCATTAATATTCTCGAGACTATAATATAATTGAGTAATTCAAGGTTGCTTGTGATATAAAAATTTGTCGGCTATCTTTGAATTGATTGCACATGTGATTTCATTAAGGATCATATTAAATCATAATAGTTTGTCGGCCACTGAAGTAATGAGTTGATAATCATATATAGCGGCCCAATCACTTTATATCAAAAAACTTTGTCGGCATTTGGTTTCATATAATCCATTTTGCATGTGATTTACTTTTAATGGTGGCGTTTATTTTCAAAGTGTGTCAGAAAAATTGAGTCAGATTACATGTGAGGTCATATAATATCAAAGTTGCATGTGATTGTGCATTGATTGTCAAGTTTCATTATTGAAGTCAAAGAGTCAACAAGCTAGCCGATCGGACAGCTTCAAAGCAAGCTAGCCGATCGGACAACATCAAAGTAATCCGTGCCATAACACATCACTTAGTCAAGTGCCACCCGATCGACCAGCATAATTTTTTGTCGGGTAGTGTCAACCGATCGAACAGAGGGCCGAACGAATTGCCACTCTATTCAAAGCATAGTTAGCCGATCGGACAACCAACCGATTCAAGATAAAATCCTACCCGATTGGACAGCTTTCCCACCCGATCAGACAGCACTGATTATTTTCACTGTTGACTTTTGTTGACTCACTCGATCGGATACCCGTCCGATTCAAATTGTTTGACTTTGTTTAAACTAATTGTGTTTGCTTGTTTGTTGATTCAGGTGTAATTCAGGAGCTGTGATTCGAGGTGATTCAAGGAGTTAGCATCATGGCTGAAGAGTTCTACAACACGTTCTACAACGCGTTTACATCTGAATCGTCTGAGACATCAACTGTCACACCCAAATCAATAACAAAAACGATCAATGACAACATTAAACATGATAATTTCTATGGAACTTATTCGAAAACACCTAAGCTTGAGAATATAGAGGATTATACTTGGTGGAAAGAGAGATTCCTGAACTGGGCCAAGGCATACGCTCACGAGAGCTGGTTCTGCTTAGAGTTTGGATACAGACGACCGATCAATGACAAGCATGAAGAAATTCATCTCAATGATCTTTCCGATGAAGACAAACGGAAATTCTCATATGAGCAGAAGATGATCGCTTTGATTCAACAGTCTATCCGTGATGACATATTTTCATTGTTAATACATGACGGGTCATCAAAATCGGTTCGGGAAGCGTTAAGGGTTAAAGCTGAGGGAGGAAAACAAATTAAAAAGAACAAAATTGCTTTACTAAAAAAAGAATTTGATTTGTTTGATAGCTTAAAAGGAGTGACAGTGAGGCAAATGATTGAACGATTTTGCCATCTAAAAATTGAGCTCGAAAGGTTTGAAATTGTCAAAACACGTGAGGAAATAATCGATAAAATCATAGAAGCGTTACCACGAGCTGATCAGTGGCAAACGTTTGTTTTTATCCTAAAAATGATGTTTTATATGATTCAATTACACTTGATGTTTTGATAGAAAAGATAGAAAGTCATGAGCTTGAGCTACAAAAGCAAAGCAAGATGAGCGGTTCTTCGTATCATCAAAATGTCGGTCTTTATTACAAAGGTAGCACACCTTCGGTGAAAGTTTGTGAATCACCAAAGACCGGATTCAACGTTGAAAAGACGAAAGAACCACAAACAAGCTCATCAAGCTACAATCCAGGATACCATTCATCTTCTTCAAAAGCAAGCCCTGAATAACCTGAAGAAGTTCTCTACAACATCGCTCTTAAACTGAAGAATTCTCCGGCTATGAGCATCAATGCAGCAAAACAACAAATGAGTTTTCTGGCATCTGTGTTAGAGTCCTACGAAGGTCTAGTATCTGGAAAAATTGGAAACTCAGAGCTGACAAAGGAAGACTACGACCAGATCGATCCAGTAGAAATGGAACTCATTGACATACGCTGGTGTTTAGCAAGTTGCATCCGAAGAGCACAGAGGTATATGGAGATTACTGGGAAGCAGTCAATAGGTGGTCCGTCAACAAAGCTGGGATTTGACAAATCCAAATAGACATGCTTCAGATGTAAGCAAAAAGGTCATTTCAAAAGAGAATGCAAAAATTCTAAGGTTGACGAAACTGAGAAACCTTTCAATGATGATTATTATCGAAAGGCGATTTACCACCGTAGCAAAGAAGAGCCGAAACTGATTGAAAGTAATCCAAGAGAGAAGTCAAGAGCTTGTGCAGTCATTCAAGATGACGAAGGGTTTGATTGGAGTGAGATCCTTCCAGAAGAAGATCGTGTTTGTGATCGATTCACAGCTCATGGCAGAACTATATCAAAAAGCAAACATCATGCCTTTGTTGCTGAAATCAAGGAGAAAACTCTAGAAGAAATTCTGAGTGAGAAGACCGAAAGAGAAAGATTCTTTGCAGGTTGCAGGATTGAGAAAATGCAAGAAGAATACGAAGATGCAAAATACTATGGAAGATACGACAAGAAGAGAGATTGCTATGTCAACAGAAATGGTGATCCTGTCGTTCACAGAAAAGAAGTGGTTTTTGATGATGTTCTTGCAGTATTTCCTCTGTCCGACGAATACTATTCGAATATTGCGAAAGATAAAACAGGTTATCTGAAAAAGCTGGATAAGATAATTCGTGACGTGATGACCGCGAGTTTGAAAAAGAGGGATGAAGAAAGAATGAAGAAGAATGTTGATGAGATGGTGAACGATTTGAAGAAAGTCGCTGAAGAAGTTAAAGTCGAAGCTGTGAAAGTGGAGGATGTGAAAATAGAGGAGGAAGTGAAGGAGATAAAAGAAGTTGTTGTGAAAGAAGCTGTTACTGAAAAACAGCAGGTTGTTGAAGAAGAAATGAAGAAGGAAGAAGAAGGAGAAGTGAAGGATGAGATTTTGGAGGTTGCTGGTGATGTTGGTAATAATGCTGGTACTGGGGATGAGAAAAAGAAAGAAGCTGATCAGAAGCAGACAAAAGCAAACACCGAAGTGCCAATCACTGAGGTAAATTCTGATTCTGAAATCCAAATCAAAATCGTTGAACAGTGCAAGAAATGCATGGAACCATGCAGTGCTTGTACTGAAAAAGATGAAAAATTCAGAACAAGAGATTTTGAATTTAATAAAATCGAAGAAGTTTTCAAAAATAAATGCAAAGAAATGTTAGAAAATGAAAAATTTTTGAAAGATAATGACGAAAAGTTCACACAAAAATGCAAGAATTTAGAAAAAGAAAATGAGATTTTGAAAGAAAAAGTTTCAAAAATGACAGATGAATGTTTACAAAAAGAAAATGCTTTTCAAGAAATGAAAAATGAATATGATTCAATAAAATTGGCATATCATATTACAAAAGAATCATATGAAAATGTGAAAAGTCAAATGAAACTTGTTCAATCCAGATTGAAATACTGTTCTGAAACAACTGATACTCTTAAGCGACAGTATTCAATAAAGCAACAAGTTGTCAATTCTTACATTGAGGATGTTGCTAAGCTAAAGCGTCAAATAGCTGATTTAGAACATGATAACAACAAGTTACATAGTTATCATGCATCATCATATGTGCTTGAAAGAATTTTCAATCTAAAACCGAATTGTAAAGATTCTGAGCAAAACAAGAAAGGTATTGGCTCAGAGTTTCATCAATTTCCACCACCGGAAAAGTTTGCATTTTATGATGATGAGAAGGTTGAAAAAGCTTTCAACATGGTAGATCAATTGTCAGATAACATTTACGTAGCCTATTCCAAATCTGATGATTCTAGTGATTCAGAGGTGGTAGGTAAGGTCGTTGAAAGTGTGTTGAAAGAAGAGTCAGTTGATACAGGTAAAGCTGAATCACAGGATGAAAATGAAGGTAATTTTCACGATGGATATCTGAAAAACTCAAAATCTGAGAAAAATTTGAATGATGATTCAAAAGGATTGGTTTATACCATGATTGGATAGGACAAATTATTTTTAGATATCATATTCCCAATTCAGAATGTGATTTCAGAAAAGATTGACAAAGTTTTCAAAATGGTTGAGATTGAAAAATCTGAAATTCCAAAGTTTGCCGGAAAATGTCACGGCCCGTGGCCCCAGTTTGACCCGGTCCAGAGCCGCGAGGCAGAAAATCCGATGGTATCTAATTAAATGACAGCGGAAGTCTTTTTAAACAGGATCAATTAATATTAAAACTGCTCGTTTATATATAATATAGGGATAATTCCCATAATTTACAAATAAGTGATTTCACTGGGAAATCTTTATTTCTTTAAAACATGTTTCTTTATTTATTTACATTGAGCAACTTTCTAAGCTTGTAGTGCTCCACGGCACTTTTCCTTTGCTCACAACAGATCACCTGAAACATGTTTGAAAAAGGTTTTGTCAGCAGGGAAATACTGAGTGAATCATTCAGTTTTACTAAAACGACACGTTTGTTATAATTCACAGTATTAAGAGAGATTACAATGTTTCTGATATCAAACCAACTACCCACAGTATTTGTCACTCGACTCATTTCAGTGACTGTGGTCATATCACCATTGGCTGCCCCAATGAATGACGAATATCACTAATTAGGTTCGCCCACCTAAAGTGACAACAACAATAGTAATGTGCACAATACCCCACATACCGGCTGTAATTTGGTGATTACATAAACTTAATCACTGTAATTATAACTTGAAAATATTTAAGAATTTATAAAACACTTTTGATAAAAAGAGAATGACTCACATTGTAGATTTAACGAGCAGAGTATAAGCCTACTGATTAGCCTTGATTAACCTAATTTTAAATAAGAATGCACACACAAACAGGTTAGTAACTAATACAGCAGTTACGACAATTCACGAGATTAAACCCTCACAACGATTTACAAGTGCAATACTTAACAATTCAGCGGATTCACAACGAATGACAGAGTATAGTCCGATTTCGAACAGCACTCAAACATTCAAGTTGAAATTACGATGAATAACAAAGTATAAACTCAATTTGAGCGGCACTTAAACAATCGTTGGATAGTTATAATCGATCGGACGTTGAATCGTAATAGCGATCGAGTTATTACCCTGATTGCAGCAGCAATTAGTGATTGTGTGTGTTTTGATATTGTTTCTGCTATAACTCAGCATATACTTCGAATTTTTTCGTCGTTTCAGTACCAGAATTCAAGTCCCAAACCAACCTATTTATACTGAAAATTTGACCCAGTCGCGTAGCGCGACTGCCTACCCCCTTTGTCGTCGCGCTACGCGACTGCCAACCTATTTTCATAGGGTAGCTACGTGCATGGGTAGGTTTGCTGAGTCGACAGTTTCTCAAAATTCGATTTTGACAGAGAGTTATTTAGATAATCGTAACTAGGGTTTTACCCCCCCTGAGTTTTAGGGGCCCTAATCCTGATTCTGAAAATTTTAGGGTTTATGTAGAATCACTTGGGTGTCTCAATTAGGGTTTCCTATTGGAAAATTTATTTAAATAAATATAACTTTTGATGAGAGTTGTTACATTCTCCCCACCTTAATAAAAATCTCGTCCTCGAGATTTACTGGAATAAGTGAGGATACTTTCGCTTCATTTCCGATTCCAGTTCCCAAGTATATTCAGCTCCTCTCTTTGAATCCCATCTGACTTTGACTAAAACTAGTCGTTTGTGTTTGAGAAACTTGATCTTTCGATCCTCAATTTGAAGAGGTTTCTCAACAAATTTCAGCTTTTCGTTTACCTCTATATCTCGAAGAGGTACTACTAGAGATTCGTCTGCTAGACATTTCTTGAGATTGGATACATGAAATACATCATGTACTCCAGATAACTCTTCTGGTAGTTGTAAACGATAAGCAACTGGTCCTATACGTTGGATCACTGGAAATGGTCCTACGTACCTTGGACTTAGCTTTCCTTTCTTACCGAATCGAACAACTCCTTTCCAAGGAGAAACTTTCAACAGTACTCTGTCTCCAACTTGGAATTCTAACGGCTTGCATCTATTGTCTGCATAACTCTTCTGGCGATCTCGAGCCGTCTTCAGCCTTTCCTTGATTTGTGAAATTTTGTCGGTCGGTTTTTGCACTATTTCAGGACCTGACAATTGATTTTCTCCTATTTCTGCCCAACAAAATGGAGTTCTGCACTTTCTTCCATACAGTGCCTCGAATGGAGCAGTGTCAATACTTGAATGATAGCTATTATTATAGGAGAATTCAATTAATGGTAAATGGTCGTCCCAATTTCCGCCAAAATCTATTACACATGCTCTAAGCATGTCTTCTAGAGTTTAGATGGTTCTTTCACTTTGTCCGTCTGTTTGAGGATGATATGCAGTACTCAGATTTAGTCGAGTTCCCATAGCTTGCTGGAAACTTTTCCAAAAATGAGAAGTGAAACGACTATCTCTATCTGATACAATGGAGAGTGGAACTCCATGCAGAGATACGATTTCATCTACATATAACTTGGCTAGCCTTTCCATGCTAAAAGTTTCCTTCATTGGTAGAAAATGAGCTGATTTGGTTAATCGATCCACAATTACCCAAATCGCATCATTACCTTTTCTTGTTTTAGGCAACTTAGTAACAAAATCCATTGTTATAAGTTCCCATTTCCATACATGCATTTCCAATTGTTGTAGTAACCCTGAAGGTTTCTGATGTTCTGCCTTTACTTGTGAACAAGTAAGACACTTAGAAACATATCTTGCTATATCTTTCTTCATGCCTATCCACCAAAAATTCTTTCTTAAATCTTGGTACATCTTATTGTTTCCAGGGTGCATAGTATACCTAGATTTATGGGCTTCTTCTAAAATCTTATTTCTTAATTCTCCTTGCTTAGGTACCCAAATTCTTTTCTTGTGGAATCTCCAAATTCCATCATTTCCTTGCTCTAGTTCCTTTATATAGCCTTTCATTCCTTCAGCATCGTCCTTGATTGCTGTTTCTTGAACTTTCTTTAATTGTTCCATTAAATCTACTTGTAGATTTAATCTAAGAGCACGAACTCGCTTTTGTTTTTCCTGATACTTACGACTTAAGGCATCTGCAACTACGTTTGCCTTTCCTTCGTGATATTGAATATCACAGTCGTAATCACTTAGAACTTCCATCCATCTTCTTTGCCTCATATTTAACTCTTTTTGCCCAAATATATACCTTAAACTTTTATGATCTGTATAAACAGTAAATTTACTTCCATACAGATAATGTCTCCAAATCTTAAGGGCAAAAATTACGACTCCTAATTCTAAATCATGAGTCGTATAATTCTCCTCGTGCTTTTTCAACTGCCGGGAGGCATACGCAATTACCTTTTTGCGTTGCATCAACACACATCCGAATCCTAATTTTGAAGCATCACAATATACTTCAAAATCTTCTGTTCCTTCGGGCAATGCTAAAATTGGAGCATTTGTCAATCGATGCTTTAAAATCTTAAAAGCTTCTTCTTGCCTATGTCCCCATTCAAACTTAGTGGCTTTACAGGTTAACTTAGTCAAAGGTACAGCTATCTTAGAGAAATCTTTAATAAATCGTCTGTAGTATCCAGCTAAGCCTAGAAAACTTCTAATTTCCATAGCTGTTTGTGGGACCTTCCATTTGGTGATTGCTTCTATTTTAGCAGGATCTACGTGAATTCCTTCGTGATTCACCATGTGACCTAAAAATTGTACTTCTTGCAGCCAGAATTCACACTTCGAGAATTTGGCATAAAGTTTTTCCTTTCTTAACAAAGTTAAGAGTGCATGCAGGTGTTTGCAATGTTCCTCCTGACTTTTGGAATAAATAAGTATATCGTCGATGAATACGATTACAAATTTATCCAAGTATGGTTTACAGATCCGATTCATCATGTCCATAAATGCTGCTGGAGCATTTGTTAGTCCAAAGGGCATGACTGTAAACTCATAATGGCCATACCTAGTTCTGAAAGCAGTTTTAGGTATGTCTTCTTCTTGTACTTTTAACTGGTGATATCCGGATCTTAAGTCTATCTTAGAAAAATACCTAGCGCCTTGTAGTTGATCAAAAAGATCGTCAATCCTAGGTAATGGATATCGATTCTTAATTGTAACTTTATTTAGTTCTCTATAATCGATACACATTCTCATCGATCCATCTTTCTTTTTCACAAACAACACTGGTGCTCCCCAAGGGGATGAACTAGGTTGTATGAATCCTTTGCTTAATAATTCATCTAACTGCTTTTTCAATTCTAGCATTTCGGTGGGTGCTAATTGATAAGGTGCCTTGGCTATTGGTGTAGTACCCGGAATTAGATGAATTCTAAACTCTATTTCTCTATCAGGTGGTAATCCTGGTAATTCTTCTGGAAATACCTCTGGGTATTCTGAGACTACAGGAATTTCCTTAAGTTCTTTTCCCTTAGTACTAATGACTACTGAAATCATATATACTATTCCTTGTTTTCGTTCATAATTAGCAACTTTCATTACTGATATGAACTTCATAGGCTTACGTGGTTTATCTCCTGTAATCACAATTACTTCTCCGTTGGGTGCCTGAATTTCTATAGAGTTCTTATCACAGAGAATTCGAGCATGGTTGGCTACTAACCAATCCATTCCTAACACAACATCGAATTAAGCTAATTTCATAGGTAACAGATTTGCAGAAAACTTATGACCTAAAAGTCCTATTTCTATATTTTGCAAAACTTTATCTATTTTAACTGAATTCCCATCAGCCGTTTCGACTGTAAAAATCTGCCTAATGTTGGTTAAGGGTATTTTAATAGCTTGGCAGAATGAAGTATTGATAAAACTTTGGTTTGCACCAGAGTCAAATAATACTTTTGCATAAACGTCGTGGACCAAGAACGTACCAGCTATGACGTCAGGGATTAGTTCAGCTTCTTGAGTGGTTAGCTGGAATGCTCGGGCATTCTTCTTTGTTGTTCCATCAGCTGGTTTGCCTTTATTGTCTGTGGTTTTAGTCAATTTAGGACATTCTGTTTTGTAATGTCCTGTTTCTCCACAGTTATAGCAGACTATGGTTTTCTTTTTGCAATTTTCTTCACGATGTCCTGCCATTTTGCAGAAGTTGCAGATTACATTGCATTTTCCAAAATGATTCATTTTGCAATTTCTGCAAAAAGGCGGTTGTGCAGATTGTCTCCTTCCTCTTTTCTTGAACCTATTATTATCATTACCCACACGAAATCCTTGGGTAATCTTTTGAACCAATTCCTTCTTTCGATCTTCTTCTCTTGTGCGCACTAGTTCATCAGTTAGGGTATTAGCTAGTTCCACAGCATCGTCAATAGTGCGAGGTCTCGCAGGTTTAACGATGTTACGAATTTCACTAATTAATCCCCAAATGTAGCGAGAAATAAGTACCGGTTCTAGCGAAGCCAGTGTTGGTACCACTCTAGCATATTCAAAGAATGTCGAAGTATAACCGCGACAATCTACTCCTATCATACGATGATTTAGGAACTTATTTGCCATTTGTTCCTTTTCATATTCAGGACAATATTTTCTTTCTACAAGAATTTTAAATTATTCCCAGCCTATAGCATAAGCTATCCTTCTTCCTTTTGCTTGTAATACAGTGTTCCACCATTCTAATGCCCCTTCTTTGAATAAATTTGATGCATACATAACCTGATCTTCTTCGGAACACTTACTTATTGCAATTACTGCTTCGGTTTTCTCTAACCAACGCAGTACTGCAGTTGCTCCTTCGTTGCCTGCAAATTCAACAGGTTTGCAAGCAAGAAATTCTTTGAAAGTGCAACCAGGCGTTGCGGCTTTCATTTTCTTAGGGGGTGGAGCCTGTCGGGGATTATTATTGTCATGATTGCCGCCTCCATTTACACTATGACTAAAATTATCTTCCTGAGTACGTTTACTAGGAATGATTTGTTGTGGTTCGATTGGATTCTTTATAGCAGCAACAAATGCTGGAATAGCATTGGCTATCCCTTGAGCAACAATATTTTCGATATCTTGTCTAGTCATATACTGATTTTCCTGATTTTGTTCAGATTGATTCCCTTCATTAACTGGTTCATTACTAGCGTTTTCCATCTGATAATTATTATAAATATAACTATTAGTATCAATTGATTGTAAATAAAACAATTTCACAGAAGCACATAAAATCTTACAACACAGATATATGTATCCAAAATTGTCGATGTTTCGACTTCTATTTTTTTATATATATATTATATAGGCATCCATACTCACTTTTATCTTACAATGTTTTATTTCCCATTTTACAGAGTTATATTTAACTATTATTATTATTATTATACAGACATTCTTCCCAACCCTACTATTCTTTGGTCAACTGGCAGTTTAGTAGCGACGCTCCCTTTCGTCGTATTTCCAGGAAATTTGTTCCCCCATTTCCGGGATTCTATTCCCTGTACTTATCAGCTCTTCACCGAACTGACGAAGTTCGGCTAAGTTTTTGTTGCTCATTGGAGGATTGGGGATAGGTTCTGGATCAAACTGTGGAAGGAAAGAATAAGGACTGTTGATGATATTTTCGAATTGCCAGTCATTCGTCCACCATTCTTCCATTTGGCCTAAAGGTTGAGTGTGGATTAGTGGGTCTGGAATAGCTGGTTCCAGATTTACAGGAAGTTGGTTTACGGCTCTGTAAGGATATAGATTATTATGGATAAGGCTAATGACATCACAATTTGCCAGTAGACGATCTATTTCGTCTTGAAATGTGATTTCTTCAGGTTGTCTAAAACTCTCTCCAATTTCTATTCCTTTTTGTTTAGAATCTTTCCTGATTTCTATCTCTACTGGTTTAGAACTTTCTCCGATTTCGATTCCTTTTCCTTTATCTATAGGGTTTTCTATTTTGGGGAGTTTCCTAGTGGCTGGCTTTCTCCTACGCACTTTCCTCCATCCTACATATCTTCTTTTCTTTTTAGGTTTTTCTTTTTCCAGCGGTGGAGCTTGGAATTCCAGAGGTTCCTCTATGTCAGCAATATAACCAGTAAAGTCGTGGGAGACTTCAATTGGTACTGGGTAGAGGTTGAGATTCTGAAATGCTTCCGATATCTCACTCATGCTGGACAGCATATATGCAAAATGCACAAAAATGCTAAGTTAAAACTTTGGAACAAAGTTTTGACAAATAAACATTAAAGTTTTATTGCATACTGATTTGTACAAAAGACTACAGGAAAGTGAACACACTATAATTTATTTATTTACTGGGTATTAATTTTCTACTAAACCAGGCTTATTGATAGTTTAGAGGTTTGCATTCTCTGCTACTGTAGCTAGCATATAAAGATTTGCCCACTTTTCATCTAATGTGTCTTCCCAAGGTGACCTATTGCCTAATTCCTGGATTTATGGATTAAACCTCACTTTCTTGACTTGGGTTTTCTTTATTTTCTCCTGTCCCTTCCTAAGAATCGAATTTCTTTTATCTTGGGTGAGAGGATTTTCATAATTTGCTTTACGGACAAAAATCCCTTCTTCCTGATCTGCTGGTTATTTGGAGGAAGAGGTTCCTTTTTCTGTGGGTGTAGTATCTAATTTGTGGTAGATAGCAGAAATCTTTTGTTTACCCATACTGTAACTCAACAATTAATCAGTTAATAAAATATGTTTTCACAGAATAGCAATTAAATTTCCTAAGTATCTCTCAATTATTTTAATAGGCTAAAATCAATAGTAAGCTTAAATCAGTGGCTCTGATACCACCTTTTTCCTGTCACGGCCCGTGGCCCCGGTTTGACCCGGTCCAGAGCCGCGAGGCAGGAAATCTGATGGTATCTAATTAAATGACAGCGGAAGTCTTTTTAAACAGGATCGATTAATATTAAAACTGCTCGTTTATATATAATATAGGGATAATTCCCATAATTTACAAATAAGTGATTTCACTGGGAAATCTTTATTTCTTTAAAACATGTTTCTTTATTTATTTACATTGAGCCACTTTCTAAGCTTGTAGTGCTCCACGGCACTTTTCCTTTGCTCACAACAGATCACCTGAAACATGTTTGAAAAAGGTTTTGTCAGCAGGGAAATACTGAGTGAATCATTTAGTTTTACTAAAACGACACGTTTGTTATAATTCACAGTATTAAGAGAGATTACAATGTTTCTGATATCAAACCAACTACCCACAGTATTTGTCACTCGACTCATTTCAGTTACTGTGGTCATATCACCATTGGCTGCCCCAATGAATGACGAATATCACTAATTAGGTTCGCCCACCTAAAGTGACAACAACAATAGTAATGTGCACAATACCCCACATACCGGCTGTAATTTGGTGATTACATAAACTTAATCACTGTAATTATAACTTTGAAAATATTTAAGAATTTATAAAACACTTTTGATAAAAAGAGAATGACTCACATTGTAGATTTAACGAGCAGAGTATAAGCCTACTGATTAACCTTGATTAACCTAATTTTAAATAACAATGCACACACAAACAGGTTAGTAACTAATACAGCAGTTACGACAATTCACGAGATTAAACCCTCACAACGATTTACAAGTGCAATACTTAACAATTCAGCGGATTCACAACGAATGACAGAGTATAGTCCGATTTCGAACAGCACTCAAACATTCAAGTCGAAATCACGATGAATAACAAAGTATAAACTCAATTTGAGCGGCACTTAAACAATCATTGGATAGTTATAATCGATCGGACGTTGAATCGTAATAGCGATCGAGTTATTACCCTGATTGCAGCAGCAAGTAGTGATTGTGTGTGTTTTGATATTGTTTTTGCTATAACTCAGCATATACTTCGAATTTTTTCGTCGTTTCAGTACCAGAATTCAAGTCCCAAACCAACCTATTTATACTGAAAATTTGACCCAGTCGCGTAGCGCGACTGCCTACCCCCTTAGTCGTCGCGCTACGCGACTGCCAACCTATTTTCATAGGGTAGCTACGTGCATGTGTAGGTTTGCTGAGTCGACAATTTCTCAAAATTCGCTTTTGACAGAGAGTTATTTAGATAATCGTAACTAGGGTTTTACCCCCCTGAGTTTTAGGGGCCCTAATCCTGATTCTGAAAATTCTGAAAATTTTAGGGTTTGTGTAGAATCACTTGGGTGTCTCAATTAGGGTTTCCTATTGGACAATTTATTTAAATAAATATAAATTTTGATGAGAGTTGTTACAGAAAAGGTCACAAAACTTCTTATAATAAACCTGGTTTCAAGAAGAAAAACATGAAGGCTGGGTTGGGTTATAAGAAGAAACAAAGTTGGAAAAGAAACGAAACTCCAAATTATCAGACAAAGATGAATTTTGTTCACGGAACAAGTTCAGAAGAAGAGAAAGAACTCCAATTTAGACGACAGTCTAATGAAGAGTTCTATGCTCAAAACAAAACGCAACAACCATAGGTCAAAGATGTTTCAAAGAGAACATGTTTTAAATTTGATCGAATTGGACATCTTGCACGCAAGTGTCCAAATCTGAAACCTGTTGATGTTGACAAAAAGAAGTCTGATAATGTTGAGAGACATAAATCTAAGGATGTGAAACAAAGGTCAACCAGATTTGACTCAAAACAAACTTAGAGGTTCAACACAAACAAGTTTGTTTCGAATCAAACTTGGAAATCAAACCCGAATATGTTCGATTCAAGACAGACCTGGAATTCTCACACACCCAGATTAAGAACAACACAAAGTTGGAAAACAAATGTCGATGCAACAAAACCAAACGAGTTTTGGAAACCAACTGTTGTTCAAAATCAAAATGTTCAAAAAGATTCAAATTTTTACAAACGAGGTACACCAAAAGGTCAAACGTGGTCTGTTAAGAAACAAATGACTTCAGTAAATGATGAAAAAGTTAAAGTCAAAGTTGAAAAAGTCTTTGTACAAAATGACAAAGATTTTCTGAAGTTGAATGAAGCATATTGTGTTGAAATGCCTAAGGTCAAACAGACCTGGGCTAAATTGTTCAAGTAATTCAATAGTTGAATGTGCAGGTGCTTCCAAAGAAATTTGAATGTCAAGGGAGTTTGTTGATTTCTGTACATAAATAAACAATATTTCAAAACCCTAAAAACTGAAAAATTTAAAAACCAAGAATATGTTTTTAGTTTGTAAAAATTTGAAAAACCAAAAATATGTTTGTTTTTAAATTTATCAAAAAAAAATAAAAAATTACAAAAATTTGTCACTTGAATATGCCGAAACCCTCACGGCGGAACAAACATGATTAATTTCACAAGATTTTAAACGGTTTTCAAACTGTAAAATATCAATGTGTTGTAAATCATAGGGGTACGTTATATTTTCTGCAAATCAGTGCATGAGAAGCAGAAAATGGATGGCGAGACAAAGCTATCAGTATCGGTTTGTTAAATTTTCTTGAAATGATTTTGAATTTTAGGGGGAGTAAGAAATTTTAGAAAATACAAAAACATTAGAAAATTTGATAAAGCTAAAAACATGATAAAATTCAAAAAATGAGTTTTTGTGTAAAAAGAGGAAATGATAGTACATCAGTAGACAATCATAGTACACTAAGGAAATGGAAAGTAAAATGTGATAAACAGTCTCACTGATGATATGCCAGTAGGTTTTTACAAGCTTAGTAGATTGTTTTCGAGATATAAACCTAAATTTCAAATACTTGCTTATCTCGTGGGGAACATCTCTCGGATATATGGGTAACCCCCGAAATCTTGTTTGAAGGGCTTTCTATTTCTGACATACTAGGTCTTTGTGCGTGGTGATATCTGGGGTATTATACCTGGACTTCTGATTTTGAGGGAGCATTAGCCTAGTCCTCGTATAATACTTTGCATTGCTTTAATCTTAAAGCCAACCCTCAGCATAAAAAATGATGAAACATTGAAAAATGCTAATCATGTGCTGTTGAAGAAAAGATCCCCAAACGGGACACACCAAAAATCAAGCCATCATCTCTCTGATTGAACGGAAGTTCTAACCTGAGCTCTCATGGTCTGGCATTTACCCGTTTACAGACATCATTAGTGTACATTCACCTGTAAGACTGAATATAGGAGTCTGGATACGGGAGTATATTCTGAGGTGGGACACGCGAATAAGTTAAGTCCATTAAAATACTAATCCGTATCTCGAATCAATTGAAGTTTGTGTGAAAATTTAAATGGATCAGTATATTGACAATCTAAGTGAATCGTTTAGAACTTAAAGTGTTTAAAGCTCAACGGTACTAGTGATTTGTCATAAACTGATATGATCCTCTGACGCGAACTTAAACAAAAATATTGTCTGTAAATATGTTTGTAAATATTTCTTTATTGCTTTATGTTTCAGAAAATTGCAAAAAGATTTTGAATTTCACTTTATTTTCGACAACCGATGTCTGAGTGCTAAGTTTCAAAATCTAAGTATGCTGATTATGTTTCTGAAAATAAACAAGTTCATTAATTTGAAACTTGAAGTTTTTAAAATCAAAAATCAAAAACAGTTTGTGATATCTCCAAGGTCATTAAGTTGGACTTGGATGATTAACTATGAGGGAGTTGGATTCTTAAATTGTGAAATTCTGTTGAAAAGAGCCAGTTTTCGATTTTGGATACTTAATACTGCCAAGTTTTTGAAGATAGTTGATAGAGGGAGTAAATCAAGTATTTCTGGATATATTCATATTATTATATCTTAAAGCCAGGATCTTGATTTAGAAAGTTTAATAGAGCCAGATTACGATTTCTGGACAATTTCAAAATGTTTGTACTTATAAATGTTTGAGGATTGCAGATGTTGTTCCAGACTACGATCCCGACAGCCGAGTCTAAGGAGGAGTCTGAAGACAAGCTCAACGCAAGAGGAAGCGTGGATTCAAGGAGCCAGGAAACTATCCTGAAGGAGCTTGTATACGGAAAGCAAGGTGTCGATCCCAAAAGCACGGAAGCTTGACGAAAGGGGGAGCCTGCTGAAGGAAGAGTCTACTGAAAGAAGAAGCTGAAGCTAAAGACAGATCCACGGGGATTCTGTTCAAGCAAGAGGGAGTCTACGTTGCTGAAAATGATAAAGATTTCAAGAAGACTCAGAGAGAGAGAGAGAGAGAGAAAGACAAGACGTTACGAGTTTGACTACGGATTGACTGCGACAATATTCAAGGGGGGGGTCTGTTAGTGCATTTGTGTCTATCGCCTCCGTCAATCCAGTTCGTAGCAGAAACTGAAGAAAACTAGAGCGTTTATTGTTATAATTAGATAGAAAAGACAAGGTGGCAATATTGTAATTAATGAGTTTTTTCATTAAAGCCTTGACCTATAAATAGGAGGCTTATGCCTTAGATTAGAGACTTTTGGACATTTGGCATTTTGGAGCCTTGGAGAGCTAGAGATCTAGAGAGAGAGTCTAGAGAGAGAAAGCTCGTTGTACGTGATTCAGGTGTTGTACGTTTTCAGATCATTTCAATAGAATCACAGTTTATATTACGTCTTGTGTGTTCGGTCACGTTCGTGTACGGATTCCGCACGTCACACGTTCGGTTCGCAATCGTTACGTAGTCAAAACCGGTCCTAACACTAACGAGTGCGGAATCCACGTAAGTATGCAAACCTAAGCAAAAAGGAACAAGCACAAAGTAACCAAAGATTCACAAAGCTTTGATTAAGTGAAGAGAATCAGTATACATACACACACAGTGTTTCAAGTTTCACACAGAACTCTCTAACTCTCTTATCTGAACTGTGAAACAAACCGTCTTTATATAGGCCCCATAACCCAATACACTACGAACCATGATAACTGGGCTACGAACAGTCATCAAGCCCACGAAGACTAGCTTGGAGTCTTCGTGGGAATCATCAACGAACCCTTCAAAGCCACGTACCCTTATCATGTTGACGAACACTTCATGCATTATTTGTTACTTGTAATTGTTTATATCATATATTGTCAATTTATTTTCTATTACTTATTATTTAGAGTTAATTACACAGTTAGTTCCTATGGTTTGTCAAAAATAACAAGGTTCGATACTAAATATATAAAGTAACAATTTATGGTATTAACTTTTGATTTTCTAACACCCTAGAGTATTAAGGCTAACATTAGTTAAAAACTAACTCAGAACTAAGGGTAATTTTAGCATTTCATATCTTAGTACTCAGCGTTGTTAACTGAGAAATTACATAGACTTACCACGTAATTAGCTCTTGTAATCTAAAGTAAAAATTGTTTTTTTCTTTTATTATTTAATTACACGTTTCATAATTATTTAACTAGATAATTTTTGAAATGGTAAGTTGTCACACCCTGATTTCCCGGTGGGCACGAAACTTGGGGGTATATGCGTGACGATCAAATAGCAGTTATCACAATGCACAGCGGAAGTATAGAGATATCCCAAAGGTAGGATCCAATAAAATGGACTTGGGACTATCTTGAGTCTTTTCATGGAGTCACAAATTCCATAGTTTAAGACAAGCACTATCCAGCCTATTTCGTTATTCGCCACCTGTAGATTAATCTTTAAAAATACGCCAGCTTTCATTGGTAAATACAATTGACCGACACATTTTGAAAATATTTAAAAAAATGTTTGGATACCATTTGGTATATCATTGTTAAAAAAATAACTTGGGACAAGGTAATGTTTCTTGTTACCAGTTTTACATGCTTGTCAATACATATGAGGCCCGGAACTAATCTCCAATACATGATTAACCAACACATCACATTAATCCCTATTGGATATAAATATATATAATGACATGATAGCATTAGTGTCTGCAGGTGCATGCCTACACCACACGCTAGTCGTGGCCACTTGCAATTAAGTGAGTCGTGGATATCCAGGACACGGTCGCATTAACCCCCAATTGTTTAAGATATCAAGCAAAACAGATCAAAACAGGTTATTTAAATTTTAAGCACATTCGCCCATGATTTAATGCCCGACCAAGTGGCAAATTTTGTCATATCCAAAGCCCGTATAGGGAAAATAGGCTAAGAGTATTTGTGACAACCCAAATCTATGAGGTTAGCACTACTTATATTCCACAATCGTTGGCGTGTGTTTCTACGTTCAATTACCTACACATTACATTATTGCATCATTAGACGTTCTTGTGCGTATTGGTTATTTATAATGGAACCAGTGAATGTTTCCATTGAATGTTTCATATGCAGGTTAATTATCGGGAAATTGGGTATTAACTAAACTGGGTCGTATAATCTTTTGGGCCGTAGACCTACTTGACACACACACCCCTCTTAGCTAAATGGTTCGATACATATCATCTTGGCCCATATTTGTGTGAAACCCAGTCTGAGACGCATGAGCCCACTCCTTTTTACGGATTCCGTATATGTTTAGCTTAGCTAGACAGTCTTCGCAGGCCCAAGCCAAAACCGAGCCCATCACCTTATTCCTTGTTTACGTATACTATGTATAAGGATACATAGGTTAATTGCAAACCCTAATCAACCCCACTCCTCTTGTGAATCTCTTGTGAATCGCGACGACAATGGACGACCCCCCCCCATCTTCGAGGACATTATCCTGATAGATCCAACTATTGGTTAGTAGATTTGCCTATATGTTGATTCTTAATTGCATAATTTTATCGTATGTAAAATGTGAGGAATTGGATTATGTTCTTGCATGTTAATCTATGTTTAGGATTGTGCATACATGAGTTCGAAATATAATTGATCATTGTGTGGTTATGCATGTAGATCAGTAACGCATGATATAACATTCTCGGGTAGAGTGAATGATTGTTCGGTGCATGCCATGATTGTTGCTAGATGTTGATAATTTAGATATTTCAATAATAATGAATATGGTAGCCACTGGCCACATGATGATGATAAATGGATAGTAATTCAGATTCGCATGATATTAAATAACTAATCTCGATTTGCATGCATATGTGATACATTCAATGTTTGACTAAAGAGCCCTCAAAGAAGTTTTGATTGGGCTGCACCACAAGAGCATGTGACTATCTATGTCACACCCCAACCGATGGCGGAATCATCGGGGCGCGGCACTGAGCGAAACAGATTGTTCAAAGAAATTCCATAACAACTAATATTACCGAATAGTTTAAAATGTCATGTCCCACACCATGACCCATAAGATAATCAAGTCATTACAGATAGAGGTATCTTCAAACAATTGCACGTTTTGACAACTCAGATTTCTTTATTACAGATAATTGTTTATTGGTTTCTAGGACTCTCCCTAGCCTCGATTTCATCACCAAGCACTTAGGCATCCTAGCAACTTAAGCACCTGTCACATACGTTAAAATAAAAGTCAATACACATAGTGTAAAGGCGAGTATACAAGTTTGATATTAGCATATAGAGTTCGAAATAGTTTACGCATAACCAGCACGTACACAGGAAAACGAAGCATGTTAGTTATCGACATGAACCTATCGATACCAATGACTGCGGGTTGACTGCCCAAGGCAGTTCGCAATACATGATCACCACTGTAATCCATGCAAGTAATGGTCCTTAACAACCCCCGTGTGAACGGGTGCTGAGTCCAAACTATAGTACTATCGTCGTTAAGGCAGGTAGACAGCATTCCATGTGTAAACATAACAAACAGGCATTCATTGAGTCACGTATAACATGCGGTAACGGTTAGCGTTTAAAGTATTGCATAGTGTGTTCGATTGTGATTTGTATAAGTAACGTATGTAACACCTAAAAGCGCGTAAAGCAAAAAGGGATCGAGTATACTCACAGCGGTTGATGGATTGAAGGGAGCGCTTGAGAGTAAGGTTAGCCTGAGTAGTTCGATAGCAAAACGATAAGTGACGCGTAAAAAGATACAAAGTGTGAGTGGGTCGATCAGCTGGTCGATCGGCTGGTAGGCCGATCGGATAGCCGGTCGTTCGGTTGGCAATCCATTCGGACAGTGGTCCGATTGGATGACTGTTCGAGTGGATTGTTTCATCCTTTGAGAGGAATGTGTTCGTGTATGGTGGTTTGACTTTTGCAGTTTTTGTTGTAGCATTTTGAAAACATCGAAGTATCACTGCCTTTCAGGTCGGTCAATCGGACGGTCGTTCGATCGACTGGTAACCCGATCGGCTGGCACTTCAGTGAGAACAAGTTCGTAGCAGGCGGTCACTCGATCGGACAGCTGTTCGATCGGTCGGCATCCTTTGTGCTTTGAACATGTTGAAAATTGTTTAAGTATGGAAGTTCAAGTGTCTCATGGCACGGCTGGCAGTTCCATCGGCTGGTAGTCCGATCGGCTGGCAGCTTGTTCAACACTCAACCTTCCTAGATTGTCAAAATGGTTAAGTGTGGGTCCCAAGATGCAAGCCGTTCGGTTGGCCGGTCGATCGGGTGGCAGGCCGTTCGGTCAGTAAAGCGATCGGTCGGCACCTCGTTTCGGTCATCCTGTTCGTCTTACACTTGGTTGCCTTTGATTGTTTTGTCATTTTATCGAGACGTTTTTGATAACGTGTTAACCAACAGAACCCCATCCTTAGCTTTAGTGACCCGGCTGAATTGGAATAACCCAAACCCAGTCAGTCCACTGGCTCCAGGCATTTGTCCTTGGTTAACCCGGAATCGGTAGCCTCGTAGATAGGATCCAGATCTCAAGCCAACACGACCACAGATCGGGTAGTAGATCGGCACAAGCCTCGATTCTATCGGTTTTTGAGTGTATTGAGTGTAAAAGAGTTGAAAGAAAGTTGGAAAACCGTATTTCAATCCTTTTTGTGATGAATATATCTAGATCTATGAAAGATCTTTGTTAGTTTATGTGGAAATCGGTTAGATCTAAGTTGTTCTTGGTGGATTGAGGTCAAACATGAAGTTCTTCAAGAACACATGATGATGTCATCCTAGAACACCTTGAATCTTGGTAATTTCACGGTTAAAAGTTAAGATTCAAAAGATAGAAAGGTGTGGGAGTGCGTGTAGATTAAGAAAGTACAAGATTTAGGATGAGATCTTACTGGAATCGCGAGAAATCGAAGAAAATGTGAGGAGCACGAGCTGGTCAGACAGAGGGTTTCCAAAAGTGAAAAGAATGAAAGTCACATGGGTATTTATAGAGTTCCAAAAGGGGAAAGGGCTGGCCAATCGGCTAGGCACCTTGATCGATCAGCCTGGCCGATCGGCTGGTAAACCGATCGGCCGGCTGGTCGATCGGCTGGTCGCCTGATCGATCAGTCGCCTGATTCGAGTGTTTGGTGCGATGATTCTTGCTGTTCCGATTGCGATTGCGAGCGTTGCGATGTGATGTGATAAAGTTTCCTAGTCAAATTACTTTTAATCCCAACTACTATATCTAGCATATAATCATCCTAAATCACTTTCGTTTAGCGTTCTGCGATTTGATTGCGATTGAGTTCAATTGCGATTCGATTGATTACCACACATAACATAAATAAACATACACAAGTAACACATAAGGCACACACACAAGTAATATAATAACCAAAATGCGATATTTGAGTTGCGAGCGCGATGTAGATTAGATTAGTTCGATTAGCGTTTAGTTAACTTTATCGCATTGTTAATTCCTATCATTCACAGTCGTAAAGCGATTCGTAGCGATAAATATTCGTCGATTACTGTGATTATAATTAATTACACCACATAATACAACTAACGCAAAACATAAAATAAACTATTACGGTCAAAGAAGTCAAAATAGGAATTGAGCAAGGAGAGACAAGTCGCAATTAGCGATCTTTTCTTCCTTTGACTTTAATCTTAACTTTGACTTTGAAAAACGCGGGGTGTTACAGCCTCCTCTTGTTTAGGGAATTTCGTCCCGGCTGAAACCGTAACAAACAAATGCGGGTACTTTGCCTTCATGTCGCTTTCGAGTTCCCAAGTGAACTCTGCACCTCGTTTGCCTTCCCATCGGACTTTCACAATAGGAATGCGCGAGCGTCTGAGCTGCTTGGTTTGGCGGTCCATGATTTCGACAGGCTTCTCCACAAAGTGTAGCGTTTCGTTTATTTGTAGGTCATCGAGGGGTACGATTAAATCATGCTCAGCCAGGCACTTTCGGAGGTTTGAAACATGGAAAGTCGGGTGGACATTACTAAGTTCCTCCGGTAGTTCGAGTCTGTAGGCGACTTTTCCGATTCTTTCCATAATCTTAAAAGGTCCAACATATCGTGGCGCCAGTTTCCCTTTCTTGCCGAATCTGACCACACCCTTCCAAGGTTACGTAGTCGCCGACGTCAAATTCAAGGGGCTTGCGTCGTTTATCGGCGTAACTTTTCTGTCGGTTCCGAGCTTTCAACAAGTTGTCTCTTATTTGTAGGATTTTGTCAGTCGTTTCTTGCAATAGCTCAGGACCGGTTAATTGCGAGTGACCGATCTCATGCCATACAACAGGCGATCGACATCTTCTTCCATACAAGGCCTCGAATGGTGCCATCTGAATGCTGGAATGATAACTATTGTTATACGAGAATTCGACTAACGGCAGGTAAGTGTCCCAATTACCACCGAAATCTATGACACACGAATAGATCATGTCTTCAAGAGTACGAATCGTTCTTTCAGTCTGACCTTCGGTTTGAGGATGGAATGCGGTACTCAGATTCAGCGTAGTACCGAGAGCCGCTTGAAATGTTTCCCACAATCGCGAGGTAAACCGAGCGTCACGATCAGAGATAATGTCACGAGGCATCCCATGATTACAAATGATCTCATCGGTGTAGATTCGGGCTAATCGTTCTACCTTGTAGTCTTCCCGTATTGGCAGAAAGTGGGCAGATTTGGTCAAACGGTCGACAACAACCCAGATGCTATCGTGACCCATTGACGTACGCAGGAGTTTGGTTATGAAATCTATAGCTATACTCTCCCATTTCCATATGGGGATTGGCGGCTGTTCGAGTAAGCCAGAGGGCCTTTGATGTTCAGCCTTGACCCTTGCACAAGTCAGGCATTTTCCGACATAGAGAGTGATATCCCTTTTCATGCCCGGCCACTAGTACTTGTAGCGAAGATTCTTGTACATTTTATCGGCACCGGGATGAATAGAATACCGGGATTTGTGGGCTTCGTCCATCAAAATCTTTCGCAAATCGGTCTGTTTAGGTATCCAAATTCGGTCCAGGTAATGGAATATCCCATTTGACTTATTTACAAGTTGAGCTCCATCGTGATAGATCATTTCCTTCTTCAAGGTGCGTTCATTAAAACACGCATGTTGGGCTTCGCGAATGAGGGTCTCGAGGTGATGTTGGGCTTGAACATTGGGGATGCTATGCAAATAACTCCGTCTGCTTAGTGCGTCGGCAACAACATTTGCTTTGCCTGGATGATAACGAATCTCGCAGTCGTAATCGTTGAGAAGTTCTACCCATCGGCGTTGACGCATATTAAGTTCTTTTTGATCAAAGATGTGTTGTAGGCTCCTATGATCGGTGAAGATCGTACACTTGGTACCATATAGGTAGTGTCGCCAAATCTTTAACGCAAAAACAACCGCGCCTAGCTCGAGATCATGGGTTGTAGAGTTCTTCTCATGGATTTTGAGCTATCGAGACGCGTAAGCTATAACCTTGTCCCGTTGCATGAGAACACAACCAAGACCAAGGTTGGAAGCATCACAGTAGACAATGAATCCGTCGTTTCCATCAGGCAACGTGAGAACAGGAGCATTGCAAAGCATGTGCTTGAGGGTTTGGAAAGCAGACTATTGTTCGGTTCCCCAAACAAAGGGCGTGTCTTTATGCGTGAGAGCGGTAAGCGGCACAACGATATTTGAAAATCCCTCGATGAATCGTCGATAATAGCCCGCTAGTCCGAGAAAAGAACGGACTTCAGACGGGTTCTTCGGCGTAATCCAACTCTTAACTGCTTCAATCTTCGCGGGATCGACATGAATACCTTGGCTATTTACAATGTGACCCGGAAATTGAACCTCCTCTAACCAGAATTCGCACTTGGAGAACTTGGCATAGAGTTGATTCCCCTGGAGTAGCTCGAGAACCAAACGTAGATGCTGCGTGTGTTCGGCTTTCGACTTGGAATAGATCAAGATATCGTCGATGAACACGATGACGAAACGGTCTAGAAATGGCTTACACACGCGATTCATCAGATCCATGAAAACCGCGGGTGCGTTTGTTAAACCAAAAGGCATAACAACAAACTCATAGTGGCCGTAGCGAGTGCGGAAAGCTGTTTTGGGTATATCTTCCTCTTGAATGCGTAGCTGGTGATAGCCTGAGCGTAGATCGATCTTCGAGAAACACGTAGCGCCTTGTAGCTGATTAAACAAATCATCGATGCGAGGTAAGGGGTAACGGTTCTTGATGGTCAACTTATTCAATTCCCGATAGTCGATACACATCCTGAACGACCCATCCTTCTTTTTGACGAAAAGGACTGGCGCGCCCCAAGGAGAGGTGCTCGGGCGAATGAAGTCTTTCTCAAGTAATTCCTGGAGCTGATTTGAGAGTTTACGCATTTCGGACGGTGCGAGTCGGTAAGGAGCTTTGGCAACAGGGTTGGCTCCAGGAATGAGGTCGATACGAAAGTCGATATCACGACTTGGCGGTAAACCGGGAAGGTCGTCGGGGAACACATTAGGAAATTCACGAACCACAGGTACGTCTTTCACTTCTGTCTTTCCTTTCTTTACCTTCTCCGCTACTACAATGTTAGCCAAGAAAGCTCTGTATCATGACATGAGTTTGAGGCCTTTCGAAGCAGTTTCACCGTAAACACACAATAAATCACCATTTGCGAGCGAGAATCGAATCATTTTATCGAAGCACACAACGTTAGCATGGTTTTCGTGAAGAAAGTCCATGCCTACTATGACGTCAAAACTTCCGATTTGCATCGGAATAAGATCGATTGGGAAAATGTGATTGTTGAGCTCAAGAGTACAATCACGAAGAACAGAGTTAACGGCGACAGTTCTTCCAGTGGCGACTTCTACATCGAATGTTGAGGGGAGATAGGAGCGCTTACGGCTAAGGAGCTTCTCGAATTCAAACGATACAAAGCAGTTATCGGCTCCAGTATCAAATAAACACGATGCATAAATACCATTCACAAGGAACGTACCATTGACCACATTGTTGTCAGCCTGGGCTTGGCACGCATTGATGTTGAAAGTTCTGGCGCATGCTGCTTGCTGTTGCTGCTGTTGATGAGACTGGTGCAGCTGGGGCTCTTGTTTCACAACCCTATTTGGGCACATATTCGCAAAGTGGTTGGGATCACCACATGCGAAGCAGACTCGGGCGTTGATCGCGGGTGCCTGAGCCGCGTGTTGGCCTTGCGGGGCTGGGAGTAGAGCTTGATGAGTAGTGGCTTGAGCTGGGGCTTGGCGAGGACCAGTACGGCTGTTAGCAGTGAAGTGGCCGTACATGTTGCAGTGGGTGCAGAAACGACAGGCAAGACCCACTGGGTTGTGATAGGAGCATGTTAGACAAGCAGGGTGGGGGCCTGTGTATGCACGCTTGGCTGGTGGTGCGTAGGTAACTGGTGCTGGGCGGTGATGAGACTGCTGCTGGGCCGGTATGGCTTGGAGAGGGGCAGCAGTGGTGGTGACAGCACAGTTCTTGTTGCTGGAGTTGCTGTTGTTGTTCTTCTTCCTACGGCGTGAGGACTTTGATGACTGAGGTGCAGTGGCGGTGGAGTCAGCAGTTGGTGCGGTGGTAGCTTGATGCAGAGACTTTGAAGGCTTATCCCAAAAACCAGCTTTTACCCGCTTGTCGTTGATTTCAGCGGCAAGCAAGTAAGTCTCTTCAATTGTTGATGGCTTTGAGGCATGCACGAAATCCGCAACACAGTCGGGTAGAGCTCGAATGTACTTCTTGATTGTCATGTCTGCAGTCTTGACTTGATCAGGACAAATGATGCTGAGCTGCTTAAAGCGAGCAGTCAGGGCAACGTTTTCTCCATCCTTCTGCTTTATGTTCCAAAACTCGTCCTCCAGCTTTTGGCTTTCATGGGGAGGGCATAATTCGTCCATCATGATGGCCTTCAACTCTTCCCAGGTCAGCTCATAAGCTGCATCATTTCCGCGTTTGTTTCTCTCGGCCGTCTACCAGTCTAATGCGCGGGACTGGAAGACACCGGTAGCATTGAGGGTACGGAGATTTTCAGGACAACCGCTTTGGCGCAGAGTGACTTCGATGGAATCGAACCATTGAAACATAGCCGTTGGGCCATCTTCTCCAGTGAATTCCTTTGGACCGCAAGCCTTGAACTGCTTGAAGCTGAAAGCAGTCTTGGTGACAACTTTGGGAGCGTCAGTTCGGGATTCCTCAGATGCTTTGCTGACGTTCTCGTAAATTTCACTCACGATTTGGGGCACAACCTTGGCCACTTGTTTAGCGAGGATGGCAGCAAGGCGTCTGTCTCGTTGTTCTTGGTGAGTGAGTCGTGAGTGTCGTGGTCCTGATGATGGTCCAGTTGACATTGTCTGCAACAGACATCGTCATGGTCTCAAACATATCATAATCGAATCTCACCTCACCTCACACGTATGACACTTACTAAGGCGTAGGAACACACAATCACGTGCATACATAGTCACAAATTCACGTAAACACGTAAACACGTAAGCACATAAGCACGTAGGGCACAGATTCACAGAAACACATAAGCACATAGCGCACAGAATCATAGAAGCACGTAAGCATGTAATCGCAGATCACAGAAGCACGTAGTGCTAAGGCACATAGGAGTAGTCAGAATACAGAAACCTATCATTCAAAATTCGCGAGCGTTCGAAAGTAGCGATCGCGATTAGCATAGCGACTAGTATAGTATAAGCGTGTAGTGTAGCAAGCATCATAGCGTACTGCGTTTCCTTATAGTAGTAGCGACTTGTTAACATTTCGAGATAGGTAAGCAATGCGAGTCGTATGTGTTAATCGAAGTAAAAGTGAAAACCGAATAAGTCTCAAAATTTTAAACACTTAATCAGGTAAATGCACATAAAATCAACTAGTCATCGGAGTCAGCAGTTGCGGGCTCAGAATCGAAACATATAAAAATCGAGAAATAGATCGTCTGCGGCTATTAGACATTGACTATCCAAAGTGATTCGACTATTCACAAGGTCCGTCGGCACACGATTAGCCTTTCGGACAATGCTTTTTGCCTCGATTCTGGGCAATCGGCATTCATCCTTCTAGTTTAGTGTGGCTTTCAGTCGTTGGAGTCCGTCGAGACTCTGGTGGGAGTTTTGAAAACCAAATGATAGTCAGAACGAGTCGTCAAGGTTAGGGTTTCACCCCTAGCTTAGCAACTTCCTTCCTACTTTAATAAAATCGAGACGAGAATCCGCGCAAAAGTATGGATTTCACTCCTGATTCAGCGCGTTTTCTTGCGTTTTTATAGATAAATACAGATCAAACAAGCAATTTAATCGAGAGTTTGCGGTTTTCACACCTAATCTCAGCTAAATCGCTTATTCATAATTGAAAATTCGAGTGTAGTGATAGTGTAGCGTAGGCGAGAACAGCGAGAAATAGCGGTAAGCTCATACAAAATCCTTTACTGGATATGCACGAGTCGGTCTATGGGTCCTAACTATAGTCTAGGTCTCTAAGACATCGACCTGGACTAGGTCGAGTCTTTCCTAATTCCCTATAGTTATGGCTCTGATACCAATCTGTCACACCCCAACAGATGGCGGAATCATCGGGGCGCGGCATTGAGCGAAACAGATTGTTCAAAGAAATTCCATAACAACTAATATTACCGAATAGTTTAAAATGTCGTGTCCCATACCATGACCCATAAGATAATCAAGTCATTACAGATAGAGGTATCTTCAAACAATTGCACGTTTCGACAACTCAGATTTCTTTATTACAGACAATTGTTTATTGGTTTCTAGGACTCTCCCTAGCCTCGATTTCATCACCAAGCACTTAGGCATCCTAGCAACTTAAGCACCTGTCACATACGTTAAAATAAAAGTCAATACACATAGTGTAAAGGCGAGTATACAAGTTTGATATTAGCATATAGAGTTCGAAATAGTTTACGCATAACCAGCACGTACACAGAGGAAAACGAAGCATGTTAGTTATCGACATGAACCTATCGATACAAATGACTACGGGTTGACTGCCCAAGGCAGTTCGCAATACATGATCACCACTGTAATCCATGCAAGTAATGGTCCTTAACAACCCTCGTGTGAACGGGTGCTGAGTCCAAACTATAGTACTATCGCCGTTAAGGCAGGTAGACAGCATTCCATGTGTAAACATAACAAACAAGCATTCATTGACTCACGTATAACATGCGGTAACGGTTAGCGTTTAAAGTATTGCGTAGTGTGTTTGATTGTGATTTGTATAAGTAACGTATGTAACACCCAAAAGTGCATAAAGCAAAAAGGGATCGAGTATACTCACAGCGGTTGATGGATTGAAGGGAGCGCTTGAGAGTAAGGTTAGCCTGAGTAGTTCGATAGCATAACAATAAGTGACGCGTAAAAAGATACAAAGTGTGAGTGGGTCGATCAGCTGGTCGATCGGCTGGTAGGCCGATCGGACAGCCGGTCATACGGTTGGCAATCCGTTCGGACAGTGGTTCGATTGGATGACTGTTTGAGTGGATTGTTTCATCCTTTGAGAGGAATGTGTTCGTGTATGGTGGTTTGACTTTTACAGTTTTTGTTGTAGCATTTTGAAAACATCGAAGTATCACTACCTTTCAGGTCGGTCGATCGGACGGTCGTTCGATCGGCTGGCAACCTGATCGGCTGGCACTTCAGTGAGAACAAGTTCGTAGCAGGCGGTCACTCGATCGGACAGCTGTTCGATCGGTCGGCATCCTTTGTGCTTTGAACATGTTGAAAATTGTTTAAGTATGGAAGTTCAAGTGTCTCATGGCACGGCTGGCAGTTCGATCGGCTGGTAGTCCGATCGACTGGCAGCTTGTTCAACACTCAACCTTCCTAGATTGTCAAAATGGTTAAGTGTGGTTCCCAAGATGCAAGCCGTTTGGCTGGCCGGTCGATCGGGTGGCTGGCCGTTCGATCAGTAAACCGATCGGTCGGCACCTCGTTCCGGTCATCCTGTTCGTCTTACACTTGGTTGCCTTTGATTGTTTTGTCGTTTTATCGAGACGTTTTTGATAACGTGTTAACCAACAGAACCTCATCCTTAGCTTTAGTGACCCGGCTGAATAGGAATCACCCAAACCCAGTCGGTCCACTGGCTCCAGGAGTTTGTCCTTGGTTAACCCGAAATCGGTAGCCTCGTAGATAGGATCCAGATCTCGAGCCAACATGACCACATATCGGGTAGTAGATCGGCACAAGCCTCGATTCTATCGGTTTTTGAGTGTATTGAGTGTAAAAGAGCTGAAAGAAAGTTGGAAAACCGTATTTCAATCCTTTTTATGATGAATATGTCTAGATCTATGAAAGATCTTTGTTAGTTTATGTGGAAATCGGTTAAATCTAAGTTGTTCTTGGTGGATTGAGGTCAAACATGAAGTTCTTCAAGAACACATGATGATGTCATCCTAGAACACCTTGAATCTTGGTGATTTCACGGTTAAAAGTTAAGATTCAAAAGATAGAAAGGTGTAGGAGTGTGTGTAGATTAAGAAAGTACAAGATTTAGGATGAGATCTTACCGGAATCGTGAGAAATCGAAGAAAAGGTGAGGAGCACGAGCTGGTCGGACAGAGGGTTTCCAAAAGTGGAAAGAATGAAAGTGACATGGGTATTTATAGAGTTCCAAAAGGGAAAAGGGCTGGCCGATCGGCTAGGCACCTTGATCGATCAGCCTGGCCGATCGGCTGGTAAACCGATCGGCCGGCTGGTCGATCGGCTGGTCGCCTGATCGACCAGTCGCCTGATTAGAGTGTTTGGTGCGACGATTCTTGCTGTTCCGATTGCGATTGCGAGCGTTGCGATGTGATAGAGTTTCCTAGTCAAATTACTTTTAATCCCAACTACTATATCTAGCATATAATCATCCTAAATCACTTGCGTTTAGCGTTCTGCGATTTGATTGCGATTGAGTTCGATTGCGATTCGATTGATTACCACACATAACATAAATAAACATGCACAAGTAACACGTAAGGCACACACACTAGTAATATAATAACCAAAATGCGATATTTGAGTTGCGAGCGCGATGTTGTTTAGATTAGTTCGATTAGCGTTTAGTTAACTTTATCGCATTGTTACTTCCTATCATTCACAGTCGTAAAGCGATTCGTAGCGATAAATATTCGTCGATTACTGCGATTATAATTAATTACACCACATAATACAACTAACGCAAAACATAAAATAAACTATTACGGTCAAAGAAGTCAAAACAGGAATTGAGCAAGGAGAGACAGGTCGCAATTAGCGATCTTTTCTTCCTTTGACTTCAATCTTGACTTTGACTTTGACTTTCGAAAACACGGGGTGTTACAATCTATTCTTTTGATTTTATTCTATGTGGTTTAATAAAATAATGGCTATGATAGTTATAGGTATTTGTAAAACCCAAAAAGTATGACAGGAGCTTTGGTTTTGTCGAGTAGCATAGGTTGAATGTGTAGTGATGAGTGTTGATTGACCTTAGGTGATAACATGACTGAATGATTATGGTTGGGCTACAAGGGTTAAATTAGGAATACATAATTGGGATTGGGCCTGATACATTAGAATTGCACTTCATACACTTGTGGCGGTTGCATAGGTGTTGGACTAAACCACATCTTTGGGCCGCATAATTAACGTTTAGTCACATAATAAATTGGAGCCACGTACTACATATGGACCAGTAAACTGAAATCAGCTGGGCCGCACAGCATGAGGAGTAGTGTAGTGGGCTGTTAAGAAATGGCCCGTGTGGAATGCTATAATATGTTAATGTATGAGGGTTGAATGATTCAGTATACTAGGTAGTGAATGCCTGTGTTACAATTTGTCGAATGTATGAATGGTTCTGATTAGTGTTGATATGATACATGTATATGTGATGAAAGCACATAAGTGAAGGTTAAATTGATTGTTCAATGAATGCTGTAACTAGTGTGATGCATGATTTCCTGTGAAGATTTGTATGACATTATGTGTGAGTTTCATGTAAAATGTGTATAAGGAACGTATGATTAAGTGCTATAAAAACAACCTATCACTGGAAATGATATTAGGATTTTATTGATCAATCGTGAACACATAACTAATCCTACCGAGCAAACCAAGGTGAGTTCATCTCTTGAGCATGCGTCCCGGTGGTTGGGATAGTCAGTGGGTATCCCGGGGAGGGATAAGTCTTTTGGGTAAAAACGGGAATGTTGGATAATATACTCTTCCTATCACCTTTCAAGTCCCTCCGTGTTGTTTGGTTACATGGGAGGTAACATGGTATTAGTTAGTAGCGCTACTTAGGTTTGGCAACCTCACCCCGTACCTGGGAGGACGGGTGTTGAACTAATGACCTAGTCATGACCAATGCTTTGATAGGAGCATTGGAGAAAGGGCAAAATAATCAGAAGCCGTCTTGTATTCGGGGTATTATCAACATTACTTTCGGAATTAAATTCTATGGATTAACTAAACACTCGGTAACCAACGTTTTCGTAAAACTATGAACTCACCAGCGTTGTCTGATATACTTGTTGCATGCTCGCAGGTCGTTAGGTATCTTGGTTTTGGGAACTTGCTGTCTGGAGTAGCAGGAGTGGTCATGGGTCGTACTGGATGGATTCTTGTGATCGAATTATGAATAGCTTACATTGGTTTTGTAACGGTTTAACTTTGGGTTACTATTTGCTTCCGCTGAACATGTTGGGTTTTAATTAAACTTATTGTTGAAACTTTTATTTAATAAGTGATGATTTCATTTGGAAACTTGTATGGGTTCAATGTAATTAGTGGCTCGTTATTGGTATGTCACATGCCTAGCAGGGACATTCCCTAGGTGATATTTTGGGGGGTGTGAGTTTGGTATCAGAGCCACTGGTTATAGTGAACTTGGTTTTAAAACGTTTTTATAAAACCAGACTATAACCGAACAGTTCCGAAATCGACCATGACACTCAGCTCTAGATATGATTATGGAACTTTTAAGAAAAGAGAAAAACGCTTGAATTAGACCCGATGAAGATCTTGATATATTTATAAAGGTGCATGCTTTTACCTTCTATCCTTTTTTTGTTAATATATCCTAGTTTTCCCACGCTCACACATGGGGCTGCACACGAACCGAACGAACACGAATAAGACCTTGTTTGTGTTCGTTTGTTAAGGAAATTTATGTGTTCACGAACTATTTATGAACACATACCAAACAAGATTTTATGATCGTGTTTGTTTGTTATGGAAATGAACATGTTCGTGTTTGTTGTTTGTGTTCATTTGTTAATTTTAGGCAACGAACGCAAACGAACGTTCATGAACACAAACTAATATTCATGAACACGGATGGAAACAAACGAATACAAACAAGCGTTAATGAACATAATATATAATACACTGATATTTATTAGATATATTTTATTTGTCAGAATTTTGAAGTATTCAAATAAAATATAAGGAATAAAAAGACTAATGAACTATCGAACACAACGAACATAAACGAACACGTTACCGAACGTTCATGAACATAAATGAACAAACGCAACCTCTGTTCATGTTCGTTTATTTAACTAAACAAAAGAAATTCCTTGTTCGTGTTCTAATAAATGAACCAACAATCGAACTTCCTGCCGAATGGTTCACGAACTGTTCGCTGAACGTTCGGTTCGTTTGCAGCCCTAAGTCACCCACTCCTGAAAGCTGGTAACCCAATATGATAATATCGAAATTTGTAACTTTATAGAGAAAGAAAATACATATCACCCAAATAAAAATTTGATATATGTTGGCTACCTTTTTATTCAATTAGCCTAATTTTCTATAACAAAACTATATGTTTTCACTTTAGACGGTGGCACTTGGAGAAGACAAGACGAGTCTCATAGTGGATTACCTTATGAAGGTACGCTATGGTTTCAAAGATCATATTTTAACCATTGAAAATTAAAAAAAAAAAATTTGAAGTGTTGTATGATTCTGAAATGGGTGCAAAGATTTTAGGATTGGATATATGTGCGGATACACTAGTAGGAGACGAAATGCGTAAAGGGATTTCCGGCGGTCAAATGAAACGGCTGACTTCAGGAGAACTGCTAGTGGGACCCTCGCGGGTTCTTTTCATGGATGAGATATCAACCGGCCTTGATAGCTCAACCACTTATCAAATCATTAACTACCTTAAACATTCGACTCGTGCTCTTGATGGGACAACTGTCGTCTCGTTGTTGCAACCGGATCCTCAAACGTTTGAGTTGTTTGATGATTTGATTTTACTATGCGAAGGTCAAATTGTGTACCAAGGGCCCCGCAATGCTGCCGTCGCTTTCTTTGCTTCTATGGGTTTTCAGTGCCCGAAGAGGAAAAATGTGGCCGATTTTTTACAAGAAGTAATCATCATCACTTACTTTTTTGATATCAAATAAGCCGAGCCTGAGCTCGACAAAGCTCGAGCTCGATTAACTTATGAGAGCTCGAGCTCGGCTCAAGCTTCCTTTCTAAAGCTCTAGCTCAGCTTGTTGGTAGTTTCTTAAGCTCGAGCTCGGCTTGATTACCATCTATTAATTAATATATTAAATAAAAATATTATAAATAATAGACTCGTTTAGGCTTGCGAGCTCGATAAGTGAAGCGCGGGCTCGGACTCGTTTACTAAACAAGCTTATTTTTAGGTTCGGGCTCGGCTCGCAAACAAGTTTAAATAAGCTTGGCTCGTTTACTAGACACCTTTAAATACACAATAAATGTTATTAATTAAATATTAATAAAAACTAATATTACACTAAGGCTCGAGCTCTGGCTCGATAAATAAACGAGCTTTATTTTAAGCTCAAGGTCGGCTCGGGCTCGATAATGTTCGGCTTGGCTCGTTTCGAACTTTTTCTCGAGCCGATCTCGAGTAGCTGTTGCTGTAGCTTAAAAGTGTTAATTGACATAAAAGGACACACAGAATATTAATACTTATTAGATATGTGATTATCGTCAAAGGGCATTTAGGTAAATTTGGATCACCTCATTGTTCCCCTTTTTTCAAACTTAAATTTTTCTTTTTGCACTCAGGTTACATCGGTAAAAGATCAAGAACAATATTGGTCACTTGACGAACATTACGAATACGTTCCCGTTAAGAAATTTGTAGAAGTGTTTAAATCAAACTTTCTCGGTAGAAATTTATCACGTGAGCTGGCGATTCCGTTTGATAAATGCCGTAATCATCCTGCAGCCCTTTCTACACACACTTATGGTGTAAAAAGAATGAAGCTACTCAAAATTAGTTTCAAATGGCAGATGTTACTTCTTAAACGTGAATCGTTGGTTTATATCTTCAAATACTTTCAGGTATATACTTACATACTTTTATTGTTATTACACATTTTTTACATAAAATCAAAAGATACTATATATGCACTCGTTCTTGATTCTACCAGTTTAGCAGGTCTTTTTTGTCCTTTTCTTTTGGGATTTTATTATTATTAGAGTAAAATGCCAAATTCGTCCCTGAGGTTTGGCCAGTTTTGCGACTTTCGTTGAAAGGTTTGTTTTCCGCATCTGGATCCAAAACTTTTGAAATCTTGCCGTTTTATCTGGCTCGTTAACTCCATCCATTTTCTCCGTTAAAGCAGGGGTATCTTCGTTTTTATGTTAACTTAAAGGGCAATTCGTTCTTAATGGAGAAAATGGATGGAGTTAATGAGCCCGATGAAAATGGCAAGATTTCAAACCTTTTGGATCCAGATGTGGAAAAATAAACCTTTGGACGATAGTCACAAAACTGGCCAAACCTCAGGGACGACATGGCATTTTACTCTTATTATTATTATTATTATTGTTATTATTGTTATTGTTATTGTTATTATTTATAATTATTATTGTTGTTGTTGTTGTTATTATTATTATTATTATTAGAGTTAACTGCCATTTTCGTCCCTGTGGTTTGGTCACTTTGGCCATTTCAGTCCATTTTTAAAAAATGCGCCATTTTCCTCCCCGACGTTCTGGAAAGGTGTCATTTCAGTCCAAAAATCATAACCCAGTTAAGTCAGTTTGTAAATAAGGACTGATTGTGTAAATTTATAACATAAAGGACCATTTAAGGAAAATGACGCATTTTTTAAAAATGGACTGAAATGGCCAAAGTGACCAAACCACAGGGACGAAAATGGCACCAGTTCGTCTCTCTCTCTAAACCACCACCACCACCACCACCATCACCTTCACCTCCACCGCCGCCGCACCAGTTCCCACCACCGCCACCACCTGTTCTATCTCTACACTCTCCACCACCTGATCACCAGTTCCCACCACCGCCACCACAGCCACTGCCACCACCACCACTCCGATCTGCCACCAACATCTCATACCACCATCTCCACCTCGTTCACCACTAACACACCACCACCACCACCACACCTGCCGCCTCCCTTTCTCTCCCTACTCTATATAAAAACACCACCACCACTAGCCCTGGCCGCCATCAACATCTCAGGCCACCGTCACCCACCGTCCCACCACATTACCCTTTGTCTCTCTACTCTCTCTCTCTCTCTAACTCCAGTAACAACAACATCTCAGACAACCATCACCAATTCACCACCCTCATTCACCACAGTCAACATCCCATCCATAACCACCACCGCCGCCTACAACTCACCGGAAAAACGGCACCCCCTGCAACTCACCGCGATCTTCATCATCATCATCATCGCGATCTTCATCATCATCATCATCAGACCTTCATCACCACTGCCGCCGCCTGCAACTCACCAGAAAAACGGCACCCCCACCGTCGCCGGTTCTCTCTCCCGCCTCCTTCTCTCTCTCTCTCTCCCGTCGTTATCTCTCTCTCTCTCTCTCTCTCTCTGACTTTCTCCCTCTCTCTCGTTGTTATCTCTCTCTCTCTCTCCGACGTTGATGGTGGTGGTTCCGGCGGCGGCGGTGGTGACCACCGGAGCTCCGGTTCCGGCGGCGGTGGTGTATACATTATATATATATATATATATATATATTATATTTTGTAATTATATAAATATTTATACATTTTACTTAAATGGTCCTTTATGTTACAAATTTACACAATCAGTCCTTATTTACAAACTGACTTAACTGGGTTATGATTTTTGGACTGAAATGGCACCTTTCCAGAACGTCGGGGAGGATAATGGCGCATTTTTGAAAAATGGACTGAAATGGCCAAAGTGACCAAACCACAGGGACGAAAATGGCAGTTAACTCTTATTATTATTATTATTTACAAAAGGAATTGAGGCATGGTATCTTAGGGGATACGGAGTGGGTGCGGTTCCATTCTTGTTTATTTTTTTTTAACTGATTTTGATTGTTTTTTTTTTTTTGCAGCTTATGTTGGTGGTTTTGGTCATGACGAGTGTATTTTTCCGTACAACTTTGCATCGTAATTCACTGGATGATGGTGGAGTTTATCTTGGCGCTCTATATTTCGCAATTGTTATTATATTATTCAACGGTTTTATGGAGGTCCCAATGTTAATAGCCAAACTTCCCGTTATCTACAAGCACAGAGATTTACATTTCTACCCCTGCTGGGTTTACACTTCCGTCTTGGCTTTTAAGTATTCCTTCATCAATTATAGAATCCGGTAATTGGGTGGCTGTCACATATTATCTCGTTGGTTTTGATCCCCAATTATCAAGGTGCATCTTCTTCAAATTATTTACTTTAGGAAATTGGATTTTAATAATCCCAACTTTAACATATTTGCCGACAACAGTCCCAACTAAGGAAATGTTTTGTGTCAGTCCCAACTTTTAACCTATTTCTCCCAACGATCCCACACTAACTAAAAGTTAACCCAGTTAGATTTTGCTGACTTGGACTCTCACACAAGCAGTTCACGTCATCATAATTTTGCCACATAAGCAGTCCACGTCATCAAAACTTTGACTTATATGCCACATAAGCAGTCCACTTCAGCAAAACTTTTGACTTTTTTGCCACATAAGCAGTCCACGTCAGCAAAAACTAACTAGGTTAATTTTTAGTTAGTATGAGATCGCTGGGGAAAACAGGTTAAAAGTTGGGACTGTCACAAAACATTTCTTTAGTTAGGATTATTGTCGGCTAATATGTCGAAGTTGGAATTATTAAAATCCAATTTTCCTTTACTTTAGTATGTTTAATCATTAGTATTTAATGTGAAAAGATCAAATAGGAAGATTAATTTCGCTAGGAAGGATATGAAGCAATAAGAGGATGACATGTGGCAAAGATGAAAAACATAAGGAGGGGCATTTTGGTCAAACTCACCATCTTCAAAAAAAACCCAGCATCTGCAATTCATTTCTCTTACCCGTATACTCAAATCCACCATTTTCAAAAAACTATAAACTACCACATCACAACCACCACCACCACCTCCACCTCCACCACCACCACCACCACTACGACCTACGATCGCCACCATCTTGCCGGAAACTAGATCTGAAACCACCACATTCAACCACCTGTTGGGTTTTTCAGATCTGACACCATCATTCCACCAACCACCGCCACCGCTCCACCGCCACCAGTTTCCCCACGGTGTATCAGAGTTCTTTTTCCGTCCACCGTCGTTAATCAGAGTTCTTTTGTAAGTTATGTTATATTTTATTTTCATTGTGTTTTAGTTATCAAACCTCAATTGCGTTTTTCACATCATTATGTTTTAGTTAGAGTTCTTTTCATTTTGTTCTTCTGGATGTTAAAATAGAGACATGACCATGCTAAAATAGAAGCATGATCATGTTGGAACAAAGGTATGACCACGTTAAAACTCATTGCGTTTTACAACCTGCAGTGCAAAGAACATGATGATGCTTGGACAGAGGCATGATCATGTTGGAACTAAGGCATACCCATGTTAAAACTACATTGCTTTTTAGAACCTATGTTAAAACTCCATTGCTTTTTAGAACCTGTAGTACAAAATATTAATTTTGGTTTCATTGCGTCTTACAACTTGGAGTGTAAAGAACATGTAGAAACATGGTCATGTTGGAACAAAAGCATGGCCATGTTAAAACATAAACATGGCCATGTTAAAACTTCATTGATATTGATTTTTAGTTTTATTGCGTTTTACAAGCAAATAACATGATCATGCTAAAATAAAAGCATGGTCATGTTGGAACAAAAGCATGGCCATGTTAAAGCATAAACATGGCCATGTTAAAACTCCATTGCTTTTTAGAACCTACAGTGCAAAATATTGATTTTTGTTTTCATTGGGTTTTACAACTAGAGGTGCAAAGAACATGATCATGCCAAAACAGAAACATGGTCATGTTGGAACAAAAGCATGACCATGTTAAAACATAAACATGGCCATGTTAAAACTTCATTGCTTTTTAGAACTACAGTGCAAAATATTGATTTTTGGTTTCATTGCGTTTTACAAGCAAAGAACATGATCATGCTAAAATAGAAGCATGGTCATGTTGGAACAAAAGCATGACCATGTTAAAACTTAAACATGGTCATGTTAAAAGTTCATTGTGCAAAATATTGATTTTTGGTTTCATTGCGTTTTACAATCTGGGGTGCAAAGAACATGATCATGCCAAAATAAAAGCATGGTCATGTTGGAACAAAAAAGCATGACCATGTTAAAACATGAACATGACCATGTTAAAACTTCATTGCTTTTTAGAATATGTAGTGCAAAATATTGATTTTGGGTTTCATTGCGTTTTAAAACTGGAGTGTAAAATAACATCAAAGAACATGATCATGTTAAAAAGGAAGCATGATCATGTTGGAACAAAGACATGACCATGTTAAAACATAAACATGACCATGTTAAAACCTATTGCGTTTTAGAACCTGGGTTATAGTGTGTTGTTCTATCCATTGCGTTTTACGCATCTGGGTTTTCGAATTTTTTTTTCAAAAGTATAGCAATAGTGTGCTCGTTTTAAAGATAAAAAAACGCTCGTTTTTATGGTGTAATTTTTATAAAAAAATATTGTCGTATGAAAAAGTTATTAACGATTTAAAAACGATGGGGAATTAGAGGAGAGAGAAACTATTGACTTGAATGGAATAGAATACCCTCAAACTAACTCACGCGCCTCTTTTTTCTTGTTCAATTTCACCCATTTAATCTCAGCCATTGATTAATCAAATTGATGGTCAAGATTACTTCCTAGCCTTCCTAGCAAAATAAACTTCCTATTGTATCTCCACCCAGTATTTAATTCCCATTATTTATGAAATTTTATTATGTTGATATCTGTAGATGCTTGAAGCAGTTCTTGTTATACTTCTTGTTGAACCAAATGTCGATCGGTCTATTTCGTGTGATGGGATCTTTAGGCAGAAATATGATAGTTGCTAATACGTTCGGATCTTTTGCCATGTTGGTTGTCATGGCACTCAGTGGATTTATACTGTCTAGAGGTATATTTTTACCTTGTATATTTTTTTTTTTTATAAAAGGGCCAATTTTATGAAAAAGTGGCCAACTTTGGTCTGTTTTCTGTTCTTGGTAACCATCTTTTTAAAAAGCCAAAGAAAACTATAGAACTTTTAAAAAAAATATTTTTTAAGTATTTTACCTAAGATACCAGTTATTAGGACCGGAAAAAAGTCAACATTGTCAAAAGTTACCGATATGTGAGCTGTTACCCATTATTTTTAATCAGAATTTTTGAAAGTTGGTTACTTTTGTATGCAGTTTATTGATGACATCACACATTCGGTTCTATGTTTGTGATTATCTAAACATTATGTTGTCTGTTTGATTACCGGTTGATGTTATTATCTCAGACTTCCATCTTGTTATCAAATTTGATCACCGTATGCTAGTTATCGATCCAATCTGTGTTTCTACAGAATTATGCTAATAAAATATACATATCGAAAGTAAATCAGTGTTATAATATTATTGTAGATAGCATCCCGGCTTGGTGGATTTGGGGTTACTGGTTTTCCCCTTTAATGTATGCCCAAAATGCGGTTTCAGTCAATGAGTTCTTGGGGGATACTTGGGATAAGGTAAGACTTATATATAGATGAAAACTCTAATTTTACCCGTTGACCCGTTAACAATAAAATATGCTCAATATGAGACATTTTCTCTGACTTATATTTGTATCGGGTGCGCAGGCAGCTGGAAACAATACTGACATCCCTTTGGGAACTATGCTACTGAAAGTCAGAAGTCTGTTTCCGGAAGATTATTGGTATTGGATTGGAGTTGGTGCTTTACTTGGTTACACTATTTTATTCAACGTTCTCTTTACATTATTCCTTACGTATCTTAATCGTAAGTTTTCTCCTTGCTGTAACAATTAGGGATAATGTATAGATAGTCAACCCAAATATCATTTTGGTTTTGTTATTTTTGATTCCGGGAGAAAAGCATGCCGAAAAAGGACACGGATAGTTCCTGTGGTTTGCATTTTGTAACACATTTAGTCCCCATCCAACAAATCTAAAGGTCATAGCATGTCCAAGTTAGGGACTAAATGTGTTACAAAGTGAAAAGCACAGGGACCATCAATGTACTTTTGAAAAATCTGGGGACTAAATGCGTTACCAAGTGCAAACCACATGGACCATCTGTGTACTTTTGGAAAGTTAGGGACCAAATCTAAAATTTTGGTAAACCATAGGGACCATCCTTGTACTTTACTCTTAAATTTTTTAAGTGCCCTTAATTTAAAGCTCCTGTGATTTCTAGAGTTGTAAAATGACAAAAGTGTGCTCAAATATGTTTCAACAATCTGTCTAGAGTTGATTCTTTTGAGTAGATTTAGGGGCATTTTTGTAAAAAAAAAATTATAATCTCTAGGTGTGACAAAAGCTTTAACTTTAGGGGCATTGTCATTTTACAATTTTTAATTTTTTTAATCATATGGAAACAGCGTAAACAAAACCAAATTAATACTTGATTGGTGTCTAAAGATGTTTTGATAGTTGGGTGCCTTAGTGAAGACTTTTATACACTTGGGTGACCTATGTATATATTATCTCTGTTAATCAACTTTTCATATGATTTTGCAAAAGACCATATTTATGTTTTTTTAATATATTACATACAGCTCTTGGAAACCATCAAGCAATTATCCCTCGTGGGACCGTCAAATCGCAGAAGACGAGAAACGGGATTGTCTCTGCTATCATTGAGTTAAAAGATTACTTACAGCGTTCACCTTCATATGCTGGTGTGTAGCAGAAATCAATATAATTATATAACTAAATATACATTCTTTCTCAATCGAAGTTGACTAGTCAACTTTAACTGTTTTCTTCATGGTTACTGTAGGTGCCGAAGGCGACAGTCAAAGAGGAATGGTTCTTCCATTTCAGCCTCTCACCATGTCTTTCCGGAACATTAGTTATTACGTCGATGTCCCACGGGTATGTTAAAATTTTTCAAAAATAATATTTTGAGTAAAATGCCATTTTCGTCCCTGAGGTTTGGCCACTTTTGCGAATCTCGTCCAAAGGTTTGTTTTTTCGCATCTGGATCCAAAAGTTTGAAATCTTGCCATTTTCATTCGACTCCTTAACTCCATCCAATTTTTAACGTTAAGTTAGGGGTATTTCCGCCATTTAATCTTGCCATTTTGATATAACTAAACAAAACAAATAGCTAAAATGACAAAAATACCCTTGATTAACATTAAAAAATGGAGTTAACGAGTCAGATGAAAATGGCAAGATTTCAAACCTTTTGGATCCAAATGCGAAAAACAAACCTTTGTACGAAAGTCGCAAAAGTTGCAAACCTCGGGGACGAAAATGGCATTTTACTCTAATATTTTTCGTACTTATCTATCAATCTCATATAATCTTTGCTCTAGGAGTTGAAGCAACAAGGTCTATCGGTCAACAAATTACAATTATTGGTCAATGTAACGGGAGCTTTTAGGCCGGGTCTCCTTACCGCGTTGGTCGGTGTCAGTGGGGCTGGTAAAACGACTCTTATGGATGTCTTAGCTGGCAGAAAAACCGGCGGCCATATCTCGGGCCAAATTTATGTTTCGGGTTACCTTAAAAACCAAGAAACATTTGCAAGAATTTCTGGTTATTGTGAACAAAACGATGTTCATTCCCCGTGTTTGACCGTTTATGAAGCATTGATGTTTTCCGCTTGGCTTCGATTACCTTCTGATGTTAATGCATCAACGAAAAGGGTAAGAACTTAGTTAAATTAAGTTATCATTTTTTTTGAAAGCTAGTGGGTATCCGCTCGTGCTCCGCAGTGGGGTCGAAACGTAGATAAAAATAAGCAAATTGCGACTGACAAGTCTACGTGAATATAAAAAAAACATCTTGCGGCAGTATTCAAAAGTTATGAAAAAGTTATCGGTTCAGTCTGTGACGGTACGGTATCGACACTTGTTAGGACCATAAAAACGAATACGTGTGGCATCCATCTTTAGTTTTTTCCTGATGTGGATAGTTTTTCGCTGACATGGATGATGATATGGACATATGAGGTGAAATTTTTTTTTTTTTTGTTTTTTTGCTGACATTAATCTTTTTCCACCTCATATGTATACATCAGCGAAAAACTAACTGGGTTAAGTTTTTTTTTAACAGAGGTCCATTGAGAAAAATTAGTTAGAAAGTAGGGACTAGTGGTTATAATATTCTCAGTTGGGATTATTATTGGCCAACTTAGAAAATGTGGGATTATTAAAATTCAATTTGCCACTTTTTAAAATATTTATAGTAATCAGACCATGTTAGTGGTAAAAAAAGTGATGACTTGGCAGTAAGTTTTGACCATGCTGACTTTGCTGACGAGGCACTGATGTGGCACTAACGTGCTTATGAAACCAGCTCACCTAACTTAAAGCATAGTTTTCGCAGTCTGATGGTTTTTTCTTGCCTAAAATAAGCTCATTGCCTGAAACAGAAATCATAATCATACTAAAGGTAGTTTAAGTTGAGTATTAATCAAATAATTCGTAACTTTTTCAGGGAAACACAGCAGGATATTTTTAATGCAATGGGATCAATGTATGCTGCAGTTTTATTTATTGGAATTACTAACGCCGCTTCAGTCCAACCAGTGGTTTACGTTGAAAGGTCTGTTTCATACAGAGAAAGAGCAGCAGGGATGTATTCTGCTTTACCATTTGCATTTGCACAGGTACATTCTGCTTAAATATTTGCACTATTAAAACATATATTCTTAACATAATTTATTTTTTACTTTTTGCAGGTTGCAATAGAGTTCCCTTATGTGTATGTGCAATCGCTTGTGTACAGCCTTATTTTCTACTTTTTAGCTTCATTTGAACGGAGTTTTTTGAAATTATTTTGGTACATATATTTTATGTACTTCACATTACTATACTTTACCTTCTTTGGAATGATGACAATTGCTGTTACACCCAACCATAATATCGCTGCTATCGTTGCTGCTCCTTTTTACATGTTGTGGAACCTTTTCAGCGGATTTATGATCGATCGCATGGTAACTAAAGTTTTATTATTAATTTTTTTTCTTTTTGTATTTTATAAAAAAAGGTTCATTTTTGTCAATTTTGATCAACAGAGGCTTCCTATATGGTGGAGATGGTATTATTGGGCGAATCCAGTATCATGGAGTTTGTACGGGCTGCTGACGTCACAATATGGAGATGTGAATGAACCCTTAAAGCTTGCTGATGGTTTGCATTCAGTTCCGTTACGACAGTTTCTTAAAGACGAATGGGGGTACCACCATGAATTTTTGGGTGTTGCTGCCACTGCAGTGGTGGGTTTCTGTCTATTGTTTGCAGTGACATTTGCATTTACTATGAAATCCTTCAACTTCCAAAGGATATGAAGATGTGTGAATTGTAATATGCCTCTAAAAACTAGTTGACAGGGCGTCGGGAATCCTCCAACAAGTGTTTGTTTTGTGTTGTTTCCAGATTAAATCATGCAGTTTTGTTTCGATATGGTTATACACTGAGGGTGTACAAGGCATCAAATATGGAAATAAATAGAAAATATTTAGGTTTTTTGTAATTCGAACAAAGTCATGTAGGTGACAAATATGTACAATGGATATTCAATTTCCTTTTTAGTTTGAACAAATATTGTCAATGATACTAAACATTGTTTAGTTTGTATAATCTCGGTGATATATATATATATATATATATATACACACACACATGCACACATCCCTTTCAAAGAAATGTATCCTTGGGATGTTATATATCTCTATCTCTATGACTATTTTAGTAATAGATCATCTATGTATCCTCTTAAATTCATTTCTACGTTTTCTTAGGTAGTGTTCGTTTCATAGATTGTAATAGAAATGGAATGGAAATTCGCGCAGAAATTGAAATTTGATTTGTAATTTAGGTGTGTTTGTTTTGCAAAATGGAATGAAATTTGGATAGAATTAGAATGTAGATTCCCTTCCTTATGTTGTTGTTCAATTCCAATTCATTTTTATATTAAAACAACAAAACAAGAAGTGAAATCAACATTCCAATTCCCTCAAGATTCCATTTCATTCCGTAAAACGATCACTGCCTTAAGGTAGTCATGTATCTTTGGAATCTCTAGCAAACTGCACTTCTATGTGTGCTTAAAAAAAAACTCTAATCTGACTAGTTGTAGCAAACAACTCCCAGGAAATAGTGACAGACGTACCATATGCTGGACGCGTACTATACGCCCAAGCCAGCGTAGGGTACGTCGACTACACATCTGGCCCAATGTTTTGCTCAGCGGAAACCAAACGTAGCTCAGAAGGTTACCTTCTGAGCGTAGGATCTCCTTGTGCAGTGTATGCTACGCTGGTTGGCGTAGCCTACACCCCCATCAACCCCATCCTTTAGATTCTAAGTAAAACACCTTGTTTGACCCATAAAACTTCGTTTAAACTTCTGACCTGCATTTCTCAATCTTTAACTTAGTTTCATTTGTGCACACTTCATCTCAAGTATGAAAAACAAATAAATTAATAAATAAATTTTACATACTTCCCTTGAATCCATACATGTATACAAATATCGCATTGCTTATCACAAAATCAATTAATGCACCATCCAACATACTTTCATAATTCAAATACGTTTTTTTACCCATAAATCTAGATGTCTACTCTCTAGTATAAGATATGATGCTTTCCTTACGTCTTTAACATTTATCCATGTTAAAATAAGACACTTTAAAAGGGTTTAGCCATATGGATAATGTGAAGACTTTGTTGGCTAAATTGTGGTTTGGCCCAAGCAAGGGGCCCAACTTAGTAACTAAATGGGTTTAAACAATTAACAAGTTGATGACTCTTGGGACCAAATTTGACACGTTGGTAAATTGGTCAAGTTTCATAATTATGTTATAACTAGAAGATTGCCCGCGTGATGTGACGGGAAACACAAACACAAAAACTATCATAGTGTGTATGGTTCGGTCGGTTCGTTTATTACCCTCAATTGAAGCCAAAATCAAAGATATCGGTTAGTCTATTTTATTAAACATAAACTAATTTTTATATACATCATTATGTAAAATTATTTTTTAATTCTTTGTTACTTATAATTGTTTATATTATTATTAATAATATATATATATATATATATAGGGGATGGTTCAAATGAAAACCACTTTTATTGTAAAAACTCGAAAACTAACTAAAAAAAGCCTAAAAAACACACAAAATTTTTTTTTTTCAATTTTTTTTATAAAAAATCGCAGGTTTTTATATATAAAAAAAAACTTTTTTTCAAAAAAAAAAAAAAAAAAAATTTGTATTACACATATGTAATACTACACATGTGTTTGTGTACTACACATGTGTTTGTGTACTACACATGTGTAGTATTACACATGTGCACTACAAAAAAAAAGTTTTTTTTTTTTTTTTGGAAATTTTTTTTATATACTAAAAGTAGCGAAAATTATTATGCAAAAAAAAAAATTTGGTATGTTTTTTTGGCTTTTTTAATTAGTTTTCGAGTTTTCACAATAACTAGTGGTTTTCATTTGAACATTCCCCTATATACCTATATATATATATATATGTGTGTTACTTTTTATTATTTAATATTATATATTGTCAATTTATTTTCTATTACTTATTATTTAGAGTGCATTACACGGTTAGATCCTATGGTTTGTGGAAAATAACAAGGTTAGATACTAAATGTATAAAGTAACAATCTATGGTATTAACTTTTGATTTTCTAATATCCTAGAGTATTAAGTCTAACATTAGTTAAAAACTAACTCAGAACTAAGGGTAATTTTAGCATTTCATATCTTAGTACTCAGCGTTGTTAACTGAGAAATCACGTAGACTTACCACGTAAGTAACTCTTGTAATCTAAAGTAAAAAAAATTTCTTTTTCTTTTATTATTTAATTACACTTTTCATAATTATTTAACCAGATAATTTTTGAAATGGTAAGTTGTCACACCCTGATTTCCCGGTGGGCCCGAAACTTGGGGTATATGCGTGACGATCAGATAGCAATTATCACAATGCACAATGGAAGTATAGAGATATCCCAAAGGTAGGATCCAATAAAATGAACTTGAGACTATCTTGAGTCTTTTCATGGAGTTGCAAATTCCATAGTTTAAGACAAGCACTATCCAGCCTATTTCGTTATTCGCCACATGTAGATTAATCTTTAAAATACGTCAGCTTTCATTGGTAAATACAATTAACCGGTAAATACAATTAACCGACACATTTTGAAAATATTTTCAAAAATGTTTGGATACCATTTGGTATATCATTTAAAAAAAATAACTTGGGACAAGGTAATGTTTCTTGTTACCAGTTTTACATGCTTGTCAATACATATGGGACCCGTAACTAATCTCCGATACATGATTAACCGATACGCCACATTGTAAGTCCCGTAAAGGATCTTTCAATGATATCAAACTTGATCTTGTGTGAGTGCGGAAAACAAACACAAGATGATTCAAGAACTATAATAAACCGAAACAATTAATAATCAAAACAAACCAGAATATCTTGCATTCAACGAGGAACGATGACTGATACAAGACCCTTCTTTGTTTCGGCTGGCTCTAGACTTCACAAACTGATCAACCTCATTATGAAGAATGAGAGTTGATTATATACTAACACATAAGTGGGTCGAAACCCCTAAAGCCCACACTAAACCTATGACCCACTAAACATACTATCGACCCAAACTATTAAACAAAACAAAGTTTACATGATCAACCCTTGAACTATTGTAACCCTCTATATATAAACCTTCAGGTTCCAACAATCTCCCCCTAGTTTTATAGCATAGAGGTTCTTCGGTCTTTAACTTCCTCCACTGCCTCCACTTCCATCCAAGTTGTCTCTGTAACCACCAAAACCCTTCTTACGAACATGAAGAACTCCAGCAACAGCTGCAGTCCAACTTTTCGCCACTTCTAAAAGTTTATGAATCTGAATTGATTTACAATACCCATTATATAGGGCTGATACAATCGAACAATAAGGAAACTATATATACAAAATATGCACAATTCAATCTATTCCTAAAATATTGCCTAATATTCTTCTGGAATATTCATCGGCTAAGACTCCCCCGCAGTTTGAACGTGGTAAGGACCAATGCTCAAACTGGAACGAAACGACTGGAATAACTGCTTGGAGAGTCCCTTTGTGAAGATATCAGCATATTGCAAGGCAGATGGAACATGTAGAACACGAATGTGTCCGATGCGAACCTTTTCCCGTACAAAGTGAATATCGATCTCTACATGTTTGGTGCGTTGATGCTACACTGGATTATCAGAGAGATACACAGTTGAAACATTATCACAATAGACGATAGAGGCCTGACGCAAAGGAGTATGGAGCTCAAGTAATAAATTACGTAACAAAGTTGCTTCGGCAACCGCATTAGCAACCCCGTGATACTCAGCTTCAGCACTAGAACGCAAAACAGTGGGTTGCCGCTTGGAGGACCACGACAGTAAACTATCCCCCAAAAAACACAATAACCGCTCATAGAGCGTCTAGAATCCGGACAACCCCCCAATCGGCATCTGAGTAGGCAACCAAGTCATGAGACCGAGACCGAACAATGCGAATCCCGTAGTCAAGAGTACCATGTATATACCGTATGATCCGCTTCATGAAGGCAAAATGGGGCTCGCGCGGATCGTGCATAAACAAACAAACCTGCTGGACTGCATAGGAGATATCCGGACGACTAACGGTTAGGTACTATAAGGCTCCCGCAAGGCTGCGATATAGTGTTGGATCTGAAACAGGCGGTCCATCAGACGCGCTAAGTTTGGATGAAAGGTCCACAGGTGTATTGTAGGGTTTACAAGCCGACATGTTAGCACGAGCAAGAATCTCTTTGGCATACTGTTGCTGCGATAGGAAAAGGCCCGCTGAAAACTGATCAACTTTAATGCCAAGAAAGTGATGAAGTCATCCTAAATCAGTCATGGCGAATTCTCGAGACAGCGCACGGATGATATCATGAAGTAATGTGTCATTAGAAGCTGTCAACACAATATCATCCACATAAAGTAGTAAATAAGCAACATTAGTTGGATCCCGCTTAAAAATAAACAAAGACTGATCACAAGTACTGTTGATAAACCCCTGGGATTTGATGAATGTGGCAAAGCGGGTAAACCATGCCCGCGGAGCCTGTTTAAGACCATATAGCGACTTTTTAAGGAGACACACAAACTGAGGGCACCGTTTGTCAACAAAACCCGGAGGTTGATGCATGTAAACCGTCTCATTAAGATGCCCGTGTAAAAAGCATTTTTAATATCAAGTTGATGTATCGGCCAAGACCTGGTGACCGCCAAGGATAAAACGATCCTGATAGTAGCCGGTTTAACCACTGGACTGAATGTGTCTTCACAATCAATTCCCACTGTCTATGAGTTCCCGTTGACCACCAAACGGGCTTTATAGCATTCCAGAGACCCGTCAGACCGGAATTTATGGCGAAAAAGCCACATGCAGCGTATGACGGGGTGGTCCGTGGGTCATGGAACTAACTCCCATGTATCATTATCCTGTAGGGCAGAAATTTCGGTTTTCATAGTACTTAACCAATTAGTGTCAGTAAAGGCCTTGGCATAGGTCTTGGGAATAGGGGAGATGGTGGTGGGAGTAAAGTGAATGGACGTGGTAGAAGAACGGGATTTCGAACGGGTAGTCATAGGGTGATGATTTGTTGCAGGTGGGGCCGAAGGGTGTTGGGCCGAAGTTGAGGTTGTGGTAATTGAAGCCGTGGGTGGTGGGACGATGGGGTGGGGAGGAGGTGGTGAAGGTGGTACGATTGAAGGTGGTGGTCTCGGGCGTCGGCTATAGGTAATAGGAAAAGGAGTGATGGTGGACTGGTGAGTAGGTGCGGGTGGTTGAGTAGGGGGTGGAATAAAGGAGAAGCCGGGTGGAGGTGAATCGTCTAAAAAATTATAGGTGGTAGGTGTTTGTGGTATGGTATAGGGAAAGGTCGATTCGTCGAAGGTTACATGTCGAGAGATATGAACTTTACCGGTGGTTGGGTCAAAGCACCGGTAGCCCCGGAAATCCAGGGGATAACCGAGAAAAATGCAATGAATTGCACGCGGGTGAAGCTTGTGTGGTGAAGTAGCGGAGGTGTTGGGATAGCAAGCACACCCGAATACGCGTAAATGATCGTAGTCGGGGTGCCTAAGGTATAGAGCGAAGGTGGGTGTATAGAAATTTAGGCGTTTAGTGGGTAATATGTTGTGTAAGTAGGAGGCAGTGTGTAGAACTTCGACCCAAAACATAGGGGTAGGTGTGCATGAATGAGGAGGGCACGTATGATGTCATTTAGATGACGGATCATACGTTCGGCCCGTCCATTCTGTGAAGATGTTTGAGGGCACGAGAAATGAAATAGCAAGCCATGGTGATTGGCAAAGCTCTTGAAAGCATGATTATCAAATTCGCCCCCAAGATCGCATTGAAAAGTTTTGATTTTTCTTTGAAATTGTGTTTGAATGAGTGTATGAAATTTAGTAAAGGTGGGAAAGGCCTCGGATTTAAATTTAAGTGGGTATACCCAAATAAAGTGGGAAAAATTATCAACAAGCACCATGTAATATTTGTAACCTGTTTTGCTTGTGACGGGTGAGGTCCAAAGGTCACAATGCACAATATCAAATGGGGCAAAAGTAAAAGAATTTGATGCGGAAAAAGGTAAACGTTTACTATTCGAAAGTTGACAAGAGTTGCAAACATGAGACAAAGTGTCTTTATTACATGAAAAATTAAACTTACGACGTAATAAATCTGAAACTTGATTCCCGGGGTGGCCGAGACGCTCGTGCCAAGGAAGGGATGGTGTGGTGATGAAGCAGGCTTGTGGAGGTAATTCAGGCGGAGTGAAAGGATAAAGGTCCCCGATACTGTTGTGTCTTGAAAGAGTCCGTTTAGAGAAGAGATCCTTCAAATAAAAACCAAACGGGTCAAATTCGATAGAATCATTATTATCACGAGTAAAACGTCGTATAGAAATAAGGTTTCTAATTATGTGTGGGCTATAAAGGACATTGGGCAAAATATAGGTTCGGTTGGGTAGGGTGTGGAAACCAGTGCCCGTGCTGTTAATTGGGATACAAGTGCCATTACCGACCATGATTGAACTGCGTACAGGATAAGAGTTAGGAATAACAATTTTACGTGGATCGCATGCCGAATGCGAGCCTGCCCCAGTATCCATAATGTCATTATTCCACGAGGCGTTCGGGTGCATCTGCATATTATTAAAGGCTACACTTAAATCAGAGGGGCACAATGCATCATACCCATATTGGTTAGGCCCGAACTGAGGAGACGAGTAGTGGCCCGAACCAGCAAAGTGGGACTGGGACTGTTGTGGTGCGGCCTGGGAATGAGAAGGGTTGGGCCGCCAGTTGTTTTGTGTTGGGTAAGGGCATGGAGGTGTGGTCCACCAGGCCTAATTCGGGTATGGAGAGTTGTAGGCCAAAGGGTTACCAGCAGTCTAGAAAGATCGGCCGTAGCCTGATGAACCGCCCCTGTTACTGTAGCGACCGCCTCCTTTGAGTTGTTTCTGCCACGGCCGCGTCCGTGTCCCCGGGTCTGGTTGCTGCTATTGTGTTCAGGTGGGTGGTCAGAGGTGGTGGTTGTGAAAGCCGGCTGTGGAGCAGATGGTGTAGTGGTGGTCGGCGCTACCAAGACTGAAGCGGCAGCCCCTTTTTGTGCCTCAATACGAATGGCATCATCTTTTAGTAGAGAGATGGCAAGGTCCCAATCAACATCTATGTTGTTAATAAATGAAGCAGTAGTGTTGTACTCGGAAGGAAGGCCACGAACCAGCTGTAACACCAGCCGAGAATCAGAGACGGGTTCATCGACATCTGCGAGTTGGGTGGCCAGACTTTGAAGTTCTTGACAATAAGAATCTAAAGAAGCACAAGCACCAAGAGTCATGTTGCAGAATTTTGTCTCGAGTGCAGCAGCCCGTGTCTTTTTATTGCTAAGGTATATCTTCTCCAACTTGGCCCAAGCATCACGTGCCGAAGCATTGTTATCAATGATCCGTTTGAGGATATCATCCGATACAGTGCTGAAGATCCACTGCATTACAAGAGCATCAAGTTCCTTCCATAAATCGTATTCCGGAGCTGTTTTTTGCAGGGGGTGGGCTGCCATCAATATGGTTTGCAACTTTGTAGGCGGTGTCATGAAGGTTAAACAGCTTAACCCAGTTAGAATAGGTGACATTCGTACCATCTAGGGTGCGGATTTTAGCGTTAATATTGGTAACCGAGTAGGCTGGGTGAAGGGTGTTTGGTTTGGTGGTGGCAGCAGAGGGTTCAAGCTTGTCACCCATGGCTGAGAAGAGAAAAAAAACAGGTGATCAAGGACGATGAAAGAAGGCTGCCGGCAGGGAAGGGTCGAAACCCTAGGATCGAGAGAAACAGAATTCGGTTAAGGCTGTGATACCATAAAAGTTTATGAATCTGAATTGATTTACAATACCCATTATATAGGGCTGATACAATCGAACAATAAGGAAACTATATATACAAAATATGCACAATTCAATCTATTCCTAAAATATTGCCTAATATTCTTTTGGAATATTCATCGGCTAAGGTCCCAATCAGCATCTTTGTTGTTAATAAACGAAGCAGTAGTGTTTTACTCGGGAGGAAGGCCACGAACCAGCTGTAACACCAGCCGAGAATCAGAGACAGTGTCGCAAGCCCCGTCCCCTAATCACCCGGGAACGGGCGGCCGCGAGCCAGTTTTAAGTGGTATCGGTGTTTATCAATTTTGGCAGTGGAATTTACATCAGGACCGTAGTTAGGAAATATTTTATTAGAGTAAAATACCATATTTTTATAATATTAAACACATGGGAAATTCCCAAGTTTCTATTACAAACATGTTTATAGGGATAAACCCTTAATTTATTGAAATAAAACATCTTCTTTATTTAGGTAACTTTTATAGCCACTATTCCAAGCCTTCAGTGCTGTCCAGCTGGCTTCTATTTGGCTTTCACATTTTATTACCTGAAACTCGTTTAAAAACATTTTGTCAGTGGGAAATACTGGTGAGTGAATCCCAATTTAATCATGATAGGTTTTATCAGTTTACAGTTATTGAGGGCGATCTCGCAATTACATTTGTTTATATTTCTACTTTAATTACCACCCACGGTACTGCCAACCCGACTTGTGGTCATGTCACTACTCACAGTGTAGTAACAAATTTTGTATACAAAACCCCAACATACCGACGATAATTGTAGAATACAAATACTCAATTACTGTTTAATATAATGCAAAACATTTGAGGTTTTGTAAAAACAGTTTGCAGAAAGGTTCACAAAAAGGAGATTACTCACATTGCTACTTTAGGGTTTTCCTTTGTGATTTCCTGGTTATTATCTATTAATTAAACAATGCACACACGTTAGTATAATAACCCAATATTTACACTAGTTATACTCTCCCCGAGACAGAACTCCAACGACTACGCCGGGCAGAGCCTCGACAGCCGTTACGGAGCACTAGATCAATCGGGCAGCGCATCTAATACGTAACCGGGGGTTAAAATACTTACAACGAGGAAGAGTTTCGTTAATTAGGGGGTATAATTCCCATTTATTATAATTGCTATGTAGAAATTTGAGAGAGAAAGTGAAATTGAACGGTTTCAAATGAGAGCCGAAACTCTCAATTTACAGTGCCTGGACGACAGCGGGTCGCGGCCCGCGACAGCCACCGATGTCTTTCTCGCGGCCCGCGAGATAGGGGTACTAGGGTTTAGGGTTTCTGAGTTGGTCCCATAGCCTTGACACGCTGCTGCCACGTGGCAGCTCAGGGCTGCGCCTGGTGGCTAGGCGTTTGCGCCCCGCGACAAACACCCAAGGGTGTGTCGCGCCCCGCCAGAACCACCTGATTTTTGTTTTTATTTTATTTTTATAAAATTAAAGTATTTAGGGCCTATTTTTCGTATACGGGGTGTATTTTAAGGCATATAGGGACGTTATAAATATTTTAGGGGTGTCGGAAAATATTTTAGGAGGGTTGTTATATCATCCCCACCTTGTTTTAGAACTTGTTCTCGAGGTCTACTGGAGCAGGTGTGGATATTTCCTCTGCTTCTCTGATTCAAGCTCCCAAGTGTATTCTGGTCCTCTCTTGGAATCCCATTTCACTTTGACTAGAATCAATCTCTTGTGTTTGAGATTCTTGACTTTTCTGTCTTCAATTTGTTGAGGCTTCTCTACAAACTTAAGTTTCTCATTTACCTCTATATCCTTAAGAAGCACTATTAGTGATTCATCGGCTAAACACTTTTTGAGATTGCATACATGAAATACATCATGTATTCCTGCCATGTCCTCTGGCAGTTGTAGCTGATAAGCTACAGGTCCTACTCTTCTAATAATCTCAAAAGGTCCAATATATCTGGGGCTTAGCTTTCCCCTTTTTATGAATCTGACTACTCCTTTCCAAGGAGAGACTTTTAATAATACCTTATCTCCTACCTGAAATTCCAACGGCTTTCATCTGTTGTCAGCATAACTCTTCTGTCGATCGCGTGCTGCTTTTAGTCATTCCTTGACTTGAATGATCTTGTCCGTTGTTTCTTGTACTATTTCTGGTCCAGACAGTTGCTTTTCTCCAATCTCTGCCCAACAGACTGGAGTTCGGCACTTTCGTCCATAAAGTGCTTCGAATGGTGCAGTGTTAATACTGGTATGATAGCTGTTGTTATAGGAAAACTCTATTAATGGTAAGTGATCGTCCCAATTTCCTCCGAAATCAATTACACAAGCTCTAAGCATGTCTTCCATTATATGGATTGTCCTTTCGCTTTGTCCGTCCGTTTGAGGATGATAAGCGGTGCTTAGATTTAGCTTGGTTCCCATTGCTTTTTGGAAACTTGTCCAAAAACGAGAAGTGAAACGGCTATCGCTATCAGAAACAATTGATAAAGGAATTCCATGTAATGAAACTATTTCATTTACATATAACTTGGCTAACTGTTCCATACTGAAAGTTTCCTTTATTGGTAGAAAATGAGCAGACTTGGTTAGCCTGTCTACAATCACCCAGATTGTATCATTACCTTTTCGTGTCTTGGGTAATTTGGTAACAAAGTCCATTGTTATCAATTTCCATTTCCAAACCGGCATTTCTAATTGTTGCAGCAAACCTGAGGGTTTCTGATGTTCAGCTTTAACTTGTGAATAGGTTAGACATTTGGCAACATAAGCTGTTATATCCTTTTTCATTCCTATCCACCAAAAATTCTTTCTTAAGTCTTGATACATCTTATCGCTTCCAGGATGCATTGTATATTTAGACTTATGGGCTTCTTCTAATATTCGGTGGCGTAGGTTTCCTAGTTTAGGTATCCACGTCCTTTTCTTATGGAATCTCCATATTCCATATGTTCCTTGTTCTAATTCCTTAATCATACCTTTCAATTTTTCAGTATCATCCTTGATTACTGATTCTTGTGCTTTTCTAATCTGGTCATTTAAATCTACTTGCAAATTTAATTTAAGAGAACGTACTGTTTTTGGCTTTTCGTGATACTTTCGACTTAAAGCATCGGCTACTACATTAGCTTTTCCTACATGATACTGGATATTACAATCATAATAACTAAGTATCTCCATCCAGCGTCTTTGTCTCATATTTAACTCCTTTTGCCCGAAAACATACCTTAAACTCTTATGGTCGGTGAAAATGGTAAACTTACTACCGTAAAGGTAATGTCTCCAAATTTTCAGGGCAAAAATTATAGCTCCTAACTCTAAATCATGGGTTGTATAACTTTCTTCATGATTCTTAAGTTGTCTAGACGCATAAGCTATAACCTTTTGATGTTACATCAACACACATCCATAACCTAATTTAGAAGCGTCACAATAGACTACAAAGTCTTCAGTTCCTTCTGGTAACGCTAGTATGGGTGCGTTGGTTAATCTTTGCTTAAGAATTCTAAAGGCTTCTTCTTGTTTTGGTCCCCATTCAAACTTAACAGATTTACAGGTTAGCTTAGTTAAAGGAATGGCTATTCTAGAAAAATCTCGGATAAATCTTCTATAATAACCGGCTAGTCCTAGAAAACTTCTAACCTCGGTTGGTGACTCAGGGGTTTTCCATTTAGTAATTGCCTCAATCTTTGTGGGATCCACATGAACTCCTTAATGGTTAACTAGATGTCCAAGAAACTATACCTCTTCTAACCAAAACTCGCATTTCGAAAATTTAGCATAAAGCTTTTCTTTTCTCAGCAAATTTAGAAGTGCCTGCAGATGAGCTGCATGTTGCTCTTTACTCTTAGAGTAAATGAGAATATCATCTATAAAGACAATTATGAATTTATCCAAATATGGCTTACATATTCGGTTCATCATGTCCATGAATGCAGCTGGGGCATTGGTTAAACCAAATGGCATGACAGTAAATTCATAATGGCCATACCTTGTTCTAAAAGCGGTCTTAGGAATGTCCTTTTCCTGTACCTTTAATTGATGATATCCTGAGCGTAAATCGATCTTAGAGAAAAATCGAGCTCCCTGCAGTTGATCAAACAGATCATCGATTATCGGTAATGGGTACCGATTTTTAATCGTGACCTTGTTCAATTCTCGCTAATCAATGCACATACGCATTAACCCGTCTTTCTTTTTGACGAATAAGATCGGTGCTCCCCATGGCGATGAACTTGGCTGTATGAATCCTTTCTCCTAAAGTTCATCCAGTTGTTTTTTTAATTCTTGCATTTCTGTTGGTGCCAAACGGTAGGGTGCTTTGGCAATTGGTGTTGTTCCGGGTAGCAGATGAATTCTGAATTCAACTTCCCTATCTGGTGGTAGTCCGGGTAATTCTTCTGGAAACACATCTGGAAACTGAGATACTACCGGAATATCTTTCAATTTCTTTCCTTTAGTGTTAATGATTATGGAAATCAAATACACTATTGATCCTTTTCTTACGTAACTGGTTGTTTTCATCACATAGATGAATTTTGTGGATCTAAATGGCTTATCTCCTTTAATTGTGATCTTTTTACCCTTTGGTGAATTTACTTGTATTGACTTTTGATCACATAGAATAATGGCTTTATTGGCTATCAACCAACCCATTCCTAATACAACATCAAATCCTGCCAGATTCATTGGATAAAGATTTGCAATAAACTTTTGATTTAAAAATTCTATTCTTGCTCCCTGCAAGATTTCGGTGATCTTAATAGATTATCAATTTGTTGTTTCTACCATACATTCTTGTGGGAGTTTAGTTAATGGTTGATTGAGAAGTTTGCAAAATGAAGTATTAATAAAACTTTGGTTCGCACCAGAGTCAAATAATACTTTAGCGAAAACATCATTAACTAAAAACATACCGGCAATCACGTCCGGGATCATCTTTGCTTCTTCGGCTGTCAGAATCAACGCTCTAGCATTCTTAGTAGTCTTGTTTTTCATGGCTGGAGCTAGTTTCGGACAGTTTGGCTTGATGTGACCTTTTTCTCCACAGTTGAAGCACTCTCAATTACTTGGCTTCTTCCTACAGTCTTCTTCCTTATGTTCGGGTATCTTGCAGAAATTACAGTAGGTGGAGCATCTTCCCGAATGCTTCTTCTTGCAAGCCTTACAGTAAGGTGCAGAGGTAGAACCTACGTTTTTCCCACGGTTGGAATTTCCATAACGAAATTCTTGGGTAAGCTTTTGAGCTAGGTTCCTCCTCTGGTTCTCTTCTTGCGTACGCACTAATTCATCAGTCAAGGTATTTGCGAGTTCTACAGCTTTCTCTATAGTTTGTGGTCTAGCTGCCTTGACTACATGTCTAATCTCACTGATTAATCCCCAGATGTAACGGGAGATTAATACTGGTTCTGGTGATGCTAGGGTCGACACTATTCTAGCATATTCAAAGAATGTAGTAGTGTAACCCTTACTATCCACTCCAGTCATTCTAAGGTTTAAGAATTTATTTGCTATCTGTTCCTTTTCATTGGGATGACATAATTTTCTTTCCACTATATTCTTAAACTCATTCCATTCCATATTATAGACCCTGTCACTTCCCCTAGATTGGAGGATAGTGTTCCACCATTCTAATGCTGAGTTCTTAAACAGATTGGAGGCAAACATTACCTTATCCTCTTCTGCGCACTTGCTTATTTTTAAGACTGCCTCAGTCTTTTCTATCCAGCGTAGAGCTGCAATGGCTCCTTCATTTCCCGAGAATTCCATTGGTTTACAAGACCAGAATTTTTTATAAAACAACCATAAGACATGGTTTTTCTTCGTTTTGGAATGCGCACTTGAAGTATTGGTCCATTGTTTACGCTGTGATCAGGTTCAGTAGGTAGTCGTTTACTTCCACTATTACTTTTATTATTTTCTGCTTCCTTAACCGTTTTGATAATATATGGCATTGCGTTTATAATCCCTTGTGCCACTATGTGTTAGACGGCACTGTTATCTAGTTGGTTTCCGTTATTATCGTTATTCTGGTTTTCTTGATTCACTTCGTTGTCCATCTAGATTTTAAACATTTACCAAGTATTAATATCACGAAACAATATTGAATGCGAATAATTACACAACAACACATTGATCCAAAATCGTCGTCATTGCGACTTTTACTCTATTTTATATTTATGCATCTATATCTATTACAACCACAACTGAAATTTAAATTACAATACTAGTATGCATCGATAATTATAGGATTATCTATTTTAGTTGATTATATATATATATATATATATATTTACACACACACATACACATATATATATTTTATTATTATTATTATTTTACTACTGATAGGGGTTCATCCAATATTGCATGTTGCGCTCGTCGTACTTCCAGACGAGTCTCTCCCCTATCTGTCTCATTCTCTCACTTCCTTCTAATATCTCCTCACCAAAGGTGCGGCGTTCTTGCATATTCTCAGTGCTCATGGGTGGTGCAGGTACTGGTATCGGGTCAGGGTATTGTGGCATTGGTTCTTCGTAAGGGTACGGGTTTTCTAGAATCTCCCTGATATATTGGTCATTATACCAGTAGGGGTCTAGAGGGTCAAGGTCTGGGTAGGGTGCTAGGTTTTGCATGGGTTCGTCTTCTAGTGGATAGCGTTGTTGATAATCCCTATGGTCGTCAAACCATGGGTCATAGTCTGGGGGATGGGGTGCTGGTACTCTAGGGATTTCAGCTGGATCGAAGGCAGGTGCTGTCCATAGGTTGTGTGGGAAATAGTGGTAACGGCTGGGGTGCTATGAGTTGTTCTAGATTCGGGTATGCGGCTGTGGTAGCGAGTATGTGGAAATTGCCTAGTCTCCTATTGATCATATCTTGTGTTTGAGCATTCATTTCTCTATTCGCGGCTGCTGAAGTTTTCTCATCCTTTTTCTACGTTCGTGAGCTCCTCTTCTGAACCATCCTCTCTTCTTGGGAGGGAATGGCTCTTCAGATTGTGCTTTGAATACGAAAATCCCTTCTTCGGTGTCAGCCGAATACCCCGAGGGGGTAGGCTGGGAAGAGGTTCCTTCGTCCCTAGGAGAGTTGGACAACTGACGGTAAGCGTCCGAAGGTCCTTCGTCACTCATACTGTAAACTAATAAATTGTCAAATAACACAAAATAATAATATACGGATAGGCACGTAATCACGTAGATTCTTTCCTAACATAATGGGTAAAATTTTGGTGTCAGCAGAACACTTCTGTGGCTGAAATCAGTGGCTGTAGCTCTGATACCACCTTCTGTCGCAACCCCCGTCCCCTAATCACCCGGGAACGGGCGGCCGCGAGCCAGTTTTAAGTGGTATTGGTGTTTATCAATTTTGGCAGCGGAATTTACATTAGGACCGTAGTTAGGAAATATTTTATCAGCGTAAAATACCACATTTTTATAATATTAAACACATGGGAAATTCCCAAGTTTCTATTACAAACATGTTTATAGGGATAAACCCTTAATTTATTGAAATAAAACATCTTCTTTATTTAGGTAACTTTTATAGCCACTTTTCCAAGACTTAAGTGCTGTCTAGCTGGCTTCTATTTGACTTTCACATTTTGTTAACTGAAACGCGTTTAAAAACATTTTGTCAGTGGGAAATACTGGTGAGTGAATCCCAATTTAATCAAGACAGGTTTTATCAGTTTACAGTTATTGAGGGCGATCTCGCAATTACATTTTTTTATATTTCTACTTTAATTACCACCCAGGGTACTGTCAACCCGACTTATGGTCATGTCACTACTCACAGTGTAGTAACAAATTTTGTATACAAAACCCCAACATACCAACGATAATTGTAGAATAAAAATACTCAATTACTGTTTAATATAATACAAAACATTTGACGTTTTGTAAAAACAGTTTGCAGAAAGGTTCACAAAAAGGAGATTACTCACATTGCTACTTTAGGGTTTTCCTTTGTGATTTCCTGGTTATTATCTATTAATTAAAAAATGCACACGCGTTAGTATAATAACCCAATATTTACATTAGTTATACCCTCCCCGAGACAGAATTCCAATGACTACATCGGGCAGAGCCTCGACAGCCGTTACGGAGCACTAGATCAATCGGGCAGCATATCTAATACGTAACCGGGGGTTAAAATACTTACAACGAGGCAGAGCTTCGTTAATTAGGGGGGTATAATGCCCGGGTATTATAATTGCTATGTAGAAATTTGAGAGAGAAAGTGAAATTGAACGGTTTCAAATGAGAGCCGAAACTCTCAATTTATAGTGCCTGGTTTGCGTCCCGCGAGATAGAGGTACTAGGGTTTAGGGTTGCTGAGTTGGTCCCATAGCCTCGACACGCTGCTGCCACATGGCAGCTCAGGTGTAACACCCCGTGTTTTCATAAGTGAAAGTCAAAGTCAAGGTCAAAGTCAACGACCGATTTCGCGCAACTTGACTCGTAGAAATTTCTTCATTTTATTTGTATTATGTGGAGTAAGTGTCGTTAATGCAATAATCGATGTGTGTTAAATCGTTAATCAACCGACTTACGACTGTGAATTATAGGAAGTAACAATGCGATAAAGTTAACTAATCAATAATCAAGCTATGCTAATCGAATCGACTTCTAATCGCAACTCGAGCTATGAATTTTACTTGTTATTATACGTGTGTGTGTGCCTTACGTGTTACCTGTGCATGTTTATTTATGTTATGTTGTGATAAGCAAGCGAACCCAATCGAAACTCGAAATCTAACTCGGGATGCAGTCGAACCCGAATCGTGAACAAACAACGATAAATGGTGAAAAATAGATCATGCGAGATATGAGTGTTTGGGACTGAGAGTAACTTGACTAGGATAATCTGTCGTATCGCATCAATCGCAATCGAAATCGAATCAGCAAAAATTACCACGTCAAACACACTAACCAAGAACAATTTGGTCGAATAGCCATCCGACCGGATAGCCACTTGGTAAAGGATGACAGGTGCCATCCGATCGAATTGCCATCCGACCGGACAGTCACCCAGGCGATGTGCTATCCGACCGAACAGCCCTTTCCTCTTTTGGCATCCTATAAATACCCCTGTCATTGTCATTCTTTCCACTTTTGGAAATCCCTGTTCGACCAGCACGCTTAACTCAACCTTTTCTCAGATTTCTCCCGATTCCGGTAAGATCTCGTCCTAAATCTTGTACTTTCTTGATCTACACGCACTCCTACACCTTTCTATCTTTTAAATCCTAACTTTTAAGCGTGAAATCACTAGATTTCGGGTGTTCTAAGGTGATGTCATCATGTGTTCAATAAGAACTTCATGCTTTGACCTCAACCCGCCAAGAACAACTTAGATCTAGCCGATTTCCCCATAGATCTTGTAAAGATCTTGACACAAGTATGGAGAAAAAGGATTGAAAGATGGTTTTAACCTTCTTTCAACTCTTTCGCACTCCAAGCACCCAAAACCGATAGGATCCGACCCTGTACTAGTTCAAGATCCGGATTCTATTCACGAGACTATCGACTTCGGGTTAACCAAGAACAACTGCCCCAAGCCGGTAACCGGCCGGACTAGGGCGATTCCTGGTCAGGTTGGTCAACTGGGTTGAACTAGGGGTCCTGTTGGCTAACACGTTGTCAAAGTGACTCGACATAACGACAAACCTTCAAGACGACCAAGTGTAGAACGAACAGGACAATCGGAGCGAATTGCCTTCCTACCGGATTACCATCCAACCGGATAGGTCACCCGAACGAATTGCCACCCGAACGGATTACACTTGGGTCCCACCTTTAAACAATCTTAACTAAAGTTTGGGTATTGAACGAATTACAATCCGATCGAACGACCATCTAGAAGGATTACTCTTCGGATCATGATATACTAAGACTTTAAAAGACTTAACAATTCCCAACATGTTCAATTGCACGGATTGCCATCCGATCGAATTGCCATTCGATCGAATGACACTTCCGTAGTAAACTAGTTTTCAATAAGTAACCTCATCACTAAGTCACCATCCGACCGGATGACCATTCAAACGAATTGCCATCCGCGCGACTAGTCATCCGATCGACCGACTTGAAAGATAGAGATACTTAATTGTTTTCAAAATGCTACAACGAAAACTTCAAAAGTCAAACCATCATACACAAACACATACTCCTTATAGGAAGAAACAATCCACTCGAATCGTCATCCGACCGGATCACTATCCGACCGGATGACCACTCGAACAGATTGTTATCCGCATGGGTTGCTGTCCGATCGAATTACCATCCGATCGAACCCCTATCCGACCCTTTCATACCTTGTGACGTTTTACGAATCGCTTATCGTTATGCTACCGAATCTATTCAGGCTAACCGTACTCGCTAAGCGCTCCCTTCAATCCATTAATCGATGTGAGTATACTTGATCCCTTTTTGCTTTAAGCACTTATGGGTGTTACATACGTTACAAATATTCAAACTACAATTATCACACTACTCAAACTATTTGAACGCTAACCGTTAAATGCATATTATACGTGGCTTATGAATGCTTGTTTGTTATGTTTACACATGGAATGTTGTCAACCTGCCTTAGCAACGATAGTACTATAGTTTGGACTCAGCACCCGTTCACACGGGGGTTGTTAAGGATCTTTTACTTGCATGGATTACGGTGGTAATCATGTATTGCGAACTGCCTCAGGCAGTCAACCCGCAGTCATTGGTATCGATGGATCTATGTCGATAACTAACGTGCTTCATTTCACTATGTGTACGTGCTGGTTATGCGTAAACGAATTCAAACTCTATATACTATTATCAAACTTGTATGCTCACCTTTACATTTTATGTATTGACCTTATTTTAACGTATGTGACAGGTGCTTAGGATGCATACGTGGTAGGATTTTGAAGCTAGAATAAAGCTTTAGAGCCCAACAAATAGTTGTCTGTAGATAACGAATCAGGGGTCTCTAGAAGCAGATAAACAATTGCTGTCTATTTAAATCTGAGTTGTCAGAACATAATATTTGACTGGAACTATGTCTGTAATAATTATTTTGCTGTTTGAGATACGGTATGGGACGTATTATTCAAATTGAATAGTATTGATAATTGTTATGGAAACTTCTGGACAATCTGTTTCGCTCAGTGCCATGCCCCGATGATTCCGCCATCGGTTGGGGTGTGACAGATTGGTATCAGAGCCATAACTATAGGGAATTAGGCTAGACACGACCTAGTCCGGGTCGATGTCTCAGAGACCTAGACTATAGTTAGGAACCAACAGACCGAACTTATGTGCTGTACCCAGCTATTTCTCGCTATCACTGCACTCGAATTTTCAAATAGGGTCAAGCGATTTCATTGGGATTAGGTGTGGAAACCGCAAACTCTCGACTAAATTGCTTGATCAGTACCGATTTTATCGATTTATCAACGATTTCCTCATTATTTTCAATAACAAACGAGGAGAATTATACCAAATCAGGAGTGAAATCCATATTTTGATGAATAATCTCCTCAATTTTGCTAAGACAAGGAAGAAGTTGCTAAGCTAGGGGTGAAACCCTAACCTTGACAACTTGCTCCTAACTTTTACTCATCTCACCAAGGCCTCGACGAACTTCAACGACCTGAAATCATAAGTATGATCCAGGGAGTACGTGTTGAATGCCCAAGAATCGAGGCAGAAACACGATCTCGAAAGTCGAAGTGTGACGACAAGTATGTTGAGAATAGTCGAATCACCTTGGGTAGTCAACGTCTAGTAGCCGCAGACGATCTAATTCTCAATTTTATGTGTTTGGAGTCGGCAGTTGTCGCTCTGATAATTCGTCGATTTTATGAGCTTTATGTGCTTTTACCTGTTTATGTGTTTAAATTTTTGAAGAATTACTCGATTTTGCTTTCACTACGATCGACACGCACGACTCGCACTGCATTTCTACCTCAAATCGCTAACAAATCGCCGAATTTTGGACAAACCTATGCTACACTACGCTATTCGTTATACTAAACACGATCGCTATACTCGAACGATCGCGAGCTTTGAATAATAGGTTTCTGTTTTCTGACTGCTTCTAGTGATTCAATGCGTAGGTGTTCGTTGCTTCTATGCTCTACGTGCTTAGGCGTTATGTGAATACGTGCTCTATATGCGTAGGCGTTATGTGATTATGTGCTCTACGTGCTTATGTGTATATGTGAAAGTGTGCTCCATGTGCTATGTGTGTACGTAAACGTACGTGTTACTGAGCTTTAGTAAGTAGTAAACGTGTGAGGTGAGATTCGAATACAATGTGTTGAGTTCCGTGGCGATGTCCATTGCAGACAATGTCGTTTGGATCCCGTCATGCACTTTGTCGTCAAGAAAAGAGAGACAGGCGTCTTGCTTCCATCATCGCTAAAAGCGTAGCAAAAGTTGTGAGTGATGTTTATGAGAATGCCAGCAAATCGTCTGAAGAGTCAAGAACCGACGCTCCTAAAGCTGCCGCAAGGCCTTTCAGCTTCAAGCAATTCAAGTCTTGTGGGCCAAAAGAATTCACTGGCGAAGGAGGTCCCACTGCACTATTTCACTGGTTCGACTCTATTGAGGTTACTCTGCGACAGAGTGGTTGCCCTGATGACCTTCGAACTCTGAATGCTACCGGCGTTTTCCAGTCCCGGGCACTAGACTGGTGGACGGCCGAGAGGAACAAGAGAGGGAACGATGCACCCTACGGTCTGTCGTGGGACGAGCTCAAGGAAGTTATGCTAGAGGAATTATTCCCTCCTCACGAACGTCAAAAGCTAGAAGATGAATTTTGGCACATACAGCAGAAGGATGGTGACAATGCTGGCCTTACTGCTCGTTTCAAACAGCTCAGCATTATCTGTCCCGATCAAGTCAAGACTCCCGACATGACGATCAAGAAGTACATCCGGGCCCTGCCCGACTGCGTTGCTGATTTCGTGCAAGCGGCTAAGACTACGACGATCAAGGAAACCTATCTGCTGGCCGCTGAAATCAATGACAAACGGGTTAAGGCTGGTGTCTGGGATAAGACTTCGAAGCATCTGCATCAAGCTACCGCTACCGTACCACCTGCTGAACCCACCTCATCGAGCAACAAGAGGAAGAACAAGAGAAAGAACAGCTCCAGCAACAAGAACTGTGCGATCACTGCTGCACCGATTCAAGCTGTACCTGCCCAACAGCGTCAAGTAGCGGCGCATGTGGCCAATGCACCGCCTGCAAAGCGTGTGTACACTGGGCCACACCCGCTCTGCCCTACTTGCACCTACCACCACCCAACTGCCATTGCTTGCCGTTACTGTGCTCATTGCAACGTATACGGCCATTTTACTGCCAACTTCCGTATTCGTCAAACTCCTGTCAATCAAGCTCTACTCACTGCCCCGCAGGGTCAACAAGCTCCTCCGGCACCCGCAGTCAAAGCCAAAGCGTACTTCGCATGTGGCGACCCGAACCATTTCGCCAACATGTGCCCGAACTGGGTCATGAAGCAAGAGCCTCAGCAACAGCAGCCACAACAGCAACAACAACAGCAGCAGCAGCAACAACAGGCCGCACGCGCCAGAACCTTCAACATCAACGTGCGTCAAGCCCAGGCCGACAACAACGTGGTCAATAGTACGTTCCTTGTGAATGGTATTTATGCTTCATGTTTGTTTGATACTGGAGCCGATAATTGCTTTGTGTCGCTCGAATTTGAGAAACTCCTTAGTCGTACACGTTTCCAACTCTCCTCGGCATTCAACGTTGAAGTCGCTACCGGAAGAACCGTCGCCGTCAATTCCGTTATCCGTGATTGTCCTCTGGAGCTCAACAATCACATCTTCCCAATTGACCTTATCCCGATGCAACTCGGAAGTTTTGATGTCATAGTAGGCATGGACTTTCTTCGAGAAAACCATGCTGAAGTTGTGTGCTTCGACAAGATGATTCGTTTTTCGCTCGCGAATGGTGACTCATTATGTGTATACGGTGATACTACTTCAAAGGGTCTCAAACTTATGTCCTGTGTCCAAGCTAGTAAGTATCTCCGCAAGGAATACAGGGCTTTCTTGGCTAACGTTGTAGCAGCGGAGAAGGAAAAGAAAGAGAAGAAGGAAGTGAAGGACATTCCTGTGGTTCGAGAATTTCCTAATGTTTTTCCAGAGGATCTTCCCGGACTACCGCCAAGTCGTGATATCGATTTTCGTATTGACCTCATTCCTGGAGCCAATCCTATTGCCAAGGCTCCTTACCGACTTGCACCATCCGAAATACGCGAACTCTCAACCCAACTCCAGGAATTACTTGAGAAAGGCTTCATTCGCCCGAGCACCTCTCCTTGGGGCGCGCCAGTCCTTTTCGTCAAAAAGAAGGACGGGTCGTTCCGGATGTGCATCGACTATCGGGAATGGAATAAGTTAACTATCAAGAACCGATATCCCCTACCTCGCATCGACGATTTGTTTGATCAACTACAAGGCGCTACGTGTTTCTCAAAAATCGACCTACGTTCAGGATATCATCAGCTACGTATTGAAGAGGAGGATATACCCAAAACCGCGTTTCGTACTCGCTACGGCCACTACAAATTCGTTGTCATGCCTTTTGGTCTAACCAACGCACCAGCGGTTTTCATGGATCTGATGAATCGCGTGTGTAAGCCATATCTCGACCGTTTCGTCATCGTATTCTTCGACGATGTCTTGATCTATTCCAAATCAAAAGTCGAACACGCACAACATCTACGTTTGGTTCTTGAGTTACCCCAGGGGAACCAACTCTATGCCAAGTTCTCCAAGTGCGAATTTTGGCTAGAGGAAGTTCAGTTTTTGGGTCACATTGTTAATAGTCAAGGCATTCACGTCGATCCTGTAAAGATTGAAGCTGTCAAAAGCTGGGTTACACCTAAGAACCCGTCTGAAGTCCGCTCTTTTCTCGGACTAGCGGGCTATTATCGACGATTTATCGAAGGGTTCTCGAAGATTGCTGTGCCGCTTACCTCTCTTACGCATAAGGACCAGCCTTTTGTCTGGGGAACCAAACAAGAGACTGCCTTCCAAAACCTCAAGCACATGCTTTGCAACGCTCCTATTCTCACGTTACCCGACGGAAACAATGATTTCATTGTCTACTGCGATGCTTCCAACCTTGGTCTTGGTTGTGTTCTCATGCAACGGGACAAGGTCATAGCTTACGCATCTCCTCAGCTCAAAATCCACGAGAAGAACTATACAACCCATGATCTCGAGCTAGGCGCAGTTGTTTTTGCGTTAAAGATTTGGCGACACTACCTGTATAGTACCAAGTGTACGATCTTCACCGATCATAAAAGCCTACAACACATCTTTAATCAGAAGGAACTTAATATGCGACAACGCCAATGGGTAGAACTTCTCAGCGATTACGACTATGAGATCCGTTATCACCCAGGCAAGGCGAATGTTGTTGCCGACGCACTCAGCAGACGGAGTTATCTGCTTAGCACCCGTAATGTTCATGCCCAACACGATCTTGAAACCCTCATCCGCGACGCTCAACATGCATGTTTTAATGAACGCACGCTGAAGAAAGAAAGAATCTACCACGATGGAGCCCAACTTGTGAGCAAATCAAATGGGATATTCCACTTTTTAGACCGAATTTGGATTCCCAAACGAACGGAATTGCGACAAATCCAGATGGACGAAGCCCACAAATATCGGTATTCTATTCACCCCGGTGCCGACAAAATGTACCAGGATCTTCGTTATAAGTACTGGTGGCCGGGTATGAAAAGAGATATCGCTCTCTACGTCGGAAAATGCCTAACTTGTCCTAGAGTCAAGGCTGAACATCAAAGACCCTCTGGCTTACTCGAACAACCACCAATTCCCATGTGGAAGTGGGAGAGCATAGCCATGGACTTTATAACCAAGCTACCGCACACGTCATCAGGTCACGATAGCATATGGGTTGTGGTCGACCGTTTGACTAAATCAGCTCACTTCTTACCGATACGAGAAGACTACAAGGTAGAACGATTAGCCCGAATCTACACCGACGAGATCATCTGTAATCATGGGACGCCTCGCGACATCATTTCTGACCGTGATGCTCGGTTTACCTCGCGACTGTGGGAAATGTTTCAAACGGCACTAGGTACATCGCTTAATCTAAGTACCACTTTCCACCCACAAACCGACGGTCAGACTGAAAGAACGATTCGTACTCTTGAAGACATGCTCCGTTCGTGTGTCTTAGACTTCGGAGGTAATTGGGATAAATACATGCCGTTAGTCGAATTCTCGTATAACAACAGCTACCATTCTAGTATCCAAATGGCACCATTCGAGGCATTATACGGAAGAAGATGTCGATCGCCTATTGTATGGCACGAGATCGGTCATTCACAACTAACCGGTCCTGAGCTATTACAAGAAAAGACAGACAAAATTTTCCAAATCCGAGACAACCTGGTGAAAGCTCGGGATCGACAGAAAAGTTACGCCGATAAAAAGCGCAAGCCCCGTGAATTTGGCGTTGGAGACCACGTACTCCTAAAGGTATCACCTTGGAAGGGTGTGGTCCAATTCGGCAAGAAAGGGAAACTCGCGCCTCGATATGTTGGACCTTTTAAGATTCTGGAAAGGATCGGAAAAGTCGCCTACAGACTCGAATTACCGGAGGAACTTAGTAACGTCCACCCGACCTTCCACGTGTCAAACCTCCGAAAGTGCCTAGCCAACCACGATTTACATGTCTCTCTAGATGATCTACAAGTGAACGAAACATTACACTTCGTGGAAAAGCCTGTCGAAATCATGGATCGTCAAACCAAGCAACTCAGACGCTCACGCATTCCTATTGTGAAAGTCCGATGGGAAGGCAAACGGGGCGCAGAGTTCACTTGGGAACTCGAAAGCGACATGAAGGCTAAGTACCCGCAGCTGTTTAAAGAGAAAGTCTAGAAAGAGAAAGTTCTCAAACGTGATTCACGGTGATGTACAACTTCCAGCTTAATTTCGGGACGAAATTCCCTAAACAAAGGGAGGCTGTAACACCCCGTGTTTTCATAAGTGAAAGTCAAAGTCAAGGTCAAAGTCAACGACCGATTTCGCGCAACTTGACTCGTAGAAATTTCTTCATTTTATTTGTATTATGTGGAGTAAGTGCCGTTAATGCAATAATCGATGTGTGTTAAATCGTTAATCAACCGACTTACGACTGTGAATTATAGGAAGTAACAATGCGATAAAGTTAACTAATCAATAATCAAGCTATGCTAATCGAATCGACTTCTAATCGCAACTCAAGCTATGAATTTTACTTGTTATTATACGTTTGTGTGTGCCTTATGTGTTACCTGTGCATGTTTATTTATGTTATGTTGTGATAAGCAAGCGAACCCAATCGAAACTCGAAATCTAACTCGGGATGCAGTCGAACCCGAATCGTGAACTAGTCTTCTACTCAATTATAGTGTTGTACTAGTTCAAGATCCGGATTCTACTCACGAGACTATCGACTTCGGGTTAACCAAGAACTACTGCCCCAAGCCGGTAACCGGCCGGACTAGGGTGATTCCTGGTCAGGTTGGTCAACTGGGTTGAACTAGGGGTCCTGTTGGCTAACACGTTGTCAAAGTCACTCGACATAACGACAAACCTTCAAGACGACCAAGTGTAGAACGAACAGGACAATCGGAGCGAATTGCCATCCGACCGGATTACCATCCGACCGGATAGGTCACCCGAACGAATTGCCACCCGAACGGATTACACTTGGGTCCCACCTTTAAACAATCTTAACTAAGGTTTGGGTATTGAACGAATTGCAATCCGATCGAACGACCATCTAGAGTGATTACTCTTCGGATCATGAGATACTAAGACTTTAAAAGACTTAACAATTCCCAACATGTTCAATTGCACGGATTGCCATCCGATCGAATTGCCATCCGATCGAATTGCCATTCGATCGAATGACACTTCCGTAGTAAACTAGTTTTCAATAAGTAACCTCATCACTAAGTCACCGTCCGACCAGATGACCATTCGAACGAATTGCCATCCGCGCGACTAGTCATCCGATCGACCGACTTGAAAGATAGAGATACTTAATTGTTTTCAAAATGCTACAACGAAAACTTCAAAAGTCAAACCATCATACACAAACACATACTCCTTATAGGAAGAAACAATCCACTCGAATCGTCATCCGACCGGATCACTATCCGACCGGATGACCACTCGAACGGATTGTTATCCGCATGGGTTGCTGTCCGATCGAATTACCATCCGATCGAACCCCTATCCGACCCTTTCATACCTTGTGACGTTTTACGAATCGCTTATCGTTATGCTACCGAATCTATTCAGGCTAACCGTACTCGCTAAGCACTCCCTTCAATCCATTAATCGCTGTGAGTATACTCGATCCCTTTTTCCTTTAAGCACTTATGGGTGTTACATACGTTACGAATATTCAAACTACAATTATCACACTACTCAAACTATTTGAACACTAACCGTTAAATGCATATTATACGTGGCTTATGAATGCTTGTTTGTTATGTTTACACATGGAATGCTGTCTACCTGCCTTAGCAATGATAGTACTATAGTTTGGACTCAGCACCCGTTCACACGGGGGTTGTTAAGGATCTTTTACTTGCATGGATTACGGTGGTAATCATGTATTGCGAACTGCCTCGGGCAGTCAACCCGCAGTCATTGGTATCGATGGATCTATGTCGATAACTAACGTGCTTCATTTCACTATGTGTACGTGCTGGTTATGCGTAAACGAATTCAAACTCTATATACTATTATCAAACTTGTATGCTCACCTTTACATTTTATGTATTGACCCTATTTTAACGTATGTGACAGGTGCTTAGGATGCATACGTGGAAGGATTTTCAAGCTAGAATAAAGCTTTAGAGCCCAACAAATAGTTGTCTGTAGATAACGAATCAGGGGTCTCTAGAAGCAGATAAACAATTGCTGTCTATTTAAATCTGAGTTGTCGGAACAGAATATTTGACTGGAACTATGTCTGTAATAATTATTTTGCTGTTTGAGATACGGTATGGGACGTATTATTCAAATTGAATTGTATTGATAATTGTTATGGAAACTTCTGGACAATCTGTTTCGCTCAGTGCCATGCCCCGATGATTCCGCCATCGGTTGGGGTGTGACATCAGGGCTGCGCCTGGTGGCTAGGCGCTCGCGCCCCGCGACAAACACCCAAGGGTGTGTCGCGCCCCGCCAGAACAACCTGATTTTTGTTTTATTTTATTTTTATAAAATTAAAGTATTTAGGGCCTATTTTTCGTGTACGGGGTGTATTTTAAGGCATATAGAGACGTTATAAATATTTTAGGGGTGTCGGAAAATATTTTAGGAGGGTTGTTATAGACGGGTTCATCGACATCTGCGAGTTGGGTAAGGGCATGGAGGTGTGGTCCACCAGGCCCAATTCGGGTACGGAGAGTTGTATGCCGAAGGGTTCTTCTTCATACTTTTCCGTTGATCTGATCTGACTTTGGACAAGTGCTTCCAAATTCTCGTTATCCAAATTCAACAAATCTATAGGATCAGTCAAACGGTAGTTCACATCACCATCACAAACTATTACAGCCTGACCCAACGTTTCATCATACGCCCAGAAATGCATGGTCTTCAGAATACCATTTGGAATCTTCTTGACCAGCGGAATTGTCTTTTATTTATCAGTTGGCGGCCACGAGACAATCTTCATTCTTTTGTTTGTACGTGGACCTCTAATACCCGGAGCAGGTGTCACAATGGATTCAGCAGTATGCATGGAAGGAAATCCACGGACAACCTCTCTCTGTAGTCTCTCGAAAAACATGTATCCACGTCCACCAGGCTTATCATCCACATATGGTGAATTTGCCAGTATGGTTAAATCCACTTTAGTGAATGTCTGAAATTGAGTTGGGTTCTTGTACCATTCAATAGGTCCAACTTTCCTTTTGATCCACCACCTACGACGATCATGATCAAAACCCCAGCTTATAATGCCTGAATGGTTCCCAACCTTATCATAATAATTTTCACCGACATCCATCAAATGATGAGTGACTTGAACATCTGGATCAACAGGATTGAGATTTTTGTTCTTCAGAATCACATATTCTCTTTTCTGCTTCAACCTTGTAGCCTTTGCTTTGTCAGCTTCTTTATCAGTTACTCTTTTAAAGTAGTGATCCATAGCTGCAGCTCTTTCAGCGTCGTCCTTAGTAAAAGTCCTTGCTCGATCCTCGTCAGTTTTTCTTCTTCTCCCCGTGTCAGTTGGATCAGTAAACTCATCACCAAACTTCTTTTCTAATTTCCCACGAAGATCATACACCATGTTGTTCAACAAACCAACATCACCTTGCAGCTGATCAATTTGCTGATTCTTTTGTACTATCGTGTCTTCAAGCTGAATAATCTTTGCATCTTTGTGGATCGAGTCTTGTTCAAGTACCACGATTCTCTTTTTCAGTTCTCTAACACTGATAAACTCATCATCATCACTTGATTCATCAACAAACGGCATCCTCAATGGTTCTTCAGGCCGTTTCCCATTAGAACTGCATGGTTCATCATGAACTGCACAAGATGAGATTCCAATTGCAGCAGTAACTAGCGGTGTTAACTCGGTGACTGGTGTTACAGGTGGAGCAGAAACAGTAGCAGTAACAGGAATCTCTGTAGGATTTGTATCCACATCCATTCTTGTTTCATTAACTTCAAAATCGAATCCTGTTTCTGTAGCAGTGGCAGTAGCAGTCGTCTCAAAATCAAATGGAGTCTTAGTCCTCTCCTTAGCAGTCTCAAAATCAAACTCATACAAACCATCTTCATCTTCATCATCAGTCACGGGTTGATCTTTACCTTGTTTAACAAACACTCCGGGTCGAGGATCTCTTCTTCTTCGCTTTACTTGTTGAGAATCAGGATCCTTTGGGTCTTCAGCAGTTTGCTCTTCACTTTGCACTGAAGGATCGGAAGGAGGATTTCCCATCCTTTCAGTTACTGACTTTATCAATTGAGCCAAACTCTCAGTAGAAATCATTGGTTGAACAGTAGAAACAGCAGAACTAACTTCAGCTTCAGTAGGAAGCTCAACGTCATCATTTTCATCACAGCTTATCTCTATGCCTTCATCTTCAGAGTTTATAGTTAGTATCTCTGTCTCAGGCTCTTCGTCAACAGCAACTTGAGCAACGTGTTCTTCGGCAATCATAGCGTTAGCAATCACAACGTTAATTAACTAGAACACTTACTGGTGCAGGTTCAGGTTGTACAATCACTGGTCAAGTTTCTTGATTATGTTATAACTAAAAAGTGCCCGCACGATGCGGCGGGAAAGACATAGTCATAGTGTGTATGGTTCGGTTGGTTCGGTTATGATCCTCGATCGAAGCCAAAATCGAAGATATCGGTTAGTCTATTTTATTAAACATTTTGTTTTTGGTTAATCAGTTCGGTTTTTCGGTTAGACTAATGATTTTTGGTCCGGCTCGTATAATTTCGGTTAATAGTTAAAACCAAACTTGGAATAAAACTTTTTCTAAGAAATACATGAAATTGAGGTTTAATACATGAAATTACAAATACTTTAAATGGAAGTATAAACACATGAAATACATGAACTTGAGGTAAAAAAAAAACTATCAATATATGTAAATATGTATGGTTCGGTTCAGTTAATTTTGGTTAAATGAGGATACACAAAACACCGATAACCGTTTGGTTAATTCGGTTTTCGGTTAATCGATTATTAGTAGATGCAGTTTTTGCTTGATTTCAATTCGATTTCGTCTATTTCAATTTGGTTTCGGTTAATGATTTAATTATTGCCAACCTTTAGACAAAGTGAATCAGATAACGTATAATATCTTTAATTAAAAAAAAACTATAGCAATACTATACTCAAATTAAAGAGAATAAAATGTTTGTTTTTATGGTATATTTTTTTAAATACTAATGTACGAAAAAGTTATGGCCCAACTCATCAGTTTGGCCTAACCTGATAAAAGTTACTCGAACCGACCCAAAACAAGCCTATATTTATTCTTTCGATCTTCTGTCTTTGGTTTCGGACTTGGTCAAATCAATCTGATTTAAACCCCATGTGTCTTTTAAGTCTCGGTTTGCAGCCCATATTCTTAGTCAAGGTTTGGTTATAGGCTATGTTGGCCGCATATGCGATTGTCTTAGCTAGACATTGATCTGGTTATTCACGAATATCACTAGCTAGACATATGTTATCTCAAATGATTCCACTTGACTGTAAACTGCAGTTTACATAAAGCTAAACTGCAATTTACAATGCTTTTCTGGTTTTTACGTGGACAAGAACAACTGTAAACTGCTGTTTACAAACACATAAACTGCAATTTACACTATTTTATTGGTTTTTGTATAAGTTTGCTATAATAAACTAAAGTTTAACTAAATAAATTAAACTTTTAATAAACTAATTTTTTATATACATCATTATGTAAAATTATTTGTTTATTCTTTGAATTATTTGTTACTTATAATTGTTTATATTAATATATATATATCATCGATTTATTTTCTATTATTTTCTAGTACTTATTATTTAGAGTTAATTACACGGTTAGTTTCTATGGTCTGTGGAAAATAACAAGATTAGATACTAAATGTATAAAGTAACAATCTATGGTATTAACTTTTGATTTTGTAACATCCTAGAGTATTAAGTCTAACATTAGTTAAAAACTAACTCAGAACTAAGGGTAATTTCATCATTTCATATATTAATACTCAACGTTGTTACCTGAGAAATCACGTAGACTTACCTCGTAATTAACTTTTGTGATCTAAAGTACAAATTTTCTTTTTCTTTTAGTATTTAATTACACTTTTCGTAATTATTTAACCAAATAATTTTTGAAATGGTAAGTTCGGCATGAATTCATACAACGAAAGGTAGATAAAAGCACGTCCTGAGTTTGGCAAAGTTTTATACAAGGAAACATAGATAAAAAAAAGTAAGACGCAACGTAGATAAAATCTTTTAGAATATATAATTTTTTCACACAACGAAAAGTAGATAAAATGCGCCATGAGTTAGCTCGGTTTCACACAACAAAATGTAGATAAAAATTACGTCGTGACCTAGATAAAATGTTTTAGATATAACTTTTCACACAACAAAGCGTAGATAAAAAATGCATCGTGAGTTCGGATCGGTTCCGCACAGTGAAACGTACATAAAAACATCGTGACGTAGATAAAATCTTTTAGAATATCGGGTTAGAATATAGGATTATTGGATTTTATCACCCAAATTAATCTCTTTTGGCCACTGTCACTCTCAACTTTTACTTTGGCTCCCACCACCTCCAACTTAACACTTCGGTTGCTGTGTCACCCCTTCGTTAACCAGACACTAACTATGTTAGTTTTTTTTACTGACGTGGCCAATTTTTTATGAATTGGTTTGTTTTTATGAGGTGTTATGCTGATGTGGCAAATTACTTTTAAAAGAAATCCATATATTAATTATAACATTATATATATATATATATATGTTTTTTAATATGTGTATTTATATATACACTTATACAGATCCACCTCTCTCTAGTCTCTACATCTCTCACTCCCCCTCCCTCTCTCCACCAACAACATCCACTATCAACAATCACCGCCCACCTGCCTCCATCCACCATCACCATTTTCAACAGCCATCATTTGCCTTCACCATTTACCACTAGGGGTGCTAAACAGGTCGTGTTCGTGGGTTGGCGGGTTCAACCCGACCCGAACCCGAAAATTTTAGACGAACCCAAACCCGACCCGAACCCGAAAATTGTGTCATTCATATGAACCCGAACCCGACCCGAATATTCTCAGGCTGACCCGAACCCGACCCATTCAACCCGAAATTTTTTATTTTTTAATTTTTTTCAACAAATTAATATATTAAAATTATTAACATCTACTACAAAAAAAAAAAAAAAAAAAAAAAACACAAATTTATATAATAAAATTACATTAAAATCATAAAATATTATGTCAATTTCCCTTTTTAAGTTATATTTATGACATAAATTACACACCTAATCAAATTATGACATAAAACATATTGTAAATATATAATTTTAATAAAAATGGGTTAAACGGGTCAACCCGCCAACCCAACCGGGTTGACCCGAACCTGACCTGTTTAGCTAAACGGGTTCGCGGGTTCAACCTGAAACTGACCCGCACCTGTTTAGACTAAACCCAAACCCGCGAATTTCGTGTTAGGTTCGTGTCGTGTTATCGGATCGTGTCAGAAATTCACACCCCTATTTACCACCACCCACCACCATCCGCCCACCACCGCCCCACCTGGAATAACCCACCACCCACTTCCTGCAATCACCCACTTTCAAACACAGTAGCCACAAAATAACTTAAATCGTGCTCCCCTTCGGATTTAACAGAAAAACTTGAAACCACCTACAACGCCCGACTCAAAACGAGGGTGCTCTTGGGCAGCGGTTCTTGTACGTTGACCAATAAGTTGTGTTGGGTTTCAGGTGGGATTAGGGCTTTGACAATGTGTGATTTGTAGGTTTTATATAAATGGTAGGGGCTAGGGTTAGGGTTTAGAACAGGAACATGTAGTGGCTGAGTTGATGGTGGGGTGGTGAGAAGGGGGTAAGAGGTGGTGGTTGAGTTGATGGTGTTGGTGGTCAGAATGGGGGTAGGAGTTGGTGGTGGAGTTGATGGTAACGGTGGTCAGAAGGGGGGAAGGAGTTGGTGGTGGAGTTGACGATGACGGTGGTCAGAAGGGGGGAAGGTGGTGGTGGCAGAGTTGATGGTGGCGGTGGTCAGAAAGGGGGGGGGGGGGTGGTGGTGGTGGCGATGGTTAGAAAGGGGGAATGTGGTGGTGGAGTTGGTGGTGTCGATGGTTAGAAGGGGGGAAGGTGGTGGTAGAGATGATGGTGGCGTTGGTGTTAAAGAGAGAGGGAGAAAAAGAGAGAGAGAAAAAGAGAAAGAGAGAGAGAGAGAGTGGGGTTGATAAAATCAGAATATCTTTATGATTTAAATCTTTTTTATGTTTTTAATTTCAATTAGATTTAAAAAAAACAATAACAATACATATGTAAAAAAAATTACACATGCCATCTCATAAAAAAACATGTCGTGTCAGCATGCCACGTTGGATAAAATAGCCATGTCAGAAAAAAAACTAACCTAGATAGTGTCTGGTTAACAATGGGGTGGCACAACAACTTAAGTGTTAAGTTGGGGGTGGTGGAAGCCAAAGTGAAAGTTGTGAGTGGCAACGGCCAAAAGAGATTAGTTGTGGGGTGATAAACTCTAATAACCCTAGAATATATAACTTTTCACACAAGGAAACGTAGATAGAAAAATACGTCATGAGTTCAGCTCGGTTTTACACAACGAAATGTGGATGAAAAAAAATATGTCGTGACGTAGATACAATGTTTTAGAATATATACATTTTCACATAACAAAGCGTAGATAAAAACATCGTCGTGGATTCGTCTCAACTTCATACAAAGAAACACAAATATTATATTCATCATGACGTGATAGAATCTTTAGAATATATAATTATTCAGACAATGAAACATAGATAAAAAATACGTCATGAGCTCGGCTTGGTTTCACACAACGACATGTAGATAATAAAATATTTGGTGGCATAGATAAAATCTTTAAAATATATAACTTTACACAACAAAACTTAGATAAAAATATAGCGTGAGTTTGGCCCAGTTTCACCCAATGTTTTAAAACCAGTTTTTAAACTGTACGGGGTTGGGCTTAGAAATGGTTCAACCGGTAGTACCAGGTTGTGTCGAACAGTGATACCGGGTTAACTAGTTAACCTTATAATTCCAAAATAATACAACTATAACTAAAAAAATATTGTAAAAGTTAGGGGTGAGCAGAAAACCGAAATAACTGAACTGTAACCAAAATAACCGAAAAATCCGGACCGAAAAAAACCGAATTTACTGCCGGCACATAACATTTATCATTTGCTTGTTAAACCGGCCCTTACCATACCGGTCTTGAGGCCGGCGGTCAGTAATACCGGTCGGTATAAACCGGTATTTAAAACATTGATAAAACATGGATAAAATATGTCATGAGTTCGGCATAGTTTCACACAATGAACCACGTAATCAACTGTACTATTTGTTATTATTTTATGTCATGAGTTCGGCATAGTTTCACACAATGAACCACGTAATCAACTGTACTATTTGTTATTATTTTATCATTATTTATTTATAATTTCTTATTTATTATTTATAAGTTATAACTACTTTTTATTATTTATTAAAACTAGTTATTGTTATTAACATTAATTAATTAAGTAGTTAATAGACAGACATTAAAAAAAACAGAATAGACAAACATTAAATTAGAAAGACATGAAAGGGGTAACATAAATAATATGTTGGTAAAGAAAGAGTAAACTGGGGTTTACTAAGAGCATGTGTAATGGGGCTGTATATGGCGCCCTTTTCCTTCATAACGCCCCCATAACGCCCCGAACACCATTACGGGGGGCGTTATGAGACAAAAAAATTTGAGGAGCGCTATGCATATCGCGCGGTTATGTGGGAATCTTTCAAACTTTCCACCAATCAAATTTAAGCAATGTTTTTTATATTAATTAATAAAATTGAAAATTATTAAATAGGTAATGATTAGGCGGGGGCTTTATGACTACGGGCTTAAATGCATAACGCCCCATAACGCCCACCCGCACACGTGGCGCGCCACGTGTCGCATAACGCCCACAAAGGGGCGTTATGACTACGCATGGCCTAAGACCATGTGTAGTGGTAACAACTTATAATGCCCCCATCATGGGGCATTATCTGACACGTGTCATCCCAGTCAGCATGGGGCATTATAGCAAAAAGTGGTGTAGTGGGGCATTATTCCAATAACGCCCATGCAATCATTTGACAATTTTTTTTTTAATTTAAAACATATAAATCTTCATTAATTTAAAATAAAAATTACACTACTTGAAATAAAAAAAAAACCTAAAAAAAACAGAAAATTAAAAAACCGAAAAAAAAAAACAGAAAAAAAAAACAGAATAAAAAACCGAAAAAAAAAAAACAGAAAAAAAAACCGAAAAAAATAAAGTTAAGCCGCGTACCTTCTGCCGCGTTTCGATTTGTCTTGCACCGGTTCGGGTTGCGTCTCCGGCACGACATCGACATCGGGTTCGGGTTGTGACGGTTGCGACCCGCCGGCTTGACCATAGCCGTAGGTGGGAGGTACAAACGGAGTGGCGCCAGTCAAGTAAGACGCGTACGGTAAAAAGCTCGGGTCCATGTCTTGAAGGTTATACGGGTTTTGCGGTTGGGTTGTGTTCGGGTTCGTGGGTCTTGCGGGGCCACCAAAAGGGTGTCGGAATGGATTCATGATTGTATAAAAATAGGAGAAAGTGGGTGTTTTTTATAAAAAAATAGAAGAAAGTGGGAGAGAAAGTAGGAGGATTTTTATAAAAAAAATGGAGAAAAGGGGTTGATATATATATAGTGGGTAAAATTTTGAATTAAAAAAAAATAATAAACATTTGACCGTTTGTCAACGGTCGAAACTCGCCCCCCAACAACATTTCAGCGTTTTAATAAACACGCCGGAACCAATTTTTTTCAAAAAAAACGCCCGGTAACGCCGCCTGTAGTGGAGGAGTAGGCGTTTTCGAGCGTTTTTTTTTTAATTTAAAAAAAAAACGCCCCACTACGGGCAGACTAAGAGCGTAAATTATAGTTTACTTGTGATGTGAATTGTAGTTTACCCTGACAACTCATATAGTGTAAAAAACTTAAGAGCATTTACAATGATTTCTTTGTATATTTGTGAGTTTGTTTCTTACATTTTAAGAAATGGTTATGATTGGAGAAAGGTTATCTGTATACCCACGGGAATGCTATTCCCTCATATTAATTTTTTAATATTTTTTTAAAAGTGATTATAAATGAAGTGCTAATGAAAATTTAGAAAATATCATTTTATTTTTTTTTATTTTTTATTTTTTTTGGAATGAAAGTTTGATCCAATTTCATTTAACACTAGAAAACTTGCCAAGTTGCATCACAACAGAAGGTAGACGGGCAACAAGCTGTGCTGTCAACCCTTTCTAAATTGCAAACCCTAATCTTCCAAAGACAAACCCCTGCCCTCCTGGGGTTGAACAATTGTTGTGGATTACCCGTTGGACCCTCGTCAAGACTCAAGAAGTGGATAGCTTCTGGCGCTAGTGAGCCAAATGTATCAAAGGCGAAAGGGACAAAAAGTAAAAAATATGATGGTTCTCTGCGCAAGCTTTAACGTGCTTATCCACTTTCTTCCACTTTCTTTGATTCTGCCTTTCTTGCTATTTGTCTAGCTACAAACCTGTTTTCCCTTAGACCAACCAAGTTAAAATCATTTTATTGAAAAAAAAGAAAACACGTCACGAATCTATACATATAATAAAAGAAACCATGTTTGGGACACATGGCGTTCTATGAGACAATCTTAATTATTTTTTTAAATATTTATTATGGAAAGTCATTTATTGATAATATTAAATTTAAAATTTGTAGAAGAGATTTTAATAATAAAGACAAAGATAACTGATAATAATATATTAATTATTATAATCATATATTAATTATTGAAATCTAAAAAAATATATTAGCGTTTTAAATATTTATAAAAATAAAGATTTTATTTAATTGGTAGTTTTAATTGTTTTTATATTTTGATGATAAGGACAAGGATAACTGATAATCACATATTAAAATAAAAATATTTATTTTAATCAACTGTTCGTTAAAAGGATTAATTCAATACATGTAGAACATATATATTTTTTATACATGGTATATTTAGAATCCTATTTCTAATAAAGAATCTCATTATCCCGTTGTACACTCTAATAAAATAATAATATTAAATCATAATGTCCAGCTTATCTCTTGTATATTTAATATTTTTTACCAAAATATTACTTTTCTTTTTTTTCTGCTGATTATCCAACATCAGGTAATACGTAAGTTTCTAACCTAATAATAAATAAAAAAAAACAAAGTAAAATGTTATAAACCATGTAATACACAACTCTCTAACCTAATAAAAAATAAGAGTAAATTACAAAGTTCGTCCTTTATGTATGTCATTTATTACAAAGTATGTCATTTATCTTTAATAAGCTCAGAAAACATACTTAATGTTTGCAAATCCTTACATGTTACGTCCTTTAGTCCTAATCCAGTTACTTTTCATGGTTAAATTTGACTAAGTCAGCCCCACATAAGGGTATTTTGGTCATTTTATCATAAATATTAAAATAAATAATCATCAAAAACAATAAATATATACAGACTAAATGTTTCTCCTTCTCTCTCTAACTATCCTAACCCCACCACCACAACCCAGCTGCCACCGCCACCACCACCACAGATCTGCCACCACCACCACTTCACCTGCAACTTTAATCTGCTCCAAACCAGTTTTCCGGCAAGTTTCAAACCAGTTTTCCGGCAATCAAATCATCAAGCTTATTGAGGAGCTTACTCATCTCACTCAAAAGCTCTGTTCCAAACCAGATCTCTCCCCCTCCCCTCTCTCTCTCTCTCTCACACACGCCCACCACTATCACCAACACCATCACCACCGTCAACCGCCATAGCTCCATCATCACCACCGCTGCACAAACCTCCACCACCGCCCAACCCCAACCTGCATATTCAGATCTGAATATGTACAGATCTGAACACCACCACAAAATTCAAACCCTAATCTACATTTAAGCTACTAACCCCAAACAAACCCCAAATCCGGATTCAAACTACAAATCTCCCCACAACCGCCACCTATTCGATCCGATTAGAGAGAGAGAAAAGAGGGCAGTAGAACAAAGACCGCATACGGTGGCGATTAACTGCGATGATGACATCATTAATGTGCGGCGGCGTACGGCGAAGAGGCGGCGGCGAGGAACAAAGTGGTCGTTTGAGTGTCTCCGATAACTAACCGACTCAAAGTAACCATTTCGTTGAAGTATAATCGTTTTGGACTCCAACGGTGGGGGTGTGGAGGTGGTGGTGGTGGTCCGGTGAGGTGTGTGCAGGTGGTGGCAGTGGTCCGGTGAGGTGTATGGCGGTGGTGGTCGGTCTGGTGAGGTGTATGGCGGTGGTTGTCGGTCCGGTGGTGGTGGTCCGGCGATTAGAGAGAGAGAGAGCTGGTGTGTGTTGAGAGAGAGAGAGAGAGAGGTGTTTATGTGTGAAAGAGAGAGCTGATGTGTGTTGTGTGAGAGAGAGAGAGAGAGAGCTGTATGTATGTATATATATATATATATATATATATATATATAATTTTTTATTATTTATTTTAATATTTATGATAAAATGACCAAAATACCCTTATGTGGGGCTGACTTAGTCAAATTTAACCATGAAAAGTAACTGGATTAGGACTAAAGGACGTAACATGTAAGGATTTGCAAACATTAAGTATGTTTTCTGAGCTTATTAAAGATAAATGACATACTTTGTAATAAATGACATACATAAAGGACGAACTTTGTAATTTACTCAAAAAATAAAGTGAGATGTTACAATAAGTAATAGTACCTCAAAGTTTTTTTTTTGCTAGAAAACACGTCTTGATGGCTAAATGTTTTAACGGTTTACATTATTCGTGTAAGATATGTGTTTATTCAAATCGTGCAATACACGAGTTTTTAAAAGATGTAACTATTTTATCACTTAGTGTATAAAATTATATTTATTCAACCCGTGTAATACACGGGGTTCTAACCTAGTTTTATGTATAAATTATAAAAAAGAAAACAAGTCTATGCGCTGTACTTGTTACCAAAAGTCAAAAGACTTTTCCCAGAGAAAAACACTCTACCCATCATACTAGGTGCTTGTAAAGTCGTACCTTTATGCAACAAAAACTTGTACCTTAAGCATTGTTTAAGGTGAGTTTTTAGGAAAAAAACCGATAAAGATCTAAACGCCTTCTCCAACCTTTTGTGCACAAAAAACAGTTGCTGAATTGCTTTATCAATTTCTTTCACTTTCTTGCTTTGGTTTTCAAACATTCAGTTGTTGAAATGGGAGATGCATTTGTTTCAGCCCTTGTGAAAGAGCTGGCGAGTAGACTGACTGCTGAAGCCATCAAAGAGTTTGGCCTACTTTGGGGATTTCAGGGCGATGTTTTAGCTCTCAAGGATGATTTCGACATGATCTTAGCTGTTCTTCAAGATGCAGAAGAGAAACGCAGCAAAGAAGAGGCTGTAAAGTTATGGCTTCAGCACCTCAGATCTGCATCCTTGGAGGTAGAAAATGTGTTGGACGATATCTCAACTGAAGCTTTGCTACAACGTCTACACAAACAAAGAGGCATCAAATACAGGGTAAGTGCCTTCTTCTCCTCCAGTCATAATCCGCTTATGTTCCGTTTTAGATCTGCTCACAAAGGGCTTGAGGTTAAAAGGGCTTGAGAATGTTGGAAGTTGAGGTTAAAAGGGCTTGAATGCAAAAGAAATTTGTTGGATTTGGAGTTGTGGTGGTCTAGAGATATGCAACCAGAAGAGCGTGTAGATGAAGAGGTTCTGGAGGGACTAGAACCAAATCCGAGTCTCAAGAAATTGTTAATATATGGTTACATGGGAATGATTATTTCTCCCAGTTGGTTGGTGAATTTAAAAAAATTGCTTGAAATTTCATTTTATGTGTGTCATCGTTGTGAGCATATTCCATCACTTGGGAGATTACCCAATCTTAGGGTCATTAACTTGAGTTACATGGATTCTTTTAAGTGTTTCGTTGATGACGACACAAACATGTTAGGCGACACCACCAATATGTTTCTTTCTGTAGAAGAATTACACATCAGAAACTGTCGGAGGTTGGTTTCCTTACCAAGCAACCTTCCAAAACTCAAGGTTTTAAACTTAGAAGAGTGCGATGCTTTAGTTTCTCTACCGGATGAGATTCAGAGTTTCAAGGATTTGAAACAACTTACTATAAGGGACTGTGAACAATTAGAGGAAAGGTATAAAAAGGATACCGGTGTAGAATGGCCTAAAATTTCTCACATTCCCCATGTCGAAATTCTTCGTCCTTATTCGAAATTTCTCGTTCTTATTTGAGATTGACATCCACAAAAGGTATAATGATGTACAACTCTTTCAAGCTGCCTCTATGTTTACATTGCCACGTGTTGCCACCTACCATTTCTTTTCCTAAGCCCACACACGTGAGAGCAGGACACCGGCCCACCACCATCACCATCACCGTGTCATCATCAGCCTACCGCTACCGATTCTTTGTAATATCCGTATCAGAACCGCCAACAGGTAGTTCGTCTGCCCTTATTTATGATTCAACCTATTTTTAATTTCAATTTCTTAATTAATAACCTTGATTTTTCAACTGTGAATTTGATTTTTCGCTGTTAGTTATCTCTGTTCAATTTTTATTTCTTTGCTTCCTGTTAATTCTTCTTTTCTAATATCTTTATTAATTGTTACACATAGGGTTTTGACTGTTTATTTACCTCTTTGACTTCCAATTTGAATTGTTATAAAATCATGTTAAACGTTTACTTTTCACTTCAATAATGTTTTTGTACAGCTCTTGAAGCGGGTATTGTTTTTTTTGGGTCTTTGAAAACTGCAGCTTCATTGATGGTTGAGAGGACTAGTCACATTAGTATATAATTCTTAGCATGTACTGTTTTATCTTCCATTTACTGTATATTTTGTCATTAATTAGCTTACATATTATGTGTATTTTATGTGTTTCTAGGAAAATAAACCGAGATTGTGTGTAATCAAAGTCATTCGAAGGTTACAACTCGCTGCCGTCAGTTGCGTCAAAGTTCTTCGAGTTGAAACGACATATTTTAGAAGCCATCTATGGTGGTATGATTTATATTTTTGGTTCCAATATATGATTTTGCCACTTTTATCAGTATTATTATTATTTTTAAGTTGACAATATAAATTTCAGAACTTGTGGAACTAAATCCACTCAAGGGAGCCCTAGTTGGTCTACCTGGAATTGACGGATTATCAACTGAACAAAGAAAAAGATTAACAATTGCAGTTGAGTTAGTTGCAAACCCCTCTATTGTATTTATGGATGAACCTACTTCGGGACTTGATGCACCATCCATCAGCCCAGCATTGATATCTTTGAATCGTTTGATGAGGTAGCATTTTCGACCTATTTAACTCTTATGAGTTTATTTGTGTTTACTTTTTTCATTCGTAACGGGTCATCTGCCTTCAAACAATAGCTTTTACTGATGAAACGTGGCGGGAAGCTCATTTATACTGGTCCCTTAGGCACTGGGTCCCACAAACTGATACAATATTTTGAGGTTTGTGTTTCTTCATAACAATTATATTATCTATGTTCAAAATGTAATAATTATATACCTCCTTTGGTGTGCTTAAAATATTGAGTTATTTATAGGCGGTAAAAGGAGTACCTAAGATCCGACCTGGATATAACCCGGCTGCTTGGATTCTCGAGGTTACTTCAGCAACAGAAGAAAACCGTCTTGGTGTCGATTTTGCTGAAATTTACCGTGAATCATATCTATATGTGTAAGCTAATATTTAAGTTAGTACTTTCTATTTGTAATGGATTTAAATCTGTAATTCTACAATTAAGTATTAAAATTTGTTATGTTTTTGTTTTTGTAGGCAAAACCAAGAATTAGCCGAGAACTTAAGCAAACCAGATAGGAATTCAAAATTCTTGAGTTTTCCAACCAAATATTCCCAGACATTTTTAGGTCAATTTCTTGCATGCCTTTGGAAGCAAAATCTGTCCTACTGGCGGAACCCACTAGGTGACGACGCAAACCGGATGTGGGAGGCTATGGCGACCACGATCACTACAGTGGCAAATGAGACGCTAGGGGTCACAACAGGGAAGACTAGTGGGCATAAGGAGTCTTGGTGGTGGAATGAAGACGTGCATACCAAAATAAAGGATAAGCAACAAAGTTTTAGAGATCTTTTGATGTGCACAAATGAGGAGGAGCGGCTCAGGGTAAGGGAGATATATAAGAAGGCAAAAAGGTGTAGGTCCCGAAATCTGAGGATCGATTACGAACCGAATCTCTTGTTTATAGTAAACACGGTTACGTGTGCGGAATCCACGTAACTATGCCAAATCAAACATATATAGCATAAATAACAACGGATTAATCAATGAAACACAATCTATTGATTAACGGGATGAGAACCGATTACAACTGATACAAACACAGTTCAGACGGAATTTTGGCAGAGTTTTGTTACTATGGTCTGTTTCTTATCTCTGAGTTCAAATGAACACAAAGTGTTGCTTATATAGTCCCTGGACCACTGATATCGACGAAACACACAAGTGTTTGACGAATCTGAACATGGGCCAGACATTGGGCCTGGAACAGCCCAATACATGACGAATCAAGGTCTGATTCGTCAGTTCATGACGAATCAAGGTCTGATTCGTCATGACCTTCAACGAAACAGAAGTGATTACGAACCGAATCTCTTGTTTATAGTAAACACGGTTACGTGTGCGGAATCCACGTAACTATGCCAAATCAAACATATATAGCATAAATAACAACGGATTAATCAATGAAACACAATCTATTGATTAACGGGATGAGAACCGATTACAACTGATACAAACACAGTTCAGACGGAATTTTGGCAGAGTTTTGTTACTATGGTCTGTTTCTCATCTCTGAGTTCAAATGAACACAAAGTGTTGCTTATATAGTCCCTGGACCACTGATATCGACGAAACACACAAGTGTTTGACGAATCTGAACATGGGCCAGACATTGGGCCTGGAACAGCCCAATACATGACGAATCAAGGTCTGATTCGTCAGTTCATGACGAATCAAGGTCTGATTCGTCATGACCTTCAACGAAACAGAAGTTTGATCATTGGCCTGTTTCGCCATGAAGTGTTCCGACGAAACAGAAGTCTGTTTCGTCGAGGACTGCAACTGTTGTGGTTGTTCCTGTTATCAGACAGCAACAATCAGCAACATATAAACATAGTAATGACAAAACTACCCTTTAATGCAACATGCATTGTTCATAATACATTACATACCAAAAGAGACAAATAAGTTGTACACAAGTAGATAGGAGGATATCTGACTTGGTCAACATAACATACAGACTCGATAATTAATAAAAGACCATTACAAAATACATCGTTAAACAAGACTAGTTACAGACACTAAAAATGCATCAACAAACTCCCCCTTGTCTGTTACTCGTCTTTGGTCTTCTAATCTTCCATCAGTGTTGTTCGGACCACGTACTGCCCGAATGAATACCCCTGTAGTAGCAAAAACAAGCTACTCGCTGAAACTTTAAAGCTTGGCGTGCATCTTGGTCTTCATAGAAAATATCATGACGATATAATCTTCCAATATCAGCTTCAGACATGTTGACGATCCACATCGGATCCAACATTCGGTAATTAGCACGACCATCTCTAAACACAATTACAGCTTCATGAGTATCCGAGTCGTAGCACCACAATGCCATGTCTTCTAGAAAATCCTGCTTCATAGGCATCAATGGGATTTTATCTACTACCCTCGGAGGTTGATATACAAGTTTATATCTGCAAGTGTTGGTGTCCGGATCAAGAGTAAACTTGATCGGTTGATAAACAGGAAATTGTGGCTTGTAGGACTCATCCTTCCAGCCTGACTTCTTGTTTACTTTCACCAGACGCTCAAATAAAGTAGCGCCATCGTATTTTGCACGATTGATAAGCTGAAGCCTTGTCAACGCAGAAACATCATAGAATGGTAAGGAAAGAATGCTCAGTAGTGAATTGAAATAAAGAATTCCAAATTCACGTTTAATAGCAATGCAGTGAATATCTTGAACAAACATCCAGCATAAAATCCTTCCACTAGGCTTCTTTTCAAATTGCAGATAGTCTACTTGAGCTTTTTCAGGTAACGGCTTGGACACTTTGGATAAAAATTGTTTTCTCCATTCAGCAAAAGCATTTGTGTCTTTTTCAGATGAATTCCGATTCTTCAAGTGCTCGTCTATGTCATCAATGTTTTCTTTCATCCAATTTTCATCAAATGAGGCAAATTCAGTACCATCTTCTCTGACATAGGTTGATTTTGGAGCTTCACCTTCAACCACAATTTCATCAATCTCTTCAATATTCGTTGTATCAGTCTCAGTAGACATTTTGTCTATCTCAGCATCATCTACTTCTCTCATAGATTGTAAAATACTCAATTGCTCCGGAGAAAGATCTTCTATCAACTCCCCTTCTTCAAGCAACTCTCCTGTAAATGGATGAACAGCTTGTAGAGCAATATCAGCACTGCTAAATATAGAAGAAGTACCTTCTATCTGTTGTACTTTTCCAGTAGATGTTCCCTGAGATGATTCGACAACGGTAGGTTGAACTGTAACAACTTCAGAAGCAAGTGTGGTTGGTTGTTTCTGTGATGTACCAGAGGTATCAGGATTTCCTTGATCTTCTGTATCATCATCCTTTTTCTTTAACACCTCTTGTTGTTTACAATGATAGTCCCACAGAATGGCAAGCCTTCTCTCTTTCTCTTCATCAATAGCCTTCAAGCGAGCATTTTCAGCTTTAAGCGCATCAATTTCACCTTGTTGTCGCTCTATAACTGTTTGCTGTTGACCAACCATTGACTTTAACTTGTTAATCTCCACAGATTGTTTAAGTTGATCATGCTTCGTGAGATTTCCAAAATGAGATTGCCTTTGAAGACGATCAGCAGCCGCTTCAAGTGTAGAAAACAGATAGTTGATCTTTTTATCTTGAGAAAATCCAGCAAATGTCCTATGACGTTCAGCACTGATTTCCGAAGTAGTTGCCCTGATTGCTGAAGCCATAGATCTTACAGGAACTTCCTGAGGAACAACAGATGGAGTAGCAGCAACTGTTGTAACAACTGGAGGAACTGGAATTTCTTGCACAGGCTCCTGAGGAATAGATTGAACAGGCTCCTGAGCAATAGATGAAGACTCCTGAGGCACAGATTTCCGAGTATAAGTACTCAGATATCTCCTAGGTTTCTTCTTTTGTACTTCAACATCTTTCTCTGCTCTTCTTTTTGTTCTCCTTTCACCTTCAGGATCTTCTGGAACATACTCTGGATCATCCTCTGTTCTAATCTTTCTGTACCTTCGTACTCCACGTATATCAATATACATTTCGTAACCAGGTTCAACTAAATGATCACTAGAACTCGAATCAGTTCCATCATCACCACTTGCTGATGAACTACTATCTGATGTACCAGAAACAGCACCCTTGCTTGATGTACCAACAGCAGTACCAACAGCACCTGCATCACCTGCATCACTATCTCCACCACTTTCATCATCATCACTACCAGATTCATCTGAATCAACTGGGTCAGGACCAAATTTTTCTATCCTTAACCTTTCCAACTCAGGTTCTTCATTATCTGATTGGCTATCTTCATGACGCCATTTGTCATTTGCAGGAGCAACATAATCAGGATTCACTAGAGCTCCAAAAAGCTTCCTTGGAGGAACACTTTCTTTGTATCTCTTGGCCGCCATAGTCTTGATTAGCCTTAACGAATTGAAATTCATCGCCTCGATTTTCAAAAGATCATTTTCAGCTTTAGGAAGGTCTGGATGCTGAACATTCATTATCATTTGCAGAAACCGTGGATACATCCAAAACTTGTTCCCTGTGGTTCTACTACCAGTCCTTGTCATGTTCTCTTTCATGTTGCTGAAAATATACTTCGAAATGCTAAACGGTTTGTTTAACACCAAAGCAACCATGAAGCCAACAAGATCATCTCCCGCCATATCATATCCAGCTCGTCTATTACTGAGACTCTGAATAAGCACATGTAATAAAAACTTGTATCTTAATGGAAGATCACCTTTGTTGATTTGTTTGACGAAAAGATCTCCTTTGCATTTCATCCTTAGTAAACAGCCTCGCGAACACATGATTGGTATTGAATATGGTGCATTCGGTTGATCTTGTAATTGAAGAACTTGATTCAATATCTCCGGAGTAACAACGACATACAGATCATTTACACGACCTCTGATAATATCCTTTCCATCGATTTGAACGACGTTTGCAGAATCCCAGAACGCTTTAATGAGAGATTTGTAGACGGGTGTCGAGTATGTAACAGCATAATTGATGCGTGACTCCCTGATCCACTTCGTCATATCTTTAAATTCAACGAGCTTGTCTTCCGGATCCAAATATGCAACTTGATTATGGCGTTTTTCTGACATAATCTCTTCTTCGGTTTTGTTTTCTTTCTTGATCGCTTTCTTGCGTTTTCCCTTTTCTTGCTGTGCTTTAGGAGCCATCTGTACATGAAAATGTCCAGAATAAGTCACAATTTATAAATCATAGCATTTAGACATGTATGAATACACTTTCATGTATTCATATAACAGATAACTTATCAAACAAGTCTACTGTGAACAAACAGCAACATCAGAAAACTGCTAAGGCATTGACGACGAAACAGAGTATCAACGACGAAACAGAAATTGAACGACGAAACAGAGGGTTGACCATTGACTGGTTTGATTCGTCGACTTTTTGATTCGTCGAGTCTATTTCGTTCCTTTCTGATTCGTCATGTTTGATTCGTCGTCTGATTCGTCGAATGGTTGATTCGCCGGAATTAGGGTTAAATCAGATTCGTCAATTTGGGGGTTTTATCAGTTTCGCCGTATTGGGTTTAAAACAACATCAGATATAAACATTTACACATTCAATCAACATCATTTATACCCAACCTATTTATAAACACCTATAAATGATTTTCCGGACAAAAACCTTTGTATAAACAGATAATACCATTTTCAAAAACAAACCCCTGTTTTTATGATAAAAACCACATCCAAATCAAAGCAAATCAAACACAGATAACCTAAATCTATCAGATTATAATGAAAACACAACAACATGCAACAACAACACATATTTAATCAAAGAAAAACAATGGTTTCAAAAGGGTTTCTGAGGGTTTTCGGATGAAAAACCCGACGGTTCAAAGTGTTCGGAATGTAAATCAGAACATGTTTCTACCTTGAAGTTTGTAAAATTTTGACTAAAAATTGATGTTTTGAGCGATTTTGCAGAGAAACCGTAGGTTTGGTGTTTTTGGATGTGTGAAGAAGAAGATAACTGATGTTTTGAAAAAGTGAACAAGTGGGACCTATATATATACTGCCTTGTCTCGACGAATCAGAGGATTCGACGAAACAGAAATGGGCCCGGAGAAACAGAAACTTGGGCTTGAACTTGGGCCTAAACTTTTAGCCCATGACGAAACAGAATTGGGCTCCTTTGATTCGTCGTCTGTTATGACGAATCAGATTTGATTCGCCGACTAAGGTTTGATTCGTCGACACGTGTGATTCGTCGACAAGTATGATTCGTCGACAAGTGTGTTTCACCAACAGATTTTTCAAAACAGCAACACCCAGGCTGGAAATATTTTGCAGTAAAAAACAGTAACACAGGCTGGAAATATTTTGCAGTTTAAACAGATTATGAACACAATTCCATTCAGCTTGAATTTTCAAATGCAAGAACGTTTTTATGAAGAAGGTTTCAGGCTTCCGGTAGAAAACACCAAGCAACAACTTCGGCTTAATCAAAAACGAACTTTACACAAATATACTAAAAACAAATTTAAAGCATGGTAAACTAAATGAAAATGCGGAAAACTGTTAAAAACAGTAAACAACTGTACAAGTGCAATCTTTTTGCGAATCTCAAGGACAAGGAATCATACCAGCTTACGGTCTTAGTCAACATGATTTTGATTCTGTTTAAAGCTCTGGATAAGTATACTACCTCGATTATCGGTATTGTGGTCCACATAAGCTCAAACTGATCAGACATAATCATAATTTAAGAGATACGATTAACGGTAAGGATTATACTTACAAGTCGATGTAAATCCACTCACAACACATTCCCGTATCAAGGTATGCACGAGAATTCATCTTACCGGTGAGTATACCGATTATCATCTGTTTGACCGTATAAAAATGTGAGAGACTCACTTATTTTGATTGAAAACAAGCCCTATGTGATAAAATCACTTATTGATGAGGAACTTGATTTTCAGATGCATGAGGGCACAGGAGCAAGTCCGTGAACAGGTCAGTACTTCCGTACAGCAGAGAGACGAACTTGACTCCCGCAAAGAATCTGTGATAATTTATCACTTATTTTGTTTGGACATGTGATTGTTGATCACTTATTGAGGTCGAATGCAATATGTACACGTATGTATAGTATCATGGAAGATCTAGACTTCGTCTCCGTTATTTTTACGGTTTGATACAACCATGATACCCAGATGATAAGCAGCATAAAGACCGAATATTTCAGATCTCGGCAATCTCTCAAACGAGATTTCGGTACTAAGACCATATGCCAATGAGCAGTTCCCACCTGACTTGAAGTCTGTTAGGTTTGTATCATCCTGCACATTTTAGTCTGATTGTGAGCCTACCGATACATCGTTAGTAGAGATACTTATCATTTTTCTTTTTATTTTGCATTTTGAGCACATTGACCGACCACACCAGTGAATTTCATCATTTTCCTTTATCCAAGAAACTCATTTTTTTGGTTTTTCTATTGTTTTTGAATTTTTGAATTTTTCAAACGAAACGACAGAAAGTAAAAACATCTTTTTGGATTTTGAACTTTTGCAAAGTTTATAAAGAAAATATTTACAAAAAACGATCAGCCAAAGAAGTTTATAAAGAAAATATTTTGAATTTTCAAAGTTTATAAAGAAAATATTTACAAAAACGATCAGCCAAAGAAGTTTACTCGGGTATCACCTTAATGCCATTGACCAAAAGTAGATAATCAAAACGTGATTTATCAAAAGCTTTTGTAAACAGGTCGGCACGTTGGTGATCAGTGGGAACATGAACGACATCGATTAACCTCTTATCAAAACAATCACGGATAAAGTGATATTTAATGTCGATGTGTTTAGTCTTAGAATGTTGCACAGGATTTCTAGTGATTTGCAAGGCAGCATTATTATCAACAAAAATACGAGTAGATAGGAATTCTAAACCGTAGTCGCGCATTTGTTGTTGTATCCAAAGAACTTGGGAGCAACAACTCGAGGCAGCAATATATTCTGCTTCACATGTTGATGTAGCAACACACGTTTGCTTCTTGCACTGCCACGTTACCAGTCGATTTCCTAGGAACTGACATCCTGCTGTTGTCGATTTGCCATCGATTTTGCAACCACCGAAATCAGAATCACTGTATGCAATTAATTCAAAACTATCATCCCTAGGGTACCAAAGACCGAGGTCTGGGCATCCCTTCAAATAGCGTAGAATCCTTTTGACAGCTGACAGATGAGAGGCCTTCGGGTTTGCTTGATATCTTGCTAGTAAGCATGTTGGGTACATGATATCAGGCCTCGAAGCGGTAAGATACATGAGAGATCCGATTATGGCACGATAGTACGAGGAGTTGATGCTTTCTCCCTTCAAATCCGGAGTAATCCCGTGATTCTGCGGAAGTGGGGTACCAATGGGCGTTGCATCTGACATTTGGAATCGGCTCAAAATGTCACCAACATATTTAGTCTGATGGATGAATATCCCAGACTCTGTTTGTTGAACTTGAAGGCCCAAAAAGAAATTCATCTCTCCCATAGCACTCATTTCGAACTTTTCTTGCATAACACGTTCGAATTGCCTGCACAAAGAGTCATTAGTAGACCCAAATATTATATCATCAACATATACCTGCACCAGCAGAAGATCTTCATCTTGTTCTTTGATAAAGAGTGTGCAATCAATAAGACCTCGTCTAAATCCATTCTCCAGAAGATAGTTTGATAAGGTTGCGTACCAAGCCCTAGGTGCTTGATGTAGACCATAAAGAGCTTTGTTGAGCAACCAAACCCGATCGGGGTGAATAGGATCTTCAAAACCTGGAGGTTGTTCGACATGCACCTCTTCTTGAACAATACCATGAAGAAAAGCACTTTTAACGTCCATCTGGTAAACTTTGAATCCTTTGAAAGAAGCATAAGCTAAGAAGATTCGAATCGCTTCCAGACGTGCAACAGGTGCATAAACTTCATTGTAGTCAATGCCTTCAATCTGACGAAAGCCCTGAACAACCAGTCTCGCTTTGTTGCGAATAACAACTCCACAATCATCTTTCTTGCATTTATAAACCCATCGTGTTCCAATTTTCTTGTAATTCTCCGGTTTTTCAACAAGCTTCCAAACACCAAGCTTTTGAAATTGCTGCAGTTCGTCCTGCATGGCTTCAACCCATGAATTATCTTTTAAAGCTTCCTTCCAAGATTTTGGTTCTTCTTGTGAAACGTAACACGCGAAAGACCAATCATTTTGTAGACCAGATTCTCTAATAGCTTAATACAAACCAGCACTCGGGTTGTTTCTCAGCTGATTACGTGTCTGCACACCTTGTTGGACATCTCCTATGATATTCTGCTGTGGATGGGTATCGTGTATCCTCATTTCAGGATTTTCAGGAACACTAGCATTAACACCCAAATTGTTAATATTAAGATCAACAACCAACTCTACACCTGGAATATGCGTAGAAGTGGATGCATTTCCTTCAGCAGTATCATCGACTTGCACATGAGGAGTATCAACAGAAACACCCTGAACTGGAACAACTGGAGATTTAGTGCCTTCAGTCGCATCCAGATTTTCTTCATCTTCTTCTGATGACTCATTGTATTCAGTAGCATTTTCAACTTCCTCATTTTGAACCGTGTTGTTAGACGAATTAGAACTTTGTGAGTTAACAACAACAGGTCTAACTAATGACGACTCAGCAGCATTGTCACTATCAAATATCATTCTAGCAGCTGCAGAATCTTCATCAAAAGTTGGCAGGTCAAAGGAATTGAATAGCCCATCATAATCGAACATCCAAGGATCACCTGGAGCTTTAACAGGATCTGTATATCTCTGAACCCTTACTTCACTCCATAGTTCAATCTTTTTGGTAGTCAGATTCCAAACACGAAAATTTGGTGTAGCATATCCAAGGAAGAAACCCTCGATAGCTTTCGCTCCAAACTTTCCATCCGGATCAATCATAGTGCATGGACCACCAAAAGGTTCTAGAATTGAAAGATCTGGTTTCCTTTTCTGTAGAAGTTCGAAACAAGTCTTGCCATGTCTCTTAACCGTAAGAACTCGGTTTAATGTGTAGCAAGCAGTCGACACAGCCTCTGCCCAGAACTGAACAGGAAACGCCGACTCTACCAGCATTGTTCTTGCAGTTTCAATTATCGTCCGATTCTTCCTCTCCGCGACACCATTTTGTTGTGGAGTGTAAGGAGAACTGTATTCATGAAGAATGCCTTTAGAAGTACAGAACTCATCCATAACACGGTTTTTGAATTCAGTTCCATTGTCGCTTCTGATCCTCTTAACTTTCAACGAGTAGAGATTTTCCAACATTGTAAGAAGATCCTTGAGGATTTGAGGAGTATCACTCTTGTGTGCCATAAAAGCTACCCAAGAAAATCTAGAGTAGTCATCAGTAACTACTAAACAATACACATCTCCGAACGTTGTTTTGTGTCTCATAGGTCCAAAGAGGTCCATATGAAGACGTTCGAGAGGCATGCCAACAGTGTTGATTTTCTTTAAAGGGTGAGACTTCTTTGTTTGTTTCCCTTTCTGGCACGAAACACAGATATCTTGTAGATGAAAACTTCTCACGGGTACACCATTCACAAGATTGTTTTTCACCAAATGGTTCATTTTTCTCAAGTGAATGTGTCCCATTCTTCTGTGCCAAGAAATAGACTCCTTCTCCGTGGCTTTCGAGACAAAACATGTGACTTGTGCAGAAGTCGTAATCGCTTGACTCATATCAAGAACATAAAGATCATTGATTCTTGGAGCCGATAAGAGAATCCATTCATCAGGAATTGTGAAACCAGGTTTAAGCACATAACAACCGGCATCATCAAAATGCACGGTGAACTTTTTATCGCAGATTTGCGACACACTGAGAAGATTATGATCAATTTGACGAACATAATTGATCTTATCGAAACATACCACACCATTGGAAATCATTCCCTCTCCAGTGATGTAACCGCCTTTGTCTCCAGCGAAAGCAACATAGCCTCCTTTAATGTTTCTCACATCATATAGAAGCCGTAAGTCGCCCGTCATGTGTCTAGATGCCCCACTATCAACAATCCAATGACTATTAATAGTTCCTCCTGGAACATCCTGCACATATCATCCAATGATTAGTTAAGGATGGGGACCCAAGCCAAAGTGGTCTTGGGTCGTCCCTGAGCATCACGAATAGTGATCTCGATTTGTTGATGGTTTTTCAAACAAACAGCTCCCCCTGAACCTTCACTCTTCCTAGGTTTCCAAGTTTGTTTTTGTTTACCAGATTGAGTTTTGTAAACAAATTTTGAAATTTCTGGTTTTACAGGTGAACTTGGTTCCCTTGGAACAGAATTTACCTTAGATTTTAAAGCCTTTTCTATTTTCTTCACATCTTGATGTCGTTGTTTCGATTCCTGTTCTTTAATAGTTCGTTTATCATGTTTAGGTGAAACATGACGACATTTAGAGTGAATCGATTCAGGTGATGCTCTTTCAACAAATTTCGCTTTCGGAGTGTTAGCACAATCTTTGATGATGTGCCCAAACTCTCCACATTTAAAACACGTTCTCCTTTCAACAAACTTAGGAGAACTGAAACGACGATCAGATGTCGAACTTGTGTAACCCGAGGTACTAGCTTTTTCTTCACACCCGTTTGAATGTTGAGTGTAATTGTTTTGACTATCACGTTTTAAAATTTTGACTTGTACAAAATCAGTGTTTGACTTGTTAGCAAAAGTCTCAATTTTATCTGTACCCCTTGATTCCACAAATTTAACATTGCTGTTTTTCTTCTGATAACGAGCCCCTTTTGTTTCAAATTTTGATTTAGAAACATTTGACAATTTAGCTCGTTGATCTGATTGTTTACCCTTAGAAGCAATAGGTTGTTGCTTTGAAGGTGATTTCTGATTTCCAAATTTCTTTTTAATTTCAGTCTTAGGAATTGGATTACATTGAGTCACATTAACTCCCTGAATCGACTTTCCCACAAACTTACTTGTTTTATTTTCAAAAACATTATCAATCAATGAAGGATTGACATTTTTAATTGGAAAATCATTATCTGAATAGATTTTAGAATCACCAACCAAAGTGTACAACACAATATTACTTTTAACAGTAGACACAGGATTTATCACTTGTTGAACAACAGATTGAACAGCAGGGGTAGGAGGATCACACAGTATATGATTCTCAATTGGAACTTCTACTCCTTTAAGTTTGTCAAGTGATTTATCCTGATTACTCACATCTGATTCAGATTTATCATCCGACGACTCATAGTCCTCAATGGTTGGAGGACCTTGTTTCGTAGATGTTGACTCTTTTTGCTCAGAATTTGTACTTGGAGAATTGTCCGATTTGAATCCTAGGCCAGTAGTTACTTCCTCATAATCAAGAGGCACACTGGATTCAAACCGTGGCATTTCTTCTTCATCAGGCATATAAGTATAATCATGTCTCAAAGGGGGCGGACACTTCTTATACCCAACACCTTTCTTGTTTCCCTTTAGTTGTTGAACATCAATAATGTGATCGAGCACAAATCGGGAGTTAGAGTAACTCTTCAATTTTTGCTTGATTGCATCATGCTCACATTTGGCAATGGCTAGTTCCTTTTTAGTTTCCTCAACAATGTTAATGTATTCATTTATACTAACTTGTTTATGATAAACAGTTTTTGTCACTTCGGAAACATTTTTCTTTTGAATTTCAATCATAGATTTAAATTCTTTTTCGTTTCGAATCAAAGCCATATTCGATTCTTTGCATTTAGCCATTTCAACAACTAAACTCTGATTGTGAATATGAATCGAATCACAGTGAAGCTTTATTCTATCAAATTCACTTTTCATATACTCACAATCTCTACAGTTGATAAGAATTTCAGATTTTACCTGACTTGTAGAATCTGAGACATTTGCCATAAAGGCAGTCTGATAAGAGAAAGATCCGTCTTCAGAAAAGAACTTCTCCATTTCTTTAGATACTACCTCAGCCTTCTTGATCAGAACTGATTTCTGACATTTCAACTCTTCTGCTTCATTCAATAAGTCATCAAGATTAGAACTTGCTTCTTTGCTCACATCAGATTCAGAACTCGAAGTAGAACTTTCTTCATCAGAACTCCCGGTATGACCAGAACTGTCGTCACTATCAGAAAATTCTTCCTTATGAACGTGCTTGATGTGATTGATAATCTTAGCATAACACGCCGTTCCTCCTTTACCTTGATCACTTTCCCCAAGTTGTAAAGACCAATTAAACCCTTCATCAGCTTGTACGGTTAATGCACGACTTTCATTTGATGGTCCAGACTGATTCTGGTTAGTGGTGTTGTTTACAGCCACTATCCCTTTTCCACGATTGTCTTGATTAGCATTTGAAGTACTCGTCTGATTACGGAATGGGTTCTGATTGCCTTGTCTGCTTGGTCGAGTGCACTCACGTTTGAAGTGACCCTTTTCCCCACAATTGAAGCATGTAACTGCTTCTTTATCAAAACCGTACTTTGTATCTTGTTTGCTTTCCAAAGAACTTCTTCCTATTCGAACCATAAAGTCCTTCGCCCTTCTAACAGCACTTGCGAATGCCCACTTTATATCCATCAACTCCATTTCATCACGGTTAATTTGTAGATAGTCTTCGTTGGTTAAATTGATGTTTCCAATTTGACCGGCGACCAAACCGCAGTAAGCACTGACCATGGTATTAATAAGTTCCATATGTTCCTTTGCTACTTCAATGCTAACATTTGAGAGGTTTGATGTATCAACTTTGACTGTGTTAGGGTTTGGAGTTGGAGGATTGTTGGTATAATGAGCTTGCTGTTGTTGTTGTGGTTGGACTTGTGGTTGTGGTAGGGATGGATTAAAACCTCCTCCTGAATATGCCTGAGGTTGAGTAGAAACTGGAGGTATAAAAGGAATAAAACCTCCTCCAGAATAAGTCTGAGTTTGTTGAGGAAACGGAGAAGAGTTTGTATCTGATACAAACGCCGTTTGTAATTTTGGTTGCCTCAGACTAGCTGACGGGTCAAAACCTCCACCACAATACATTTCAATATTCTGAGGAGCAGCAATGCGTTTTGCTTTTCGGATTTCTTCATCATTTTTATGTTCCAGCTTCTGTACAAATTCATAGATAGTTATAGTGTCAGCATCTAGAATACCTGTATGTTTTAGAAGCTCAATGTATGGACTCCACTTTGGTGGTAGAGAATCAGCAAATCGTGCACAAACTTCCTTTTGAGATGCAGTAACAGCATAGGCAAACATCTCACTAATCAAATGATAAAACCGTGTGGTCATATCATTTAGAGTTTCGTTTTCCAAGAACTGGAATGATTCGAACTCTTTCTTTAATAAATCATGCCGTGTCTTTCTGGAAGCTGCGTTTCCTTCTCCTCTTGTCACCAAACAATCCCATAAGGATTTCGTGTCCGTACAATAAGAAAACTGATGATAGATATCTTTATGAAGTGCTTGAGTAAGAACAGCAAACGACTTTTTCTCAAATTCATATGCTTTCTTGTCCTTTTCCTGCATGTTAGTAAAACCTTCGGCCGTTGACGCTGCTACTTCAAGAGCATCATTGCGTGGAGTAATGAAACACCTCCAAATATCAGTGCTTTGACCTTGAACATATGTAATGAAACGACCTTTCCATGATGGAAACTCGTTCATATGATTCAACTTTGGCGGGCGATTGTTGCTACCCGTTTCGCTCTCACTAATCAACAGATTTTGAATGTTTTGGTTCTGATTGGATGCCAAAGCCCATTGTCCGGCACTTATAGTAGGTTGACCAAAAACACTCTTCACCCACGCTGCTGCGGACGTCGGATCTTCACGTGGTCTAGAATCCATACTCCAATCCCATGGACTAGTACAACTCATATTTGATGTATGTATGATAGTACCTGCACAAATTCTTGAAAACAAACAGTAAGCAAGCTGATATAAGTCTTCTGTTTAAAACAGATCTGTTTTCGACGAAACAGAGTTCACGAAACAGGTTTGTTTCGTCTGAATGAATGACGACGAAACAGACTTGTGATAATTGTGATTCGTGGCGAAACAGAATTTGTTTCGTCAAAGATGTTGCGACGAAACAGATGTGATTCGTCGGCTGTGTGTTTCGTCAAAACTGGGTAAAAGTCAGTTGGTTTAGATATTTAAAATATCTATTGATCAGTCAAAGGATAAGATGAGACAACAAAGATATTTAAACCTGACACAAGTATGTTTGTAACTTCTATTTTCAACGAAACAGTGACTTTACTGAAACCAATTATAACCTTTTACACAAAAGTCAAGTAATGTTATTTTAAGTTATAACACTTGATTTAATCAATTTTAACAGATCAAATACTCAGTTTTTATAAGAACACTTATGAAGATATGAAGAACACCACCAAGAACATGAAGTTTCCGATGAGTTTTCCGATCACCGATAAATTTCCGAAACACGAAAATACACTAGATTTTCACTAAAAACCCGGTTTAAAGCATAAACAAACAATCTAACTTAGGTTTTTGATAAAAATCTGTAGCAAACAACACTAAAACAGCAGATTTATGAATATTTTTCCAGAAAATATTAATTTTTCAAGAACTCATTTTCAGAAAAACACACACAAAATACTTGATAAAAACCGAACAAGTTTGATTTTAAACAAGGATAAGAGCCAATGCTCTGATACCACTTGTAGGTCCCGAAATCTGAGGATCGATTACGAACCGAATCTCTTGTTTATAGTAAACACGGTTACGTGTGCGGAATCCACGTAACTATGCCAAATCAAACATATATAGCATAAATAACAACGGATTAATCAATGAAACACAATCTATTGATTAACGGGATGAGAACCGATTACAACTGATACAAACACAGTTCAGACGGAATTTTGGCAGAGTTTTGTTACTATGGTCTGTTTCTCATCTCTGAGTTCAAATGAACACAAAGTGTTGCTTATATAGTCCCTGGACCACTGATATCGACGAAACACACAAGTGTTTGACGAATCTGAACATGGGCCAGACATTGGGCCTGGAACAGCCCAATACATGACGAATCAAGGTCTGATTCGTCAGTTCATGACGAATCAAGGTCTGATTCGTCATGACCTTCAACGAAACAGAAGTTTGATCATTGGCCTGTTTCGCCATGAAGTGTTCCGACGAAACAGAAGTCTGTTTCGTCGAGGACTGCAACTGTTGTGGTTGTTCCTGTTATCAGACAGCAACAATCAGCAACATATAAACATAGTAATGACAAAACTACCCTTTAATGCAACATGCATTGTTCATAATACATTACATACCAAAAGAGACAAATAAGTTGTACACAAGTAGATAGGAGGATATCTGACTTGGTCAACATAACATACAGACTCGATAATTAATAAAAGACCATTACAAAATACATCGTTAAACAAGACTAGTTACAGACACTAAAAATGCATCAACAAAAGGGAAGCAAAAAAGGCGGTGACCGAGGCAAAAAACACAGCATATAAGCAAATGTATGAACGTTTGGAAAGGAAAGAGGGGGAGCATGATATGTTCAAGATTTCCAAAGCTAGGGAGCGAAGAAGACAAGATCTAGGAGTAGTAAAGTTTATCAAAGGAGAGGATGGACGTGTTTTAGTCAAGGCACAAGACATTAAGATGAGATGGCAAACCTACTTCCATAATCTTTTCAACCACGGTAGGACATACCAACATGAAAGCAGCAATTCCAGGATTCAAAGGCGACAACAGAATAATTGCTACTGCAGGAGGATCACACATGACGAGGTGAGGATGGCACTTAGGAAGATGGGAAGAGGGAAGGCAGTGGGTTTGGACAACATACCGATTGAGGTGTGGAAGTGTTTGGGAGAAGAAGGAGTCCGATGGTTAACACTTTTGTTCAATTGTATTTTCAAGTCTGGAAAAATGCCTGATCAGTGGAGGAGTAGCGTCGTGGTGCCTTTATACAAGAATAAAGGAGACGCTCAATGTTGTGGGAACTACAGAGGAATCAAACTGCTAAGTCACACTATGAAGCTCTGGGAGAGGGTAATTGAAACTAGAATTAGAAGAGAAACTCAGGTTTCAGTAAACCAATTTGGATTCATGAAAGGGAGGTCAACTACAGAAGCGATACATATTCTAAGGAGGCTGATGGAAAAATTTAGAGCAAAGAAGCAAGATTTACATATGGTGTTTATTGACCTGGAAAAGGCATATGACACTGTCCCACGGCAACTGATATGGGATAGTTTGGAGGGTCGAGGGCTACCGGGGAAGTATATAGACATAATTAAGGATACTTACGATAGAACGGAAACTACTGTCCGCGCGCCTGTAGGAGATACAAACTTCTTTCCTGTGGAGGTAGGACTACACCAGGGGTCTGCGTTGAGCCCTTTTCTTTTTGCGGTTGTCTTGGATGAGTTGTCCAAGTTGATTCAGGAGACAGTTCCGTGGTGCATGCTTTTTGCAGACGATATTGTGTTGGTTGCAGAGACTAAACAGTGCCTGAACGCGAGGATAGAGGAGTGGCGAGTAGCTTTAGAGGGCAAGGGCCTAAGGATTAGTCGATCTAAGACTGAGTATCTACACTGTGATTTCAGCGATGTAGCCATTGACGATGAAACCCAAATCACCATTGAGGATCAATTGGTCCCGCAGGTAACAAGATTTAAGTATCTGGGGTCGTTTGTACAAAGAGATGGTGACATAGATAGTGATGTAACCCATCGCATACAGGCTGGCTGGTGTAGATGGAGGGCAGCCAGTGGGGTATTGTGCGATAGGAGGTTCCCAACTAAACTAAAGGGAAAATTTTACAGGGTAGCAGTTAGGCCAGCTATGCTTTATGGAACAGACTGTTGGGCTACCAAGAAGACACAAGCGCGCAAGATGGAGGTAGCAGAGATGAGGATGTTGAGGTGGATGTGTGGACATACGAGGTTAGATCGGATAAGAAATGAGGTTTTTAGGGAAAGACTAGGAGTGGCTAGTATAGCGGAGAAGATTAAGGAGGGGAGATTGAGATGGTTTGGGCATGTGAAGCGGAGGGAAGCGACGGCACCGGTTAGAGTAGTAGAAACTCTTACTGTGGAGGGGAGGAGAGGAAGAGGCAGACCCAAACTGACATGGGATGAGCAGATTAGGCATGATTTACTAGAGTTGCATCTTTCTGAGGACATGGTCCACGATAGGACTTCGTGGAGGCGTAGGATTAGGGTTAAGGATTTCTAGATGATATTGCAGTAAGGTCTTAGGTGTTTTTAAGGGACGTAGGCTTTTCTTTTTCTTTAAGGGACTTTTCCGGTGATTGCCTTCTTGTGTTTATGCCCTAATGATGTTGTATGCTATTATACATGATTTCCATTGTGTTAACGCCAAAATGATGTTGTATGCCATTATACATGATTCACATTATATTGTGCCACTCTTATCATTTTCTTGGTATGGGCGACTTCTTATTTCTGTATTCTTTCTATATTCTTTGACTTGGTGTGTTGGTTTCCTGTTCGTTTTCGAGCTGAGGGTCTCTCTGGAAGCAGCCTCTCTATCCCTATGGATAGAGGCAAGGTCTGTCTACATCCCACCCTCCCCAGACCCTATAAATAGCTCTGCTATTTGTGGGATTTACTGGGTATGGTTATGGTTATGGTATGATGTTTGGGACAATGTGCTGGAAATTCGGTGATAAAAGGTGAACATTTTTAATATAATCTGAGTATTTTGATTTAGGGATAGTTGCATAAAAGGCCTCCATCTTTAGTCTTTTGCTGACGTGGATAGTTTTCCGCTGACATGGATGATGATGTGGACATATGAGGAGAAAAAAAAAGTTTTTTTTTGTTTTTTTGCTGACATAGACATTAATTTTTTTCCACCTCATATGTACACATCAGCGAAAAACTAACTGGGTTAAGTTTTTTTTTTAACGGAGGTCCATTGAGAAAAATTAGTTAGAAAGTAGGGACTAGTGGTTATTGGGATTATTATTGGCCAACTGAGAAAATGTGGGATTATTAAAATTCAATTTGCCACTTTTTAAAATATTTATAGTAGTCAGACCATGTTAGTGGTAAAAAAAGTGATGACTTGGCAGTAAATTTGCTGACGAGGCACTGATGTGGCGCTAACGTGCTTATGAAACCAGCTCACCTAACTTAAAGCATAGTTTTTGAAGTCTGATGGTTTTTTCTTGCCTAAAATAAGCTCATTGCCTGAAACAGAAATCATAATCATACTAAAGGTAGTTAAGTTGACTATTAATCAAATAATTCGTAACTTTTTCAGGGAAACACAGCAGGATATTTTTAATGCAATGGGATCAATGTATGCTGCAGTTTTATTTATTGGAATTACTAACGCCGCTTCAGTCCAACCAGTGGTTTACGTTGAAAGGTCTGTTTCATACAGAGAAAGAGCAGCAGGGATGTATTCTGCTTTACCATTTGCATTTGCACAGGTACATTCTGCTTAAATGTTTGCACTATTAAAACATATAGTCTTAACATAATTTATTTTTTACTTTTTGCAGGTTGCAATAGAGTTCCCTTATGTGTATGTGCAATCGCTTGTGTACAGCCTTATTTTCTACTTTTTAGCTTCGTTTGAACGGAGTTTTTTTAAATTATTTTGGTACATATATTTTATGTACTTCACATTACTATACTTTACCTTCTTTGGAATGATGACAATTGCTGTTACACCCAACCATAATATCGCTGCTATCGTTGCTGCTCCTTTTTACATGTTGTGGAACCTTTTCAGCGGATTTATGATCGCTCGCATGGTAACTAAACTTTTATTATTAATTTTTTTATTCTTTTTGTATTTTATAAAAAAGGTTCATTTTAGTCAATGTTGATCAACAGAGGCTTCCTATATGGTGGAGATGGTATTATTGGGCGAATCCAGTATCATGGAGTTTGTACGGGCTGCTGACGTCACAATATGGAGATGTGAATGAACCCTTAAAGCTTGCTGATGGTTTGCATTCAGTTCCGTTACGACAGTTTCTTAAAGACGAATTGGGGTACCGCCATGAATTTTTGGGTGTTGCCGCCACTGCAGTGGTGGGTTTCTGTCTATTGTTTGCTGTGACATTTGCATTTACTATGAAATCCTTCAACTTCCAAAGGAGATGAAGGTGTGTAAATTGTAATGCCTCTAAAAACTAGTTGACAGGGCGTCGGGAATCCTCCAACAAGTGTTTGTTTTGTGTTGTCCTCTTAAATGCATTTACACCCAACCATAATATCGCTGCTATCGTTGCTGCTCCTTTTTACATGTTGGGAAACCAGGGATAGCCCCCGGGCAAACCTTTTATTAATAACGTTCAAATGAGAATACAAACAAGAGCATTTGGCTAAGGCGACACGCCAAAAAACCAAACCTCAAAAAAGAACAAACAAAAAAACCAACAAACAAAAAAACACCAAACTAAAAAAAATGAAAAGAAGCTAAACTCCTCGAGCGATGTCTCTAGCCGATTCATCCGTCTCGGATTCAACCTCTATCTCATCTTCATTCTTTGTTTCAATCATCGCTTCATTCACCGGATCAAACTTCGTTAACATCACATAGTAAGCTCTTAGTTTTTCCGACCAAGATTTAAAGACATCATCCGGCGGTTGCGTATTCGTCTCGTAATCCTTTTTACATGTTGTGGAACCTTTTCAGTGGATTTATGATCGCGCGCATGGTAACTAAAGTTTTAGTATTAATTTTTTTATTCTTTGTGTATTTTATAAAAGAGTTAAATGTCATTTTAGACCTTGTGGTTTGGGTCATTTTGCCAATATAGTCAAAAGGTTTCTTTTTTCTCCTGTGGTTCCAAAAAGGTTTCACTGTTGCCATTTTAGTCCACTGGGTTAACTTCATCAATTTTTTCTGTTAACCAGAAGGGCAATTCGGTCATTTTATATATAATGTTGTTAACTAGAAAGACAATTCGGCCATATAAAATGAACGAATCGCCCTTCTCGTTAACAGGAATAATGGATGAAGTTAACCCAGTGGACTAAAATGGCAACAGTGAAACCGTTTTGGACCCACAGACAAAAAATGAAACTTTTGGACTAAACTGGCAAAATGACTCAAACCACAGGGACTAAAATGGCATTTAACTCTAAAATAAAAAAAAGGTTCATTTTTGTCAATGTTGATCAACAGAGGCTTCCTATATGGTGAAGATGGTATTATTGGGCGAATCCAGTATCATGGAGTTTGTACGGGCTGCTGACGTCACAATATGGAGATGTGAATGAACCCTTAAAGCTTGCTGACGGTTTGCATTCAGTTCCGCTACGACAGTTTCTTAAAGATGAATTGGGGTACCGCCACGAATTTTTGGGTGTTGCTGCCACTGCAGTGGTGGGTTTCTGTCTATTGTTTGCAGTGACATTTGCATTTACTATGAAATCCTTCAACTTCCAAAGGAGATGAAGATGTGTAAATTGTAATGCCTCTAAAAACTAGTTGACAGGGCGTCGGGAATCCGCCAACAAGTGTTTGTTTTGTGTTGTTTGCAGATTAAATATAGTTATACACTGAGGGTGTACAAGGCATGAAATATAGAAATAAATAGAAAATATTTAGGTTTTTGTAATTTGGACAAAGTCATATAGGTGACAAATATGTACAATGGATATTCAATTTCCTTTTTAGTTTGAACAAATCTTGTCAATGAGACTAAACATTGTTTAGTTTGTATAATCTCAGTGATATACATATACATATATACACACACATGCACACATCCCTTTCAAAGAAATATATCCTTGGGATGTTATATATTTAGTAATAGATCACCTGTATATCCTCTTAAATGCATTCCGTGAAACAAACACTACATTAAGGTAGTCATATATCTTTGGAATCTCTAGCAAACTGCACTTCTATGTGTGCTTTAAAGAAAAAATTAAAACTCTAATCTGACTAGTTGTAGCAAACAACTCCCAGGAAACAGTGACAGACGTACCATATGCTGGACGCGTACTATACGCCCAAGCCAGCGTAGGGTACGTCGGCTACACATCTGGCCCAATGTTTTGCTCAACGTAAACCAAACGTAGCTCAGAAGGTTACCTTCTGAGCATAGGATCCCCTTGTGCAGGGTATGCTACGCTGGTTGGCGTAGCCTACACCCCCATCAACCCCATCCTTTAAATTCTAAGTAAAACACCTTGTTTGACCCATAAAACTTCGTTTAAACTTCTGACAAGCATTTCTCAATCTTTAAGTTAGTTTCATGTGTGCACACTTCATCTCAAGTATGAAAAACAAATAAATTAATAAATAAATTTTACATACTTCCCTTGAATCCGTACATGAATACAAATATTGCATTGCTTATCACAAAATCAATAAATGCACCATCCAACATACTTTCATAATTCAAATACATCTTTTTACCCATTAATCAAGGTGTCTAGTAGAAGATATGATGCTTGTATATCTAGCTCGTCTCCTTATGTTTTCAACATTTATCCATGTTAAAATAAGACACTTTAAAAGGGTTTAGCTCTCTTTAGCATGGATAATATGAAGACTTCTGTTGGCTAAATTTATTTTTAAATAAATATTTACAAATATAATTTTTACCATGATTTTTATATAAAGTTTACCATAATTTTTGTTACAAAAATTATAAACATTGAAGGTTGGTTTTTGATAATAAATGGGACTAAATATGTATTTAGGAGAATATATATTTAGATGTCACCATGTGTGTGAATATTTGTATATTATGTGTATTATTTATATTATTTTACGACTTGAAATAATATAACTCATCAAAATACCAAGAAATAACAACACAAAATATTACCAAAATTCCAAGAAATAAATATACAATTTATACCCAAAATATTGGAGAAACCGAGCAAGGAATATAACCTACAATAATATTCCGGAAATAAATTCACAAGTATATTTTGGTAAATGGTATTTTGGACACCAAGAAAACAAAGATTTGATTTTACAATTATTACAAAAATATATTATATTTTTGACAAGAAGAAAATATATTATTTTTGGGTAAATAAAAATATGTATGTTTTCTTGAAATTGTTTGAAGATATATTATTTTTGGGAGAAATATATATTTTCTTAAATAAACATAGAATACATTATTCTTGGATAAAAAAAAATAGATTTATATATTTTCTAAGTTAAACTAGAAAATATATTGTTTTTGAGGTTTATATGAAAATACAATTATTTTTTCCAAGGGAAAAATTATAAATAATTTTTCTATATAAGATTTCCTAAAATATATATATTTTGAGAATATATATTGGTGAATTGTTATTAGAAATATTATTCCGGAAAAATTAATACAAAAGTTAAGTATATGAATACTTAATAAACACAATAAAAATACGTATTCTCGTACGTATAAATATACACCGGAATACGCCACCAATACTTGGCAAATATACAAGTCCAATATACACAAGTATGATTATACCCATCCTTGGGAGAACACATACGTATAACTGCATGATATACCAAGTTAGAATGTATTGTTTTAACAAATATTCCAAATGATTAATAAATATAATTTAAGTTAAAATATTATTATTTTAACAAAATAATTATATACTTTGGGATATACAAGTACTTCAAAAACGTAACTCAAGGATGCTAAGACATAACAACAAATACAAAGAGTCGTTACACGACCTAAACGTCTAATAACACATGGCACGTGTGTAGGTAGTTGTACGACTCATAGAAGGACCTTTGAGCATACGAGATAGCAGGACGCAAACTTGTGAGTTCATGTCCCCTTTTCTTTTATTGTTTTCGGATTTATAACTCTCGGGGATGGAATACATGTTACGAATGTTCAAATGGTATGATTTGGTTATGAAATGAACAATTAGATCATGTGAGCATAAATTGAAATTGAAATGCCAATAACTCTCATAAGAATTATGGACAAAGGTTAGATCTAACGGGTACGGCCGGGCCCCACTCATGGTCCTTATGTTACCCCTTAGAGTGCTTTAGTGTCCCAGTCGAGGTGATTCGACAACGGTCAAGGGTGATTTGACACAATCAAGGTGATTTGATACAGTCAAGGGAATTTGACACAATCAAGGTGAATTTGACACAGTAGAGGTGAATTCGACACAGTCGAGGGGATTCGACAAGGACAAATGTCTACTCGTATTGAGTACTCCCTATGTCTTCACATACATTAATGTCCTTGCAAAACATTAATTTGATCTGTTCATAGACGCTTTTCATACCTGTTTTTAAAGGAGTCTCTCAAACGTTTACAAGCTTATCAGTACTCATACAAAACGCATGAACTCGCTCAACTTTTGTTGATGTTTTCAAAATTACATGTATTTCAGGAAACAAGTTGGATCTTGGGCGCTGGTGTTGTTTCAGGATATGAATAACAAGTTTAGATGTCATCCACTTTTGTTGGTCTATAACTTAATCAGAGGTTGTGTCGTTTGAAATTTAACTGACTAGTGTTTGTAATATTTTAAACTTCATGAATGGATGAACTTCATTTTGATCATATAGTTGTTTATTATAATTGAATGCAATGATATTGAACAAGTCACACATCATACGCTTCCGCAAAAGTCAGGGTGTGACAGCGTTGTTTATCACCATGGGTCACGTCAAGACGTCTGTCATGAACCATATTCAAGTAAAGAAATGATTCTTCGAGACGATAGAGGTAGATCATGGAAATTCCGACTCAACAAACATGGTAAAAAACGATTTCTGGGTTGCAAACGGTAATGCGTACAAGTTTGATTTAAATTTTCAAACGGATTAATGGAAGGTAATGCGTACAAATTTGAGCTGGGTTGCAAATAGACTAATGGGATTTGTTTCAAAGTAATTATGTGAATTAAATACATGTATCAACATATTTGTCAAACATGCTCTGAACACATGCCGACTGCAAAGTTACTAGCTCCAGACAGAGCCGTTCCTATGTTTTCGGAGGCCCTAAGCAAACTATAAAGTGGAGGCCCAATTTCGTTATTGACTAACATTAGAGGTGCAAAAATCAGGTTTTTCTAATACCCAATTTCGGGAACCAAACCGTGTTTCGGTATGATCAGGTATTAGAAAATCGGGTTTTTAGATACCTAGACATTAATACCCTATTTTCTATTTTTTTACACAATATAAATCCATTTTAATTTTTAATTTGCTTTGTATTTGATAAAAATACTTGAAATAATTACAGTATCACAACTTTATTTAATTAATATATCTCAGTCTTTCGTTTAATGCCACTAGAAGGATGCGCCAAAAGGAAAAAAAAATATATTGCTTATGAGTCTTTCGTTTAATGTCACCAGAAGGATGCGACAAAAGGAAAAAAAAAATTTTGCTTATGAGATTCGAGCTAGGGTCTTTACAAAACTAGGGTAGGACTAATACCACTACACTAGCAAAGTTAATAGATATATAGAATCAAAACAATTATATATTATATATTATTTTTGTATTAAATGGAGGCCCTAAAAGTTTGGAGGCCCTAGGCCCGAGCCTAGGTTTTGATAAGCATTGGGCCGGCCCTGGCTCCATATCAGCGTTGTTTATCACCCTGTGTGAGCATTGGAATCCCAACAAACAGTTTTGCAATTACTTCTTAATAGATTAAACAAGGATCGTTCTAATGGATTAAAGAGAAAAGGCACTAAGAGATGGTTTACAAATGCATATCCCGCATTCAAATTATGCCTCCATACGTGTAGTTATTCGGAATGTTTCGAATCATCATAGAAGACGTGTCAGCTCTGCTTGTGGATTTTAAGAGATAGAATACCCTGAACTCGAGTTCATTAAGAAATAATGGCTGCTGACTAATTGCAAGACTATTTGTCGGGCTTCCAATGCTCATACAGGGTGATAAACAACGCTGATCTAGAATTGGAGAACCTTGGTGGTTTCTAGACCCAACCCCACGTTGATAGCTTCCCCTGCAAACCTATACTACATGATAAATATTTTAAAATGTTTTTTGTTTAAAAAATAAAAGAATTCTTTTATTAAACTTTGTTAAAACTATGATTAAATGTATACACAAATTTGTAAAAAAAAAAAAAGATCCGCCCCTGCAAACCTATACTACATGATAAATATTTTAAAATGTTTTTGTTAAAAAAATAAAAGAATTCTTTTATTAAACTTTGTTAAAACTATGATTAAATGTTTTTGTTTAAATATTCTATACGATCCGTATAGGCCTATACGACCCGTATTGGTCCAGCCGCCAGACAAGAACTGACACATGCAGATTGACTTTTGACTTTTGAAGCAATACGACCCGTATAGACCAATACGATGCGTATTGAAAAAGTAAAGTGTACAGACAATAAAAAACATTATTCTATATATTAATAAACCAAGCTTATGAATAGTAGTTGTCACATCATGATGAATAGTAACGAATAGTAAATTTTCCTTATTGGTTGGTTGTCTTTGTTGACTTCTTTATAGTGAGTTTCATCCTTTGATGTTATTGTTTATATAGTTTTGGTTTCTTTAACATGATCTATTTGTATGTTTGGTAAAGTGGTTTGTGTGTTGTTTTAGTTTGCAAAGGGGATGGGTTCAAGTCCCACTCTTTACATTTTTTTTATATCTATTATATTAACTATTACCTATTACCTATATAAACAAAGTTAATGAATAGTGTTTTAATGCTACATGGTATCGTTGTTTCATCGTTAATCACGAGTACCGTACGATTGTACGAACAATAACGCTATCGCACAACTTTTTGTTGGTTTTCTTTAACTTTTAATGATTTATTTATTTTAGTTTCAGGGGTAGGGATGAGTACGGTGCCAACCGATACCGAATCCGAATCGCAAAAACACTGTTCTTCAGGTTCTCTTTTAGTGTTTTTTTTTACATTTGTTTAATTTTTGTCAGTGGTTCCATGCGCAAGGCTCTCGCAGTGATTTCAAAATACATATAAACACAGACTAAATCACAAAAGAAGTACGCCGCAACGCGGCGACCATAATAAACCTAGTTGCTTTTAAAAAGATATCATTTGTCAAGTCGTTTGGTTGATATGTAACAACTCCTAAAAAACAACTCCTATATCAATATATTTCCATGCGCAAGGCTCTTAGAGCATTCACATTCAATCCATCAAATTATACATACATTTCACTAAAAAACAACTCCTATATCAATATATTTCCACTAAAAACAAATACTTTTTCTCTTTCCTTTCAATTAAATAATATTATCATTACATTTTTCTTTCACTTCCACTCACAACCACTTTCAAAATATATTAAAAAATTATAACGGGTGAACAGTGTCCCCCCAAATAAACAGTAACATTTTCTCTCTCCTCTACTCACAACCACTTTTTATACCCTTTGTAATATAAAAATCCATCCTCACATAATTTGATGGATTGAATGTGAATGCTCTAATCCTTGCAATAATATAGACCACATGTAGTAAGTGGATAAGAAACTCTTTATCATTTCTTCACTTTCTTGCTTTGGTTTTCAAACACACTGTTCTTGGATCACCATCGATCTTTGAAGGGCTTAGAGATACTTTTGATTGTAGTATTTCGAAATACTAATCATGGCAGAAGCGGCTGTTGCGGCCCTTGTGAAGGAGGTGGTGCGGATACTGGGTTCTGTAGCTAACCAAGAGCTTGCTCTACTCAGGGGACTTGAAGGCGATATTTCGAGTCTCAAGAATGATTTCGAGCAGATCCAAGCTGTTCTTCAAGATGCAGAAGAGAAACACGTCAAGAATAACACTGTAAAGGTATGGCTTAAGCACCTCAGATCTGTCTCCTTGGAGGCAGAAAATGTGTTGGACGAGATCTCAACTGAAGCGTTGCTACAAAGCCTATACAAAAAAAGAATCAAATACAGGGTAAAAGCCTTCTTCTCTCCCAATCATAATAAATTTATGTCCCGTGTTAGGATTGCTCACAAAGTTAAAGACATAAGAAAGAAGCTTGATGACATTGCATTTAAGAGATTTGAGTTAGGTTTGATCCCTTCGGATGCTATAAGTGATGTAGATGATATGGTAGTTGAAAATGAGATGCCAAATAGAGAAACTAGCTCGCTTATACATGATTCTTCAATCATCTTTGGAAGAGATGAAGAGATGGAGATGGTGGCTAAAGCGATATGTGACCAAGATGTCGGAAAATGTGACAATGGTGAGGTTCCGGTGTATTCTATATGGGGTATGGGAGGTTTGGGAAAGACCACTTTAGCTCAGTTAGTTTATAACCATGAAAGGGTGAAGCAATGTTTCGACTTAAAATGTTGGGTCTATGTTTCTGAAAAGTTCCAGGTTAAGGAGATAATGAAAAAAATCATCACATCCTTAGAAAAACAAGAGTGTACACTCACACCTCTAGATGTGTTGCAAGAGTCCCTTCAAAGCAGGTTAGGGGGGAAGAAATTTTTGGTTGTACTAGATGACGTTTGGGTTGAAGATGATGAAAATGAAAAGAGCATGTGGGAGGAGCTAAGAAAAACATTAAGGTGTGGGGCAGATGGAAGTATTGTTGTGATGACAACACGATCCCAGGCAACTAGTCAGATGTTTAGTAAGGTTCCAAAGTTACAACATAAACTGGGATGTTTATCAGGAGATGACTCGTGGTTACTTTTCAAGAAGTATGCATTTGCACAGGGAAGAGAGAGGAACGACATAAGTGAACTAGAGCCTATTGGAAGAGAGATAGTTGAGAAATGTAAAGGACTACCTCTAGCAGTGAAGACCTTGGGTAGCTTAATGTGGTCGAAAAGTAGTACAAGCGATTGGCAACATGTGAAAGACAACAACTTATGGGATTTGGATGAAGTTAAAGTCGTGCCTGCTATTTTGAAGTTAAGCTATGATAAACTGCTTCCACATTTAAAAAGATGTTTTGCTTATTGTTGTTTGTTTCCAAAAGGCTGTGAAATGGAAAAGGATGTACTGATTTCGTTGTGGGTTGTTAATGGTTTCATTCCACCTAGGGGAGGAAAAGACTTATATATGCTTGGGGAAGAAATTCTTAATTGCCTTGTTTGGAGGTCATTCTTGCAGGTTGCTAACCTTGACATTTGGAGTGGTATTTATAGATATAAAATGCATGATCTGATGCATGACATGGCACATGATGTGATGGGACATGATTGTTTAGTTATAGAGGGTGCAAGTAACAAGGCTGAAATACCAAATGGGGTGCTTCATTTGAGCTCGTCATGCCCCTTTCAGTTTTCATATGAGGATTTAGGAAAGTTAACATCGTTAAGGTCAATATTCGTGTTCGGGGACGTGGATGAACGTAGCAAAATTTTCAAGCAAGCTTATCTAAGGGTATTACACATGACCAATTCTAGAGCAATGACATTCCCTGAATCGGTTTGTAAACTCAAACATCTAAAATACTTGAATTTATCAAATCTATGGATAGAAGTTTTACCCGAGTCAATTATGTATCTCCAAAACTTGCAATACTTGAACTTATCAGGTTCGCTTATAAATGTTTTACCTAAGTCGATTATGTATCTCCAAAAGTTGCAAATGCTATATTTGGGTGGTTGTTTTTTACTGCGTAAGTTGCCTAAAGGCCTGAAATACATGAAAAATCTTCATTGTTTGGACACCTATGGTACTTTACTCGAACATTTTCCAGTAGGAATCAAAGAATTAACCGGTTTGCGAACACTTTCAACCTTTCCTGTTGATAAAGAGAATGGGGCCAAAATAGGGGAATTGGGGGATTTAAATCTACTTGAGGGCAAGTTGAGGTTAAAAGGGCTTGAGAATGTTGGAAGTTTAGGAGAAGCCAAGAGTGCCAAACTTGAATGCAAAAGAAATTTGTTGGATTTGGACTTGTTGTGGTCTACAAATATGCAACCAGAAGAGCGTGTAGATGAAGAGGTTCTCGAGGGACTAGAACCAAATCCGAGTCTCAAGAAATTGTCAATAAATGGTTACATGGGAATCATTATTTCTCCCGGTTGGTTGGTGAATTTAAAAAATTTGCTTGAAATTGAAATTTATAAGTGTAAGCGTTGTGAGGATATTCCATCACTTGGGAGATTACCCAATCTTAGGGTCATTAAATTGGATTCCATGAATTCTTTTAAGTGTTTCCTTGATGACGACACAAACATGTTTGGAGACACCACCAATATGTTTCTTTCTGTCGAAGAATTACACATCAGAAACTGTCCGAGTTTGGTTTCCTTGCCAAGTATCCTTCCAAAACTCAAGGTTTTACAGTTACACAACTGCGAGGCTTTAGTTTCTCTACCGGATGAGATTCAGAGTTTCAAGGATTTGAAACGACTTACTATAAGCAACTGTGAACAATTAGAGGAAAGGTATAAAAAGGATACCGGTGTAGAATGGCCTAAAATTTCTCACATTCCCCATGTCGAAATTTCTCATTCTTAATTTTGAGAGAGTTGCTGCTGTAGTTGATTGTACATGCTTCCCAAGCATGATGTACAACTCTTTCAAGCTGCCTCTATGTTTACATTGCCACGTGTTGCCACCTAGCATTTCTTTTCCTAAGCTCACACACGTGAGAGCAGGACACCGGCCCACCACCATCACCATCACCGTGTCATCATCAGCCTACCGCTACCGATTCTTTGTAATATCCGTATCAGAACCGCCAACAGGTAGTTCGTCTGCCCTTATTTATGATTCAACCTATTTTTAATTTCAATTTTTTTTATTAATAACCTTGATTTTTCAACTGTGAATTTGATTTTTTGCTGTTATTTATCTCTGTTCAATTTTTATTTCTTTGCTTCCTGTTAATTCTTCTTTTCTAATATCTTTATTAATTGTTACACATAGGGTTTTGACTGTTTATTTACCTCTTTGACTTTCAATTTAAACTGTTATAGTTCTCCGGGTTGCTTAATATCATGCAAAACGTTTACTTTTCACTTAATTACTATTTTTGTACAACTCTTGAAGCAGGTATTGGTTTTTTTTGGGTCTTTGAAATCTGCAGCTTCATCGACGGCTGAAAGGACTAATCAAGTTAGTATATAACTCTTAGCATACACAGTTCTATCTTCCATGTACCGTATATTTAGTCATTAATTAGCTTACATATTATGTTTATTTATGCGTTTTTAGGAAAATAAACAGAGATTTGTGTAATCAAAGTCAATGCAAAGGTTACAACTCACTGCTTTCAGTTGCGTCAAAATTCTTCGAGTTGGAACGACGTATTTTAGAAGTCGTCTATGGTGGTATGATTTTTTTGGTTCCGAAAATGGTTACCGTTTAATATCTTTGGATAACTTTACTTTATTTATTAACTAAGTTCATGTTTAACAAATAAGGAAAAGTTATCCAAAGACCGTCCTCCCATCCCACCTTGAGAATTTGAGGCTTGTTTGAAAAAAAAAACACAATTTAGGTTACTGATTTCTTGAATTGGTTCTTTGATTATAAACAGAAAGATATTCAAGATCTGTTGAGTTCCTCATCTTCTTAAGATAAAAGGTGTATTTTCTTGGCCGAATAATTAAGATTTTTAAGCAATTAAATTTATTAGGTTAGTCTTTTTCGGCATATGTATGTTTCAGGTTGTGAATCTGATTAATTTCTTGCAGAAGAGAGATAATAAGCAAATGGGGATATGCACTTGAAGAATGTTGTAGCTATGGTGGTTTTGGTGTATGTTTTAGCGAATGTTTGATTTTGAAGTTTTTATTGTATTTGTGGTTGTGTTTGTACTTTGTAGTTGACAATATAGAAAATTACTCATCTTACTTTTGTAATAAGAAGCTATAGCATATCAAATATCATATGGTTTTGCTATAGTATTTGAAAAGCTTCACTTATGGCCATCATTCAACTTCCGTAAAGTCTCGACTTTCTCCTCGTTATGGACATGAGATCCGACTTGAAGCGGTGGGGTATATTACAAGTTATATCTACAAGGTAACATTCTTTTTCTCCTTGAGTGCATGCAAAGGCATAAAAATGATTAATATCATCTCTTTTTGTTTAAAAATCAACAAAGAATAAAGAGGTAAGCTTTGATTTAAATTATTATACTTATTTTTCTTTGTGGCACTTAATTTCCTTAATTCAACTCATTTATAGTATCAAATCCAGCAGGTGTTCGCCTTTTTGATTAAAGACTTGTTGGATCTGCACAACTATTGTGGTTTGGGGGCCTGGGGTAAAGGAGAGGGAGGTGTTTCATGTTGTTATTATTATCATCACCATCTCCTGTTGGCGAATCTGAAAAGCGTGGAATGAATTTATATTCTCTAACAACGAGATGAGCATTGAAGACATTATTGCGGACGTGAAGACACTCGGGTTCCTTTGGTAAAAGAATCAGTCTAAAAACAAAGCGATGTCATGGTCTAATTGGTGTACTTTCAGCCTGATGTAATTTTTTTACTGCTGCTGTCCCTGTTTTCTTTGGGGTAGTGGTCTCTGTTGTTGCTGTGTATTTGTTAATAAAAGTTATCTTTAAAAAAATGAGTATTTTGATTTAGGGATAGTTGCATAAAAAGCATCTATCTTTGGTCTGGTTTTTAGTTCAGGTAATTAACTTTTAAAAACTATGATTTATGGTAATCTGACCACGTTACATGTAAAAATGATCACTTGGCAGTAAGTTTTAACCATGTTGACTTTGGGGTGGTCAGTATTAATAAAAAATAAGCTTTACTGCCTGAAACAGAAATCATAATCATACAAAAGGTTGTTACTTTGACTATTAATCAAAAAATTCATATTTTTGTTTCCAAGGAAACACTATTGATTTGTAATTCCTTAATCCATGCGGGTCAAAAGTAGTGGGTAGTTTATGTAAATAGTTAATTGTTAGTTTATGTTATAATTAGATTAGGAGTTAATTGCCAAAATCGTCCATGAGGTTTGGGCACGTTTGCTATTTTCGACCAAAATGACACTTTTGTACCAAATTGTCTCCAACGTTTTTAACTTTTTGCCATTTTCATCCAAACCACTAACTTAGTTTATTTTTTCTGTTAAGTTGAGGATATTTGGATGAAACGACGATTTTGGCAATTTACTCAAACCCTTTTTAATTTCTTTTATTTAATTATAATAATATGAAAAAATTTGAAAAAAAATGTCTTTTATTTATTGTTTTATCAGCTCTAATACAGTTTTTTTTTATGTTTGTTTTCATATATATCAAAATGTGTGAACACTACAATATTAAATAATCGAGCTGGCTCAATCCTTTTACAAGCCGAGCTCGAGCTCGACTTTTCAGTTCGTTAACATAAACAAGTCAAGCCGAGCCGGCTCGTTTTAATTCAAGCCCGAGCCCATCCCGGCTTGGTTTGGTTTGGCTCGGGTCGTTTACAACCCTACATTTTCCATGTTGTAATCATCACTTCTAGGTTGTTAAGTGTGTGGTAAATTCTGATTATGCATGGTTAATTTCATCTGTATCAGATTGTGTTCTTGTTAGTGTTGATCTGAAATTTCCGAAAGTGGAGGTTCGATTTGAGAATCTGCATATAGATGCGTTTGTACATGTGGGGAGCAGAGCATTGCCTACCTTAGGGTGAGAGGGGCACTCCCCTAAGAGGGGAGTCCCCTCTCTTACACACCACGAATCAGATAGTGCCACGTCAACTCCCCTCTTAAACTCCCCTAACACCCCATTTTGATGGCGGCACTCCCCTAATAGGGGACTTGGGTTTTTTTTTTTTTTTTTTTATTTGTTGTAAAATTATGCATGTTTATAAATTAAAAAAATATTAATAAAAATAAAAATTAAATAAAAGGCATTTCATTAAATTAAAAAAAAACAACCTAGAAAAATAAAAATTACATTCTGTAGGATCGTGTACCGACCCGAACGAGTCGTTCAGAGAAGTTCAACTTCGTTTCAGAGGCGGAAACTAAGAAACAAAAGTAGAAAACAGCTTTATCTTCACCTTTAACACTGATTGTATTGATTGACAATGTTTACAGCTCAATCCTCACACCGGCAGAGCTTCGGCGTGGAATACAAGACATCACTACTCTACTGATTTCGCTCATGAGTACTCTATATATAGTAGCTGAGATTTCGCTTAGGTGTCACATGCCATAAGAGCGGAATCACTCACAACCAAATAAGCGAAATCAGTCATGGACCAATGAGCGAAATCATCATGACTAAAAAGCGAAATCATACAATCAGTGGCGGAGCTAGACTTTAAAACCAGGGGTATCCCCAAAAAAAAAATTACGGTGTATTCATATAAAATCCTTTATAGGGGTATCCTCGTATTTTTTTAGGGGTATCCTTTATATAAAATCGAAAAAAAAAAACAAAAAATTAACACTGCGAACACGACTTTGAGCCGTAGCCCGTGCTACGGCTGCTTAGTAGCTGTCTCCGCCCCTGCATACAATTGAACTTTAAACTATTTTGTCATCTAGCTATAACATGCAAACTGTTTATAATCTTCACGTGCATTTGATGAACATGATGCATGATGATGTCATTTGGATGATGTCATCATTAAGAATGATGACATCATTCTGTTTCCGAACCGCAACGAACCCAAGACTTGATGTAAGACAAAGACGACAGATGTGTGCACCAACACATTCAAACTAGAAAAATAAAAATTACATTCAAACTAGAAAAATATAAAAACAAACTACTCGTCGTCGGAACTCACTTCAAGGTGAGGTAGATCTAAACGTCCGAGATGCTCAACGAGATCGTGTTTTAGTCTCCAATGCGTGTCTTCGTCAATGAGCTCGCTATAAGCTGTTTCAACGAAGACGGGTTCGACTGGAGCATCTTGAATGTGTACCGGTGCTATCGCCCTTCCATCGTCTTTTATAATCATGTTATGTAAAATAATGCACGTATACACGAGTAACCTTATCTTTTTCACCGTTTTGGAACGCATTGGACGCTTTAGTATTCCCCACTTCGCCTTTAACACACCAAATGCCCGTTCCACATCTTTTCTTGCGGCCTCGTGTTGCCTCTTGAACTTTTTTTCATTCGGGATGTGAGGATATGGAAAAGACTTCACAAACACGGACCAGCTAGGGTAGATCCCATCAGTAAGATAATACCCGCGTTTGTATAAGTGGTCGTTCACCTGAAATGGACAATATGGCGCCGTTCCGTTTCGTTGAGTAAGAAATAACGGAGATTGTTGGAGCACGTTGATGTCGTTTTGTGCACCCGCCGGGCCACAAAAAGCATGCCAAATCCACAAATCTTGAGACGCCACCGCCTCTAACATAACCGTCAGATATTGATGATCGCCTCTCATATATTGTCCACGCAATTCTGTGGGGCACATTCTCCAGACGAAGTGTGTACAATCCAGACTACCCAACATACCAGGTAGGTGATGTCTCTCCTCATGAGCCTGATACAATAGCGCAACGTCGTGGCTCGTTGGTCTACGTAAGAATTCACCGGCATACATTGCACAGACCGTCTGGCAGAAATATTCAAGGCACTCACGAGAGGTCCTTTCAGACATCTTTAAATACTCGTCGTTTTCGTCTGGTGGGTTACCGGTTGCAAGTTGTTTAATCGCAGAAGTAACCTTTTGCAACGGCGTGAAACTTTTCTTCATTCTCCCGTCCAAGCCCTCTTGAAACCACCCGTCGTACGCTTCGACGTCACTAACAATTTTTAGGAACAAAGACTTGGACATACGAAACCTCTGACGAAAAATATCGGCATTAAATTTTGGATTTTCTACAAAATAATCGGCCATTAGTGTTTCGTGGCCACCCTCACGATCTCGAGGGACAACTTTTTTTTTACTAGACGATGCCGTGTCTAGTAGCTCCGCTTGTTGGATGAGATTTTGGAAGAAAATTAAGCTACTATCGTTTGACGGTTCACCTTCATCGTCGGGAAAGTCGGGTAGGGGAGGAAAAATCGGGAACCTGGGATCCATTTAGTGAAGTGGGTGTTGTTTGAGAGTATAAAAAATAAGAAGTGGGTGTGGTTTGAGAGTATAAAAAATAGTGAAGTGGGTGTGGTTATTTATATTTGTTTAAAAAGTGAATTTTTTTTTTTTTTTAAAAAGTCGACCGTTAAAGGACCGTTCATCAAACCTTGTGCCATTTCAAAGCGGGGAAGAAGGGCCGAAACCACTCCCCGATTCGGGTCCCCGCGGTGATGGCGGCGGTGTTCCCGATCGGGGAAGGTGGTCACCGATGGGGTCACCGATGTACGCCCCGGACACCCTTACCTAATTCTGTTTTTAACTTCAGTGAGGTAAGTTTTTGGAGTAATAACATTGTATTTAATTTTGTTTTGAATTTTTCATTTTTGATTTGGATAAAATGTTTTGAATATATTTGTTATGTTAGGGTGGGCGGGGCACCCACCGAAAACCCACGCGGGGACCGAATGTGCCGATAGGGGAGGTGGCGCCAATCACTCGGGGACCAAAATCGGGGACTAAATTCGTGGGATAGGCACCGATGAGAGGGGAGGAGAGAGAAGGTGGGCCCTATTGAATCAACCAATGAAAACTTTCATTTTTTTTTTCTAATAAAAAACCAAATCACCTAAGAGGGGAGTGCCGCCATCAATTTAGGGTGTTAGGGGAGTTTAAGAGGGGAGTTGACGTGTCACAAGAGGATTAGTTGGGCGTAAGAGAGGGGACTCACCTCTTAGGTGAGTGCCCCTTACACCCTTATACATTCTGATATATTACCCTGTGACACCTTTTCAAGGCTTTCTTGAGGAAATTAAGGATCTTTCCTGGCAGAAGAACAAAATTGAGCATTTTAAATGACGTTAGTGGTATTATTAGACCTTCCAGGTAAACATTTATGTCATAACTTTGCTTGAATATTCACATAAGAGTAAAGTACACGAATGGTCCGTGGGGTTTACCAAAATTTTGGATTTGGTCTCTAGTTTTCTAAAAGTACACAGATGGTCCCTGTGGTTTGCACTCTATGATTTTATTTAGTTCCCAGCCAACAAATCTAAAGGTTTTAGCATGTCCAAGTTAGGGACTAAATGTGTTACAAAGTGCAAACCACAAGGACCATCCATGTACTTTTGGAAAAATCTGGGGACTAAATGCGTTACAAAGTGCAAACCATGGAGACCATCTGTGTACTTTTGGAAAGCTAGGGACCAAATCCAAAATTTTGGTAAACCACAAGGACTATCCATGTAGTTTACTGTTGATGCATATTTTGTGGACGTGACTCGGCTCGGTTCGGTTCGACCCGGTTAGGTTCGGCTCAAGCCCGACGTCACGACAATCCTCCATCGTGCGCCCCAGATTTCGACACGCGAAGCACGAAGCGCCGGTTCCCGCTGCCACATCATCATGACATCATCATGATGATGTCATGATGATGTCACTCATGTTGACTAAACATTTCTAATCTACAAATCAGATTTACGTAAAGCATGGTGGACCAATCAAACCTTCATGTTGGGCTGTAAATTGATGTTGGGCCATAACTAAAGTTGGGCTCTTTTCATATGGGACGAAAACACATGTCTGGGACGAAATCCCTATGATTTCGTCTACCATATGGGATTTCGACCATTTTCTGATTTCGTTGATGTGTTCACTATATATATAGTGAAATAGAACTAATACAGAGCAGAGAACACACACACGAGAGAGAGAGTTTACAGAGCACATTTGTAAACGTTGATTTGTAACTGACTTTTCATAGTATTAATACAGTGGTGTTAATCGTTGAAATCTCGTGTCCATATTATCATTGCGTGTTCTATCTCGGTTGGATTCCGCACAACCGGGTTGGTTTGTACACAAGGATTAGGCGACTAGATCCTCCCCTAGCCGGACCTACAAGTGGTATCAGAGCCTTGGCTCTTCTCCTTGTTAAAACCGAGCGTTTTCGGGTTGTTTTTCGGGTTTTAGAAGCTTGTATTTTCTGGAAATTTTCTGTTTAAAACTTCGAAAATCTGCATGTTTTGCTGGAAGTTCTTATAAAAACCTTGTTGTTTATCATTTTCACATGTTATAAGTGGGTTTAGAGTGAAGCTTCAAGCAAAAACTCGTGTTCGGCAGTTTCGGGTCACCGGAAAACTCATTGTTTTTCCAGAAAACTCATTGTGTTCTTCATAATATTCAAAGTGTTCTTCAAATTTACAGCCGTTTGATCTTGGTCGAATAATTGTGAAAGTTGTTTGTGCATTGGAATTTGTTGTAGGATTATAATATTATCACTCCTTACCGGTTAGTGAGCTCCCATGTTGGTTGTTTGAAAATGGTCGATTGTGTCAGGTGATAGGAAGTGTGTTGGAGATTGTAAAAGGATTATAATATTCCATCACCTTACTTTGTTGGTAAATTAAATAGAGTAATGGTTTGAAAAGGAGTGTCGAGTGTCTGCCATTGTTTGAATAATCTCACCCACTTCTGAAACATTATTTTTTTTATTTGGTCACTTACAAACAAATCGACTAAAATCAAAACTGAAATCATCGGAAAATTCTAAGTTTCTGAAGTGTTCTTCAAATATTCATCCTATCTTCAAACGGTTCTTGATATTATCAACTTTTTGATCTTGATCTAAGAACTTGTCAACTTGTTTGTGTATTTGAATTTATGGTTGGATTATAATATTGTTTTGGAAATTGTGTTTGATTAAAATAGTACATTACCATGCATGGTTGGTAAGTTTGGGAATGGTGAGCCGAAAGTAGGTGTATATTGTGTCAGATAATAGAAAGTCAATTTGAATTGACAGTCGCACAAGAATTGGTTATTCACACAAGGGATCGCACAAGTTAGTTGAATCGCACAACACAGTTCCTCGCACAAGAAGGATTGGGCTTCAATTGGGCCTATGTTGAATTTCTGGTTGGGATCCAGTCATACAAAAATTGTCCAGTCGCACAAGACCTACAACATTTAAATTCTGTTTGTTTGGGCTGCAGTTCTGATATCAATCGCGCAAGTTTACACTTGCACAAAACTTGTTTAGTCGCACAAGTAGCCGGGCTTGCACAACAAGAATTGGGCCTCTGTTGGACTTCTGTTTGGGCTCGTTTTCGTCGCCTATCTTTCAAGAAGTGTGGTTCATCGCGTTGTATCACAAGACTTGTTTCGTAGGATCTTTGTTTCGCGGGACTTTGTTTTGTCAAGATATTAAAAAAAAAAAAATTCTATAAGTGATTTAACTGTTTGTTTCAAGTGTTTAGATTAGGTATTCATCATCAAGCATTTAAAATGAATCTTGAAATGTATTATGGAACTCCTAGCACTCCTACAATACAAGTGCGACATAATCCTGAGATGTATTATGGAACTCCTAGTACTCCTGCAAGACCAATCTCACATGCTCCAATTCAGACGGCGTTTGTGTCTAGCACAGATCTACATGGCAATCCTATCCAAGTTCCTGTTAAGCCAGCTCCATCAACAGACTTGTACGGAAATCCGCTTCAACCAGTTTCTCAACCAGTGCCACAACAGCAAAGCCAACGACCTATCAGAGCAACTGATATGTTCGGAAATCCATTACTTGTTCGATCTACCGGACCAACAGATCTGTTTGGAAATCCATTACCACCAGTTGCTTCACAGTGCCATCGTTCTACAGTAGCACCATCATCTCTTGATCCTAGGAACTGTAGTCAAACAAAAATGGCGTTTTATGCTGAAATTGTCAAAGATGCCAGCCATGGTGAATCCTCGGGAAATGATAACAGTTCTGAACATGACAGTAGTTCAGGTGAAGACGTTTCAACTTCAGTTGAAGATGTTACAACTTCAAGTTCAAGTTCAAGCGAGGATGGATCTGAATTTGAATCATCAAGGGAGTTTGTTGATTCTGATGCATATAGGTCAACATCTGAGAGTGATTCCAGTCAGGTATGTGTCGATGAACCAACTGCTGTTATTTGTGATAATTGTGATAGATTGCATGTTAAATGTGCTGATTTAGAGGCAAACATGTCTGAGTTGCAAGCCAAACATGATGTTTTACAAGCTAGTTTGTTTGACTTGCAAGACAAACATGTTTCATTGAATGATAAGTGGTGTGAGTTGCAAAGCAAACACGAGGCTTTGCAGGAGAAGTATGATGTGACATTCATCCACAACCAAAAGTTGACCGTGGATCTTTCTAAGTGCACATAAGCCAACATGTTTTATGAAAACCATGAAAAGGAATTTAAATCGATGATTGAAAAATTAAAGAAAGATAAAACCGAGCTGACAAAAATGGTATCCAGAAAACAAACTGACATTAATTTGTATATAACTCGACTTGAGATAATGCAAAAAGAGATGGCTTGTGTGAAAACTGAAAGTGAGGCGATCCAGCTTAAGCTAGACAGTTATTTGAGCTCTAGCTATGTGTTGGATCACATCATTGATGTTCAGAAAGAGAAACGGGATGTCACATGCATTGGATATAAGAAATGTCCACCACCCGTGAGACACAATTATGATGCCATGCCTGATGAGGAGGATAGAACTTACTTTGAACCATCTGTTCCTTTGGACGTTGAAGAATTTGCAACAGGACTCGGATACAAGAAGGAAGTATCATCAGATTCGGATGTGTTAGCAGATACATGTGTGTCTTCTGCTGAACAGAATCAGGATCCTCCAGTTGTTGTCGAGGATGCTGATTCTTCTGATGATGAATCCGATGATACTGACTCAGCAAAGTCTGATGCGGTGATCAAAGAAGAGGACATACCTCTTAAGAATCACATTCTTTGTGATCCACCTGCAAAACCGTTTGTGACTGCTACAGCCAAGACTGTTGAATCCTCATCTGGAAGCTGTGAAAGCGTGAACTTGCTTTACACGTTGATTGGATCTGACAAAATATATTCAGACAAGGATTTCCCTATCAAAAATGTCAATCAATCTTTGATTGATAAAGTTTTCGAAGATTCTACCAGTAAGTTTTTGGGAAAGTCGAGCCCAGGAGTTGTAGTAACTCAGTGTGCTCCTATCCCAAAATCCGAAGTTAGAAAGAAATATGGGAATCAAAAATTGCAAAAACAAAACAATCAACGACAGCAAAATCACGCTGCCCAAGGAAATGGAAAAGGCAAACAGAGCCAAAACAAGAAAAAGGTTCGGAAGATGAACTTTGTGAAATCGAGGGGAACGGATAAAATTGACACATTCGAAAACAAATCTAACTTAGATTTTGTTAAACAAGTTAAAATTTTGAAAAGAAACAGTCAAAACAATTACACACAACACACAAACGGTTGTGATGTAGGACCAAGTACCTCAAGATCACGAAGTTCATCATCAAGCTCCTACAGTTATGATACTCCGAGGTTTGTTGAGCGGAGATCATGTTTTGAATGCGGTGAGTATGGGCACATTATTAGAAATTGTCCATATCTCACGAAAGGAAAGGCAAAGGTTGATGCCCCCATGGTAACAAATACCATAAAAGATCTGTTTCACCAAAACAGGACCCCCGTCTTGTTAAACAACAAGAAGTGAAACAGATAAAGAAACAACGGAAAAATGTTGAAAAGCTTTTAAAACCGGAGGTTGTCCAAACAAAATCTGTTGAATCAAATGTTAAAAAGGAAAAACAAAAACAGATTTGGAAACCAAAATTGGAAATTGTTTCAGGGGGAGCTACATCAATTCCGAATCATCGGGAAATGGATGTCACAATTCTCGATGATGACGGACGACCCAAGTCTGTGAAGGCTTGGGTCCCCCTCTCCAACTAATCTCTGAATGAGTGTGTAGGATGTTCCAGGAGGAACTATTGATAGTCTTAGGATTGTTGATAGTGGAGCGTCCATGCACAAGATCGGCGACATAAGGCTTCGAAACATTGTTGTATTCTAGGAGAATGTTGTTGCCTTTGATGGAGAGAGGAGGAAAGAAGACAAAAATGTCTGATGAAGGAAAAAGGAATGAAGCTGAAAAATTCGACAAGTTGAAATATGTGCCAAAATTTGGTTGTTATGGTTTTTGATCGGGTCCTCAGGATAGATTCCAATGAAAAGTACGCGCCTGTAGCACGTCTGAAGCTTTTCGAAGATTCATGGATTTTTCTTCCACAAGAAGTTCAAAGTCCACAAGATGAACGTGTAAGGTACTTTTCTCTACGGTGTGATTGAAGAAAATGTGTTTGTTGAACAAACCAACCGGGTGTGCGGATGCCTTGGCGTGGATTGAACAACCGCACACTACTTCTCAAAGAGAAAGACAAAGACCTTCGCTGGTACAATGTGGAAGACCAGCCGGACCCAGAGGTCTATGATCTTGTTGCTGTGAAGAGATTTCAGTAGCTACAAAATCGACTTTGAAATCCACACCTGGTGGATATCCAGTTTGGGAGAGCACTCAAATTCCTGTCAATGCACGAAGCAGTTGCAGGATACGGTTTTAAATTTCTAATCTCTCATATACTTGTCGATATTTAAGCTGCTTTATGAATTATCATCTCGTGTAGCACTCTTTGGCCTGACACGTTGATCTCGAATATCACCTCACACGTGATTGTTTCAATATGAAACTCGTCAATGTTGTCATGGTCCACACCGCTTACCGACATGCCAACTGATTTTTCCAAAATTTGATAAATCATTTCTGATTCAAAATTAATTTTGGTAAACGGCATTGAGGTAAAAACATGAGTTAACCAACATCGGAAAATCATTTTTGTAAATACCTTTGTGTTTTAAATTTATCTTAGTTTGTTGATTTTAGGGGGAGTAAATCCAAAATTTGAAAATCCAAAAACATCGAAAAATTTCAAAACACAAAAACAATAGAAAAGCAAAAATGAGTTTCCTGGCGAGCAAAAGAGAAAATGATAGTACATCAGTGGTCTGTCTAAACCTCTTTAAACCTTAAATGAAAAATGATAAGCAGCTCTATTTAAGATGTATCGGTAGGCTCACAATCATTTTAAAGTGTGCAGGGTGATATAAATCTTAAATCGACTGAAGACCAGGTGGGAACCATTCATTGGCATATGGTCTTAGTACCGAAATTTCGTTTGAGAGATTGCCGAGGTTCTGAGATATTCGGTCTTTATGCTGCTTATCATCTGGGTATCATGGTTGTATCTTTTACCGAAAAATAACGGGGACGCAAGTCTAGATCTTCCATGATACCATACATACGTGTACATATTGCATACGACCTCAATAAGTGATCAACAATCACATGTCCTCAAAATCAGTGATAAAATATCACATTTTTCCGGGAGTCAAGTTCGTTTCTTTGCTGTACGAAAGTACTGACCTGTTCACGGACTTGCTCCTATGCCCTCATGCATATGAAAATCAAGTTCCTCATCAATAAGTGATTCTATCACATAGGGCTTGTTTTCAAATCAAAATAAGTGAGAATCTCACATCATATACGTCAAACAGATGATAATCGGTATACTCACCGGTAAGATGAACCCTCGTGCATACCTTGATACGGGAATGTGTCGTGATGTGGATGAACACCGGTCGGTAAGTATAAATCATACCTTAACGTATCCCCTCGCCATGATTACATCTGATAAGTTGAGCTTATGTGGACAACAATACCGATAATTGTTATAGGATGTTTATCTTAATGTGAACTAATTGAACAACAAGAGTGTTTTGACATGACCGTACACTGATATGATTCTCTTACCCTCGAAACTCACAAAAAGAATGTTTGTATATATTTATTCTTCTTAGTTTCTGCAACTCTGTATATATTTATTTACTGCTTTCTGTCTTTACATTTGAAATATTCAAAATTCCAAAAAGATTTTAGGTGTGTTTTAATATAAATTTTCTAAAAGCCAAAAAGATTTTATTTCTATCTTATTTTCGATTGTACGATGTTGGATCTCGAGTCTTCGTTACCTGAAACCTGATTGAAAACCAAATTGACTAAATCTTCATAAACGGTCGAAATTTGCAAAGTGTTGAAAGTTAAAATTTAGAATGGATAAAATTTGTTAAACTTTCAGACTGTCGGACGGTGTTTGATTAAACAATGGTCACACGTGTGTCGTTTGTTTATCTTACGATATTCCAAGCAGTTGTTCTCATTACGCGTTTAGATTTCTTGCATGTGCAGATTCTAAAGGCAAGGAGAACATGGTCGATGACAAGCTTCGGAATGAAGACACGACGTGAAAGCACTCAAATGATGAAGATGATCGAGCTGCCGATGACTTTCATCAACACCACAAGGATCTCAAGTACTCAAGATCAAGTCATTCACGAGCATAACTCAAGGGGGAGCTTATGTTAAGGGGGAGTTTGTCAACACACTTCCTACATGTTACTGGGAGTTTGTTGATACACTTTCTGCTTTCAAGACGTGAAGACTTTGAAGATCCTCCGACATAGAAGACATGAAAGGCGAATCACGCGAGTAGCGTCCAAGGGGGAGTTTGTTGATGCATATTTTGTGGACGCGACTCGGCTCGGTTCGACTCGGTTCGGTTCGACCCGGTTAGGTTCGGCTCAAGCCCGACGTCACGACATTCCTCCATCGTGCGCCCCAGAGTTCGACACACGAAGCACGAAGCGCCGCGAGCCGGTTCCCGCTGCCACATCATCATGACATCATCATGATGATGTCACTCATGATGACTAAACATTTCTAATCTACAAATCAGATTTATGTAAAGCATGGTGGACCAATCAAACCTTCATGTCTGGGCTGTAAATTGATGTTGGGCCATAACTAAAGTTGGGCTCTTTTCATATGGGACGAAAACACATGTCTAGGACGAAATCCCTATGATTTCGTCTACCATATGGGATTTCGACCATTTTCTGATTTCGTTGATGTGTTCACTATATATATAGTGAAATAGAACTAATACAGAGCAGAGAACACACACACACGAGAGAGAGAGTTTACAGAGCACATTTGTAAACGTTGATTTGTAACTGACTTTTCATAGTATTAATACAGTGGTGTTAATCGTTGAAATCTCGTGTCCATATTATCATTGCGTGTTCTATCTCGGTTTGCTATCTCGGTTGGATTCCGCACAACCGGGTTGGTTTGTACACAAGGATTAGGCGACTAGATCCTCCCCTAGCCGGACCTACATTTACTCTTCACATAATAAAAAGTAATATATTTTTTGTACAATTAGCCCTTCAAGTAACTACTCAATATCAATTTGTTATTAATCTTTCAGGTTAACTCTCCTTTTGGGTCCCCCAAGCTCTGGTAAAACGACACTACTTTTGGCTCTAGCTGGACGTCTTGGACGTGGATTAAAGGTTTATAGAGTTTTATCACAGTTTATCAATATTTACTTTTACGCTGATGCTCATGAATTTACCATTTAATTCGACTTTTAAGTATAATATATTTATTTTGTGAAGTTGTCTGGAAAAATCACATATAATGGAAGCGAGCTAAACGAATTTGTACCTCAAAGAACTTGTGCGTATGTCAGTCAGCAAGATTGTCATATGGCTGATATGACGGTTAGGGAGACGCTTCAATTTGCAGCGGGTTGTCAAGGTTTTGGTTATAAAAAAGGTATATTCAAGTTGATTGTGATTTATTTTAATAATTTAGTTGTTTTATATGTATAACGTGGTACTATGGAAATGAACATGTTCGTGTTTGTTGTTTGTGTTCATAGATATGATTATGGAACTTTTAAGAAAAGAGAAAAACGCTGGAATTAGACCCGATGAAGATCTTGATATATTTATAAAGGTGCATGCTTTTACCTTCTATCCTTTTTTTGTTAATATATCCTAGTTTTCCCACGCTCACACATAGGGCTGCACACGAACCGAACGAACACTTGTTCATGTTCGTTTGTTAAGGAAATTTATGTGTTCACGAACTATTCATGAACACATACGAAACAAGATTTTATGATTGTGTTTGTTTGTTATGGAAATGAACATGTTCGTGTTTGTTGTTTGTGTTCATTTGTTAATTTTAGGCAACGAACGCAAACGAACGTTCATGAACACAAACTAATGTTCATGAACACAAACAAGCGTTAATGAAGATAATATATAATTACACTGATATTTATTAGATATATTTTATTTGTCAGAATTTTGAAGTATTCAAATAAAATATAAGAAATGAAAAGACTAATGAACTATCGAACACAGACGAACACGTTACCGAACGTTCATGAACATAAATGAACGAACGCGGCCGCTGTTCATGTTCGTTTATTTAACTAAACAAAAGAAATTCCTTGTTCGTGTTCTAATAAATGAACGAACAAACGAACTTCCTGCCGAACGGTTCACGAACTATTCGCTGAACGTTCGGTTCGTTTGCAGCCCCAAGTCACCCACTCCAGTCCTGAAAGCTGGTAACCCAATATGAAAATATCGAAATTTTGTAGCTTTATAGAGAAAGAAAATACATATCACCAAAATAAAAAATTGATATATGTTGGCTACCTTTTTATTCAATTAGCCCAATTTTCTATAACAAAACTATATGTTTTCACTTTAGACGGTGGCACTTGGAGAAGACAAGACGAGTCTCGTAGTGGATTACCTTATGAAGGTACGCTATGGTTTCAAAGATCATATTTTAACCATTGAAAATAAAAAAAAAATATATTTTGAAGTGTTGTATGATTCTGAAATGTGTGCAAAGATTTTAGGATTGGATATATGCGCGGATACACTAGTAGGAGACGAAATGCGTAAAGGGATTTCCGGTGGTCAAATGAAACGGTTGACTTCAGGAGAACTGCTAGTGGGACCCTCACGGGTTCTTTTCATGGATGAGATATCAACCGGCCTTGATAGCTCAACCACTTATCAAATCATTAACTACCTTAAACATTCAACTCGTGCTCTTGATGGGACAACCGTCGTCTCGTTGTTGCAACCGGATCCTCAAACGTTTGAGTTGTTTGATGATTTGATTTTACTATGTGAAGGTCAAATTGTGTACCAAGGGCCCCGCAATGCTGCCGTCGCTTTCTTTGCTTCTATGGGTTTTCAGTGCCCGAAGAGGAAAAATGTGGCCGATTTTTTACAAGAAGTAATCACCATCACTTACTTTTTTGATATCAAACCAGCCGAGCCTGAGCTCGACCAAGCTCGAGCTCGATTAACTTATGAGAGCTCGAGCTCGGCTCAAGCTTCCTTTTTAAAGCTCTAGCTCAGCTTGTTGATAGTTTCTTAAGCTTGAGCTCGGCCCGATTATCATCTATTAATTAATATATTAAATAAAAATATTATAAATAATAGACTCGTTTAGGCTTGCGAGCTCGATAAGTGAAGCTTGGGCTCGGGCTCGTTTACTAAACAAGCTTATTTTTAGGTTCGGGCTCGGCTTGCAAACAAGTTTAAATAAGCTTGGCTCGGCTCGTTTACTAGACAGCTTTAAATACGCAGTAAATGTTATTAAATATTAATAAAAACTAATATTACACTAAGGCTCGACAAGGCTCATTGGCTCAACGAGCCTGACGAGCTTCACATGCGAGGCTCGAGCTCTTGCTCGATAAATAAACGAGTTTTATTTTAAGCTTGGCTCAGGCTCGATAAGGTTCGGCTTGGCTCGTTTCGAACTTTTTCTCGAGCCGATCTCGAGTAGCTGTTGCTGTATCTTAAAAGTGTTAATTGACATAAAAGGACACACAGAATATAAATACTTATTAGATATGTGATTATTGTCAAAGGGCATTTAGGTAAATTTGGATCACCTCATTGTTCCCCTTTTTCCAAACTTAAATTTTTCTTTTTGCACTCAGGTTACATCGGTAAAAGATCAAGAACAATATTGGTCACTTGACGAACATTACGAATACGTTCCCGTTGAGAAATTTGTAGAAGTATTTAAATCAAACTTTCTCGGTAGAAATTTATCACGTGAGCTGGCGATTCCGTTTGATAAACGCCGTAATCATCCTGCAGCCCTTTCTACACACACTTATGGTGTAAAAAGAATGAAGCTACTTAAAATTAGTTTCAAATGGCAGATGTTACTTCTTAAACGTGAATCGTTGGTTTATATCTTCAAATACTTTCAGGTATATACTTACACACTTTTATTGTTATTACACATTTTTTACATAAAATCAAAAGATACTATATATGCACTCGTTCTTGATTCTACCAGTTTAGCAGGTCTTTTTTGTCCTTTTCTTTTGGGATTTTATTATTATTAGAGTACAATGCCATATTCGTCCCTGAGGTTTGGCCAGTTTTGCGACTTTCGTCGAAAGGTTTGTTTTCCGCATCTGGATCCAAAACTTTTGAAATCTTGCCGGTTTTATCTGGCTCGTTAACTCCATCCATTTTCTCCGTTAAGGCAGGGGTATCTTTGTTTTTATGTTAACTTAAAGGGCAATTCATTCTTAATGGAGAAAATGGATGGAGTTAACGAGCCAGATGAAAATGGCAAGATTTCAAACCTTTTGGATCCAGATGTGGAAAAATAAACCTTTGGATGATAGTCACAAAACTGGCCAAACCTCAGGGACGACATGGCATTTTACTCTTATTATTATTATTAATGTTATTATTATTATTTATAATTATTATTATTATTGTTGTTGTTGTTATTATTATTATTATTATTATTATTATTATTTACAAAAGGAATTGAGGCATGTATCTTACAAAATTCCATTCTTGTTTATTTTATTTTTTTAACTGATTTTGATTGTTGTTTTTTTGCAGCTTATGTTGGTGGTTTTGGTCATGACGAGTGTATTTTTCCGTACAACTTTGCATCGTAATTCACTGGATGATGGTGGAGTTTATCTTGGCGCTCTATATTTCGCAATAGTTATGATATTATTCAACGGTTTTATGGAGGTCCCAATGTTAATAGCCAAACTTCCCGTTATCTACAAGCACAGAGATTTACATTTCTACCCCTGCTGGGTTTACACTCTTCCGTCTTGGCTTTTAAGCATTCCTTCATCAATTATAGAATCCGGTATTTGGGTGGCCGTCACATATTATCTCGTTGGTTTTGATCCCCAATTATCAAGGTGCATCTTCTTCAAATTATTTACTTTTGGAAATTGGATTTTAATAATCCCAACTTTAACATATTTGCCGACAATAATCTCAACTAAGGAAATGTTTTGTGTCAGTCCCAACTTTTAACCTATTTCTCCCAACGATCCCACACTAACTAAAAGTTAACCCAGTTAGTTTTTGCTGACATGGACTCTCACACAAGCAGTTCACGTCATCAGAACTTTGCCACATAAGCAGTTCACGTCATCAAAACTTTGACTTATATGCCACATAAGCAGTCCACGTCAGCAAAACTTTTGACTTTTTTGCCGCTTAAGCAGTCCACGTCAGCAAAAACTAACTAGGTTAATTTTTAGTTAGTATGAGATCGCTCGGGAAAATAGGTTAAAAGTTGGGGCTGTCACAAAACATTTCTTTAGTTAGGATTATTGTCGGCCAATATGTCAAAGTTGGAATTATTAAAATCCAATTTTCCTTTACTTTAGTATGTTTAATCATTGGTATTTAATTCCCATTATTTATGTACTTTTATTATGTTGATATCTATAGATGCTTGAAGCAGTTCTTGTTATACTTCTTGTTGAACCAAATGTCGATCGGTCTATTTCGTGTGATGGGATCTTTAGGCAGAAATATGATAGTTGCTAATACGTTCGGATCTTTTGCCATGTTGGTTGTCATGGCACTCGGTGGATTTATACTGTCTAGAGGTATATTGTTACCTTGTATTTTTTTTTTTTTTTTTATAAAAGAGCCAATTTTATGAAAATGGTCTATTTTCTGTTCTTGGTAACCATCTTTCTAAAAAGCCAAAGAAAACCATAGAACCTTAAAAAAAAATATATTTTTTAAGTATTTTACCTAAGATACCAGTTATTAGGTACCGGAAAAAAGTCAACACAGTCAAAAGTTACCGATATGTGAGCTGTTACCCATTATTTTTAATCAGAATTTTTGAAAGTTGGTTACTTTTGTATGCAGTTTGTTGATGACATCACACATTCGGTTCTATGTTTGTGATTATCTAAACATTATGTTGTCCGTTTGATTACCGGTTGATGTTATTATCTCAGACTTCCGTCTTGTTATCAAATTTGATCACCGTGTGCTAGTTTATCGATCCGATCTGTGTTTCTACAGAATTAGGCTAATAAAATATACATATTGAAAGTAAATCAGTGTTATAATATTATTGTAGATAGCATCCCGGCTTGGTGGATTTGGGGTTACTGGTTTTCCCCTTTAATGTATGCCCAAAATGCGGTTTCCGTCAATGAGTTCTTGGGGGATACTTGGGATAAGGTAAGACTTACATATAGCTGAAAACTCTAATTTTACCCGTTGACCCGTTAACAATAAAATATGCTCATATGAGAGATTTTCTCTGACTTATATTTGTATCGGGTGCGCAGGCAGCTGGAAACAATACTGACATCCCTTTGGGAACTATGCTACTGAAAGTCAGAAGTCTGTTTCCAGAAGATTATTGGTATTGGATTGGAGTTGGTGCTTTACTTGGTTACACTATTTTATTCAACGTTCTCTTTACATTATTCCTTACGTATCTTAATCGTAAGTTTTCTCCTTGCTGTAACAATTAGGGATAATGTATAGATAGTCAACCCAAATATCATTTTGGTTTTGTTATTTTTGATTCCGGGAGAAAAGCATGCCGAAAAAGTACACGGATAGTTCTTGTGGTTATTATCACACATTTAGTCCCCATCCAACAAATCTAAAGGTTATGCATGTCCAAGTCCAAGTTAGGGACTAAATTTAGGGGCATTTTTGTAAAAAATTATAATCTCTAGGTGTGACAAAAGCTTTAACTTTAGGGGCATTGTCATTTTACAATTTTTAATTTTTTTAATCTTATGGAAACAGTGTAAACAAAACCAAATTAATACTTGATTGGTGTCTAAAGATGTTTTGATAGTTGGGTGCCTTAGTGAAGACTTTTATACACTTGGGTGACTTATGTATATATTATGTCTGTTAATCAACTTTTCATATGATTTTGCAAAAGACCATATTTATGTTTTTTAATATATTACATACAGCTCTTGGAAACCATCAAGCAATTATCCCTCGTGGGACCGTCAAATCGCAGAAGACGAGAAACGGGATTGTCTCTGTTATCATTGACTTAAAAGATTACTTACAGCGTTCACCTTCATATGCTGGTGTGTAGCATAAATCAATATAATTATATAACTAAATATACATTCTTTCTCAATCGAAGTTGACCAGTCAACTTTAACTGTTTTCTTCACGGTTACTGTAGGTGCCGAAGCCGACAGTCAAAGAGGAATGGTTCTTCCATTTCAACCTCTCACTATGTCTTTCCGGAACATTAGTTATTACGTCGATGTCCCACGGGTATGTTAAATTTTTTCAAAAATAATATTTGAGTAAAATGCCATTTTCATCCCTGAGGTTTGGCCACTTTTGCGACTCTCGTCCAAAGGTTTGTTTTTTCGCATTTGGATCCAAAAGTTTGAAATCTTGCCATTTTCATTCGACTCCTTAACTCCATCCAATTTTTAACGTCAAGTCAGGGGTATTTCCGCCATTTAATCTTGCTATTTTGATATAACTAAACAAAACAAATAGCTAAAATGACAAAAATACCCTTGACTTAACGTTAAAAAATGGATGGAGTTAACGAGTCGGATGAAAATGACAAGATTTCAAACCTTTTGGATCCAAATGCGAAAAACAAACCTTTGTACGAAAGTCGCAAAAGTTGCAAACCTCAGGGACGAAAATGGCATTTTACTCTAATATTTTTCGTACTTATCTATCAATCTCATATAATCTTTGCTCTAGGAGTTGAAGCAACAAGCTCTATCGGTCAACAAATTACAATTATTGGTCAATGTAACGGGAGCTTTTAGGCCGGGTCTCCTTACCGCGTTGGTCGGTGTCAGTGGGGCTGGTAAAACGACTCTTATGGATGTCGTAGCTGGCAGAAAAACCGGCGGCCATATCTCGGGCCAAATTTATGTTTCGGGTTACCTTAAAAACCAAGAAACATTTGCAAGAATTTCTGGTTATTGTGAACAAAACGATGTTCATTCCCCGTGTTTGACCGTTTACGAAGCATTGATGTTTTCCGCTTGGCTTCGATTACCTTCTGATATTAATGCAGCAACGAAAAGGGTAAGAACTTAGTTAAATTAAGTTATCATTTTTTTTTGAAAGCTAGTGGGTATCCGCCCGTGCTCCGCAGTGGGGTCGAAACGTAGATAAAAATAAGCAAATTGCGACAGACAAGTCTACGTGAAGATAAAAAAACCATCTTGCGGCAGTATTCAAAAGTCATGGAAAAGTTATCGGTTCAGTCCGTGACGGTACGATATCGACACTTGTTATGACCATAAAACGAATATGTGCGGCGGGTTCGGAATGCAATTGAAATAACCTACTTACGACGGTACATATCGAAAATTTAGAAAAACATTACGTTGAGAAAGAAACTAAAAAGAAACGACTACAAATAAGTAAAAGGAAAAAAATAAAAATTCTGGGTCTACGTTGTAATTACAATAAAATGTAAAGGGAAAAAACTAAAAGTTAAGAGTCTAAATAATAATTATAATAGACTGTAAGGGTAAATAGTGAAAAAAAACCTTATTAAAGTTGAGGGGCTAAACATATCATTATTAACAGTTGACAATATAGCTTTTTAGTATATATAATAATAGTAATTATGCGATAATTCAGAATCACATAATCAGATCATGATCAGATTATCAGTTCCAAAACACATTTTTTTTTTAAAAAAAAATTGACAATAAAAATTTCAGGACTTTGTAGAAGAGGTTATGGAACTTGTGGAACTAAATCCACTCAAGGGAGCCCTAGTTGGTCTACCTGGAATTGACGGATTATCAACTGAACAAAGAAAAAGATTAACAATTGCAGTTGAGTTAGTTGCAAACCCCTCTATTGTATTTATGGATGAACCTACTTCGGGACTTGATGCACGAGCAGCTGCCATTGTTATGAGAACGGTTAGAAATATAGTCAACACAGGCCGGACCATTGTTTGCACCATCCATCAGCCCAGCATTGATATCTTTGAATCGTTTGATGAGGTAGCATTTTCAACCTATTTAACTGTTATGAGTTGGTTTGTGTTTACTTTTTTCATTCGTAACGGGTCAACTGCCTTACTGATGAAACGTGGCGGGAAGCTCATTTATGCTGGTCCCTTAGGCACTGGGTCCCACAAATTGATACAATATTTTGAGGTTTGTGTTTCTTCATAACAATTATATTATCTATGTTCAAAATGTAATAATTATATACCTCCTTTGGTGTGCTTAAATATTGAGTTATTTATAGGCGGTAAAAGGAGTACCTAAGATCCGACCTGGATATAACCCGGCTGCTTGGATTCTCGAGGTTACTTCAGCAACAGAAGAAAACCGTCTTGGTGTCGATTTTGCTGAAATTTACCGTGAATCATATCTATATTTGTAAGTTAATATTTAAGTTAGTACTTTCTATTTGTAATGGATTTAAATCTTTAATAATTTGTTATGTTTTTGTTTTTGTAGGCAAAACCAAGAATTAGCCGAGAACTTAAGCAAACCAGATAGGAATTCAAAATTCTTGAGTTTTCCAACCAAATATTCCCAGACATTTTTCGGTCAATTTCTTGCATGCCTTTGGAAGCAAAATCTGTCCTACTGGCGGAACCCGCAATATACAACTGTTTGGTTTTTCTACACAGTTATCATATCGTTGATGTTTGGGACAATGTGCTGGAAATTCGGTGATAAAAGGTGAACATTTTTAATATAATCTGAGTATTTTGATTTAGGGATAGTTGCATAAAAAGGCATCCATCTTTAGTTTTTTGCTGACGTGGATAGTTTTTCGCTGACATGGATGATGATGTGGACATATGAGGTGAAAAAAAAAGTTTTTTTTTGTTTAATTTGCTGACATGGACATTGATTTTTTTCCACCTCGTATGTACACATCAGCGAAAAACTAACTGGGTTAAGTTTTTTTTTAACGGAGGTCCACTGAGAAAAAATAGTACTAGAGGTTATAATATTCTCAATTGGGATTATTATTGGCCAACTGAGAAAATGTGGGATTATTAAAATTCAATTTGCCACTTTTTAAAATAGTGTAAACTGCCAAAATGGTCCCTGAGGTTTGGCCACTCTCAAACCTTTTGAATCTGGGTCCCTGTGGTTTCAATTTTGTTGTCATTTTCATCCAAAAGAAAAATCCGGTCAGATTTTTCAGTTAAGATCCAACTTTTTTGTCTTTTTCCTCCCTTTGAATGAAGGACAAAATAGTCAGATTTTTTTTTAATTTGTTATAATAAAACGTTAAAAGACCATTTTGCCCTTCATTAAAAGGGAGAAAAAAGACAAAAAAATGGATGCTAACTGAAAAATCTGACCAGATTTTGATTTTGGATGAAAATGACAACAAAATTGAAACCACAGGGACCCAGATTCAAAAAGTTTGACTTTTAAACTAAAGCGGCAAAAGTGACCAAACCTCAGGGACCATTTTGACATTTTACTCTTTAAAATATTTATAGTAATCAGACCATGTTAGTGGTAAAAAAAAGTGATGACTTGGCGGTAAGGTTTGACCATGCTGACAAGGCACTGATGTGGCACTAACGAGCTTATGAAACCAGCTCACCTAACTTAAAGCATAGTTTTCGAAGTCTGATGGTTTTTTCTTGCCTAAAATAAGCTCATTGCCTGAAGCAGAACTCATAATCATACTAAAGGTAGTTAAGTTGACTATTAATCAAATAATTCGTAACTTTTTCAGGGAAACACAGCAGGATATTTTTAATGCAATGGGATCAATGTATGCTGCAGTTTTATTTATTGGAATTACCAACGCCGCTTCAGTCCAACCAGTGGTTTACGTTGAAAGGTCTGTTTCATACAGAGAAAGAGCAGCAGGGATGTATTCTGCTTTACCATTTGCATTTGCACAGGTACATTCTGCTTAAATATTTGCACTATAAAAACATATATTCTTAACATAATTTATTTTTTACTTTTTGCAGGTTGCAATAGAGTTCCCTTATGTGTATGTGCAATCGCTTGTGTACAGCCTTATTTTCTACTTTTTAGCTTCGTTTGAACGGAGTTTTTTTAAATTATTTTGGTACATATATTTTATGTACTTCACATTACTATACTTTACCTTCTTTGGAATGATGACAATTGCTGTTAGACCCAACCATAATATCGCTGCTATCGTTGCTGCTCCTTTTTACATGTTGTGGAACCTTTTCAGCGGATTTATGATCGCTCGCATGGTAACTAAAGTTTTATTATTAATTTTTTTTTATTCTTTTTGTATTTTATAAAGGCAAATTGGATTTAAATAATCCCAACTTGCTCAATTTGGCCGATAATGATCCCAACTCAGTTATTGGCCGATAATAATCCGAACTGGTCCACTTTTATAAAAGAGTTAAATGTCATTTTAGACCTTCTGGTTTGGGTCATTTTGCCAATTTAGTCCAAAGGTTTCATTTTTCTCCTGTGGGTCCAAAAAGGTTTCACCGTTGCCATTTTAGTCCACTGGGTTAACTTCATCATTTTTTTCTGTTAACGAGAAGGGCAATTCGGTCATTTTTTATATAATTTTGATAACTAGAAAGACAATTCGGCCATATAAAATGACCGAATCGCCCTTCTCGTTAACAGGAATAATCAATGAAGTTAACCCAGTGGACTAAAATGTCAACAGTGAAATCTTTTTGGACCCACAGACAAAAAATAAACCTTTGGACTAAACTGGCAAAATGACTCAAACCACAGGGACTAAAATGACATTTAACTCTAAAATAAAAAAAGGGTTCATTTTTGTCAATGTTGATCAACAGAGGCTTCCTATATGGTGGAGATGGTATTATTGGGCGAATCCAGTATCATGGAGTTTGTACGGGCTGCTGACGTCACAATATGGAGATGTTAATGAACCCTTAAAGCTTGCTGATGGTTTGCATTCAGTTCCGCTACGACAGTTTCTTAAAGACGAATTGGGGTACCGCCACGAATTTTTGGGTGTTGCTGCCAGTGTAGTGGTGGGTTTCTGTCTATTGTTTGCAGTGACATTTGCATTTACTATGAAATCCTTCAACTTCCAAAGGAGATGAAGATGTGTAAATTGTAATGCCTCTAAAAACTAGTTGACAGGGCGTCGGGAATCCTCCAACAAGTGTTTGTTTTGTGTTGTTTGCAGATTAAATCATGCGGTTTTGTTTTGATGTAGTTATACACTGAGGGTGTACAAGGCATCAAATATAGAAATAAACAGAAAATATTTAGGTTTTGGTAATTTGAACAAAGTCATGTAGGTAACAAATATGTACAATGGATATACAATTTCCTTTTTAGTTTGAACAAATCTTGTCAATGATGCTAAAGACTGTTTAGTTTGTATAATCTCAGTGATAGACGTACCATATGTTGGACGCCTACTATACGCCCAGGCCAGCGTAGTGTACATCGGCTAAACATCTAGCCCAATGTTTTGCTTAGCGTAAACCAAATGTTGCTCAGAAGGTGAGCGTAGGATCCCCTTGTGCAGGGTATGCTACGCTGGTTGGCGTAGCCTAGACCCCCATCAACTCCATCCTTCAAAATTCTAAGTAAAACACCTTGTTTGACCCATAAAACTTCGTTTAAACTTTTGACCTGCATTTCTCAATCTTTAAGTTAGTTTCATGTGTGCACACTTCATCTCAAGTATGAAAAACAAATAAATTAATAAATAAATTTTACATACTTCCCTTGAATCCATACATGTATACAAATATCGCATTGCTTATCACAAAATCAATAAATGCACCATCCAACATACTTTCATAATTCAAATACAACTTTTTACCCATTAATCAAGGTGTCTAGTATAAGATATGATGCTTGTATATCTAGCTCGTCTCCTTATGTTTTCAACATTTATCCATGTTAAAATAAGACACTTTAAAAGGGTTTAGCCATCTTTAGCATGGATAATATGAAGACTTCTGTTGGCTAAATTTATTTTTAAACAAATATTTACAAATATAATTTTTACCATGATTTTTATATAAAGTTTGCCATAATTTTTGTTACAAAAATTATAAACATTGAAGGTTGGTTTTTGATAATAAATGGGACTAAATATGTATTTAGGAGAATATATATTTAGATGTCACCATGTGTGTGAATATTTGTATATTATGTGTATTAGTTATATTATTTTAGGACTTGAAATAATATAACTCACCAAAATACCAAGAAATTACAACACAAAATACTACCAAAATTCCAAGAAATAAATATACAATTTATACCCAAAATATTGGAGAAACCGAGCAAGGAATATAACCTACAATAATATTCCGGAAATAAATTCACAAGTATATTTTGGTAAATGGTATTTTGGACACCAAGAAAACAAAGATTTGATTTTACAATTATTACAAAAATATATCATATTTTTACAAGAAGAAAATATATTATTTTTGGGTAAATAAAAATATATATGTTTTCTTGAAATTATTAGAAGATATATTATTTTTGGGAAAAATATATATTTTCTTAAATAAACATAGAATACATTATTCTTGGATAAAAAAATAGATTTATATATTTTCTAAGTTAAACTAGAAAATATATTGTTTTTGAGGTTTATATGAAAATACAATTATTTTTGCCAAGGGAAAAATTATAAATAATTTTTCTATATAAGATTTCCTAAAATATATATATTTTGAGAATATATATTGGTGAATTGTTATTAGAAATATTATTCCGGAAAAATTAATACAAAAGTTAAGTATATGAATACTTAATAAACACAATAAAAATACGTATTCTCGTACGTATAAATATACACCGGAATACGCCACCAATACTTGGCAAATATACAAGTCCAATATACACAAGTATGATTATACCCATCTTTGGGAGAACACATATGTATAACTGCATGATATACCAAGTTAGAATATATTGTTTTAACAAATATTCCAAATGATTAATAAATATAATTTAAGTTAAAATATTATTATTTTAACAAAATAATTATATACTTTGGGATATACAAGTACTTCAAAAACGTAACTCAAGGATGCTAAGACATAACAACAAATACAAAGAGTCGTTACACGACCTAAACGTCTAATAACACATGGCACGTGTGTAGGTAGTTGTACGACTCATAGAAGGACCTTTGAGCATACGAGATAGCAGGACGCATACTTGTGAGTTCATGTCCCCCTTTTCTTTTATTGTTTTCGGATTTATAACTCTCGGGGGTGGAATACAATGTACGAATATTCAAATGGTATGATTTGGTTATGAAATGAACTATTAGATCATGTGAGCATAGATTGAAATTGAAATGCCAATAACTCTCATAAGAATTATGGACAAAGGTTAGATCTAACGGGTACGGCCGAGCCCCACTCATGGTCCTTATGTGACCACTTAGAGTGCTCTAGTGTCCCAGTCGAGGTGATTCGACAACGGTCAAGGGTGATTTGACACAATCAAGGTGATTTGATACAGTCAAGGGAATTTGACACAGTCAAGGTGAATTTGAAACAGTAGAGGTGAATTCGACACAGTCGAGGGGATTCGACAAGGACGAAAGTCTACTCGTATTGAGTACTCCCTATGTCTTCACATACATTAATGTCCTTGCAAAACATTAATTTGATCTGTTCATAGACGCTTTTCATACCTGTTTTTAAAGGAGTCTCTCAAACGTTTACAAGCTTATCAGTACTCATACAAAACGCATGAACTTGCTCAAATTTTGTTGATGTTTTCAAAATTACATGTATTTCAGGAAACAAGTTGGATCTTGGGCGCTGGTGTTGTTTCAGGATATGAATAACAAGTTTAGATGTCATCTACTTTTGTTGGTCTATAACTTAATCAGAGGTTGTGTCGTTTGAAATTTAACTGACTGGTGTTTGTAATATTTTAAAGAGAAAATTGCTAAATTTGTCCCTGAGGTTTTACACAAATTGCTAGATCAGTCCAAAATCAAGATTTGCTGCTAAAACAGTCCAAAATCAAGATTTGTTTTGCTAATACAGTCCAAAAAACAAACGCAATTAAATATAGCAGTTGGACTGTTTTAGCAACAAATCTTGATTTTTGGACTGATTTAGCAATTTTCCCTATTATTATTATTATTAAAAACTTCATATTTTTATGAAATAAATTATAGAGTTAAATGCTATTTTAGTCCCTGTGGTTTGGGCCATTTTGCCAGTTTAGTCCAAAGGTTTCATTTTTAACCTGTGGGTCCAAAAAGGTTTCACATTTGCCATTTTAGTCCACTGGGTTAACTTCATCCATTTTTTCTGTTAACAAGAAGGCCAATTCGGTCATTTTATATGGCTGAATTGCCCTTTTAGTTAACAGAATTACATACAAAATGACCGAATTGGCCTTCTCGTTAACAGAAAAAATGGATGAAGTTAACCAAGTGGACTAAAATGGCACCTGTGAAACCTTTTTGGACCCACATGTTAAAAATGAAACCTTTGGACTAAACTTGCAAAATGTCCCAAACCACAGGGACTAAAATGGCATTTAACTCTAAATTATATATATTATAAAATGTAAAATTTTTATAAGTATTATTAAATGTCAAATTTTTTTTATAAAACGAATTGTATATATTATAATAAAGTTTTTTATTTATTAGGTAATTTTACCGTCGTGCCTACGGGCGGGTGGGTTACCGGGTTTTCCCCGGAATTGGTGGTGGATGACCCGGGTTACCCTCGGAGTAGAGGTCATTGGCAACATATCTCTGAATTATATATTTTTATTCATAGATCTATCACATCCATAACTAGCTTATGAATTATGAATGGTTTCGGTGAAAAAGCTACAAAGCTTGGTGAAAAAAACATAGTAGATTGCACCATAAGGCTTTGTAGGTTGTAGCATGGTTAATAATAGGTTGTACCTGTCCGTTGCTATATACATGTTTATAATTATGCATGTAGATTTTTTGTCATGAAGCGGATTATTAAGGGCATGTTTGTATAATATCACTTATCAAACTAAAACATGGTCAAGACAGGAATACATAATAAGCATGTGAAGGGCAAGTGGCGTAAAGGCAACACGAAGACCAGCGGTTAAAGGAATTGTATACTAGACGCGACACGACCATGAATCGCCTGTTTTGGTTTTAATCAAGCTAGGACCGTGGAGGTCAGAAGTTGTATTACACGGGTTAGATCTTGTACTCCGCTACGTGTGTTGTAGGCCACCCCTCAAAATAAATCTTCTTTATAAAGAAAAAGTAGCACAAGTAAATTGTGCATGCCGCATGTGGATGGTATATTGTGGCTTAAATACACCACTCATCATCATATTTCTTATGACATACATATATTTAGTTACATCATGTTTCCATGAACCTTCCAGGTGGCCTACGAAATGTTGGATAGCAAATTTTTCACTAAAGTAAAAAACCATTAATTTAGGTGGAATGTATTTTTTACCACAAAATATTACCTCATGCCATCATGGTAATTTTGACTTTTTTAATAGTGATGTAAACCTAAGTTGGTTTTTTTAAAAGTTCTAGTAATTTCTTCAAATATAATAAATGATTTTTTATTTGTTAGTTATTTTTTCCATGTAATTGTATTATCGTTATGTCATCTTAAACTTTAATTATGATAAATATAATGCATTTCGAATTTATTAAGTTTTTTTTGCTAATTAATATGATATTAATACACCATAATGAAATTTTAACAAAAAAAAACTATTCATTTTTTCAACATCATAAGAAATTTTTTTTTTGAACGGCCAACAAATCAATCACGAGCACTCTCGGGGCACCCACTGGACAAACGGAGTACTCCGAGGGTAACCCATGTCGTCCACCACCAATTCCGGGGAAAACCCGTTAACCCACCGGCCCGTAGGCACGACGGTAAAAATTACCTAATAAATAAAAAACTTTATTATAATATATACAATTCGTTTTATAAAAAAATTTGACATTTAATAATACTTATAAAAATTTTACATTTTATAATATATACAATTTATTTCATAAAAATATGAAGTTTTTAATAATAATAGAGAAAATTGCTAAATCAGTCCAAAAATCAATATTTGTTGCTAAAACAGTCCAACTGCTATATTTAACTGCATTTTTTTTTTTGGACTGTATTAGCAAAACAAATCTTGATTTTGGACTGTTTTAGCAGCAAATCTTGATTTTGGACTGATTTAGCAATTTGTGTAAAACCTCAGGGACGAATTTAGCAATTTTCTCTATTTTAAACTTCATGAATGGATGAACATCATTTTGATCATATAGTTGTTTATTATAATTGAATGCAATGATAGTGAACAAGTCACACATCATACGCTTCCGCAAAAGTCAGGGTGTGACAGCGTTGTTTATCACCATGGGTCACGTCAAGACGTCTGTCATGAACCATATTCAAGTAAAGAAATGATTCTTCGAGACGATAGAGCTAGATCATGGAAAGCCCGACTCAACAAACATGGTAAAAAACGATTTCTGGGTTGCAAACGGTAATGCGTACAAGTTTGATTTAAATTTTTAAACGGATTAATGGAAGGTAATGCGTACAAATTTGAGCTGGGTTGCAAACAGACTAATGGGATTTGTTTCAAAGTAATGATGTGAATTAAATGCATGTATCGACATATTTGTCAAACATGCTCTGAACACATGCCGACTGCAAAGTTACTAGCTCCAGATCAGCGTTGTTTATCACCCTGTGTGAGCATTGGAAGCCCAACAAACAGTCTTGCAATTACTTCTTAATAGATTAAACAAGGATCGTTCTAATGGATTAAAGAGAAAAGGCACTAAGAGATGGTTTACAAATGCATATCCCGCATTCATATGATGCCTCCATACGTGTAGTTATTCGGAATGTTTCGAATCATCATAGAAGACGTGTCAGTTTCTTCTGCTTGTGGATTTTAAGAGATTGAATACCCTGAACTCGAGTTCATTAAGAAATAATGGCTGCTGACTAATTGCAAGCCTGTTTGTCGGGCTTCCAATGCTCACACAGGGTGATAAACAACGCTGATCTAGAATTGGAGAACCTTGATGGTTTCTGGACCTATCCCCACGTTGATAGCTTCCCCTGCAAACCTATACTACATGATAAATATTTTAAAATGTTTTTTGTTTAAAAAATAAAAGAATTCTTTTATTAAACTTTGATTAAATGTATACACAAATTTGTAAAAAAAAAACATAGATCCGCCCCTGCAAACCTATACGACATGATAAATATTTTAAAATGTTTTTGTTAAAAAAATAAAAGAATTCTTTTATTAAACTTTGTTAAAACTATGATTAAATGTTTTGTTTAAATATTCTATACGACCCGTATATGCCTATACGACCCGTATTGTTCCAGCCGCCAGACAAGAACTGACACATGCAGATTGACTTTTGACTTTTGAACCAATACGACCCGTATAAGACTATACGATGCGTATTGAAAAAGTAAATGTGTGCAGATAGATAAGAGGGTGTGCCAATAGATTCCCCGTACTTTAAAGGAATATTAAAAAAAACATTCCTTTTAAAAAGATATCCTTTGTCAAGTCGTTTGGTATCCTTCCAATAATATAGACCACATGTAGTAAGTGGATAAGAAACTCTTTATCATTTCTTCACTTTCTTGCTTTGGTTTTCAAACACACTGTTCTTGGATCACCATCGATCTTTGAAGGGCTTAGAGATACTTTTGATTGTAGTATTTCGAAATACTAATCATGGCAGATGCGGCTGTAGCGGTCCTTGTGAAGGAGGTGGTGCGGATACTTGGTTCTTTAGCTAACCAAGAGCTTGCTCTACTCAGGGGACTTGAAGGCGATATTTCGAGTCTCAAGAATGATTTCGAGCAGATCCAAGCTGTTCTTCAAGATGCAGAAGAGAAACACGTCAAGAATAACGTTGTAAAAGTATGGCTTAAGCACCTCAGATCAGCATCCTTGGAGGTAGAAAATGTGCTGGACGAGATCTCAACTGAAGCGTTGCTACAAAGCCTATACAAAAAAAAAATCAAATACAGGGTAAAAGCCTTCTTCTCTCCCGATCATAATAAATTTATGTCCCGTCTTAGGATTGCTCACAAAGTTAAAGACATAAGAAAGAAACTTGATGACATTGCATTTAAGAGATTTGAGTTAGGTTTGATCCCTTCGGATGCTATAAGTGATGTAGATGATACAGGAGTTGAAAATGAGATGCCAAATAGAGAAACTAGCTCGCTTATACATGATTCTTCAATCATCTTTGGAAGAGATGAAGAGATGGAGATGGTGACTAAAGCGATATGTGACCAAGATGTCGGAAAATGTGACAATGGTGAGGTTCCGGTGTATTCTATATGGGGTATGGGAGGTTTGGGAAAGACCACTTTAGCTCAGTTAGTTTATAACCATGAAAGGGTGAAGCAATGTTTCGAGTTAAAATGCTGGATCTATGTTTCTGAAAAGTTCCAGGTTACGGAGATAATGAAAAAAATCATCACATCCTTAGAAAAACAAGAGTGTACACTCACACCTCTAGATGTGTTGCAAGAGTCCCTTCAAAGCAGGTTAGGGGGGAAGAAATTTTTGGTTGTACTAGATGACGTTTGGGTTGAAGATGATGAAAATGAAAAGAGCATGTGGGAGGAGCTAAGAAAAACATTAAGGTGTGGGGCAGATGGGAGTATTGTTGTGATGACAACACGATCCCAAGCATCTAGTCAAATGTTTAGTAAGGTTCCCAAGTTACAACATAAACTGGGATGTTTATCAGGAGATGACTCGTGGTTACTATTCAAGAAGTATGCATTTGCACAGGGAAGAGAGAGGAACGACATAAGTGAACTAGAGCCTATTGGAAGAGAGATAGTTGAGAAATGTAAAGGACTACCTCTAGCAGTAAAGACCTTGGGTAGCTTAATGTGGTCGAAAAGTAGTACAAGCGATTGGCAACATGTGAAAGACTACAACTTATGGGATTTGGATGAAGTTAACGTCTTGCCTTCTATTTTGAAGTTAAGTTATGATAAACTGCTTCCACATTTAAAAAGATGTTTTGCTTATTGTTGTTTGTTTCCAAAGGGTTGTGAAATGGAAAAGGATGTAGTGATTTCGTTGTGGGCTGTTAATGGTTTCATTCCACCCAAAGGAGGGAAAGACTTGTATATGCTTGGGGAAGAAATTCTTAACTGCTTTGTGTGGAGGTCATTCTTGCAGGTTGTTAAGCCCGAAAAATACGGGCATGGTATTTATAGATATAAAATGCATGATCTGATGCATGACATGGCACATGATGTGATGGGACATGATTGTTTAGTTGTAGAGCGTGCAAGTAACAATGTTAAAATACCAAACGGGGTGCTTCATTTGAGCTCTCCATGCCCCGTTCAGTTTTCATATGAGGATCTAGGAAAGCTAACATCGTTAAGGTCAATATTCATGTTCATGGAAGAGTATGAATGTAGCAAAATTTTGAAGCAAGCTTATGTAAGGGTATTACACTTGGATGGTATTTGGTTAAGGAAATTCCCTGAATCAGTTTGCAAACTCAAACATCTAAAATACTTGTATTTACAAAATACAAGAATAGAAGTTTTACCCGAGTCAATTATGTATCTCCAAAACTTGGAATACTTGAACTTATCAGGTTCGCGTATAAAAGTTTTACCCGAGTCAATTATGTATCTTCAAAACTTGCAAATGCTGTGTTTGCGTCATTGTTATTCACTGCGTAAGTTGCCTAAAGGCCTGAAATACATGAGAAATCTTCATTGTTTGGACACCCTTGGTAATTCACTCAAACATTTTCCAGTAGGAATCAATGAACTAACCAGTCTGCGGATACTTTCAACCTTTCCTGTTGGTAAAGAGAAAGGGGCCAAAATAGGGGAATTGGGGGATTTAAATCTACTTGAGGGCAACTTGAGGTTAAAAGGGCTTGAGAATGTTGGAAGTTTAGGAGAAGCCAAGAGTGCCAAACTTGAATGCAAAAGAAATTTGTTGGGTTTGGAGTTGTGTTGGTCTACAAATATGCAACCAGAAGAGCGTGTAGATGAAGAGGTTCTCGAGGGACTAGAACCAAATCCAAGTCTCAAGAATTTGAGAATAGAAGGTTACATGGGAATCATTATTTCTCCCAGTTGGTTGGTGAATTTGAAAAACTTACTTGAAATTACATTTTCTGAGTGTTATCGCTGTGAGCATATTCCATCACTTGGGAGATTACCCAATCTTAGGGTCATTAAATTGGTTTCCATGAATTCTTTTAAGTGTTTCCTTGATGACGACACAAACATGTTTGGAGACACCACCAATATGTTTCTTTCTGTAGAAGAATTACACATTTTTAATTGTCCGAGTTTGGTTTCCTTGCCAAGTAACATTCCAAAACTCAAGGTTTTAGACTTAACTCGGTGCGATGCTTTAGTTTCTCTACCGGATGAGATTCAGAGTTTCAAGGATTTGAAACGACTTACTATAAGGAAGTGTGAACAATTAGAGGAAAGGTATAAAAAGGATACCGGTGTAGAATGGCCTAAAATTTCTCACATTCCCCATGTCAAAATTTCTCATCATTTAATTTTTTGAGAGAGTTGCTACTGTAGTTGATTGTACATGCTTCCCAAGCATGATGTACAACTCTTTCAAGCTGCCTCTATGTTTACATTGCCACGTGTTGCCACCTACCATTTCTTTTCCTAAGCCCACACACGTGAGAGCAGGACACCGGCCCACCACCATCTCCATCACCGTGTCATCATCAGCCTACCGCTACCGATTCTTTGTAATATCCGTATCAGAACCGCCAACAGGTAGTTCATCTGCCCTTATTTATGATTCAACCTATTTTTAATTTCAATTTTGTTAATTAATAACCTTGATTTTTCAACTGTGGGAATTTGATTTTTCGCTGTTATTTATCTCTGTTCAATTTTTATTTCTTTGCTTTCTGTTAATTCTTCTTTTCTAATATCTTTATTGTTACACTTAGGGTTTTGACTGTATATTTACCTCTTTGACTTTCAATTTAAACTGTTATAATTCTCCGGGTTGCTTAAAATCATGTTAAATGTTTACTTTTCACTTAAACTAGCAATAAGACCCGCGCGCGTTGCAGCGCGGGTACATCACAAACATCGAATGGATTAGTCCAAATGTTATGTGATGCGTTAATCATATGAAAACGTGTGTTTCGACGTTTCCCGATTGAATTCAATGTAACCTATATAAGCATTGCGATTGGATCAAAACATAAAGGAAATCAAATTTATATCGTATAATCATAATGTATTATATGTGACTCGACACATACATAGAAAACGTAACACATGTAACGGAAAAGTTGACACGTATAATTAAAATAGATTAATTAGAACTTTTTTAAAAAAAGGGTAAAAAAAGAAACCCCGATTTGACTCTACTCGATTCGAAATTTTTTTTACCAAACATTCATAAAATAAACACGAAAACATATTATATTTGACCTGACTCGTTTCCCAAAAAAGTTTACATCAAAACATACACAAACTTGAATGTATACCGAAACGTACATAAAAATGGTTTTTCTATACGAAAACGTATTATATTGACCTATCTCATTTTTAGAAAAATGTCACACCCCAAATTTCCACGTGTCACCGGTGGGCCCGGTGGGGGAGTATCGTGACGTGGTTGGCAACATAATAGTCAAACAACACAATATAATAATGCACAGCGGAAGCAAAAGATAATTATTATTACATTCCGAATATAGGTAATGTCAAAGTATTACAACGGAAGGTAAAGGATCCACAGGCGGATCTAACAAAAGATACTAAAACTGTTCAACAGACTTCAGGCATCTAGAACTTTCAAGATTCCCTAATGACGCCCTGAGCTCCCAGCCAATTATGCATAGTACCTGTCACTTAACCTTTTGGAGAATACGTCAGTTTACACTGGTAAATACAATTAACTGACTCATTTTGGAAAAGAGTTTGAAAAGTGATTTGAGTGCAAACGGCACAAAATATCTTGACACATTGATTAAAATGCACAGAGGCAAAATTAATCTTTTATACTTGGGACAATTCTATTAATAAAAATCTTGTATCCGATTTACATGGTTGTCCAACATTTAGGGCCGGTGATTATACAATACAAGCCGGACAAGATTAATCGACACACCACAAATATAATCTCACAAGAAGATACCCTTACGAGTGAGTATACGTTATACATATGCAACAGGAGGTGTTATGTCTACACCTTGTGCTTACGTCGTGGCCATTCACTTTTTAAAATGAGCCAAGGATATCCAGGACACGGTCATTAACCCCCAATGTTATTTGTTATCAATCAATACAGATTAAAACGGGATTATACAATTTAATCATCTCCGATTAAAAGGTCTCTACACCCGACCAAGCGGTATTTTTATAATACCGTATCCCAAGCCCGTATAAGGGAAAATAAGTTAAAAGTATTTACCTGAGCTAGCAATGCAATTTATACTCAGCCGTATATTCTAATCAGCAAGCACGAGTACTTCTACTGGGGCTCTCAATCTGGAACGAAGGTTTTATTAACCTATTAGATTCCTAACGGGTCTTATTTAAGTCGTAACTTAGACCGGTTAGTTTTAAGGAAAGGTTTACGGTTCAAACGCATGATTAAGCGAAGACCGGAATAGAATGTGATTTAGACCCGACAAGTTCGAAGACTTGTATAATATGGGTAAACTAAACATATTCTGGATTTTGAGATAAAAAGGATAAGGTTTGACCCGTTTCGGCTAACTTATATAAACTAGTTATATAAACCGATCCGAACGCGAATAACGCGTAACGGGTATTCATAGAGTCATTTACAGGTTTCCTTAGTTAATATGCCTTAAATATGTTGTGGTATCAGTAGGATACCTTCCATTATGCCCAAAACGAGTTTAATCTCAATTTAAGCCCCGTAGGGGTATTTTGGTCATTTACCTAAGGCATATATACTACCTGTCATACAACTACTCGAACGATGTGACCATAAGGTCACTTAATGTGTTTGGTCGGATCCTAATGATCGACCAAACGGGTCGGGTTCGAAAGTATAAGCGATTGTTTAGATCGCTTACCTTTACGACCCTATATAAGCACTAAACTAAAAGTGACGAGCTAAGCATGTTGAAACATGCTTAACCAAACAAGTTTGGTATCAAAACAAACGGTTTTGATACCTAAGGGTAGTTTGGTTACAAAATACGCAGGAATACGTATTCTGCCCGAAACTACGGCTCGTCACTGAGCCTAGATAACGTGGTAATCAGTAGGTATAGTCACTAGGGACTATGACCATCGTGATTACACTCACGTTATGAAGTTCGAACGAACTTCTTATTGACCATAACCTGGTCAATGCCGAAAGTCAAACCTAGTTGACTTTCGGACTTGAAAAGCGATAAAAGAACGAAGGAACACTTACGAAGGGTCCCCGAATGCTGATCGTGATCGAATAGCTCAGGTATGAAACGAAGGTTCCAACTTAGAGCCCAAAGGATCAGATTTGTGGGTTTTTAAGCCAAAGGGTGAAGGGTATTTATAGATTTCGGTCCACCGTTAGGATCGTTTCTTGGAAAAGGGGAAACGATCAAGGCCGTACACTTGTCGGAAGGTTATGGTGTCTAAATTGCCACTAACCATAGGGTGTCAACACTTGGCAAGGGATTAAGGAGTGGAGAACAGCTGTTAACAGCTGTTAATACGTCGAATCTGGTCCCGAATGCGAAAAACTGAGTTTATGCATGTTTCTGGCCCAGAATAGGCAGTCGCGTAGCGCGACAGGTGAGCCTATAGGGCTCGCGCTACGCGACACCCTCATCTGTTTCAGAAAGTTTGAAAAGTTACATGTTTGGTCCCTGCACGTGTTTCAAGGCATTTCCGACACTTCCAAGGCCCGTAAAGCCATCTTTAAGGCCCTAAAATGTTGCCTAAACATTGTGGACATGAAACATGTTCAAAAGTATGCCGGATGATGGTTCGTTTGGTCGTACGAACGCGATGTTCGCTTAATTACGACGAAATGCGCATAAGCGCGAAAAACGATCCAAATGACGAAACGAATGGATTTTTCTTAAGGCGAACACTAAAATATAATGTAGTCATGCTTACATAAATTTTTGGATGTCCGGATGTATTCAGAACGTAGGTTATGCGCGAAAATGCAAACTTATGCACTTTTTGACGCTTTTAGTCCCTGAACCTTCTACACTTGATCTTAACATGCTTTCTTGCACTTCGAGCTCTCTGACTTGACTTTTATGGGCCTTAAGACATAACCATACTTTGTTAAGTCCTTGGGTAACTTTATGGTTACCCGAAAAGTCTTAATTTCCCATGTTTACGCTTTAACCCCTCGCACACGATTTTGATCACAACTTTCTCATACGATAACGAAACTTTATGAAATTTTAATCGTGCATTCTAGTGAGCATAATTTACATTTACAAAGCTTCGGGTTTGTCAAAAGGTCACTCAGAGGTATATCTTTAACATGTTGACACATTTAACCCCTGTAGTTTGAAATTTCTCACTTTTAGCTTCGTATGATCCATGATTCATTCGTTTGAAGGTATGAACATTGTGTAGGGTTAATGTTCATTATATTTATTCACAGTTGACACTTAGAATCCGTATAAACACATACTTTCCATGTTTGTCAACTTTAGTCCTTTTATAACATTCTTTCACACGTTCAAACTTTATGACACGTGTCAACACATTATAGGACGTAAATTTTCGGGGTGTTACAAAAAAGTTTACGTCGAAACGTAGAGCAAATCGAATTCATACCGACAAATAAATAAAAATATGCACGTAGAAAATAGATTTTTAAAGTAAAGGAGGTTAAGGGGTAAACTCAAAACAAATTATTAGTACAAAACTTAATATGTTAAATACGTTCGTAAAATCTTGCCAAGTAGCACCAATGCCACACCACTGACAACGACCATCAATGTCAGGATAAATAAATAAAAAAGGAATAAATAACACCGAATGAAAAATAGACATAAAATTGTTGAACCACACACGCTCGTTGCGTCATGTTAATGCGAAAAATTAGACCGTAACGTAAAACGTAGAAAAGAATAACTAAATCGATCTAGAACCCGCACGTTGCGATGAACTTCTCAAACGGAGAAAAATAGACGCGTTGCGATGGGTCTGTCAAACAGAAAAAAATAGACAAAAAACATTGAACCCCATACGCACGTTGCGGCGTGTTGACTCGCAAATTTAGAATGAAACATAAAACGAAAAACTTGCCAAAGATAAAAGTACGAGGGACTAAAGTTGAACATAAAAAATGTTTGTGTTAAATTGTAAAAGATAAAAAGCTTTGTGTTACAAGTAAAAAATCAAAGGGGTTAAAATGTAAAAGATAAAAGACTTTTAGGTTTTTTTTTTTTTTTTTTTTTTTTCCAGACTTTTAGGTTGAAAGTAAAAAATCTAATTTTTTTTTGAAAAACACCCTATGCATAGGGTACAACCATATGAAGCACCAATATGTTGCTTATTTATAATGTGGTAATATTGTTTTTGTACAACTCTTGATGCAGGTATTGGTCTTTTTTTGGGTCTTCGAAAACTGCAGCTTCATCGACGGCTGAAAGGACTAATCAAGTTAGTATATAACTCTTAGACCCCCCGTAGTGGGGCGTTTTTTTTTAAAAAAAATTCAAAAATAACGCCCAAAAACACCCAGAACCCATTACATAGGGCGTTTTTTAGCCTCTTTTTTTTTTAAAAAAAATTGGATTGGCGTGTTTAAAAAAACGCCTAAAAGGGCTTGTGGAAGGGTTGACTGACCAATGGGGAAACTTTTGCATTATTTAATTTAAAAAAAATATTGTGTAATTAATGGAAGGGGCGTTATTGGGCATTATTCCCACTACGCCACTTTTGCAATAACCCCCAATAATGTCCCATGCTGACTGGACTGCCACGTGTCGCAAAACGCCCAATGGTAGAGGCATTATTGAGCTAAACCACTACACATGGTCTTAGCATACACAGTTCTATCTTCCATGTACCGTATATTTAGTCATTAATTAGCTTACATATTATGCTTATTTTATGTGTTTTTAGGAAAATAAACAGAGATTTGTGTAATCAAAGTCAATGCAAAGGTTACAACTCACTGCTTCCAGTTGCGTCAAAATTCTTCGAGTTGGAACGACGTATTTTAGAAGCCGTCTATGGTGGTATGATTTTTTTTGGTTCCGAAAATGGTTACCATTTAATATCTTTGGATAACTTTATTTATTAACTAAGTTCATGTTGAACAAATAAGGAAAAGATCCAAAGACCGTCCTCGCAAGTCGCATCCCACCTTTAGAATTTGAGGCTTGTTTGAAAAAAAAAAACACAATTTGGGTTACTGATTTCTTGAATTGGTTCTTACAGAAAGATATTCAAGATCTGTTGAGTTCCTCATCTTCTTAAGATAAGGTAAAGGATCAAATAAAAATAAAAATAAAATTAACGTACGAAATGTACGAATTGAGGGAAAAAGCAAAAAGTGGCGGTGGCAATCTGGTAATTATCAGCAACTTCAAAAAAGCAAAAAGTGGCGGTGGCAATCTGGTAATTATCAGCATCTGTAGAGTAATTTTGGGAAATGTAGGGTAATTATCAAATTACGCTAGTAGAGTAATTTTGGAAAATGTCTTGTAGAGTAATTTTGTTAGCATTTAGTTATGGGGTTTAGCTTTATGGTTTAGTTTTTAGCTTTTAGTTGGGGGAGGGGGGTGTTTAGGTTTTTGGGGGTGGGGGGGGGGGGGGTTAGTGTAATTTTGATAATTACCCTACACGGACAAAATTACTCTACATTAACATTTACAAAATTACTCTACAGAAGCTCAAAATTACTCTACTAGAGAAATTTTGAAGTTGCTGATAATTACCAAAATGCCACCGCCACTTTTTTGACTTTTCTTTCAATTCGTACGTTTCGTATGTTTATTTTATTTTTACCGGAACTTAACCCCTTAAGATAAAAGGTGTATTTTCTTGACCGAATAATTAAGATTTTTAAATCAATTAAATTTATTAGGTTAGTCTTTTTGGGCATATGTATGTTTCAGGTTGTGAATCTGATTAATTTCTTGCAGAAGAGAGATAATAAGCAAATGGGGATATGCACTTGAAGAATGTTGTAGCTATGGTGGTTTTGGTGTATGTTTTAGCGAATGTTTGTTTTTGAAGTTTTTATTGTATTTGTGGTTGTGTTTTTGCTTTGTAGTTGACAATATAGAAAATTACTCATCTTACTTTTGTAATAAGAAGCTATAGCATATCAAATTTCATATGGTTTTGCTATAGTATTTGAAAAGCTTCACTTATGGCCATCATTCAACTTCCGTAAAGTCTCGACTTTCTCCTCCTTATGGACATGAGATCCGACGTGAAGCGGTGGGGTATATTACAAGTTATATCTACAAGGTAACATTCTTTTTCTCCTTGAGTGCATGCAAAGGCATAAAAATGATTAATATCATCTCTTTTTGTTTAAAAATCAACAAAGAACAAAGAGGTAAGCTTTGATTTAAATTATTATACTTATTTTTTCTTTGTGGCACTTAATTTCCTTAATTCAACTCATTTATAGTATCAAATCCAGCAGGTGTTCGCCTTTTCGATTGAAGACTTGTTGATCTGCACATCTATTGTGGTTTTGGGGCCGGGGGCGAATCTGAAAAGCGTGGAATGAATTCATATTCTCTAACAACGAGATGAGCATTGAAGACATTATTGCGGACGTCAAGGCACTCGGGTTCCTTTGGTACAAGAATCAGTCTAAAAACAAAGCGATGTCATGGTCTAATTGGTGTACTTTCATGCTGATGTGATTTTTTTTACTGCTGCTGTCCCTGTTTTCTTTGGGGTAGTGGTCTCTGTTGTTGCTGTGTATTTGTTAATAAAAGTTATCTTTAAAAAAATGAGTATTTTGATTTAGGGATAGTTGCATAAAAAGCATCTATCTTTGGTCTGGTTTTTAGTTCAGGTAATCAACTTTTAAAAACTGTGATTTATGGTAATCAACTTTTAAAAACTGTGATTTATGGTAATCTGACCACGTTACTTGTAAAAAATGATCACTTGGCAGTAAGTTTTGACCATGTTGACTTTGGGGTGGTCAGTACCTTAAAGCATAGTTTTTGAAGTCTGATGGTTTTTTCTTGCCTAAAATAAGCTCACTGCCTGAAACAGAAATCATAATCATACAAAAGGTTGTTACTTTGACTGTTAATAAAAAAAATCATATTTTTGTTTTCAGGGAAACACAGCAGGATATTTTTAATGCAATGGGGTCAATGTATGGATCAGTTTTATTTAATCGGAATCTTTTCAGCGGATTTATGATCGCTCGAATGGTACTGAACTTTTACAACTACTTTTTTTCTTCGACTTAATTGCTCCATGTGGTTTGCTGTTTTTTCACATTTAGTCCCTAACTTTACATTCATGTTCCCTGTGTTTTGCTTGGTTGTTACTCGAATAGTCTCTAGAGTGGACGGAGATTAGTTTTTAATGTTAAATGAATGTAAATTAACTAAAATACCCTTCTTATTAAAAAAACAGTAAGTTGTAACAACAATCACCAAACCACCGGCAACCATTCATCCCACTGATGCACTGGTGAACCACCATCTCCGGAAACACCACTAGACGGTTCCAGTGATGTGTCTGCTGTTTCATGGTTCCGGGTTTAATGTGTTGTGTAGAAGTAGCAGCCTCTTTGAATGTGTTGGTGTGTTTGAAAATAATTTAGAAGGTTAGTTGGATAAAAGTTTAAATCTTGGTGCTAAATAGTTGTATTTTGAGGTTAGGTTTATGTTATTGTTTTAATAGAATTTTCATTTGAGTTTAGGTTTACGATACTACAATTGATGTCTGATTTTATACACTAAGCAACAGTTTTGAAAGAACTTTAAAGTTTAGATGTTAGTAACAGAGTATTGCATTGGTGCTGATAATTATTTGATGTCAATGGTTGATAGGTTGCTAGGCTAGATAATGGATAAATCTGTGCAAATCAGGAGGAAGGACCAGTAGATATTGAAATGTAAAATGTCATCTTACTGAATATGTTAGAGATCTAGTTCTTAAGGTTCACCGGAACAACTCCGCTTCCGGTAGGTAACGACGCACCGGATGTTTTCGCCACCGTAATCTCTTTCACTGCTGGAGACGCATCCATTCCGATACAGATCTACTTCACTAGATGAAGTAGATGGTGGTGGAGAAGGTGGAGGATGTTGAAGAAGAAGTAGGTGTTGGGTGGGTCTCACAAATAAAATAAATTAAAATAAAATAAACATAAAATACATTTTAAGTGTTAGATGGGCAATTTTGTCAATTCACACTCACTTAACGTCACAAACTAACGCCCATCCACTCTAGGGATTATCCGAGTAACAACCGAGCAAACCATAAGGAACATGAATGTAATTTTAAAAAGTTGGGGACTAAAGGTGAAAAAACGGCAAACCACATGAACTATCCCGGCAATTAACTCTTTTTCTTCTTTTTGTATTTGATAAAAAGGTTCATTTTTGTGGATGTTGATTAACAAAGGCTTCCTATATGGTGGACTGGAGATGGTATTATTGGGTGAATCAGTAGCATGGAGTTTGTACGGGCTGCTTGTTGGGCTAATTAATTCCCACTCAATTAATTTGATTTGAGTTGGGCCAGCCCAAGTTATAAGTCGGTAGCTTGGTTATTGGAGTTTACTTAATCCTAGGAGTGGCAAAATGGGTGGGTTGGGTAGGTTTGGGTAATGGGTTAGAATGGGCATGGGTTAGAATGGGTTTGGGTTAGAATGGGTTTAGTAAGAATTGGGTTAGAATGGGTTTAGGTCAAGATAGGTTTTTTGTCAAGATGTATTTGGGCATGATAAAAAAATTCTAAGAAATCCAAAAAAATAAAAAAAATAAAAAAAAATAATAATAGAAAATTCAAAAAATTTTAAAAAATAAAAAAAATAAAAAAAATTCTAAAAAACCAAAAAAATAATAAAAAATCCAAAAAATTGTAAAAAATCAAAAAAATTCTAAAAAAATCAAAAAATTCTAAAAAATAAAAAAAAATTCCAAAAAATCAAAAAATAAAAAAAAATCAAAAAATAAAAAAATTCAAAAAAATCAAAAAAATTTTAAAAAATAAAAAAAATTCTAGAAAAATAAAAAAATTCTAAAAAATCAAAAAAATTCCAAAAAATAATAAAAAATCCAAAAAATTCTATAAAATTCCTAAAATCATAAAAAAATCATAAAAAATCAAAACAATTCTAAAATATACAAAAATTTAAAAATATCAAAAAAATAAAAAAATAAAAAAAATTCTAAAAAATAAAAAATAATAAAAAGATCTAAAAAATCAAAAAAAAATTCTAAAAAATCAAAAAATCTAAAAAATAATAAAAAAAATCCAAAAAAATCTATAAAATAAAAAAAATTCTAAAAAATAATAAAAATCCAAAAAAATTCAAAAAATTTCAAAAAATAATAAAAAATCAAAAAAATTCTAAAAAATCAAAAAAAACAAAACAAAGAAATTCTAAGAAGTAAAAAACTCTAAAAAATCCAAAAACTTCTAAAAAAACTAAAAAATCATAACATATTCTAAAAAAATAGAGTTAATTACATAGTTAGTCCCTGTGGTTTGCACAAAATAACATACTTGTGTACTAATAGTTTAAAATCACCTTCTAGGGTATTAACTTTTCACTTTGTAACGTTTGGAGGTATTAACTTCTAGGGTATTAACGTTGTTAGTCCCTGTGTTTTGCACAAAATAACATACTTGGGTACTAATAGAATGTGATTTTAAACCTAAAAACATTTTTTAGATTTTTTTTATTTTTTAGAATTTTTTGGATTTTTATTATTTTTTTTAGATTTTTTAGTATTTTTAATTTTTTTAGAATTTTTTGGAGTTTTTATTATTTTTATGATTTTTTAGATTTTTTTGTATTTTTTTATTCTTATAACTTTTTATAAAAATTTGGATTTTTTAGATTTTTTTGGGTTTATTATTATTTTTTAGAATTTTTTGGTTTTTTAGAATTTTGTGATTTTTTAGAAGTTTTTTTTATTTTTTTATTAATTTTTTGATTTTTTTAGAATTTTTTGGATTTTAATTATTTTTTGGATTTTTTATTATTTTTTTTACTTTTTAGAATTTTTTTGGATTTTAAAGAATTTTTGGATTTTTTAGAATTTTTTGGATTTTTTATTATTTTTTTTTATTTTTTTAGAATTTTTTTGATTTTTTAGAATTTTTTTGATTTTTATGATTTTTTAGAATTTTTTTATTTTTTATTATTTTTTTGATTTTTTTAGAATTTTTTTGATTTTTAGAATTTTTTGATTTTTTATTATTTTTTTGATTTTTTTCTTATTTTTTTGATTTTTTAATTATTTTTTGGATTTTTTAAAATTTTTTGGATTTTTATTATTATTTTTTAGAATTTTCTTTTATTTTTCTGATTTTTTGGAAAATATTTATTATTTTTAAATTTTTTATTATCTTTAAAATTTTTATTATTTGTGAAGCCAACATCTACGAACACTCGAATAGGATGAAAAATCTGCCTGTGATGCTCTTTTTGAGTTATCCATGTACCATGCGTAATACCCATCATAACCCACGAATTATTTTAAATAGATATTATATAACCCATCCTGACCCATCCTTAGTTATTTCTTAACCCATCCTAACCCATTCTTATTTTTAAAATGACCCAAAATAACCCAAAAAACCCAAATGGGTTTTATTTGCCAGGCCTACGTTAATCCACAAGCTCGTGGAATTAAAGTAGGATCATAACAAGTTGGTTATATCCAGAAAATTAGCAATTTGAATCTGTTTAGAATTTTTAGCAAGTCTGTTTATTATGTATTATATATTATAATATATTGCAAGACCCGTGTTATGAATTTACATTGAGATAGTTGGTAATCGGGCAACAAGCTGCGCCGCTACCCCTTTTTGAATAGCAAAACTAAGCCTTTTAAAAACTACGTCCATAAATCTCAGGGTCATAACATTACTATGCACGACCCTTTGAACTCGACTAAGTAGGTCCACAGCCTCTGGTACCAGAAAACCAAAAGTATTAAAAGTTGGGACTGACACAAAACATTTCTTTAGTTAGGATTATTGTCGGCCAATATGTCAAAGTTGGAATTCTTAAAAGCCAATTTTCCTTTACTTTAGTATGTTTAATCATTAGTATTTAATTCCCATTATTTATATACTTTTATTATGTTGATATCTGTAGATGCTTGAAGCAGTTCTTGTTGAACCAAATGTCTATCGGTCTATTTCGTGTGATGGGATCTTTAGGCAGAAATATGATAGTTGCTAATACGTTCGGATCTTTTGCCATGTTGGTTGTCATGGCACTCGGTGGATTTATACTGTCTAGAGGTATATTTTTACCTTGTATTTTTTTTTTTTTTTTATAAAAGGGCCAATTTTATGAAAAAGTGGCCAACTTGGTCTGTTTTCTGTTCTTGGTAACCATCTTTTTAAAAAGCCAAAACCATAGAACTTTAAAAAGCCAAAGAAAACCATAGAACTTTAAAAAAATATATATTTTTTAAGTATTTTACCTAAGATACCAGTTTTTTTTTGAACGGCAAAATCACTTTATATCTATATATAAAGAGCCAGCAAGCCGCTGGAAAGCTTACAAACGGAACAAGAAAAGAAATTACACAAGACTCGAAACATCAAAATCGACCCATTTCTCCCACGTCGTAACTGGAAGATTGGAGCGATGTTTTAACCACAAAAAGGAGTCTTCCTTTATCTGCTCGACAATCTCTTGGACCCGCAGCGATTTTCCTTCGAAAACCTTTTGATTTCTAGCATGCCAAATCCTCCAGAAGGTCGCCTTCATAATAGTATTCACTATCCGCTTCCAAACTTTCGAACCCGGGGCGTAATCCAGAGCTTCAATCAGCTGAGTAACAGAAGAAATATTACTCGGCATCGGGACTCTGACCCACACGAAAATATTCCACCAAATTCCTCTCGCCAGAAGACAATTAACAAAAGCATGATTATTGTCTTCAGTATTGTAGCCGCAACGGTCGCATGTCACGTCTAAAAACGACATCCCTCTATTGCTCAGCTCGACTTTAGTTGGCACTCTCCCCAACCTAGCTCTCCAGGTTAAGAAATTACTTTTAGACGTTGCCCACGCATTCCAGCGAAACTGAGGAGAATTCTGTTCTGAAGAGATTTTCGACATAATGTGGAGTCTGATCTTTTTGACGGAGAAATTGGTTTCAGAATCGTAGGCCCAGTACCATATATCCTTACTGGCTTTTAGATGAAATGACTGTAGCAAACCCATGAGTTCCGAAATCTGCTGCCATTCACTACCTGACCGCGGGTCCCTAGCCCACTTCCAGCCCCACCGATGAGAACCGTCCGCACAATGTCTGACATGCGAGGCCACATTTGCTCTTTTATCAGCAGCTATGCTGTAAATACCCGGGAACCGATCCTTCAAAGGCTCACTGAGCAGCCATCGATCAAGCCAAAAGCTAGTGTTCTGGCCGTTTCCAACCACGACACGGAAATTTTATTCAATGTTTATGTTAAGCTTTAAAAGGGCAGCCTTGATACCACCAATATCCTTCCATAAACCCGGAATGGTTTTCTTAACCGGGATGAAGGTGTTGGCATTTTTATTCGAGTGAATCGCCCGAACAACCGAGGCCCATAGTTGATTTGGCCCTTCCTTGTACCGCCACCACCATTTACAAATCATGGCAGTGTTAAAATCAAAAATCCCTCCGACCCCGACTCCTCCCACAGCCTTCGGTTTTAGAAACTTCTCCCATTTCACCCATCGCATCTTATGTTGCATTCCGGTTCTTCCCCACACAAAGTCGCGTCTTATACCTTCGAGACGTTTTATAATGTTTTTTGGGGCTGGAAATAAAGAAAGAAAATAAGAGGGTAAACTTCCCAGCACAGATTTAGCCAACGTGACTCTACCAGCTAGCGACAAATGCTTTGCTTTCCATCCTGATAATTTTCTTTTGAATTTTTCGACAACCGGCTTCCAAAACTTACTTCTTTTCATATTTGCTCCGATAGGGAGCCCCAGATAATCAAAAGGGAAGGCTGCCTTCTCACAGTCAAGGATATGAGCAAGTCTGCTCACTTCCACGTCATCGACCCCGACCCCAAACAAGTGACATTTTTTATTGTTTACTTTAAGGCCCGAAACGAGAAGCAAACAACGTAGGAATCTTTTAAGGCTAACCGCATTTTTTTCTGACCACTCCCCCATGAAGATCACGTCGTCGGCATAGCAAAGATGAGATAAAACCGGGCCGTCGTTAGGAAGTTTGATTCCGTGGAATAACCCGAGCCTAACTGCCTTGTTGATGAAAAGCACTAACACTTCCATAGCAAGGATAAAAAGGAAAGGAGACATAGGGTCTCCTTGCCTTAGACCCCGTTTATACTGAAATTCCTTTGTCGGGGACCCGTTGACAAGAACCGAACCCCTGCCAGAAGTTAAACAACCTCTGATCCAACTTATCCACTTCTCTGGGAACCCCATACATTCCATAACCTTAAATAGAAATTTCCAGTTTAAGGAATCGTACGCTCTCTGAAAATCCACCTTGAAAATCATCATTTTGCGTTTGCATTTTTTTGCCCAGGCAATCGTCTCGCTTACAATCAAGGGGCTGTCAAGAATGTTCCGACCACCGACAAAAGCCGACTGAGTTTCAGACACAAGGTTGCCCATAACTTCTTTTAAACGACCTGCGAGCACCTTAGTAATAACTTTATACAGGGATCCGACTAGGGAAATTGGCCGGAAGTCGGTACTCACCTGGGGATTTTTAGACTTTGGGATGAGGGCTATAAACGAGGCATTGCACCCGCGGCTTATCTCTCCATTAGAGTGGAAATCGTACATCATTTTCACAAGTGCCGGCTTAAAACTGGACCAGTGTTTTTTAAAGACTTTTATGGTAAAACCATCCGGCCCTGGAGCTTTACCACCGTCACACTCGCGGATAGCATCGAGAATTTCCTCCGAGGAGAAAGGCGCAGTAAGCCTTACACACTGCTCAGCCGATAAACTAGGAAGGCCAAGACCTGAGAACGTCGGTCTTCTCCTCATTGGCTCAGCGAACTGTTTTTTAAAACCTCTCCGGAGTTCTTCCATAACAGCCCGTGGCTCAGTCACCCACAAACCATTGATCAACAACCCATTAATCCTGCTACTAGCTTTATTCAGGTTAGCCACGTGATGAAAAAAAGACGAATTGTCGTCGCCATATTTCATCCATTTGATCCGAGCCTTTTGCTGCCAATCTTTGGATTTTTTAACTTCCATCTCCTTTAATTTTGAAGTGAAGTTCAATCTGATTTTCTTTTCCTCCTCACTGAGCCTAGCGACTTCTGCCATTTTTTCGAGATCGGCTAAAGTCTTCCTCAGGACAATGGCATCTTTTTCTTCTATAACCCTCGATCTTTCCTTCCACTCCTTCAGCTTACTTTTAATTACTCTCAACACATTAGCCAATGCCACGACACCGTTCTCGAGCGTAGATATCTCCCCCACCGCCCTGGTAATGACTCTATTTACCTCTTGCACATCTAGCCAACTATTATAAAACTTGAAGGGAGGTGGGCCGAAATCCGTATTAATACAGGAGAGAAAAATTGGGCAGTGGTCCGAGAGCCCTTTTGGGAGAACGTTCACTTTGGCAAGAGGCCACTTATTCATGTAACCGTCACACACAAGAAACCTATCAAGTTTACTTAATTTAACATCTCGGTGCCCCGAAATACACGTGAAATTACCCCCCGACAATGGGTATTCCAGCCATCCCATAGTGTGTATGAAATCGTTAAATGCTGAGGCAGCCAAAGAATCAAAAATAGAGTTCACTCGTTCCTCTTTGTACCTGACATCGTTAAAGTCTCCGAAGGCTACCCACACGCCTGAAAAACGCGGCTTCAGATTTATTAAATTAGCCCAAAGCAGTCTCCTTCTACCAGGATCATTAGGGGCGTAGACGCATAACAAGTTCAGGACAGTATCCACACCCTTGACACGACCCGTAATAAGAATAAAGTTCTGGTTCTTGACCACGTTATCAACAGAAAAAATCCCGGGGTCCCAAAGACACGCCATACCTCCCGACCGACCGACCGCGTCAACCGTCACCACTTCCATAGGAGACCTATCCCAGAACCTGTTCCAAAACTGGTCCGGAAGACCAGCTTGGTGAGTCTCCTGGATTCCCAAAAATGAAAACCTCCGATCCTTTTTCAATTTTCTAACCCAGTCCGGTTTACCTGACCCGGTTACACCCCTCAAATTAATCGACAAGATATTCATAAGGAAACAATATTCTCCCTTTCCCCTTTAATTAATTTCCTAACCTGGTTGCCAAAATCTCCCAGTTTGATCCCCAAGCTTTCGCCAAACTCTGTAGTCGCCAAAACTTCAGCTTCAAAATCTGGAAGACTCGTGACCTTCTTCTCAACACCTTCGATTTCACCCTGAGCCCTGGAATTCTGGTCTCGACACTCATCACCTTCTTTGTTCGGCCATTTAGCTCTCCTGTGTTCTTCTGCATCCCTAGAAATTAACTCTTCCAAATTAAAAGGGTCAGGGTCCACCTCTTCATTCAGGTCAGGAGTTTTAAATAGGTGGGCCATTGACTTTTTAAATCTAGATTTGTTTTTGGGCCTTAAAGTTACGAAGCTAAGCCCACCTTTGTCACCACCATAATTGCAAAAAGGGGTGGGCCCTTCAGAATTTGGAAAGTCATCACACTCTGAAGACGTGCGTGGGACAGCCACTGGCGTTATTTCAGATTTATTTTTTACACTACTTCCCAGATTACACATGCGCACATCTCCCGACATCTCATTATCACCTTGCATGTTTTCCATGCAAGGCTGTTCAACTTCAACAACGTCGTTTTGTTTTCCACTGTGAATCCCACCCACTTGAGCCACCGGAGACGACTCGCCTGAGACTGACACGTTTCCCGACGACGCTTTCTCCCTTGGATATGAACTATCCCCTTCCGAGTCCAAAGGAAACGAAGGTTTCCACGGAGCATCCACCTCATCCATGATTAGTAGGTACCGGAAAAAAGTCTAACATTGTCAAAAGTTGCCGATATGTGAGCTGTTACCCATGATTTTTAATCAGAATTTATGAAAGTTGGTTACTTTTGTATGCAGTTTGTTGATGACATCACACATTCGGTCCGTTCTATGTTTGTGATTATCTAAACATTATGTTGTCCGTTTGATTACCGGTTGTCGGTTGATGTTATTATCGATCCGATCTGTGTTTCTACAGAATTAGGCTAATAAAATATACATATTGAAAGTAAATCAGTGTTGTAATATTATTGTAGATAGCATCCCTTTAATGTATGCCCAAAATGCGGTTTCAGTCAATGAGTTCTTGGGGGATACTTGGGATAAGGTAAGACTTATATATAGCTGAAAACTCTAATTTTACCCGTTGACCCGTTAACATAAAATATGCTCAATATGAGACATTTTCTCTGACTTATATTTGTATCGGGTGCGCAGGCAGCTGGAAACAATACTAACATCCCTTTGGGAACTATGCTACTGAAAGTCAGAAGTCTGTTTCCGGAAGATTATTGGTATTGGATTGGAGTTGGTGCTTTACTTGGTTACACTATTTTATTCAACGTTCTCTTTACATTATTCCTTACGTATCTTAATCGTAAGTTTTCTCCTTGCTGTAACAATTAGGGATAATATATAGATAGTCAACCCAAATATCATTTTGGTCTTGTTATTTTTGATTCCGGGAGAAAAGCATGCCGAAAAAGTACACGGATAGTTCCTGTGGTTTGCATTTTGTCACACATTTAGTCCCCATCCAACAAATCTAAAGGTCATAGCATGTCCAAGTTAGGGACTAAATGTGTAACAAAGTGAAAAGCACAGGGACCATCCATGTACTTTTGAAAAATCTGGGGACTAAATGCGTTACCAAGTGCAAACCACAGGGACCATCAATGTACTTTTGGAAAGTTAGGGACAAAATCTAAAATTTTGGTAAACCATAGGGACCATCCTTGTACTTTACTCTTAAATTTTTTTAAGTGCCCTTAATTTAAAGCTCCTGTGATTTCTAGAGTTGTTAAATGACAAAAGTGTGCTCAAATATGTTTCAACAATCCGTCTAGAGTTGATTCTTTTGAGTAGATTTTGGGGCATTGTCATTTTACAATTTTTAATTTTTTTATCTTATGGAAACAGCTTAAACAAAACCAAATTAATACTTGATTGGTGTCTAAAGATGTTTTGATAGTTGGGTGCCTTAGTGAAGACTTTTATACACTTGGGTGACCTATGTATATATTATATCTGTTAATCAACTCTTCATATGATTTTGCAAAAGACTATATTTATGTTTTTTTAATATATTACATACAGCTCTTGGAAACCATCAAGCAATTATCCCTCGTGGGACCGTCAAATCTCAGAAGACGAGAAACGGGATTGTCTCTGTTATCATTGAGTTAAAAGATTACTTACAGCGTTCACCTTCATATGCTGGTGTGTAGCATAAATCAATATAATTATATAACTAAATATACATTCTTTCTCAATCGAAGTTGACTAGTCAACTTTAACTGTTTTCTTCACGGTTACTGTAGGTGCCGAAGCCGACAGTCAAAGAGGAATGGTTCTTCCATTTCAGCCTCTCACCATGTCTTTCCGGAACATTAGTTATTACGTCGATGTCCCACGGGTAAGTTAAAATTTTTCAAAAATAATATTTTGAGTAAAATGCAATTTTTGTCCCTGAGGTTTGGCCACTTTTGCGACTCTCGTCCAAAGGTTTGTTTTTTCGCATTTGGATCCAAAAGTTTGAAATCTTGTCATTTTCATTCGACTCCTTAACTCCATCCAATTTTTAACGTCAAGTCAGGGGTATTTCCGCCATTTAATCTTGCCATTTTGATATAACTAAACAAAACAAATAGCTAAAATGACAAAAATACCCTTGACTTAACGTTAAAAAATGGGTGGAGTTAACGAGTCGGATGAAAATGGCAAGATTTCAAACCTTTTGGATCCAAATGCGAAAAACAAACCTTTGTACGAAAGTCACAAAAGTTTCAAACCTCAGGGACGAAAATGGCATTTTACTCTAATATTTTTCGTACTTATCTATCAATCTCAAATAATCTTTGCTCTAGGAGTTGAAGCAACAAGGTCTATCGGTCAACAAATTACAATTATTGGTCAATGTAACGGGAGCTTTTAGGCCGGGTCTCCTTACCGCGTTGGTCGGTGTCAGTGGGGCTGGTAAAACGACTCTTATGGATGTCTTAGCTGGCAGAAAAACCGGCGGCCATATCTCGGGCCAAATTTATGTTTCGGGTTACCTTAAAAACCAAGAAACATTTGCAAGAATTTCTGGTTATTGTGAACAAAACGATGTTCATTCCCCGTGTTTGACCGTTTATGAAGCATTGATGTTTTCCGCTTGGCTTCGCTTACCTTCTGATATTAATGCAGCAACGAAAAGGGTAAGAACTTAGTTAAATTAAGTTATCATTTTTTTGAAAGCTAGTGGGTATCTGCCCGCGCTCCGCAGTGGGGTCGAAACGTAGATAAAAATAAGCAAATTGCGACAGACAAGTCTACGTGAAGATAAAAGAACCATCTTGAGGCAGTATTCAAAAGTCATGGAAAAGTTATCGGTTCAGTCCGTGATGGTATGGTATCGACACTCGTTATGACCATAAAAAAGAATATGTGCGGCGGGTTCGGAATGCAATTGAAATAACCTACTTACGACGGTACATATAGAAAATTTAGAAAAACATTACGTTGAGAAAGAAACTAAAAAGAAACGACTACAAATAAGTAAAAGGAAAAATTAAAAATTCTGGGTCTAAATTGTAATTACAATAAAATGTAAAGGGAAAAAACTAAAAGTTGAGAGTCTAAATAATAATTATAATAAACTGTAAGGGTAAATAATGAAAAAAAACCTTATTAAAGTTGAGGGGCTAAACATGTCATTATTAAAAGTTGACAAAATAGTTTTTTAGTATATATAATAATAGTGATTATGCGATAATTCACAATCACATAATCAGATTATCAGTTCCAAAACACATTTTTTTTAAAAAAAATTGACAATATAAATTTCAGGACTTTGTAGAAGAGGTTATGGAACTTGTGGAACTAAATCCACTCAAGGGAGCCCTAGTTGGTCTACCTGGAATTGACGGATTATCAACTGAACAAAGAAAAAGATTAACAATTGCAGTTGAGTTGGTTGCAAACCCCTCTATTGTATTTATGGATGAACCTACTTCGGGACTTGATGCACGAGCCGCTGCCATTGTTATGAGAACGGTTAGAAATATAGTCAACACAGGCCGGACCATTGTTTGCACAATCCATCAGCCCAGCATTGATATCTTTGAATCATTTGATGAGGTAGCATTTTCGACCTATTTAACTATTATGACTTGATTTGTGTTTATTTTTTTCATTCGTAACGGGTCAACTGCCTTGAAACAAATAGCTTTTACTGATGAAACGTGGCGGGAAGCTCATTTATGCTGGTCCCTTAGGCACTGGGTCCCACAAACTGATACAATATTTTGAGGTTTGTGTTTCTTCATAACAATTATATTATCTATGTTCAAAATGTAATAATTATATACCTCCTTTGGTGTGCTTAAATATTGAGTTATTTATAGGCGGTAAAAGGAGTACCTAAGATCCGACCTGGATATAACCCGGCTGCTTGGATTCTCGAGGTTACTTCAGCAACAGAAGAAAACCGTCTTGGTGTCGATTTTGCTGAAATTTACCGTGAATCATATCTATATTTGTAAGCTAATATTTAAGTTAGTACTTTCTATTTGTAATGGATTTAAATCTTTAATAATTTGTTATGTTTTTGTTTTTGTAGGCAAAACCAAGAATTAGCAGAGAACTTAAGCAAACCGGATAGGAATTCAAAATTCTTGAGTTTTCCAACCAAATATTCCCAGACATTTTTCGGTCAATTTCTTGCATGCCTTTGGAAGCAAAATCTGTCCTACTGGCGGAACCCGCAATATACAGCTGTTCGGTTTTTCTACACAGTTATCATATCGTTGATGTTTGGGACAATGTGCTGGAAATTCGGTGATAAAAGGTGAACATTTTTAATATAATCTGAGTATTTTGATCTAGGGATAGTTGCATAAAAAGGCATCCATCTTTAGTTTTTTTGCTGATGTGGATAGTTTTTCGCTGACATGGATGATGATGTGGACATATGTAGTGAAAAAAAAGTTTTTTTTTGCTGACTTGGACATTAATTTTTTCCACCTCATATGTACACATCAGCGAAAAACTAACTGGGTTAAGTTTTTTTTTTTTTTTTTTTTAACGGAGGTCCATTGAGAAAAATTAGTTAGAAAGTAGGGACTAGTGGTTATAATATTCGCAATTGAGATTATTGGCCAACTGAGAAAATGTGGGATTATTAAAATTCAATTTGCCACTTTTTAAAATATTTATAGTAATCAGACCATGTTAGTGGTAAAAAAGTGATGACTTGGCAGTAAGTTTTGACCTTGCTGACTTTGCTGATGAATCAAATAATTCGTAACTTTTTCAGGGAAACACAGCAGGATATTTTTAATGCAATGGGATCAATGTATGCTGCAGTTTTATTTATTGGAATTACTAACGCCGCTTCAGTCCAACCAGTGGTTTACGTTGAAAGGTCTGTTTCATACAGAGAAAGAGCAGCAGGGATGTATTCTGCTTTACCATTTGCATTTGCACAGGTACATTCTGCTTAAATGTTTGCACTATTAAAACATATATTCTTAACATAATTTATTTTTTACTTTTTGCAGGTTGCAATAGAGTTCCCTTATGTGTATGTGCAATCGCTTGTGTACAGCCTTATTTTCTACTTTTTAGCTTCATTTGAACTGAGTTTTTTGAAATTATTTTGGTACATATATTTTATGTACTTCACATTACTATACTTTACCTTCTTTGGAATGATGACAATTGCTGTTACACCCAACCATAATATCGCTGCTATCGTTGCTGCTCCTTTTTACATGTTATGGAACCTTTTCAGCGGATTTATGATCGCTCGCATGGTAACTAAAGTTTTATTATTAATTTTGTTATTCTTTGTGTATTTTATACAAGAGTTAAATGTCATTTTAGACCTTGTGGTTTGGGTCATTTTGCCAATTTAGTCCAAAGGTTTCATTTTTCTCCTGTGGGTCCAAAAAGGTTTCACCATTGCCATTTTAGTCCACTGGGTTAACTTCATCAATTTTTTCTGTTAACCAGAAGGGTAATTCGGTCATTTTATATATAATTTTGTTAACTAGAAAGACAATTCCGCCATATAAAATGACCGAATCGCCCTTCTCGTTAACAGGAATAATGGATGAAGTTAACCCAGTGGACTAAAATGGCAACAGTGAACCTTTTTGGACCCACAAACAAAAAATGAAACGTTTGGACTAAACTGACAAAATGACTCAAACCACAGGGACTAAAATGGCATTTAACTCTAAAATAAAGAAAGGTTCATTTTTGTCAATGTTGATCAACAGAGGCTTCCTATATGGTGGAGATGGTATTATTGGGCGAATCCAGTATCATGGAGTTTGTACGGGCTGCTGACGTCACAATATGGAGATGTGAATGAACCCTTAAAGCTTGCTGATGGTTTGCATTCAGTTCCGTTACGACAGTTTCTTAAAGACGAATTGGGGTACCGCCACGAATTTTTGGGTGTTGCCGCCACTGCAGTGGTGGGTTTCTGTCTATTGTTTGCAGTGACATTTGCATTTACTATGAAATCCTTCAACTTCCAAAGGAGATGAAGATGTGTAAATTGTAATGCCTCTAAAAACTAGTTGACAGGGCGTCGGGAATCCTCCAACAAGTGTTTGTTTTGTGTTGTTTGCAGATTAAATAATGTGGTTTTGTTTTGATATAGTCACACACTGAGGGTGTACAAGGCAGCAAATATAGAAATAAATAGAAAATATTTAGGTTTTTGTAATTTGAACAAAGTCATGTAGGTGACAAATATGTACAATGGATATTCAATTTCCTTTTTAGTTTGAACAAATCTTGTCAATGATACTAAACATTGTTTAGTTTGTATAATCTCAGTGATATACATACATATATATATATATATATATATACACACACACACACACATGCACACATCCCTTTCAAAGAAATATATCCTTGGGATGTTATATATCTCTATGACTATTTTAGTAATAGATCATTTGTATATCCTCTTAAATGCATTTTCTACCTTTTCTTAGGTAGTGTTTGTTTCATGGGTTGTAATGAAATTGGAATGGGAATTCACGCAGAAATTGAAATTTGATTTGTAATTTAGGTGTGTTTGTTTTGCCAAATGGAATGAAATTTGGTTGGAATTAGAATGTAGATTCCCTTCCTTATGTTCTTCAATTCTAATTCATTTTCTTGTTAAACCAACAAAATAAGAAGTGAAATCAACATTCCAATTCCCTCAAGATTCCATTCCATTCCGTGAAACGAACACTACCTTAAGGTAGTCATGTATCTTTGGAATCTCTAGCAAACTGCACTTCTATGTGTGCTTTAAAAAATATTTAAAACTCTAATCTGACTAGTTGTAGCAAACAACTCCCAGGAAACAGTGACAGACGTACCATATGCTGGACGCGTACTATATGCCCAAGCCAGTGTAGGGTACGTCGGCTACACATCTGGCCCAATGTTTTGCTCAGCGTAAACCAAACGTAGCTCAGAAGGTTATCTTCTGAGCGTAGGATCCCCTTGTGCAGGGTATAAGGCTGTAAACGAACCGAACGTTCAGCGAACAGTTCATGAACCGTTCGGCTGGAAGTTCGTTTACGTTCGTTCGTTTAGTTAATTGAACCCTACCTCCACCTTTCTTTCTTATTATTCACATCGAAAAATACAATTGAACTTCGTTGATTTTATCTGTGTTCATTTGTGTTCGTGAACCGTTCATGAACACGTTCATTTCCTTAACGAACGAACACGGACAAAAAATCCCGTTCGGTAAGTGTTCATGAACCGTTCGTGAACACATAATATTCTTAACGAACGAACACGAACAAGGCCTTGTTCGTGTTCGTTCGGTTCGTTTACAGCCCTAGCAGGGTATGCTACGCTGGTTGGCGACTTGGCGTAGCCTATACCCCCATCAACCCCATCCTTTAAATTCTAGGTAAAACACCTTGTTTGACCCATAAAACTTCGTTTGAACTTCTAACCAGCATTTCTCAATCTTTAAGTTAGTTTCATGTGCACACTTCATCTCAAGTATGAAAAACAAATAAATTAATAAATAATTTTACATACTTCCCTTGAATCCATACATGTATACAAATATCGCATTGCTTATCACAAAATCAATTAATGCACCATCCAACATACTTTCATAATTCAAATACATCTTTTAACCCATTAATCAAGGTGTCTAGTTTAAGATATGATGCTTGTATATCTAGCTCATCTCCTTATGCTTTCAACATTTATCCATGTTAAAAAAAAGACACTTTAAAAGGGTTTATCCATCTTTAGTAGTGGTGGCAAAGTGGGCAAGTTGGATGGGTTTAGGTAATGGGTCAAGATGGGTTTGGGTTAGGATGGGTATAGGTCAGGACGGGTGTTTAAAAAAAAAGGTTGGATGGGTAATGGGTCAAGATGGGTTTGGGTCAGGATGGGTATAGGTCAAGATGGGTATTTTAAAAAAATTACAAAAAATAAAAAAAAATTCTAAAAAATAAAAAAAAAATTCTAAAAAAAAAAAAAAAAGTTATAAAATCCAAAAATTCCTAAAAAATTCTTAAAAATCAATAAAATCTAAAAAATCAAAAAAATTATAAAAAATCAAAAAAAATTCTAAAAAATCAAAAAAAAAATCTAAAAAATTCTAAAAAATAAAAAAAAAATTATAAAAAAATAAAAAAAATCCAAAAAATTCTATAAAAAAAAACCCTCTAAAAATCAAAAAATTCTAAAAAATCAAAAAATTCTAAAAAATAAAAAAAAGTTGCAATATTTTTCCATTTTTGGTTCAAGAAATAGAACAGAGAGAGGTAAATAAAGAGCATAGAATGTACAAACCTTGCAGCTGGAGGTACAATTGGTGCAAGAAAAGTCAGAATTTTTATCTTGAAAAGCAAATGTATGGGAGTGAAGATTGGAGATGGGTTCAGGTTTCTTGATTAAGTTAACAGAAACTTCACTCTTTACTTCCACACATAATAATAATCCAACAATGAATATACAAATAACCAATGAGTATTTGTAAATTTGAGCAGAGTAGCCATTAGAGACTAGAGAGTGGTGTGAGGTCATGAAATACGCAGATGCATGGCTGTAGACTGATTAGATATAGTTACCTAACAGAAAGTGAGAACTCCACAGAAGCTTGAATAAATAAAAATCCAAATTACACAAAGAGGTACTAGAATCAACCACATCATATTCTCAGTTGGTGGACTAATTGGCCTGACATGTTAATAAGCTACTGTCAAGCATTAATCTTTGACACTGACACTAAAACATATATTATTTTTGTCAAGATTCGTTTTCACCTGAACCAAAATGGCCCTTTTTTCAAAGCCACATGTTTGACCCGAACCAAAACGGCCCTTTTTAAAGCGACCCATTCTGACCCAAACACATCCTAACCCGAAGCAAAATGACCATTTTTTCAAAGCGACCCGTTCTAACCGGAACCCATGAACGTCCCATAAACAATTTGTTTAAAGTTCGGCCAATTTTCAAAACTCGTATCGTGTTTCGCCGGTAGTTTAGAAACAATACTTAAAGATATTCATCTAGTTTAGAAACAACACTTCTTTTTAAACCGAAGTCATATTTAAAACAAAGTAACGAACAAAGCTTACATCTAAGTGAGAGAACCCAGACGTCCTACGTGCTTTTGAGGGGAGCGCCCATCCTGACCTGCTGTTTGATTTTGTGTCGCCCATCCTGACCCATCCGCCTTTTTTACATTATTTACTTATGCCCATCCTGACCTACCAACACTTTATTGCTGGCCCAAAAGAATCCAAACTCTAAAATTAAATACCCATCTTGACCCAAAATTTGTTAATGGGTTTGTGTTGCCAAGCCTAATCATAAGTACAGACATTACAGTTCAGAGTTCAGACTTTGCATCGTACATCTAGTCTATATCATAAGTTCAGGCATTTCATTGAACTGGTCTACATCAACAGTTAAAGCATTTCATTGAACACCATTCAGGCAATTCATCGAACACCTGGTCTACATCAACAGTTTAGGCATTTCATCGAAAACAGTTCAAGCATTTCATCGAACACCTAATCTACATCCTAAGAAGATAACCAAAATGCCGTTAATTTTTACTCCTATACCACCAAATACTGCTACTTTACTTCAATACCACAACGCATATATATATAAATAAAAGTTGTCTATCAGAAACCATAACCATGGTAGAGCCCATATGGTACACAACGTCCGATTTAGGTGAATATCTTCGATTTGACAACACAACGTCAGGTGAATTGTTTCGAAAGCTTTGTGTAGCAGATAAAACGTTTACGATGACTATGTAGAATCGAACAAAATCACATAAATCAAAGATTAAAGAGAGAAATTGAAGATGAAAAGGATGACATTTGTAATGATCTAACAACCTAACAAGACGGTTATGAAGAGATCTGAGTAGTGGTGTTCTTGAGTTCTGATCTTTGAGTATGGTGGTTATATGGAGGATGAATGTTTGTTCAATACGAACAATAGTGTTCTGAGTAGTGGTGTTCTTGAGTTCTGATGTTTGAGTTTTGGATTTGGAAAACCCAATTTATGTTTTAAGGAATTACCCATCCTGACCTATCTTGCATTTCCCTATGGCCCATCCTGACCTATTTAATTTTTAGTTCATTTTTTATTTACCCATTTCAACCCCCTTACATATAGTTGTCAACCCAAAACAACCCATAACTTCTTTTTTAAAAGTCCAAATCAACCCAAATTCATACTTTTGGGTCAAAATTGCCAGGTCTAATCTTTAGCATGGATAATATGAAGACTTTTTGGCTAAATTGTGGTTTGCCCAAGCAAGGGGCCCAACTCAGTAACTAATTGGGTTTAAACAAGTAACAAGTTGATGACTCTTTGGGACCAAATTTGACACGTTGGTAAATTGGTCAAGTTTCTTAATTATGTTAAAACTAGAAGATTGCCCGCGTGATGCGACGGGAAACACAGACACTATCATTGTGTGTATGGTTCGGTCGGTTCGTAATCAAAGCCAAAATTAAAAATATCGGTTAGTCTATTTTATTAAACATTTGATTTTCGGTTAATCAGTTCGGTTTATTTGCTTAGATTAATAAAATATTAAAAAGGTATATATTATTTTAAATTAAAAATTACAGGTTCCTTTGGTAAGCTCTATATTATATATAATAATATAGGGTAAAGATCAAATAGAAAGTTAATTTTCGCTAGGAAGGATAGGAAGCCATAGGATTATGACATGTGGCAAATTTTAAAATAAAGAGAAAGGGTATTTTAGTCAATCCAACTCCTTCTTCTTCCTTTTTCAAAACCCAGTAAATTCAAAAACCCATCATTTTCAAAACCCACCATCTTCAACTATTTCTTCACTTTCTATCTCAATAATCACTACATTATAGTGCGATTTTCATCACAAATCAATGATTAAGAACCCGATCAACGTGTTCTTCAGCTTTTTTTGAAGAAAACCCAGTTTAATTTCATAAAAAAATCTCGTTTTTTCGGTGATTTTGGAGATAATCACTCGATTCGAGCGTTGATAAGTGTTTCTATCATTCAAATTTCGTCAATTGATGAAGAAATCGGCTTCGATCCATGTAAGAAATTCTTTAATTTCATTTTCATGATCTGGGTTTTTGATTTAGTCATTGCGTTTTACGATCTTTGCTGGGGTCCGGGGGCGGCAGCCCCTGGCGGGGTCCAAGGGGCAGAGCCCCTGGCTGGGGTTGAGCTGCCAGGTCAGCTCGGAAAATTTTTTTTTTCTATTAAATTGCTGTACTAAAAACGCATCAGAAAAATTAAATTTCCATAAATTGGCTCATTTCGAAGACAGTAATTCGTAGACAATTCAGACAGTTCACAGTGACAGACAGTTTTATGTGTCCATTGCGTTTTAGAAATAAGACAGTTCACAGTGACAGACAGTTAACAGTGACAGACAGCTATTGCGTTTTAGAAAAAAACACATTTTTAAGTGTTTTTAGTCATTGTGTTTTAGGTAAAACACATTTTTTAGGTGTTTTCAGTCCATTGCGTTTTAGAATGAGTCATTTTTAAGTGTTTTCTGGCCATTGCGTTTTACATATAAGACATTTCTTTGTGTTTTTGGTGCATTGCGTTTTAGGTAAAACACTTTTTTATGTGTTTTCAGTCCATTGCGTTTTAGAAAACAGACATTTTAAGTGTATTCTGGCTATTGCGTTTTACAAATAAGTCATTTCTTTGTGTTTTTGGTGCATTGCGTTTTAGGTAAAACACATTTTTATGTGTTTTCTGGCCATTGCGTTTTACAAATAAGTCATTTCTTTGTGTTTTTGGTGCATTGCGTTTTAGAAAAATGTCATTTTTAGGGTTTTTTTTTCATTGCGTTTTACGTAACTGGTGGTTTTTCTATTGCGTTTTACGCAACTGGGTTTTAAATTTTTTTTTTTAAAATATTGCAATAGTATACTCGTTTTAAAGATAAAAAAACGCTCGTTTTTTTGGTGCAATTTTTATAAAAAAATAATGTCGTATGAAAGAGTTATTAACGTTTAAAAAATGGGGGGGAATTGGAGGAGAGAGAAACTAGTGGCTTGGATTGACTAGAATGCCCTTGAACAAACTCACGCGCCTCTTTTATTCATTTCAATTTGCCTGATTTAATCTTAGCCCTTGATTAACTTAATGGATGGTCAAGATCACTTCCTATCCTTCCTAGCCAAATAAACTTCCTATTGTATCTCCACCCTAATAATATAATAGCAGGTAATTTCTTTTTGTTCCTGTACACAATTCAATTAATATGCGAAAGAAATAAGATTAAATAATTAAAAATGATAAAAACCGCATTATTGGAAATTCTAACATGTAAAATTCAAAAGCAGTATTACTTTAAAAAATTAATGGAAAAAGAACAATGCTTTTAGAAAGGAAATATGTCGTTTGGTTAAAATCCAATACTTGCTAACGCTTTTAACAACATATAGTACAAGAGGATAAGAAACACATCACATGCTAACGCTTTAACTACGCACTACATGTGAAAAATAAACAGTTGTTGAATTGCCTTTTCATTTTCTTCACTTTCTTGCTTTGTTCTTGGATCACCATCGATCTTTGAAGGGCATAGAGAAACTTTTGATTACAGTATTTTGAAATAGTAATCATGGCAGATGCGGCTGTTGCGGCCCTTGTGAAGGAGGTGGTGCGGATACTGGGTTCTGTAGCTAACCAAGAGCTTGCTCTACTCAGGGGACTTGAAGGCGATATTTCGAGTCTCAAGAATGATTTCGAGCAGATCCAAGCTGTTCTTCAAGATGCAGAAGAGAAACAAGTCAAGAATAACACTGTAAAGGTATGGCTTAAGCACCTCAGATCTGTCTCCTTGGAGGCAGAAAATGTGCTGGACGAGATCTCAACTGAAGCGTTGCTACAAAGCCTATACAAAAAAAGAATCAAATACAGGGTAAAAGCCTTCTTCTCTCCCGATCATAATAAATTTATGTCCCGTCTTAGGATTGCTCACAAAGTTAAAGACATAAGAAAGAAACTTGATGACATTGCATTTAAGAGATTTGAGTTAGGTTTGATCCCTTCAGATGCTATAAGTGATGTAGATGATATGGGAGTTGAAAATGAGATGCCGAATAGGGAAACTAGCTCGCTTATACATGATTCTTCAATCATCTTTGGAAGAGATGAAGAGATGGAGATGGTGACTAAAGCGATATGTGACCAAGATGTCGGAAAATGTGACAATGGTGAGGTTCCGGTGTATTCTATATGGGGTATGGGAGGTTTGGGAAAGACCACTTTAGCTCAGCTAGTTTATAACCATGAAAGGGTGAAGCAATGTTTCGAGTTAAAATGCTGGATCTATGTTTCTGAAAAGTTCCAGGTTATGGAGATAATGAAAAAAATCATTGAGTCCGTAGATAATCGTGGGTGTACACTTACATTGCTAGATAAGTTGCAAGAGTCCCTTCAAAGCAGGTTAGGGGGGAAGAAATTTTTGGTTGTACTAGATGACGTTTGGGTTGAAGATGATGAAAATGAAAAGAGCATGTGGGAGGAGCTAAGAAAAACATTAAGGTGTGGGGCAGATGGGAGTATTGTTGTGATGACAACACGATCCCAGGCATCTAGTCAAATGTTTAGTAAGGTTCCCAAGTTACAACATAAACTGGGATGTTTATCAGGAGATGACTCGTGGTTACTATTCAAGAAGTATGCATTTGCACAGGGAAGAGAGAGGAACATAAGTGAACTAGAGCCTATTGGAAGAGAGATAGTTGAGAAATGTAAAGGACTACCTCTAGCAATGAAGACCTTGGGTAGCTTAATGTGGTCGAAAAGTAGTACAAGCGATTGGCAACATGTGAAAGACAACAACTTATGGGATTTGGATGAAGTTAAAGTCGTGCCCGCTATTTTGAAGTTAAGCTATGATAAACTGCTTCCACATTTAAAAAGATGTTTTGCTTATTGTTGTTTGTTTCCTAAAGGTTGGGAATTGGAAAAGGATATACTAGTTTCATTGTGGGCGGCAAATGGTTTCATTCCACCTAAAGGAGGGAAAGACTTGTATATGCTTGGGAAAGAAATTCTTAATTGCCTTGTTTGGAGGTCATTCTTGCAGGTTGTTAAGTACGAAAAATATGGGGATGGTATTTATAGATATAAAATGCATGATCTGATGCATGACATGGCACATGATGTGATGGGACATGATTCTTTAGTTATAGAGCGTGCAAGTAACAAGGTTGAAATACCAAATGGGGTGCTTCATTTGAGGATTTAGGAAAGTTAACATCGTTAAGGTCAATATTCATGTTCAGGGAAGAGTATGAATGTAGCAAAATTTTCAAGCAAGCTTATCTAAGGGTATTATTACACATGGCCGATTTTGGGTTAAGGACATTCCCTGAATCATTTTGCAAACTCAAACATCTAAAATACTTGTATTTACGAAATACAAGTATAGAAGTTTTACCCGAGTCGATTATGTATCTCCAAAACTTGGAATACTTGAACTTATCAGGTTCGAGTATAAAAGTTTTACCTAAGTCAATTATGTATCTCCAAAACTTGCAATACTTGAATCTATCACACTCAAAAATAGAATTTTTGCCTGAGGGGATTATTTATCTCCAAAAGTTGCAAATGCTATATTTGGGTTGTTGTCTTTCACTGCGTAAGTTGCCTGATGGCCTGAAATATATGAGAAATCTTCATTGTTTAGACATCAATTATGTTTCACTCACACATTTTCCAGTAGGAATCAAAGAATTAACCAGTTTGCGAACGCTTTCAAACTTTCCTGTTGGTAAAGGGTATGAGGCCAAAATAGGGGAATTGGGGGATTTAAATCTACTTGAGGGCAGGTTGATGTTAGACAGGCTTGAGAATGTTGGAAGTTTAGGAGAAGCCAAGAGTGCCAAACTTCAATGCAAAAGAAATTTGTTGGATTTGGTGTTGTCTTGGTCTAGAAATATGCAACCAGAAGAGCGTGTAGATGAAGAGGTTCTGGAGGGACTAGAACCAAATCCGAGTCTCAAGAAATTGTTAATATATGGTTACATGGGAATGATTATTTCTCCCAGTTGGTTGGTGAATTTAAAAAATTTGCTTGAAATTGAAATGTATGGGTGTACTCACTGTGAGCATATTCCATCACTTGGGAGATTACCCAATCTTAGGGTCATTAAGTTGCGTCACATGGAATCTTTTAAGTGTTTCCTTGATGACGACACAAACATATTTGGAGACACCACCAATATGTTTCTTTCTGTCGAAGAATTACACATTTTTAATTGTCCGAGTTTGGTTTCCTTACCAAGCAACCTTCCAAAACTCAAGGTTTTATACTTAGAGCAGTGCGATGCTTTAGTTTCTCTTCCGGATGAGATTAAGAGTTTCAAGCATTTGAAAGAACTTACTATATTGAACTGTGAACAATTAAGGAAAAGGTATAAAAGGGATACCGGTATAGAATGGCCCAAAATTTCTCACATTCCCAGCGTCTTTATTTGGTAACCTTATTTAGCAACTTCTCATTATTTGTGAGAGAGTTGCTACTGTAGTGGATTGTACATGCTTCCCAAGCATGATGTACAACTCTTTCAAGCTGCCTCTATGTTTACATTGCCACGTGTTGCCACCTAGCATTTGTTTTCATAAACCCACACACGTGAAAGCAGGACGCCGACCCACCACCATCACCATGACCGTCGTCATCACGGGCGTCATCAGCCTACCGCTACTGATTCTTTGTAATATCCGTATCGGAACCGCCAACAGGTAGTTCGTCTGCCCTTATTTATGATTCAACCTATTTTTAATTTCAATTTTTTTATTAATAACAACTGTGAATTTGATTTTTCGCTGTTAGTTATCACTGTTCATTTTTTATTTCTTTCCTTCCTGTTAATTCTTCTTTTCTAATACCAATGGGGTGGTGGTCCATTAGCAAAGACAAAACCTTTAAATTAAACACCTAGGTTCGGAAAGGGAAGGTCTTGGGTTCAAGTCCCACAGACGACAGGGGATTAAATGAATTAGCGGTTCAAAAAAAAAAATCTTCTTTTCTAATATCTTTATTAGTTGTTACACATAGGGTTTTGACTGTTTATTTACCTTTTTGACTTCCAATTTAAACTGTTATAATTCTCCGGGTTGCTTAAAATCATGTTAAATGTTTACTTTTCACTTAAATACTGTTTTTGTACAACTCTTGATGTAGGTATTGGTTTTTTTTGGGGGTCTTTGAAAACTGCAGCTTCATTGACGGTTGAAATGACTAATCAAGTTAGTATATAACTCTTAGCATACACAGTTCTATCTTCCGTGTACCGTATATTTAGTCATTAATTAGCTTACATATTATGCTTATTTTATGTGTTTTTAGGAAAATAAACAGAGATTTGTGTAATCAAAGTCAATGCAAAGGTTACAACTCACTGCTTTCAGTTGCGTCAAAATTCTTCGAGTTGGAACGACGTATTTTAGAAGCCGTCTATGGTGGTATGATTTTTTTTGGTTCCGAAAATGGTTACCGTTTAATATCTTTGGATAACTTTATTTATTAACTAAGATCATGTTGAACTAAGGTGGGACGTTTTTTTTTTAAATTTAAAAAAAACGCCGAATCACACCCCTATCCCATTACATACCGGCGTGATCGGGCGTTTTTGGGGAAAAAAATTCGATTGGCGTGATTTGAAAAACGCCGGAACTCTATTTCTTTGCCCAATTGAACCTTGCCATGTGTGTAACTGCCATTTTCGTTCCTGTGGTTTGGTCACTTTGGCCATTTCAGTCCATTTTTCAAAAATGCGCCATTTTCGTCCCCCACGTTCTGGAAAGGTGCCATTTCAGTCCAAAAATGGAAGAGTTAACTGCCATTTTCGTCCCTGTGGTTTGGTCACTTTGGCCAAAAAATGGCGCATTTTTGGACTGAAATGACACCTTTCCAGAACGTGGGGGACGAAAATGGCGCATTTTTGAAAAATGGACTGAAATGGCCAAAGTGACCAAACCACAGGGACGAAAATGGCAGTTAACTCTTAGTTTTAATTAAAAAAACAAAAGAAATTAGTTTTAGTTAGTTTTAATTAGAAGGTGGTTTAAAAGGAAGAAGAAGAAGCTTTTTCATTTTAGTCCCTGCATTTTGATTATATTTAAAAAAAGATTTAAACTTCAAAAGTCTTTAAAAATGATTTTGCATTTCAGTCCCTAAAGTTTTAATTAGTTTTGCATTTCAGTCCCTAAAGTTTTAATTAGTTTTTTGAGTTAATAGCCAAAATGGTCCCTGAGGTTTGCTCACTTTTGCCACTTTAGTCCAAAACCCAAATTTTTTAAATCTGGGTCCCCGAGGTTTGCATTTTTTTGCCATTTTAGTCCAAAAATGAAATCTGGTCAGATTTCTCAAAAAAACCTCAAGTTTTGTCCTTTTGCACAGGGGTAAAATGGTCATTTTCATTTTATTATAACTAATTATTAATTAAAAATAATAAACCTACCACCACCTCTCTCTCTCCCTCTACTCCTTTCTGCCGCCACCACCGCCACCACCGCTCTCTCTCTCCCTCTACTCTCTGCCGCCACCACTGCCACCACCGCCACCTCCTCATGCCGGCGACACTAACATTCCTCCGTATCCCCCTCTCTTTCTCTCTCTCTCTCTAATTTCATCACCACCACCACCCAATTTCATCACCACCACCATCTCTCTGTCTCCCTCCTTCACCCACCACCTCCAACAACACACCACCACAACCACCTTCAAACCTGCAACAACCCTAATCACCAACCACCTGCAAACCGATTCAACCCACCACCCCTACTTAAAACCCTAATCCCAAGAACCTGCAAACCACCACTATTAAACCCACCACCCGATCCACCATCACAATCCCCCCACCGTCTCCACCATCACCACCCTCACTGAAACCCTAATCCCAAACAACCTGCAAACAACCCTAATCACCAACCACATGCTTTGCAATTCAGCCTTGCCATAAATCAGCAACCAACACAAAACCTGATGTCTTGACGGTGGTGCCGACGGCGGCAGATGGTGGAGACGATGGCGGTGGTGGATCTGAAGCAAAGCCAATTGAGATTGTCAAGATAACAAACCACAATTCATCGATTTCAAATTTTGATGCTGATTTAAAGTCGGATTTCAAGAGAGAGAGACATGTGGCGGTGGTGAGATTGAGAGAAGAGAGAGAGACGGTGGTGTTGATGATGATGATGATCTTGACGGTGGTGAGATTGAGAGAAGAGAGAGACGATGGTGTTGGCGATGATGATGATGATGGTCTTGACGGTGGCGTCGATGGTGGCGGTGGTGGTAGTTTAGAGAGAGAGAGAGAGAGAGAGCAGTGACATGTTGAGAGAGAGAGATATGTCTGTGTATTTATTTGTGTGGGTGTATATATATATATTATATATAATTGATTTTTTTAATATAAATTACTTTATAATAATCCAAAATGACAATTTTGCCCTTAGGAGAAATGAGGAAAAGGACAAAAATCAGTAAGAAATTTTGACAAAATTTGACTTTTTTGAAATTTGGACTAAAATGGCAAAAAAATGCAAACCTCAGGGACCCAGATTTAAAAAATTTGGGTTTTGGACTAAAGTGGCAAAAGTGAGCAAACCTCAGGGACCATTTTGGCTATTAACTCTAGTTTTTTTTTACTTTTGAATAGGTTCTTTTATTTCTAGTATTGTATTTTTTTTAAATTAATAAAGTATTTTAAGTTTTTAATTAAAAAAAATAATTGGAAGGGGCGTTATTGGGCATTATTCCCACTATGGCACTTTTGCAATAACGCCCAATAATGCCCCCATGCTGACTGGACTGCCACATGGCAGAAAACTCCCCATGGTGGGGGCATTATTGAGCTAACCACTACGCATGGTCTAATAAGGAAAAGTTATCCAAAGACCGTCCTCGCAAGTCGCATCCCACCTTTAGAATTTGAGGCTAGTTTGAAAAAAAAAAACACAATTTGGGTTACTGATTTCTTGAATTGGTTCTTTGATTATAAACAGAAAGATATTCAAGATTTGTTGAGTTCCTCATCTTCTTAAGATAAAAGGTGTATTTTCTTGACCGAATAATTACGATTTTTAAGCGATTAAATTTATTAGGTTAGTCTTTTTCGGCATATGTATGTTTCAGGTTGTGAATCTGATTAATTTCTTGCAGCAGAGAGATAATAAGCAAATGGGGATATGCACTTGAAGAATGTTGTAGCTATGGTGGTTTTGGTGTATGTTTTAGCGAATGTTTGATTTTGAAGTTTTTATTGTATTTGTGGTTGTGGTTGGGTTTGTGGTTTGTAGTTGACAATATAGAAAATTGCTCATCTTACTTTTGTAATAAGAAGCTATAGCATATCAATTTTCATATCATTTTGCTATAGTATTTGAAAAGCTTCACTTATGGCTATCATTCAACTTCCGAAAAGTCTCGACTTTCTCCTCCTTATGGACATGAGATCCGATGTGAAGCAATGGGGTATATTACAAGTTATATCTACAAGGTAACATTCTTTTTCTCCTTGAGTGCATGCAAAGGCATAAAAATGATTAATACCATCTCTTTTTGTTTAAAAATCAACAAAGAATAAAGAGGTAAGCTTTGATTTAAATTATTTTACTTATTTTTCTTTGTGGCGCAATTTCCTTAATTCAACTCATTTATAGTATCAAATCCAGCGGGTGTTCGCCTTTTCAATTAAAGACTTGTTGGATCTGCACAACTATTGTGGTTTGGGGGCCGGGGGTAAAGGAGAGGGAGGTGTTTCATGTTATTATTATTGTCATCACCATCTCCTGTTGGTGAATCTGAAAAGCGTGGAATGAATTTATATTCTCTAACAACGAGATGAGCATTGAAGACATTATTGCGGACGTGAAGACACTCGGGTTCCTTTGGTACAAGAATCAGTCTAAAAACAAAGCGATGTTGTCATGGCCTAATTGGTGTACTTTCAGGCTGATGTAATTTTTTTTACTGCTGATGTCCCTTTTTTCTTTGGGGTAGTGGTCTCTGTTGTTGCTCTGTATTTGTTAATAAAAGTTATCTTCAAAATAAGAGTTAAATCTCATTTTAGTCTTTGTGGTTTGCACCATTTTTGCAGTTTAGTCCAATGAGTAATTAAGTAACGAGTACAATGGTTAGTTGAAATGTGAGATATCTTGACGAGACTTGTCTATTATAGGAGACGTTTAATATTAATAATAAAATATATTATTTTTCAACTTACTCCGTATTTAATGAAACTTAAGTTAAAACGTAGATAAAAATATGCTCACTTATACAGATCCCCCTCTCCCTCTACCCCTCTCTCTTCCCTCTTTCTACATCTCTCTCTCCCCCCCTCTCTCCACCACCAACAACTTCCACCGTAAACAATCACCGCCCACCACCGCCCCACCTTCCACCATCCACTACCACCATCACCATTTTCACCAGCCGTCATTTACCTTCACCATTTAGAGTAAATTACAAGTTTTGTCCTTTATGTTTACACCAAATTGCAGGCGCTATCATTTATCACAAAAGTTGATAAGTTTTGTACTTAATGTTCCAAAATCTTTTACGTTATGTCCTTTAGGCTAAACCCAGTTAGATTTTTTGGTTAAATCTGGTCATGTGCCTTGCACATGAGGGCATTATTGTCAATTCATCTCTTCAGGGACTATTTTGTAAAACAACTAATGTTTAGGGACTAGTTTATAATATATTAAAAAATCAAAGAAATATAAACCCTCACCCGGTCCTCTCACTTCCCCCAATCTTCACCCCTCTAGTTTGCAACACCAACTCACGCCCAAACTCATCATCCCCAATTCCCACATCTTCCCATAACCGTTGCTCTGCCACCCTACCGCACTTGCACGTGCGATCTTCGGTGGGTTCCACTACATCATCTTCATTCTGAGTACATGTCCGGATGTATTTCTTGGGATGAATTCTTTTTGTATGGCTCTGAAACAGCAAACTAAGGGTGGTTTGTCGTACAGGAAGTCGATTCCGTCGTCGAATTCGTGTTCAACTGGTTCAGATTGTGGTTTGGTTGTGCGGGTTGAGGGTTTAGATTGCAGACGTCATCAATATCTGCAAAGTTTGCATTTTTCCCACCCACCCACTCCTGTAAGATTAAATATATTACGTATTAATATTTAATCTGTAGCCATTATAATCATTTACATTATATAGATCAAAATATATAACAATCCTATTAAATAATTAGTTGGTAATTGTTGATGGACCATATTACCCTTATTAACTAATTAGGGTTTCCTCCTGGGTGCTTATATAAGGAGAGTCATGTGGAGGTTAAAGGGTTACTCAGTTGCACATCCCATTAGTCATAACATCACAATCAACCTCCTCTCCTATACCGATTCCCTTGTCGGTTTTCTTAGTCCCCATCATCATTTAGCATCCTAAGGAGGAACCAGATCAAGCTGACAATCATGTCAAACACTACTACTGGCCTATCTGATGCAATCAAAGGTATGTTTTCATGTTTTCCATTATGATCAAAACAGAACTGATTCAACATGTGGTATCAGAGCGTATGTTGATTAGTTGGTTCTGTTTTGAATCTGAAAATCTAGATTAAATCTGGAAAACCTTAATAAAATTCCGTGTTTTGTCATCCGAAATCACCATTACGGATCATTACGGACGATTTCGGATGATCACGGGTATGTTTTTCATCATCTTGAATGCATTTCGGATCATTACGGATCCATTCCGGATCATCACAGATCCATTACGGATGCATTACGGATGAACGTCTTCAAACCTTTTTACCCGAGATGCCATTCCGGATTAGAATCATCCATTTCGGATCATTACAGATCAATCAAAGATGATTTCGGATCTGAGGTTTCATCATTACGGATCATTTCGGATGTGGAATTTCATCATTACGGAACATCACTGATCATTACGGACGATTTCGGATCTAAGTTTCATCATCACGGATCATCACTGGTCATTTCGGATGATTTCGGATCTGGATCTACATCATTCCGGATCATCTCGGATCCATTACGGATCAAACAAGAAATAGATGTCATTCCGGATCATCTCGGATCCATTACGGATCAGACATTCATCCATTATAACTGATCCGAAATCATAAGTCCTGATTTCGGATGAATGTTTGAATTTTCTAATTTAGGGTTCATCATGAGTTCTTGATTAAATTCGAAAATTCCCTTAGTTTTGGTATGATTTAGGATTATTGGGTGTTTGTTCCTGTTTGATTTATTTTTATCTAATTAGAATTTTCGAAATCTATTATTTTATTAATGGATAAATTTTTTTCGAAATAAACAGATAAAAAAAAAAAAATAACTAACTTTTAAACAGGAAACTTAATCCCATGATCCCTAAGATTTCGGATTTGAACCTTATCAATTAGTAACTGCTTAAATTAAGGATTTTATAGCTTGAGGAACACATTTCGGATGATCATTACGGATCAATAACTGTCTGATCATCCGAAATCATGAGTGTTCATAAAATTTCAAGACTTATTCGAAATCCTGTTACTTTACTGAGCAGTTAATGTGAACTAAAATTTTCCGCTGTTCCCCGCAATCCCAGCGAACTCACTGCGGAGTTCGATCCGCGCTAACGGGTGGTTTGCTATTAAATAACTGGTTTTGTAAATATTTAGTTAATTAATAAGGATCAAATAATGTTTTACAAAACCAAAATAGCTTAACTTGAATGAGCTTTTGATATATCATTTCTGGCCAAAGCTGACTTGATACATCTACTTATCATTCAAGTATTACGAAAGCTATGTTGTGTATGCATCATAAGCATGAATGTCTTAATTTCTGGCCAAAGCTGATTTAATTCATTCATAGATGGCATACTCAACATGTGCATAACTAAAGTGATTGTTTCAATTCTGGCCAAAGCTGATTTGTTACAACTACTTTGCACATATGCTTAAATGATTACACTTCTGGCCAAAGCTGTTTTGTCTTCATTTAAGTAGAATTTTTTAGCTAAGTCTATTATTTTGATGTTAGTAATAGACATATCACAACCTCTTCACATAATGATCCTTAGATTAATGATCCTTAATTAAGTTTTTATGATCATTTCGTCTGCCTTAGTCTTAGTACCCATAATGTTACTCACTATAATTTTCTTCTATATATATCTCATCCACTCTAATTTTTTAGACCTAAAATGTTTGCTTTATTTAAAGTTTCTATTAGAATTAGCTCTTAAATTAAATCCTTGATTATTTCCTAAGACACGATAATCTTATTGCTCTCTTCTGATAAAGATTATAAAAGAAGAAAAGTAGAGCATGATGATTAGGATAAATCGAACATGATGTCTCTTATGATAATCAAGAATAAGTGCTGTCACTAAAAGGTTATTCCAGATTAAGTCTTTCCTAAGACTAATCTATTATGTGTGGAATAATCACTAGAACTCCTAAGATGCATGCCTTCATTTAAATTATAAACTATAAGCTAAGTGGTATATGTGAATACATAATAATGTACATTACATACTAAGATTTTCACTTGTACAATTTGATGCATTATAAATCAACTACAACACTCAAAAGTACCAAAGTATAATGAGTGTGTTGATAAGCAACATATGTACAAAGAAATAAATGTTTGAAACTGGAAAATAAGATGTTATTCACCTTACAACCACTAATAGTTTAAAAGATGATTGTTCTAAGGTCCATAGACAAATTACAAGTGCTAATCCCAACTCTAAGGTTCTTCAAGGGAAAATCTCAATGCATAATTATGTCATTAGACTAGGCATAAGCAACGAGACTATCCTTTATTCTAAAGAACAGTTGGATAAATTAATTAGATAGTCACTTACTAATGATATTTAAGTCTGATAATTTTAATATTCCAATTAACACATGATTAGTTGACTCTAGTTCCATACGTTTCCTTACCAGAACTCGACAAATAACTAACATGAGAGTTAGTGACAAAATTAAATGTTAAGGCTATAAGAACCATAATAAGCAGTCTTCTAACAAAGCTTTTCGATACCTTACATATTCTGAAGATTCATCAGAATACAGTATCATTACTTAGGCTATGTCATGAAGGTTGTAAGGTTTGCATAGTCAACATAAAGTCACACTTACCTTAAACTCTCATCTTATTTGTTCTAAATATCTTGATTGAAACATTACTAAGATGGAACTAGATGATACCTTACGTTTTCACAACTTTTGTCATCATGCAAATGAGAATTCGACAAAAGGAAAATGAGACTTATATATTTCATCAATTATAACCAAAATTCATGAGAAATCATGACATGGTTAATGAGGATGATTTTTTCATTTAATCTCATTCTAAGTGATTTTAAATCATGACGTTATAGCCCTAAATATGACTTGGCTTAAGGAATAAGTATGGGTCCATCATAAGTCATTCATTGACATTAGTGGAACTTATTCAAAATGGAATATTCAGACATAATTCATTTATCATTTAGAAGACTATCAACTTGTATCTAAATTTTGTCGCATATGGCTGACGGTCTTAGAAGAAATCTATTCATATATATATACTTAATAAGTTTTCTATTAGATATGTCCCTAAAGTTTCCTTTTGATATCTGGACATTAAAGAAATCAAATAAAGTCTAACGTATATGTGATAGGTTCCCACGTCATGTAGCTCATTGAAACGTCTCTTGTAGCATTTCTAGAGATATTAAAGATCAGTGGGAGCATTAAGTGTCTTCATAGTAACTTGCATTAGTTGCAAGAGGTGGGGAGTGAAAATTTTACATTACCTAAAATTGCACCTCTTGTACAAGACACCGCTCCATCACGACACTGTTCTATCAAAACTTATCTCCTTAAATCTAATGCTACTCTTACAAAAGTTTCATTGTTGTTTAATTGTGGGCGCACTTAGATTTCTTACCTAAACTAACATAATCCTCAACAAGAGAAACTACAACGACTGACGTCATTAACTTGTTTCTCTATTAGAATTTGTTGGTCGTTACATATTGACCCTAAGCATGCTGAGTTCCTAAAGATTTCTAAGGTTAGTGGGAGCAGTCAAAGTCCTTATTATGATTTGCAAGGAATACAAGAGGCGGGGGGAAGAGTGTCATTAAATTTTCACTTTGAATTTAACTCCGATTACACCTCTTGTACACCATACTGCACCAACTCTTAGAAAACTTAGAATCCTAAAATGATAGCAACCTAACCAAGAGCTAATCCATAAAACTGAAACTTCTAATGAACCCAAGAATCAACTCAGGAGGTCATCTAGGTTTAAAAGCCTACTAACTTTGATGATTACATAACCTCCCTAATTGAAGTTGAAATGGATTTTGGAAATGTTTACTGATCCTATCTCTTCAAATTAAGCCATTAGTGTCAATCAATATTCTGAATGGAATAAAACAGTTTTCTAGTAAAACTGATTTTATGTGTTCGTACAACGTTTGGGATTTGATTGAAATTACCTAAGAGTGTTCATAACTAAACCAAATCCTAATATAAGCGTTAAGACACGAAGAAGCATGATTGACTGTCAAAGGTTATACTCAGGAAGAGATGAATTATCAAAGAGTCTTTCTTCCCTATCTGACAAGAAGATTTCTTTGAGGATCATCAATGTTCTAGTAGCTTATAATAGTTTAAAGCTACATTAGATGAACATTAAAAACAATTTTCCATAACAAATGGCTGACACATTTACATGTTCATTAGATAACAACCTAAAGTTTCAAACTGAAGGTTAAAGAACACTTTAATTGTAAGCCAATAATATCCATGTATGGGTTAATGCAAACATCATAATGTGATGAAAAGCTAACGTAATTATTTTCATCAAGAATCAAGTGGATTAATGTACCTACCTCAAAATGAGTGGGAGCAACTAAGATAAGCTTGTCTATATAGATGATATTCTTTTGACAAGTATATGTTACATAAGTCAAAGCATTGTTAACACAAACTTTGATATAATATATCTCAGTGATATCTCTTATGTGATAGATATCATAACATACCGAGATAGACCCAGTGGGACATTAGTTCTGTTCCATAAGTTTAAACATTAAATGGGTCCTTACATATGTAACAAACATTAATGCTCTCTTTTAGAGGATAATAGGATAAATGAGATTATTTATTTACGCTTCATTAATTAGAAGCCTTATGTAAGTTTAAGTCTATACTCGTTTAGATATTACTCACATTGCAACACACTAGATATGTCTAGATTAATGTGAAGCATCTAATGGAGTATTACAATATCTTTAAAGAAACGAGAGGCTATGATTTGAAGAAGAAGTGAGAACTCAAACCGGTTTATTACTTTAGCTTTGAGATATTCAAAGATGATAAAATGTAATTTCGGGTATATCCTCATGTCAGCAGACAAATCCATCTTATGGAGAAGAGTCATAATGCACTGATATTAACAACCTAAGTTATAACGACATAATATAGTCACTAAATGTTGTTGAAAATTTATCAGTTGACTCATAAGTTTATTAACTCCATATAATGTTTTGAAGACTTAGTGTGATAAAGTCAGCTACCATGACTCCTTGAACAGTAACAGTTCGAGAGGTGCTGCATTAAATTTCGATACGCAATTAATTATTCGTTTATGAACGAATTGAGGAAACTAAGTTTGTATCGAATACATTCATGATATGCTTAAGGATCCTATAACTGAAGGGCTATTACCCTTAAGTCTTATTAAGAGAGCTCAGAGACGGGTATTAATTGATGGCCATGCGCAACCGCATATCGTACTATGAATGACTAAGTATTAGTTAATTTTTCCTCATCAGTTTGATTTTGTATGTCTCTAAGAATATGTCAAGCTAGCATAATGGCATATAGACAAATATAGTTACAAATCAAACAAAGGGCTTACGCGTATTTTGATCATAACGATTAGGTTTTAAATTAAGGCTATAGTATGATTAATGGGGGTCCTGAGTCGCATAATGATTCAACGGCTGTATTTCTCTGCTATAGTACTTGTTTAAAGCTAAAATGAGTGTTAACTCCTGATCAGGCTTATCTAATACTCATAGTAAATGATTACTCGGCTAAGTGGGAGAATGTAAGATTAAATATATTACGTATTAATATTTAATCTGTAGCCATTATAATCATTTACATTATATAGATCAAAATATATAACAATCCTATTAAATAATTAGTTGGTAATTGTTGATGGACCATATTACCCTTATTAACTAATTAGGGTTTCCTCCTGGGTGCTTATATAAGGAGAGTCATGTGGAGGTTAAAGGGTTACTCAGTTGCACATCCCATTAGTCATAACATCACAATCAACCTCCTCTCCTATACCGATTCCCTTGTCGGTTTTCTTAGTCCCCATCATCATTTAGCATCCTAAGGAGGAACCAGATCAAGCTGACAATCATGTCAAACACTACTACTGGCCTATCTGATGCAATCAAAGGTATGTTTTCATGTTTTCCATTATGATCAAAACAGAACTGATTCAACAACTCCACCTTCGTACGGAGGAGGGCGGTGGTGATGAGCTGGTTATTCCGGAGGTGACACGGAGGGTGGGTGTCAATGTGTTGAAGCTTAGAACTAAAAAGGGGAATGAAATTGTGACAGTTTATACTAAACACTCTAAATCTAATGCTACCCTTTTGTATTCTCATGATGGTATGTACTGATTTGGCTTGGATGTTTGAGCTTTTTTTGAGTTTTGGTGCGATGTTTTGATTTGGCTTATATGTATTCTCATGGTATTCTAGGATTATTGTTTATATGCTTCTTTTTTGTTGAATTGAGTCTTCGAATTGGTATGTTATAGATCTTTTCACAATATGCTAGCTGAAAAATAATTGTTATTGTTATGCTGTACAATTTAGCAATTTTGGTACTTGGTTCTCACTTATTTTAAGGTTTATCTTTAAAAGGTTTTGTTTTTAAGGTGGTGGTGGTGGTGTTGATGGTGGTGGTGGAAGGAGGTTGTGATGGTGGTAGAGGGAGATGGAGTATAGAGGGAATGAGTGTTTGGTTGTTTAGAGAAAGAAAGAGATGAAGTTGATAAATAATATTTTAATTTTTTAAGACTTTTTTTTATCAATTAGGTAAAAAGGCAATAATGCCCTCATGTGCAAGGCACATGATCAGATTTAACCAAAAAATCTAACTGAGTTTCGCTTAAAGGACATAACGTGCAAGATTTTGAAACATTAAGTACAAAACTTGTCAACTTTTGCGCTAAAGGACAGCGCCTGCAATCTGGTGTAAACATAAAAGACAACACTTGTAATTTACTCTCACCATTTACCACCACCCACCACCATCTGCCCACTACCACCCCACCTGTAACAACCCTGCAGTCACCCACTTTCAAACACAGTAGCCCCCATAATAACTTGAATCGTGCTCCCCATCCGATTTATCAGAATAACTTTAAACCACCTGCAACGCCCGACTCAAAACGAGGGTGCTTTTGGGCGGTGGTTCTTGTACGGTGACAAATAAGTTGTGGTGGGTTTCAGGTGTGATTAGGGCTTCGATAGTGTGTGATTTGTAGGTTTTTGGTTTGTACATGGCGGAGGCTACGGTCATGGTTTGGAATAGGAACATGTGCTGGCTGAGTTGATGGTGGCGGTGGTGAGAAGGGGGGTAGGAGGTGGTGGTTGAATTGATGGTGGCGGTGGTCAGAAAGGGGGAAGGAGTTGGTGGTGGAGTTGATGGTATCAGTGGTCAGAAGGGGGGAAGGAGTTGGTGGTGGAGTTGACGGTGGCGATTGTCAGAAGGGGGAATGTGGTGGTGGCTGAGTTGATGGTGTCGGTGTTTAGAAGGGAGGTGGGTTGGTGGTGGAGTTGATGGTGGCGGTGGTTAGAAGGGGGAATGTGGTGGTGGAGTTGATGGTGGCGATGGTGTTAGAGGGAGGAGAGAGAGAGAGAGAGAGAGAGAGAGAGAGTGAGTGAGGTTTATAAAATTAGAATATCTTTATAATTTAAATCTTTTTTATGTTTTAATTTAAATCAGATTTTATAAAACAATAATAATACATATGTAAAACAAATTACACATGTATCTCATCAAAAACATGCCGTGTCAGCATGCCACGTCGGATAAAATAGCCATGTCAGCAAAAAAAAAAAAAAAAAAAAACTAATCTGGTTAACGATTGGGTGACACAACAACCCAGTGTTAAGTTGGGGTGGTGGGAGCCAAAGTGAAAGTTGAGAGTGACAGCGGCCAAAAGAGATTAGTTGGGGGTGATAAAATCCAATAACCCGAGAATATATAACTTTTCAGACAAGGAAACTAGATGGAAAAATACGTCATGAGTTCAGCCCGGGTTTACACAATGAAACCTGGATGAAAAAATATGTTGTGACGTAGATAAAATTCTTTAGAATGTATAATTTTTCACACAACAAAGCATAGATAAAAAAACATCGTCGTGGATTCGGCTCAACTTCATACAACCAAACACAAATATTATATTCATCATGACGTAGATAGAATCTTTTAGAATATATAATTATTGAGACAATGAAACATAGATACAAAATACGTCGTGAGTTCGGCTTGGTTTCACACAACGAAATATAGATAATAAAATACGTGGTTGCATAGATAAAATATTTTAAAATATATAACTTTTACACAACAAAACGTAGATGAAAAATATGTCGTGAGTTCGGCTCAATTTCACACAATGTTTTAAAACCAGTTTTTAAACTATACGGGTTTGGGCTTAGAAATGGTTGAACCGATAGTACCGGGTTGTGTCGGACATTGACACCGGGTTGACTAGTTAACCCTATAATTACATAATAATACAACTATAACTCAAAAAATAATGTAAAAGTAGATGATTCCATAATCATAATTCATAATAATAAAAAATAATCCTAAAAATACTCCAACTGTACTTGATTTGAACTTGGAACGAAACAATGGAATGAACATGTAGCCTCAATGGGAAGTTTGGAACTGTTTTGCAGCAAGCAATCAATCAATGATAGCTCGTTTTTTTTTTTCACCTTTTTTTTATCGAAATATGATAGGTAAATCTTAGAATTATTGTGATTTTATTAAAATTGAAAAATTTTAAAATCAAATTCGTAGATTAACAAAACAGGTATCACCGGATTTAACGCCGGCACATTACATTTATTGTTTGCGGCCCTTATCGTACTGGGCTCGAGGCCGGCGGTCAGTAATACCGGTATTATTGGCTGGTAGTTAAAACATTGATGAAACATGGATAAAAAATACGTTATGAGTTCGACATAGTTTCACACAGCGAACCATGTAATCAACTCTACTATTTGTTATTATTTTATCATTATTTATTTGTTATTTATAATTTCTTATTTATTATTTATAAGTTATTACTAATTTTATTATTTAATAAAATTAGTTATTGTTATTAATATTAATTAATTAGTTAGTTAATAGAAAAACATAAAAAAACAAACAAAATAGACAAACATTAAATTAAATTGTAAGACCCGGCTTAATATAACTAGTTTAGAGATATAAAACTTGCATTTAATACAAAATTTAGAGTTTACAAAAACTATCGTGATTTTAAGACCATACCTAATCATAATATTCACGTTATAACCCAACTAATCAAATATTCAAGACAGAACTACTAGTGTTTACATATTCTTAAAACAAAATAGATCAAGTGCGGAAGCGTTGATTTGTGTGTTCGGTTCGAATGCATTTTCTTGATCATCATCCACTTACTTGTATTACCTAGAAACTAAAAATTTGGATAAACATTAGTATTAAAGTCCTTGGAAATTAACATAATCGAAACTATGTTCAAAAACAAATTCGAGTAACCAAGAATATAAAAATTCAGCATTCGAGTAACCAAGAAAAACAAATTCGAGTAAGTTACGGTGGCCACTAGGTAACAGTGGTCTGCCGTAAGGCAGTTGGAAACCACCGTAACATTTTCACTTGCTACCGTAAGTTACGGTTTACGGTAGCCACCGTAACTTACGATAGCTGCTGTACATTCTTTCTTGTTTTTGCAGTTTTGCCGATTCTTTTCCTACGTCACCGTAATTTAATTTCGAAGACGTTTATCACATGACTAAGGCTAATTACTCATCTCTAGATTTTACCAACTATGACATTTCGCTACCCTCTCGAGGGATTGCTTACGCAATAATCTACATGCTTGTTTCCAAGGTTTCGAACTTGCCTTTTTATACTACTTGGCATGCTTAAGATTCCGAACTTTAACTCCTGTATTAGGGGATAAATTTCTCAACTAGTTTAGCGTGTCCGCTACACGGCTTATGCTTTGTTTATAACCATTCATCAAGTGATGGTAACTAACTTCAAAGTTTACTACTCAACATGTTTTGACCCGTTTTACTTGTTTAAGACACGTAGTCACTTCCATGACATATTGGTTTATCTTGTTTACCATATTTCAATGTGACGACATAAGACTAACAAATAAACTTAAAGTAACGAAACGGTAAATTTCGTACCTTTAGAGCACACCTTTCCCACACGTATTCCCTCCTACTTGTCCGCTTGACGATCCGGACTCTTTGCCTAAAGAGTTCAATTTACAATTGGTTTAGAACTCTTTTCATGTTTATTAACGCATCATTATAAACAAAAATCAAATCGGCGTTTTTATTCTATTTTTAACATTTAAATCCCCACTTAGGCATTTCAACAAACACCTAACGGGTCTGATTTTCACATAAACATTACCAAGTTCATGACTCGTAATTATTATCTAATTTCACTTCAATTAGTCAATTCTACTCATGTCTTAACATCAATATTTTTCTGAAATTACTTCTTAAATTCAAATGGTGCTAGAACAAGAGCTATAATTCTAGTATTTATCAAGTTTCTTCAAGCTCCTCAATCACCTACAATGGTGATTACAAAACCTTACAAGTATCATGCAAGATTTGTCAAGAAATCATCTAGGGTTTGTTCCTAAACCTCATATCACTTCTAATTTCATCCATGCATCAAGTAATCAAGCTAAATTTTTGTTTTTCACATTTAACCTAGAATTCAAGATGAAACAAAATACCATAATTTTACATACCTTTTGATCCCTACTAGGAGGTGATCACTAATTTATGTTCGAGACTTGATTTAAAGCAGATTAGGGGCTTCAATTTGTGAATATTTGTGTGAAACTAGGGTTTGGAGAAAGCTCCTGGTCGTCCCTCCTCCTGTTCGATTGATACACACCCATAAGTGTGTGGTTGGTGTGTTTTGTTTACTATTTCAGGATTTAACTTTCAGTTTTTGACTAGTTTGGTCCCTCACTTATCATTTAACTATAAATTTTAAGTGTTTAACCTTATTATAAGTTACTTCTAGACTTGTAGCTAACGAGGTTATGAGCTCCTAGTTAGTCGGTTCTTGTTTGATTAATACTTTATAATAAAATATAAAGTTTTATATTTTTGGGGTGTTACAAGTCCACCCCCCTTAAAAAGGTTTCGTCCCCGAAACCCATTAACGCACCAAATAATGTAGGGTAGAGCCGTTGCATTTCCTCTTCGGATTCCCATGAGGTATCCGATCCCCTCTTGTGTTCCCATTTAACCTTTAGTTGATTTATCTCTTTGTTCCTTAAGGTTTTCACCTTACGATCCAAAATTGCAATGGGCTTCACCACATAGTTTAGTCTATCATCCACATCGATGTCATCGTAGTGGATATAGGTTGTTTCGTCCACTAAACATTTTCAAAGATGAGACACATGGAATGTGTTATGAATTTTGTTTAATTCTTCCGGTAGTTCAAGGCGGTATGCTACCTTCCCTACTCGTTCGATAATTGTAAACGACCCAATAAATCTTGGGCTTAATTTTCCTCTCTTTCTAAACCAGATAACCCCCTTCCATGGGGACACCTTAAGCATGGCTTTGTCGCCAACCTGAAACTCGATCGGTCTCCTTCTTTTGTCTGCATACGACTCTTGTCTATCTTGAGCCGCCTTCAAATGTGCCCGAACCACATCAATCTTTTCATTAGTGGCTCGAACTATATCTTGGTGGACGAGTTCACGTGGACCCACTTCACCCCAACATACTGGGGTTCGGCATTTCCTACCATAGAGCATTTCGTACGGTACCATCCCAATACTAGCATGGTAGCTGTTATTGTACGAAAACTCGACTAATGGTAGATAGACATCCCAACTGCCTCCAAAGTCGATTATACATGCCCGTAGCATGTCTTCCAGTGTTTGTATTGTTCTTTCACTTTGTCCATCCGTCTGAGGATGGTATGCAGTGCTGATGAACAATTTGGTTCCCATTTGCTCTTGAAAATCTCGCCAGAAATTTGAAGTGAACTGGGTATCCCTATCGGACATGATGGATGCCGGTACTCCGTGGCGTGCTACTACCTCATTAGTGTAAACTTCAGACATCTTTTCGGACGTATACGTTTCTCGTATCGGGATAAAATGAGCACTCTTGGTTAATCTGTCAACAACTACCCATATAGCATCGAAACCGCGGTTCGTCTTTGGTAGTTTGGTTAATAGGTCCATGGTAATAAGTTCCCATTTCCAAACCGGGATTTCTAACTGTTTGAGTTTACCGTATGGTTTTTGGTGCTCCGCCTTGACTTGTAGACATATCAAGCATTTCTCCACGTATTTCACAACATCCCTTTTCATTCCGGGCCACCAATAGTTTTGTTTTAAGTCGTTATACATCTTGGTCGCTCCCGGATAAATGGAATAACGAGATTTGTGAGCTTCATCAAGTAGAAGCTTTTTAACTCCACATGTGTTAGGAACCCAAATTCTATTGAAACGCGTTTTCAAACCGTGGTTGCCTTCTTCGAGATTCTTAACTTGGCCAACAATTCTTTCCTTTCTCCAGCTTTCCGTCTTTACTGCTTCATCTTGTGCTCCTCGGATTCGTTCAAGTAGGCCCGAGGTCACAATAAGCTGCAATGTTTGTACTCGTATCAGGGCATAATCTGCCTTTCGACTCAACGCATCGGCCACTACATTGGCTTTCCCGGGGTGGTAGTGTATTTCACAATCATAATCCTTAACCGTTTCCAACCACCGCCTTTGTCTCATATTTAATTCTTTCTGATCGAAGAAAATATTTCAAACTTTTATGGTTGGTAAAGATTGTACATTTTACCCCATACAAGTAATGTCTCCATATTTTTAAGGCAAACACCACTGCCGCCAGTTCCAAGTCGTGAGTCGGGTATTTCTTTTCATGGATCTTCAATTGCCTCGAGCCATAGGCGATAACCTTGCCTCGTTGCATTAAAACACATCCGAGCCCCGAATGCGACGTATCCGAGTAAACCACCATGTCGTCAACTCCTTCCGGTAATGTTAACACCGAAGCGTGAGTTAACTTTTCCTTGAGCGTTTGGAAGGATTTCTCCTGCTCGATGCCCCATACAAGCTTTTCCTCCTTGCGAGTCAATTTGGTCAATGGTAAAGCAATTTTGGAGAAATCTTGTATGAATCTCTGATAATATCCCGCGAGCCCTAAAAAGCTTCAGATTTCTGAGGGATTCCTTGCGGTGTTCCATTTTAACACGGCTTCTACTTTTGACGGATCCACTAGTACCCCATCGGCACTAATGATATGCCCAAGAAACTGCACCTCTCGTAGCCAGAAGGCACACTTTGAGAATTTTGCATATAGCTTTTCTCGTCTGAGCGTCTCTAACACTTCTTGCAAATGATACACGTGCTCAGCTTCATTCTTCGAATATACTAAAATGTCATCGATAAATACAATTACCGACTTATCCAGCATAGGTTTGCTAACCCGATTCATGAGGTCCATGAAGGCTGTGGGTGCAATAGTCAACCCAAAAGGCATTACAAGGAACTCATAATGCCCGTACCGCATACAAAAGGTCGTCTTCGGTACATCCTCCTCCTTGACTTTCAGTTTGTGATAACCCAATCTGAGATCAATCTTTGAGAAACAACTTGCTCCTTGTAGTTGGTCGAACAAGTCATCAATTCTTGGAAGTGGGTATCGATTCTTTACCGTGAGTTTGTTTAACTCTCGGTAATCGATACACATGCGCATACTACCATCCTTCTTTTTCACGAATAGAACCGGTGCGCCCCACGGGGATACACTCGGTCGGATAAACCCTTTGTCGAGCAATTCTTGGATTTGAGACATCAATTCTTGTAGCTCCGATGGCGCGAGCCAATACGGTGCCTTGGCCACAGGTTTTGCGCCCGGAATCAATTCGATTCCGAACTCTACCTCCCGTTCTGGTGGTATTCCCGGTAGTTCTTCCGGGAACACGTCTTCATAATCGCGTGCCGCCGGCACGTCTCCAATTTTGAGGGGTTCTTTCTCCGACTCGCTTGCGTATACCATGTAGGCTTTGCATCCATGTTTCATAAGTTTGTGGGCTTCTAGCATTGAGCATACAACCGGGTTACCCCCTTTTTCACCATATATCGTGACGTGCTTTCCGCTAGGAGACGTCAGTTTTATTTCCTTTCGGAAACAAACCACCTTCGCGTGGAATCGGGACAACCAATCCATCCCCACAATCACTTGGAACTCTCCCATCGACATCGGGATCAAATCTATTGTGTATTCTTCATCATCAATGCTCAATTTACAGTTTTCACATACATCACAAACAATAAAACTCTTGTTATTACCTATCTCTACTTCTAAGGGCATAGGTAATTTTGTTAGAACAAATGAAGGATGTCGAATAAATCCATATGAAATAAAGGATTTATTCGCACCCGTATCAAATAATACACGTGCAGGAATCGAGTTTACAGCAAATATACCTGAGACCAGTTCAGGTTCAACTTTTGCTTCAGCGGCAGTCAATTGGAAAGATCTTGCCTTTGCTTTTGGGGCTTCACCTTTCGTGTCTTGCCCATCTTTCTTTCCAGCCAGTTCTGGGCATTCTGACTTCTTGTGACCCGGTCGATAACAATTGTAGCAATCCGTCACTTTTCCGGGCATGATATAGCCATGTGTCCCGTCTTCCGACATATGGGACAAGGTTTATCCTTGAAGCGGCATTCGCCCTTATGGCCTTTCCCGCAAATTTTGCAACTTGGCGACCCGCCTTTTGCATCCGATTTCTTCACCGTTTCATTTGTTCGTGCTTTCTTGGTAGGGATTGGATTAACATCATGTGCCCTTCGTTCACCCCGTTCAACCTGCTTTTTCAGTTCAATCTCCCGTTCCCGAGCAACATTTATGATTTCGGTAAGGGTCTCGTATTTCGAAGGAGTCATAAACTCCCTATACTCGGCGCTCAACATGTTATAGTAGTAGTATATCTTTTGTTCTTCGTTAGTCACCAATTCATTTCAAAACTTCATCTTATCCATAAACGTTGCCGTGATCTTGTCTATGGTCTCGCCCTTGTGTCTAAGCTGCATGAACTCTTCTTTGATTCTATTAACGACCGCCTTGGGGCTATGGTGTTTAAGAAATGGCATCTTAAACTCCTCCCATGTCATGACCTTAGCCACTTCACTACCAATCTCTCTCTTTTTGTTATCCCACCAATCTTTCGCTTGGCCCCTTAATTGACCCGTACCATAAGCTACGTAGTCATCTTCATCGCAATGGGTCCTCTCGAATACCCCTTCAATATCGCTCAGCCATCATTGGCACACTATTGGGTCAACCTCCCCATTATATATTGGTGGTTTACACGCCATGAATTCCTTGTATGAACAAGGTTTTCGTCCTCCGGGCTTTTCCTTTGCTAGATTAGCACTATCTTCCAACTTCTTGATTCTCTCGTCTAATATCGATAGAACTGTGTTTTGAATTTTATCAATAAAGCCCGACAAACTACTTTCGATCGCCTTTCCAACCTCTTCGGCAATCACTTCTCTCATTTGTTCGGTGACTCTTGGCACCACATCATCATTACCTCCATCCGTCATCTTTATTACTGAAATGTTTACATTAATTGTTAAACATTTCATTTATAACACATGATTTACTTGTTTTGATTTAATCAAGTTCATAACTTGATTCAACCGTTCTTGTTTCATGCATTTCTTGTGTTTGAGTGAACTTACACACTCTTTACATGCATAATTTGTTAATGATTTATTTCTATATTTTCTAAATCTACTTAAACGATTAACTCTTACCGGATGCTTGATCAAGCTTGAACCGAACACTTTATTGACAACCTTGAGCTCTGATTACCAACTTGTAAGACCCGGCTTAATATAACTAGTTTAAAGATATAAAACTTGCATTTAATACAAAATTTAGAGTTTACAAAAACTTTCGTGATTTTAAGACCATACCTAATCATAATATTCACGTTATAACCCTACTAATCAAATATTCAAGACAGAACTACTAGGGTTTACATATTCTTAAAACAAAATAGATCAAGTGCGGAAGCGTTGATTTGTGTGTTCGGTTCGGATGTATTTGCTTGATCATCATCCACTTACTTGTATTACCTAGAAACTAAAAATTTGGATAAACATTAGTATTAAAGTCCTTGGAAATTAACATAATCGAAACTATGTTCAAAAACAAATTCGAGTAACCAAGAATATAAAAATTCAGCATTAATGACTAGGCACTACCGTAACTTACGGTAGCGACCGTAAGTTACGGTGGCCACTAGGTAACAGTGGTCTGCCGTAAGGCAGTTGGAAACCACCCGTAACATTTTCACTTGCTACCGTAAGTTACGGTTTACGGTAGCCACCGTAACTTACGGTAGCTGCTGTACATTCTTTCTTGTTTTTGCAGTTTTGCCGATTCTTTTCCTACGTCACCGTAATTTAATTTCGAACACGTTTATCACATGACTAAGGCTAATTACTCATATCTAGATTTTATCAACTATGACATTTCGCTACCCTCTCGAGGGATTGCTTACGCAATAATCTACATGCTTGTTTCCAAGGTTTCGAACTTGCCTTTTTATACTACTTGGCATGCTTAAGATTCCGAACTTTAACTCATGTATTAGGGGATAAATTTCTCAACTAGTTTAGCGTGTTCGCTACACGGCTTATGCTTTGTTTATAACCATTCATCAAGTGATGGTAACTAACTTCAAAGTTTACTACTCAACTTGTTTTGACCCGTTTTACTTGTTTAAGACACATAGTCACTTCCATGACATATTGGTTTATCTTGTTTACCATATTTCAATGTGACGACATAAGACTAACAAATAAACTTAATGTAACGAAACGGTAAATTTCGTACCCTTAGAGCACACCTTTCCCATGCGTATTCCCTCCGACTTGTCCGCTTGACGATCCGGACTCTTTGCCTAAAGAGTTCAATTTACAATTGGTTTAGAACTCTTTTCATGTTTATTAACGCATCATTATAAACAATAATCAAATCTGCGTTTTTATTCTGTTTTTAACATTTAAATCCCCACTTAGGCATTTCAACAAACGCCTAGCGGGTCTGATTTTCACATAAACATTACCAAGTTCATGACTCATAATTATCATCTAATTTCACTTCAATTAGTCAATTCTACTCATGTCTTAACATCAATATTTTTCTGAAATTACTTCTTAAATTCAAATTGTGCTAGAACAAGAGCTATAATTCTAGTATTTATCAAGTTTCTTCAAGCTCCTCAATCACCTACAATGGTGATTACAAAACCTTACAAGTATCATGCAAGATTTGTCAAGAAATCATCTAGGGTTTGTTCCTAAACCTCATATCACTTCTAATTTCATCCATGCATCAAGTAATCAAGCTAAATTTTTGTTTTTCACATTTAACCTAGAATTCAAGATGAAACAAAATACCATAATTTTACATACATTTTGATCCCTACTAGGAGGTGATCACTAATTTATGTTCGAGATTTGATTTAAAGCAGATTAGGGGCTTCAATTTGTGAATTTTTGTGTGAAACTAGGGTTTGGAGAAAGCTCCTGGTCGTCCCTCCTCCTGTTCGATCGATACACACCCACAAGTGCGTGGTTGGTGTGTTTTGTTTACTATTTCAGCATTTAACTTTCAGTTTTTGACTAGTTTGGTCCCTCACTTATCATTTAACTATAAATTTTAAGTGTTTAACCTTATTATAAGTTACTTCTAGACTTGTAGCTAACGAGGTTATGAGCTCCTAGTTAGTCGGTTCTTGTTTGATTAATGCTTTATAATAAAATATAAAGTTTTATATTTTTGGGGTGTTACATAAATAGACATGTTTAGGGCTGCAAACGAACCAAACGTTCGGCGAACAGTCCGTGAACCGTTCGGCGGGAAGTCCGTTTGTGTTCGTTTATTAAACAAACAAACACGAACAAAAAATTTTGTTCGTTTAGTTAAATGATCAAACATGAACAGAGGTCGTGTTCGTTCGTTTGTGTTCGTGAACATTCGGTAACGTGTTCGTTTGTGTTTGATAGTTAATTAGTGTTTTTAGTTTTATATTTATTTAAATACTTCAAAATTCCGACAAATTAAATATCTAATAAATGTAAGTGTGTTATATATTCTGTTCATGAACGATTGTTTGTGTTCGTTTGTTTCCATTTTTTTTCATGAACATTACTTTGTGCTCATTTGTGTTCGTCAATGTTCGTTTTTGTTCGTTGCCTAAAATTAACAAACAAACACGAAGAAGTTCATTTCCTTAACAAACGAACACGAACATTAAATCTCGTTCGATAAGTGTTCATGAACAGTTCACAAACACATATATTTCTTAACAAACGAACACGAACAAGGTTTTGTTCGTGTTCTTTCGGTTCGTTTGCAGCCCTAGACATGTTGGTAAAAATAGAGTAAACTGGGGTTTACTAAAAGCGTAAACTGTAGTTTACTTGTAAACTGAAGTTTACCTTGACACCTCATATAGTGTAAAAATTCTAAGAGCATTTACAATCATTCTCCTATGTATTTATGAGTTTGTTCCTTATATTTTAAGAATTAGTTATGAGTGGAGAAAGTTTATCTATATATTCATGGCAGTGGCGGAACTAGCCCAAAAATTTAAGTGTATAATGGAGACGAAGTTAAGGGGTATTGTTACACTACGGAAATGGAGTTAAGGGATATTTTTATACTACGAAGACGGGGTTGAGGGGTAGCCTGATGTGTGCAAAATGCAACATATAAATTACATCAATTGTGGCATAAAACTAACCCTTTTTTAGTACTAATGTTGGAAAAAGTTTGCTTTTGTCTTCCTTTTGTATTTTCAGGATTAAATGAGCTCAAATTAACAAAAGAAGCAAAAAGAAAGCAAAATCTAACATAAATACAAGAAAAGGAACAAACGTGACATGCCCGACCCCACGACAGCATCTTCCCAAGCAAAACAAGAAGACAGAAGACTGAACACGCCCCGTGCTCAGCCAGCACGGGGGCGTGTCCAAGTGTCAGCAGAAAATACAAAGTGGTAGAAGCTTCTATTGCCCACCACGGGGCCGTGCTCAGCGGACACGGGGCCGTGGTCAACTATAAGATTCGCACAATCCAGGCAAATCTTCATAGTACAAAGATTCTTCTGCACACGGGGTCGTGCTCAGCGGACACGGGGGCGTGGTCAACTAATAAGACAAGCTGCATTAAATGAAGAAAGAGAAGGATGTGGACACGGGGCCGTGCCCACTGGACATGGGGCCGTGCCCGAGCTTCTGTTCAGCCTATAAATAGGAGTGCTTGGCTCAAGCTCAAACCATCCCTTGGCATACCAGCTCTCTCACACTTCACCCACCACCACCATAACACCATCATCCACCACCATCATCCATTGTCCATCATAGAGTGTGTGAGTCGTCTCGGGATCCAAGATTGATCGTAAGAGTTCTTGACAATCAAGGCCATGTTTGCCTAAGTCTCTTACATCACTTGGTGAAGACAAGTGTCTAGTGTAATACTTTTTATTTCTAATCTTTTCGCACTTTTTACTTGGTTTTGTATTAATGACTTTAATAACTAGTTTCTTATGTTGAAGGTGATTCTTCTTTATCGTTTGTCCGTGGTGTCTTGACATTATTTTACTGTCTATATAAAATAAAAGATTTTCACCATTCATATCTCCACGGTCTATATGGAGGTATGTTGGCTACCTGGTCGGGGGTTAAGGGAACGGTTTGGTAAGAGTCTTGCCATTGTTCAGCGTTTAGAGGTCCAGCAATGGATGGACCTGGGTCAAATTTAGTAGGACCTCCTTCAATACTTAACGGTATTGGATGGCGGGGGTCCAAACTCTTTGATCCCCTCATAAGTTAACTACTATTAATACTATAACCTGGCTATTTAGGACTGTATCCTTGCTGACTCAGACTACTTAGCCGAGGGTAACGTCACCTTCAAAAGAGGGGCCTACCATAATTTGCATTAATAACTTAATTAATTATCTTTCAATAATCCGACCCTTTAGGATTGTATCAAACTACTGGGTTGAGGGTAACGTCACCTCCAAAAGAGGGGCCTACTACAATAACTAAGATAATCTCTTTAACAAGTGCAAAAGTGCGGAAATAATCAAAGGTTACACTAAACACGAGTCGGAACCAAGTAATTCATCTTGTCTATCTGTTTTTATTTTCATTTTCAGCATTTTAGCTAGTTTTTATTTTTCTTAGTTTAAAACATTTTTCTAAACTTTTTGATTTGATTAGACGTTGAGGATAAACCGGTATTAAAAGCTCTTGTGTCCTTGGACGACCTCGGTATCTTGCCAACACTATACTACGCTCACGATGGGTGCACTTTCCCATATGTGTGTTTAGTGTTAGTAAAATATCATGTTTTATAAATTTAAAACTTGGCTAAAAAAGTGTTAAAGGGCTTAAAATATACACCTAAATATATATAACACTTCACATGCATCAAGTTTTTGGCGCCGTTGCCGGGGACACAAGGATTTTAAGAAAGCTTAAAATCGACGGCCTAATCAGTTTTTCAAAACCTTTTTAAAACGCGCGCACATTTTTCTGCATTTTAGTTTAGTTTTGCATTTACAGTAACCTGAACACGGGCCGTGCTCACTGAACACGGGGCCGTGCTGCACATTTTCATAAAAACACCCAGTAACAGTAGCTTGAACACGGGCCGTGCTCATTGAACACGCCCCATGCTCAACGAAATCAGTGAATTTAATTAAAACGCCCAGATAGAGATCTGTACACGGGGCCGTGTCCACTGAACACGGGGCCGTGTCTAGCCTCTGTTTCCGTTTTTATTTTTGTTTTCTGATCTCGAGACTTGGTTGTGGTCTGCTGAGTGATTCTCATGGATCAATACTCAGGAGGTTACAACTACACCTATGAGGAGGATGATTATAGGAATAATTATTGCACTAATTGTGGTGACCCGCACTCGGTTCAATATTGTAACTCATATCAACCATCCACTTCATACACCTACTATGAGGAGCCCAGGTACGAGCCATCAACTTCATACACATCCTATGAAGACCAAAGGTATGAACCTCCTCCCTCATACTCATATTTTGATGAACCAAGGTATGAGCCTTCTTACTCATACTTTGAGGAACCAAGATATGAGCCACCATCTTCCTATGCTTATTATGAGGAACCATGGCGTGAACAACCTACCTCATATGAGTATTATGAAGAACAAAATTACGACCCTTATCCATCGTATGCTTACAATGAAGAACAATGGTGTGAACCATCTACTTCATATGGGTATTATGAGGAACAAAGGATCGAACAACCGGATTCGAGCTTTGAAAATCCCGATTCTTTTTCTATAACCGAAGTGACCGATAGGATATTTGAACACCTTAGAGTTATCGATCGCTATATAAAAGAATCTCGCGCAAGGGAAGAGGAGTCCCGCGCAAGAGAAGAATTAAAAAAGGAAGAGATAACTGAAAGTGTAAAAATGGAAGAACAAATAAGTGAAAAACCGACACATGAGTTAAACAACGAAAAAGGTGAGTCCGACAACCTTAAAATTCAAGAAGAGTCTAATTTTGAAGAAATTAATCTCTTGTCACCTTCTTTCGAAAATCATTGTTTAGTACCCACTCATGCTAAGTTTTTAAAAGAGTTAAGCACTAACACTAAAATTGACGAAACGGTAAGTGTTAATTTAACTAATGATCAAACCTCGCTAATAAAAGAAGACCCATTTGAAATTAACATTACACCGGTTCCATTTTTCTTTCAAAATTCGTTTATTAGTAATGTCACAATTGATAAAGATCTTTTTGTTAACATAATGCCTAACTACATTTTCGAAAAAATTAAGTATTAGTGATTTTTCTCCACTTCAAATACCCATTTTTCTATCCAATCGGAAAGTAATAAAATCAATCGGTGTAGTTGAGGATGTATTGGTTCAAACAAATCAAATGGTAATCCCGACCGACTTTGTCATCCTCGATGACGCTCCTCTAGTGTTAGGATGACCATTTGTAAAAACTCACGAAGCTTTGAAAAACCGGAAGTTCAACAATCTACCTCTTCAATTAGGGGCATTTAAAAGAAGTGTCGATCTTGAACGGTCGATGAAATATCCATTCGGCAATAATGACCCCCTAATTGAAGATGAAGATGAACCACCCGATACAAGTGAAAAGATTGACCATTTTGTTGAAGAAGAGGTCGCCATAGAACAAACTTTTAAAGTTCTTGATCAAAATGAGCAACCAAATAAGGAGTCTCCTAAAGACCCACCACTTGAGCTCAAAGAACTTCCAAAAGGTTTGGAATATGCTTTTCTAGACAAAGATGGTAATTTACCTGTAATTATTTCGTCTAAATTAGATAGCTTAGAAAAAGAAAAATTAATTAGACTTTTGAAAAAACATAAAAACGCGATCGCTTGGAAACTTGTAGACATAAAAGGAATTAGCCCTTCCATGTGTACGCACAAAATTTTAATGAACGATGACTACAAATCGGTAATACAACCACAACGACGAGTAAATCCAAATGTTCAAGAAGTGGTTAAAAAAGAAGTCATCAAATTACTTGACGCCGGACTTATCTATCCTATCTCCGATAGTCCTTGGGTAAGTCCCGTCCAAGTAGTTCCAAAGAAAGGAGGTATGACGGTAATAACTAATCAAAAGAATGAACTAATACCAACGAGAACCGTCACAGGATGGATAGTATGTATAGATTATAGACGACTAAATGAAGCAACAAGAAAAGATCACTTTCCTTTACCCTTCATTGATCAAATGTTAGAAAGACTATCCGGTCATAAATTTTACTGTTTCTTGGATGGTTTTTCAGGTTACTTTCAAATCCCGATAGCACCCGAAGACCAAGAAAAGACAACTTTCATATGTCCCTATGGAACTTTTGCTTATCGACGCATGCCGTTCGGTCTATGTAATGCCCCTGCAACATTCCAACGTTGCATGGTAGCCATTTTTCATGACATGATAGAAAAGACAATGGAAGTCTTCATGGACGACTTTTCTATCTTTGGGGATTCATACGACCAATGCCTTGATAACCTTGAACGAATGCTATCCCGATGTGAGGAAACTAACCTCGCCCTTAATTGGGAAAAATGCCATTTTATGGTAACGGGGGGAATAGTACTCGGTCACAAAATCTCAAGTGAAGGAATGGAGGTGGATCGAGCCAAAATAGATACCATTTCTAGATTACCACCTCCATCCTCCGTAAGAGCTATCAGAAGTTTCCTAGGGCATGCCGGATTTTATAGGCGGTTTATAAAGACTTTTCTAAAATCTCAAGGCCTCTAACAAAATTACTTGAAAGAGATGCTACTTTCATCTTTGACAAGGATTGCAATCAAGCATTTCTAACCCTAAAGGAAATGTTAGTCAATGCACCTATCATGATAACGCCTGATTGGAAATTTCCTTTCGAAATCATGTGTGATGCTAGTGACTTTGCAGTTGGAGCTGTCTTGGGACAAAGAAAAGAAAAGCATTTCCACCCAATTTATTATGCTAGTAAAACACTAAATGATGCACAAGAAAATTACACAACAACTGAAAAAGAATTACTAGCTGTGGTATTTGCTTTTGATAAATTTCGTTCTTATCTTGTTCTTTCTAAAACTATAGTCTATACAGATCATGCAGCCATTCGATATCTCTTCAAAAAGCAGGACGCAAAACCACGTTTGATTCGGTGGATTCTACTCCTCCAAGAATTTGATATTGAAATCAAAGATAAAAGAGGAGTAGAAAATACAGCAACAGATCATCTCTCGCGCTTGGAAGACCCAACTTTGGAGGCAACCAGGGACGAGCAAATCAACGAAAAATTCCCGACTGAGTCCCTGGAAATGGTGGAATATAAGGAAGAACCATGGTACGCCGACTATGCTAACTACCTAGCTAGCGGTATAGTTGCAAAAGGTTGGCCACATCATCAAAGAAAAAAATTCTTTGCCAATGTGAAACACTATTTTTGGGAAGATCCATATCTTTTCAAAATGTGTGCCGACCAACTCGTCCGACGATGCGTACATGGTAGCGAAGCACGAAGAATTCTCCGCCATTGTCATGAAGGTCCATACGGAGGGCATCATGGTGCCGCTAGTACCGCACGAAAGGTATTTGATTCAGGATTTTATTGGCCAACCATTTACAATGACGCCCAAAGTCTTGTCAAAACATGTGATGCTTGCCAAAGAACATGTAATATTTCTTCCAAAAACGAAATGCCACAAAATGGCATTCTTGTTTGTGAAATTTTTTATGTGTGGGGACTCGACTTTATGGGACCTTTCCCACCGTCGAAAGGAAACAAATATATACTTGTGGCAGTAGACTACTTGTCTAAATGGGCCGAGGCCGAGGCACTTCCAACGAATGATGGAAGAGTCGTGGTAAGATTTCTGAAGAAATTATTCTCTCGTTTTGGCACACCTAAAGCATTAATAAGTGATAGAGGTACCCATTTTTGCAACCATCAACTTGAATTTTTTTTAACAAGATATGGGGTCTATCACCGGGTCTCAACAGCATATCACCCTCAAACAAACGGACAAGCCGAAGTGACTAATAGAGGTTTAAAACGAATACTCGAAAAAACCATAGGGTTAAATAAAAAGGAATGGGCAGATAAATTAGATGACGCTTTATGGGCTTTTCGAACTGCTTATAAAACAACAATAGGTACAACCCCAGTAGAAATTGCACACAAAGCCTATTGGGCAATCAAAAAAGTAAACTTAGATTTAGAATTTGCTGGTAAAAATCGATTTTATCAATTAAATGAATTAGACGAACTTAGGAATTATGCATACTCAAACTCCGAAATTTATAAGGAAAGAATGAAAAATTTGCATGACAAACATATTAAACCTAATGAATTTCGAGTAGGAGATCTAGTTCTTTTGTTTAATTCACGACTTCGATTGTTTCCTTGCCAATTAAAGTCTAGGTGGTCAGGAACTTTTTCCATCACCCATATTTTCCCACACGGTGCAGTAGAAATTAAATCTCGAAATGGGCCTCCATTCAAAGTCAATGGCCAACGGCTGAAACTCTATCAAGGATTCATTGAGGATGAAGAGGAGGAGATCTCGCTTCAAACGATTGAAGAATGAAAACATCAACCATCATACCTGGTAAGTTACGAACGATTGGGACGACATCTAAAGCGGTAAGTTTTCTAACCAAAGTTCATGGGAAACAAGGGCACTCACACGAGCACTAAAAAAAATTCAAAACTTTGCTCGGCACGGGGCCGTGTTCGCACAGCAGTCGGGATATATCCCCTTTTTCATAACAGTTACAACATTCCACACGCCCCGTTTCCCCGAAAAAGCTCTGGTTCCAGGCGATTTTCCGCAGATTTCCGACGTCTCCTTTTGTTCTAACAACGTCAAGGTATGATTCTTACATCATTAGTAGTTAGATTAGTTACTTGCATGTAGTTAAAACACCACAAATTTGGGGAAAAATCTAGGGTTCTTGGACTTCATCCGAATCAAACCTCAGATTTTTGCCTAGATCTGTTTGCATTTAGTTAGAATAGTGTTAAGGGAAGTGAATCCACTTTTATTGTTCATAGATTCGCCCGATTTCTCATAAAAAACCCAAACCCTTGTTTTTGAACCGAAAAAGATAAAATTGATAGGGTAAACGGGTTATTTTGGGAAAAACGGCGCTTGAGGTTTCAATTTCGGGGAAAACCGCGCCTATAGGACCAAAAATTTTCAAGTTTTCGAAACCGGGTCGAAAAATGGAATTTTTGTAACAGACGCCTGGACACGGGGCCGTGTCCACTGAACACGGGGTCGTGTCCAGCCCACTGTTAGCAGTTTTGTCCGAAAATGCTAATGTTTCGTGCTAACTTCTGGTGTATTCTTTCAGATGGCAAGGAAGTTCACAAGGTTTAACGCAAATGAGCTCGATGAGAGGGCTAGATATGAAGTACTTCAGACAAGGCCGGAGGAATACCCAAGGCAAGCATGCACGGATTTGTTAACATTGGTGAACCAACTCGACCGCTTCAACAACCTTGTCACAGGACCACTAAGAGTCGCTTTAACAACTCGACTCCGTTCCGTCCACGAATGCACTTTGGAATTCTATAGCACCTTCACGTTCAACTCAAGGTGCGACCCATTCGACAATTATGGGGTAGCATTCCGATGTGGCGGAACTAAGTATTCGATCTCTATGGCACAATTTGGGTCGATTGTCGGGTTGTATGCGGAAGAAGATGCAGGTAACGAGGAAAATACTGGAGGGATGCAAGAGATAGGTGAAAACGATCGCCAAGCCGCGTGGGCTCAGATTGGTGAAGGGTATTACAATCCGAGCAGCACTAAGAGCACGAAGTTGAGGGATCCGCTCTACAGATACATCCATAGGCTCCTCGGCTACTCTCTTAGTCAAAGACACGATAGCGGTGGCGTCGTTGGGTTAAGAGATATGGTTGTCCTCCACTGCATCCATAACCGCAGGCCGCTTGATGTTCCGTTCCTCATGCTCCGAAACATGCATCATAACCGCCTTGCTACTGCACCAACCCCTATCTTCTTTGGTGGATGGGTGTACCGTCTCTTCAGGCACTTCACCCGCATACCTAGGTCATTCGGAAGGAGCCCATGGTCGGGTAGGGTAGATATACACATCTGCCGCTCAATGAACCTAATTTATGAGGCTGAAGACGGGACGGTAAGCTTTCAAAGGATGCAAGGTCATGCATGGAACCCGCAAGAAGCACTTGTCCTCCACGCTCCACAACGTCATCAGTACCAATACCAACCCCATGGTGATCCAGGCCAATCCTCCTCCTCAGGAGGCGGTTTTCCTAACTTTCAAAGTTTACATGATTTGTTGCAGGAAAACCTCATGTGCACCAGGAACACCTACAATATGGCAAGCAACACGTACAACCGGGTTGGGGCGATCGAGAGAAACATATCCGATATCCAAGATGATATTGGAAATATCCGGGAGTACATGGCTGGCCATGGTGGGGATGATGATGATGAAGACGAGGACATGGATTAGGCGGGAGGAGCGGAGGAATAAGCGGTTGATTGGTGATTCCCCAAGTTAACCTTTTCTAATCTTGAACAATTTAATGCCTGCGTGCCAAGTGTTGAACAATTTACTTTCCCTAACTTCTTTTATTTTCTGCATTTATGTTTCTTTTAACTTTGTTGACATGGATGTTGAACTTGGTAAAATTAGGATGTTTGCTATGGTGTGGTATAGTGTTTATTGATTAAGCAGGTACATACGAGGCTAGAGTACTAAGCATTAGTACTACTAAAGCCGGGACAGGAAAACCGAAGAATGTTTTTCAATCTTGCAGATTGTCCACACGGGGCCGTGTCCAGCCGACACGCCCCCGTGCCCACTCCCCAAAACCTGCTGTTTGTTTTATTTCTGCAAACTTTGACAGACACAGGGTCGTGCCCAGCCGATACGCCCCCGTGTCCACCTTCTGTAAGTTTTCGTTACTGGCACCTGAACACGGGGTCGTGCCCACCAGGCACGGGGCCGTGTTCAGCGCCAAGTAACACAAAATTTTTGCTTTTTACACCTTTTTACACATTCAATCAACCTAAAAATTTATTTTTGGGACACATTGAGGACAATGTGTAATTTAAGTGTGGGGGGGGGGGGGGGAGATGCTAAAACTTGAATCTTGCAAGTCCTAAATACAAGCCTTACACAAAACTCTATTGGAACCGCTAATCACCACAAATTTTTTTCAAAAAAAATTCATTTTTTACTTGTCTAGGTTTAATTCGGGAATTTCAAAATTCTAAAAAGGTTATATTTTTACGAATTTACAACCGATAGCGTCGTGATAAAAAGAACCAACATAAGAAAATTATGAAGAGGCATGGCAAACTTAGTTAAAATTTGAATATATATACTTGATCACATAAAAAACTCATTCCCACAAAAGTGAGTTTTGAGCCTTTATTGAGCATACAATTACATATCATTAGACCAAATGCTCATTTTTCGTTTCTTGTGTGAATAGCCGCTTGGTTCTTACGACTCTAGAACTTGCCATGACGATACATTCCCGGTCCTTACCAACTTAAACCCGAGTAAGTAAATGATGGAGGCATTAGGACTAACCCTTTTTATTTCTACACCATTATTTTTCTTTTTTTTACCACCTACCCAAAATCCCCCTAGTTAGCCCCTTTGAGCCTAAACCTTTTCATTTCATAACCCAAACCAAGCACCCTTTTACCCACCAAAACCTTTTTCATTTTTAACCCTTTGTTTTAGTAACTAGCTCGGTTTTTCGTATGACTTTTCAAAAAAAAAATATATTTGATTATGAAGCAAAAGAAAATAAACAAACAAGTTCATCAAAAATAACTTTGTTTGAATAATAGCTTCATCAAAATAAAAGTTACAAAAATAAAAAGTCTTACGAAAACCAACGCTTGTTACGCTTTTCGCCCTTTTTTTTTACTAACCACTAACCACTAACCCAACCACCTACTTTTAACCCAAGCTTAACCCTTCACCCAAAAGTCCTCTTGATATTTACAAAGGTATATAAGTTAAAAAGGAGGAGGATTGATTGCTTGGCAAGCCTATGGTAGGATTAAGTTCCATGCCGCTCTCGAGTGATCCACAAAAATACATTTCCGGCCGAGTGTTGAGTGATCCCCGTGAGGTATGTGAACTTGTATATAAATAGAATTTTAAAGAGGCATGTTATGCCCTAATAAGTAATTTCTCTTATGAAAAGTTTTAAATAAATCATGACGAATAGGATTGTAAATAAATAAAAATAAAACTAAATAAAGAATCTTGGAAATACCGACACTCTATGATAAGCCCAAAAACCTTCTTCTCTACCCATTCCATTTGGGAGTGTAAAGCCACATTATAAAGAGTTTTGCTTGAGGACAAGCAAAGATTCAAGTGTGGGGGTATTTGATGTGTGCAAAATGCAACATATAAATTACATCAATTGTGGCATAAAACTAACCCTTTTTTAGTACTAATGTTGGAAAAAGTGTGCTTTTGTCTTCCTTTTGTATTTTCAGGATCAAATGAGCTCAAATTAACAAAAGAAGCAAAAAGACAGCAAAATCTAACATAAATACAAGAAAAGGAACAAACGTGACATGCCCGACCCCACGACAGCATCTTCCCAAGCAAAACAAGAAGACAGAAGACTGAACACTCCCCGTGCTCAGCCAGCACGGGGGCGTACCCAAGTGTCAGCAGAAAAGACAAAGTGGTAGAAGCTTCTATTGCCCACCACGGGGCCGTGCTCAGCGGACACGGGGCCGTGGTCAACTATAAGATTCGCACAATCCAGGCAAATCTTCATAGTACAAAGATTCTTCTGCACACGGGGTCGTGCTCAGCGGACACGGGGGGCGTGGTCAACTAATAAGACAAGCTGCATTAAATGAAGAAAGAGAAGGATGTGGACACGGGGCCGTGCCCACTGGACACGGGGCCGTGCCCGAGCTTCTGTTCAACCTATAAATAGGAGTGCTTGGCTCAAGCTCAAACCATCCCTTTGCACACCACCTCTCTCACACTTCACCCACCACCTACCACCACCATAACACCATCATCCACCACCATCATCCATTGTCCATCATAGAGTGTGTGAGTCGTCTCGGGATGCAAGATTGATCGTAAGAGTTCTTGACAATCAAGGCCATGTTTGCCTAAGTCTCTTACATCACTTGGTGAAGACACGTGTCTAGTGTAATACTTTTTATTTCTAATCTTTTCGCACTTTTTACTTGGTTTTGTATTAATGACTTTAATAACTAGTTTCTTATGTTGAAGGTGATTCTTCTTTATCGTTTGTCCGTGGTGTCTTGACATTATTTTACTGTCTATATAAAATAAAAGATTTTCACCATTCATATCTCCACGGTCTATATGGAGGTATGTTGGCTACCTGGTCGGGGGTTAAGGGAACGGTTTGGTAAGAGTCTTGCCATTGTTCAGCGTTTAGAGGTCCTGCAATGGACCTGGGTCAAATTTAGTAGGACCTCCTTAAATACTTAACGGTATTGGATGGCGGGGGTCCAAACTCTTTGATCCCCTCATAAGTTAACTACTATTAATACTATAACCCGGCTATTTAGGACTGTATCCTTGCTGACTCAGACTACTTAGCCGAGGGTAACGTCACCTTCAAAAGAGTGGCCTACCATAATTTACATTAATAACTTAATTAATTATCTTTCAATAATCCGACCCTTTAGGATTGTATCAAACTACTGGGTTGAGGGTAACGTCACCTCCAAAAGAGGGGCCTACTACAATAACTAAGATAATCTCTTAAACAAGTGCAAAAGTGCGGAAATAATCAAAGGTTACACTAAACACGAGTCGGAACCAAGTGATTCATCTTGTCTATCTGTTTTTATTTTTATTTTCAGCATTTTAGTTAGTTTTTATTTTTCTTAATTTAAAACATTTTTCTAAACTTTTTGATTTGATTAGACGTTGAGGATAAATCGGTATTAAAAGCTCTTGTGTCCTTGGACGACCTCGGTATCTTGCCAACACTATACTACGCTCACGATGGGTGCACTTGCCCATATGTGTGTTTAGTGTTAGTAAAATATCGTGTTTTATAAAATTTAAAACTTGGCTAAAAAAGTGTTAAAGGGCTTAAAATATACACCTAAATATATATAACACTTCGCACGCATCATAGCCCGTACTACCCCTACTAACATTCAAGGTCCGTCCCTAATTCACGGGAACGCTATTCACCCATAATTAATTTTTTAATATTTTCTAAAAGTGGTTTTAAATAGAGAATAAAAAGTAAAAGATAAAAATTTAGAATACTAGGTTAAAACCAGTGTGGTACACGGGGTTACGAGGTTGAGTAACAAAAAATTGAAATGAATAGAAAAGTTATACATATCATATTTATAATTTTCCATTACGTCTTTCTCCGCAAGAATATCTTTTAGTTCCCTCAGCTTCTCAACTTCCATTTCTGTTTTAACAGCTTGCTCAGAAAACATTTTGGCTTCCTCTTCATCTGCCACAATCTTCTTTTCCCAAACCGATGAAGTACCTCTATGTGCAGAATGATAAGGGTATTTATCTCAAGGACATCCATTTATAGTGTGTGTGAAAATTGGGAAATAAATCAATTTAGGGTTCAAATCAAAATCACAATAAAGCAGCCATTGACTTTAAAAACCACGATTAGTAATCTAAATCAAAACCCTGGTATTAATCAGTTCTACAAAAAGAATAAACCGTACTTCTAAACTGATATATAAAGATTCATAGTCTAACAAAAAACATAATAATCATATGATTTGTACCATCTCGAATATAGAAACATTGTAGTTCTTGACAACCAATTTTCTCAATGTTATTTATAGATTGATAGTTGAAACATACATTTTTCATCCAAAAATTGGTAAACTTATGTCTTCACCCATCTGTATGACCTTAATCACCCTTAGAAACGAAAACTTCAAAGGATTTCATAGAAATGTCGAATATGCCCTAAAACCCAATTCATCATATCCCCTAATAAACATGAACGTTGAAAACTCAAAATCAAACCATTTGATAATATTCTAGAACTCTATACCCATTAAAGTACATCTAAGCATCCAAATCTTGCATAGAGAGAATCACAAAACTACAACAACAAAAAAACAGAGATCAACGGTACAATCCAACTAAATATTATTTAAACCAAAACTGTTATAGAATGATCATCACAATGAAAGAAAAGTCACACATGATGCCTAAAATTACAAAATCATAAAAATGAATTGAAATCATTGTCTTACTAGGGATCTCAAATTTGGAAAGAAATGCGGCAGAATCCTAATGAACTCTAGGGTTTGGGATTGTTTTTTAAGGATTTAGAATGAAAAACTTTTAGATGACATAATCATACAATGGAGAATCATAAATCAACCTTCACCATCACACCATCGCTGGAGTCGGCAGGTAGTATTGAGTGGAAGAGAGGAATTGGAGCGATGAGAGAAAATTAAAGTCGTTAATAGGGTTTGGAAACAGGTTATAAGATATTTAAGCGATCTGTATAGGTAGTTAAACGGGTTAGGCGGACCCAGATTGAAAACAAATAACCTGGTGAGTTTTAGGCTGCCACATGTACAAATGAGTAAAAAACAAATAGGATTAAATGACACATGTCAACATTAGGCCGTCTGGTATACTCTAACACCATAGGTGTTAATCCTACTTGGCATCCGTTAACACTTGTCATACCGCTCCTGGAGAGTGTTAAGGGGCATTAAAAGTTTCACGTGTTAAGATGTTAACTAGGAGAGAGAGTGAGGGAATCAAGAATAGGAACATTTGCACACATACAACATGCTATATATATGTATTTTAATTAATTTAAGGGCATTAATGGGGGTTAAACCAATTCCTTGGTATGAGGTGAAGTGAAAGAGGGTCAAGTGGATGATGTAGCGCCTACGTGTAGTTAAGGGACGTAAAAGTATACCCCATGGCCTTATAGAGACAACTGTTGTATGAATGACATATCATCAAAAATAGCTTTATTATAATGGTAAGTAAAGATATTATTTAATTTAATTGAAAATGAAAGAAAAAGATAACGATTTTTGGTATAAATTATAAAAATAAAAACTAAAATATTGAATGTGAAATGCTATAAAAAAAGTCAACAGATGTATCAAAAGTAGGAACCTTATTTATTTTTATGAATAAACAAAGCTTAAAATGATAACGCATAGCTAGCTGAGAATATTTTTTTAACGGACATGACTCACAATTAGGGTTGTAAACGAACCGAACGTTCAGCGAACAGTTCGTGAACCGTTCGGCGGGAAGTTCGTTTATGTTCGTTCGTTTAATAAACGAACGAACATGAACAAGAAATTTCGTTCGATTAGTTAAATGAACGAACATGAACAGAGGTCTCGTTCGTTCGATTGTGTTCGTGAACGTTCGGTAAGGTGTTCGTGAACGTGTTCGTGAACATTCGTTGATTTGCGTTCGTTTATGTTCGTATGTTTGTATTTTTTATTGAAGATCTTTGTATTTTCTTATATTTTATTTATACTTTTATATTATTAAACTTTTATTTATTTTATTACCTTAACAATGAAACTATAGGAAACCCACTTTCACATTGTTTATGCATTATTTCCCTTTCATTTCTCATTATTTTCATCGTCGAATATGATCGACCTCTGTTCCACAATAAGGGATTCAAGTAGTGCTAATCTCTGGGCCATCTATCTTTGTCTTTCGTCGCGTTCGCCACATTTATTTGTGTTCGTTTGTGTTCGTGAACCGTTCGCGAACACGCTCATTTCCTTAATGAACGAACACGAACATAAAATCTCGTTCGGTAAGTGTTCATGAACCGTTCGTGAACACATTTATTTCCTTAACGAACGAACATGAACAAGGGCTTGTTCGTGTTCGTTCGGTTCGTTTATAGCCCTACTCACAATACATGTTAGTTTAATAGCCTATGCGCTGTACTTGTTTCCAAAAGTCAAAAGACTTTTCCCAGAGAAAAAACACTCTACCCATCATACTAGGTGCTTGTAAAGTGGTACCTTTATGCAACAAAAACTTGTACCTTAAGCATTGTTTAAGGTGAGTTTTTAGGGGAAAAAATGATAAAGATATAAGAGCATTCACATCCAAACCATCAAATTATACATACATTCCACTAAAAAACAACTCCTATATCAATATATTTCCACTAAAAACAAATACTTTTTCTCTCTCCTTTTCAATTAAATAATATTATCATCACATTTTTCTCTCTCCTTCACTCACAACCACTTTCAATATATATTAAAAAAATTATACTGGGTGAACAGTGTCCCCCCAAATATACAGATGAACAGTAACATTTTCTCTCTCCTCCACTCACAACCACTTTTTATACCCTTTATAATATAAAAACTCCCCCTTACATATTTTGATGGATAGAATGTGAATGCTCCAAACGTCTTTTCCAACCTTTTGTGCACAAAAAACAGTTGTTGAATTGCTTTCACTTTCTTGTTTTGGTTTGCAAACATTCAGGGGGTGTTTGGGATTCCTTTTCAACTTCTCCTTCTCAAGAACTTCTCAAGAAGTCTTTCTCAACATCAATAAGTAAGAAATCTTCACTTCTCAAAAACTCCTTTTTGAAGGCATAATCAGCACCAGAAGTCCTTTTTTTATGGTGTTTGGGATTCCTTTTGACATCAAAAGCACTTCTCAAATGATGTTTGGGATTCCTTTTCATCTCAAAAGTCCTTCTGAGCTTCAGAAGTCACTTTTAAAAGGAATCCCAAACACCCCCTCAGTTGTTGAAATGGGTGATGCGGTTGTTGCGGTCCTTGTGAAGGAGGTGGTGCGGATACTGGGTTCTTTAGCTAACCAAGAGCTTGCTCTACTCAGGGGACTCGAAGGCGATATTTCGAGTCTCCAGAATGATTTCGAGCAGATCCAAGCTGTTCTTCAAGATGCAGAAGAGAAACACGTCAAGAAAAACGCTGTAAAGGTATGGCTTAAGCATATCAGATCAGCATCCTTGGAGGCAGAAAATGTGCTAGACGAGATCTCAACTGAGACTTTGTTGCAAAGTCTACACAAAAAAAGAATCAAATACAGGGTAAAATCCTTCTTCTCCTCCAACCATAATAAATATATGTCACGTGTTAGGATTGCTCACAAAGTTAAAGACATAAGAAAGAAACTTGATGACATTGCATTTAAGAGATTTGAGTTAGGTTTGATCCCTTCGGGTGCTATAAGTGATGTAGATGATATGGTAGTTGAAAATGAGATGCCGAATAGGGAAACTAGCTCGCTGATACATGATTCTTCAATTATATTTGGAAGATATGAAGAGATGGAGATGGTGACTAAAGCGATATGTAACCAAGATGTCGGAAATGGTGAGGTTCCGGTGTATTCTATATGGGGTATGGGAGGTTTAGGAAAGACCACTTTAGCTCAGTTAGTTTATAACCATGAAAGGGTGAAGCAATGTTTCGACTTAAAATGTTGGATCTATGTTTCGGAAAAGTTCCAGGTTAAGGAGATAATGAAAAAAATCATCGAGTCCATAGATGATTGTGGGTGCACACTTACATTGCTAGATAAGTTGCAGGAGTCCCTTCAAAGGAAGTTAGGGGGAAATAAATTTTTAATTGCACTAGATGACGTTTGGATTGAAGATGATGAAAATGAAAAGAACATGTGGGAGGAATTAAGAAAAACATTAAGGTGTGGGGCAGAAGGAAGTATTGTTGTGATGACAACACGATCCCGAGCAACTAGTCAAATGTTTAGTAAGGTTCCCAAGTTACAACATAAACTCGGATGTTTATCAGAAGATGACTCGTGGTTACTATTCAAGAAGCATGCATTTGCACAGGGAAGAGAAAAGAACAACATAAGTGAGCTAGAGCCTATTGGGAGGGAGATAGTTGAGAAATGTAAAGGACTACCTTTAGCAGTGAAGACCTTGGGTAGCTTAATGTGGTCGAAAAGTAGTACAAGCGATTGGCAACATGTGAAAGACAACAGCATATGGGCTTTAGACGAAGTTAAAATCTTGCCTGCCATTTTGAAGTTAAGCTATGATAAACTACTTCCACATTTAAAAAAATGTTTTACATATTGTTGTTTGTTTCTTAAAGGTTGGGAATTAGAAAAGGATATACTAATTTCATTGTGGGCGTCAAATGGTTTCATTCCACCTAAAGGAGGGAAAGACTTGTATATGCTTGGGGAAGAAATTCTTAACTGCTTTGTTTGGAGGTCATTCTTGCAGGTTGTTAAGCCCGAAAAATATGGGGATGGTATTTATAGATATAAAATGCATGATATGATGCATGACATGGCACATGATGTGATGGGACAAGATTGTTTAGTTATAGAGCCTGCAAATAACAAGGTTGAAATACCAAATGGGGTGCTTCATTTGAGCTCGTCATGCCCCGTTCATTTTTCATATGAGGATCTAGGAAAACTGACATCGTTAAGGTCAATATTCATGTTCAGTGAAGAGTATAAATGCAGCAAAATAATCAAGCAAGCTTATCTAAGGGTATTACACTTGGGTGGTATTCAGTTTAGGACATTCCCTGAATCAATTTGCAAACTCAAACATCTAAAATACTTGAACTTATCACGTTCAAGAATAAAAGTTTTACCTAAGTCGATTATGTATCTCCAAAACTTGAAATACTTGACCTTATCTAGTTCAAGAATTAAAGTTTTACCTACGTCGATTATGTATCTCCAAAACTTGCAATACTTGAATTTATCACACTCAGATATAAAAGTTTTACCTGAGCGGATTGTTTATCTCCAAAACTTGCAAGTGCTGCGTTTGAATTCTTGTTATTCACTGCGTAAGTTGCCTGAAGGCCTGAAATACATGAGAAATCTTCATTGTTTAGAAATCTGTGATGTTAAACTAGAACGTTTTCCAGTAGGAATCAAAGAACTAACCAGTCTGCGTATACTTTCAACATTTCCTGTTGGTAAAGAGAATGGGGCCAAAATAGGGGAATTGGGGGAATTAAATCTGCTTGAGGGCAAGTTGAGGATAGAAGGGCTTGAGAATGTTGGAAGTTTAGAAGAAGCCAAGAGTGCCAAACTTGAATGCAAAAGAAATCTATTGGATTTGGAGTTGTGTTGGTATAGAAATAAGCAACCAGTGGAGCATGTAGATGATGAAGAGGTTCTCGAGGGACTAGAACCAAATCCGCATCTCAAGAAATTGACAATATATCGTTACATGGGAATGATTATTTCTCCCAGTTGGTTGGTGAATTTAAAAGATTTGCTTGAAATTGAAATTTGTGGGTGTAAGCGCTGTGAGCATATTCCAACGCTTGGGAGATTACCCAATCTTAGGGTCATTCACTTGAGTTTCATGGAATCTTTTTAGTGTTTCCTTGATGACGACGCAAACATGTTAGGAGACACCACCAATATGTTTCTTTGTGTAGAAGAATTATACATTTTTAATTGTCCGAGTTTGGTTTCCTTGCCAAGTAACCTTCCAAAACTCAAGGTTTTAGACTTAGCTCGGTGCGATGCTTTAGTTTCTCTACCGGATGAGATTCAGAGTTTCAAGGATTTGAAAGAACTTACTATAAGGCGCTGTAAACAATTAAGGAAAAGGTATGAAAAGGATATAGGTGTAGAATGGCCTAAAATTTCTCACATTCCCAACGTCTCAATTTGGTAACCTATATTTAGCAAATTCTCTTCTTTTGTGAGAGACCCCACAACCATCACCATCATCGTCACCTTCTGGACCAGAAGACGGAGTTGATACCAACAAGGAAAATGTTGCAGATGAGTTAGAAGAGAAGGAGCCTAAGGAAGAAGTTGATATTCTGTTATGGTACTTTTCAGATTTGAGGATTAATGGATTATAGTATTACATCTTTTTATGTAGTGAAGTTAAAACTGATATTAGTTTTTTATCAATTGGTTTGGCATTTCTTTTTTAACCATAACCTAGACCACAAAACTGGTTAACTCTCATTTGGTTACTACTGTAACTGATTAACCAGTTTTTATTAATCAACGCATTTCCATATATGTATTATTCGAGTTGGAACGGCGTATATTAGAAGCCGTCTATGGTGGTGTGATTTATTTTTTGTTTCCGATATATGATTTTGCAGCAGTTTAGAGGGCTGGCAAAGTGGGTAGGTCGGACAGGTTTGAGTCAGAGGTCAAGATAGGCAAGTTAAAAAGGGGTTAGGATGCGTTAAAAATAGAATAATTTAAAATGGATAAATATATAAAAAAATCAAAAGATAAAATAAAAAAAAACAAAAAACAAAGATAAAAAAAATAAATACAAAAAGAAATTAAAAAAATAAACATAAAAATCGAGCCGACCCATTTGACCTGACCCACAATTCTTAGTTCATTTCTTTATTTGACCCGTTTAAGATAACACATAACCCAATCTACCCACTCATTAGAAAATAAATTGAAATTGTCACCTCTGCTTAAAACCATTAATATTTTATACGACCCAACTTAATTCAATATCTACTGGTTTGTAGCATCTGTTGGCATTAAAGAACAAGTTTTTCTTACATTTAAACTTCAAAACCTGGTCTGCTAAGTTTACTCTTTAAGAGTCAAAAAGTTCTCTACTTATGCATTTTCACACTAGAGATTATATCTAGTATAAAAGTTTATGAAGTATATTTGGGAGCCAAATCGAAAAACTCAGGTAATGTTCTAGGCTAGATAAAACAAACTCAGGTAGACGAAACAGGTCAAATGGGTCAAAAAAGTACTTTAATAGAGTAAATTGCAAAATTGTCCCTAAGTTTTATTCAGATGTGTCAGGTCCATAGTTGTTAATTAATAGCGAATAGCGATAAGGGACCTATATGCTATGTAGCAAATAGCGACCACTATTTTATAACCAGCGATACACTAGAAAAAGAATTTGAAATTTTTTATATGTTTATTATATCAAAATACTCTAGTGTATATATATATATATATATATGATATTTTAGATGTATATTTAACAAAAACCTATATTTCAGCTATTTTATTGTAGGTCCACCCGGAGGATAGAGTAACCTCTATTCCCTGTTTTCCGACAAACCCGAAAGTGCGGAATCCAAACGGGTAAGTTAAACCAAGTTACGAACACGCAAGACACAAAGATTCAACGATTAACACGCAATGTATTAATACTCTGAAACGGTTACAATGCAATGTTTACAAGATAAACCTATAAACTCTCTGTTGTGTGTGTGTTCTCTCCGAAATCTATTTAGACTTCTAAGTGTTTCTGTCTGTTGTGAGTGTATATATAGTGAAGCCATGACGAAAACAAGATCCTGACGAAAACCCATTAACGAAAACCAAGATCTGGACGAAATCCCTTGATTTCGTCCCATGTGTTTTCGTCCCATTTGGTTTTCACCAAAAGGGTGTTTTCACCACAAGAGTGATTTCACCACAGGGTGATTTCGTCCATCAGTTGGGCCAAAGATTTGGGCTTGGACTTTGGCATGTAGGACTTCTTCATGTATGGGCTTCTACTTGTGTTGGGCTTCATCATGGATTGGACCAAACAAACTAACTGACAATATAAACATAAGCTATACTAAATGCATACTGCACACACGCAGTAGCAATTACATCGAATGTTACGAAATAAATTGCATACCGAGTCAAGACTGGAGGTTGTCTTGACTACGGCCTTCACTTCGTAGCCGAGTCGAACCGAGCCGAGCCGAGCCGTATCCACATAATATGTATCAACAAACTCCCCCTTGGATGCTGCTCGCGAGGTTCGTAATCTCGTTCTCCATCTCTTGATGGTGCATTAATTCTCGGAAAGGATCTTCAAAGTCTTCACGTGAAACAATCAGGGAGTGTATCAACAAACTCCCCCTTGAACGATACTCGTGAATCTTTTGAACTTCAAAACCTTAGATCCTTGAGGTGTTGATGAGTGATCAACTGCAACCCGATCATCTTGATCTTCTGATTGCATCAACGTCGTGTCTTCACTTTACGGCTTGTCATCTGACACGTTCTCTTCGCCTTTAGCTGATTCCGATGTCGCATCTGCACATACAAGAAAGCTAAACACGCAATGAGAACCACCGCTTGGAATATAGACAAATTAAACGAACGACATATATGTGATCAAATCTCAATCAAACACCGACCGACAACAGTTTGAAAGTTTAGAAAATGATCAATTTTAATCCTTTAACTTTCAAAACTTGTTAACATCGACAGTTTATGAAGGTGCAATTGTTTTCCGGCTTACAATCAGGATTTTGGGTAGGATAGACTCGAGTTCCAACATCGGTCAATCAAAAATAAACTAGAAGCAAAATCTTTTTGGCTTTTTATAAAGTTTAGATTAAAACACACCTAAAATCTTTTTGGAGTTTTTCATTTTTCAAATGTAAGGACGGAAAGCAATAAATAAATATATACAAAGATGCAGAAACGAAATATAGTAAATAAATATTTACAGACATTCTTTTTGCGAGTTTCGAGGGTAAGAGAATCATATCAGTGTACGGTCATGGCAAAACGCTCTTTTTGTTCAATTAGTTAACATTTAGATAAGCATCCTATAACAATTATCGGTATTGTTGTCCACTTAAGCTTAACTTATCAGATGTAATCATGGCGAGGGGATACGTTAATGTATGATTTATACTTACTGACCGGTGTTCATCCACACACGACACATTCCCGTATCAAGGTATGCACGAGAGTTCATCTTACCGGTGAGTATACTGTTTATCATCCGTTTGACCGTATAAAAGAATGTGAGAAACTCACTTATTTTGATTGAAAAACAAGCCCTATGTGATAGAATCACTTATTGATGAGGAACTTGATTTTCAGATGCATGAGGGCACAGGAGCAAGTCCGTGAACAGGTCAGTACTTTCGTACAGCAAAGAGACGAACTTGACTCCCGCAAAGAATCTGTGATATATTATCACTTATTTTGATTGGACATGTGATTGTTGATCACTTATTGAGGTCGAATTCAATATGTACACGTATGTATAGTATCATGGAAGATCTAGACTTGGTCTCCGTTATTTTTACGGTTTGATACAACCATGATACCCAGATGATAAGACAGCATAAAGACCGAATATCTCAGAACCTCGACAATCAATCAAACGAAATTTCGGTACCAAGACCATATGCCAATGAATGGTTCCCACCTGGTCTTTAGTCGATTTAAGTTTATATCACCCTGCACATTTTAAAATGATTGTGAGCCTACCGATACATCTTATATAGAGCTGCTTATCGTTTTTCATTTTGCATTTCAGTTCCAAGAGGTTTTGACAGACAACTGATTTACTATCATTTTCTCTTTTTCTCGCCAGGAAACTCATTTTTGTTTTTCTATTGTTTTTGCGTTTTGAAAATTTTCGATGTTTTTGAATTTTCAAATTTGGATTTACTCCCCCTAAAATCAACAAACTAAGATAAATTTAAAAAACACAAAGGATATTTACAAAAACGATTTCCCGATGTCGGTTAACTCATGTTTTACCTCAATGCCGTTTACCAAAATTAATTTTAATCAGAAATGATTTTATCGAATTTTGAAAAAATGAGTTGGCACGTTGGTAAGCGGTGCGGACCATGACAACATTGACGAGTTTCATAGTGAAACAATCACTTGTGAGGTGATATTCGAGTTCAACGTGTGAGGTTAAGGAGTGCTGTACGAGATGATAATAATTCATAAAGCAGCTTAAATATCGACAAGTATAGGAGAGATTAGAAATTCAAAACCGTATCCTGCAACTGCTTCGTGCATTGCAAGTAATCTGAGCGCTCTCCCAAACTGGATATCCACCCGGTGTGGACTTCAAAGTCGAATTTTGTAGCTACTGAGAAATCTCTTGACAGCAACAAGATCATAGACCTCTGGGTCCGGCTGGTCTTCCACATTGCACCAGCGAAGGTCTTTGTCTTTCTCTTGAGAAGTAGTGTGCGGTTGTTCAATCCATGCCAAGGCATCCGCACACCCGGTTGGTTTGTTCAACAAACACATTTTCTTCAATCACACCGCGAAGAAATGTACACCGCACGTTCATCTTGTTGATTTTGAACTTCAGAGGTGCTGCAGGTGCGTACATTTTGATTGAATCTATCCTGGGGACCCGATTAAAGCCTTGAACAATCAAACTTTGGTATGATTTTCATTTTGTCGAAGGTTTTCAATTTCTTTCGACAGACAATTCTGTCTTCTTTTCTTTTTCTCTCCATCAAAGGCAACAATTTCTTTTGTCGCCGATCTTGTGCATGGACACTCCACTATCAACAATCCAATGACTATCGATAGTTCCTCCTGGAACATCCTACACACTCACTCAGAGATTAGTTGGAGAGGGGGACCCAAGCCTTAATAGACTTGGGTCGTCCTTCATCATCGAGGATTGTGACTTCGATTTCCTGATGATTCGGAATGGATTGAGCTTCCCCTGAAACAGTTACCGGTTTTGGTTTCCAAATCTGTTTTTGTTTTTCATTTTTAATTTCTAACTTAACAGACTTTGTTTGGACAACCTCCGGTTTTAACGCCTTTTCAACTTCTTTGACGTTTTGACGTCGTTGTTTTGTTTCTTGTTCTTTAACAGTTCTTTTATCATGTTTTGGTGAAACAGGACGACGTTGTGGGTGAACCTTTTCAGGTGGTGCTCTTTCAACAAATTTCTCTTTTGGAGTGTTTGAGCAGTTCTTAATGATATGCCCAAACTCCCCACATTTAAAACACGTTCTCCTTTCCACAAACTTAGGAGAATTTGATCGACCAACAGATGTCGAATCCGTAGAACCTGAGGTACTTGCTTTTTCATCAGATCCGTTTGTATGTTGAGTGTAATTATTTTGGCTGTTACGTTTTAAAATCTTGACTTGTTGGATAAAATCGGTGTTTGATTTGTTTTCAAAAGTCTCAATTTTATCAGTACCCTTGGAGGCCACAAACTTAACGTCTTTGCATTTCTTCTTGTAACAAGCTCCTTTTGTTTCAGCTTTTGGTTGTGTCACCTTAGGCTTTTGAGCTCGTTGTTGTTGCTGTTTACCCTTAAAAGCGATAGGTTGTTGCTTCGTTGGTGATTTTTGATTTCCAAATTTTCTTCTAACTTCAGCTTTTGGAATCGGATCACACTGAGTTACTGAAACTCTCGGGATCCCCTTTTCCAAAAACTTACTGGTAGTATCTTCAAACACTTTATCAATCAAAGATTGATTGACATTTTTAATTGGAAAAGTTGTGTTTGAATAAATTTTATCATCACCAACTAAAGTGTACAACACGTTATTACTCTTAACGGTAGACACAGATTTCTTGTCATTCTTGACAGGATCTATCACTTGTTTGACAACTGGTTGAACAGCAGGAGTAGGAGGATCACAAAGAATATGATTCTCAATTGGAATTTCTACTCCTTTCATCTTGTCAAGTGATTTATCCTGATCACGCATATCTGATTCTGGTTCATCATCAGACGACTCATAGTCCTCAATGATTGGAGGACTTTGTTTCGTAGATGTTGAAGTTTCTGTTTGCTCAAATGATGTACTTGAAGAACTGTCCGATTTGAACCCTAGGCCAGTAGTAACTTCCCCATAATCAAGAGGTACACTGGGTTCAAAACGAGGCATATCCTCTTCATCGGGAGACTTGGTATAGTCGTGTCTCAAAGGGGGTGGACACTTCCTATAACCAATTCCTTTAACGTTTCCCTTTAGTTTCTGAACGTCAATGATGTGATCAAGCACATATTGTGAGTTAGAATAACTCTCCAATTTGAGCTTGACCGCTTCATATTCACACTTGGCCACGGCTAGCTCTTTCTTGGTTTCCTCAATGATATTAATGTAGTTATTAATACCAATTTGTTTGTTGAAAACAATTTTTGTTAATTCGGAAACACTTTTCTTTTGGGTTTCAATAACTGTTTTAAACTCCTTTTCATTGCGAGCTAAGGCCATGTTTGCCTCTTTGCACTTTGACAGTTCAATAACCAAATTCTGATTATGACTGTGAACCTTTTCATATTCCTCTTTCAATTCTGCACAAGCATTACAAACACTAGGAGTAGGAGGATCAGAATTTACCTGACTTGTCGAGGCTGAGACATTTGCCATAAAGGCAGTCTGATAAGAAAAAGATCCATCTTCAGAATGATAATCTCCCGCATTCGAGCTTTCTTCATCTGAACTCCCGCTATAACCCGAGCTGTCGTCACTTTCAGAAAATTCTTCCTTGTGAACGTGCTTGATGTGATTGATGATCTTCGCATAACATGCACTTCCTCCTCCCAACTGTACGGACCAATCACATCCTTCATCAGCTTGAACAGTCAATGCTCGATTGGTGTTTGAAGGTCCAGACTGGTTCTGGTTCTGGTTCTGACTGTTGTTCACCGCTACTATCCTTCGTTCACGATTGTCTTGATTTGCATTAGAAGTACTCGTCTGATTTCTGAACGGATTCTGATTGCCTTGCTTGCTTGGTCGGGTGCACTCACGTTTGAAGTGACCCTTTTCGCCACAATTGAAACATGTAACCGTATCTTTATCAAACCCGTACTTCGTATCATCTTTGCCTTCCAAGCTTGTTCTTCCAGTTCGAGTCATGAAATCCTTTGCCCTTCTAACAGCACTTGCAAACGCCCACTTGATATCCATTAACTCCATTTCATCACGGTCTATCTGCTGATAATCTTCATTGGTCATATCGATGTTTCCAATTTGACCTGCTACCAATCCACAGTAGGAACTGAACATTGTGTTGAGAAGTTCCAAATGTTCCTTTGCAACTTCTACACTGACTTTTGAAAGATTGGAAGTATCAACTCTGACAGTGTTGGTGTTTTGGGGTGAAGGATTGTTGGTATAATGCGCTTGTTGTTGTTGTGGTTGGGCTTGAGGTGGAGGTTGAGGTATGGATTGTGACATGTAAGCACTTTGATTCCACTGTGGAAACGGTGATGAGCTTGTATTGGACACAAACGCTGTTTGAAGCTTCGGTTGCTGAATGGAACTAGAACTAGCTGAAGGACCAAAACCAGGCAAATACATTTCTGTGTTTTGAGGAGGTGCAGCTGCAATCCTTTTAGCTTTCCGAATTTCCTCTTCGTTCTTGTGCTCCAACTTCTGAATGAATTCATAAAGACTGACATTGGCTGCATCCAGAGCGCCCGTATGCTTTAGAAGCTCAATGAATGGACTCCACTTAGGAGGTAGAGCATCAGCAAATCGTGCAACCATTTCCGGATGAGTTGCAACAACACTATAAGAACTCATTTCACTAATCAAATGATAAAAACGAGAAGTCATATCATTTAGAGTTTCATTCTCCAAGAACTGAAATGATTCAAACTCTTTCTTCAATAGATCATGGCGTGTCTTTCTAGTAGCTGCATTTCCTTCTCCTCTCGCTACCAATGCATCCCATAAACCTTTCGTGGTCTTACAATATGAGAATTGATGAAAGATGTCTCTGTGAAGTGCTTGAGTGAGAATAGCATACGCCTTCTTCTCCAGATCATATGCCTTTTTGTCGGCTTCTTGCATATTATTGAAAGTTGTCGCATTTGATCTTGCTTCTTCAAGAGCTTCACTAAATGCAGAGGTGAAACACGTCCATAATTCTGTGTTTTGCCCTTGAACGTAATTATGGAAACGACCCTTCCATGATGGATAGTCGTTCATGTAATTTAACTTTGGCAGGCGATTGTTGCTACCCGTCTCATTCTCACTAAGCAAAAGATTTTGAATGCTCTGATTTTGATTCGACACCATTGCCCATTGACTTGCACTTATTGACTGTTGTTGTTTAGGTATGGTACTCGCTAAATATTCAGCCATCGACATCTGTTTTTGAGCTGGTTATGGATCCGTACTCCAATCCCAAGGACTTGTACAACTCATGATTGATGTTAGAACAACTGTACCTGCTTAAAAACTTGAAAACACAAAGTTAGATACCTTTTGCAAGTCCTCTGTTTAAAATCACAAGAATAAGAATGTTTGACGAAATCCAAAAGTGATTGGTTTGACGAAATCAGAATGTGGACAAGTTTGACGAAATCAGAATGTGGACAAGTTTGACGAAATCAGAATGTGTTTTCGAAAACAAATATGTTAGACGAAATCGAGTGATTTCGGTGACAAGTATGTGAGACAAAATCGGATTTCGTTGAGTGTAATGTTTGAACTGTTTTGTGATTTCGTTGCTGATGTTGAATGATTTCGTCGCTTGACAAGTGTAGAGGGATTTCGGCTGAAGAGTGATTTCGGATGAAGAGTGATTTCGGCTGAAGAAATGATTTCGGCTGAAGAGTGATTTCGGCTGAAGAAATGGGTCATTTCGTCCAGCTTGAAGATGAGAGGGATTTCGTCCAGATCTGTTTTCTACCAGCTTGATTATGTTGACCAAAGAGATTTCGTTGACTGGTTGTTTGTATAAGGATTTCGTCCAGATCTGTTTTCATCCAGCAAGTGATTTCATCCAGAAAGTGTTTTCATCCAGCAAGTTAATATCTCCCAAGGTGATTTCGTCCAGCTCTGATACCAATTGTAGGTCCACCCGGAGGATCGAGTAACCTCTATTCCCTGTTTTCCGACAAACCCGAAAGTGCGGAATCCAAACGGGTAAGTTAAACCAAGTTACGAACACGCAAGACACAAAGATTCAACGATTAACACGCAATGTATTAATACTCTGAAACGGTTACAATGCAATGTTTACAAGATAAACCTATAAACTCTCTGTTGTGTGTGTTCTCTCCGAAATCTATTCAGACTTCTAAGTGTTTCTGTCTGTTGTGAGTGTATATATAGTGAAGCCATGACGAAAACAAGATCCTGACGAAAACCCATTAACGAAAACCAAGATCTGGACGAAATCCCTTGATTTCGTCCCATGTGTTTTCGTCCCATTTGGTTTTCACCAAAAGGGTGTTTTCACCACAAGGGTGATTTCACCATAGGGTGATTTCGTCCATCAGTTGGGCCAAAGATTTGGGCTTGTACTTTGGCATGTAGGACTTCTTCATGTATGGGCTTCTACTTGTGTTGGGCTTCATCATGGATTGGACCAAACAAACTAACAGACAATATAAACATAAGCTATACTAAATGCATACTGCACACACGCAGTAGAAATTACATCGAATGTTACGAAATAAATTGCATACCGAGTCAAGACTGGAGGTTGTCTTGACTACGGCCTTCACTTCATAGCCGAGTCGAACCGAGCCGAGCCGTATCCACATAATATGTATCAACATTTATAGCTATATCTAATTACTATCTACATAAAAAAATGTGTCGCTGTTTACGCTATCAGTTGCTATAACCCAAATAGCGACACTTCATCGATTCGCTACATGGCACGCTATATCCATCATTGTAGCCGCTATTGACAACTATGGTCAGGTCCATCCAAAAAAATGTTTTTTTCTCACCTAGACCACTAAGGTTTAAATATAGTTGCCAGATCCATCAAAATGACTAATACCATAACAAAATTAACTTGAATAGATGGGTAATTTGATAATTGTCTTTACTTGTTTAATTTATCTTTTTGTAACCAAGTTATATTTCCCCCCTTTATAACCATAAACCCTAATTCCCAATTCCCTACAGAAAAAGAATCATGCAGCATGCCCCTGGACAGATTTGAATAATTTTCGGGTGGTCTGAGATAATTGGCGAGTAGTTCTGAAAGAAAACAATAGAACCGGCCAGATAATTAACATTTGGATTGCTGGCTCGACAATTGAACACAATAAATTTCAGTTTCACGTACGTACCAGATAATTAACATTTGAATTTGTTGGGTTGACGACTAGGCTAGACTAGACACATGTGAACCAGTTATACGAAATATATGTAAAGAAAAAAACATCAAGTTATGCAGCACGCATTTTATAAACAACATCTAATGCGGATCCCTATACATTAATTGATGTGGATGTTTAATGCAATAGGGCCTTATAAACACCCTTTTATATTTCATTCTTTTCCCTAGGGTAAGTAAGATTGCTATGGCCCCAAGCCGTTTCGATTCTTTAATTCTTGGTTGGGAAGAATAGATTTTGAGGAGGTGGTGGTTAAAACGATGTCTGAGTTTAATGGAGTTGGCCCACCGGATATTATTCTAGGGTTATTGGATTTTATCACCCCCAACTATCGGCCTTTGGCCGTTGCCACCCGTAACTAACACTTTGACACCCGGCACCCCCAACTTGACTTTTTGTTTGCACCGGCACCACCCAGTTAAATCTGCTCTAACTGGGTTTGTTTTTTATCCGACGTGGCACATATCTGATGCGTTGGACAGGATGACGTGGCGATTACATGGCACAAGTAGGCAACATCATCATCATCTCTTCCATGGAGTCTCTCTCCATCATCCTAAACATTTTACACGCGGTTGAATACGACTAACCAAACAAACCACTTCTCCACGTTAAATAAACTGATCAAATACGGCTTGTTTTCGGCACATGAAAATATCATGAAGTGAAAAAAAAAACTTAACCATGAATCAACACAGTAACATGTTCATCAAAACCACACAGAGTTATAACCATAACCAAACCCAAACAACATTGGACCTAAATAACAAAATCACAAAATCGGTATAATCAGATTCAACACCACACTATGAGTGCCCATTCCTGCAAAATCACAAAATTGGACCTAAATTGTTACAAAAAAATGCAATTCGATGTGAAAAGGGGAAGAAACAAAGAAACCCAATACAAACAACATCACCCCCACAAACCACCGTCCACGAGATCCTCCGCCGTTGTCCTCCGCCCACCACCGACGCCGTCTCCGGCGGCGCCCATAACACACATTGATTGATGAAACTCCTGCAACAAATAAAATCCACCACTGATCTAGCAACACCCATTGATCAAAAGTAAATGTAACAATAAAATCCACCACCTCCACCAACCACCACCATCTCCGACTACCACCCCCAGGATTCGGCTTTGTGGTCAGGTTTGCACCATTTCTATAATACGAGATCCGTTTGGATGTCATCGTGTCGAGTGACCCGAGAAGGGTGTTTGAATGTGGCCCGCCATTTGCCAAGATTGGTGGTGGAAGTGTTTTGAAGAGATGAGGAGGAAGGTGGGGAGAGGGGTTAAACGATGTGCTACATTGGGGAAGATGAAATTTGGATTTTTATTTGACTTTTATAAAGAAGGAAATGAGGTTTATATACACATCATCGCCATGACATCCTGTCCAACTCAGCAAACCTATGCCACATCGGATAAAAAACAAACCCAGTTAGAGCAGATTTAACTGGGTGGTGCCAGTGCAAACAAAAAGTCAAGTTGGGGGTGCCGGGTGTCAAAGTGTTAGTTGCGGGTGGCAACGGCCAAAGGCCGATAGTTGGGGGTGATAAAATCCAATAACCCTATTCTACTTCAGAAATTTAGGAGTTTGCGTGAAGCGATTTTGGAGTGGAGAAATAAAAATAAAGGCTTGGAAATTGTGGAAGAAGTGAGTTTGAAACAGGATATAGAAGATTTGGAGGTGGTTTTGGAAGGTAGAGATCTGACTGAAATTGAAGAATGAGTTTTGGTGGAATCAAAGAAAAAGTTAGCTGAATTAGAAGAATTTAAATATAGAAACTTGAAGCAAAGAGCGCGTGTAAAATGGGCGAAAGACGATGACGAAAATTCAAGATTCTTTAATGGTGTTATTAACAAGAAAAGGATTAGCAATTCGATTCCGGGTCTTATGGTGGACGGACGGTGGGTATCTAAACCGAGTAATGTGAAAAAAGAGGTGTATAATTTTTTTTAAAAACACATTCGTGGAAGATTTGAAAGTTAGACCGAGTTTGAACTGCTTTGGTTTGAAGAAGATAGCGGTGTTGATGCGGAAGGGTTAGTGGCATCATTTAAAGAAAAAGAGATTAAAGATGCGATGTTTGAGTGTGGAGATCATAAAACCCCAGATCCAGACGGTTTCAATTTTCGGTTTATAAAACATTTTTTGAGGTTTTTATCGGAGGATTTTGGTAGAATGTTTAATTCTTTTTATGAATCGGGTACAATTAACCGTGGAGTGGGCACGCCGTTTATTACATTGATCCCGAAAGTTAGTGATCCTATCACTCTTGAAGAGTATCGTCCTATTAATCTAATAGGGGTAATTAGCAAGACTATTTCTAAAGTATTGGCTAATAGGTTGAAAGGGATCATGGGTGATATTACTTCTAAGACGCAATCCGCATTTTTGTCAGGTAGATATATTTTAGATGGTCCTTTGATGATCAATGAAATTTTATCTTGGGCTAGTAGGTCGGGGAAGGAGATTTTTATGTTTAAAATAGATTTTGAAAAGGCTTATGATAATGTGCATTGGGAGCTTTTGTTGTCTGTTATGCGACAGATGGATTTCCCCGAACGGTGGTGTAGATGGATCCATGGAGTTTTATCTTCGGCCAGGTCTTCGATATTAGTTAATGGAGCACCTACTTTTGAATTTGATTGTGGTAAAGGTATTCGACAGGGGGGTCCCATTTCACCATTCTTGTTTATTATGGTTATGGAGGCGTTATCTGGTATTCTCAATAAGGCATGTACGATTGGGGCTATGGATGGGGTAATATTGCCGAATAATGGTCATGTACTGTCTCATCTTCTATATGCTGACGATGCTATGATCATAGGAGAGTGGTCTGATTTTAATTTTCGGAACATGAAGAGGATTTTGAGAATTTTTTTCTTGTATTCGGGTTTAAAGATAAACCTGCATAAGTCAACATTATATGGTATTGGCAAAACTAAGATTGAAGTGAAACTAAAGGCGGATATGATGGGGTGTTGTTATGGTGAAGCTCCGTTTGTTTACTTGGGGATTAGTGTTGGTGCTAATACATGAATAGGATTTCTAATTGGGATCCGGTGGTAAAGGTTTTTCAAACAAGTCTTTCCAAATGGAAAGCTAATACTTGGTCTATTGGAGGCAGGGTAATGTTAATAAAATCGGTGCTTGAAAGTCTTCCCACATGCTACTTTTTTCTCTATAAGGCTCCGGTTGGTGTTATTAAGAAGTTAGAGGCGTTGATAAAATTTTTTTATGGGGTGGTGGAACGGAAGGGGATAAAGTTCATTGGTTGGCTTGGGATAAAGTTATTAGTTCAAAGCGAAACGGTGGGCTAGGTCTTAGTAAGCTTGATTTATGCAATAATGCTCTTCTTTTGAAATGGACGTGGATGTATCGAAATGAGTATAAGGCACTGTGGAGGAAGACTATAGATGCGATTCATAAATCTAATCGAAAGTGGGACATGGTTCCATGTAATTGAAAAGTGCCGGGTACGTGGAGTAGATTGGTGGCTGCATCCTTTAGGGTGAAGGTTCAAGAAAAAGATGTTAATAGTATGTTCCGGGGAATAGTGGGGAATGGTAGAAAAATTCGTTTTTGGATCGACTATTGGGTTACTCAAGTGCCGCTTAGGAGTGTCTTCCCGGACTTATTTCGTATTGAAAAAGATAAAGGGTGTCTTGTTGCTGATAGAATTGGAGTAAATAATGAAGATAATGTTGTGTCTTGGTCTTTGAACAGAGAGGTTATTACAGATGATGAAGGCCGTAACTTGGTGGAGTGTCATAGGTTGGTTGCGGGCATACGTTTGAATAATAAAGAGGATGAATGGATATGGAATGACGGGTCGAATAACAATTTCTCCGTGGCGAAGGTTAAAAAATGGATGAAGGGTGATGAAGTGGTTAGTAATAGTGAGACGTTTATATGGTGCAAGTGGCTCTCGATTAAATGTAATATATTTATGTTGAGGGCCGTTATAAATAGAATTCCTACAAGGATGGCTCTACGAAGGAGGAACATTGATGTAGGTGGTAATTCGTGTGTTTTTTGTGGTGATTATGAAGAGTCTTCGAATCACTTGTTCTCGGCTTGTGCGGTCGCTATTGGAGTTTGGCAAGGTATAGAGAGTTGGTGTGGTATTCCATATTTTTTTCTTTTCTTGGTTAAAGATGTGTTACAGATTCATAGTCAATTGTCGGTCCCGAAGGAGAAAAGAAAGATTATAAACGGCATTGCGATATTGACGTTTTGGCGGTTATGGAAAGCTAGGAATGAGTTGATATTTGCAGGCAAAAGAAGAGGAGTGGTTGAGATTGTGTCGGATGTTAAAGCGTTGGGGTATCTTTGGTATAGGAATAGAGTTAAAACGAATTCGATAGACCGGAAAGGGTGGTGTAATTCTCATGTAATTTAGTTGTTTGTATGTTTTGGCGCCCCCTATTTCCGTCTTGGAGATAGGGCGCTTGATTGTTTAATGAAGTTAGCTTTCTAAAAAAAAGTAAGATTGCTATGGCCAGGGTGAAATCGTGGATATTGGTATGAATTGGAAATTAGCGTTTATGGTTATAGAAGGGGGAAAGATAAGTTGGTTCAAAAAAGATAAAATTAAATAAATAAAGACAATGACTAAATCACCCATATATTCAAGTTAGTTTTGTTATAGTGTTAGTCATTTGGATGGATCTGACAACTATTTTTAAACCTCAGTGGTCTAGGTGAGAAAAAAACCTTCTTTAGATGGATTTGACAAATCGGAATAAACCTCAGGGACGATTTTGGCAGTTTAGATATTTTAATACCTAATTGACTAACATATACAAGATACTAAAAATCAGAATAGGAAAAGGTATCGTGTTTTGTTATTAATAAAAATAAGAGACTACAATCATATTTAGAAGAAAACGAATTACACTTTGGTACCCTAGATAATATTAAACTTAATTATCTAAACCGACATAGTCTAATATTCCCCCGCAAGTTCAGGGCTGTTAGCAATCTGCAATTAGATCGTAGAAACTCAAACTTCTATGAAGACAAGGGCTTTGTAAAGATATCAACAATTTGGTAGTTTGTAGAAATGAACTTGACATTTAGTTTTCCCCGAGTAACTTGTTCACGAACAAAGTGATAGTCAACTTCAACGTGCTTGGTGCGAGCATGAAAGATTATATTAACTGTGAGATATGTTGCGCCAAGATTATCACATCAAAGTGTTGGTGTCATGCTATCCAATCCAAGTTCACAAAGAAGAGACTTCAACCAAATCAACTCTTCAACGGTATCTGCAATGGCCTTATACGCGGACTCTGTTGAGGATCGAGAGACAGCTTGCGAGCAGTGTGACAACCCGGATAATTAAGGTTAGCATCGCTTGCAATCCCACAACTCTTTGCGTGTGCCTCTATGTTCATCTGCCAATCTCGTGCACGATCAAGATGATTACGTATGCTTAACTGATTAACTATACGGGAGACTGTTAAACGTTTTGAGTGTCGTTCGACTGATTTAGAAAAACCGAATGAATTGAGCCTTGCGTATTAGGGCCTTGTATTCACACTTCATGATTTCGGCCCAATTCACACTTTGTGAAATCTAATCCTACTCTCAGCCCAAGTTAGTGATCACCGGCCCACTTTGATTTGTTTGGCATATTATTAAATGTTACGTAATGATCACCGACCCACTTTAGATTGTTTGGCATTATATTATATGTCACGTAACTTCCTTTTTATTTACAACTCACAATATCAACATACAAACCCTATCTCTCTCAAATTACGTACGGCAACAGGAGACTCCACCCCCTCCTTCCCTGATTTGCGACGGCAACACATCCCTATACCAAAGACTTTTTCCTTCTCCGTTAATCTTGTGTATTCGGGTATGTTTGGATATATTAACCATAGCTTATTTGAGTATAGTTGATTGCATTAAAGTGTTACATGATAATGGTTGTGTCATACAAAATTGTTTGTGTTTGTTCATGTGTTAGAAGGATTAACAGAATTAATTAATTAACATGTACGTAGGGGATAAAGGTAATCACAAGGTGTGCGATTGGTGTATGTATAGATTGTTTAGATAGACTAACTTATTTTAATATCATGCATGGACTGAATATGCTGTATTGATGTATAGGAGATTTAACAATAATCAGATTATAAAACAATAGTTAGTTTTTTGGTTCATGATGATGATCACTTTTAACATGATGATGATTGATTCGATGTTAGTGTATTGAGAGTTTACTAAATTATTGTTTTATGATTCATGTCAATCAGTAAAGTTGTGTGGTTAATGGGCCGTGCCTCTTTTGAATGACTAGTCCAGTAATATAGATTATAGAGTTTAGTGATTTTGGTATATGGTCTAGTGTAGTTTCCTTTTTATGTGAAATCTTGATGGATTTCGAATATTAACAAGGGTAATCGTGGGTTCAGTTTTAAAAACTAGAGTAGCATGAGGTTCGGGTTATGTGATCTGATGATGATTATGTTATGTTAATTGACATGAATTGTTAGACAGAAGGGTTATAGGGCTGCTTGATGTTTTTAACAAATATATGTTCCTAATTGGGCTTGTTGCGGAAATCGGGTATGCGGGGTGGGCTGCCAAACCAGTCCACTAAGTAATTAATTGGGCCGCACTGTTGTAACCTGGGGCAGCCATGTAGTGTTATTGGACTGGTTATGTTGGGCCGCACCCTTTAGGGTAGCATTGGGCCACGATGTTGATACAATTTATGTTGGGTTGGGGCTGAACACATGTTAGTAAGATTGACAAATTATTGGGCTGTACGGTTGGCATTATACATAAGTGGATAGTTATTGGGCTGCATAGGAACTATTTGAATGTTGGGCCGAGTGCGGGCTAGGCCGGAGCCGTTTGGGATGAACAGTTGAGTGTTACTTGCTAGGTGTCGGTTATAGTATGAATTTGTGATGTGAAGGTGTATATAACTTGAATACTCGCTATAACTCGTGTGATAATATGTGCCAAGCTTGTTCATACTTGCATAATAAAGATATGTGATCTATGTGTGTAAGTAACTAACTGGTACTGAAACCATACTAGGATTGGATGGATCAAACTGTGAACACATATTTTAATCTTACCGAGCAAACCAAAGGTGAGTTCATTTCTCTTGAGCATGCGTCCCGGTGGTTGGGGCAGTCTTTGGGTACCCCTGGGAGGGATAGGTTTTTGGCTAACTTGTTTGGGTATTCCTGAGAGGAATACGTCTTGTTGTAAATTGGTAATGTTGGATAATATACTCATCCTATCACCTTTAAAGTCCCTACGTGTTGTTTGGTTACCTGAGAGGTAACATGGTATTAGTTAGTTGTGCTACTTAGGTTTGGCAACCTCACCCCGTACCTGGGAGGACGGGCGTTGAACTAATGACCTAGTCATGACCAATGCTTTGATAGGAGCATTGGAGAAAGGGCAAAGTAAATCAGAAGCCGTCTTGTATTCGGGATATTATCAACATTAAATTCAATGGATTAACTAAACACTTGGTAACCAACGTTTTCGTAAAACTATGAACTCACCAGCCTTGTCTGATACACTTGTTCCATGCTCGCAGGTCGTTAGATATCTTGGATTTGGGAACTTGCTGTCTGGAGTAGCTGGAGTGGTCATGGGTCGACTGGAGGGATTTATGGGGTTGATTTCTTGATACTATACATTGGTTTTGAAACTATTTAACATTGGTTTACTGTTTGCTTTGGCTGAACATATTGGTTTTCATTTAAATTTGTTGATGGTATTTTATTAATGATTGAGAACTTTATTTAGAAACTTGTATGGGTTCAATGTAATTAGTGGCTCATTGTTGATACGTCACACGCCTAACAGGGACACTCCCTAGGTGGTATTTTGGGGGTGTGACAGTTTGGTATCAGAGCCACTGGTTATAGTGAACTTGGTTTTAAAACGTTTTCACAAAACCAGACTATAACCGAACAGTTCTGAATACGTGAATACGGCCATGACACTCAGCTCCAGATTGCAAGGTTCGTCTTTCTCACTTGTTGCATACATTACATGACTAGTACACATATGTTTATGACGTAACATACAAACACACACTCGTCGCTATAGCATGATTACCTGAACTACTTGCTTACATTATGATGGATTGATAGTTTGTCATAGTCCTTGGATTTCTGTGGTTTTATCGTTTTGATAACCTCTGTTTGGCATTCGAGTTTGAGGAACCATTTGACATGAGTTAAGAGGAACTGAGATGAGCATGCAAATCGCAATATTATTGTGGGTGCACACACAATAATAATGTGGGTGCATGCGAGTCCCAGTGAGCCTTAGCAAGTGGAAAAGGGGTTCTGTTCTGTTATTTGATAAGGAGAAACGTAACAAATCCATAGGAGTCATAGCAGTGGTTGTCTCCTACTTGAATGTGATCTTTTCACTCCTTTCTGAATCCTTACGAATCTCGATGCTATTGAGTATTACCTGAACACACACCTGAACGCCTAGCGAACCGTGTAGAATGTTAGGTGCTTGCTCAAACATCCTTGAGTTGGATATCGCAGCGTCAAATGATTGGTCTATACTTTTATCTCTTTTCTTCGTTTGCTAGAATTTAACGTATTGACGCTTAGATCCCGAAGTGCGATCACTTCTGTAACACTCTAGCAACATACTGTGTACTACTCCATCAACTTGCAAGATCGATGGACAAGAGGATGAGCGTAGTACCTTACCGACCTCAGTATTGGGACGACCCTGATTACCGGCAGCGAACACCAGCAAATTGACTTTGATCGAACCCTTAACCCTAGTCAATAACTTGTGGGAGTCAAATGTGTGACTACCAGCTCAGTGAGTAGCGCTTTAGGACATGGCACAGCATGTGAAAGATCGTAGGGCTCCGTTTCAAGCAACAAACTTAGAGGCAACAGTCATGGTAACATTAAGGTACTTGTATGGAAATGAAGGTGTCTACGGCATGGAATGGGCGTTGATAATTCAAGACGACAACAACCAAGGGGATGATGACAAGTACTGAAATTCGTTGTAACGTAAACAACAACACTGGAAATGATGTTCGTGGAAGGGCATTTAGGATTGGTGTGGGCGACTCCAGGATTATAGCAACACGGTGGCCTGCACGTTCTTGGTATGGCAAGTCAATTAAAACCTCATATGCTCGTTGGAATGCAAAATTGACCTTGTGGGACAAGTGTTCGACATCGACCTTCCTTCTACTATCCTTGATGGTTTCGACGCAGTAGTTAGTGTGGATTGGTTATCCAGATATCGCGCAGATACACCCAGTAAGGAGAAAATTTTGCGTATCCCTCTCCCTAGTGGAGGATCGTCGCCTGACCTAGGGTGTCAGAGTAGTGTAAAGATTAGCATCATTTCAGCAATGAAGGCCCAGAAGTGTCTATGGAGGGATTACCCTGCTACGTTAACAACCGTTACTGACGTAAAGCTAAGGAAAAGAGGATCGAGGATCCACCAATCGTTCGTGATTTCTCCTAGTGAACTACCCAAGGAACTTTCAGGTTTACTTTCACAACTGTTAGGCAGAATCTCAGTTGATCTCACACCAGAGGCAACCCTGATTACTCGTACTCTCCACCGTTTTGTACCAGGAGGGTCGCAAGAATTGTCAAATCAACAACAGGAACCGTTCGACAAGAGTTTTGTTGGACCTAGTTCTTCGCTTTAGGGGAGCCCCAATTATATTAGGGAAGATGGGCCTTTTCATATGTGTACTGACTATTGGGAACTCATCAAGGTGACAGTCCAGAACGGTTTGTCTCGGTCATGTATTGACAACATGTTGACCAGTTGCAAGGGTCAAGCTCCTATTCGAAGATTGATTAACGAACGAACTAACATCAGATGGAAGTCCAAGGGGAGGATGTTCCTAAAACGGCATATCGAACGCAATGCGGCCATTTCCAGGAGACACAAGAAGGATTATTCCATGACCTTTTGGGATAAACAACGCACCAGTAGCTTTATGGATCAGATGGATAGATCGTGTTTATTGAGGACGTCTTGAATCATTTCCAGGAGAAAGGAACAACATGGACGGCATTTGCATCCTATCTTAGAGCTCCCGAGGGAGGAGCCACTACACGCGAAGTCTCGTTAGGGGTAACTTCTGGATCCGAGAGGTACATACTCTTTTTGGTCACGTTGCCAACGAAGAGGAATACACGTGGATCTCGCTAATATCCATTCTGTTAGAAGTTGATCGACACCAAAGATCCCTTTGGGGGTACGACAAAACCTTGACTTCGCAAGATACTATCGCATATTTATCACAGGATTTTCAAAGATGGTGCAACTCTAACCTCTTTAACACAGCAGTGTGCTGTGTATCCATGGGAGACAGAACAGGAGAACGTCTCTTCAAGCTTTGAAACTTAACACTACAATGTACTGAGTATTGTCTTTACCCGAGGATACGAGTGATCTAGTGGTGTACCATGACAGTTCGAATCAGAGTTCCAATTACAAGTCGATGCAACATGAAGGAAGCAATGATCTACCCGGTGGACTCACAGGAAGAACTGCACGAGTCACGACCTGCGGTGGAAGTCGCAGTCTTTGGATTTAAATTGGAGGCATTACTTGGACGGTACCGAATGCACCACTTAGACCGATCACAAGGGCCTCCCGTGTACCTTTGTTTCGGAAGAGCTAAACATGTAATAGCATCGCTGGAAGGAACTTTTGAATGATTATGACTATGAAACCTGAACGTGCGCGAGCTTTACAGCACACTATTGACTTTAACCTACCTGATCAGACTCGCTCTGTTCAAACTGGAAGACTGAAGGAAGAGAATTTTCAAGTTAAACCCATGCGGGGCATGGAGAAGCAACCGTTGGCAGGTTGGACGATATTCGCTACCTCATGTAATGAATGTGGGTCTCGTTATACGGAAACTGTAGGGAACTCGTGTTGAGCGGAGCACACCGGCCTCGACATTCTAGTCATCTGGGTTTTGATGAGAGATATTAGGATCTATAAATCTTGTACTGGTGATCGGGCATGAAGGCCCACCTAGTTATGTATGTGAATGATGTTTAACTTGTGGAAAGTCAAGGTGGAGTATCAACAACTAGAAACACCCATATAGAAATGAGAATAGACTGCCATGGATTCTGTCACTAGTCTACTTACAACTCGAAACGGAGACAATATCACCTAGGTGATCGTTGATGATCTCACGTTACCAGCACACTTTCTTGCATTCATGGAAACTGGCGAGTCTTTGCAACTGTAAATGTTCCTCTGAGAGAGGAGGATTTTTAGGCACGAGGTGTCGACTCCTGTTACCTCTGATGTTGATCTATGCTTGACTTATGACAAGCAACACACAACACTCTTGGCTCACGTCTAGACATGAGCATTGGACAAACGGTCAAAGTAAACGAACCATCCTAACACTCGAAGACATGCTGCGAGCATGTGTGTGATTGGCTTTAATGAGAATTGGGACGACACTTGTCTTTGGTTGAGTTCTACTGTAGCAGTTACCATCCTAGTATTCAGATAGCTCTATTTGAGGCATTGCTTGGGCGACAATGCCGATTCCCTTGATGGACTAAGGTGGGCGACAACCTAATCACAGGTCCAGGACTTGTACTCGAAACTCTTGGGAAGATTGCTTAGATCAGAAATCGGGTGACGCTCATGCGTGACCGCCAGGAAAACTAATAAGCTTAGGAGACGCTGGGAGTTACCGGCAGGCGAACGTGTCATAATTGGAAGTCACACCCTGGGAGGGTGCGGTGCGGTTTGGGAAACGCGACAAGCTTAATCCATGCTACGACGGACCATTTAAAAATCCTGGAGCAAATCGGTAAAGTGGCTTACAAGCTCGAGTTACCTGCTGAGTTAGGTAACGTTCATGATGTCTTTCATGTTTCGCAATTGAAGAAGTGTCTGTCTGATGAGACACTGGTTGTGCCGTTTCAAGAGTTGCAGATTGACGACAAGTTGCAGTTTGTTGAAGAACCTATAGAGATCATGGACCGGGAGGTCAAGGTGCGTAAACATAGCCGTATCCCGATTGTGAGAGTTCGTTGGAACTCAAGACGAGGAACGGAGTTGGGAGCGTGAGGACCAGATGAAGCTTAAATATCCTCAACTATTTCCTCATGATCAATCCAAAGCTGGTAAAGATGGTGAATTTCGGTACGAAATTCCTTTTCAAGTTGGGGATGATGTGGCACCTGAGGAAAATCCGCAACAATCTTGATTTATCACTTCACTCTTTTGTGCTTACTTGTCAAATTTCGGAACGAAATTTCTTTCAAGTTGGGGATGATGAGACAACCCGGATAATTAAGGTTAGCAATGCTTGCAATCCCACAACTCTTTGCGTGTGCCTCTATGTTCATCTGCCTATCTCGTGCACGATCAAGATGATTACGTATGCTTAACTGATTAACTATACGGGCTTTGTAAAGATATCAACAATTTAGCAATCTGCAATTAGATCGTAGAAACTCAAACTTCTAAGAAGACAAGGGCTTTGTAAAGATATCAACAATTTGGTAGTTTGTAGAATTGAACTTGACATTTAGTTTTCCCCGAGTAACTTGTTCACGAACAAAGTGATAGTCAACTTCAACATGCTTGGTGCGAGCATGAAAGATTATATTAACTGTGAGATATGTTGCGCCAAGATTATCACATCAAAGTGTTGGTGTCATGCTATCCAATCCAATTTCACAAAGAAGAGACTTCAACCAAATCAACTCTTCAACGGTATCTGCAATGGCCTTATACGCGGACTCTGTTGAGGATCGAGAGACAGTTCTTTGCTTGCGAGCAGTGTGACAACCCGGATAATTAAGGTTAGCATTGCTTGCAATCCCACAACTCTTTGCGTGTGCCTCTATGTTCATCTGCCAATCTCGTGCACGATCAAGATGATTACGTATGCTTAACTGATTAACTATACGGGAGACTGTTAAACATTTTGAGTGTCGTTCGACTGATTTAGAATAACCGAATGAATTGAGCCTTGCGTATTAGGGCCTCGTATTCACACTTCATGATTTCGGCCCAATTCACACTTTGTGAAATCTAATCCTACTCTCAGTCCGAGTTAGTGATCACCGACCCACTTTGATTTGTTTGGCATATTATTAAATGTTACGTAATGATCACCGACCCACTTTAGATTGTTTGGCATTATATTATATGTCACGTAACTTCCTTTTTATTTACAACTCACAATATCAACATACAAACCCTATCTCTCTCAAATTATGTACGGCAACAGGAGACTCCACCCCCTCCTTCCCTGATTTGCGACGGCAACACATCCCTATACCAAAGACTTTTTCCTTCTCCGTTAATCTTGTGTATTCGGGTATGTTTGGATATATTAACCATAGCTTATTTGAGTGTAGTTGATTGCATTAAAGTGTTACATGATAATGGTTGTGTCATACAAAATTGTTTGTGTTTGTTCATGTGTTAGAAGGATTAACAGAATTGATTAATTAACATGTACGTAGGGGATAAAGGTAATCACAAGGTGTGCGATTGGTGTATGTATGGATTGTTTAGATAGACTAACTTATTTTAATATCATGCATGGACTGAATATGCTGTATTGATGTATAGGAGATTTAACAATAATCAGATTATAAAACAATAGTTAGTTTTATGGTTCATGATGATGATCACTTTTAACATGATGATGATTGATTGGATGTTAGTGTATTGTTAGTTTACTAAATTATTGTTTTATGATTCATGTCAATAAGTAAAGTTGTGTGGTTAATGGGTCGTGCCTCTTTTGAATTACTTGTCCAGTAATATAGATTATAGAGTTTAGTGATGTTGGTATATGGTCTAGTGTAGTTTCCTTTTTATGTGAAATCTTGATGGCTTTCGAATATTAACAAGGGTAATCGTGGGTTCATTGTTAAAAACAAGAGTAGCATGAGGTTCGGGTTATGTGATCTGATGATGATTATGTTATGTTAATTGACATGAATTGTTAGACAGAAGGGTTATAGGGCTGCTTGATGTTTTTAACAAATATATGTTCCTAATTGGGCTTGTTGCGGAAATCGGGTATGCGGGGTGGGCTGCCAAACCAGTCCACTAAGTAATTAATTGGGCCGCACTGTTGTAACCTGGGGCAGCCATGTAGTGTTATTGGACTGGTTATGTTGGGCCGCACCCTTTAGGGTAGCATTGGGCCACGATGTTGATACAATTTATGTTGGGTTTGGGCTTAACACATGTTAGTAAGATTGACAAATTATTGGGCTGTACGGTTGGAATTATACATAAGTGGATAGTTATTGGGCTGCATAGGAACTATTTGAATGTTGGGCTGAGTGCGGGCTGGGCCGGAGCCGTTTGGGATGAACAGTTTGGTGTTACTTGCTAGGTGTCGGTTATAGTATGAATTTGTGATGTGAAGGTGTATATAACTTGAATACTCGCTATAACTCCTGTGATAATATGTGCCAAGCTTGTTCATACTTGCATAATAAAGATATGTGATCTATGTGTGTAAGTAACTGAGTGGTACTGAAACCACACTAGGATTGGATGGATCAAACTGTGAACACATATTTTAATCTTACCGAGCAAACCAAAGGTGAGTTCATTTCTCTTTAGCGTGCGTCCTGGTGGTTGGGACAGTCTTTGGGTACCCCTGGGAGGGATAGGTTTTTGGGTAACTTTTTTGGGTATTCCTGAGAGGAATACGTCTTGTTGTAAATTGGTGATGTTGGATAGTATACTCATCCTATCACCTTTAAAGTCCCTCCATGTTGTTTGGTTACCTGAGAGGTAACATGGTATTAGTTAGTAGTGCTACTTAGGTTTGGCAACCTCACCCCGTACCTAGGAGGACGGGTGTTGAACTAATGACCTAGTCATGACCAATGCTTTGATAAGAGCATTGGAGAAAGGGCAAAGTAAATCAGAATCCGTTTTGTATTCGGGATATTATCAACATTAAATTCAATGGATTAACTAAACGCTTTGTAACCAACGTTTTCGTAAAACTATGAACTCACCAGCCTTGTCTGATACACTTGTTGCATGCTCGCAGGTCGTTAGATATCTTGGATTTAGGAACTTGCTGTCTGGAGTAGCTGGAGTGGTCATGGGTCGACTGGAGGGATTTATGGGGTTGATTTCTTGATACTATGGTTTTGAAACTATTTAACATTGGTTTACTGTTTGCTTCCGCTGAACATATTGGTTTTCATTTAAATTTGTTGATTGTATTTTATTAATGATTGAGAACTTTATTTAGAAACTTGTATGGGTTCAATGTAATTAGTGGCTCATTGTTGGTACATCACACGCCTAACAGGGACACTCCCTAGGTGGTATTTTGGGGGTGTGACAAGCAGACCATTAAATAAGATTCGAGCCTAAGTAGATAGCATATGCCCTCGTGGATCGACAATAGATCGGGCAACCAGCCTTGTCAGATCCTGAAGATTAGTGTTCCAATCAGAAAAGGCTTGAAGCTGATAGCCTGTATTGTGACGAATCCATATTACATAAGCCCAAATTTAGCATGCCCTTGAGATAACATAAAATGCGTTTGACTCTGGCCCAATTGTTTTCAGTGGGAGCATGCACGAACTGGCAGACTTTATTAACCGTGAGTGCAATGTTGGGACGAGAGAAAGTAGCATACTGAAGAGCCCTGGTCGTCTGTCTATAGCGAGAGTGATCATCTAGTAATCGGCTATCATCCGGTAATAAGATGTGAGAAGTATGCATAGGAGTACAGATTGGTTTGTAGTTTGCAAGACTAGCTCGATGTAAGATCTCTCTAACATATTTCTGTTGTGAAAGAACCAAGTCAGAACCCTATGGACAACCACAACCAAGACATAGGTCAAGATGAAGATTCCAGCTACGAGATGCTTGCTTGAGTCCATGAATGGACTTATTGGGTTTGCACACTTTAGTTGGATATTTGGGATTGACAAAACCTTTAGGCCTAACCATATAGACATCTTCAGAGAGATGTCAATTAAGAAGGGTGGTTTTGACATCCATTTGCCATATTTCGTAATCACAGTATGCAATTATGGCAAGCAGTATCCTGGTTGATTTAATCATAACAACGGGCGAGAAGGTCTCATCATAGTCAATACTTTGAGTTTGAGTGAAAACCTTCGCAACTAGCCGTGCTTTATAGGTGTGTACATTTCCCTGCATATTTGTTTTTCTCTTGAAAATCCATTTGCTCCCTACTGCCCGAGATTTGGGGGGTAGCTCAACCAAGTCCCATACTTGATTGTCATGCATAGATTCCATCTCGACGTTCATGGCTTCTTGCCATTTCTCATATTCTGAATCTAAGATTGCAGATTTGTAGTTAGCAGTTTCGTCATTAGACTCAGCTACTAATAAGAATTCGGGACCCTTTAGATACCATAGATATCTATCAGATTCTTTGCGAATTCTACTACTTCTACGGATGCGTGTGTTTATGTCTGATTCAATTGCGAATTCTACTACTTCTACGGATGCGTGTGTTTATGTCTGATTCAATGGCAACAACTACTTGTTGATCAGACAGTCCGACTACATTAGCGGTTGTTTGTGGTTCTCGAATTTCTTCAAGATCAACCACATTATTTCCAGTTTCTCGATTAAGAAGTTCTTCCTCAAGAAAGTGTCCATTCCGTTTGATGGAAATCACATTTGCATCAGGATGGTAGAAATAATATCCGCTTCTTTATAGTATCCGATGAAAACAACTTTTTCGCCTCGAGGATCGAGCTTATCATCAGAATCATTTGTGATGCATGCATCACATCCCCATACTCTAAGGTATTCCAAATCGGGTTTAAGCCCATGCCATATCTCATATGGCGGTTTTGTTTACCTTTTAGTCGGAGTCAAATTGACAATGCGGGTAGCCGTCATAAGAACATGATCCAAAAGGAGTGAGGCAAGTTAGTTCTATATATCATCGATCGAACCATATCAAGTAGAGTTCGGTTTCACCTTTCACTCACGTCATTAAGTTGGGGTGTGCCAGGTGGAGACGGTTGTGAAACGATTCCACACTCTTTCAGATGATTGAGAATTTCAAAGCTAAGGTATTCACCACCTCGATCTGATCGAAGTACTTTTATCTTTCTATCAAGCTGGTTTTTAGTCATGGGTGAGTTCCAGAAAACCATTGATCCGTTCACCAACTTCGGTGAAGGGGTGCTTTGTGAGTTTGCCAGTTAAGTAAGATTCGCAATCATCAAAGGAGTCCTATCTAGTGGATTCAAGAATCCCCTAGGACTGGAGCCATTTTATGCATGCCTTACTTATGTGGCCAAGTCAGCAACGCCATAAATTCGTTTCATTCATACCGGCTCTGTTACGCTTAGAAAGATAATATATGTTATTACTTGTTTGAACATCAATCTCATAAATACCATTTCGAGGTTTAGCCTCAAAATAAAGGACATCATTCAAGTAGGCTAAATTAGGAAAACCATTAAAACGTACTTGAATCCTTGTTCAAACAGTGAAGAAACTGAAATAATGTTTCTGGTCAAACCAGGTGCATATAAACAGTTATTTAAAGTAACTACAAGGCCAGGGAAAACAAAATGTTCTAGTTGCTAGAACTGGAACTCTCTTTCCATTACCAACTATGAGTTCTGGTGGCCTTGTTTCAAATACCCATAAATGAGTTCTGGTGGCCTTGCAAGACATTAATGATGTGGAGACCACATCCGGTATCAAATACCCATGTGTTTCTAGAAATAGTGAAAAGTTCGACAACATAAATGTGAATATTAGAAGAAGTGCCAATGTTATTGGCCTTGTTCATCTTCAGCTTGGCTAGATACCGTGGGCAGTTTCCCTTCCAGTGCCCATTTGGTTGCATTCAAAGCACTGACGCTCCTAGGAGGGTGTGGTTTTGCAACATGCTTGTTGTTGGTGACATTTCTGGCAACAACAACTTTTCTCTTGCCTTTACTCTTATGTTTCCTTTCCTTGTTATTGGGCTTCTTAATTCCACTAGACTTGACCATTAGAACTTGGTTGGTTTTTTTGTGGAATAACCAAGTTTGTTCATTTGGTCAATGTATCCTTCTGTCTTTAGCACATGAGTACTGATACATGATCCTTCTAGCATTTTACAGCTTATGAGCTATTTCATGGTGTCATATCGCTCCTGTCGGGCTTGTTTCTATAACATGCCTTTCAGTTCCTGGATCATGTCATAAGCATCCATATCTTCCATGTTCTTCTGAAGTTCAGGAGACATGGTGGCTTTCATAAGGCAGACTACCTCAACGGCATCCTCGTAATGTTTCTCCAGTGCCATGCGAGCAGTAGTAGAACTACTTTCAGGCTCGGTAGGGACTGGGCCATCTAAGATATACAACTTTTCCTCCATCTTGAGAACTATTCTCAGATTGCGGTGCCATTTGAGAAGATTGGTGTTATTCAAATTTATTTATTTATTTTTTAAGTATAGACTTGAAAATGAAGGAGTTTGCTTCATTAGACATCTGTTATATAAGCAAGGTGATATTAATTAGTATTTTCGATGTATATCTCCTTATTTCATGAGGTGAGACGATAAGGAATGAGAATCCGGTTAGAAGCTCTTTCTAAAGGTGGCTGGGGCACGCAACATCAGCAAGAGGTTCAAGCGGACTGACAACGATTGTCAATTGTGAGAAAAGCACAACTCCCGAGGTTTATGAGGCTGCGAGGATAACCTATTGTCCTTGCATTGATACGTTTGGCCTCATCTATGCCACTTTTGTTCTCGAGACAGCTGGTGCACGTAAACACGAGAAGAAAAGTAATAGTCGTCCTAAAACGGTCACATGTAGAAGGGTCGGATGTGTCGACGAAGCCCTTGCACCTTGGAAGGATAAACTAGACACCAAGTGTTGTGTTGTGGCTCCAACACTGATGGTTTGCATTATGCCCCAAGCGTTACTAGTAGTAGGATGGCATAGACTATTGATTTTAATTTTTACAAAATAGGGTCGTTATAGTCGGTTTTAATTTAGATATTAAATTTGCGACATAACCAAAAAACCCTTTCACCTCTCGGGATAATTAGTTTTAGATAACCTATAAAACTAAGTTTGTCGCGACTTTGAATAACCAATTTTAAGTTAATAGAAAACTATTAAGTTAATAGTTTTGGAAAATAAAAACTAGTTTAATTTGCAAAACTTAATTGGTTATTATCTGTTTCAAAAACAACCTTTGTTTTATAACAAAAACTTTAACAAGTTGTAAAAACAATTTAAAACTTGTTTTAATGTGATTGTTTTAATATTTTAAAACTCCTTTTAAAAACATGTTGGTATTTAGGTTGGTTACGTTATAACAATTTATAAGATAAAAGCAACCACAATAGCAAGATAAATATGTAAATCCATATGGCCAAAATTGCCTGATCTTGCTAGAGCCTAATAGCAGGATCAAACGGGTCACGGGGTCACAACACACAAACAACCACAAGGATGGACTTGAGTGCATCTTGTTGTCTTGAGCAACTCCCACTAACTCCAAGACTCCTCTTGGCATTCGGTTTTGCTTCGGGTTTGCTTCGGGTCAACAATATTTAACAAGTAAATATAACAAAGACAAAAACCCTATCTATTACAACTTTGAACCACAAGACGGGCCAAAACCATAAACTAAACTATTACAACTTTGAACCATCTCGGTGGCCAAAATAATAATTACAAAACCGAATAAAATATACAACCACAAAAAGGGTCGGGCCGGATTTACATATCGCACAACAATCACAAAATAAACCGGGCAATGTTTTTGGTCAAGCAAAACAAATAAAATATTGACCAAAATAAAAGTGCCATAAAAAAACTTAGATCATAAACTTTAAAAAAATAAAGTTTGTGTTCTAATTCCGGTTAAAAGGACCGGTACCGACTCGTATGTTGTAACCAAGGCTCTGATACCACTGTTGGGTTTCCGTGGTGATCGGTCAAAATTTTATTCATCAAAACCGGTTCAATAAATGATAGTTAATTAATTAAACGAGTTAATTAATAAAACGCAGCGGAAATATAAACTAATTATCAACAAAATGAAAACCGAGAGGATCCGGTTACAAACAAGTACGAGCACAGTAAAATATTTATAACTACCGATGATAAAGATTATACCTCGGTTAATGACTAACCGGTCGAGACACCGAGGTTCAACGACCAAGTGCTAGTAAACGAACCAACGAGACGCGACGAAGGGGGCGGCGCCAAGCGGCGGCAGCTAGTGCCTGGCAGCGGAGGTCAGCGGTGGAGGCGGGGCGATGACGGCAGTGGCGGGGCGGGGACGGCGGCGGCCCGCGGCTGGCGGCGAGTGGCGCGGCGGATGCGGCCAGCGGTCTAGCGGCGGCGACCGGTGGTGCTGACCGGTTGTGGAAATGCCCGGTAGTTCTTGTGGTGTCATGAGAGCATCTATCATTTTTTGCCACTCATCTCTTGTTCATCCAACTCTTTTGAATGCAAGACCCACTAATAACTTAAAGCCATGGACCCCTTTTGCATGCAAGCCAAGTGGCATGCCATGCAAAATGCATGTATCCTAATTGGCCTGAAGTTAGGTGCGCGACAAGTGGCGCAGGGTGAGAATACCCATGTCACCCGGTCCATGTACCCGTCTCTCAGTTAATACCCGCTTATGATCATAAATATAATTATGATCTGTCTCGTATGTTGTTCGTAATTTCCAGTTAAACAGGTTAAGTGGATTTTTAGTTCGTTGCCCAAGGTGTAACTCTTAGGGCACACGGGGTGGGAACGTTATTTACCGTGATAAATTTCTATCACTTGTGGAACACCGCCGCCTCCCCTAATATAACGAGTGATAGAGTATCTGATGTGTGTAAAATGCAACATATAAATTACATCAAATGAGGCATAAAACTAACCCTTTTTAAGTACTAATAATGGAAAAAAAGTGTTTTTGTCTTCCTTTTGTATTTTCAGGATTAAATGAGCTCAAAAACGCAAAAGAAGCAAAAAGACAGCAAAATCCAACATAAATACAAGGAAAGGAACATTAGTGGACTGCCCGACCCCTCAACGGCACCTTCCAAAGCAAAAAGGAGAAGACAGAAGGCTGAACACGCCCCGTGCCTAGCCAGCACGGGGCCGTGCCCAAGAAGCAGCAGAAAAGACAAATCTATAGAAGCTTCTATTGCCCATCACGGGGCCGTGCTCAGCGGACACGTGGGCGTGTCGAAAGTACAGCAGGCGCATTTATTGTAATTGCGAATTACAATTAATGAGGAGAGAGATTGTCAGACGGACACGGGGCCGTGCCCAGCACTCTGTTCAGCCTCTAAATAGGAGTGCTTGGATTCATTTCATCTCATCCCTTGGCACACCACCTCTCTCACACTTCATCCACCACCCACCACCATCACAACACCATCATCCACCACCATCATCCATTGTCCATCGTAGAGTGTGTGAGTCGTCTCGGGATCCAAGATTGATCGTAAGAGTTCTTGACAATCAAGGCCATGTTTGCCTAAGTCTCTTACATCACTTGGTGAAGACAAAGTGTCTAGTATAATACTTTTTATTTCTAATCTTTTGCACTTTTTATTTGGTTTTGTATTAATGACTTTAATAACTAGTTACTTATGTTGAAGGTGATCTTTCCTTATCGTTTGTCCGTGGTGTCTTGGCATTATTTTACTGTCTATATAAAATAAAGGATTTTCACCATTCATATCTCCACGGTCTATATGGAGGTATGTTGGCTACCTGGTAGGGGGTTAAGGGAACGGTTTGGTAAAGGTCTTGCCATTGTTCAGCGTTTAGAGGTCCTGCAATGGACCTGGGTCAAATTTAGTAGGACCTCCTTCAATACTTCACGGTATTGGATGGCGGGGGTCCAAACACTTTGATCCCCTCATAAGTTAACTACTATTAATACTATAACCCGGCTATTTAGGACTGTATCCATGCTGACTCAGACTACTTAGCCGAGGGTAACGTCACCGCCAAAAGCGGGGCCTACCACAATACTGCATTAATAACTTAATTCATTATCTTCCAATAATCCACCCTTTTAGGATTGTATCCCTGCTGACTCAAACTACTGGGGTGAGGGTAATGTCACCTTCAAAAGAGGGGCCTACTACAATAACTAAGATAATCTCTTAATTATGTGCAAAAGTGCGGAAATAATCAAAGGTTATACTAGATACGAGTCGGAACCAAGTGATTCATCTTGTCTATCTGTTTTTTCTTTTCTTTTTATTTTTCAGCATTTTAGTTAGTTTTTAATTTTCTTAGTTTAAAACATTTTTCTAAACTTTTATTTTGGTTAGACGTTGAGGATAAACCGGTACTAAAAGCTCTTGTGTCCTTGGACGACCTCGGTATCTTACCAACGCTATACTACACTCAACGATGGGTGCACTTGCCCATATGTGTGTTTAGTGTTAGTGAAATATCGTGTTTTATAAATTTAAAACTTGGCTAAAATAAGTGTTAAAAAGGGCTTAAAATATACACCTAATATAAGTAACACTTCACACGCATCAGTATCACTCATTATATATATAACGCGTTGAACATGTAAGTGAATGAATGTGTATCTTGTACATTGTGCATTAATACTTGTACATTGGAATCCCATTACTAGTGATACCACCCCCTACATTTCTATCACTAGTGATAGAATATTGGGTGCTGACATGGCATGGTTTGATTGGATAGTGGGAGTGATAGAAACTATCACTAGTGAACCACCCCTCCTCCCCTTACGGGTCAAGACCCGGTCGGCAGCGTTGACTTATCGAACCGGACATAATATCCAACAACCTATTAATGACAGAAGTCAGAAAATTACAAATCACACATTTTATTTACATTTTTTAGCAGCGATGCCAATTTTTATACTTATTAGTAGCGATTTCCATACATTTAATTTACATTTTTTCACTTAATAAAGGAAAATGAGTTAAAAGTAAGTTGGAAAAGTGATATATATTTATTAAAACTTATAATACTTAAAAAAGGAACATGAGTTTTTTTTAAACATAACTTTCATTAAAACACCACCGAACCCGAAAACCGAGCCGGCAAACAACAACAAAACAAAATTACATAATTACAAATCTACACCAATCGATAGAAAGACAACGCGACCTATGTCTTGAAGCAGAAAAAACCACTTTATTTCTAGCCAACCAAATACACCAGCACGCGATGATAATAATGCCTTGAAGAGCCGTCTTTTCCAAGCTCCGCAGTCTACTGTGCAAATGAGTCTCCAAAAGATCTTTAATGGAAAAAGAGAAGATCGGAGGGATACCACTCCACCTACTGATTTTAGACCAGATCAGATCCGCGAACCGACACGAGGTAAAAAGGTGGCTCACGGATTCATCTTCACCGCCGCACAAGGGACAAGCTCTAATTTGATTAATAATACCTCTAGAGTGGAGAGCATCCGAAGTAGGAATGCGATTCAAAACTAACCTCCAAGCGAAAATATTACACTTTGATGGAACCCATTTACACTAATCGAAGACAAAAACACTCGGATCAAGCCTACCACGAGCAAGAACCTCTTTGACAGATTTGACTGAAAACGTTCCCTTGGAATCGCCCAACCATCTCCATTTATCTCTACCAACCGAAAGATTAAAAGAAGATAACATATTCGTCAAAGTGATCAGCTCCTGAACCTCCAAAGTCGAGTTCGGCTCATGCCTCCAGAGCCACAACCCACCATCGGACAATCTATCCTTAACCGAATAGTTTTTAACGACCTCCAGCCTGAAGAGACCCGGGAAAAGCTCTTTGAAAGAAGATTCGGATAACCAGGGGTCTAACCAAAAAAAAAACCTCGGAACCCGAAGCAACCTCACCTTTGAAAAAACTGCGAATCGGCTTATTATCCACGAGGGGTTTGTTCAAGATATTGCAAATATTGACCCAAACACCTCTGGTCGATCTATTACATGGAAGAAATGTCCACTCTAAGTGGCCCGAGTGGATAGCAGAAACGATAATAGCCCATAAACTATCCGACTCATTTTTGAACCTCCAACCCCATTTGCTAAGCAAAGCCAGATTGACATCCCGCAGCCTGCTCAGCCCCAAACCTCCCGCCTTCTTTGGTAATGTAACCCTCTCCCACGCCACCCAGTGGGTCTTCCTGACGTTATTCGAGCCGCCCCACAAAAATTTATTTATAGGGTAAACTTCCGTTTTGCTCCCTGTGGTTTAGCCACTTTAACGGTTTTGCCCCAAACCTTTAAAAATAGCCATTTTACTCCCTGATCTATGAAGCCCTTCATGATTTTACTCCCCGCCCCTAAACGTCATCCATTTTAACAGTTAAGGCCTGTCACGTGCAAAACACCTGATGGGTAATTATGTATTTTCCCAACCCATATTAATGAATTATATTTAAAACCCTAACAACTCATTATATCTTCCCCATTCCTTCTTCTTCTTCCCTGTGGCATTCAAAACCTTAACCTGCATCATCTTGTTGAAGCTTAAAAAAAATCCATCGCCACCACAAGAATCACCCGCCTGCGGCCACCACCACCACCATAGGCACACCAGAAACCATCACCGCCATCACCACAATCAGCGACCACACCTGCCAAATCCACACACACTCTCTCAACCCTCTCTACCACCAACCACTGCAACAATCACCACCTGCCGCCGTCATTGCCTTCACCACCATCAACCACCACTGCACACACACTTTTTCTCACCCTCTCTCTCTCTTATCGCAAGTGGGTATCTCATATGAAAAGATCAACCAAACTTGATTCTGTAATAACAATGGCAGTGTACATATACAAAGAGATCCTAGAACGAAGGATTTGGAACATATACTTAGTATGACTAATTCTATAACTATTCAAATACAAAATTCAAAAATCAAATATTGGAAGATGCGTCTGGTCTTGTGTTGGAAGGTGGGTTATGTGTTAATATCTCTCTAACACATAAATCTGATCTTCTTTTGGCTGATGCTCCTTCATTTTCTTGCATTGGATTCTCAGATGGGGTTTTGATAAAGTGAAATAGGTTTTTAGAAAAGATCCCCAAATCTTGAAAGTTTATCTTTTTTTTTCGGCCGATGCTCATTCACTTTCTTGTATTGGATTCTCATATGGGGGTTTGATTGAATGAAATAGGTTTTTAATAAAACCCCCAAATCTTGAAATTTGATTTACAGTTAGTTTTGGGTTGTTCTTGGTGTTCAAGATTGTAGGCGGTATACTATAATAAAGATGATGTTAGGATTTTACAGGAAGAGGATAAAAATATTGGAAGAGAAAAGACTTAAACGCCCCTCATGTGAGGGGCACGTGACCATCCTTTAACAGCTAAAATGGATGCCGTTTAGGGCGAGGAGCAAAATGGTGAAAAGTTAGGAAGATCAGGGAGGTAACTAGCTATTTTTAAACTATTGGAGCAAAACCGTTAAAGTGACCAAACCACAGGGAGCAAAACGGAAGTTTACTCTTCTTTATAATACTTTCTAGATCTTTAATAACTTTAATCGGAGCCTTATACAGAGACATAAAATACATGGGCAAACTTTCAAGAACCGACCGAATTAAAGCAACCCTGCCTCCGATGGATAATAAAGCAGCCTTCCAGAGAGAAAGACGCTTCTGGAAAATATCATAAACATGCCTCCAGTTGTTTATACGATTCATGTTGGCACCGATCGTTAGACCTAAATATTTAAACGGAATATAATCGACCTTACATCCGATCCAGTTTGCCATCTCCTCAATCTCGTCGCTCAAAACTCCAACACCGAAAATGCTAGATTTGTTAAGGTTGATTTTGAGACCCGAGCACACGTGAAAACATCGAAGGATTCTAATGACATTAACGATATTATCTTTGTCCCATTCCCCCATTATCATAGCGTCATCGGCAAAGAATAAATGAGAGACACGAGCGTCGGAACCCGGAAAAACAATGCCTTTAAAGACATTGGACTCACAAGCCATATTAAAAAGACACGATAACGCCTCCATAACCACGACAAAAAGAAACGGAGAGATCGGATCTCCTTGTCTCATACCTTTGCTACAACCGAACTCAAAGGTGGGCGAACCGTTAACCAAGACAGACGCCCTTGCCGACGCGAGAATACCCGAAATCCAACCTCGCCACTTCTCTCCAAAGCCCATTTGTTGCAAGATCGTCAAAACAAAGCCCCAGTTCACGTTGTCGTATGCTTTCTCAAAGTCGACTTTAAGAAAGAAAACCCGTTTATTGGTCTTCTTGGCCCACGAGTGAAGCTCATTAATGATTAGGGGCCCATCTAAAATATATCTACCTCCGATAAACGCCGATTGAGAGTTAGAAATAACCTCGTTGAGAACCGGTTTCATCCTATTCGCGAGAACTTTGGACACAACTTTGTTGATAACTCCGACCAAGCTAATGGGCCAATAATCACCTAACCCCAACGGGTCTTTGGTCTTGGGAATAAGAGCGATAAAAGCCGACCCACAACCCTTGCTCAACTTCCCAGAAACAAAGAAAGCGTCCAAAATATTATAGAAATCAGTCTGGAAGAGATCCCAAAAATGAGTAAAGAATCTAAAGTTGAAACCGTCAGGCCCGGGAGCTCGATCTTTACCAAATTCGAAAATCGCAGCTTTGATCTCCTTCTCCGAGAATCGCGTTTCAAGGTTGGTGGCAGTCATAGGAGAGATTTGTTTTATGTGGGAACAGACCGGAGTAGGATGACACTTTCTCAAGTAAGTTGGGAAAGTGATCTGTAATGAAACTATGTATTTATATTTATTAAAACTTATAATAAAAATTGAATTACACATTAAAATAATAAAACTACTAGGTTAGAACTCCGTGTATTACACGGGTTGAATACGTGTAATTTTATTTACTGAATAATAAAACAATATAACTTTTAAAAATCTTATCTATTACACGGATTGATTAAATGTAATTTTATATATTAAATAATAAAAATTTATATTTTTTAAAATTTCTTGTATTGTACGGTTGAATAAATGTAGTTTTATATACCAAATAATACAAAAGTTATATCTAACCTTGTATATTACACAAGTTGAATAATGTAATTTTGTATACTAAAAAACAAAAAAAAGTTGCATCTTTAAAAAACCCTATGTATTGTACGGGTAAATAAATATAATTTTATATACCAAAAATAAAAAAAGTTATATCATTAAAGCCATATATATTACATGAGTTGAATAAATTAATTTTGTATAGTAAATAATAAAAAAAGCTATATCAGGCCATTTTTTTACTTCATTACTTAAATTTTCTGAAATTTACTAAAATTTAATTAATTTATCAGTTTAAAAAAAATAAAACACATAATCATATATGATGTCAAAAATTACTTTTGGTAAGGAAAAAAGTTTCTTTTATCATATAGCAGTATATATATATATATATATATATATATATATATATATATATATATATATATTCAAGTGAAGGAAATAAAATGTATAATTGACATTAATAATTATTCAATTGTTTGGATAAATAATTTTGAAATCTGATAAAGATTTCAAAATATTATATTATCTCATATACGAATTGTTTAATATATTAAATTTAATTGTATAATTATCTTTTAATTAAACTTAATTATCTATTGATATAGATATACATATATAGATGCATTTATATTTATATTTATTAAAACCTATAATAAAAAAATGAATTATACATTAAATGCAAGAGTTAGTATAGGAATAAGAATATATAGATATAGTTGCATTTATATTTATTAAAACTTATAATAAAAAAATAATTATACATTAAATGCAAGAGTTAGTATAAGAATAAGAAGTAAAAAAAAAAGAAAAAAAAACCCTAAACCACACGCAAGAGTTAGCATAGAGTAAACTACGAAAATGGTCCGGTTTGGTCACTTTTGGCACTTTAGTTCAAAACTCAAACCTTTTGAATCTAGGTCCATGTGGTTTCAATTTTGTTTTCATTTTCATCCATAATCAAAATCTGGCCAGGTTTTTCAGTTAAGATGCAGCTTTTCTGTCTTTTTACTCTCTTTTAATGAAGAGCAAAATGGTCTTTTAGCGTTTTATTATAACAAATTAAAAAATATGACAATTTTGTCTTTCATTAAAAGGGAGTAAAAGGACAAAAAAGCTGGATGTTAACAGAAAAATCCGAACAAATTTTGTTTTTGGATAAAAATGGTAACAAAATTGAAACCAGAAGGATCCATATTCAAAATGTTTGAATTTTAGACTAAAGTGACAAAAACTCAGGGACCATTTTGGTAGTTTACTTGTTAGTATAAGAATAAGAAGTAAAAAGAGTTAATTACTATTTTCGTCCCTGTGGTTTGTCAAAAATCACTATTTCAGTCAATTAGTCTAAAAATTGCAATTTCAGTCCATGTGGTTTCACTTTTGAAGTTCAAATACTTGAAGAAAAGCAAAAAAAATGAAGAAAAGAACTTTTTTATTTGTTTGAAAAACCATTTCAGTCCAACTCGTAACCATTTCAGTCTCTGTACTAACAGAATAAATGGATTGAAATGGTTACGAAAGTGAAACCACATGGACTGAAATGGTTACGAAAGTGAAAGCACGGGGACTGGAATTGTCACACCCCCAAATTCTCACCTAGGGTATGTCCCTATTAGGAGTGCGACGATCCAACAACGAGCCACTAATTATATCGAACATGTTCAATAAAATGATAAAATACTTGATTGAACTAAAATACTGTTTGTAAGTTTAAATGAAAACCAAAGTAATCAGCGGAAGCAATAAGGTATGTAATGTATCAATAAACCAATAAGATAAATATGTTCGTTAAGACCATGTCCACTCCAGCTGCTCCAGATCACAAGTTCCAGTGTGTAACCGCTAACGACCTACAAGCATGCAAACAAGTGTGCCAGACAACGCTGGTGAGTTCAAAGTTTTGTTACCGAGTTTAGTTATCAGTCACGTGTGTAAAACAGTTAACAAGATGATATGATGTTTCGTTGTTTTGAAGATTTGATGTTGTTATTAACTCGATTACCGCAACTGGCTACAAGATATGAATGCCCAACCCCAATGACTCTATCAAGGCATTGGTCAAGTGGTCGAGGTAATTAGCTCAACTAATAACCTCGAGTAGATGTAAGGGGTCTTATATATACACGATGTGAATGCCCAACCCCAATGCCTCTATCTAGGCATTGGTTAAGTGGTCAAGGTAATTAGTTCACGCCCGTCCTCCTCGGTACGGTGTGAGGGTGCCAAACCTAATAGCGCTATCAACTAAATACCTCGTTGCCTTACCGGCAACACGGTAGATGTAGGGGGTCTTACATAATAGAAACTAAGTAATAACAAACATCCCATTAACCTGCATTCCTCCCTGGAACGTTACCCGATATCCCTTCCCGGGATGCATGCTTGGAAAAGAGCAGTGAACTCACCTGTGGTTTGCTCGGTAAGATTAATTACTTGATTAACAGTTGAACAAACAGGTCCTAAAAGGATTACCGATAGCAGTCAGTTTTCACATGGATTTCGCGTACAACTAACTCATGTATTCAAGGTTCACATCAAGCATTTGCATTGCTCACGTAACGCACACATGTAATTCACATCACGACAATTTATGCATCCATCTAGGGCACCAACCAATGCTTAACATGCACTCACTTAAACATGCCATTTACATACATACATAACCTATTAATACACCCATCCATCAGCTATTAAACATGTATGACCCAAAGACAATCAGTTTCACGAATTCTAAATACACGTATTTAGTCTCATGTTTTACTCAGGCAATAAGCAAACAACCACATTTCATCATGAATGTCATAACATGCACACCAGTCATAGTATGTTTACGACATAAGTTTATGCTACTCCATAATATGCGTAGTCCAGTTGTCGTATAAAGCCCAATCCGAATCATATATTATTAGTTCAATTCTTGTAGCCCAATTGCATATTGTGTGTGTGTATACGGCCCATAAAAAAACAATTTATCAAGTGTGTGTTAACTTCAAATATTTCTCCTCATTGCTTACAAATATCACATATCATCAGATTAGAAATCGGTGGGGATGAATCAGCATACCACCCCTAAGATCAATTAATAGTTCATGCATACACCCTAACCATCCTAGCAACTTGCTAGTTTTCTAATGATATTTGCCGTTTCAAAAAAAAAAAAAAAAAAAAAAACATGAGAATTATTAATACTATGCCCTATATACACATATTCCAACCTTGACAAACAACACATCACTAGATCATTTAATCCACATAAAATCACTACCCTTGACTAGTCTGACAATGCTATAATTAATATTCTCAACAATACACATGGCCGCCATTATCAACTTCAAACTTATCAACTTTTATCAAGCCATTGCTCCACACAGCTATTGGACCAATGTATTCAGGCAACACGTGCAATCATATATACAATCTTGATTTACCCACATGCACATACTCACATGCAACCAACATATTCAACAAAAATAGTATTAACACTAACCGAGAGGGGGTCAGGATGCAAAACGGACTCGAGGGGTGGATTTCGCGAAAAGCTACAGCCGTGCGTGTTCTTGAGGGAGATAGGGGTTGTGAGTTTGTTAGTTAATCAACAATATTATTAGGTATACATACATAATACATGTTTTTGGGGCGATTCAACCTTTAGCCGATAATGGGCTCAAGCCAAAGTTATGGAATTAACATGATGTAAGGTAACTAGATAACATAATGGCTGATTAAATTAGCATGATATAAAGTAATTAGATAACATGATATCCAATGCTATACTAAACAACTTAAGGTGGGCCGAACCCAATATTAGTATGTACAGTTTGTCGGTTGGGCCGAGATCAATATTGGCATGCTTATATTGTATGTTGTACAAGTGTGTAGCGGGCTCGGATAACCCATATTGCGAGTTGATACATTGCCGGGTTTTGAAAGTGTGAAGATGCCGAGAAGTAAACAATCAGTTAAACGAAGCTATCCGAACAGAACGTTCGAGCATATTAAAGAAAGATAATGAGAAATAAAGATCAAAAGATAGAACGTTACCGACCTTGAAAGTTTGGGTTGTCACATCATCCCCAACTTGAAAGAAATTTCGTCCCGAAATTTAATAAGCAAGCACAAAGAAGTGAAGTGATAAATCAAGATTGTTACGGATTTTGCTCAGGTGTCACATCATCCCCAACTTGATTGGGAATTTCGTCCCGAAATTCGCTAGTTTCATCAGATGCAGACTTGTCGTTGGGAAACAGTTGAGGATACTTGAGTTTCATCTGATTTTCTCGCTCCCAAGTGAATTCCGGTCCACGTCTTGAGTTCCAACGAACTCTAACAATTGGAATACGACTATGCTTACGCACCTTGACCTCGCGGTCCATGATCTCTATTGGCTCTTCGACAAACTGCAACTTGTCGTCGATCTTCAGCTCTTGATATGGTACCACTAGCGGGTCGTCTGCAAAACACTTCTTCAGCTGCGAAACGTGGAAGACATCGTGAACATTACCCAGCTCAGCAGGTAATTCTAGCTTGTAAGCCACTGTACCGATGCGCTCAAGAACTCTAAACGGCCTAACGTAGCGTGGATTAAGCTTGCCACGCTTTCCAAAACGTACAACACCTTTCCATGGTGAAACTTTCAACATGACGCGGTCACCCACTTCGAATTCTACCAGCTTGCTACGTTTGTCGGCATAGGCTTTCTGACGATCACGAGCTGCGGCCATACGTTTCCGGATTTGAACAATCATCTCTGAAGTTTCTAATACCAGCTCAGGACCTGAAATCTGACTGTCACCCACTTCAGCCCAACAGAGAGGTGAACGACATTTCCTCCCGTATAAGCCGTGCTCATATCAAGACGTGAGCCAAAATGACTTATGCATAGCCTGCCATAACTCTGAAGTAAAATGAGGATCTCGATCAGAAATGATAGATGTTGGCACCCCATGCCTAGAAACCACTTCCTTAAGGTATAGTGCTGCGAGCTGAGAATGCTTATCTGTCTCTTTGATTGCTAGGAAATGCGCTGACTTCGTGAGACGATCAACAATCAGCATAAAAAGTAATCTAATCTATTCGAACAACATCGAACACAAGAACTGCACCAACAAATTCCCCCTTGTCCGTTGCTGTCGAATGCTAAAAATGCAACTGCAATCGATCTTCAGTCAAGTATTTGTTGATGTTAGCTTCTTTGTGATAACAGATTCCCCCTTGACCGATGATCTAGGTAAGTAGTATCTTGACTTGAGTCTTCATAGCAATACCAAAGCCTTGAAACTTCTCGTATAATATTTCCCCCTCAAAGTATGTGTATCCGTGTTGGGTGTTGTGCAATGTCCTCGCAAGGCTAAATTGACCGATCTTCCGCTGATCTTCCAATACTCCAACCGGCATTTGATAAGGGTTCCATTCTTTAAAAAACTGCATCAAGTCTTGATCTTGTCATAAGAACTCTATTTCATTCAAGCATACTACATTGGTAGAGTTTTCTGGTGAACTGTCTTTTGTAAACCATCTTTGTGGAATCGACCAAGTAATGCACTTTGATCATCAGTATCAACACTCAGGAAGTCAGCTAGACCGAGTATATCATTTACAAGCTCAACCAGCACGCTTAGTTGAACTACATCTAGATCTCATTGTCTCGCCTTTGTGAAGTTGACCACGTAATGCACTACGGACCTTCAGCATCAGTACTCAGGATGTCAGCTTGACCAAGTACATTGTTTGCAAACTCAACGAATTGAATTACACCCAGATCCCTGTAAAATCCCAAAGAAACATCAAACCCAAAACCGAATCCTGCAAATTCCCCCTCAACTATAACCTCATCCGCGTTAAGTTTCAGCAATCTCCCTTCGCAAGATGTCATTGCTTTGATCCTCTCGATCCAAAAACCTAATCGACATCTGATAGAGTTGGGATCCACACTTGTCAGCCTTGAACTATCAGCTCTCATAAAGATTCCCCAGGTCTTCAGTGAACAACGTTTTGAAAATACTGTAGACTTTAGATACCTGTATGTTTCCGTGCAAAACCCTTCACGCTGGCTGGAGAATTAATTAAAATCCTCAAATATATGTTTGTGCAAAACATTCCACGCAGAACCTTTGGTATCACCAGAAAATCACAAACTTTACTACCTGTGATTGCGTTTAGAAATTTACCGAAGAAATTCCAAAACATATGAAAATTTTTATCCCCCCATTTCTTTGGTGAAATCTCTAAACCTTAACAAATTCGCTCCTCTGAGCGGAACTGTCGTCAACTTTACTGAACAAATTCTCTCCACAAAGCAAAATTTTTCAAATATATTCTCGGTTTTTCGAAAGATCACGAAAGCGACTTTCTTCTTTGCATATTCTAGTTGATAAAGAAAGTCCCCTAGCCCCGTAGGATCCGACTTGTATCCCCCCAAAGTTCTGCTAACACCTAATCCGAAAACTTCAATAATAGGCATAACTCATCGACTTTGTGGACTCGTTAGGGTCGGTCTTGGCTCTCCAGGTTCCTTCAATCGTTACCAAATGCGAGAATATGACAATAAACAAAATGCTTTTGAGCATTTACGAACGCCGATTAACAAAATAAATTTTCACGTGCGGAAATAAATATACTGTTTTTGACCCATAATAGTCAAGTCACCAAATTTGACGTTTACACCGATAACTGTGACTACCCCACATTCTTCAAAAAGCAATTGTTTTCATCTTCCCTAACGTGACCCGGCGCGCCCCCAACACGTACTCAACACTTGAATTTCTTGGCCCAAGTTGTCGTTCTTTTAACACCCGACCCAATCTTGTTCGCAACCCAAAAGATTTTACTTCACCAGGTCCAACACATGTCGCAGCCCATCTACTGTTTCTATAAATCTGCTGCCCATTAAGTTTCGTAGATGGCAGCCTAATTAACCAAGGCAAATCAGATGGGCCCAAGGCAACAACTCCTAAGGGTGCACGGGGCGTTCTTCGGGGAGTGGTTCGGTGAGCCTAGTCACCGATCGGGAACACCGCCGCCATCCAAGCGGGGACCCGAATCGGTGATAGGTTTCGGTGGAAAGTTACCGAAGAGAGGGAGGAGAGAGGGGAGGAGAGAGGGAGGAGATGGGCCAATCAAATTTTTTTTTTTTTAATAAAAAACCAATTCACCTAAGAGGGGAGTGCCGCCATCAAAATGGGGTGTTAGGGGAGTTTAAGAAGGGAGTTGACGTGGCACTGATTGATTGGTTGGGCGTAAGAGAGGGGACTCACCTCTTAGGTGAGTGCCCCTTACACCCTAACATATGGGTTTTAACATGTGTGGCTATATTTAATGAAGTCCAATCAGATAGTGGGGAGCAAAAAAAAAAAAAATTCAAATACAGATTCATTCCCAAACGAAATCCATAATACTGGGAATTTCAAGTGGGCCCAAGATGGTAAAACCAACATTGGAATTTTGTGGCCTAAAAAGAAGCAGTCCAATCAACATTGGGCCATCATCATTCTAGACCAAACCTTAGAGACTCCACTTTAACAACCTTAGCCAACAATTCACATGCTCCAGCCGACAATTTTTTTAGGCCATGTCTATTCACACACACATGTATTCTATCCACACACCCCCCAGTGTCGAGCTGTGGCCAGAGCGTCGCGTTTTGGTCCGGTTAATCAGACAAAGACTGACGGGTGTCTGATGGGTCTGTTGACCGGACCAAAACGCCGAACTTTGGCCGCGTTCTGGTCCTGTCAACCAGACAAAAGACTGACACCCGGCCAGTCTTTGGCTGGTTGACAGGACCAGAACGCGGCCAAAGCTCGGCGTTTTGGTCAGGTCAACAGACCCGTCAGAAACCCGTCAGTCTTTTGTCTGGTTGAACTGACCAAAACGCCGCGCTCTGGCCACAGCTCGACACTAGGGGGTGTGTAAATAGACAAAGGGGTAGGTGGGGGTGTGTGAATAGCAAGACCCTTTTTTTAACATCATTCTCTCTCTGTGTGATACCATATCTCTTCTAACTTCAGTCAACATCATCAAAACTTTGTATTATGAAATAACTTAGAATAAAACTTTGTAAATGGTGTATATTGATGCATACTATTAATCGAGAAATCAATAGTTTTGGCTATATGTGTGTTATGAAATTTGTATGATGATTTTGTGTATAATTGTTATTTATCGGATACTAATAAAATATATATATTAATTATTAGATGGAAAACGCTAATAATGAACCAGTTAATGAGGTTAATCAATCTGAGCAACAACCGGGGGATCAATATATGACTAGGCAGGATATAGAAAATATCGTTGCTCAAGGGATAGCCAATGCTATTCCAGCAATAGTTGCTCAAGGGATAGCCAACGCTATTCCAGCAATCGTTGCTGCTCTTAAAAATCCAATTGAACCGCAACAAATCGTTCCTAGCAAACATATTTCTGAAGATAACTTCAGTAATAGCATAAACGGAGGCAATAATCATACTAATCATGAGAATGAACCACGGCAAGCTCCTCCCCCTAAGAAAATGAAAGCTGCAACACCTGGTTGCACTTACAAAGAATTTCTTGCTTGTAAACCCACTGAGTTTGCAGGCAATGAAGGAGCGACTGCGGCACTGCGTTGGTTAGAGAAAACTGGGGCAGTAATTGCCATAAGTAAATGTGCTCAGGATGATCAGGTCATGTACGCGTCAAACCTTTTCAAAGAAGGGGCGCTAGAATGGTGGAATACGGTGTTACAAGCAAAAGGAAGAAGGATGGCGTATGCTATGAACTGGGAAGAATTTAAGAGCTTTGTAGAAAGAAAATTCTGTCCCGAGTAAGAAAAGGAACAAATGACAAATAAGTTTCTAACCCACCGGATGGTGGATGTAGATTGTCGAGGGTATACTTCGACATTCTTCGAGTATGCTCGAGTGGTACCAACCCTGGCTTCGCCAGAGCCGGTACTTATTTCTCGTTATATTTGGGGATTGATTGCCGAAATCCGTAATATCGTTAAGGCTGCGAAACCTCGCACGATTGATGATGCGGTGGATTTAGCCAATACTCTGACTGACGAACTAGTACGGACAAGAGAAGAAAATAGAAGGAAGGAAGTAGCCCAAAAGATTACCCAAGAATTCCATCCGGGTAACCATAACAATTTCAAGAAAAGAGGGAATGGGCAATCTTCCACTAGCCCATTTTGCAATTTTTGCAAAAGGAAGAATTTTGGAAGATGCAAAGGATATTGCAATTTTTGCAAAATTCCGGGGCATCAAGAAGAAGACTGCAGGAGAAAGAAATTTTCAGTCTGCTACAACTGTGGAGAAGCTGGACATCTTAGGCCAGATTGTCCAAAACTGAACAAACCATCTGACAATAAAGCCAAACCTGCAGAAGGAGCAAAAAGGAATGTAAGAGCCTTCCAACTGACTGCTCAGGAAGCAGAGCTCATTCCAGATGTGATAGCTGGTACGTTCTTTGTTCACAACGTTTACACAAAAGTATTATTTGACTCTGGTGCAAACCAAAGTTTTATAAATACTTCATTCTGCCAAACTCTTAACTTACCTTTAATCAGCATTAGGCAAATTTCTACAGTAGAAACGGCAGATGGGAATTCAGTTAAAATAAATAAGGTTCTGCAAAATGTAGAAATAGAACTTTTAAGTCATAAATTCTGCAACCCTATTATCTATGAAATTAGTTGAATTCGATGTTGTGTTAGGAATGGATTGGTTAGTAAACAACCATGTTCGAATTATCTGTGATAAGAATTCTATAGAAAATTTTGCACCCACTGGAGAAGTAATAATGATTACAGGAAATAAGCCATGTAAACCCATAAAGTTCATATCAGTAATGAAAGTTGCTAATTATGAACGAAAGCAAGGAATAGTATATATGATTTCAGTAATCATTAATACTAAAGATAAAGAACTTAAGGAAATTTCTGTAGTTTCAGAATACCCAGATGTATTCCCAGAAGAGTTACCAGGATTACCACCAGATAGGGAGGTAGAATTTAGGATTCATATAATTCCAGGAACTATACCGATAGCCAAGGCACCTTATCGGTTAGCACCCATAGAAATATTAAAACTGAAAAAGCAATTAGATGAATTACTAAGTAAAGGTTTCATACAACCTAGTTCATTCCCTTGGGGAGCACCAGTGTTGTTTGTTAAGAAAAATGATGGTTCGATGAGAATGTGTATTGATTATAGAGAATTGAATAAAGTTACAATTAAGAATCGATACCCATTACCTAGAATTGATGATCTATTCGATCAATTCCAGGGAGATAGATATTTTTCTAAGACCGACTTACGTTCCGGATATCATCAATTGAAAGTACAAGAGGAAGACATACCTAAAACTGCTTTCAGAACTAGGTATGGTCATTACGAGTTTAATACGAATGCACCTGCAGCATTCATGGACATTATGAATAGGATCTGTAAACCATATTTGGATAAATTTGTAATTGTCTTCATCGACGATATACTTATTTATTCCAAAAGTCAGGAAGAACATTGTCAGCACTTGCATGCACTCTTAACTTTGTTAAGAAAAGAGAAGCTTTACGCCAAATTCTCGAAGTATGAATTTTGGCTGCTAGAAGTGCAATTTCTAGGTCATATGGTGAATCATGAAGGTATTCACGTAGATCATGATAAGATAGCAGCAATTACCAAATGGAAGGTTCCGCAATCCGCAATGGAAATTAGGAGTTTTGTAGGTTTAGCTGGATACTATAGACGGTTTATTAAGGATTTTTCCAAGATAGCTATACCATTAACTAAGCTAACCTGTAAAACAGTTAAGTTTGAATGGGGACCAAGTTTGAATGGGGATTTTTCCAAGATAGCTATACCATTAACTAAACAGAACGTAACTCGGTGCACGTAGCGAGAATTTACGTCGTTTTAACTCCAGAATTCAAGTCCCAAGGCCCTCTATTTATACACGAAATTTGCTTAGCTTACGGACCGTAAGACTTATCCCTTACGGCCCGTTAGGGACACATAATTGTCATAGGGTTGCCACGTGTGGGACTAGGCCTGCTGAGTTGACAGATTCAAAAATTTCAATTTTGACAACGAGATTTGAAGATAATCGTAACTAGGGTTTACCCCCCCTGAGTTTTAGGGGCCTTGATCCTGATTCTGATTGTTCTGAAAATTTTAGGGTTTGTGCAGAATCACTTGGGTATCTCAATTAGGGTTTCCTATTGGATAAAATAATAAAATAAATAATAGTTTTGATGAGGGTTGTTACATGTAAGCTCCTCATTCATGGACTCTTCAAGTTAACAGACGGACACATCCCATGTCGCAGGAGTCGGTCCAAGAACGCAGGAGGGTGACATTTTGGTAATTTGGTTGGTCAAGTGACATTTGGGTAATTTTCCCAAACTCTCTACCCATCATGCCACGTGCTTGTAAAGTCGTACCTTTATGCAACAAAAACTTTTACCTTAAGAATTGTTTAAGGTGAGTTCTAGGGAAAAAAACTAATCAAGATCTAAACGTCTTTTCCAACTTTTTGTGCACAAAAAACAATTGTTGAATTGCTTTCACTTTCTTGCTTTAGTTTTCAAACATTCAGTTGTAGATGCATTTGTTTCAGCCCTTGTGAAAGAGCTGGCGAGTAGACTGACTTCGGAAGCCATCAAAGAGTTTGGCCAACTTTGGGGATTCCAGGACGATGTTTTAGCTCTCAAGGATGATTTCCACATGATTGAAGATGTTCTTCAAGATGCAGAAGAGAAACGCAACAGAGAAATGCTGTAACGTTATGGCTTAAGAATCTCAAATCAGCATCTTTCCAGGTAGAAAATGTGTTGAACGAGATCTCGACTGAAGCTTTGCAATAGCGTCTACACAAACAAAGGGGCATGAAATACCGTGTAAGTGCCTTCTTCTCCTCGAATCATAATCCGCTTATGTTCCGTGTTAGAACTGCTCACAAAGTCAAAGCCATAAGAAACAAACTTGATGCGATTGCATCCATGAGTTCTAAGTTGAACTTGAAGTTAAGTGACATAAGTCTTGTAGATGTGGATGTTGCGGATGAGATGCCAGATAGGGAAACGAGCTCGCTTATACATTATTCTTCAGTCATCTTCGGAAGAGATGAAGAGATGATGGTGACTAAAGTGATATGTAACCAAGATGTCCGAAAATGTGACGATGGTGAGGTTCGGGTGTATTCTATATGGGGTATGGGAGGTTTAGGAAAGACCACTTTAGCTAAGTTAGTTTATAATCATGAAACGGTGAAGCAATGTTTGGAGTTAAAATGTTGGATCTATGTTTCTGAAAAGTTCCAGGTAAAGGAGATAATGAAAAAAATCATCACATCCTTAGAAAAACAAGAGTGTACACTCACACCTCTAGATGTGTTGCAAGAGTCCCTTCAAAACAAGCTAAGGGGAAAGAAATTTTTAGTTGTACTAGATGACGTTTGGACTGAAGATGATGAAATGAAAAGAACATGTGGGGTGAATTAAGAAAAACATTAAGGTGTGGGCAAGATGGAAGTATTGTTGTGATGACAACACGATCCCAGGCAACTAGTCAAATGTTTAGTAAGATTCCCAAGTTACAACATAAATTGGGGTGTTTATCAGGGAAGTATGCATTTGCACAGGGAAGAGAGAGGAAAGACGTAAGTTACCTAGAGCCTATTGGAAGAGAGATAGTTGAGAAATGTAAAGGACTCCCTCTAGTAGTGAAGACCTTGGGTAGCTTAATGTGGTTGAAAAGTAGTACAAGCGATTGGCTACATGTGAAAGACAACAACATTTGGGATTTGGATGAAGTTAAAGTCTTGCCTTCTATTTTGAAGTTAAGCTATGATAAACGGCTTCCACATTTAAAAAGATGTTTTGCTTATTGTTGTTTGTTTCCAAAAGGTTGTGAAATGGAAAAGGATGTAGTGATTTCGTCGTGGGTTGTTAATGGTTTCATTCCACCTAGAGGAGGAAAAGACTTGTATATGATTGGGGAAGAAATTCTAAATTGCTTTGTTTGGAGGTCATTCTTGCAAGTTGTTGTTGTTAAGCACGGAAAATATTACAGATATAAAATGCATGATCTAAAGCATGACATGGCACATGATGTTATGGGACATTATTGTTTAGTTATAGAGCGTGCAAGTAACAAGGTTGAAATACCAAATGGGGTGCTTCATTTGAGCTCGTCATGCCCCGTTCAAATTTTGTATGAGGATTTAGGAAAGTTAACATCGTTAAGGTCATTATTCATGTTCACGGAAGAGGATGAATATAGCGACTTTTTCAAGCAAGCTTATCTAAAGGTATTACACTTGGTTGGTATTGGGTTAAGGACATTCCCTGAATCGGTTTGCAAACTCAAACATCTAAAATACTTGAATTTATCAAATTCAAGTATAGAAGTTTTACCCGAGTCGATTATGTATCTCCAAAACTTGCAATACTTGAATTTATCACATTTAAGAATAAAAGTTTTAGCGAAGTCAATTATGTATCTCCAAAACTTGCAATACTTGAATTTATCACATTTATGAATAATAGCTTTACCTAAGTCGATTATGTATCTCCTGTAGGACCGATTTTCGGGACCGAAACCGTGATTAGTGTGAGATTAGTTCAAGACGGGAGAGATTAGAGATGGATAAACAAAACTTCTTTGTATTAATCTGTCACACCCCGACCGCGTTAAAACAACGAAACCTCGGCGGAAACGTCGGGGAGTGTTGTAACAGAATCATCGTTTCAAAACCATGGTAATTAAAAGTTTCGTTTTATTGATTCATTAAGTAATGTACATTGTCTTAAAACCAAAAAACAAGTTACATTTCGTCTATCATTGTTTTTATGTCACTAAGGCCACGTCCAGATCCTAAGTGAACATGCTTCCTAGCAATCAACATCATGCAACATCACCTGAAACATATGTAAAAACAATGTCAGCAAAGAAATGCTGGCGAGCACATAGGTTTTAGGAGAGTATCAGATTCATGGCTCGTTTATATGTTGTAGTACCTTATTAGACTACAAGAGTCAAAAGTACAAACCTCGTTTTGAAAAGTGTATTGCAACATGATTAACCAACTCAAAAACAAGTTGGTTATAGTTTATAAAATCTCATAGCCATGATTCTTAACCCCAAAACATTTGTTTTAGTAAACCAATTCGTAAAACATCTCATAAAACTCGTTAATAAAACTCGTATGGTTTATATCATTTCGAAAACCTCGTTGTGTGACATCGTTTCAAAATCGTTTCCCAAGTGAACTAAATAATGACACGCAATGTAATATGATAAGAGCACTTATATATAAGATGTACCAGCGGCGTATCTACCATGCTTTTATCATGCTACACCCCGTCCTATTATCTAATCACTACCCAAAACCAATCGTTTGTCCAATTCGTTTATCTCGTTCAAGTCGTATCAAATCGTTTAACTCGTCCCAAAATTGTTTTTGTTTTAATTGTGAAACTACTTTTGGTCGTCTCGCTAATAACATTCAAACCTTCGTGACTCGACTATCTCGAAACTCGCATTAACAAACCACCAAAGGGTAAGTTAACAATCATCAGATTCAGTCGTTACCTACATAACCCCCACACATAACCATGGGTGGTAGTCTGATAACGGGATTTGTCAGATCTTGTGGTACCATAACCTAATACTGGTTGGTTCGGCCAAAATTAATGAACGTCATTCATTATCTAACTACAACCAATAAGTTCGTTCACATTATCGAAATCGTTATTAGTTTAATATAAACCATTTAAATCGTTTATGAAACCATCGTTTAAACCTCGAAATCGTTTAATACATATGAATCACCCAAAACAATTGAAAAGAGTAAAATAGGGGAACTATGTACTCACATCAAGGTGCAAAGTATCCTCAATCTAAAGAACTCAACAAGCTCAGGCAAATCAAGGAAACTCAAGCAGCACCTAGTAATCGAATCACTAGATAAATAAATCGACACCTAAATCGGAAGATTGGATAGAATGAGGTCTTGTAAACCAAATGGGTGTTGGAACTCATGTGATATGGTTTAACAAAGCCTACATTCTAGATTGGAACCTAATCTAAGTGCTTTCGACCCATTACGACCCACTAAGGTAGCTTACGCTACTTTAACGCGTCGTTCGCGCAAAAGCGCGTTCGAGAAGTCTAACTAGTCCTATGACAAGTATGATATGCCTAAACATGTTTAAATATGTTGCATAATCAGTTAAGTGACAAAAGTTTAGGTTACATGTGCTTAAAATCCAATTATGCATGAAAAGGGTATTTTGGTTATTTACCTAAGGCATATAAACTACCTATCATACAACTACTTAAACTAGGTGACCATAAGGTATAAGCTCGGAAGGTTATTCCCTATGCAACTATGGTCACTAAACATGCTTGGTCGGATCCTAATGATCGACCAAACGGGTCGAGTTCGAAAGTCTAAGCGGTGGTTTAGACCGCTTGACTTACGACTCTAAACAAGCACTAAATTAAAAGTGACGAGCTAAGCATGTTAAAACATGCTTAACTAAGTTAGAAAACAGGTTTCGATATAAAAACAAAGTGTTTTGATACCCAAGAGTAGTTTGGTTGCAAAATGCGCATAAATACGCATTTTGACCGAAACTACGACTCGTCACTACGCCTAGTTAACGTGGTAATCAGTAAGCATAATCGCTAAGGATTATAACCATCGTGATTACAATCACGTTGCAAAGTTCAAACGAACTTTGCGTTGACCATTGACTGGTCAAAGCTGAAAGTCAAACACTGTTTGACTTTTACGCTAGGAAAGCGATAAAAGAACGAAAGAAGCTTATAAAGGGTCCTTGCTAGGGAGAACTTGATCTTATAATTCTCAGGTATGAAGTATTTAACCTCAACTTAGAGAATTTAGATCAAGGGTGAGGAAAAAATGAATGAGAGGCATGCTATTTATACTTGTTGGAAACTCACAAGATCAAGACATGTGTTTATGTGGCCAACAAACAATATATCTCAGCCATCCATGTGTTTAGAGCATCTAATCTTTGCTTGGAGAAGGCTTAACTTGCTCATTAAGGTTCCAAAACAATCAAACAAAACAAAGGACATAAGCTGATTTGATAAAACAACTTTTCTGCCCAGATATGATGGTCGCGTGGCGTGACCACAAGGCTATATGGCCGTCGCGCGACGCCACGGTGTGAGCTGAAAGTTTCAAAGTTTGGCAGAAATGGTCCCTGCACGTATTTAAACTTGTTTTCGATGTTTTTAACTTCCGTTAAGACATTTTCAAGGCTCTACAAGGTTTCCAAAGTGTAGGGGACCTGAAATATGCTCGTAAATATCACGGATGTCGGTTCGTTTGGTCGTACGGTCACGTTGTTCCGCTATTTACGACGAAACTCGAACGAACGCGAAAATGAACCAAATTAAGCGACGAATCGTATTTTTGCATGCCGATCACTAAAATAAAAATATTTTAGTGTCTACAAAAAGTTTGGCTGTCCAGATGTGGTCAGGACGTAGGATATGCACGTAAATGCAAACTTACGCCGTTTTTGACACTTTTAGTCCCTGTGTGATCAAATAAGCGTATATTCGCACACCGAACCACTCAAAGCTTATTTCTAAGATATGTTTAGGTTATATATGGTATGTTTAGCTTATGATCATGTTCCGGACTATGCGTTGCCTTACGAAACGGCAGACTTTTGCAAGTTGACGCAAATAGTCCCTGTGAGTGAATAAACTTGTTTTTGCCATACCAAAGCCTTTAAAACTTATTTCTAAGTTATGTAAAGGTTATTTAAGGTATGTTAAGCCTTTTTCAGTATTCCAGAGTGTTTGTCGCGTTAAACTGACTGCGTTTGCGCACCAGTTTGCGTATAACTTTCCAGAAAGCGATTTAAAGCTTGAAATCGGAATCGAATCAAATCTTAAAATCATCAAACATAAATACACAGATAATAACACCAAAACACATTGTTTTATTAATAATAAACGTTGTTTTACATTGTACATCGATTACAGAGCACAGTTGTCACAGTCTCCCTTACTTTAGGAAATTTCGTCCTGAAATTTTAACTAGAGGAAACTTGTGTGAACAATTGCGGATATTTCGCCTTCATTTGGTCCTCACATTCCTAAGTAAACTCTGGGCCACATTTGGATTCCCAGCGAACCTTGACCAATCGAATCCGTTTGTTCTTCAACTGTTTGACTGCACGGTCCGTTATCTCCACAGGTTTCTCGACAAAGTGCATCGTTTCATCAACTTGAATTTCGTCGAGTGGAATGTGAAGATTAGTGTCAGCTAAACACTTTCGCAAATTGGACACGTGAAAAGTCGGATGAATATTTCCAAACTCTGGAGGTAGCTCTAGTCGATAGGCAACCTTTCCAACTCTTCCAACAATCTTAAATGGTCCAACCTATTGAGGTGCAAGTTTTCCTTTCTTTCCGAATCTCACCACTCCCTTCCAAGGTGACACCTTGAGTAGGACATGGTATCCGACTTGAAATTCCAAAGGCTTACGTCGCACATCTGCATAACTCTTTTGACGGCTTCTAGCTGTCACAAGATTATCACGAATTTTCTTGATTTTGTCCGTCGTTTCCAGAATGAGCTCAGGTCCAGTAAGGTGAGCTTCACCGATCTCATTCCAACAGACAGGTGAACGACATTTTTGACCGTAAAGAGCTTCGAATGGTGCCATATTGATGCTAGCATGATAACTATTGTTCTAAGAGAACTCGGTCAATGGAAGATGAGAATCCCAATTACCACCAAAGTCTATCACGCATGCTCTAAGCATATCCTCCAAATTTGAATCGTTCTCTCAGATTGTCCATCTGTTTGGGGATGATAAGCAGTGCTTAGATTCAGTTGGGTTCCCATAGTAGATTGCATGGTCTTCCAAAAATGAGATGAAAATCGAGCATCACGATCAGATATGATGTCCAAAGGAAGACCATGTCGAGATACAATCTCATCAACATAAATCTTTGCAAGTTTATCGGCAGATAGATCCTTGCGAATCGGAATAAAATGGGTTAACTTCGTTAATCGATCGATAAAAACCCAAATAGCATCATGACCTTTAGATGTACGCGGTAATTTAGTGATGAGATCCATCGCAATGTTCTCCCACTTCCAAACCAGTATCTCTGGTTATACAATCAAACCAGATGGTCGCTGATGTTCAGCCTTGACTTTGAGACAAGTTAGGTATTTCGATACATACAAGGCAATATCCTTCTTCATACCAGGCCACTAATACTGAGTACGAAGATCTTTATACATTTTGTCAGCACCAGGATGGATAGAATATCGAGACTTATGAGATTCGTCCATTACCAAGGTGCGAAGATCGTCTTGTTTCGGAATCCACAAACGATCCTTGAAATAGAGCAACCCATTATCCTTTGCTTCGAGTTTAAGCTCAGGTTGACGTGGTAATTCCTTACCCATCAAATTTTGTGAAACACAAGATTGCTGAGCTTGAAGAACACGAGTCTGAATATCAGATAAAGTTCGAATAGAATGAAGCTTGACTCGCTCCTTTTGACTAAGCGCATCAGCTACGACATTCGCCTTACCAGGATGGTAGCGAATCTCGCAATCGTAATCGTTTAGGAGTTCAACCCAACTTCGTTGCCTCATGTTCAACTCCTTCTGATTAAGAATGTGCTGGAGACTTTTGTGGTCTGTGAAAACCACACACTTCGTGCCCTAAAGATAGTGTCTCCAGATTTTGAGGGCAAAAACTACAGCACCTAACTCAAGATCATGAGTCGTGTATTTCTTCTCGTGAACTTTCAGTTGTCTTGACGCATACGCAATAACTTTTCCTTGTTGCATAAGAACACAACCAAGGCCTAAGTTGGACGCATTGCAGTGAACAACAAAATCATCGTTCCCATCGGGCAAAGATAGAACAGGAGCATCACATAGCTTCTGTTACAGTGTTTGGAACGCTTCCTCTTGTTTGGGTCCCCACTCAAAAGGCTTATTCCTTTGAGTCAAAGCAGTGAGTGGAACCGCAATCTTTGAGAAGTTCGAAATAAATCGTCGATAATATCCAGCAAGACCAAGAAAAGAACGAATCTCTGTGGGTGTCATTGGTGTATTCCAATCCTTAATAGTTGCTATTTTGCAAGGATCCACATGAATACCTTGCTCATTGACTATATGACCCAAAAATTGAACTTCTTTAAGCCAAAATTCACATTTGGAGAATTTAGCAAAAAGTTGTTCCTTCTTTAGGAGTTCCAAAGTCAAACGAAGGTGTTGCTCGTGATCGGCTTGAGACTTCGAATAAACAAGAATATCGTCTATAAACACAATGATGAACTTGTCTAAATAAGGTTTACAGACCCTATTCATTAAGTCCATGAAGATAACTGGGGCATTTGTCAAACCAAAAGGCATGACAGTGAACTCGTAGTGCCCATATCTCGTGCGGAATGCAGTTTTGGGAATATCTTCTTCGAGTATACGAAGCTGATGATACCCAGAACGCAGATCGATCTTGGAAAAACAGGTAGCACCTTGCAGCTGATCAAAGAGATTATCGATTTGAGGTAGGGGATATTGATTCTTGATGGTAAGCTTATTAAGCTCACGATAATCAATACACATTCGAAAAGATCCATCTTTCTTTTTCAGAAAGAGGACAGGAGCACCCCAGGGTGAAAAGCTCGGACGGATGAATCCTTTATCAGACAACTCTTGAAGCTGTTTCGATAACTGTTGCATCTCCGACGGTGCAAGACGATAAGGTGCTTTCGCAATCGGGTTGGCATTGGGTACAAGGTTAATATGGAACTCGACTTGACGAACTGGAGGCAAACCAGGCAGTTCATCAAGAAACACCTCTGGATAATCCTGAACAATTGGGATATCCTGAATACTCTTGCTCTTGCCTTTCTCCTCGGTGACATGTGCCAGAAAAGCAACATATCCTTTTCGTAAATAACTTTGGGCTTTCGTACACGACATGAGTTTCAAACCAACAGATGGTTTCTCGCCACGAACCTCTAGGACATCGCCAGACGAAAGAGGAATACGAACGATCTTGTCAAAACAAACAACTTCGGCACGATGTTTGGTTAACCAATCCATCCCCACGATAATGTCGAAACTCCCAAGTTGCATTGGCGTGAGGTCAATAGGAAAAAGATGGTTATCAAGGTTCAATTGACAATCACGAAGAACAAAATCGAGTACAAGAGGTTTACCAGTAGCAACTTCGACAGATAAGGGTTTCCTCAGTTTAGTTCTAGGTATCGCAAGTAAAGGCTCAAAAGATAACGAAACAAAACTCCTATCGGCACCAGAATAAAAAAGAACAGATGCAAGTTGATTGTTAACAAGGAACGTACCGTTAACAACCTCGTTGTCAGCTTGAGCCTCATTTGCATTCAGATTGAAAGATCGTCCACGAGCGGGATTCACATTGGCGTTCGCGTTTGCATTCGGGTTGACATTCGCATTCACCAGTCTCGGGCAGTTGTTGCGGAAATGACCCATTTCTCCACAATTGAAACACGAACCAGGTGGGAATCTCGCATCATTCCCCTGAACTTGTGCTGGAACCTGAGCAGCCTGCTTTTGGCCAAAACGACAAATGTTGGCCAGATGCCCAAGTCTACCACACGTAGTACACTGTTTACAAGCCTGTTAGGCAACATGGTGACCGTTGCATTGAGCACAACGAGTTGCGGTACCAGCATATTGCTTCTTCACGGGAGATAGGGCTGGTGGGTTGTGAGGGTTCTGGTTGGTGACAGCAAAGTTCTGGGAAGCCTTGCGCTTCCTTGACTTTTTAGAAGACTCACCCTGCTTCTTACCCTTACCTTTTTCTTGAGCGGAATCGGCTGACTTCTTTTTATCACCCTTACGGGTCAATTTCCCTTTTCTGACCTGAGACTCGGTCAGAGTAGCAGCCAATTCAATCGCTTGACGGACAGTGGTAGGATTACTGCTAGTCACAATATCTTGCACATAATCGGGTAGTCCATCGATATATCTCTCAATTGCCTTTTTGTTGGATCTGAGTTTGGTTTTGATTGTGTTTTCACGTTTGAATTAAGATGAAGATGGATGAGTTGTGCAGTGGAATTAAGATGGAAACAAACTTTACACACAATCAAACGAGAGAATTGCTTTGATCAAACATTTTTCACAAAGAACCAAGGATTGAATTTATTTCAATTACGATTACAATGCAATGCTGAATACAAACTCCCCCTCAGCCAGAGCTCAGTGTTTGTTCGTGCAGGAAAACAATTTTGCAAATAGCTAAATAGAACAGTACAGAGCACTGTTCTATTTATAGGCACTAGCAAACCACTGAGCATCTAAGCTGACGTCACCATGAAAGTGACATCTAACCTCCTAACAAACTCTAACCTCTGATCAATACAAACACTGCTATGTTAACTACTGCTATTACATTTCATTACATAAAAGACGTCTAAATAACTGCTGCATCCTTCCACTGCTGTGAACCCAGCAGTACTTGTCCGGATCAGCAGTGCTTGACCCAAGGCAGTAGATTGAACAGCAGACCTTTATTCTTTCATCAGGCCTTTACTTGATCAGCAGTTTGTAGGTCAGCAGTTTGCGCGATCAGTAGATAGGAGGTCAGCAGATGTTGAAACCACTTTCAAGGGGAGAGACTTGTATGTAACATCTGCATATTCTGGATCCACTGCTCTGATCCAGTTTTGGTTTTAATTATCTGTTCCTTTGGTAGGGTTCAATCCTAACAATCTCCCCCTGGAACAGATAATGCCAAAACCCTTCATTATTGTGGAACTTTATTGCCTCATCAACAGCTCCCTTATCTGACCTTTAAGTTGTAACTCAAAGTCTAGGGCATCTGTGTCATCTTCATCCCTACCAAGTGGAAGATCAAGGAGATCCTGCATATCTTCAAGACTCAGGCCAAGAGCTTGTTCCCTTGTTATTTTCTTCACTTCTCCACCAGACCTGAACATAGTCAATACATGGGTCTGTTTGTCAGTTTCCCACTTTAGTACTTTTGAGCCTGGTGGGTTTCTTGGGAGATTTTTATTTGACGAGGTGTTTGGTGAAGCTGGCCTATTTATGACTGACTGAGCAGTACTTGCAGTTTGATCCAAACCAAGAGTTTCTATAATCATTTTCTTTATGCCTTCTTTTACAAGGTCATCTCCTTTTATCAGCTCTTGAATGGTTTCACCACCCAACTGTTTTAGTTGCCTTCTTTTATAGATGGCTGCACCAGCTGGAGCAGTGGCTCTCCTGATTTGCAGCTTTGATGGTCTTTTTGCAACCTCTGCTTCAGGATAGTCAGGTTTTTTGTGGAACTATGGGATCTTTCTTCCTTAATTCCTCCAACCTTTTGTAGGTGGCCCTGACTGTATCTTCTTTCTATCTTGCCACTTGATGTTTAGACCCATAATCAGCAGCAACTAACTCCTCTTTCATTCTCTTCAGCTCAAGTGATTTTTCAGGCACATTCTTTTTGTACTTTGACTAATCAGGAGGAGTATGTTTGACCTTTTTGTTTATCATTTCTTGAATCCTGGCTGCTTCTTGTTCAAGCTCAGGAATGGTCCACTCCTTGTACATGTGCTTTTCTCCCTTGTACTTCTTGGTTGACATAATGCTTTCAATGTAGTCTTTTCTCAAAGTTTCATCTGCTCTTTCTGAAATTTGTTGACATACATTTTTTGCAAATTGTTCCAGGGATCTGACTTGTGTGAGCAAGTATTGATAGTTATGCTGTATTTCCCTATCATATTTCCCTTGTGTATTTCTTTTTGAGATATCCTCTGCTTGCTTAGCCTTGATTTTCAAGTATTCTTTAATATTGTTAGGCCTGGGATATCCTTTAACTGATGGCAATCTCCTTTTAGCAGGGTTATCCTCATAGTAGAAGGATTTGATTTCTTCTCTGACTGCTATAAGTTCAAGAGGAAATCGAACACCTGCAGAAGCTAAGGGCTGTTGAACTTGTGCTGATGAGAGAAGAACAGGCTTGGGTACTGACGGGTGGTCCGTAGGACAATCCTTAAATGAGCTAAAACGTGCATATCCCATCTTTTACACGGTTATGTATCGTGAATGTGATAACTACGAGTACTCATGGTTTTTCAGGTTAGACGCTTAATTTGGTGAAGTTAACGTGATTAAAGATGAAGCAGAACTACTGGGGATGATAAACAATGCAAAAGATATAATTCGATAGATGTTTCGTGTCTAAAAGATTGTTTGGATGCAAAAGGAACGCACACGAACGAAGTCTAGGGGTTGTTGATTAATTAATAAAAAGTTCCAGCCATGCAAGAATGTAGCCACGGAAGTCACATGAATTTGGAGCTTTCTGATGACTTTTGAGAAGCACATCATGTGGAGGATTGATGCCATCAAGTCTTGATCATCACTAATATCAAATCATCATTATCATTATTCACATGTGGGAATATTGGCAGGAGGTACACGTGAAGAATTTGGGGGGTTTTATTAATTTGAGGATGATCACAAAATTCAACATAACAACATCATCCAAGAGAAGTGGGCCGCACATGGGAGACAACTTGGATGTAGCATCACGTGGACTTCTTGTTTGGACACTAGATCTTTTGGGCCGCCATTTTAGGTTTGGAGGGAATACATAACACAAGAAGTCAACATAACAATAAACAATCATCATCATCGGTTACGTGATGGGCTGCACTGATTGGGCTGCAGGTGGACGGCAGCCTTTGGAGGGTCACATGTCGACTTTTGGATTGGGCCGAGATACATCTCATGGATTCTTTGGGGGCGGCACATATTATCACGTGAAGGAGGAGATTGGCGGCAGACTTCTTTTGATTGGCGCCGGTTGGAGAGCATCTGTAACTATCGCACTTAATGTTTTTTTATGGGTGTTTATGAGGACTAATCATCTCATTTTTCGGTTACACATCATTTAGCAACACTTGTCTTGGTGAACGATTTTTGGGAGGATTTTTTGGGAAAAAACGAATTTGGGACTTGGTGGAGGATGGTTGTTCTAGCCATGAGTGGCTAGGTTCTTTATGGTTATCCTAGGTTGAAGGTTTGTATGAAACAATTGTGTTTTGATTCCATATTTCTAGAATGGTAAACTCTATCTATGTCTTGTTTATCATGGTGTGTGATTGCTTAGTTGTAAATTGTTGATTTTTATGATATTCTAGTTTGAAACCATACGTTCTTGGTGCCGTTGGCAATCGAGATATCATGGGTAGAATTAGGATTTGGTAAGGGTTGATTGGTCATCGGGTAATAACCTCACGTTCTAGGAATCTGAGTACTTCGTTCCCTTTTATCACAATAAGTAATTACACACGAACTATGTCTATGTAGTTCTTTCTAGTGGATGATAGCACAATTGTTGAAGCAAACCGGAAACTTAGGATGGTCATTCATCTCCAAATTGTTTACAAACTCAACTTTTATTTCGCAAATTAATTAGTATTCTTAGTTTTTAAAATCAATCCAATCAACCCAACTCTTGAATTTTACTTTTCTTGCAATTAGTTTAATTTTACGTAACTTAGATAAATCTTCAAATAACACACATTCCACAAACTCCCTGTGTTCGATACCTACTTGCCACTATCTATTTAGTAGTAATTGGATTAAATTTGCGTGACCATGACAATCACGTCAAATTTTGGCGCCGTTGCCGGGGAGTAGTGCGCAACGTGTGTTATTTTTTATCCTTTTTAGTTTGTTATTTTTCTGGTTTACGCTGGGTGTGTTAGTGTGCAGGTATTGACAGGTGCATGCGTACTAGGAGCTCTCACAAGCTATCACCTTTGGCATTTGATCCGGAAATGAGTTACCAAGAGGAGTACGATTACGGTGATTATTATGATGAATATTCCCAACTTTCATATGAAGGCCCTCAGATGTACGAACAAGACTATTATCATGCTCAGTATACATTTGATCAGTATGGTTATGAATGTGTAACTCAACAACCTACTTTGCACTATCAGTCACATAAATCTGAAAGTCTTGACGAGATGATGAGAAAGAGACACATGGTTTATGTTGAAAAAGAATTAACAAAACCTCATTTGTCAATGGAAGAACGAATAGAACTTTTGGAATGGAAATATGATTTGTTACCAAAAGAGGTGAAAGAGATGAGGTTAGGGACGTCGATATTGGAAAAACGTCAAGCAAAACAACACTGGATATATGTGCAGATTGAACAAATGACACCTATGGGTGATGTAGAAGAAAAGGTTGTGAGTCCTCCCGAACTTGAAACTGAATTATTAGGGCCAAATGAGGAATATACAATTGAAATTATTGTGGAGGAACCACCTATGGAGAGCAAAGTTGAGGGCCTTTTACTTGATGAACCAATCAAAGTTGATTACAACTCTCCGGCTGTGGTGGTTATGGAAACCAAGAGTGTTAAGGATGCATGTTTAGAAACTAGGAAGGTGGCACTTCATGATGTGGGAGATTTCATTCATAAGTTATGTTTATGGGAGAGTTTGGATTTGTTGGGCACAGAAAACGAAGTAGTGAAGTGGAGAGTAAACTACCGAGCATTTGTTAGAAATTCGGTAGGAAAATGTGGATTTAAAGAATTTTGCAAAGAAAGATGGGACGTGACAAAGCACACACACAATAGAAGAATCAAACATCGTGCTTACATCAGCAACGAAAAAGGTAAATGTGCATTGAGACCACCTTGAGACATATCAGGTACGGTCGGGCTGAAGACCTAAACTTTAGCGCTGCTTGGGAGGCAACCCAAGGTGTTTTTAGATAAGTGTGGGGAAGATGTGCGGAGAGTTGTGTGAAGGTGATGATAGGAAGTCGGATTATCTACAACATCTATTGTGTCAAACTTCACCAGGTCAATGTACTCTTTCCTTAGTCTTGTTATGTTCTTTAGTATTAAAATATTGGTATTAGTTGTTAAAAAAAAAAAAGAAATTTGGGATTTGAGAGTATTAGCGAAAGCTAATGTTTTTGGTTAGAAGCGATCTTTCCCTCAAAACCATACATTGGGACAATGTATCCCAAGTGTGGGGATGAGGGGAATTTTTTTGAGAATTTTAAAAATTTTTGTGAAGCCAAGCGAAAATTGTCAAAATTTGAAAACTTGATATTGTTCCACTTGACACACCGACACCCATTTCTAGTCCTTTATTGGTGAGAGTTTGAGCCACATATGATTATTAATGATGCTTTCTTTGTTTTGAGTGGCGTTGTGTTTATTGTGTTAATAGAACTTGTGTATGAATTCTTGTTAAATCCTAGAGTTAGCATGCTTTTGAAAATGATAGGGGACTTTTAGGTAGCCTCGTCTAGATGTGTGAGAGTGTGGGATTGGTGGGTTGGACCTCATACTTTATATATATGAGCTTGGTATTGTAAGGGGTGGGGGTTTGGTCTTTAGAAAGCCATGTTTGTGCCTTATACCATTCGGTTGTGACCCAAACCTACTTCCTACAAAATTTTACCTATTGAGATGACCCGGTTTAGGAGATTTAGTATGTAGTATTGATGTTCTTGTATATATTGTTGAGTTTGATGTGTTATGAAAAAAATGAAAAAAAAAAGAAAGAGAAAAATATGAAAAAAAAGTATTTAGTTGCAATAATAGTTGAGAATGTTGAAGAAGTTGTGTATATATTTGATGGTTGCTTTGTTTAGTGGTAGAAATAAAAACCGGGTCAAATCAATTAGCTCTCGCATATATATTCCTCCATTTTCCTACATTTGCACCTAGCCCCATTACAACCCGTAAGTCCTTTTGATTCATAAGCATGCTAAATACTCAATAGGAGGAGACTTGATTTTTATACAAGCTTATTGTCTCACAAACACACACATGCATTGAGTGGTTTATCATTATGTGCTAATATTTCTTGTCACCGAGAGTTTTTGTGAGGGGTGTGTCTTGTGGTATGATTGAAGGTTAGTAAAATGACGATACATTTTAGCTTGGTTTGCATCTTGATCGCTTGTGGTTTTGAAATAGTTTTTGAATGGGTTGCTTGGGACAAGCAACGGGTAAGTGTGGGGATGTGACGGGTGGTCCGTAGGACAATCCTTAAATGAGCTAAAACGTGCATATCCCATCTTTTACACGGTTATGTATCGTGAATGTGATAACTACGAGTACTCATGGTTTTTCAGGTTAGACGCTTAATTTGGTGAAGTTAACGTGATTAGAAATGAAGCGGAACTACTGGGGATGATAAACAATGCAAAAGATATAATTCGATCGATGTTTCGTGTCTAAAAGATTGTTTGGATGCAAAAGGAACGCACACGAACGAAGTCTAGGGGCTGTTGATTAATTAATAAAAAGTTCCAGCCATGCAAGAATGTAGCCACGGAAGTCACATGAATTTGGAGCTTTCTGATGACTTTTGAGAAGCACATCATGTGGAGGATTGATGCCATCAAGTCTTGATCATCACTAATATCAAATCATCATTATCATTATTCACATGTGGGAATATTGGCAGGAGGTACACGTGAAGAATTTGGGGGGTTTTATTAATTTGAGGATGATCACAAAATTCAACATAACAACATCATCCAAGAGAAGTGGGCCGCACATGGGAGACAACTTGGATGTAGCATCACGTGGACTTCTTGTTTGGACACTAGATCTTTTGGGCCGCCATTTTGGGTTTGGAGGGAATACACAACACAAGAAGTCAACATAACAATAAACAATCATCATCATCGGTTACGTGATGGGCTGCACTGATTGGGGTGCAGGTGGACGGCAGCCTTTGGAGGGTCACATGTCGACTTTTGGATTGGGCCGAGATACATCTCATGGATTCTTTGGGGGCGGCACATATTATCACGTGAAGGAGGAGATTGGCGGCAGACTTCTTTTGATTGGCGCCGGTTGGAGAGCATCTGTAACTATCGCATTTAATGTTTTTTTTTATGGGTTTTTATGAGGACTAATCATCTCATTTTTCGGTTACACATCATTTAGCAACACTTGTCTTGGTGAACGATTTTTGGGAGGATTTTTTTGGGAAAAAACGAATTTGGGACTTGGTGGAGGATGGTTGTTCTAGCCATGAGTGGCTAGGTTCTTTATGGTCATCCTATGTTGAAGGTTTGTATGAAACAATTGTGTTTTGATTCCATATTTCTAGAATGGTAAACTCTATCTATGTCTTGTTTATCATGGTGTGTGATTGCTTAGTTGTAAATTGTTGATTTTTATGATATTCTAGTTTGAAACCATACGTTCTTGGTGCCGTTGGCAATCGAGATATCATGGGTAGAATTAGGATTTGGTAAGGGTTGATTGGTCATCGGGTAACAACCTCACGTTCTAGGAATCTGAGTACTTCGTTCCCTTTTATCACAATAAGTAATTACACACGAACTATGTCTATGTAGTTCTTTCTAGTGGATGATAGCACAATTGTTGAAGCAAACCGGAAACTTAGGATGGTCATTCATCTCCAAATTGTTTACAAACTCAACTTTTATTTCGCAAATTAATTAGTATTCTTAGTTTTTAAAATCAATCCAATCAAACCAACTCTTGAATTTTACTTTTCTTGCAATTAGTTTAATTTTAGGTAACTTAGATAAATCTTCAAATAACACACATTCCACAAACTCCCTGTGTTCGATACCCACTTGCCACTATCTATTTAGTAGTAATTGGATTAAATTTGCGTGACCACGACAATCACGTCAGGTACTGTGACAAGTGACAAAGATTTTGAAGATGTTGGTGGTGGTGAGGTGTCGTCATCTTTAAGAATTAGCCTTCTCCTTTTTGTTTGAGGAGGGAATGATGATGCTTTAGGTGGATCAGTGGTGGTGATTTGAGTGGCAGTGATTTGTGATTGACTAACCGCTGTTGAAACTGGTGTTTCAACCACTGTTGTCATTACAACACATGTTGTAACATCTGTTGTCATTACAACAGATGTTGTAACATCTGTTGTCTTCTGCTTTTTGGCAGGAGGTGATGGTGGTGAGGTTGTTTTTGGTGGTGATGGTGGTGGTGGTAGAGAAGTGGTTGTGGTGTGTGTTGAAGTTGTGTGTGTTGAAGTGGTAACAGATGTTGAAACCTCTGAAGTACCAGCAGTAGGTGATACAGCAGGAGTTACAACAGCTGTTTGGATGGAGGATTGATGCTGGGGGCTTTTGGATGGTGGTTTTGAAGTATGCTTTGTGAGTCTGGATGGTGTGGACTTAGGTTTCCTCACTTTTGTAGTGAGATTTCTTTTTGGCACAGGATTTTGAACATCCTTTAGCCCAGAACAACCCTACGCATTCAGCTCCATGTAAGCTCTTTTCTCCTCATTCCACCTTGAAATATCCTTCGCCGCTCTATCCATTTTTACACTTGCTACTCCTTCATCAAGTGCTTCTTGGGTAGCATCAACCTTTTTTCTACCATCTGGCAAAGGAATTTTTCTGGTCATAGCATCCTTTCTGGTTCAATGTAAAGACCATCATCTATCCCCTTCCTTATCCACTCCTGAATTTTCTCCCCCTTTTTGGTATTATCTGGGGGAAGTTGATCAATAAAGAGAACAGTAGGAGGAGCAGTGCTAGTGGTTTCCAATAAATGGGCCTTGATTGCCTTAATGTCTGCTTGAGTGTTCTTGAACCTTGACTCCATGGTGTTTCTCAGCTCTTGTACATGTATTGCATGTTGCTGATCAGCCATGTGCTTTTGTTGTTGGCGAAAAGGTTGAAATAGATTCCAGAGCTCATTTGTAGCAAGTGCTTGTGGTGGAGCAGGTGCTTGAGGTGGAACAGCAGTGGATTGCATCTTTTGTACTTTCAACAACTGTTGTAGCATGTCTTTGATATCTGCAACAGCTGTATCTAGTTTGTCAACTCGTTCCGTCAAATCCAGATATTTTAAACCATCACCCAATTTAATGGGATCATCTGATTTCCCACTAGCAGTGGTTTTATCAGTGGTTGAGGTAGGGAGTGTACTCCAAACATTAACCACTGATGCCCCTTTTTCTTGGTACTGGGGTCTTCTTCCTTCAACACTTGACAACCTTTTGATGTTGCCAGTGGATAAAACAAATCCACTGGTGGTTGGCAGAGGTGCTATATAAGGAATTGCCTCCAAGGAAGTCTTATTAATGTAACCATTGTCCAAATGTAAACAAGTGGGTTCAACATTCGTAGTGGCTGCTTCACTTGGATTACCACCAAGAGTTACTTGTAACTCAAGGGGTGTAACCTCCTCAGGTTGTGTTGGTAGGTTAGCAAAGATTGATACATCAGACCCAGTCATTTGTTGAGGCATGTTCTCATTGATAGGTGACTGAGAAGGACTGGTTAGTGCCTGGTTCAAATCAATTGTATCCAACAAAAGTTTAGTTGGTGGGGGAATTGTGGATGTGATGTTTGGTGTAGAAAGAGAATTTGCCCCGGGCATTGGGCTGTGGATGATGGAAGCGAGTGATTCCAGAGCATCATATTGTGGAGTCCCTATGTGTACAACCTGTTCTTTTTGAGAAGAAGCAGGAGGAGTTTCAGTTATGGGTTGAGATATTTGTACCAATTGCTGTGAGGAAGTAGCAGCAGTGGTTTCTAGTGACTTTTGTGCTGTTACTGGCAGTTACTCTGGTATCTCATCCTCCAGAGTTACCTTTTTGATGGGTTTAGGGGGTTTTTGAGTTTTTCTTTTTGTTGGCTTTTTGGTGATTGTAGGTGTGGGTTTCAAAGCAGTTGTTTTGCTACTTTGATCACCTTGAGCAGTGGGCTCAGCAGCAGATACCTGAGGAGCAGTGGTAGCTGCTAAATTCTGCTCAGGCACCTCTGCTTGTGTTTTGCAAGGTGTTGACATTCTAGTAAAAGTTTCAGGAGTTAAGCTGTTTATTTGAATACAGTCACCTTGTTTTATTACAGCAGCTTCATTCTTACCAAGTTTCTTTTCAAAATAGTAACTTAAAAATCTTGGAAAAAGTAAGAATGGCTTTGTTTCAACATTTTTAACCAGATCATTAAAGATTACCTGAGAATAATTAAAATTTTCATTTTGAAGAATAGCATATCCCAGGTTTTGAATCTTTAATGGTATTTCATTAAAAGCAGTGGTTTTGTTTGAAACACACATTAGGAGGGTATGGAATAAAAATCTTGTTGCAGGAGGGAAGAAACCTTTTTGTAAGGTATCCCTTTTCATCATTGTATCTGCATACCCTCTTTCAATGAAGTCAATTTTAACTCGTTTTTAGGGATAGAAGTTAAACCTGTCTGATCATCGAGTTGAAAGACCTCTGATATGGATTGTGGTAGGATTTGGACTGCTTTACCCTGTAAAGTGGAGTTAATGGCTATGATATTGTCGCCTTGTTTGTCAAGGGTTACATTTTTCCAAAACTCCCTTTGGGTTTGCAGGTAAATGGGTGCATCTGCTGTAAGCAAAGTTTTGTACTTTGACGAAGACATGAGATCATTGATGGAATCGAAAATTTCTGTGGTGCCGGGTTTTGTGAGTAAACCCAGAAGGTTGTGAGAAGGTTTGTGTGGAATTTCGGTGGATTTGGCCTTTTGAGAGACCTCTTTTGAAGATGATTTGGAAGTGGGTTTTGCAGATGGCTTCGATTTTGTCATTTTGGAGATGATGATCGAAGAAGATGTTGTAGGAATTTGATGAAGAAACTGCTTTGAGAAGAGAATTTTTGAGAATTCAATTCGACAGTAAAACCCTGTTTTGGTGTGAAGTGGGGGGTTTTATAGAGGAAAAAGTGAAGGCCGACGTGGCAGCGGTTACAAAAGGTCTGACCACTATGTACTGCCCACATGCCAGCCCCTGATGAGATGAAGGACAGTACTTTTATGAAAGTTACTGATGAAAGCAGTGGTCACAACGGTAACAAGTGGAAGCAGTGGATGATTTTCACTATCAGTGGATAGCATATCAGTGGATAAGACAATGCTTTTGAACAACAGAGTTTATCAAGAAAATGGGAGGACAGGGGATGGCTTTCAGCAGTGGACAGACATTTTGAAGTAGAGCAGAGTTTTGAACAAGCAGTGGTTATGGCAGACTTTTAAGGATTTTAATGAAAACTTCATTTTTAGCTATTTTTAAGGATGGATTTTTGATTTTTTGAAAACATTTTAATGCTTTTATTCATAGAAAAACAAGATTTTGCTTGTTATTCCATGTTTAGCATGCCAATCCTAGAGACCAAGCTTTCAAAAGTGGCTGTATCTAATGCTTTTGTGAGCACATCTGCCAGCTGGTCTTTAGTTGGAACATGATGCAGAGAAATCAAACCTTTTTCATAGCAATCCCTCACAAAGTGATGTCTGATGTCGATGTGTTTGGTGGTCGAGTGAGAGACTGGATTTTTGATGATATTTTATGCTGCCTGGCTATCCAACATGAGTGGTGTCTTTAAGGCAGTGATACCAAAATCCAGCAACTGATTTTGAAGCCATAGGAGTTGGGCTGTACAGCTTGCAGCAGCAATGTATTCAGCTTCAGTATTGGATGTTGAAACAGCTGCATGCTTTTTGCTTTGCCATGAAACTAAGCAATCACCTAGAAACTGGCACCCTCCTGATGTGGACTTCCTTGTTGTGTTACATCCAGCAAAGTCACTGTCTGAAAATCCTGAAAGCTTGATATTCCCATTAGCTGGATACCAGATACCAAGTGTGGGAGCACCTTTTATGTATCTGAATATCCTTTTTATAGCAATAAGGTTGGATTTTCTAGGGGCTGATTGACTTCTTGCACAAACACATGTTGCAAACATGATGTCTGGCCTAGATGCAGTTAGGTACAACAAAGACCCAATCATGCTTCTATATAGAGTTTGGTCAATCAGCTCATCCTTTTCATCAGACATGACAAGCTTATTTGTTGCCATGGGTGTGCTGCATGGTTTACAATCATTCATATCAAATTTGTTTAAAAGTTCTTTTGCATATTTGCTTTGATGAATGAAAGTACCATTTTGCATTTGCTAAACTTGGAGACCAAGAAAGCATTGCAGCTCACCCATTGCACTCATTTCAAACTCAGCTGTCATGAGTTCCCTAAACTCTTCACACATTTTATTACATGTGCTTCCAAAAATAATGTCATCCACATAAATTTGGACAATCATTAAATCCTTTCCTCTCCATTTTTGAAACAGTGTTTTATCAATGGTACCTCTTTTGAAACCATTTGAGAGTAGAAAGGTGGAAAGAGTTTCATACCAGGCCCTAGGTGCTTGTTTCAGGCCATACAGGGCTTTGTTTAGCCTGTAGACATGATCTGGATAAAATGGATCCTCAAAACCTGGAGGTTGACAGACATACACCTCTTCTTGAATTGTACCATAGAGGAAAGCACTTTTGATGTCCATTTGGAACACCTTCATGTTGTGGTTGACAGCAAAGGCCAGGAACAGTCTTATAGCTTCCAATCTTGCTACAGGGGCGAATGTTTCATCATAATCAATCCCCTCTTCCTGTCTGTAACCTTGAACCACAAGCCTGGCTTTATTCTTGACAACGATACCCCTTTCATCAGTTTTGTTTTTGAAGACCCACTTTGTGCCAATGGGACTTACCTCTTCTGGAAGTGGTACAAGCTCCCATACTTGTTGTCTTTTAAACTGTTGGAGCTCCTCTTGCATGGCTTCTACCCAGGTGTTGTCTTTCAGTGCCTCTTGGTACTTGACTGGCTGATGGAGTGATAGAAAACCAGCAAAAAGATAAATGTTTTGGGTTTGGCTTCTTGTGAGCACCCCTTCATTGATGTTGCCAATGATTTGATCAGGTGGATGAGATCTCAAGAAGATTAAATCTCCTTGGTATGGTATGATGGCATTTGTTGGTGAAGGCTGCAAATGTGTATCATTTGGGCTAACCACTGCTGGTGACTTTGATGATCCAGCAGTGGCTTCAAAAGGTGGTGGAATGGGAGGTAATGGTGAGGACACATGCTGACTTTTATCCACTGTTTGGGGACTTTTGTCAGCAGTGTTTGAAGATGTGGAAGCAGTGGTTGATGGGTTACTTTGGTCAACAACTGTTGAGGGAGCAGTAGTTGAGCTTTGACAGTTGTTTTGTACAACTGATGCTTTTCCCATTGTGGCATACTTTTGTTGAGGAATGATGATCTCATACCCATAGTCTGATGATGAATCCTCTGATGGACCTGCACTGTTAGTCTTGACAGCAGTATTTTCAAAAGTGAATTTATCAAGATCAAACAAATAAGCAGGATTTGCTGGGATTTTCATTGATGAAAGTTCATTGAACTTTACATTCAAAGTCTCCTCTACTGCTTTGGTCCGTGTATTAAATACTTTGTAGGCCTTGGCAGTGGTTGAGTATCCCAGGTGATAACCACAATCTACTTTGGCTGCAAATTTTGAGATGGAATCTTTTAAGTTCAAAATAAAGCATGGGCAACCAAAGACTTTAAAATATGAGATCAGTGGTTTGATTTTATACAGAATTTCATAAGCAGTCTTTTTGTGCCTGGGGTTTATTAAAACTCTGTTTTGGACATAGCAAGCAGTGTTTACTGCCTCTGCCCAAAAAGTTAATGGCAAACCTGAATCTGCAAGCATGGTTCTGGCAGCCTCAATCAAAGTTCTGTTCTTTCTTTCAACAACCCCATTTTGCTCTGGTGTTCTAGGGATGTTGTACTGCCTTACAATCCCTTTCTTCACACAGAATGCATCCAACTCCTTATTTTTAAATTCTGTGCCATTGTCACTCCTGAAGGCTTTTACTGGAAGGTCAAATTGCTTTTCAACCTGTGTCACAAAGTCTTGCAAAATGCCTGCAGTCTCATCTTTTGAGTGTAAAAAGAAAGTCCATGTAAACCTAGAGAAGTCATCAATAATAACCAAACAATATCTCTTTTTCTTGAGATTCATGACTTGAACTAGGCCAAACAAATCCATGTGTAGCATTTGCAAACACTGGGTTGTTTTGGACTCTTCAATGGACTTAAAAGAGCTTTTATGTTGTTTTCCTTTTAAACAGGAAACACAGTGTTCAGGACATGAAAACAATTTTTGTGGCAAGCCTCTTACAATGCCATTTTTTGAAATTTCTGTGATTGTCTTGAGATTTGTGTGCCCCAATCTTCTGTGCCAAAGTTCTGTCTCTTTGTTAGAGGCAGCTGAGAACAGACAGGCATCAGCTCTGGGACACTCTTTTGACATATCAACAACATAAACATTGCCACTTCTTTAAGCAACAAGTTTTGTTTTTCCAGTTTTTATTATTGCTTCAATCTTTTCAACCATTTCTGGTCCAACAATCCTACAACACTCCTTTGTGAAGAATGACCCATACCCCTTATCACTCATTTGTGAAACACTCAGGAGGTTGAATTTCAGATTGTCTATCAGATTGACATTTTCAAATTTTACATTTCCAGACTACACTGTACCAGACCCCAGAACTTTCCCTTTACTATTATTCCCAAAGGATATATCACCCCCTCCATGAATTCTGAAGTCTTTGAGTAGGGCTTTACATCCTGTCATGTGCCGGGAGCCTCCACTATCTACATACCAAAGACTATCTAAGCATGCAGAAGCTCCCTGCACATAAAGTAAAAGGATTAGTTCATTAGGGTTTCCAAAGCTAATAAGGCTTTGGATGGGGTCTCAACAATGTCTGGGATGGATGCAGATGTATGGACAGTGGTTAGGTCAGGGGTTTGGACAGTTTTAGGATTGTTTCTCTCTAACCACTGTTGTGGGTTTTGACCAATCACCTGTTGGTACCCAAAAGGATGCATGTTCACTCTGGTTTTAGAATGCCTTTTGTAGGTCTCATAAACGTGTGGAATCCTTTGGTAAGATGATTGTTCCTTGCCTTTTCTAAATTGATTTGCAGGGGGTGCATCAGTAACCTGAACATCTCTTCTGACAGATGTTTGGTTCAGTTATTTTGTGACAGCTGTTTGAACTGGCACAAACAGTGGTTGGTTCTTGGTGAATTTGACAGATTATGTTGATGGACTCAAGGATGTTTTAGCAGTGTATTCATTCTTTTTCACATCAAACTTTTTGAGATACACACATGCTTGAGTTTTGTGATTTGTTTTACCACATATGGTGCAGCTTTCAGTAGGAACAATGACACTTGTTTTGTTTAGATCATATGCTTTTAGATGAAAACAGTCTTTTGTTAGATGATTTCTCTTTTCACAAAATTCACAAAACAAGTTATTGATCTTTTCTCTTTTCTTTCTCTTTTTAGACTCCTTTGCAACAGAGTTTTTAACCTCTGTTGGGATGTCCTTAAGAGGAATGACTTTTGCTTTTGGAGCTTTGGCACCATCAGTGGTTGTAAAGTCCATGGGCTTGAAATTTTCAAGAATGTCACACTCATCAGACCATGTTGGTTTAAACTCATATTTTTCAAGCTCCTCAAAAGTAGAGGATCCCACTGGTCTGTCAAGTGTGATTTAGTTACCAAGTTTATCAGTGATTTTCACTTCTTGGCCATTCTTGTTTGTGGGGATGAACTCAGTGGTTACATCAGTGGTTTAAACAGATTTTTCAACAGCAGTGTTTTCATCATCATGTTTTCTATAACCAATACCAAATTTCACATTACTTTTAATCTGTTTTTCAAGCATTAACTCATATCCTTTGCAGGATTCCACCCATTTCTCACATGTGATTTGGGTGGACTCTAACTCCTGTTTGCAAACTTGGTATTTTTCTACCATAGTTTGGAGTTGAGTTTTGGTTATGCTTTGTTCTTCTTTGAGACTGCTGATCTCTTTATCCTTTTCAGCCAATTTGTTTCTAAGTTCTTTTAATGACCTTTCAAATTTGACTTCATCAGACAAGACTTTATCCCTAAGGTTTTCATTTACCTCTTTGATGTTAGCAAATGCAATAATGCATTGGTCTGAACACAGTTTTTCAAGAACTTGAGGTGATACCTTGGCAGCAACCATCATGGCACAATCACATTGATGATTTTCTTCATCATCAGCTCTTACTTCCTTCTCACCTGCTCTCTTCTCTTCCTCTTCTTCTTTGTCCTCTTTGGACCAGGGATCTATCAGTGGTTCAATCAGGGTTTCTGAATTTTCTCCCAGCAGCAGTTCACCAGCAACTGCATTTACAACTGCTTCAGTCACCTCATCCACTGTTTCATCACTTAGTTGTTCACCTTCAGTTTCTCCCCCCTCTGGTATTGACTCTAATGCCAACAAACAAAATTCATCATTAGAAGGTTCATTAAAAGCATAGAGTGCAAAATTTTCATCACCAAGCTCATCAGGCATGCTGCTCCAGTCAACAAAGCCTTGAGTGCAGAAGCTTTGTTGATCTGGTTGTGCCATTGCTGGAGCAGCTGTTTTGAGGTGCAACAGATTGCACTTGTGCCTGAGGGACAGGGGTTTGAACATACTGAATTTGTGGAACAGTGGTTTGGACATAATGCACAGGCACATGGGTTGCAGCATAGTGAGCAGTGTTAATATGAGCTGCAGGGGTATATTGGGTATAGTGAACAGTGCTTTGATTTTGTGGTCTAGGATTTGAACTAGGATGAGTGATTATAGGACCAGTAGTTTGACTCCTGCATTCCCTAGCAAAATGACCTAGCCTATTGCACTTGTAACACTTGATTTTCGATTTATCCAACCCAACCCTTAAATTCCCATGTAACCCTGGGAATTTTCTCCCTGTTCTTTTGTAGAATTTGCTTGTTCTTACACTAAGCAAAGCCAATTGATGCAAGATGTCCATCTCTTCTAAGTCAGTGGGATCAAAGTGTTGCAAATCATTGAGTTCAAAGCACAAATTATCTGACATCTGGTTCTCACAATTTGCAGCAAAAGCATAATTTTCAGAGTGAGGATCAGGGTTGTTAAAATTTCCACCAGCAGTTATATCAATAAAGTGATCATAACCCTGATCCTTACCACTGCTGTCAGATTCTTCCTGACCAAAAAGAGTTGTGCTACCGAATGAATAATCACCAGTAACTTTGCCAGACTCTTGCAACTTCTTTTTCTGGTTCAACTCCCTTTCATAGGTCAGGAGTCTACCATGAAGTTAGGTCAGGGTCAGATCTTTGAACTCAGCAGAGTTTGAGCATGGCACTGATTAATCAACTTTAATGGTGATTAAACCTTACTCTGTTTTTCAACAAACCGAACAAACTATCGATATCAACGATTTTGAGCTGAATTATTTATGTCAAAATGATTGTTAAATCAAATTTGACTGTCCAAGCTCTGATACCAATTGTTGGATCTGAGTTTGGTTTTGATTGTGTTTTCACGTTTGAATTAAGATGAAGATGGATGAGTTGTGCAGCGGAATTAAGATGGAAACAAACTTTACACACAATCAAACGAGAGAATTGCTTTGATCAAACATTTTTCACAAAGAACCGAAGGATTGAATTTATTTCAATTACGATTACAATGCAATGCTGAATACAAACTCCCCCTCAGCCAGAGCTCAGTGTTTGTTCGTGCAGGAAAACAATTTTGCAAAGAGGTAAATAGAACAGTACAGAGCACTGTTCTATTTATAGGCACTAGCAAACCACTGAGCATCTAAGCTGACATCACCATGAAAGTGACATCTAACCTCCTAACAAACTCTAACCTCTGATCAATACAAACACTGCTATGCTAACTACTGCTATTACATTTCATTACATAAAAGACGTCTAAATAACTGCTGCATCCTTCCACTGCTGTGAGCCCAGCAGTACTTGTCCGGATCAGCAGTGCTTGACCCAAGGCAGTAGATTGAACAGCAGACCTTTAGTCTTTCATCAGGCCTTTACGTGATCAGCAGTTTGTAGGTCAGCAGTTTGCGCGATCAGTAGATAGGAGGTCAGCAGATGTTGAAACCACTTTCAAGGGGAGAGACTTGTATGTAACATCTGCTTATTCTGGATCCACGGCTCTGATCCAGTTTTGGCTTTAATTATCTGTTCCTTTGGTAGGGTTCAATCCCAACACTTTTCCAACGGGGTAACCATCGTAGGACACAACAAACTGAGCTCCTCATATCGATCCATATATGCACGGTGTTCTCCCCCATCTTGTTTTAGAATGTCAAATTCTCGTTCCAAGGCTCGAATCTCGTGACGGGGACAGAACTCTCTCATCGTGAGAGTTCGGAGCTCTTCCCACGTTTGTGCCATAGACACATCGGCACCCCTATCGCGCATCACTCAGTTCCACCATGTAAGAGCACGCTTCTCGAACACACTAGATGCAAACTCAACCTTACGCTCATTCGGACATTGCATATGTCTGAATGTGCTTTCCAAACTTTCGAACCATTGCAGGAGCGCAGTTGCTCCTTGTGACCCAGAAAATTTCAATGGCTTAGCAGAATTGAAATTCTTGAAACTACATTGTGCATTATTGTTGTTATTATTGTTGTATAACTCATGGATCTGGGTTACTACGCCAGGAAGCACTGCAGCCATTTGTTGAGCAACAAGGGCTGCGACTTCTTCAGCACTAAAAGGTTGAGCATCACGTCGAGGAGGCATTTTCTAAAAAGAACAAGGAAACAGGGGAAACGAGTGAGATTGACAATTGGGAAAAACAAAAGAGGTATCGAAACATCGACAAAACACAAGGAAGGCGATCATTCGTTCGTTACCTCGAACAAACAAACGACACGCATTGATTAATCAAAGTAAATGGGTCATAATAATGTATCACCGAAGACATGTTCGCCTATAAGTGAACACTCACCCCAAGAGTTCCCAGGTAAGAGTGACTGGTCCGATAATGCGGATTTGTACGAACACTCTAGCCTTAGACAGAAAACTCAGGGTACAGGCATTCACTCTTCCAGTTTGCACGTGTTCACATTATTTAGACCCAAACTTTGACGAGATTTTGAAAACTAAGAGGGATCAAAACCTAGTAATCAATCATCCAAGGATAGATGATTAATTTTTGAAGCGGATTCGTTATTGTGTTCTCGTTGTGGTTATCACCTAAGGATAGGTGACGATATTGTTTTAAATTCTAAATGCAAGTACACTTGCGTTGGAGTCCTAGAAAGTTATAGTCTAGGTCAAAGCATTGCTAATAACCTAATTCCCTATAACAATTGGCTCTGATACCAACTCTTATGTCACACCCCGACCACGTCAAAGCAACGAAACCGCGGCAGAAACGTCAGGGAGTGTTGTAACAGAATCATCATTTCATAACCATGGTAATTAAAAGTTTCGTTTTATTGATTCATTAAGTAATGTACATTGTCTAAAACCAAACAAAGAAGTTACATTTCGTCTATCATTGTTTTTATGTCACTAAGGCCAGTCCATATCCTAAGTGAACATGCTTCCTAGCAATCAACATCATGCAACATCACCTGAAACATATGTAAAAACAAAGTCAGCAAAGAAATGCTGGCGAGCACATAGGTTTTAGGAGAGTATCAGATTCATGGCTCGTTTATATGTTGTAGTACCTTATTAGACTACAAGAGTTAAAAGTACAAACCTCATTTTGAAAAGTGTATTGCAACATGATTAACCAACTCAAAAACAAGTTGGTTATAGTTTATAAAATCTCGTAGCCATGATTCTTAACCCCAAAACATTTGTTTTAGTAAACAAATTCGTAAAACATCTCATAAAACTCGTTAATAAAACTCGTATGGTTTATATCATTTCGAAAACCTCGTTGTGTGACATCGTTTCAAAATCGTTTCCCAAGTGAACTAAATAATGACACGCAATGTAATTTGATAAGAGCACTTATATATAAGATGTACCAGCGGCGTATCTACCATGCTTTTATCATGCTACACCCCGTCCCATTATCTAATCACTAACCAAAACCAATCGTTTATCCAATTCGTTTATCTCGTTCAAGTCGTATCAAATCGTTTAACTTGTCCCAAAATCGTTTTCGTTTTAATTGTGAAACTACTTTTAGTCGTCTCGCTAATAACATTCAAACCTTCGTGACTTGACTATCTCGAAACTCGCATTAACAAAGCACCAAAGGGTAAGTTAACAATTATCAGATTCATTCGTTACCTACATAACCCCCACACATAACCATGGGTGTAGTCTGATAACGGGATTTTTCAGATCCTATGGTACCATAACCTAATACTGGTCGGTTCAGCCAAAATTAATGAACGTCATTCGTTATGTAACTGCAACCAACAAGTTCGTTCACATTATCGAAATCCTTATTAGTTTAATATAAACCATTTAAATCATTTATGAAACCATCGTTTAAACCTCGAAATCGTTTAATACATATGAATCACCCCAAAACAATTGAAAACAGTAAAATAGGGGAACTATGTACTCACATCGAAGTGCAAAGTATCCTCAATCTAAAGAACTCAACAAGCTCAGGCAAATCAAGGAAACTCAAGCAGCACCTAGTAATCGAATCACTAGATAAATAAATCGACACCTAAATCGGAAGATCGGATAGAATGAGGTCTTGTAAACCAAATGAGTGTCGGAACTCATGTGATATGGTTTAACAAAGCCTACATTCTAGATTGGAACCTAATCTAAGTGCTTTCGACCTGTTACGACCCATTAAGGTAGCTTACGCTACTTTAACGCGTCGTTCGCGCAAAAGCGCGTTCGAGACGTCTAACTAGTCCTATGACAAGTATTATATGCCTAAACATGTTTAAATATGTTGCATAATCAGTTAAGTGACAAAAGTTTAGGTTACATATGCTTAAAATCCAATTATGCATGAAAAAGGGCATTTTGGTCATTTACCTAAGGCATATAAACTACATATCATACAACTACTTAAACTAGGTGACCATAAGGTATAACCTCGGGAGGTTATTCCCTATGCAACTATGGTCACTAAACATGCTTGGTCGGATCCTAATGATCGACCAAACGGGTCGAGTTCGAAAGTCTAAGCGGTGGTTTAGACCGCTTGACTTACGACTCTAAACAAGCACTAAATTAAAAGTGACGAGCTAAGCATGTTAAAACATGCTTAACTAAGTTAGAAAACAGGTTTTGATATCAAAACAAAGTGTTTTGATACCCAAGAGTAGTTTGGTTGCAAAATGCGCATAAATACGCATTTTGACCGAAACTACGACTCGTCACTACGCCTAGTTAACGTGGTAATCAGTAGGCATAATCGCTAAGGATTATAACCATCGTGATTACAATCACGTTGCAAAGTTCAAACAAACTTTGCGTTGACGATTGACTGGTCAAAGCTGAAAGTCAAACATTGTTTGACTTTTACGCTAGGAAAGCGATAAAGAACGAAAGAAGCTTACAAAGGGTCCTTGCTAGGGAGAACTTGATCTTATAATTCTCAGGTATGAAGTATTTAACCTCAACTTAGAGAATTTAGATCAAGGGTGAGGAAAAAATGGATGAGAGGCATGCTATTTATACTTGTTGGAAAATCAAAAGATCAAGACATGTGTTTATGTGGCCAACAAGCAATAAATCTCAGCCATCCATGTGTTTAGAGCAGCTAATCTTTGCTTGGAGAAGGCTTAACTTGCTCATTAAGGTGCCAAAACAATAAAACAAAACAAAGGACATAAGCTGATTTGATAAAACAAATTTTCTGCCCAGATATGATGGTCGCATGGCGCGACCACAAGGCCAAATGGCCGTCGCGCGACGCCAGGGTGTGAGCTGAAAGTTTCAAAGTTTGGCAGAAATGGTCCCTTCACGTATTTAAACTTGTTTTCGACGTTTTTAACCTCCGTTAAGCCATCTTCAAGGCTCTACAAGGTTGCCAAAGTGTAGGGGACCTGAAATGTGCTCGGAAATATCACGGATGTCGGTTCGTTTGGTCGTACGGTCACGTTGTTCGGCTATTTACGACGAAACTCGAACGAACGCGAAAATGAACCAAATTAAGCGACGAATGGTATTTTTGCATGCCGATCACTAAAATAAAAATATTTTAGTGACTACAAAAATTTTGGATGTCCAGATGTGGTTAGAACGTAAGATATGCGCGTAAATGCAAACTTACGCCGTTTTTGACACTTTTAGTCCCTGTATGATCAAAATAAGCGTATATTCGCACACCGAACCACTCAAAGCTTATTTCTAAGCTATGTTTAGGTTATATATGGTATGTTTAGCTTATGATCAAGTTCCGGACTCTGCGTTGCCTAACGAAACGGAAGACTTTTGCAAGTTGACGCAAATAGTCCATGTGAGCGAATAAACTTGTTTTTGCCATACCAAAGCCTTTAAAACCTATTTCTAAGTTATGTAAAGGTTATTTAAGGTATGTTAAGCCTTTGTCACTATTCCAGAGTGTTTTTCGCGTTAAACTGACTGTGTTTACGCACCAGTTTGCGTATAACTTTCCAGAAAGCGATTTAAAGCTTGAAATCGGAATCGAATCAAATCGTAAAATCATCAAACATAAATACACACATAATAACACCAAAACACATTGTTTTATTAATAATGAACATTGCTTTACATTGTACATCGATTACAGAGCATAGTTGTCACATAATCTGGTAGTAAAACATTACAAATAGACCCGATTACAAGATAATCGAAGTAATACCAAAGGAGTATACATCCGGGGAGAGACCAAGTGGTGATCTCTCCCCCACACAATAGAACTCACTGTGAACTCTCAAATGAGCTCACCCACACTCTCTAACTCTCTCTAGTTTGCAAATGAAAAAGGAGTTGCTATTTATAGCCACGCCTCCTTTGTCTAGCAAACACACATGGTCATACAAATAACCCTCTCGTTTGACCACTTCAAACGAGCGGGTCAATACAAATTCGTTTGACCGTTTCACTAACTATTACATATTCTGCATAAAATAAATCTAATCTATTCGACAAGCATCAGACACAAAATCTGCATCAACAAATTCCCCCTTGTCCGTTGCTGTCGAATGCTGAAAATGCAACTGCAATCGATCTTCAGTCAAGTATTTATCTTCTTTGTGTTAACAAATTCCCCCTTGACCGATGATCCAGGAGAGTAGTATCTTGATGCTCCTTGCATAATATTTCCCCCTTAAAGTACGCGTATCCGTGTTGGGTGTTGTGCAATTTCCTCAATTGACCGATCTTCCGCTGATCTTCCAATACTCCAACCGGCATTTGATAAGGGTTCTAATCTTTAAGAACTGCATCAAGTCTTGATCTGTCAAAAGAACTCTATTTCATTCAAGCATACTACATTGGTAGAGATTTCTTGTGAACTGTCTTCTGTAAACCGTCTTTGTGGAATCGACCTAGTAATGCACTTTAATCTTCAGCATCAACACTCAGGAAAGTCAGCTAGACCAAGTGTATCCCTTGCAAGCTCAACCAAACAGCACGCTTAGTTGAACTACATCCAGATCTCATTGTCTCGCCTTTGTGAAGTTGACCATGTAATGCACTACGGATCTTCAGCATCAGTACTCAGGAAGTCAACTTGACCAAGTACATCGTTTGCAAACTCAATGAATTGAGTTACCCCCAGATCCCTGTAAAATCCCAAAGAAACATCAAACCCAAAACCGAATCCTGCAGGTCTTCAGCTTTGAACTATCAGCTTTCATAAAGATTCCCCAAGGTCTTCAGTGAACAACGCTTTGAAACTACTATCGAGTTTAGATACCTGTATGTTTCCGTGCAAAACCCTTCACGCTGGCTGGAGAATTAATTAAAATCCTCAAATATGTGTCTGTGCAAAACATTCCACGCCGAACAGTCAGTATCACCAGAAAATCACAAACTCTACCACCTGTGATTGCGTTTAGAAATTTACCGAAGAAATTCAACATTTGAAAAAATTTTATCCCCCATTTCTTTGGTAAAATCTCTAAACCTTAACAGATTCTCTCCACTTCAAAGAAACTGTCGTCAATTTCACAGAACAAATTCTCTCCACTTAGTAGAATTTATCTTCAAATGTTCACCAATTCCCTCCACTGAGCGGAACTGTCCTCAATCTTCACTGAATGTTCTCGGTTGTTCGAAAAATCAAGAAAACGACTTTCTTCTTTGCATATTCTAGTTGAATAAGAACATCACCTAGTACCCCGTAGGATCCGACTTGTATCCCTCCAAAGACTTTGTGAACTCGTTAGGACCGGTATTGACATTCTAGGTTCATTCAATCGTTACCAAATGCGAGAATATGACAATAAACAAAATGCTCTCTTTTTTTTTGCATATTCTAGTTGATAAAGAAAATCACCTAGCACCCCGTAGGATCCGACTTGTATCCCTCCAAAGACTTTGTGAACTCGTTAGGACCGGTATTGACATTCCAGGTTCATACGTTCATTTTCAAATGCGAGAATATGACAATAAACAAAATGCTTTCGAACATTTACGAATAACCGATAACAATCATAAACATTGACGTGCGGAAGTAAACATACCATTTTTGGTTTTTGGCCCATAGTAGTCAAGTCACCAAATTTGACGTTTGCATCGGTAACCGTGACTACCCCACATTTTTCAAAATATCATAATCTGTTTTCATCATGCATTATCACCCCGCATGCTTCCGAACCCATACGAATTTGGCGTTAAAAAAATTAACTCAAATATCTTTCACGAACACCCGACCCCCACTTTGCAACTCACGAGTAAGTTGGCCGACAAACAAGTCTAACGTAGACTGTTTAATTGTTCAAACGTGGGCCGACGAACAATCATGAGGTCCTACTAAGACTAATTGTTTGAAGCCCATGAACAATCTTAATGAGACGCAGCTGCAACAAACATATGTAATTGTGTGTGGGCCCTTCATAGCAAAATTTTACATTCCATAGAAGACATATCATGCGGCCCAATCACCAATGTTTTAGACAACTAGGCTCATACTCTGCCTACCCTATCATGCGGCCCAATAAACTGTCATGTTCCACGAAGACTATCAAGGTTCCACGAACACTAAAGATCCAAAATCTTCAAATAGATCCAAAAATCTTGAGTCCTAATATTCTGCTCGTGGTGGGCCTCAACTAAATCCAAAGGTTTCGTGAGAACAGGCCCAATCAAAACAAATAAAATAAGGAGAATCCATATGTGGGCCCAAGTTGAAAAAGAAGAAACCTAGCTGCCAAAGTCAGCCTACATCTTCTCTTCCTTGTGTTGTAAGTCATCCAACATTATCTGGAAGGTATCTCTCCTCTTTCTCTTCGATACCCAGCACAAAAAATCAGCGATACATAAACCTCAAACCTTAATCCAAAATGATTTATGCAGCCGACATCAGTTTTCCATTCTCTCTCTCTTTCTACGATTCACACCTCCAAAACCCAACATAAAAAAATCAACTTATGCAGCATCCACCGATAATCAGCCGCTACTTTCATCAAAACCCAGTTTCAGTCGACGAAAGTCTACTAGCCGACAAAACATCATGTCTGACGAAACAAGGGGTTTCGTCATCTAGGGGGAGTTTCGTCAGGAGTGATTATGTGCAGGGGTTTCGTCATGTGCAGGGGTTTCGTCATCTAGGGGGAGTTTTGTCAGGAGTGATTATGTGCAGGGGTTTCGTCATGTGCAGGGGTTTCGTGGGGAGGTGTTTTTCGTCGGACCTGATATGAGGAAACCCTAAAGTTTCTTAACAGCCACCACACCTCCTTCAAGAACACAGCCACTGTTCATTCCCAGATTTGACGAAAATCACTTCAAAAGTGATATTTGATGATGAAAACTTGTTGATTTAGCTGTGAAACATAAAACCCAACACTCATATATGTTCTGTTTCATCTAGACCCGAGAATTTCAGTCCAGATCTGGGTTTTTCTTTATGTTTCCCCATTTTTACATCTTGAACAAAAACCACAAAAATAACAGATCTAGAGCACATGTGACTTAGTAAACGGTTAGATTTACTAAATCGGGCAACATGGCTCTCATACCAATTGTAGGAACGTGTTTCGGGACCGAAACCATGATTAGTGTGAGATTAGTTCAAGACGGGAGAGATTAGAGATGGATAAACAAAATTTCTTTGTATTAATCCGGTAGTAAAACATTACAAATAGGCCTGATTACAAGATAACCGAACTAATATCAAAGGAGTATACATCCGGGGAGAGACCAAGTGGTGATCTCTCCCCCAGACAATAGAACTCACTGTGAACTCTCAAATGAGCTCACCCACACTCTCTAACTCTCTCTAGTTTGCAAATGAAAAAGGAGTTGCTATTTATAGCCATACCTCCTTTGTCTAGCAAACACACATGGTCAAACAAATAACCCTCTCGTTTGACCACTTCAAACGAGCGGCTCAATACACATTCGTTTGACCATTTCACTAACTATTACATATTCAACATAAAATAAATCTAATCTATTCGACAAGCATCGGACACAAAATCTGCATCAACATCTCTAAAACTTGCAAATGCTACGTTTAGATTATTGTTTTTCACTGGAACATTTTCCAGTAGGAATCAAAGAACTAACCAGTCTGCGAATACTTTCAAGGTTTCCTGTTGGTAAAGAGAAAGGGGCCGAAATAGGGGAATTGGGGGATTTAAATCTACTTGTGGGCAAGTTGTTGTTAGAAGATCTTGAGAATGTTTGGAAGTTTAGAAGAAGCCAAGAGTGCCAAACTTGAATGCAAAAGAAATCTGTTGGATTTGAAGTTGAGTTAGTCTATTTATACCCGACCAGAAGAAAAGCGTGTAGATGAAGAGGTTCTCGAGGGACTGGAACCAAATCCGAATCTGAAGAATTTGAAAATTTCTAGGTACATGGGAATGATTATTTCTCCCTGTTGGTTGGAGAATTTGAAAAACTTGCTTGAAATTGAATTTTTATGTGTAAGCGTTGTGAGCATATTCCATCACTTGGGAGAGTACCCAATCTTAGGGTCATTAAGTTGAGTTACATGGATTCTTTTAAGTGTTTCCTTGATGACGACACAAACATGTTGATGCGGGCCCAAGTGTGGAGGAGCGGGCCATCTTGTATTTGGAGGCCCAAGATCGTGTGACAAAAGAGTGTTCATTAAAATGGCTCTAACTTGGGTTCACTAAGATCTTTTTTATGTTTTTTTGGGTGTTTTATGCATTTTGTTTTTGGGCTTGTGTTTGGCCCATGGCCTTTTTGTGGCCCATTTCGAATTTCTGTCTTTATTTATATGTTTCTCTTGTAAGTTGGGTGGTCAGAAATCAATTTCGAGTTTACTCACTTTTCACTTCAAATTCTCTGCCCTTTGGGTTGAATTTTGGGGGTTTGGGGAAGATCATCAGGGGTATTCGCAGAATCAACGTGATTTGTTCTTCATAATCGTAACACACGCTACATCACATGTTAGGCGACACCACCAATATGTTTCTTTGTGTAGAAGCATTACATATCAAAGACTGTCGGAGTTTGGTTTCCTTGCCAAGTAACCTTCCAAAACTCAAGGTTATAGACTTAGCTAGCTGTGATGCTTTAGTTTCTCTACCGGATGAGATTCAGAGTTTCAAGGATTTGAAAGAACTTACTATAAGGCGCTGTAAACAATTAAGGAAAAGATATGAAAAGGATATAGGTGTAGAATGGCCTAAAATTTCTCACATTCCCAGCCTCTCAGTAGACTAACCTATATTCAGCGTCATCAGCATACCGCTACAGATTCTTTGTAATATCCGTATGGGAACCGCCAGCAGGTAGCTCGCCTGCCCTTATTTGTAATTCAACCTGTTTTTAATTTCAATTTTGTTAATTAACAAACTTGAATTTTCAACTGTGAATTCGATTTAAATATAGCTCTGAGTTCAATCATTTAGAGCATGTACAATTTCTTTTATTATTTTCTGTTTCTTTTTGTTGGTTGGTGTTTGGGTTTGCATTCGGCACTCATGGGTTAGATTGTAAATACTAACTTTGATTATGTTTTGTATCCTTTTCATTTGAATTTCAGAATTTAGTATTCCCCTTCTGGAAACAGAATTTAGTTTCTTTTTGTTGGTTGAAACGGGTCCGGGTCAGAACGGATTTTGGGTCGGGTTGGGTTGGTTAAAAATTGCTTTCTTTAATAAAGAAGAGAGATTGTACATTAAGAGGCAATTTTGTCGGGTTGAAACGGGTCCGGGTCGGGTATGTGACATCAACCTCTTCTGCAGGAATTATGGTAGTGCAGGGGTGTGTAGATATGGAACATCAAATTCTACATGATACTAAAAAAAGGAGATTGTACATCTTGACTCTTTTGTTGCAATTGCAGGAAACGTCAACCTCTTCTACAAATATGAGTTTTAAAATTATAATCATATACAGTTCATCAAGTACTCATGAAAAATGAGCATAATATGAATGGGATTATCCAGCTCAACGAATTTGTAGTTAGCAATAAAAGAAACAAAAAAAACAACTATATAATTTGATTTAGGGGGTGTTTGGCCTAGCTTTTATTTTTTTGGCTTATGCTTATATTTTAAAGTAGCTTATGCTTATCTTCTTTCATTTGATAAGCTATTTTTAAGTGTTTGGATTAGCTTATATTCTACAAGTTGATAAACTCTTTGGAACCATGAAATTTTCACGAGCTTGTATTATAGGAATGGGTATAATATCATTGTGTGTATCATTTGAGGGCAATTGAGTAAAAAACCATCTTCTTCGAATAAGCTTATTCAAATAAGCTAAATAACCATCTTCCAATAAGCTTCTTAGAATTAGCTTATATAAGCTAATAAGCATAAACTTAAAAAGCTAAACCAAACACCCATTAGTGCTTATTTTATAAAAATAAGTTAAAAAAGCTATAAGCTTAGACAAAAAAGCTAGGCCAAACACCCCCTTAGTAGCATAATTGTTACCTCTATTAACAGTGCTACTTGTGTCCGGTACATCATTAAGAAAATCAGTATCTGAATACCTCATAAAACACCCCGTATTCATCACACGACCCTCAGACCACGGCAAACATTTCGCGATCGACAACGACACATCATCCAAACACGCGCAACAAGAATTAGAGCTTAAAGTCCTCCAACACTCTGCCAACGTAAACCGACTCATTCCCACTAGCCACCAACATCTGCACCCTACAAAAATACTCACTACTTCTCGACGCATCCGTTACAACATCCAACACCGCCTCCTTTACCATATCTTGAAACGGTACACCCTTCCTTGTATTACCGCAAACAAAACTATCATCAGGCCCCGTATACTCATGGTAAAAACTGTAATTTTACATTTGCATAGAACTTAATTCAAGGACTAGTATATCTTTCGCTTCAGCTTGTGATGTGATCTGAAACAAAACCGGAAAAACCAATAAAAACGAAACAAAAGATCAAAACGAAACGAAACCGACTAAACCGAAACAAAAAAAACCGAAACGAAACAAAAAACTGAATGGATTGAAACGGATCCGAAACGAAACCGAAAAAACCATCAAAACGAAATAAAAATCAAAACCGAACCGAAACGAAACCGAATAAACGACCAAACAGAAACAAAAATATCGAAACCGAACCGAAACAGAACACAAAAAAACTGAAAAGACCGAAACCGATCCGAAATGAAATAAAAATACTAACAAAACTGAAAGCAGTCCGAAACGAAACCAAAAAAATGGATCAAAACCAAATACAAAATCAAAACCGACCAAAACGAGACAAAAAAAACCGAACTGAAACGAAACAAAAAACTGAAAAGATCAAAACCGATCCGAAACGAAACAAAAAAAAACTGATTAAAACAAAACTAAAAATCAAAACACAACGGAAACGAGACCGAATAAACTGACCAAATGGAAAGAAGAAACCGAAAACGAAACAAGACTAAAAAAAGTGAATATATCGAAACCGATTCGAAACGAAACCAAAAAAACCGAAACAAAAAACGAAACCAAACCGAAACCCGTCCCGATCCGAAACCCGTCCCGTGCGAAAACTCGTGTCAGCCTAAAACCCGTTGCGATCCGAAACTCGTCCTGTGCGGAAACCCGTGCAGGCCCGAACCCGATCGGATCCAAAACCCACCCCGTGCCAAAACCCGTCTCGGTCCGAAACTCAATTTGAACTGAAACCGTTCTGATCCAAAACCTGTTTCGTGACGTAACCCGTCTTGTGCGGATACTTGTGCCGGCCCGAAGCCCATTCTGATCCGAAACCCGTCCCATTTTATTAAGGCGCTAACCCACATCTATCCATTTCTTTAAAGTTGTCGACCAGATTTGACCCGAAAATAACAAGATGGAATTTCAATGGACTCGTTGTAACCCGTTTAGTTAAAATATTTCACCCAAACTAACCCATATAATTTTAAAACCTACTTGAAAGTCTTTAGGTCAAGATTGCCCCCTCTAGTGAGGGAGTCTAAGAAGGCTGGGTTATTGCAATTGGCGAGTAAAGTTCTTGGGAGGGAGATAAGCAAGCGGAAGATTGTTACGATGGGATGATCAGTGTCTCACTTTGTTGCAGGTACAGTATGCTGTTGGGATTCCGTGGTGATCGGTAAAAATTTTATTTATCAAAAAAACCCGGTTCAACAAATAATAGTTAATTAATTAAACGAGTTAATTAACAAAACGCAGCGGAAATATAAACTAATGATCAACAGAACGAAACCTAACAGGATCCAGTTACAAGCAAATACGAGCATAGTAAAACATATATTTAACTACCGATGAGAAAAAATTATACCTCGGATAATGACTAACCGGTCGAGACACTGAGGTTCAACGAACAAGTGCTAGTAAACGAAATAACGAAACGCGACGAAGGAGGCGGCGGCAAACAGCGGCGGAAAGTGGCGGCTGGCAGCGGCTAGTAGTGCCAGAGACAGGGCGGCTTCAGCGGTGGCGGGGCAGCGACGGCGGCGGCCCGCGGCTGGCTTGGTGGCCGGTTATGTTGTGGGTGTTGTGGAGAGTATTTTGTGCTGAAACAACTATTTTGTTCATCTCATCTTCTCCAAAATGCAAGACCCACAAGCTCTTAAAAGACATGGACATCTTTGCATGCAAGCCAAGTGGCACTCATGCAAAATTGCATGTGTTGTAATTGGCCAAAGGGTTGGTGCGCAACAAGTGGCAATGGGTGAGAATACCCGTGTCACCCGGTCCATGTACCCGTCTCTCAGTTAATACCCGCTTATGATCATAAATATAATTATGATCAGTTTCGTATGTTGTTCGTAATTACCAGTTAAACGGGTTAAGTGGATTTTTAGTTCGTTGCCCAAGGTGTAACTCTTACGGGCCAAGACCCGTTCGGCAGCGTTGAGTTATCGAACCAGATATAATATCCAACAGCTCCCACTTGGACGGTCTCTGATAAGATCTCAACGCAGACAGCCAACGGTGTTCTAGCTACACATAGCTGCCCCCAACAGGTCATGACACTTTAAAGTCATTAACCAAGGCATCTTCTTTTAGCAACGGTTGCTACATGAAGACAGTAGACTTATGGCAATTCTCGTCATCTATCCTTTCTGTAAAAGACATCAATTGAACAAGGAGACATGGATCAGATTCAAACTCACATGGCGTTCAATCATTATCGTTCTCATTCATAGAATCAAAGTGGTCCAATCAAACACACAGTAAGTTTGGGTAAGGCCTTACACTTCACTAGTTTGAATCAGCGAGGGCGCCCAAATGTCTAACTGTTACATTATAATGTAAGAGTACAGAATCTCATCTTGACTACATACAACTCCCACTGAACTTCAGAACCACTCCCAACCAATGCCTTTATAACTGGTAGTTACGCGACAGCGTTGGACACTGATCAAAGAATAGTCTTTAGTAAACCAAAGTTCTAGTATGTATCTCAGGTCAGAGGATACTAAATGAGTATACCTAAATCAAATACATCTTATGACCATGATCCATGAAGATGATTTGATGCGAGTTACATCCAACGTCATTCACAATGAGGTTTGTGAGTTTGGAAGTCAACCCCTTGAGTCCAAAGTCAGAATAGTCTTAATTCAGAGTCGTTTCCACGAGTCTGACCGACTACGGATAATTTAGAATACAAGATTCATGGATTAAATGTATCAAAGTCGAACACAGTTGTAAGATTCAAACTTTGCATTTAGCCAGTAAATCAAAGGTAAATTCAAAAGGTACAACGGTTTGAATGTTCGTACATCCAAATACTAAATCAAAACAAATGGTTATCCAATCTAAGACTGATAGCTTGTCCTGATTCATCGGTTTAGTGAACGGGTCTGTTAGGTTCTGATCTGTGTCTATTTTGCTTATTAAGATGTCTCCTCGTTCCAGTATCTCCCGTATATAGTGGAACTTTCTTAGAATGTGCTTAACCCTGTGATCTAGGCTCCTTGGTTTGAGCAATGGTTCATGTGTTATCACAGAACACCTAGATTGGTTTCTCAATTCTTGAAACCACATCGAGGTCGCTGATGAACTACTTCATCCAAGCAGATTCTTTCGCAGCATCTGATGCAGCTATTCATTTAGATTAGGTGGCTGAATCCGCCACTACACTCTGTTTGGAGCTTTTCCAAAAGACAGCTCATCCATTGAGAGTGAATATGAATCCTAATTGTGAGCGAGAATCATCTTGGTCACTTTGTAAGCCAGCATCAGTGTAACACCTTATAGTGAGCTCCTCTTCCACTCCTCCAAACACTAAGAACATATCTTTGGTTCTTCTCAAGTACCTCAGAATGTTCTTTACTGCAGTCCAATGGGCAATGCCAGGACTATGCTGAAAACGACTGGTCATGCTTAAAGCACACGAGACGTTAAGTCTAGTACATAGCATACATGATTGAACCAATCGGTGAAACATATGGAACTGCTTCCATTTGCTTAATTTCAATGTATGTTGAAGGAGATTGCGATTTGTTCAACACGGTTCCTTTAGTCATAGGAACATCTCCTTTCTTGGAGTTTTCCATCTTGAAACGTGTCATCGTTTTGTGTATGTACATTCTTTGACTTAGCCCTAGAAGCCACTTAGATCTATCCCTATAGATCTTCATTCCAAGAGTGTAAGCAGCTTCTCCAAGATCTTTCATTATGAAGAAAATCCCAAATAGTGTTTACCTTTCTGTAAACACAAGGCTCATCTTCATTCTTGACAAAACCAAATTCTTTGATCTTCTGGTCAAAATGAAGATTCCAGCTACGAGATGCTTGCTTGGGTCCATAAATGGACTTATTGGGTTTGCACACCTTAGTTGGATATTTAGGATCGACGAAACCTTCAGGCCGAACCTTATAGACATCTTCAGAGAGATGTTAAGAAAGGCGGTTTTGACATCCATTTGCCATATTTCGTAATCACAGTACGCAATTATGGCAAGCAATATCCTGATTGATTTAATCATAACAACGGGCGAGAAGGTCTCATCATGGTCAATACTTTGAGTTTGAGTGAAACCCTTCGCAACTAGCCGTGCTTTATAGGTGTGAACATTTCCATGCATATCGGTTTTTCTCTTGAAAATCCATTTGCTCCCTACTGCCTGAGATTCGGGGGGTAGCTCAACCAAGTCCCATACTTGATTGTCATGCATAGATTGCATCTCGACGTTCATGGCTTCTTGCCATTTCTCAGATTCCGGATCTAAGATTGCAAATTTGTAGTTAGCAGGTTCGTCATTAGACTCAGCTACTAATAAGACTTCGGGACCTTTTAGATACCATAGATATCTATCAGATTCTTTGCGAATTCTACTACTTCTGCAAACGCTTGTGTTTTATGTCTAATTCATTGGCAACAACTACTTGTTGATCAGACAGTCCGACTGCGGTTGTTTGTGGTTCTTGAATTTCTTCAAGATCAACCACATTATTTCCAGTTTCTCGATTCAGAAGTTCTTCCTCGAGAAAGTGTCCCTTCCGTTTGATGGAAATCACATTTGCATCAGGATGGTAGAAATAATATCTGCTTCTTTTATAGTATCCGACGAAAACAACCTTTTCGCCTTGAGGATCGAGCTTATCATCAGAATCACTTGTGATGTATGCATCATATCCCGATACTCTAAGGTATTCCAAATCGGGTTTACGCCCATGCCATATCTCATATGGCGGTTTTGTTTACCTTTTAGCCGAAGTCAAAATGACAATGCGGGTAGCAGTCATAAGAGCATGATCCAAAAGGAGTGAGGCAAGTTAGTTCTATACATCATCGATCGAACCATATCAAGTAGAGTTCGATTTCACCTTTCACTCACGCCATTAAGTTGGGGTGTGCTAGGTGGGGAGGGTTGTGAAACTATTCCACACTCTTTTAGATGATTGAGAAATTCAAAGCTGAGATATTTGCCACCTCGATCTGATCGAAGTAGTTTTATCTTTCTATTAAGCTGGTTTTTAGTAATGGTTTCTAGTCATGGTTCTGAAAGGGCCATATACATCATGTGAATGAGTTCTAGAAAACCATTGATCCATTCACCAACATCGGTGAAGGGGTGCTTTGTGAGTTTGCCAGCTAAGCAAGATTCGCAATCATCAAAGGAGTCCTGTCTAGTGGATTCAAGAATCCCCTTGGACTGGAGCCATTTTATGCGTGCCTTTCTTATGTGGCTAAGTCTGCAATGCCATAAATATGTTTTATTTATGCCAGCTTTGTTACGCTTAGAAAGATGATATATGTTACTACTTGTTTGAACATCAATCTCATAAATAACATTTCGAAGTTTAGCCTCAAAATAAAAGACATAATTCAAGTAGGCTATAATAGAAGAACCATTTAAAACGTACTTGAATTGAATCCTTGTTCAAACAGTGAAGAAACTGAAATAATGTTTCTGGTCAAACCAGGTGCATATAAACAGTTATTTATAGTAACTACAAGTCCGAGGGACATGAAAAACAAATGTTCCAGTTGTCAGAATGGGAACTCTCATTACATTACCAACTATGAGTTCCAGGTGGCCTTGTTTCAGTTTCTTCCACTTTTCAGGCTCTTGCAAGACATTAACGATGTGGTAACCACATCCGGTATCTAATACCCATGTGTTGCTAGAAACAGTGAAAAGTTCGATAACATAAATGAGAATATCGGAAGAAGTGCCAATGTTATTAGCCTTGTTCATATTCAGCTTGGCTAGATATTGTGGGCAGTTTCCCTTCCAGTGCTCATTTGGTTGCATTCAAAGCACTGTCGCTCCTAGGAGGGTGTGGTTTTGCAACATGCTTGTCGTTGGTGGCATTTCTGGCAGCAACTGTGACAACTGTCAAATTTGCATGCATCCATACGTTTAATTAATATTGATTTATGCTTAATGACTGTGCTTAATTACAACTGTTGATTAAACTGCTTTCTGTTTTCTGTTACACACATACATACGCATCACATTTCATACTGTCACTTGTTTCATATAAACATTAGTGACATACTTGATGCACACAACACAGTTAGCACACTGAGCGGTTGATTCAGAAACCTGCTGACAATGCCAGCACCTAGACAGACAATGTTTTTGAGGCCAGTATGAGCCGGAGACAGGGTACTACACTAGTAGGAAGTGTAGGGAAGTGAGGACCATAAAACTGCGTCACTAGGTGATAGTTATAGTGCCGGGAGGTGCCTAAAACACACTATAAATGCAGAATTCTGCATTTATTATTGAAAATTCAGCATTTTAGTATGCTAGTAAAGTGCAAAATATGGCAGAAAGGTCCTGTATACTTTCCTAAGTGCCGGGAATAATTTGTGTTACAAAAATATTTATAAAAGACATTTTTCGGACTAATTAAACACTTTAACGGGACAGTATCTAACCGGATAACCGGACATTACCCGGGACACTGAATTTTTGTCAAATACTTTGTTTTATTATTTTTGGCTAGTCATGATTCCCGTTTGCCATAACACCCATTAAAAACCTTATAACTAACACTTATGATCAAGTTACTTGTTTTCTAACTAGCCATTACATTTTAATCACAAAAGTTGCAACCAACCCCCCCCCCCCCCGAACCGAAAATCGGTCCCCTTGTGGACCCACAAATCATCCTCCATACTTCATATATTTGCTTAGATTATATGGCAATTGTTTATTTGACTATTACTTGTGTAAGTATCCAAAATATATAGAAGTAATCTTATAAGTATGGAGCCATGATTCACTCATCATTCTCAATCTTTCACCTCTCTCATTCCTCACTCTCTCTCTCATTTTTTGTCACCCCAAACCGCCACCCTCACCACCACATAACCACCATCATCTTCCATATTCAAGTAACCTTCAAGCTTTGAAGGTGATTCAAGGAGGTTGCACTTGTGGAGCTTCAAAGGGAGCTTTGTTCTTGCTTGTTCTTCATTTTTCTCATCATCTTTTCCACTAGAATCTACCCTAGCCTTATGCTAGTAGCAAGTATTATTACACCTTGTTTCATCTTGCTTCTTAGTTAAAGTATGTAGTATGATGATTATGTTTAAATCACAAGAAACAAGAACACTAAATAACAAGAAACTTGAACATAAAAGTTCACATGAAGCTTTACATAAAGTCATGAGATGAAAGAATGTAATACATGATAAATCTGAGTTAAATGAAATATAACCTGCTGTAAATGACTTATGTCCTGTTGTTAATTGTTATTAGAAAGTTGTGGTGATCGTATGTGTGTGTTTTAGTAACATTTAAGCTGGAAACAGCATGCTGAGTAACGTTTTCAGCCGACTTCAACCGGCAGTAACCAGACCATTATAAATCGAAAAACTAATTTTCTAAAGTCTAAATTATGTATTTTCGAAAAAAGAAGCAAATGGCATTGGAATCATATTTTTCTGAAGTCGTTTACTATTTTTAAAGACCTGTTTTATAACAGCGGCTAAAGCTGAGTTTTTACTGCAGTAAATGGGTGATATGTTTTTAGTCATAACTTGAAACCTATGTTGAATCAGCTCATGAAAATGGTACTGTAGATGACCACTGATGTCGGAATTTCGTCAATCGGACTTACAATAAATTTTAGATGAATTATTTCATAGACTACAGTCAGAAAGTGACAAATCTGACTGCAGTTCGGTAAATTAATTCTTATAAATATTGGTAATGAACTGGACCCCGATATTTTTACACAATAAAATTTGGATCGTATAAGACATTCTGTAAAAATTTGGGAATTTTTGGAATAAGATAACTATTTTATTAAAATGCCCAAAACAACCCAGTTTTGTATATTGAAACTGAAATGATGTAAGTAGTATTTTGCATGTCTAAATGTCGGGTTGGTTATTTGAGAACGATCTAACGTGTTATATGTTAAAGAAAATGATATGCTATTTAGCACGGACACCTCCACTTACAAAGGAGACTATGGCGAAATTTTCTGAAAATCCTAACACTTAGTAAATATTTTCTAGACAAGTGTTTACTAGTATATCTTAGACTATGTCTTTCAAACATAAAACTCGCCATAATTTTTGTAACAAAAACACAATGTATCGGAGGTTGGTTTTATACATGAAAATGGTTAAATATATATTTAGAATATATATTGTTTTGAAGTAATATATTGAGAATATATTGGCATATTATTATTTGGAATACTACACCGGGATACGACGCCAATACGTGGCAAGTTACACAAACACAAGAATACGAATATACACGTATAAGTACCCCATCCTTGGGAAGGAAAATATGAAGTTAAAATACTTGAGAAGTAGGAGTATGAAATATTGTTTAGCAATTAATCCAAACATTAACTAATGATTATAACTGGAATAATTTTGGGAACACAAGAAACGTAACTCAAAAAAACCTTCATACTAAGCAAAGGCACAGCCCATTCGTCTAATAGACGTTAGTTAGTACACTGTAGGTAGTCGTGTTGGCTGAGGAGACTTGGGTTACACATACTGAAGACGCAATACAGTGAGTTCATGTCCCCCTTTTCTCTTAACTGTTTTCAGTTTTATAACTTCGGGGGTGAAATACATGTTACAATTATTAAGGACATTTTTATACATGGTATGGTTAGCTTAAGGAGGGTTTGGGACATTCAGATCATGTGAGTGGGTAGGTGGAACTTAAGGCCATTAATCCTCGTTGTAGGACTGAGGGTCATGAGTGATAGATCTATTCGGGTGTAGCGAGCCCCACTCCTGAGTCCGCTGAGTGGACCATGAGGTGACTATGAGCCCGACGCCAAAATCTGCTAGGTTTGAGTCTTCCTGCATCACTTCACACATATCATTGGCTTTGCAACCCAATAGTGATCTCTTTTTTCCTTAATTGCTACATACCAGGGATTTTCATACATACAGACACATTACAAAGGTTTACACATACTCACTTACACATGAACTCGCTCAACTTTTGTTAATTTTTCAAACTACATGTATTTCAGGAAATTAGTAAATGGATCTGGCGGGCGTTGGAGTTTTTAAGCTACGTTGTGAATAAAGATGTCATCCAAGTCATTAGGGCTTAGGAGACGTATGTTAATCCGGGACGAGATACGTGGTCCTAAACTCGGGTTTGTTTTAAAATCTTTTGTTGAGTCTTTTTGAACTCCTTAAAACATGTTATGGTTTGTAACTTGAATTTGGTATCGACATTTCAGACAATTATGTTGTACTACTTTTAAACTTAAATTAATGGATGTACATCTACTAGTTTTATCATATAGTGTTGTTATGATCGTATGCATTGGTATTAAGAAGTCACACCATTAATCACGCTTCCGCAAAAGTCAGGGTGTGACAGCAACAACTTTTCTCTTGCCTTTGCTCTTGTGTTTCCTTTTCTTGTTATTGGGCTTCTTAACACCACTAGACTCGACCATTAGAAATTGGTTGGTTTTGTAGAATAACCAAGTTTGCTCATCTGGTCAATGTATCCTTTTATCTTTAGCACATGAGTACTGATACATGATCCTTCCAGCATTTTACAGCTTATGAGCTGTTTCATGGTGTCATATCGCTCCTGTCGGGCTTGTTTCTGGAACATGCCTTTCAGTTGCTAGATCATGTCATAAGCATCCATATCTTCCATGTTCTTCTGAAGACCAGGAGACATGGTGGCTTTCATAAGGCAGGCTACCTCAACGGCATCCTCGTTATGTTACTCCAGTGCCTTGCGAGCAATAGTAGAATTATTTTCAGGCTCGGTAGGGACTGGGCCATCTAAGATATACAACTTTTCCTCCATCTTGAGAACTATTCTCAGATTGCGGTGCCATTCGAGAAGGTTGGGGTTATTCAATTTTTTTTATTACTTTTCCTTTTCAAGTATAGACTTGAAAATGAAGGAGTTGTTTTCATTAGACATCTGTTATATAAGCAAGGTGATTTTAATTAGTATTTTTGATGTATATCTCCTTATTTCGTGAGGTGAGACGATAAGGAACGAGAATCCGGTTAAAAGCTCTTTCCAAAGGCGGCTGGGGCACGCAACATTAGCAAGAGGTTCAAGCGGACTGACAACGATTGTCAATTGTGAGAAAGGCATAACTCCCGAGGTTTATGAGGCTGCGAGGGTAACCTATTGTCCTTGCATTGATACGTTTGGCCTCATCTATGCCAGTTTTGTTCTCGAGACAGCTGGGGCACGTAAACACGAGAAGAAAAGTAATAGTCATCCTAAAACGATCAGATGTGGAAGGGTCGGATGTGTCGACGAAGCCCTTGCACCTTGGAAGGATAAACTAGACACCAAGTGTCGTGCTGTGGCTCCAACACTGATGGTTCGCATTATGCCCCAAGTGTTACTAGTAGTAGGATAACATAGACTATTGATTTTAATTTTTACCAAATAGGGTCGTTATAGTCGATTTTAATTTAGATATTAAATTTGCGACATAACCAAAAAACCCTTTCACCTCTCGGGACAATTAGTTTTAGATAACCTATAAAACTAAGTTTGTCGTGACTTGGAATAACCAATTTTAAGTTAATAGAAAACTATTAAGTTAATAGTTTTGAAAAATAAAAACTAGTTTAATTTGCAAAACTTAATTGGTTATTATTTGTTTCAAAAAACAACGTTTGTTTTATAACAAAAACTTTAACAAGTTGTAAAAATAATTTAGAACTTGTTTTAATGTTATCGTTTTTAATATTTTAAAACTCCTTTTAAAATCATGTTGGTATTTAGGTTGGTTACGTTATAACAATTTATAAGATAAAAGCAACCACAATAGCAAGATAAATATGTAAATCCATATGGCCAAAATTGTTCGATCTTGCTAGAGCCTAATAACAAGATCAAACGGGTCACGGGGTCACAACACACAAACAACCACAAGGATGGACTTGAGTGCATATTGTTGTCTTGAGCAACTCCCACTAACTCCAGGACTCCTCTTGGCATTCGGTTTTGCTTCGGGTCTTCGTATCAACAATATTTAACAAGTAAATACAACAAAGAGAAAAGGCCTATCTATTACAACTTTGAACCACAAGAGGGGCCAAAACCATAAACTAATCTACTACAACTTTGAACCATCTCGGTGGCCAAAAATAATAATTACAAAACCGAATAAAATATACAACTACACAAAAAAGGGTCGGGCCGGATTTACACATCGCACAACAATCACAAAATAAACCAGGCAATGTTTTGGTCAAACAAAACAAATAAAATATTGACCAAAATAAAAGTGCCCTTAAAAATACTTAGATCATAAACTTTAAATAAATAAAGTTTGTGTTCTAATTCCGGTTAAAAGGACCGGTACCGACTCGTATGTTGTAACCAAGGCTCTGATACTACTGTTGGGATTCTGTGGTGATCGGTAAAATTTTATTTATAAAAAAAACCCGGTTCAATAAATAATAGTTAATTAATTAAACGAGTTAATTAATAAAACGCAGCGGAAATATAAACTAATGATCAATAAAACGAAACCTAACAGGATCCGGTTACATGCAAATACGAGCACAGTAAAACATATATTTAACTACCGATGAGAAAAAAATATACATTGGTTAATGACTAACCGGCCGAGACACTGAGGTTCAACGAACAAGTGCTAGTTAACGAAACAACGAAACGCGACGAAGGAGACGGCGACAGGTGGCGGCTGTCAGCGGCTGGTAGTGCCGGAGACAGGGCGGCAACGGAGGTGGCGGGGCGGCGACGGCGGTGGCCCGCGGCTGGCTTGGTGGCCGGTTATGTTGTGGGTGTTGTGAAGAGTATTTTGTGTTGAAACAACTATTTTGTTCATCTCATCTTCTCCAAAATGCAAGACCCACAAGCTCTTAAAAGACATGGACATCTTTGCATGCAAGCCAAGTGGCACTCATGCAAAATTGCATGTGTTGTAATTGGCCAAATGGTTGGTGCGCAACAAGTGGCAATGGGTGAGAATACCCGTGTCACCCGGTCCATGTACCCGTCTCTCAGTTAATACCCGCTTATGATCATAAATATAATTATGATCAGTCTCTTATGTTGTTTGTAATTAACAGTTAAATGGGTTAAGTGGATTTTTAGTTCGTTGCCCAAGATGTAACTCTTACGAGTCAAGACCCGATCGGTAGCGTTGACTTATATTGAACCGGACATAATATCCAACATATATTTCCGTTGAGTTTTCAGATAGGGATGATCTTGATTAATGGGAATCATATCTGAATGGAGGGTGTAATCTATGATCAAAAATTCTATTTGTATACCTTAATGTACAAAGTTCCACTTTGAATATTTTGTATATAACTTTTTGGAAAAATAATACTATAAAAAAATTCCTTTATAAAGTTGTTTGGTTGATATCCAATCCTTTTAATAAGGCTACACGGTATGGGGTCGTCCCTTTACCGTCTTGGATCGGCGCCGGTTTGAACACCGTCCCCCACCCCCCCCCCCCCCCCCGCCGTCCTCAACGGCAGTACCGGACGATCTCGACGATAAAAGGACAAAAAAGGTGGGGACCATCTGGGCATATGACCGTTTAAAAAAAAATTAAATTTCAGAATTTATATTAATTAAATAACGGCTATAATTCAAAAATTCACCCAATTCACTTCCATTTTTATAAATTCTTTAACCAATTTTTTCACAACTTTTCACCCACTACCACCCAAATTTCTCTCACATTTTATAACCACTCTTCCCTTTTTATAAAAACTCATCATTTTTTATACCATTTTTTACCGGCTTATTTTAATATATTAGGATATTTTTAAGTTTATTTTTTTTAAGTTTATGTTTTTTTTAAATTTATTTTTTTTAAGTTTAATTTTTTTTTAAGTTTATGTATTGTTTTTTAATATTAATGAAAATATTTTGTTACTTTATTTGTTAAATGTTAAAAAAAAAGTTGAAGATTAAAAAAAATAAAAAAACATAAAAGTGGTGGAGGACTATGACTAGGACCATCCTCCCATGCCCTCTAGTTTTGGAGGATGGACCATCCTTGAGAGGACTATGACGTGACGCCTACGTGGCGGATCATCCTCTAAGGATGGTCCATCACCATACCCACTAGCCTAATATAGATCACATGTGAACCACACCGAGCAACCGGACAATATCCAATCCTTTTAATAAGATAGATCACATGTGAACCACACTGAGCAACTGGACAATAAATAACTGTTGAATTGCCTTTTCATTTTCTTCACTTTCTTACTTTGCTTTTGAAACACACAGTTCTTGAATTCGATCGGTCTTTCAGTGGCATACAAATACTTTTGATTCTAATAATTTGAAATAGTAACCATGGGTGACGCGGCTATTTCGGCCCTTGTGGCGGATGTGTTGGGGAAACTAACTTCTGAACTTATCAAAGAGTTTGATCTACTTTGGGGGCTTAAGAATGATGTATTGAGTCTCAAAGAAGATTTCGACCAGATCCAAGCTGTTCTTCAAGATGCAGAAGAGAAACACAGCAAAGAAGAGGCTGTAAAGTTATGGCTTCGGCGCCTCAGATCTGCATCATTGGAGGTAGAAAATGTGTTGGACGAGATCTCGACTGAAGCTTTGCTACAACGTCTACACAAACAAAGAGGCATCAAATACAGGGTAAGAGCCTTCTTTTCCTCCGATCATAATCAATTTGTGTTCCGTGATAGGATTGCTCACAAAGTTAAAGCAATGCGAAGAAAACTGGATGCAATTGCATCCAAGAGATTTGAGTTGAAGTTGACCCCTTCAAGTGACACAAGTCATGTGGGTGCCGACGTTGTAGGTGAGATGCCAAGTAGGGAAACCAGCTCGCTTATACATGATTCTTCGACCATCTTCGGAAGAGATAAAGAGATCGAAAAGGTAATTGAAACGATATGTGACAAAGATATAGGGAAACCTGAAAATGGTGAGATTCGGGTGTATGGTATATGGGGTATGGGAGGTGTAGGAAAGACTACTCTGGCTCAATTAGTCTATAATCATGAAAGGGTGAATCAATATTTTGAGTTAAAATGTTGGGTGTATGTCTCTGAAAAATTTCAAGTTCAAGATATAATAAAAGGAATAATTGAATCTATAAATGAATGTGAGTGTAAACTTACACGCCTAGATGTGTTGCAAAAGTCCCTCCAAAACAAGTTAAGGGGAAAGAAATTTTTAGTTGTCCTAGATGATGTTTGGATTGAAGACAATGAAAAGGCAAAGTGGGATGAGTTAAGTAAGACATTAAGTTGTGGGGCAGAAGAAAGTATTGTTGTGATGACAACACGATCCCAGACAACTAGCCGAATGATGGCTAAGGTTCTTACATTACAACATGAAGTTGGATGTTTATCAGAAGGGGACTCATGGTTATTATTCAAGAAACTTGCATTTGCACAAGGAAGAATGGGGGATGATATGAGTCAGCTAGAGCCTATTGGAAGGGAGATAGTAAATAAATGTAAAGGACTGCCTTTGGCAGTAAAGACTTTAGGTACCTTAATGTGGTCAAAAAAAAGTGCAAGCGATTGGCAACTTATGAAAGACAACAACATATGGGAGTTGGAAAAAACTAAAGTTTTGCCTTCTATTTTGAAGTTTAGCTATGATAACTTGTCTCCACATCTAAAGAGATGTTTTGCTTATTGTTGTATGTTTCCGAAAGGCTATAAACTGACGAAGGACGGACTGATACGGTTGTGGGTGTCAAATGGTTTTATTCCACCCAAAGGAGAAATAAACTTGTATGTGCTTGGAGAAGAAGTTTTTAATTGTTTGGTTTGGAGGTCCTTTTTCAATGTTAAGGAAGACGAGTTCCAGGAAGATTTATACCTAATGCATGATCTAATGCATGACATGGCACAACATGTGATGGGGGATGACTGTTTAGCTATAGAGTCTGGTAAGGAAGTTATCATCCCAAATGAGGTGCTTCATTTGACCTCATCATGTCCAGGTTTTCTCTTTTGTCCTCGTGATTTAAAAAAGTTAACATCATTAAGGTCAATATTCTTGTATGGAAAGATAAATGAAGGTAGCATTAAACAAATCTTCAACCACGTTTATGTGAGGGTATTATACTTGGCTGGTATTCAGTTAAAGACATTGCCCGAATCAATTTGCAAACTCAAACACCTGAAATATTTGAATTTGTCACGCTCAAGTATACAAGTTCTACATGAGTCGATTATTTATCTCCAAAACTTGCAAGTCTTGCTTTTGTATCGTTGTAAGTTCCTGCTTAAGTTGCCTAAAGGCTTAAGATACATGAGAAATCTTGAACATTTAGGCACCAATCGTTGTTACTCACTTTTGCATATGCCATTAGGAATCAAAGAACTAACCAACCTCCAAATACTTCCATATTTTCCTGTTTGTAACAAGAGTGGGGCTAACATAGGCGAATTGGGGAATCTAAATCTTCTTAAGGGGGAGTTAAAGATATCACAAATTGAGAACGTTGGAGGTTTAAGTGAGGTCAAGAATGCAAATCTCAAATGCAAAAAAGATTTGTCGGTTTTAGAGTTATGTTGGTCGATACTTTCTAAAAGAGAAAGTAAACAGGAAATGTGCGCATACGATGAAAAGGTTCTCGAGGGACTAGAACCAAATCCGGGTCTCAAGGAATTGAAAATATTTAACTACATGGGAAGGGCTATTTCTCCAAGTTGGATCGTCAATTTAAGGAATGTTGTAGAAATTGTATTTTGTGGGTGTAAGAATTGTGAGCATATTCAACTACTTGGAAGACTACCCAATCTTAGGGTCATTAAGTTGGAGTACATGGCTTCTTTGAAATGTTTCCATGATGACGACAAAAACATGATAGGAGACACCAATATGTTTCTTAGTTTGCAAGAATTACACATTTCCAAGTGTCCGAATTTGGTCTCCTTGCCAAGTAACCTTCAAAAACTCAAGATTTTAACATTACGTAATTGCAATGGGTTAGCTTCTCTACCAGGTGAGATTCAAAGTTTCAAGGATCTGAAGGAACTTGTGATAGAAAGATGTAAACATCTCTGTATAGGATGTGAAAAAGATATCGGTGTAGAATGGCCTAAAATTTCTCACATTCCCAATATCAGTATTAATCCATCAAGGTGACATTAATTTCTTTCTTTTTTACTTCTTTTTATTGCAACTTCGCACATTTTTCTTCAAAAGAGTAATAATTTTCTTAATTCAGAAAACAATGACTAAAGTATTAGAGCATCCACAATAATACATTTTTGGGTGTTGCTTTTACTCATTTTCCACATCATCCATTTTTTCTTATTGTAGACCTTGTTTCTGTACCTCATTTTTTAGATATGTTTGTCTGCAAAAACGACTAAAAACAACAAAATGGTGGGACCCATGTACTTTTAATATATAGAGAGAGAGAATAAGTGGTGTAAATGTGTGGTTAAAAATTAAAAAGGTGGTGATGATGTGGTTATGTTTTTAAGTGTTTTTGTGTTTTCTTATTGGGTGGGTTTTTGATATTTTTGAAGGGTGAGTGTTTTTCTGATGTGTCAGCTGACTGGATATGTTTTTAGGTGTTTTTAATGGGCCTTGTTGTGGATGCTCTTAGGCTTTTCCTTTTGGAAGCATATCTTCCTAAATCAGAAACATTGAGCTTGGTGTCATAATATAAAAATATATAAATTCATATCTGTTTTTTGGAAGCATATACCTTTTCAAATGACATATGTACAAAACTTCTTTACTATCTGTTTCTTTTTGCATTAGTTGCTAACTAAACAATGCGTGTTTTAATTTATTTACTAAATCCTCCTTTTTGTTTATTTAGGCCCATTGAGGATGGAGATGGGGATGATGATGGCGAAGACATAGACTTAGACGAAGACGAAGACATAGACTTAGACGAAGATGAAGACGAGGATGATGAGATTTGTAGAATGTATGCTTTGTAAATTTTGATAGATCTTAATTGTGTAAAAAGTTCCAAACTGAAGTATTTTGATGGGTCCATCAAATCAAATTCTCAACCGGATAAATCAGGAATGAGTACGTATGTTTCGTGATGTACTTAATGAAATAGATTGTCAATTTGGCGGTCAAAATAGTTTTTTTTTATATCGGCAAACAATACTTTTATTCCAACAACACCAAATTACAAGGCAAAGGAAGCAAGCAAGATGCTAAAGGTCAATACCGGCGACACTTTCCACCAATACCGGCGACAGTTGTCGCCGCTAAAGGTGGTCCATTCTTGTAGTGGTTACACTCATAACAGAAACAAAGAAAGCATACAAATTAAAAAAAAAAAAATTCGCCCATTTCTCCCAATCTATGTTCCTGGATGGATTCGAGTTGGTCGGCTTTTGTCGGTACCCGGCTATTATCCTACGATGGATTCGAGTTGGTCGGCATTTCTCGGGTTTCCAACAAATCCCCAACGCTTTCTCTCAAATGAGCCAAATGCAATCCATGCAACAAATGCAATCCTTGTAACAAATGCTAATGCGAAACCCGTTCAACTCACAATTTCAATCGCAACCACAACCTTTTCCACCACCGGTAGTATCGTCTCAACCCGTAGAAGATGAAGTTGAAGAATGTGTTCCGGAGACGCAAGCCCAAACCTCGAAACGGAAAAAAGGGAAGCAAGTGGGACGTTTAACCGGTAATCAACCTTCGAGAGCCAAGTCACAACCTTGGTAAAAAATCAAGGAGGAGGCGTTAGCTAAGACATGGATTAGCAAGTCACAATGCCCAATTGTTGGTATATAAAAATATATAAATTTTATACTAAAAATATATAAAATTTTCATGTTTTATTATATAGCTTTTGTTACATTCTAAAAATATAGGTAACAACCAAACCGACGATGGTTTTTGGAAAGAAATATAATCGAAGTTCCTCGCGATTATGGAACAAGGTCCGTATCGCGATCTCGATTCTGTCGCTTCGAAGTGGCGAAGGATGCATCCGGTCGTCAACCGATTTGCCGGGATATACAATAATTTATATGTTATCGTCGTAGTGGGCAGAGTGACGAAAATGTTTGTAAAGAGGCGATGCGTAGATACGAAGATGAGCATCGGGTCGTTTTCCGACACGTTCGGGCATGGGAGGTTATGCGAACCAATAAGAAGTGGGCGTCGGTTCCAAACGAGGTTGCAAGCGCTAAACGAACAAAAACCTCGGAGACCGGAAGTTATAGTGCAAGGGGCTCGGACGCACGATGCCAAATAAATATAAACGACGAGCCAGAATTTGACGAAGAAGAGCACGTAGTTCGAGAGGAGGCACGTCCCCTGGGCAGTGACAAAGCCAAAAAGGCAACGGCTGCAAAAATCACAAGCCGCAACGGGGGGCGGTTCGAAAATGGACGACTTGATGGCCCAGTTCAAAGCATACACCGGGGTCACAGCCCAAAGGTACAAGCGAAGCAACTTGAAGTGGACAACGGGTTCGGTTAAAGGAAGAGGTGGTAGAACTAAAAGAATGGGAAATAATGACAACCGATATCAACTTATATCCTTATATCCTGAAGAAGACCGTCCAGTTTTGCGTAAAATGAAACATGTATGTTTTAATGGACCACATCGGGGTTCATTAAGTTGTAATGGCTCTTAATAGTTAGATTGGGTTGTAGCGAGCCATATTAGATTACGTTGGCAGTAATAAATCATATATATCTTAATAGACATATTAGGCTTTATTAGGTCGCGTGAACCGGAAGCTTCTATGGGGTCAGGTGGGATTCCGCCATCGCAACAGGCCGCCACCACCGCAGGTTCACAGTGAAACTCCGGTGATGGAGGGCCACCGCCACGGCCATCTCGCTGGCTCTGGATATCTTCCTCTCTCTCTTCCGGATCTTTCTTTCAATCTTATCGTTCTCCCATCACGTTTACGGTTTCTCTTTCTCTTGTACGTGGAAGATGAAAAGCAGGATGTGTCACACGTGGAAGTCTGAATGTACCTAAAATACTATTCACAAGGTCGTATTTTTAATAATAGATTAATTTTGTACAACCATGACATTTTTTTCTTAACACGCATTTAAATGCCATAAAATAAGCGTGTGTCATTATTCGCGTGTCAAGATGGATCTTGTTTTTTTATGACGCTAAAAGGATGACATACAAAAAGTGTGTCATAAATATATTGAATTTTGTAAAACCATGACATTTTGTTTTCTTGACAGGCACTTTCAAATGTCATAAGATAAGCGTGTGACATTTTTTGCATGTCAAGGTAAATCTTATTTTTTTATGACGCTAAAAACATGACACACAAAAAAGAATGTCATAGATTTATTAAATTTTGTAAACCAAGACATTTTTTTTCTTGACATACGCTTTTGAATGTCATAAAATATGAGCGTGTCATCGTTCGTGTGTCAAGAGGGGTGTATTTTCTAGTAGTGCTTTCTCGGGTTTCCAACAAATCCCCAACGCTTTCTCTCAAATGAGCCAAATGCAATCCATGCAACAAATGCAATCCTTGTAACAAATGCTAATGCGAAACCCGTTCAACTCACAATTTCAATCGCAACCACAACCTTTTCCGCCATCGGTAGAATCGTCTCAACCCGTAGAAGATGAAGTTGAAGAATGTGTTCCGGAGACGCAAGCCCAAACCTCGAAACGGAATAAAGGGAAGCAAGTGGCGCGTCTAACCGGTGATCAACCTTCGAGAGCCAAGTCACAACCTTGGTAAAAAATCAAGGAGGAGGCGTTAGCTAAGACGTGGATTAGCAAGTCACAATGCCCCATTGTTGGTATATAAAAATATATAAATTTTATACTAAAAATATATAAATTTTTCATGTTTTATTATATAGATTTTGTTACATTCTAAAAATATAGGTAACAACCAAACCGACGATGGTTTTTGGAAAGAAATATAATCAAAGTTCCTCGCGATTATGGAACAAGGTCCGTATCGCGATCTCGATTCCGGGGCTTCGAACTGGCAAAAGATATATCCGGTCGTGAACCGATTTGCCGGGATATACAATAATCTATATATATGGTATCGTCGTAGTGGGCAGAGTGACGGAAATGTTTTTAAAGAGGCGATGCGTAGATACGAAGATGAGCATCTGGTCGTTTTCCGACACGTTCAGGCAAGGGAGGTTATGCGAACCAATAAGAAGTGGGCGCCGGTTCCAAACGAGGTTGCAAGCGCTAAACGAACAAAACCTCGGAGACCGGAAGTTATAGTGCAAGGGGCTCTGACGCACGATGCCAAATAAATATAAACGACGAGCCAGAATTTGACGAAGAAGAGCACGTAATTCGAGAGGAGGCATGTCCCCTAGGCAGCGACAAAGACAAAAAGGTAACGACTGCAAAAATAACAAGCCGCAACAGGGGGCGGTTCGAAAATGGACGACTTGATTGCCCAGTTCAAAGCATACACCGAGGTCACAGCCCAAAAGGTACAAGCGAAGCAACTTGAAGTGGACAAACGGGTTCGGTTGAAGTAAGAGGTGGTATAACTAAAAGAATGGGAGATAATGACAACCGATATCAACTGATATCCTGAAGAAGACTGTCCAGTTTTGCGTAAAATGAAACATGTATGTTTTAATGGACCACATCGGGGTTCATTAGGTTGTAATGGCTCTTAATAGTTAGATTGGGTTGTAGCGAGCCATATTAGATTACGTTGGCAGTAATAAATCATATATATCTTAACAGACATATTAGGCTTTATTAGGTCACGTGAACCGGAAGCTTCTATGGGGTCAGGTGGGATTCCGCCATCGCAACAGGCCGCCACCACCGTAGGTTCACAGTGAAACTCCGGTGACGGAGGGCCACCGCCACGACCATCTCGCTGGCTCTGGATATCTCCCTCTCTCTCTTCCGGATCTTTCTTTCACTCTTACCGTTCTCTCATCACGTTTACAGTTTATCTTTCTCTTGCACGTGGAAGATGAAAAGCAGGATGTATCTGTCACACCCCTATTTTCCACGTGTCACCGGTGGGCCCGGTGGGGAGTATCGTGACGTAGTTGATATCATCATAAGTCAAACAACACAATATATAAATGCACAGCGGAAGCAAAGATAGATTCATTTCAACTTTAATAAAATGTAATATTAAATATCACGAATAGTTGAAACGGATCCACAGGCGGATCAAAATAAAAGAAGATATTGTTCAACAGTTTTATTGACATCCAAGCTTGCGAGACTTATTGAGGATGCTAGAAGACAGCCAGCCTAGTACGAGTAGTACCTGCACTTAACCTTTTGGAAAATACGTCAGTTTACACTGGTAAATACAATTTAACTGACTCGTTTTGAAAAGGTTTGAAAATTGATTTGAATGCACGTGGCACAAAAATATTTTATAACTTGGGATAATTACGTGAATATAATCTTGTAAGGGAATTACATGTTACTTATGTGTTCAGTAGCCCGATCCGTAGACCGGGTTAAAGATTAATAGACACACCACATTATTTGGTTCGGCACTGACGGGTGTACGCCTACACCCCGTGCTTAGGTCGTGGCCATCTCGTAAGATGATGCCAAGGATATCCGGGACATGGTCATTAACCCCCCAAAGGCTTTAAGCAAACAAAACACATTCAAAACGTAGCATATCAAGGATTTAACCACTATTCGATTAAAGATTCAATGCCGGACCAAGCGGTATTTTATATACCGTACCCCAAGCCCGTATAGGGAAAATAAGTTAAAAGTATTTACCTTGGTAAGTATAAATCACAATTAGCGAGTGAAGGTAGCTTTTACTGGTTCTTCTATTCTGGAACAAAGGTTTATAATAACCTATTAGATTTCTAACGGGTCTTTATTTAAGCCTAAGCTTAGACCGGTTAGCTTTCAAGGACGATACGGTTCAAACGCACGATTAAGCGAAGACCGGATAGAATGTGATTTAGACCCGACAAGTTTGAATACCATTGGAGAGCCTCAGGTATCAGATAACAGCTGTAATCAATCGAAACAGACCTGAAAAACTGACATCTGCGCATTTTTGTTCGCTGGCGGGATGTACGCGGGGCGCGAGACCCCTTACGCGGGGCGCGTACAAGTTGGCAACCAGCCAAACAAGTTTCCAAGATTTACAATTCAGTCCTTGGTCCTTTGTTACGTGGTTTTGCTTATTTTTCTTACTCATTAGACCCTCAAACCTGATTTTTAAGGGCCTTAGGACATCTAAAAAATTGGTTAGGTCCTTGGTTAACTTTGTGCTTACCCGAAAAGTCACGAAATTCAACGTTGACACATTTAACCCTTCGTGCACAGTTTTGATCATAACTTTCTCATACGATAACGAAACCTTATGAATTTTTTATCACATATTCTAGTGAGTATATTTTATCATTACAAATCTTCGGGTTTGCCAAAAGGTCACTCAGAGGTATACTTTCAACATGTTGACACATTTAGCCCCTATAGTTTGTAATTCCTCACTTTCTTTCATTTTCTTCTTCGTATGATCCATGATTTATTCGTTTAAGATTATAAACACCATGTAGGGTTATTGTAGAGCCTATTTATCCATCGTTGACACTTTGGACCCTTATATTCACATAGTTTCACTGTTTGTCAACTTTAGTCCCTCTAAAGTACTTTTTCACATATTCAAAGCCTATGACACGTGTCAGTACATTATTGGACGTAAATTTTCGAGGTGTTACATCCTCACCCCCTTAAAAGAAATCTCGACCTCGAGATTTACTGAAACAATTGAGGGTATTTTTCTTTCATCGTGGATTCTACCTCCCATGTGTATTCGGGACCTCTACGGGCATCCCATTTGACCTTTACAATAGGCACATGCTTCCTTCGAAGCTTCTTCACCTGTCGATCCTCAATCGACAATGGTTTTTCCACAAATTTCATGCTCTCATCTATATGTACATCCGTATGTGGCATGACCAGTGATTCATCAGCGAAACACTTCTTCAAATTACAGATGTGGAACACATTATGTATACTACTGAGCTCTTCAGGTAAGTTTAACTTATAGGCAACTGACCTGACGCGTTCGATAACCTCAAAAGGTCCTATGTATCTCGGGCTTAGCTTGCCTTTCTTACCAAATCGCATCACCCCCTTCCAGGGTGATACTTTAAGCAATACTTTGTCACCTACTTCGAAGTGAAAAGATTTACGCTTTGGATCAGCGTAGCTTTTCTGCCTATCTTGGGCAGCTTTCAAGTGATCGCGAATCTGGACAATCTTGTCCGTCGTTTCAAAGACAAAATCAGGTCCTGATAATTGCACTTCTCCTACTTCTGCCCAACAGATGGGTGTTCTGCATTTTCTACCATATAATGCCTCAAAAGGCGCAGCCTTAATACTAGTATGGTAGCTATTATTATAGGAGAACTCGATCAATGGTAGGTGGTTATCCCAACTGCCACCTAAATCAATCACACATGCTCGAAGCATGTCTTCCAGCGTTTGGATGGTACGCTCACTCTGTCCGTCCGTCTGTGGATGGTAAGCCATACTAAAGTTTAAGCTCGTGCCCAAAGACTGTTGGAAACTCTTCCAAAAATGAGAGGTGTATCTCGTATCTCGGTCGGAGATAATCGACACTGGTACACCATGCAGAGCTACAATCTTATCTACATATAATTGAGCTAACATGTCGGAGCTGTAAGTTTCCTTAATGGGTAGGAAATGTGCTGACTTGGTCAGCCTATCTACTATGACCCATATAGTATCGTTTCCCTTTCTCGTCTTTGGCAATTTGGTGATGAAATCCATTGTCACCATCTCCCACTTCCACGTGGGAATTTCAGGCTGTTGTAACAAACCTGACGGCTTCTGGTGCTCCGCTTTGACTTGCGCACAAGTCAAACATTTAGCTACATAAGCAGCTACAGACTTTTTCAAACCAATCCACCAGTAGTTTGCCTTTAGATCCTGGTACATCTTATCAGCTCCAGGATGAACGGAATATTTGGAACTGTGGGCTTCCTGGAGGATAACATCCCGAAGCCCTCCATAAACTGGAACCCATATTCGTCCATTCAATCTTAGCATTCCGTCCTTGTCATAGGATAACTGATCCTCAGTTACTCCTAGCTTTTCTTCAGGATAGTTAGCTTCCAACACAGCTTCCTTCTGTGCAGCTAACACCCTTTCGTTCAAACTATTCCTTATTTCAATGTGCTTGCCATTGAATCTTATCGGCTTCACTCTTTCTTTTCTGCTTAAGGCGTCAGCAACTACATTTGCCTTGCCTGGATGGTATCTTATCTCACAGTCGTAATCATTTAAAGTTTCCATCCACCGTCTTTGTCGCATGTTCAAGTCCTTTTGATTGAACAAATGTTGAAGGCTCTTGTGATCTGAATAGATCACACACTAAGTTCCATACAAGTAATGTCTCCAAAGTTTTAATGCAAATACAACGGCACCCAGCTCCAAGTCGTGGGTGGTGTAGTTCTTCTCGTGCACCTTTAGCTGTCGTGAAGCGTATGCAATAACCTTGCCTTTCTGCATGAGTACACAGCCCATACCAGTGTGTGATGCATCACAATATACTATGAATTCTTCTATACCATCGGGCAATGTTAACACTGGTGCATTGCTCAACTTTTTCTTAAGAACGTCAAAGGATTCCTGCTGCTTAGGGCCCCAATCAAACTTAACCTTCTTACGTGTCAACGAAGTTAGGGGCGCAGCAATCCTTGAGAAGTTTTCGATAAAACACCTATAATATCCTGCTAAACCCAGAAAACTACGAATCTCAGTAGGCGTCTTTGGCTCTTGCCAATTCATAACTGCTTCTACTTTAGCGGGATCCACTTGGATACCACGCTGACTTACCACATGTCCAAGGAATTGGACTTCTCGAAGCCAAAATTCGCACTTAAAAAATTTGGCGTAGAGTTTCTCATGATGTAGAAGTTTAAGAATACAACGAAGGTGTTACTCGTGGTCAGCTTGGCTCTTCGAATAGATGAGAATGTCGTCAATGAAGACGATGATAAATTTATCTAAGTAAGGCTTGCAGACGCGATTCATGAGATCCATGAATGCGGCTGGTGCATTAGTGAGCCCAAAAGGCATCACTAGGAACTCGTAATGACCATAACGAGTCCTAAATGCAGTCTTGTGCACATCTTCATCCTTGACCTTCAACTGATGATAGCCTGACCTCAAGTCGATCTTGGAGAAGTAGCTTGCCCCTTGCAATTGATCGAACAGATCGTCGATCCTGGGCAAAGGATACCTATTCTTGATAGTGACTTTATTAAGCTCACGGTAATCGATGCACAGACGCATCGATCCATCCTTCTTCTTGACAAACAAGATCGGCGCTCCCCAAGGAGACGAACTAGGTCTAATAAAACCTTTGGCTAGCAGATCATCTAATTGCGTCCTTAACTCCTTCATCTCCGTTGGTGCTAACCTATAAGGCGCTCTCGCTACTGGTGCTGCACTCGGGAAAATGTCAATTCGGAATTCCACTTGCCTATCTGGTGGTAAACCAGGTAGTTCTTCGGGAAAAACTTCAGGATATTCTGAAATGACAGGGATGTCTTCAATCTTGGGCTTTGGCTCATCAATAGTAACTTGTGCCATATAAATGACACAACCCTTCTTCAAGCATCTAGATGCCTTGAGCATGGACACTTGCTCAGGTAATCCATGCTGGGTATCCCCTTGGATGGTGAGTGACTCACCAGACGGAGTTTTGACTATCACTTGCTTTCTGTTGCACACAATCTGGGCTTGGTTATGCGATAACCAATCCATACCTATAACTATATCAAAGCCGGCTAGCTTAAAGGGAAGTAAGGACAAAGGAAAAGAGTGATTCCTAATGGATATAACACATCCATCTAACACAGTTGAGGCGGTTTCTATGGTTCCATCAGCTAATTCCACCTCATATTTCACACTTCAGGGTTTTACAGGCAATTTCAACAACACACAAAACTTATTATCCACAAAAGACTTATCTACTCCAGAATCAAACAATACTCTAGCATAAACATCATTTATTAGAAAAGTACCTGTGATCACGTTGTCATCCTGAACAGCTTCCTTAGCGTCCATCTTGAAGACCCTCGCGTTGGTCTTTTTCCCCTCCTCGGTTTTCTTGGTGTTCTTTAGGCAATTAGACTTAATGTGCCCTTTTCATTGCAACCGTAGCAGGTTGCGTCCTTTAGCTTCTTGCACTCCAGAGTCTTATGTTCTGAAGATTTGCAAATCCCACAGGGCCTCGGCTGAGGCTGGGATTTCGACTCAAGTCGACACCTCCTAAAATGGTTCTTCTTGCAAACCTTACATTTGGGCTTATCCCCAGATTGTTGCCCGTCCTTTCTAGACCCCGACCCTTTCTTGTGGTCGTTACTTCCTCGGTGCTTCTTGTCAGGTCTTCGTGAGGTATCATCCTCACGCTTTCTCTTACTCTCTTCTGAATTCCTGAGTGATCTCAACCTGACTACGTCCAAGGTAAGAGATAGATATAGATCAGTTGCTGATCTGAAGGTAGCAGGCCTCGATGCCTTAACACTAGCTTTAATTTCTGGGGCTAAACCCCCGATGAAGCGAGCAATCCTTTTAGGTTCCGGGGTGACCAAATATGGAACCAACCGAGATAGAGTATTAAAACTGGTGAGGTAAGCCTGACAGTCTAAATTCTTCATCACCAATGATAAGAAATCTGACTCGATTCTCTCAACTTCGTGTTGCGGGCAATAATTATCCTTAATGAGAGCAACGAACTGATCCCATGACAAGTTGTAGAGCGGGATCTTTCCGGCAGCTTGAATGAGAGACTTCCACCATGCCAGTGCTTCTCCCTTAAACGATTGGGATACGTATTTTACTACGTCCCTTTCAGCACAACCGCTGATGTCTACAACCGTGTCCATTTCGTCCAACCAAGTCATACAATCTATTGCTCCTTTCTCCCCGGTGAAGTCCCGGGGTTTGCAAGAAACAAAGTACTTGTAAGTACAGGACTTGGTATGTGGTTTGGCATCATACACCATCCTTTTTGAGGGAACACTGTCGTGATTAGATGAATGTCGATCATCATCCTTCTTGAGCTCATCTTTCTTAGGTTCATCCTTTTTAGAGGGCGGTTTGCTATGAGCCCCCGAGTGAACTTTTGGCTTGGAATGTGGTGCGGATCGGGTCCTACTTCGGGTCCCGCTTGATTCACTATATTGCCTTTCAATGGCTTTGGTAACAACATTTTCTACTAATGCTTGAAGCTCCGCACCAGTTACAAGTATTTTAGTGTTATCAGGGTTTTCCACTGGATGACTGTTTATTTCTTCTGACTTGGCCATGTAGTTTTAATTTCTACATAAAGAAATAAGGACAAGGTCTATTTAGAAGCCTAAACAGTATTATCGTTCTTGACGATTTATTAACCATGGTTTTAATAGCCATTTTAGTTAATTTATTAAATATATATGCTTATTCAGGATCTTTATCATAATCCAAAACCATAAATTAATAATAGCATATAGGCCTAGTCACGTAGACAACTTTCTAAATTATAAATTTAGATCTTATAGGATTAAAGTTTGAATAAAATAACAATCAATCCCTTTATTGGCAGGGAGTCTATAAACTACGGCTGCCTTTCATTTTATATGACATTAGTTATAGCCCGTAGGCATTATGTCACAATCAGATATATAAAAAATATAAATTTTGATAATTTATAAAAAGGGTGACATGTGTGATTTTGCGGATCACACTAGCCAAGAATGTTAACATGTTTGCAGATGTTAACAGAGATTTGAATCTTTTTAAACTGGTTTTACCATATTGGCCAGGTCTTTAATATGACATACAAGCTAGGTTTTACCTTTTAAGATTCTTATTATTTTATTTTATTAAAATGGCAAGTTAAAGTAATAAATGTTATTTTTCATTTATTCATATATTATATTCATGCATATAATTTAAAAATGAAAAACTTAAATTAACCATTCCAATTAAAATTAAACTAGTACGAGTTTGCCCTAAACGAGACTTTTACATAAATAACATGCCCACGCAGGGGCCAAATTAACAAACAAACCCACGCAGGGGTCAAAAAGAAAAACATGCCCACGCAGGGGCAGAACATAAAAGAAATATGCCCACGCAGGGGCAGAGTACAGAAATAAATGTCCTCGCAGGGACATGATTACAACACTAAAACAAACAAACAAAGGATTCAGTGATCCTTCTTGCTTTTTCCCTTGATCAAATCCACCATTTTCTTGAACATCCCACGGTTATGCCTACGTTCTTCCCGCAATTCATGTCGCACCTCTTGTCGCACCTCATTTATCCCTTGAAGGATTTCTTGAAATTGTGGCGGTGACATCACCGGTGTCTGCGGTGGTTGCTGATAATGCGGAGGTTGAGGAGGCTGTGGTTGCTGATAATGCGGAGGTTGAGGAGGCTGTGGTTGCTGATACCCATATGATGGGTATCCTTAGGTCGAGTGTCCCGTAGTCCAGGGACCTCCATAGGGACCTCCCGGCTGGAGAGAGTTCGCAGCTACCCAGTAGGGATCTTCTGTAAAGTTGTAATTGGTGTGGATCGGCTGCTCGAAGGGATTGTACGCCGCTGCACCAGTGTAAGTAGGAATTGGGTCTCCAAAACCCAGTGGTGGTTGTGGCGCGACTGGCGCAGAGACCACTTCTGAGACGGGGTGTGAAGATTCTCCCATCTCTGGTTCTTCGTGGACTGGCGAGTATCGGCTGCCACTTGAAAGTGGAGGGGTGCTGATGCGAACTCCCCCTCGTGCGGATATTCGCACGGCCGTTCTCCTTCGCCTCGGGGGCGAGGGAGGCTGAAGCTGAGGTGGTGGTGGCGGCGGAGTGACCGCGACAAGTCGGGAATCCTCAGAAGGATTCTGCTGTTGCTGAAGCTGCTGCGGCTGGTGTAGGGGAGAGTTGTGATACGGCTTGTGCAGGGGAGAGTTGTGACTGGGGGTAAACGCCCAGTCACACAGCCGGAATCTCTCCTCGTAGCTGTCGGGACCATTATACGGTGATCCCACAAAAGGTGACCCATCCTATATTTCGATGGGGTGATTCGGAGTTCCTGATGGTGGAGGTACAGGATCGGTATCTTCATCTATGTCCATCGCGTTGCCACCGGAAAAGTGATCTTCGGGTCCAAGTGGGTTAAAACCCACTGGCACTCCCAGGTAGTCAGCAGGGTTGAACTGGCCCTGGAAAATAGTTGATAGGTGGTCAAAGGGTGAATTGTGTCCTTGAAGGGGAATGTAGGACTGGTGGGAGTTGTGGGGCTCATTTTCAGAATGAGGCCCGAAAGAGTGTGGGATAGATGGGGAGGTACTCAGTGAAACTGAGCGCCTAGCAGGCTCAATGTAGGTCCTCCATGGCTCCTGAGGACCCGGGTTGTTGGGATCGGATGGTGTTCGCCGGTGTGACGGTCCGGCCTCGTAGTCGTTTGGGGCGACAAGTGGCCCTCTTCCTCTGCCTCTTCCCCTTACCCTTGGCGGCATTTTGTCAACCTGTCAAAAACAAACAAGTGATACAACAAGACAAATATATAAGACAAAGTTAGAAATTAAGACAAAAATTTGGATAATTCCTAAGTTCTTTGTCTAGACTCGAGAATCGAGGAATGTGCAATTGTGTAACTGAGATTAAACACAAAAGGCTAGTGTTTAATTCACTCAACCTGGCTCTGATACCAACCTGTCACACCCCTATTTTCCACGTGTCACCGGTGGGCCCGGTGGGGAGTATCGTGACGTAGTTGATATCATCATAAGTCAAACAACACAATATATAAATGCACAACGGAAGCAAAGATAGATTCATTTCAACTTTAATAAAATGTAATATTAAATATCACGAATAGTTGAAACGGATCCACAGGCGGATCAAAATAAAAGAAGATATTGTTCAACAGTTTTATTGACATCCAAGCTTGCGAGACTTATTGAGGACGCTAGAAGACAGCCAGCCTAGTACGAGTAGTACCTGCACTTAACCTTTTGGAAAATACGTCAGTTTACACTGGTAAATACAATTTAACTGACTCATTTTGAAAAGGTTTGAAAATTGATTTGAATGCACGTGGCACAAAAATATTTTATAACTTGGGATAATTATGTGAATATAATCTTGTAAAGGAATTACATGTTACTTATGCGTTCAGTAGCCCGATCCATAGACCGGGTTAAAGATTAATAGACACACCACATTATTTGGTTCGGCACTGACGGGTGTACGCCTACACCCCGTGCTTAGGTCGTGGCCATCTCGTAAGATAATGCCAAGGATATCCGGGACATGGTCATTAACTGTAACACCCTTAAATTTTTACTAGAATTAATCACTAATTTTATACCAAAAGATATTAAATTAACATAAGTTTCATAAGTGGCATAAACCTTAGTCAACTAATGACTAAGTTGGAACATTCAAAATTTGTTTAAGAAATTGTTTACAACCCATGAACAAAATCTAAGTATGATTAAAACATTGCGGAAGCTTCAAAAATCGTGTTCGGTTCTTCATCATTCGCTTGACCGCCATCCGTAAGATCCACCTTGTTACCTAAGGTCAAAACCATTAAAACTTTAGTTTTGACAATTGTTATAAACGAGTTAGCATCAACCCGCGCGTTGCGGCGGGATGTTGATCATGAATGCCTTTAGAACGTAGATGGGTGAAACGCATTACAGGAGGCGGTGTCACCGTTGTATGGAAACAGTTGTGATATTGGTTAGGTACCACCATGTCTCCGCTTAGTCGAAGTGGCATTATCAACTCCTAGCCCTACTTAGTCGTACGCAACGGTAATCTATGCGACTACACTTCGCTCTTCGGTTACAACAGTTTGAAAATTTAATGTGCACTCCTCGAGACAGTTATGAAAATCCGGTTCATTACTTGTTCTCAATCACGGTAACCGTCAAATCTTCAACGCATTTGAAAATGCCGACCCAGCAAGAACCGAACTGGTAGTCTGGGGCCGAATTCCTACCAATTTCAGAACAAAAAATGACCATTTTACGCATTCATAGTGCGGGTTTCACGGTTACAGATCTAATTGGTTCTTGTATGACATAGGAGGCTACAGTTGAAACAGGTTATTAGGATAGATGTAAGGTTCCTTTTTATCAAAAAAAATCAAAAACCACATTGAAAAGGAATACTTATTGGATTATTTGAATCATTTATGCATCTGAAAAGCCTAAACCAAAATAGTTCAAATTACACAAAAAACTAACAAAAACACATATAATCAAAAGAACAATCCTGGTGATTCGTCACCGTCGCTCTTCGTCTCTGGCGAGTCGTACTACCGTCTCTTCGTCTCCGGTGAGTCGTAACCACCGCCTTTTCAATTCCGGTGATTTGTAACCGCCGCTCTTCGTTATTATGTTCATCACATAGTAACAGATTCAATCACGCAATTTCACATCTAAATAGATCAAATTACACAAAAATCAAATGCAAATACATATAATCAAGAACAAAAATTGTTCAAAAGTGTTACCTTTCATGCTGAACATTACTGATGTGGACTGATTTCGATGTCACACATAACTGATCGGCATAACTAACAGATTAAATTGACGGCAGCCGTCAAATATTCCAAGTGTTTGAAAACGCAGGATTTCTAACAATTGAGTGGATAAAAGATAATCTAATTGACAATTATTTATTAAAAACAAAGGGTACATTTAAAAAAATTATGAAGTTTGTGAGTGGAAAGTTGCGTTTTTCTAACACACCGTTCCCTGGTTTGCGGTTACCACCGTTTGAGTGGATAAAAAGTATTCTAATTGACAATATATTAAATATTATGACACCGTTTGAGTAAATACTAAATATCATCACACCGTTTTATTAAATATTAGCATTATCCTTAGCCTAAGTTAATAGCATTATATCAACGTAATATTTTACATTGCATTATATTTAAGCGGTTACGGTTGTTAAACGCAACTCTATATATAGATAATATAATTATGAAACGGTGTGTCTTAATACATGAAAGGATGAAACTTTTTAAAAGGGTGTGTGTTTTGTGATATTAAAGGGTGTTACTTTTAAACAAATTAGACATAGCCTAAGTTAAAGGGTGTGTGTTTTGTGTTATTAAAGGGTGTGACTTTTGAACAAATTAGACATAACCCAAGTTGCTAATTGTATAAGGGTATAATATATAAACATGAGATTCAATGTAAATTTTAAATCATAAAATTTAAGTTTTATTTCTGATTCCACCGTAACTTACGGTGTCACCGTAAGTTACGGTGAGTCCTGGAGAATTGTAGGTCCACCGTAAAACAGGGGTGTTCCACCGTAACTTCTTGACCTGTACCGTAAGTTACGGTACTACCGTAACTTACGGTAGTTGCTGGAAATTTATGTTTTGTTTTGTTTGTTCATTACACTAAAACCCCGACTTACGGATTTCAGTTTTCTAGGATACCAATACATTAAAACCTCATATTTCTACTATGTTTTACATTATCCATATCAAAGATCAATCCAACATAATCCGAAGCATCGACCATGCCTTACTTGATTATTCGACCCGTTTGGCTCGTCTAAGGAATCCTCCCATATGACGACTACCAACGAGTTCCAACCAAATTTGATCAATCACTCAATATAGCGACTTCACCGCTTAATTCAAAACAACTCTTATTCAAAAATTTCAATTACGCATTATATAACCATCAAAATCTACTCAATGTAACGGGTCAAGTTACATACCTTCAAAGCGACCCCTTCAAACGTGCGTCCACGCCGGTTTGCCCGCTAGATGCCCCGGCCTCCTTTCCTATAGAGTTCAATCACTTTATGTTTAGAACTCTTGGTTTCACATACATAACGCATATTTTGTCATACATCATAATTATGCGTTTTTAACTTAACAATTCAGTTTCAAGCCTTCTTTGAGGCATTTCAACAAACACTATAAAGGCATAATTTTTATATCTTTTGCATTCAAGTTCATAGTTTGCTAATTAGCTAACTTAACATCAATCAAGCCCTCATGCTGCATTTAATCATCATACTTTTCTGAAATTACCTTCTAAGATTGAATTACACTAGAATAATCATTCTAAATCATAGTGTTCATCATCATCATTTAAAACCCACAACCCACCTTCAAGGTGTTCATGGAACTTCCTGAATTTGGTCATGATTTCACATGTAGTTGGCTAGGTATCACTTCTAAACACCATATCAACTCTAATCTAACCGAATAACACACATGCAACATCAAATTTCAGATTTTCCAAAATCATGAGAATTTCAAGTTGAGAGTTTTCATCAGATTTTACATACCTTACAATCCTCTTGTGATGAGGATCATGATTCTAAGCTCAATTTTCGATTTTGACTTGGATTAACCCTTCAATTTGCAAGATTAATGAAGTTTTAGGGTTTTGGAAAATCTCTTGGTCGCTCTCTCTCTCTGTTCGATCGATGCCCACCCACAATGGGTGGACTTTGTGTTTTGTTTATTAACTTAGTACTAAACTTTCAGATTTTGACTAGTTTAGTCCCTCCACTTATCATTTAGCTTTAAGTTTAAGTGTTTTAACTTTAGAGTAAGTTATTTCAAGACTATCAACTAACTGGGTTATAGTTTCCTAGTTAGTTAATTCTTGTCAAATTAACATTACATATTAAACGCAAAGTTTTATATTTTTGGGGTGTTACATTAACCCCCCAAAGGCTTTAAGCAAACAAAACACATTCAAAACGTAGCATATCAAGGATTTAACCACTATTCGATTAAAGATTCAATGCCAGACCAAGCGGTATTTTATATACCGTACCCCAAGCCCGTATAGGGAAAATAAGTTAAAAGTATTTACCTTGGTAAGTATAAATCACAATTAGCGAGTGAAGGTAGCTTTTACTGGTTCTTCTATTCTGGAACAAAGGTTTATAATAACCTATTAGATTTCTAACGGGTCTTTATTTAAGCCTAAGCTTAGACCGGTTAGCTTTCAAGGACGATACGGTTCAAACGCACGATTAAGCGAAGACCGGATAGAATGTGATTTAGACCCGACAAGTTTGAATACTTGTATAATATGGGTATACTAAATACATTCTGGATTTTGAGACAAAGATGATAAGGTTTGACCCGTTTCGGTCAATTTATGCAAACTAGTTACATAAACCGAACCGAGCGCGAAAAGGGCGTCACGGGTAACCATAAGAGTCATATGCAAGTTCCCTGAGTTAATATGCCTTAAACATGTTGTGATATCAGTAAGGTATCTTCTATTATGCCCAAAACGGATTTAAACACAAATTATGCCTCATAAGGGCATTTTGGTCATTTAAAAGATTATAAAAGAGTTTAATTAGTAATCTGAGTTACAGGTCTGATTTATACAGTAAATACACTTAATTTAATAAGTTATAACAGTAGGGTATGACCTATATGTGAAATTTATCATTTAAAGCCAAACTATGCACCTTAGGGGTATTTTGGTAATTTCACAAGGGCTAAAAAGGTCAAAACTGGAAATCTGAGTTCAAAAACTTTTACTTACTGTTATTATATAAAAATATACTAAAAATATCAGTAGGTATCAACCTTATATGTTTAATATAGTGTTAGTACATACTATGCGTTAAAAACGCTTAAAAAAGGCGATTTGGAGCCATTTCCGGGTTTTTAAAGGAAAGCTGATATTTTATAATTTCAGAAGGCTCAAAATATTTTATTTAACAAATAAAATCAGTGGAAAAAGGTTTGGGGTCAAAAGGATTTGTAAAACTCATTTTTTGGCTTAAAAGGGCAAAATCGGTATTAACCGAATTAAACTTAGAGACCTATGTTATGCTCAGCCAAAAATTAAATAAAAATCTTCAAAAATCCCAAAATATTATATTACATCAGTGGGTAAAAAGTTTGATATCAAAAAGTGGGTTTAAATAGGTTATACGCCAATTACGCCGTTTAAGTAACATAAAGCTTTCAAATTACGCTAATAAGCATAACTTCTAATCTAAACCTCAAACTGATGTCAAATTTTAGGTGCAAGTTTATAAATCAGTAACTAAGGTTTCTACTCTTTTACTTTTTCAAAAATCAAGTTTTATAGTCAAAAGGGTATAATAGTCAACATTTAAGCAGTAATCGGAAACATGCATATGAGTCGGATAAGTATTGAACCAAGTTGTATAATCTCAGAGAGTTATACTTATATGAAACCTGGTCCAAAATAAGCTCTAAGGCAGATCTTACACATGCATAAACGGATCAGAACTGATAGTCAAAGAAAAAGTCAAATTATGCGACTTTCGGTTCCGATCCGGGTTTAAACTGAAAATTGTCGAGTTGATCATGTTGGAACATGTTCTTACATTAGTTACCAAGTTATTTTAATGATCAAACAGGTTGCATGTATCGTACATTGCTAATTATTCATAAATTTGAAAATACACATTCTGTTGACTTTTTAAAGTAAGCTTTGACTCGACAATTTACATAGTTAGAGTGGGAATCTGAAAGTACCCTTTTAAGGGTTTGTTACCCACATAAATACCTACTTATAAGTACTTTCAATTCGAGAAATGACTGAGCGGATTTCATTTAATCGTGAAGTCAAACTTAAATTACGATGGTTTGACTATAAGCTAATTAACTAAGCTAAAACGAATTAGAAAGGGTTATGAACACTTACAAGAGTCCTAATTACGATTAGAGATCACTAGAAAGCCTGAGGTTGATCAGAGGAGCTCCAGAAGTGGACTTGTGAATGTTTGTAAGTGAATGAACAATGTTGCTACACTTCAAGTCCCTTTTATATCAACTTTGATCTTTTAGGATGATGCCACAAGAGTCTACAGATGTTATAAGATCTGTCCAGGTGCCCCTCTATGCATGTAAAACCATTGGAGAGCCTCAGGTATCAGATAACAGCTGTAATTAATCGAAACAGACCTGAAAAACTGACATCTGCGCATTTTTGTTCGCTGGAGGGTTGTACGCGGGGCGCGAGACCCCTTACGCGGGGCACGTACAAGTTGGCAACCAGCCAAACAAGTTTCCAAGATTTACAATTCAGTCCTTGGTCCTTTGTTACGTGGTTTTGCTTATTTTTCTTGCTCATTAGACCCTCAAACCTGATTTTTAAGGGCCTTAGGACATCTACAAACTTGGTTAGGTCCTTGGTTAACTTTGTTCTTACCCGAAAAGTCACGAAATTCAACGTTGACGCATTTAACCCTTCGTGCACGGTTTTGATCATAACTTTCTCATACGATAACGAAACCTTATGAAATTTTTATCACATATTCTAGTGAGTATATTTTATTATTACAAAGCTTCGGGTTTGCCAAAAGGTCACTCAGAGGTATACTTTCAACATGTTGACACATTTAGCCCCTGTAGTTTGTAATTCCTCACTTTCTTTCATTTTCTTCTTCGTATGATCCATGATTTATTCGTTTAAGATTATAAACACCATGTAGGGTTATTGTAGAGCCTATTTATCCATTGTTGACACTTTGGACCCTTATATTCACATAGTTTCACTGTTTGTCAACTTTAGTCCCTCTAAAGTACTTTTTCACATATTCAAAGCCTATGACACGTGTCTGTACATTATTGGACGTAAATTTTCGAGGTGTTACTGTGTCACATGTGGAAGTCTGAATGTACCTAAAATACTATTCAAAAGGTTGTATTTTTAATAATAGATTAACCTAAAATACTATTCACAACATTGTATTTTTAATAATAGTTTAATTTTGTACAACCATGACATTTTTTTCTTGACACGCATTTAAATGCCATAAAATAAGCGTGTGTCATTATTCGCGTGTCAAGATGGATCTTGATTTTTTATGACGCTAAAATGATGGCATACAAAAAAGTGTGTCATAAATATATTAAATTTTGTAAAACCATGACATTTTTTTCTTGACAGGCACTTTCAAATGTCATAAGATGAGCGTGTGTCATTTTTTGCATGTCAAGATAAATCTTATATTTTTATGACGCTAAAAACATGACACACAAAAAAGAATGTCATAGATTTATTAAATTTTGTAAACCATGACATTTTTTTCTTGACATACGCTTTTAAATGTCATAAAATATGAGCGTGTCATTGTTCGCATGTCAAGAGGAGTGTATTTTCTAGTAGTGCTTTCTCGGGTTTCCAACAAATCCCCAACACTTTCTCTCAAATGAGCCAAATGCAATCCATGCAACAAATGCAATCCTTGTAACAAATGCTAATGCGAAACCCGTTCAACTCACAATTTCAATCGCAACCACAACCTTCTCCGCCACCGGTAGAATCGTCTCAACCCGTAGAAGATGAAGTTGAAGAATGTGTTCCGGATACACAAGGCAAAACCTCGAAACGGAAAAAAGGGAAGCAAGTGGCCCGTCTAACTGGTGATCAACCTACGAGAGCCAAGTCACAACCTTGGTCAAAAATCAAGGAGGAGGCGTTAGCTAAGACGTGGATTAGCAAGTCACAATGCCCCATTGTTGGTATATAAAAATATATAAATTTTATACTAAAAATATATAAATTTTTCATGTTTTATTATATAGCTTTTGTTACATTCTAAAAATATAGGTAACAACCAAACCGACGATGGTTTTTGGAAAGAAATATAATCAAAGATCCTCGCGATTATGGAACAAGTTTCGTATCGCGATCTCGATTCCGTCGCTTCGAAGTGGCGAAAGGTGCATCCGGTCGTGAACCGATTTGCCGGGATATACTGTCACACCCCCAAAATCCGCACGCGGAGTATCACCGCTTGGAGGCGTGACTGACCAGGATCAAACCACCAATCATATTGAACAAGCAAGTAATTAATTGTAAAAGTCCAACCAACACAATTGGTGTCCAAAACAAACATAGTTTAAGTTGTACGCGGAAGCATAATGTTTAAAATCAAAACATAAGTTTAAATATCCCAAGGTTTAACATGGCACACAACTGTCCATGTCCCACAACGACTCTCCCCCATGCAAGCTCCAGCTAAGTACCTATTGACCTGCAAAGCATGTAGTAACGAGTCAACAATAATGTTGAGCGAGTTCACAGTTGGGTGTTCGTTTTAAGTTGTTCCAAAAACAGTTCCTTTAACTGGCATCCCTGCCGTGGGGGTTACCCCATAGTTGAAAACGTGATTTGTTTAACCCATTAACTATGGCAATCCAGCCGTGGGGGCTACCCCATGTTTAGTTATCTGGCTTTTCGTCCGTGGGGGCTACCCCATGTTTAGTTATCTGGCTTTTCGGCCGTGGGGGCTACCCCATGCATACACTAGACTCGTTACCATATCGACTGCTGACTGTAGTCATGTTTATGTGCCCTGAACTGTCAATGTCTATCAGCATTGACGTGCCCAGATCCATTAGTTCACGCCCGTCCTCTGCGGCACGGTGTGAGGCTTGTTAGACCTAAATAGCGCTATCTAACTAATGACCCGCTCGCCATTGGCCCGGCGATTAAGTCGATATAAAAAGGAGGGACTTCGTGATAGAGTTTTGGTCTAGTAAAAGTTATCTGTCCATGAGGACGAGGAATTACATTCCTGAACCAGTACTGTCCTACCCAAGAAAGGACGAGGAATCCATATTCTTTAACCCCATTCCCAACCCCTGGGAATCCCATGCTTTGTAGAGTGTGAACTCACCTTAGGTTAGCTCGGCAGATAAACGAAAGGTCAATCGAGCTGCTAGAGGTCAACCACGTCCTAGCATGGTTACCATTCAAGTCAGGTCTATGTTCAAATAGTGCACATATGTTCACACAAGTTAACAGGTTACTAGCACGTATTGATCATGGAAAACACGTATAACACATTAGTAGTCAATTACATAACATCTGATCCTTGTACGATCCCGAAGGTAAAGCCCCATAACAGGCGGCCCAACCCCTTGTGTGATCAGCATAACTTGTGCGATCCACAGTGGGTTGTGCGATTGGAAACCAACCCGGCCCAATAATAAATCCCAACATGTACACGGCCCAACAAACAATCATGTGTCTTGTGCAATTCGGATAGACTTGTACGACTGAATTCTCTTTGTGCGACCAAGACTGACTTGTGCGATCAGCTTCGTTACCCAGCCCAACAGTCTACGGCCCAACAGATTAACCCAATGTTATGTTGTGCGATTTATTACCCTTGTGCGGTTGCAACCATATTGTGTGATCGCACAAGTGTGTGTGTGGTGCCAATTAATGCCGTGAATTATTGGCAATCTGTTACGAGTTTCCATTATTCAGTTACAAGTTTCTATCATTACTTCCCTAATTCTCGCAAACATTACTCATTAACAGCTTCTCTTTTCATGAAGATCAACATAATTATCTCTTAATTACCAATCATACCAATCAAGTAAATAACACAATTGCATCAATATAATCTGCCAACTCATCGGATTAATTCATCAGTCTATTTTCTTAATATATTAATATTATACAACCTAATTCACGATACATCAACCATAATCCACAACTAAATTTTTGTGCAAGAGTTTAGATTTATTTATAATCAAGATTAACAAACATATGATACCCCACATCAGGTCATAATGCAGCCGATTACAAACAGCATATTCAAATCTATTCATCATCACATAAGACTTTTTATCACCTAAATCACAAACTCAACTCATGCCACACAACTGTCACCATCGCACATGCAGCCCAACACCTTCTCAATTATGAATAACAAATAATTATTAATAACTTGGTGAAACCCTAATGATTCTAACCAATCGGCTTACACCTACATGCACCCCACATTCGTTAAGCATCCATTTATCATACAAAAGCTATCAAGGCATGGCATACATGAATCCCTAGTCAAACATATAATAACCAATCATCAAAAAGGACCCTTCGATCAATATCACTAACCCATCCATCACGCATTCGGTCATAGTCCAACGTATATCATCTTAAAGTTCATAAATAATTCGGTTCCTCACATATACACAGAAATCAAATACATATTTAATTTCATGATCATAGATTTTAGCAACATGTCCACTAACAGGAAACCCTAATCGGTCACACCACAAAACTATCACAAAGAATATAACAATCAGTAAATGATGAAGACTAACCAGGAAATCGAATAACTAACTCGCACGAGGTTGGAAGGCTTCGAGTATGAGCCTGCTGTCGAACAAAGAGGGAAGGAGAGAGAGAGAGAGAGAGCTAGGGTTTGTGTATTTTCTTGTGTTAAAAGGATAATGAGGGTTATACACCAACCCCTTAAGTGTTAACCGAAAATTATAAGGATCGGGCTCAGCTTGGGCTCCGGTTGTGTTGGATTTGGGCCGAGCACCATCATGTGCTATCGGTTAGGTCTCGTGCGACTAGGTTGATGTTGTGCGACCACGGTTAAGTATATATACATACATTCACATCACTTATATAACACATAGCATGATAAACGTAACATTTTGTTGATACCAAGTATATTCACTAGTCACGTATGTTCAAATAAGTTACATCAAAGCATAGCAAGGAGGTTCTAAAATGCGAGTTGTCACATTATCCCCAAGTTGAAAGAAATTTCGTCCCGAAATTTGGTACGTACTCACTGAGGAGGCTAGTTAAGTTGTATGGTTTTCCGGGTTTTCCTGGGGTGTCACATCCTTCCCCCGTTGATCTGGAATTTCGTCCCGAAATTCCGTAGCTTCAGCCTCAGTAGTGGTTATACTGTTTGCAAACAGTTGGGGATACTTTTGTTTCATTTGCTCTTCGCGTTCCCAGGTGAACTCTGGGCCACGACGGGAGTTCCAACGAACTCGAACGAGAGGTATTCTAGTGCGCTTGAGGACCTTAACATCCCGGTCCATGATTTCGACTGGTTCCTCGACGAATCGTAACTACTCGTCGATTGTGAGCTCCTTCAAAGGAACTATGAGGGTCTCATCTGACAGACACTTCTTCAGATTCGACACGTGGAAAACGTTGTGAACTCCACTGAGTTCTGCTGGTAGGTTTAGTTTGTAGGCCACCTTGCCTATTTTCTCGATGACTTCGAACGGTCCAACGTATCGTCGGTTAAGTTTGCCTCGTTTACCAAAACGAACCACACCCTTCTAGGGTGAAACTTTTAGTAGCACTCGCTCCGCAACCTGGAGCTCAAGTGGTTTTCTGCCCTTATCGACGTAGCTTTTCTGACGGTCACGAGCTGCCGCCATTCGTTGTCGTATCTGAGCAATTCGTTCTGTTGTGTCTACCACAAGTTTTGGACCAGTAATCTGACTATCCCCCACCTCTACCCAACAAAGAGGTGACCTGCATTTACGCTCGTACAATGCCTCAAACGGGGCAGCTTTAATGCTGGTGTGGTAGCTGTTATTGTACGAAAATTCCACAAGTGGCAGATGCTTTTCCCAGCCGTTGCCAAAGTCAATTACACATGCCCTAAGCATGTCTTCGAGGGTCTGGATGGTGCGTTCAGACTGCCCATCCGTTTGCGGGTGATAAGCTGTGCTCATATCTAAACGTGAGCCAAAAGACTTGTGCATTGCTTGCCACAGTTCTGAAGTAAAACGTGCATCTCGATCCGAGATAATAGAGGTGGGCACCCCGTGCCTCGAGACAACTTCCTTAAGGTATACGTCTGCTAAAGTGGAGAACTTATCCGTTTCCTTGATAGCCAAGAAGTGAGCAGACTTTGTGAGTCGATTCACGATCACCCAAATAGTATCGTTACCACGTTGAGATCTAGGCAGGCCAGTAACAAAATCCATGGAAATTTGCTCCCATTTCCATTGCGGTATCTCTGGTTGTTGGAGTAGGCCTGATGGTTTCTGATATTCCGTCTTGACTCTCGCACAAGTCAAGCACTTGCTAACGTAAGTTGCTATGTGAGCTTTCATGCTAGGCCACCAATATGTGGCTCTGAGGTCATGGTACATCTTATCCGAACCAGGATGTACTGAGTAGCGAGACTTGTGTGCCTCATCTATCACAAGCTCTCGCAGGTTGCCATAGAGTGGGACCCAGATGCGTCCTGTTACATAGTAGGCGCCGTCTCCCTTTTCTTCCAACTGTTGCTTTGAGCCACGTAGGGCTTCAGCCCTGACGTTTTCGAGTTTCAATGCTTCTACCTGAGCATCTCGTATCTGTGCAGGAAGACTAGATTGAATGGTGGGTTGTGAGGCTCGCACACGCCTAGGTGTGGTATCTTTTCGACTGAGGGCGTCAGCCACCACATTGGCTTTGCCAGGATGGTACTTGATTGCGCATTCGAAATCGTTCAGTAACTCGACCCATCGTCGTTGTCGCATATTCAGTTCCTTCTGTTTGAAGGTATGCTCGAGACTCTTGTGATCGGTGTAGATGGCGTACTTGGTACCGTACAGGTAATGTCTCCATATCTTAAGCGCAAAGACTACGGCTCCCAGCTCTAAATCGTGCGTAGTGTAGTTCCTTTCATGAACTTTGAGTTGGCATGAGGCGTACGCAATAACTTTATCCTGTTGCATCAATACACAACCAAGACCCTGAATTGATGCGTCGCAGTAAACCACAATGTCGTCGGTGCCTTCAGGCAATGAGAGGATAGGTGCGCTACAAAGTTTATCCTTTAAGTGCTGAAACGTCGTTTCCTGTGCATCACCTCAATGATAAGTGACACCCTTCTAAGTTAGCGAAGTGAGAGGTTGTGCCATCTTGGAGAAGTCCTTGACGAACCTTCTATAGTAGCCCGCTAAACCCAAGAATTGGCGGATTTCTGTTGGTGTACGGGGTGCAATTCAGTTCTTAATCGACTCGACCTTGGTTGGATCAACGTGAATCCCATACTTATTTACCACATGGCCTAGGAAATGGACTTCATGAAGCCAGAAGTCGCATTTCGAGGACTTTGCATACAGTTGCTCTGTTCGAAGGAGTTCCAAAATAAGTCGTATATGCTGCTCGTGTTCCTCCTGACTCTTGGAGTAGATCAGAATGTCGTCGATGCGAGCAAGTGACACATTCATTTGGTTAGACTAGGTTCGAACGTCGAGCCCGAGAATCCATATAGGTCATATCAAGCTCAAAGATCAGTACTTGTGGTATCATCACATGTATAGCCCAATGCTAATCGAGTAATATTCGTAGAGTGTAACTTGTTCAAGCAAGCGTCTGCGGGGATTGTTGTTAGGATCACTGAATCCCAAAGGTATATCATGCATTGGTGTGGCAACATAAGAAAGAGTAGTCTCATTCGGTGGGTAAGCGTTTAAGAATCCACAACAAGGGTTTACTCATTATTGAACGTACGGCTGGCTGCACGCCAGTTGGGTATAGTTAAGATAAAGTATGTCGTTGACTACATATTGTTGTCACGGGTTAAATCAATCAGAACAAGAACTTAAGATAGCGGCATGGTTATCGTACAATTGTGTAGCGTTAAGTTTCACTGTGACTCCCACTAGGAGCCGTTGGATTCGCCCCCATGCGAAGGAGGGACAATTTACCTAGATCCATGAACTTAGGTGTGTGTGCTTCATCAAGTAAGTAACCAAGTCCGGGGGTTTCCTTACGTCATGCAATTAAGTCCAAAGTACGTCTGCGTATTCATGAGGTTCCAAGGAAAGACGTGTGAACGCATTCAAGAAAAGTATAATCGTATCAACATTACACCACTATTCTCAAGGTTTCGTGGGGTGATCATCAGTGATCAGGAGTCTAGCCTTCTAGATCCTCTAAGCTAGAGAGTGGTTCGTTTCAGTGGCATACTAGCCATCAATAATCATGAGTCGGTACAAGAGTTAGTGCAGAGATTTTGTATATTCAAGAAAACTATCATAAAATAAGGTACGTCTCCTGCAGTGTAAGGTGGGTCATGCAAACGTATAATTTATCGGGCTTGCTGGTAGGTTGACTGATCCATAACTCTGCCCCTAAATATCTTGAAGACTGTTTCACCAATAATGGCATCCATTCACTAAGTTAGGTACACAATAGAGTTGGTCAAATAGAATAAAAACGAATCATCCAACAGGGTAGTAAGATAGTCTCGCGTTTGGGAAAAGTCGTGATATGGTTGTTGGCGTTTCATTAAATTGGTTGCCATCCAAAATAACAGGGAGTTACTGAGGTTCATACGAAGGATCGAGTGTAAATAGGGTCCATCGAAAATCGAAAGTTTCAACCAGTTAACCTGCTGTCTAGAAGCAATTTCCAGTAGTGGTACATGGCGGCATGGCACAAAAAGGGAAGTTCGTTGCATCACGGTCACAAGGGTATATCACTTGTCCAAAGCAGAATTTGGTTGGTAGGGTTGCTAGTTTGCAAAAAGACGTACGAGTGCAATTGTGGCTGCTTCGTTTCTGGTATAGACGACCAGTGGAGATGATAAGTGTGACAACTCGAAATTTAGAACCTTCCGTTGTATACTTGAACGATTAGTGACTAATTGATTTGATGAATTAATGAATGATACATGTGAACTTATATGATTATGTGTTACCTTATATGTATGCTTGTGTGTATGTATTCGAGTATGTATATGAACCGAGACAACACGAACCCGACTCGAGATCATGTGGTCTCGAGCGAACAATGACTTACGGGCCGATTGGGCCGCACACACACACACACTTAGCCTATGTTGAAAGCCCATTAGGGTGCACAAGTGAAACAAGTATATAACCCTCATGATACCCATACTTGTCATTTTTGGACAACACCCATACTCTCCTCTACACACACACTCTTCATCCTCTCACTAAAACCCTAAGCCACAACACCCTTCTCCTTCTTCTCGGATCAAATCGGTGACCACAAGGAGACCCGGCTAAGCTCATCATCATCACTCGGACACTCATCTTCTTTACCAACTCGGCACCACCTCACAATTGGTTAGTGATTTTATGATGTTTGTTGTGTTAAATGATAGCATGAATGGTAGGATTTAACTAGTGTAGTTGTATGCTTGATGATGGTTGTGAACCGAATGTGTATGATGTATATGATGATGCTTGGTTAACATACTTTGATTTCGGATATGTTGCTTAATGAACACACAATATTTTATGTCTAAGTATGATTCAAACCATGGAGTGTTGATGTTCATAAAAACCGGCTTGCATATGTGTAGTACCATGTTAATGAGATTAGTGTAGAGTTGATTTTGATATGTTATGTGATGATTTGAAACTATTAGATGAATATGTTCAAGAGTTGATTGTTGTTCATGACTTTGTTAGACTTAGGTTCATATGAATGATGATGAACTACTTGAATGTGTGAAGAACATGATGAATGTATGAAGAACTTGATGAACATGATAAGAATGTGGCTGAATATTTGAAATCTGATATGTTTGATCCAAATTAGTAAATTACTAGACAAACAAACATGTTTAAGTGGATAGTACAAACCATTTTCTGAAATAAAATTCTCATTGGATAGTACACTGTTCCGAATCAGCAGTTGTCCAACCGAAACCATCAGTTGCGACTCGAAACCATGCATGATGAGTCGAAATCTCCCGGTTGCGACATCGGTTGCGAGTCGCAAACACCTGGTTGCGACTCGAAACCACACCTGATCAGCACACCAACCTTGTGACTCGAAACCACGGTTGCGAGTCCAGTTGCGACTCGTAACCAAAACAGCACGAACCGAAACCACGATTGCGACTCAGGTTGCGAGTTGCAAACGCCTAGTTGCGACTCGAGACAATACGCAGATATACGCTGTTTGGGCTTGCACCTCAGTTCGGACCTAATTGATTGGGCCAGACCTTTGGGCCTACTACACGGACCTCATACGTACTGTTAATTTTGAATGATTATTTGGGCTGCTATGGATGAACAGCATGCAACGTGCTAGCATACGTGTAGAACATACGTGTACTACTTGAATACGAACCTGATTGTATGATACAACTATGATAGGACGTGAGTAGCCACAACATTGCTTGTTTGACTTTCTGTGTTTCTACCGAGCAAACCAAGGTGAGTTCACACCCTCTACAAAGCATGGGATTCCCTGGGTCGGGAATTGGGGTTAAGGAACTGGGTTCCTCGTACTCCTTGGGTAGGACAGCAAAGGTTCAGGAATGTAATTCCTCGTCCTCACGGACAGATAACTCGTACTAGACCAAAACTCTATCACGAAGTCCCTCATTTTTATATCGACTTAATCGCCGGGCCAATGGCGAGCGGGTCATTAGTTAGATAGCGCTATTTAGGTCTGACAAGCCTCACACCGTGCCGCAGAGGACGGGCGTGAACTAATGGATCTGGGGCACGTCAATGATGATAGACATTGACAGTTTCAGGGCACATAAACATGACTACAGTCAGCAGTCGATATGGTAACGAGTCTAGTGTATACATGGGGTAGCCCCCACGGCCGAAATGCCAGATAACTAACACGGGGTAGCCCCCACGGCAGGAATGCCAGAGTAACCGGGAATAAACAAGTCACGTTTTTAACTATGGGGTAACCCCCACGGCAGGATGCCAGCTAAAGGAAACTGTTTTCGAAACAACTTAAAACGAACACCCAACCGTGAACTCACTCAACTTGTTGTTGACTCGTTACTACATGCTTTGCAGGTCCTTAGGTTTCTTAGCTGGAGCTTGCATGGAGGAGGATCGTTGTGGGACATGGACGGCTGTGTGCCATGTTAAACTTTGAAACAATTAAACTTGTGTTTTGATTTAAGACTTATGCTTCCGCTTGCAACTTAACTATGTTTTGTTTGAACACCAATTGTATTGGTTGGATTTTTATAACTACTTATATGCTTGTTCAATATGATTGGTGGCTGGATCCTGGTCAGTCACGCCTCCAAGCGGTAGTACTCCGCGGGTGGATTTTGGGGGTGTGACAGATTGGTATCAGAGCCATTGGTTATAGAGAACTTGGTTTTAATAAAGGGAAAAAAACGTTTTTGTTAAAACCAGACTATAACCTGTACAGTGCTCAACGGTCCACAACGATGCTTCACTCCACATGCAAGGCTCGACATTCTAGGTGATATGGTCTGTATATTACCTACTTGTTAGATACATGGTACATTGCTTATGGTATGCTTGGTTAGTATAACTACTGTTGCTTGAACACGTGCGTGCTTACTCTATCCTATCATCGCACTTTCGCGAACCCCACTCACTCACGTTCTTCTTGGTATGAAGATCATGTCTGGACGCGTTAACATGACACAAGCCCAGTTGACGGCTCTGATCAACGAACAAGTTGCCGCAGCACTTGCAGCTGCACACGCAGGAGGTATATCCTGCAGTCCGAACTCATTCTAGGATCTTTAGGATCCTACTCTCGTGAACCAACCTTTGTGTTAAACTCTGTCTTTTCTTTCACCTACGATAGGTCAGCATGTTCAACCACCCGTGTGCACTTTTAAGACTTTCATGGACTGCCGACCAACTACTTTTAGCGGCACTGAAGGAGCAGTAGGTCTCCTACACTGGTTTGAGAAGCTAGAATCTGTGTTCGAAATGTGCGAATGCCCTGAGGCGCGCAGGGTGAAGTACGCTACTGGTACCCTCGAGGGTTTAGCCCTCACGTGGTGGAACGCTCAAGTTCAGATGCTAGGGTTGGTTGCTGCCAACGCCACCCCATGGGAAACTTTTAAGGAAATGATCAAAGAGGAATACTGCAGTCGTGATGAGATTCACAAACTGGAAGTGGAGTTCTTCAACCTCAAGATGACGGGGTCGGAAATTGAAGCTTATGTGAAAAGGTCGAACGAACTGGCAATTCTGTGCCCTACTATGGTGGATCCTCCCATCAAACGCATCGAACTATTTCTTCAGGGCTTAGTGCCAGAAATCCAAAGTCATGTGACTTCAGCGAACCTCACTCAGCAAACTGTTCAGTTGGCTCACCGTCTCACGGATCAGGCGGTGGAGCAGAACAAGTTACCAAAACGCATAGGTGCTGCAACTACTTCTGGTACCTCTAGTGACAACAAACGGAAGTGGGATGGAACTTCGAGTAAGGGTTCGGCTTCTGTTCAGTCCCAGTCTCAGCAGAGAAAGACTGAGGACTACAAGAGCCCTAATCAGCAATCGTCTGGTGGCGGATACAAAGGAAATCACCCCAAATGCAATCGCTGCAGCCTGCACCACAGCGGACCATGCACCAGGGGCAACTGTCATCGGTGCAACAAGCCTGGTCACGCTGCAAAGGATTGTAGGAGCTTATACCCCGCCAACCAGAATCGTCAGCAAGCTCAACAGAACCAGCGCCAGCAACAGCAACAAGGTGATAACAAAGGGTGCTTTCAGTGTGGAGCTGAGGGCCACTTCAAGAGAGACTGTCCCCAACTGAACAGGAACCAGAACAACAACAACAACAATAACAACAATCAGGGGAATGGTAACAATGGGAACAACAACAATGGCGCCAGGGGGCGAATGTTTGTGATTGGCCAAGGTGAAGCAAGGAATGACCCCAATGTTGTGGCGGGTAAGTTCCTTCTCGACGACTTTTGTGTTTCAGTTTTATTTGATTCGGGTGCCGATACTAGCTACGTGTCACTAGAAGTTAGTCGAATGCTTAAGTGTATTCCAACCCCTCTGAACAACAAGCACACCGTAGAGCTAGCAAATGGTAAGAGTTTAGAAGCCACACACATAGTCAAGGGTTGTAAACTTATTCTCACTGACCAGACCTTCTCTATCGACCTCATTCCTATTGTCTTGGGTAGTTTCGACGTTGTCATTGGGATGGATTGGTTATCCCAACACCGCGCAGAGATTCTTTGCAACGAGAAGGTTGTCCATATTCCAGGTCCAGGTGGTGAACCTCTCATGATTCATGGCGACAAAAGGAGTGCTGTTGAGAACGTCATTTCTCTCTTTAAGGCCCAAAAGTGCTTGCGAAAGGGCCACACTGCTATTTTGGCTCTCGTTACTGACACCTCAGAAAAAGAGAAGAAAATAGAAGATTTTCCAGTTGTACGCGACTATCCAGAGGTATTTCCTGAGGAATTACCTGGTCTTCCGCCTCATCGTCAGGTCGAGTTTCAGATCGAACTAGCTCCTGGAGCTGCGCCTATAGCTCGTGCACCTTATCGTTTAGCCCCATCAGAGTTGAAGGAACTCTCTACGCAACTACAAGAACTCTTGGATAAGGGTTTTATTCGTCCTAGCTCATCGCCCAGGGGAGCTCCAGTGCTATTTGTAAAGAAGAAAGACGGTACTTTCAGAATGTGCATCGACTACCGAGAACTCAACAAGGTGACGGTGAAGAACCGTTATCCTCTACCGCGTATCGACGACTTGTTCGACCAGCTGCAAGGATCGAGCTACTACTCGAAGATCGATTTGAGATCGGGTTATCACCAGCTGAGAGTCCGGGAAGAGGACGTCTCCAAAACAGCTTTCAGAACTCGATACGGGCACTATGAGTTTTTGGTCATGCCTTTTGGGATGACAAACGCACCTGCGGTTTTCATGGACTTGATGAACCGAGTGTGCAAGCCTTACCTGGACAAGTTCGTTATAGTCTTCATCGACGACATCCTGATCTATTCCAAGAGTCGGGAGGAACACGAGCAGCATCTGCGACTTATCCTGGAACTCCTTCGAACAGAACAGCTTTACGCAAAGTTCTCGAAATGCGACTTCTGGCTTCGAGAAGTCCATTTCCTAGGCCACGTGGTAAACAAGGATGGGATTCACGTTGATCCATCCAAGATAGACTCGATTAAGAACTGGCCTGCACCTCGTACACCAAAGGAAATTCGCCAATTCTTGGGTTTGGCGGGATACTACCGGAGATTCATAAAGGATTTTTCTAAGATTGCACAGCCTCTCACCTCACTAACGCAGAAGGGCGTTGTTTATCGCTGGGGAAACGCACAGGAGTTGGCATTTCAGCACCTAAAGGATAGACTTTGTAGCGCACCTATCCTTTCCTTGCCGGAAGGCACAGACGACTTTGTGGTCTACTGCGACGCATCAATTCAGGGTCTTGGTTGCGTGTTGATGCAACGAGATAAAGTTATAGCCTACGCCTCATGCCAACTCAAAGTCCACGAGAAGAACTACACTACGCACAATTTAGAGCTGGGAGCTGTTGTTTTTGCGCTTAAGTTATGGCGGCATTACCTGTATGGTACCAAGTGCGCGATCTACACTGACCACAGGAGTCTCGAGCATATCTTCAAGCAGAAGGAACTGAATATGCGACAACGACGATGGGTCGAACTACTGAATGACTACGAGTGCTCGATCAGATACCACCCGGGCAAAGCCAATGTTGTGGCTGACGCCCTTAGTCGAAAGGACACTGCGCCTAAGCGCGTGCGAGCTTTAGAACTCACGATCCATTCTAGTCTGCCTTCCCAGATACGAGCTGCTCAGATAGAAGCACTGAAACCAGAAAACGTCAGGGCTGAAGCCCTACGCGGATCGAGGCAACGCTTAGAACAGAAGGAAGACGGTGCTTACTACGTAACGGGACGCGTTTGGGTCCCACTCTATGGCAACCTACGAGAGCTTGTGATGGACGAAGCACACAAGTCTCGCTACTCGGTACATCCTGGATCGGATAAAATGTACCACGACATCAAAACTACGTATTGGTGGCCTAGCATAAAGGCCCACATAGCGACCTACGTCAGCGAGTGTTTGACTTGTGCGAGAGTCAAGTCGGAATACCAGAAACCCTCAGGCCTGCTCCAACAACCAGAGATACCTCAATGGAAATGGGAGCAAATTTCCATGGATTTTGTTACTGGCCTACCTAGATCCCAGCGCGGGAACGATACTATTTGGGTGATCGTGGATCGACTCACAAAATCTGCACACTTCTTGGCTATCAAGGAGACGGATAAGTTCTCCACTCTTGCAGAAATATACATCAAGGAAATTGTTTCGAGGCACGGGGTGCCCACCTCTATCATCTCGGATCGAGATGCACGATTTACTTCAGAGCTGTGGCAAGCAATGCACAAATCCTTCGGCTCACGATTAGACATGAGCACAGCGTACCATCCTCAGACGGACGGGCAGTCCGAGCGCACTATTCAAACCTTGGAAGACATGCTTCGTGCATGTGTAATCGACTTTGGCAACCGCTGGGAAAAGCATCTGCCACTTGTGGAATTCTCGTACAATAACAGCTACCACACCAGCATTGGAGCTGCTCCGTTTGAGGCATTGTACGGACGTAAATGCCGGTCTCCTCTTTGCTGGGCAGAGGTGGGAGAAAGTCAGATCACTGGCCCAGAATATGTGGTAGATACAACCGAGCAAATCACTCAGATACGAAAACGCATGACGGCCGCTCGTGAACGTCAGAAAGTTTACGCCGACATGGGCAAGAAACCACTTGAGCTCCAGGTTGGGGAGCGGGTACTACTCAAAGTTTCACCCTGGAAGGGTGTGGTTCGTTTTGGTAAACGCGGCAAACTAAACCCACGATACGTTGGACCTTTCGAGGTCATTGAGAAAATAGGCAGGGTGGCCTACAGACTCAACTTACCAGCGGAACTCGGTGCAGTTCACAACGTTTTTCATGTGTCGAATCTGAAGAAGTGTCCGTCAGATGAGACCCACGTAGTTCCTTTGAAGGAACTCACGATCGACGAGCAGTTACGATTCGTCGAGGAACCAGTCGAGATCACGGACCGGGATGTTAAGGTCCTCAAGAGCACTAGAATACCTCTCGTTCGAGTTCGTTGGAACTCACGTCGCGGCCCAGAGTTCACCTGGGAGCGCGAAGATCAGATGAAACAAAAGTATCCCCAACTGTTCGCAAACAGTACACCCACTACTGAGGCCGAAGCTACGGAATTTCGGGACGAAATTCCAGATCAACGGGGGGTGGATGTGACACCCCAGGAAAACCAGGAAAACCATACAACTTAACTAGCTTCCTCAGTGAGTGCCTACCAAATTTCGGGACGAAATTTCTTTCAACTTGGGGATGATGTGACAACTCGAAATTTAGAACCTTCCGTTGTATACTTGAACGATTAGTGACTAATTGATTTGATGAATTAATGAATGATACATGTGAACTTATATGATTATGTGTTACCTTATATGTATGCTTGTGTGTATGTATTCGAGTATGTATATGAACCGAGACAACACGAACCCGACTCGAGATCATGTGGTCTCGAGCGAACAATGACTTACGGGCCGATTGGGCCGCACACACACACACACTTAGCCTATGTTGAAAGCCTATTAGGGTGCACAAGTGAAACAAGTATATAACCCTCATGATACCCATACTTGTCATTTTTGGACAACACCCATACTCTCCTCTACACACACACTCTTCATCCTCTCACTAAAACCCTAAGCCACAACACCCTTCTCCTTCTTCTCGGATCAAATCGGTGACCACAAGGAGACCCGGCTAAGCTCATCATCATCACTCGGACACTCATCTTCTTTACCAACTCGGCACCACCTCATAATTGGTTAGTGATTTTATGATGTTTGTTGTGTTAAATGATAGCATGAATGGTAGGATTTAACTAGTGTAGTTGTATGCTTGATGATGGTTGTGAACCGAATGTGTATGATGTATATGATGATGCTTGGTTAACATACTTTGATTTCGGATATGTTGCTTAATGAACACACAATATTTTATGTCTAAGTAGATTCAAACCATGGAGTGTTGATGTTCATAAAAACCGGCTTGCATATGTGTAGTACCATGTTAATGAGATTAGTGTAGAGTTGATTTTGATATGTTATGTGATGATTTGAAACTATTAGATGAATATGTTCAAGAGTTGATTGTTGTTCATGACTTTGTTAGACTTAGGTTCATATGAATGATGATGAACTACTTGAATGTGTGAAGAACATGATGAATGTATGAAGAACTTGATGAACATGATAAGAATGTGGCTGAATATTTGAAATCTGATATGTTTGATCCAAATTAGTAAATTACTAGACAAACAAACATGTTTAAGTGGATAGTACAAACCATTTTCTGAAATAAAATTCTCATTGGATAGTACACTGTTCCGAATCAGCAGTTGTCCAACCGAAACCATCAGTTGCGACTCGAAACCATGCATGATGAGTCGAAATCTCCCGGTTGCGACATCGGTTGCGAGTCGCAAACACCTGGTTGCGACTCGAAACCACACCTGATCAGCACACCAACCTTGTGACTCGAAACCACGGTTGCGAGTCCAGTTGCGACTCGTAACCAAAACAGCACGAACCGAAACCACGATTGCGACTCAGGTTGCGAGTCGCAAACGCCTAGTTGCGACTCGAGACAATACGCAGATATACGCTGTTTGGGCTTGCACCTCAGTTCGGACCTAATTGATTGGGCCAGACCTTTGGGCCTACTACACGGACCTCATACGTACTGTTAATTTTGAATGATTATTTGGGCTGCTATGGATGAACAGCATGCAACGTGCTAGCATACGTGTAGAACATACGTGTACTACTTGAATACGAACCTGATTGTATGATACAACTATGATAGGACGTGAGTAGCCACAACATTGCTTGTTTGACTTTCTGTGTTTCTACCGAGCAAACCAAGGTGAGTTCACACCCTCTACAAAGCATGGGATTCCCTGGGTCGGGAATTGGGGTTAAGGAACTGGGTTCCTCGTCCTCCTTGGGTAGGACAGCAAAGGTTCAGGAATGTAATTCCTCGTCCTCACGGACAGATAACTCGTACTAGACCAAAACTCTATCACGAAGTCCCTCATTTTTATATCGACTTAATCGCTGGGCCAATGGCGAGCGGGTCATTAGTTAGATAGCGCTATTTAGGTCTGACAAGCCTCACACCGTGCCGCAGAGGACGGGCGTGAACTAATGGATCTGGGGCACGTCAATGATGATAGACATTGACAGTTTCAGGGCACATAAACATGACTACAGTCAGCAGTCGATATGGTAACGAGTCTAGTGTATACATGGGGTAGCCCCCACGGCCGAAATGCCAGATAACTAACACGGGGTAGCCCCCACGGCAGGAATGCCAGAGTAACCGGGAATAAACAAGTCACGTTTTTAACTATGGGGTAACCCCCACGGCAGGATGCCAGCTAAAGGAAACTGTTTTCGAAACAACTTAAAACGAACACCCAACCGTGAACTCACTCAACTTGTTGTTGACTCGTTACTACATGCTTTGCAGGTCCTTAGGTTTCTTAGCTGGAGCTTGCATGGAGGAGGATCGTTGTGGGACATGGACGGCTGTGTGCCATGTTAAACTTTGAAACAATTAAACTTGTGTTTTGATTTAAGACTTATGCTTCCGCTTGCAACTTAACTATGTTTTGTTTGAACACCAATTGTATTGGTTGGATTTTTATAACTACTTATATGCTTGTTCAATATGATTGGTGGCTGGATCCTGGTCAGTCACGCCTCCAAGCGGTAGTACTCCGCGGGTGGATTTTGGGGGTGTGACAATAAGGTTCGTCAACAGAATGCGTGGGCGTAGTTCTCCTACCCAAGTTCATTTGAGCCAGTTCTGGTCTATGTGGTTGTTGGCATACAAGCCGGATGTACGGAGAGTCAAGTGGTGACATCATGTCGAGATAAGCGTACAAATAGACAGAATGCATAAACAGTCGTTGCTGGGTGACGAGCAGTTAGAAAGGGGTTTGACCACCTCTTGTCGAATAGTTAAGCGTTTGGGTGCCACATGGGGCGCAGTAGGAATAACAGGTAACCTGCTACTGTTCTAATAATTATACCACAGACAACACATCATGCAAAAGTTCCCTAGCAGGTAGGCAATATCAACTTAAATCACATTACCTAAAGTATTGAGTCTTGCACGTGGAGCGAAGCGTCGTTGTGGATCGTTGAGCACTGTTCGTGTTATATTCTGGTTTTAACAAAAACTTTTTCCCTTATTAAAACCAAGTTCACTATAACCAATGGCTCTGATACCAATCTGTCACACCCCCAAAATCCACACGCGGAGTATCACCGCTTGGAGGAGTGACTGACCAGGATCAAACCACCACTCATATTGAACAAGCAAGTAATTAATTGTAAAAGTCCAACCAACACAATTGTTGTCCAAAACAAACATAGTTTAAGTTGTAAGCGGAAGCATAATGTTTAAAATCAAAACATAAGTTTAAATATCCCAAGGTTTAACATGGCACACCGCTGTCCATGTCCCACAACGACTCTCCCCCATGCAAGCTCCAGCTAAGTACCTATTGACCTGCAAAGCATGTAGTAACGAGTCAACAATAATGTTGAACGAGTTCACAGTTGGGTGTTCGTTTTAAGTTGTTCCAAAAACAGTTCCTTTAACTGGCATCCCTGCCGTGGGGGTTACCCCATAGTTGAAAACGTGATTTGTTTAACCCATTAACTCTGGCAATCCAGCCGTGGGGGCTACCCCATGTTTAGTTATCTGGCTTTTCGGCCGTGGGGGCTACCCCATGCATACACTAGACTCGTTACCATATCGACTGCTGACTGTAGTCATGTTTATGTGCCCTGAACTGTCAATGTCTATCAGCATTGACGTGCCCAGATCCATTAGTTCACGCCCGTCCTCTGCGGCACGGTGTGAGGCTTGTCAGACCTAAATAGCGCTATCTAACTAATGACCCGCTCGCCATTGGCCCGGCGATTAAGTCGATATAAAAAGGAGGGACTTCGTGATAGAGTTTTGGTCTAGTAAAAGTTAACTATCCATGAGGACGAGGAATTACATTCCTGAACCAGTACTGTCCTACCCAAGAAAGGACGAGGAATCCATATTCCTTAACCCCATTCCCAACCCCTGGGAATCCCATGCTTTGTAGAGTGTGAACTCACCTTAGGTTAGCTCGGCAGATAAACGAAAGGTCAATCGAGCTGCTAGAGGTCAACCACGTCCTAGCATGGTTACCATTCAAGTCAGGTCTATGTTCAAATAGTGCACATATGTTCACACAAGTTAACAGGTTACTAACACGTATTGATCATGGAAAACACGTATAACACATTAGTAGTCAATTACATAACATCTGATCCTTGTAAGATCCCAAAGGTAAAGCCCCATAACAGGCGGCCCAACCCCTTGTGCGATCAGCATAACTTGTGCGATCCACAGTGGGTTGTGCGATTGGCCCAACAGATTAACCCAATGTTATGTTGTGCGATTTATTACCCTTGTGCGGTTGCAACCATATTGTGTGATCGCACAAGTGTGTGTGTGGTGCCAATTAATGCCGTGAATTATTGGCAATCTGTTACGAGTTTCCATTATTCAGTTACAAGTTTCTATCATTACTTCCCTAATTCTCGCAAACATTACTCATTAACAGCTTCTCTTTTCATGAAGATCAACATAATTATCTCTTAATTACCAATCAAGTAAATAACACAATTGCATCAATATAATCTACCAACTCATCGGATTAATTCATCAGTCTATTTTCTTAATATATTAATATTATACAACCTAATTCACGATACATCAACCATAATCCACAACTAAATTTTTGTGCAAGAGTTTAGATTTATTTATAATCAAGATTAACAAACATATGATACCCCACATCAGGTCATAATGCAGCCGATTACAAACAGCATATTCAAATCTATTCATCATCACATAAGGCTTTTTATCACCTAAATCACAAACTCAACTCATGCCACACAACTGTCACCATCGCACATGCAGCCCAACACCTTCTCAATTATGAATAACAAATAATTATTAATAACTTGGTGAAACCCTAATGATTCTAACCAATCGGCTTACACCTACATGCACCCCACATTCGTTAAGCATCCATTTATCATACAAAATCTATCAAGGCATGGCATACATGAATCCCTAGTCAAACATATAATAACCAATCATCAAAAAGGACCCTTCGATCAATATCACTAACCCATCCATCACGCATTCGGTCATAGTCCAACGTATATCATCTTAAAGTTCATAAATAATTCGGTTCCTCACATACACACAGAAATCAAATACATATTTAATTTCATGATCATAGATTTTAGCAACATGTCCACTAACAGGAAACCCTAATCGGTCACACCACAAAACTATCACAAACAATATAACAATCAGTAAATGATGAACACTAACCAGGAAATCGGATAACTAACTCGCACGAGGTTGGAAGGCTTCGAGTATGAGCCTGCTGTCGAACAAAGAGGGAAGGAGAGAGAGAGAGAGAGCTAGGGTTTGTGTATTTTTTTGTGTTAAAAGGATAATGAGGGTTATACACTAACCCCTTAACACTATGTTCCCGAGTCTCATTTAAGAGGGGGAGGGGAAGGGAGGGGAGGAAAAATTTTCTCTCCTAATCTCTCCAATTTAGGAGGATGAATATATGGTCATATTTGATCATATTTTCTTCCTTTTTCCCTCCTTTTCCCTCCCCTCCCCCTGTTAAATGAAACTCTGGAACATGGTTTTTCATATTTTCATCTTTTTTCCCTCCCCTCCCCCTGTTAAATGAGACTCGGGAACAGAGTGTAAGTGTTAAGCGAAAATTATAAGGATCGGGCTCAGCTTGGGCTCCGGTTGTGTTGGATTTGGGCCGAGCACCATCATGTGCTATCGGTTAGGTCTCGTGCGACTAGGTTGATGTTGTGCGACCACGGTTAAGTATATATACATACATTCACATCACTTATATAACACATAGCATGATAAACGTAACATTCTATTGATACCAAGTATATTAACTAGTCACGTATGTTCAAATAAGTTACATCAAAGCATAGCAAGGAGGTTCTAAAATGCGAGTTGTCACATTATCCCCAAGTTGAAAGAAATTTCGTCCCGAAATTTGGTACGTACTCACTGAGGAGGCTAGTTAAGTTGTATGGTTTTCCTGGTTTTCCTGGGGTGTCACATATACAATAATTTATATGTTTTCGTCGTAGTGGGCAGAGTGACGAAAATGTTTTTAAAGAGGCGATGCGTAGATACGAAGATGAGCATCGGGTCGTTTTCTGACAGGTTCGGGCATGGGAGGTTATTCGAACCAATAAGAAGTGGGCGCCGGTTCCAAATGAGGTTGCAAGCGCTAAACGAACAAAAACCTCGGAGACCGGAAGTTATAGTGCAAGGGGCTCGGACGCACGGTGCTAAATAAATATAAACGACGAACCAGAATTTGACGAAGAAGAGCACGTAGTTCGAGAGGAGGCACGTCCCCTGGGCAGTGACAAAGCCAAAAAGGAAACGGCTGCAAAAATAACAAGCCGCAACGGGGGCGGTTCGAAAATGGACGACTTGATGGCCCAGTTCAAAGCATACACCGGGGTCATAGCACAAAAGGTACAAGCGAAGCAACTCATACCAACTCATATCCTGAAGATGACTATCTAGTTTTGAGTAAAATGAAACAAAAGATAGCTAAAAAATAGAATTCTTAGGATTTTTAATTTTTGGGTTATTGGATTTTATCACTACCGACTGTTGGGTATTGGTCGCTTTCACTATCAACTATCACTTTGACTCCCAGCACTCCCAACTTAACACTTTGTGTGTTGTGTCACTCCGGTTGAGTGGGTTTTGGCTCCCATTTTGTCTTTTAGGAGCTGATTCACCTGCAATCATTAGAAATTCACAAAGTGTTAGCCTAATATCACCAATAACACAAGTTAAACACTTAGAAATGTGCATCTGCAGAGTGACACAATACACAAAGTGTCAAGTTGGGAGTGGTGGGAGTCAAATTGATAGTTGGGAGTGACAACGGCTAATACCCAATAGTTGAGAGTGATAAGATCCAATAACCTACATAATATTGTATATTACAAGGGGTTTGAAAATACAATTGAGCACCAAATCAAGAGTCTGAAATAGTTGGGAAAACAACGATGAAGCCACAAATTGGAAACACTTGCTGATTTTTTTTTTCAATTTCGGCCTACACCCTCTAAGGTAATTCATATTCAAGTCGCTCTAATAAAGATCAGTTTAGTTCAAGAATTCGATAAAAGAGTAAATTAAGCGGATGGTCCATATGGTTTTGCTCGAATTATGATTTTTTTTACTAGTGGTTAAAATTTAAGGATATAATCGCCAACCACTTAGTTTGCTTTCAAAAACAGTCCTTAGCTAGGTCAGCTAAGATTACTATTTTGTCTTTTATAAAAGATACAATTTTAACTCACTTACTGGTTACTCTTTTAAAAACTGTTAGTGTTGTTATTGTTAGGCTTTAACTATGTGCACACCTTGGTAGGCTATGTACACACTTAGGATTTACATACGCTGCGTATAGACCTCTACGCAGCGTATAGGGTTACCTCTATACGCTGCGTATAGGTCTCTACAACCACCTCAACACTTACCAACCGCACCCTCTACATCTACCCAAACCATCAACTCCCATCCCATGATCACTTGTGCAAAGGATGGGATTTTCAAAGCAAAACATTTTCCACACCTTGCTCAACTCACCACTCATCCTCTACATACTCTCTATTTTCTTCTCATATTCCAAAAGGCATCAAAACCGCTCTCAAAAATCCCATATGGATTCAAGCAATGCATGAAGAACTCAAAGCCCTTCATGCTAATCAAACTTGGACTCTTGTTCCTCGCCCCACTAGCACCAAAATCATTGGCTCCAAATGGATTTATAGAATCAAATACAAATCCAACGGATCTATTGATCACTACAAAGCACGACTTGTAGCTCAAGGGTTCACACAAATACCGGGGCTCGATTTCTCTCACACCTTTAGTCCGGTTGTCAAATCTTCCACCATCCGGGTGGTTCTTAGTCTCGCCACCATCAACAATTGGACTCTTCTTCAATTAGACGTCAATAATGCATTCCTAAATGGTCACCTCACCGAAACCATTTTCATGGAACAACCTCCGGGTTTTGAAGACTCTAATCGACCCAACCATGTGTGTAAACTAAACCGTGCTCTATATGGTTTAAAACAAGCACCTCGTGCTTGGTTCCAACGATTAAGCTCTTTCCTTCTTAATCGTGGTTTTCAAAACAGTCGAGCCGACACATCTTTGTTCATTTACAATCACCAAGGTATCTTAATTTATCTTCTTGTTTATGTTGACGACATCCTTCTCACCGGGAACAATGAAAAGTTCATCCACAACTTCACATCTTGCCTAAACAAGGAATTCAAAATAAAGGACCTTGGCTCACTAAATTTTTTTCTTGGTCTCGAAGTTCATCACACAAAATCGGGTCTTTTTCTAAATCAATCCAAATATGTTCATGACATACTCACCCGAGCCGGTTTACTTGATTCCAAACCCGTTTCCACTCCTTTAACATCCAAAGACATTTTCACCTCCGAAGGCCAACCGTTTCAAGACCCCACTCTTTACCGCTCCCTTGTAGGTGCTCTTCAATATCTCACCATCACTCGTCCTGATCTCTCTTATGCCGTAAATCAAGCTAGCCAATTCCTTCAAACTCCCACAACCACTCACTTCCAGCTAGTTAAAAGGATTCTTCGTTATGTTAAGGGCACTTTAGCACATGGTTTAACATTTGATCGTCCACCTAACACTACTTTATTAGGTTTTTCAGATGCAGATTGGGCTCGATGTATCGACACAAGAAGATCCACTTACAGCTATCGCATCTACTTAGGAGGAAACTTGGTCTCTTGGAGCGCCAAAAAGCAACCAACAGTGTCAAGATCCAGCTGTGAGTCTGAATATAGAGCAATGGCAAATACGGCAGCATAAATTATTTGGTTAACCAATCTTCTTCGGGAACTTCATGCTCTTCCACCCAGTCACCCGACACTCTTATGTGACAACAAAAGTGCTTTGTTCTTAAGTCAAAATCCAATTGCTCACAAACGAGCAAAGCACATTGACATCGACTATCATTTTGTCCGTGAATTGGTAACCGCGGGAAAGCTTCACACTAAATTCATCTCGACAGACAAACAAGTCGCCGATATATTCACCAAGAGTTTACCAAAACCGTCATTTGAAAGATTTCGCATAATGCTTCGTCTTGGACCTCCACCAACTTGCATTGACGGGGGGGGGGGGGGGGGGGGTATAAGAAAACAACATAATTCTTGGAGCAATATCCTCTTCTCCATCAAGTCTTTTATGTACAGTTATTTAGTCAATAGTAGCCATGTCTAGAGGAGCAACTATCTCCTTAGTTGTTTTCATTGTTTTGTATATAAAGAGGTTGTACAAGAATGTAAAAATTAAGTTGAACCATTGCAATCTAATACCGGGCTTGAAGGTTGGCCCGCCGATTTGGATGGCCGGATCCTCCCCTAATCTCTAATCTCACTCTCTCTCCCATTGTGTGAAATGAAAGTAAACCGGTTGTGGTTTTCATTTGATGGTTTTCAATAAAACTACTTAATGGTTTAATAAAAAATAAATTTTTAAATATAATTATTAGTTGTTATTTTTCGGTGTTGGTGGCTTGGTGGCTCAGGTATACATCCAACTGTGACCGTTTATGGAGGGGGGATGCATTTGCTCGATTGAGTGCATCCCAGGATGCTTATCCGGTGATTTAGTTGGTCGTTCAAAAAAAAGTTATTATTTTACCAATGGAATAAATTATTAGTTTATTTATTGTAAATCTTATATACTTTATAAAAGCTCTACTCGGATATGTTAGATTGGTAAACTTTATATTCGATACTCTCACCATTTTATTTGCCAATATGAATACTTATGTTAAGAAAAAATATTTCTTTAGTTTTTTTCTTGACAACAATTCATAAGGTGTGTTTTGATTCTTAAACCAAACCGGAATAGAAACTCAAAAAAGTGAAACAAAGCACCAGTTGGGTTATAATTGTTTGCCGGAATGTATATTGCTTTGTAAAAGCATATCACTTTTATAGCAATGTTTAATATATTTGTTTTTATTGATGTATGTACATATGGGAAAATTTATAAAGCATGTTTGTAATTGTATTTGGTCTTAATAAGAATAACAAAATAAGTTAGTAAAAACTTAGACCATCCATAGTGGAGTTTTTTTGACGTTTTTCCCTAAAAAAAAGCTCAGCAAACGCCCCCATAGGTGTTTTTTTTCAAAAATAATGGGTTTTGAGTTATTTTTTTCAAAAAAAAAAATGGGGTTTTTTTTCGGGTTTTTCCCAAAAAAAACGCCTAATAGCATTTTTTATGGTTTTTATTTTTTATTTTTATTTAATTCTATTAGAATATAATGCCCCACAAGATTTCAAGCCCCACTACACCCCTTTTAACATAATACCCAATAAAGCTCCTTTGCTGACTGGACTACCACATGATGCAAAACGCTCAAATGTGGGGGCTTTGTATTACCCTCCCACTACACACATGGTCTTAATAGCTAAATTATACAGTTTACAAAAATTCTGGTATTGCTTTTTGTTGTTGTATATACGATATACAAAAATTAAATGGTTTGGTTTTTCATCCTATCAAACCTTACCCCGTGTAACATGTTTATCTATTCAACTTACATATGGTAATAGTTTGGCGTGGGTCAAAAAAATGCCCGGTTCAAATTTATGCCAGCAAAGTTAGGCCATTCTTCAAAACGTTTTTTTTTGTTCTTTGAATGTAAAATGCTTTTGTGTGGTATTGGAGACCGAGGATAAATCAAATGAAAATTATGTTTTGTATAAGAGTTAATTACATAGTTAGTCCCTGTGGTTTGTATAAAATAACATACTTAGGTACTAACAGTTTAAAATCACCTTCTAGGGTATTAACTTTTCATCTTGTAACGTTTGGAGGTATTAACTTCTAGAGTATTAACATAGTTAGTCCCTGCGGTTTGCACAAAATAACATACGTAGGTACTAATAGAATGTGATTTTAAACCTACAAATAACGTTAATACCTCCAAAAGTTAGAAAATGAAAAGTTAATACCTTAGAATGTGATTTTAAACTATTAGTAACTAAGTATGTTACTTTGTGGAAACCACAAGGACTAACTATGTAATTAACATTCAGAATTTCCATATCGCATAAAATGATACTATATATATTCATACTCAGCATCCCGCTGCAACGCGCGGGTTAGCGTCTACTCGTTAATAACAAATAAAGTGTACCTAAAATGAACCGATCACTCATCCACCAACCTAATCCACCACACTATATGGTATGGATCATGGCCCCCACTATCGTCCTCCCGGCCACCAATCAAGATTGCCTAATTAATTAAAAGAGTGTCATGGTTGTCATGGATTAAACCAAGCGTACCGCCATGGTTTGGGAAGGAGGTAGTATACTACGAAAACCATGTCCGGCGCGACAATTCATGATTTTTACCACTTTACACTTTTGATGGCATCTTGGCTTTAAAAAGCATACCTAAGAACTAACTTTTAACTCAACTTGTTTTTCACATTCGATCAAAATCGACCTGAATTTGTTCGAACTACACTCAAAACCACAATGGAGACTGGAACACAAATTACATATTTGTTTTATGCCATGTACCGTTTCGGGCTTTTTTCTTTAGAAACCAGTTTCGTTTCTAAACGCAACCGTCTTCGGCTGATCAGTAGGCCTGGCAATAAAAACCCATTCGGGTATTTTGGGTTATTTTTAATCATTTTAAAAATGGGGATGGGTCAGGATGGGTTAATAAATAATTAAATACGGGTTAGGATGGGTTGTATGATATCTATTTAAAATAATCCGTAGGTCAGAATGGGTATTACGTTGGTTAAATGAGTAACTTTAAAAAGAAAAATCAAAAAAATAATAAAAAAATAATAAAAAATACAAAAATTCTAAAAACTAAAAAAAAAACCCTAAAAAATCCAAAAAAAATTTAAAAATCAAAAAAATTCTAAAACATAAAAAAAAACCAAAAAAATAAAAAAAATAATACAAAATCAAATAAATTCTAAAAAATAAAAAAGAAAATCCAAAAACTTTAACAATAAAAAATATAAAAAATCTAAAAAAAAACTAAAAAAGACAAAAATATTTAAAAAATTCAAAAAATAAAAAAAAATCTAATAAAGCAAAAAAATAATAAAAGATCCAAAAATTCTAAAAAATAAAAAAAATCAGAAAAATAAAAAAATAATAAAAATTCAAAAAAAGCCCAATAAAATCTAAAAAATAAAAAATATTATAAAAATAAAAAAATATTAAAAATTCCAAAAATTCTTAAAAAATTAAAAAATAATAAAAAATGCAAAAAAAAAAATTCTAAAAAATCAACAAATTAAAAAATGAAAAAATTCTACAAAACACAAAAAAATTCTAAAAAACAAAAAAACTCATAAAAATTCAAAAAATTCTGAAAAATAAAAAATCTCTAAAAAATAAAAAAATCTAAAAACTAAAAAATAATGAAAAACCCAAAAAAAATATAAAAATCTTTTAAAGATTTTTTTAGAATTTTTCTTATTTTTAGAGTTTTTTTATTTTTCAGAATTGTTTTGGATTTTTTATGATTCTTTTTGTTTTTTATAATTATTTGGATTTTTAGAGGTTTTTTTATTTTTAAATTTTTTTTTGGATTTTTTAGAATTTTCATGATTTTTTTAATTTCTTAGATTTTATTTATTTTTAATATTTTTTTGGATTTTTTAGGGTTTCTTTTTATTTTTTGAATTTATTGATTTGTTAGAGTTTTTTGGATTTTTTTTTTATTTTTTACGATTTTTTTAGAATTTTTTGATTTTTTCGAATTCATTAGATTTTTTTAGATTTTTTGTATTTTTTTTTATTTTTTTCAATTTTTTCAATTTTTTTGATTTTTAGAATTTTTTATTATTTCTTTGCTTTTTTAGATTTTTTAGAATTTTTTGGATTTTTATTATTTGTTGGATTTTTTATAATATTTTGCTTTTTTATTTATTTTTATTTTTTTAGAAATTTTTTATTATTTTTTTGATTTATTAGATTTTTTATGTTTTATATTTGAGTAAACTGCTAAATTCGTCCCTGAGGTTTGACTCAAATTGCTAGATCAGTCCAAAATCAACTTTGTTTGCTAAAACAGTCCCTGAGCCTAGTTTCATTTGCTATTTCAGTCCAATGAAGGGAAAATGATTGGACTGATCTAGCATTTTAAGTCAAACCTTAGGGACGAATTTAGCAATTAACTCCTATTAATTGGACTGAAATAGCAATAGAAACTAGTCTCAGGGACTGTTTTAGCAAACAAAGTTGATTTTGGACTGATCTAGCATTTTAAGTCAAACCTCAGGGACGTATTAAGCAGTTTACTCTTTATATTTTTTATAATTTTTTGGACTTTTTTGATTTTTTTTATTTTTTAGAATTTTTTTAATTTTTTTGATTTTATTAGCAGTTTTATATTTTCTATTAATTTTTTTGATTTTTTAATTTTGTATTTATTTTAATTTTTTTGCTTTTAATTTTTTTTTTGATTTATTTATAGTTTTAGTCTTTGATGCCCAAAGCCATCTTGACAAAAACAAATATTGACCTAAACCCATTCTAACACATTTCTAAATAAACCCATCCTAACTCAAACCTATTATAATTTACACCCATTCTAACCGATTACCCAAACCTGTCCAACCTACCCATTTTGCCACCCCTACTGCAAACTATATCATTGGATTGACTCACAACATAGTCTAAGGTCTCCATCATGAGTTGTACTTTGATCTTAAACAGCTATTATTTTCGTTTGTGAAGCAAAGAAAGATTGGTATGACATTATGACATAAAATAACAGTCCAATAAAACTACTGATAAGAGTATAGAACTGATATGACAAAGTCCTATATATTTTAAGCAAAGTTTTATAAAAGTAATTTTGATTATAAAAAAATATTTAAATGTGTAGAACCAAAAAGTTTACAAGCTATACCTAAAACCTTAGTGTTTTTATAAAACCAAAATACATACAAAAAACTTATGAATTTGAATATTTTTATTAAACAAATAATGAAGTTTAAGTTTTACAGACTACGGATGTTAGTGAACACTACAAGAAAGGAAGACCTTTAGCGGCGACAGGCCAAATGTCGCCGCTATTGGTCGATCCGCGTCCCACCACCTAACATCAATCCCACCAAAAATATCGGCGACAGTGACCTTTAGCGGCGACAACAGGCCAATAGCGACCTATCAATACCGGCGACAACAGGCCAATAGCGACCTATCAATGTTCGAACCATTTAATTAAACAGAAGCACACATGGATTTGTTCAGATTAATTGTTTGATTGTTTAACGGTGATTTCACACTCAAAACAGGTCGTGTAACCTATTTTTTTTTCATCTAGAATACGCATGTTTCTAGATGGGATCTAAGCCATATATGGTTGTATAGCATTGCTACAAGTCATACATGTCCTAATAGACTAGCCTCGATATATCTTAATGGATCGTTCAGGCCTTTGTTATGAAACATTCGATGTTGAAGGGTTACAACATGTTGTATTGAGTGCTATTATATCCTAACGAAGATTTACAAGTCATACATGCCCTAATAGACCGTGTTGGACCTTAATATATCTTAAAGGTCCGCTAAGACCTTTATTATGTAACATTCGATATTGAAGGGTTACATCACGTTGTAATGAGTGCTATTATATGGTTGCCAAGAATACGAGTCATACATGCTCTAATAGACCGTATTAATGCCTGTATGGATTCCTACGATTTTTCTACGGAACTATTACATTCATTATTTTCCCACGGATTTATGATGACTTGTTAGAAGGAAACGTATTTCGTAGGAATTGCGTCAGTATTTTCCTACACATTTCCTACAGATATATCTAAATTTGTTTTAAAAATAACATCTATGTGTATTACAAAAAAAAAAAAAAAATTTCTCCATTCTGAGTAATCTGTCGGAATTCCCCACACACTTCCTACGGAATTAATTTAGAAATAACATATATTTTTATTAAATAATAAAACTTTATATTTTAATATCTTTAATTTTATTTTTATAAATATTTTTTATGATAAATTGGATTCCTACGCATTTCCTACTAATTATTAAAATGAAAACGAATTTCGTAGGAATTGCGTTAGTATTTTCCTACACATTTCCTACGGATATATATAAATGTGTTTTAAAAATAACATATATGTGTATTACAAAAAAAATTATCCCTTCCGTGAGTAATTTGTCGGAATTTCCAACACACATCCTACGGAATCAATTTAGAAAAAACATATATTTTTATTAAATAATAAAATTTATATTTTAATATCATTAATTTTGTTTATTATGAATATTTTTTTACGATAAATTGGATTCCTACGAATTTCCGACTAATAGTTAAAATGAAAACGAACTTCGTCGGAAATGCGTGGGAATTTCTGACACTTTTCCTACGCATAACAATTTGTGGCTTTTTTGTCGCTTTTTTTGTCACAAAACTAAGACCTTTTCTTATTCGTCAGAATTTCGTAGGAAAAGGGTCTGTATTTTTGTTCGTAAGAAATGCATAGGAAATTTTGGTAGCAATAGTATCAGTTTTAGTTTTCTAGTAGTGTTAGATGGCATGTGAATCATCATGCATGCATCTTTGCAACCACTGCCGTTGTCATCTTTCATCAACTCTTAAGAATTTTGTAGTTTGACACCTGTAATCCTCTCGTTACACCAGCCGACACCTGTACTGTAAAAATTAAATCGGCCCAAGAAAGGTACATATTACCAAGAATAAGAAAAAAACAAAACAAATAAGAAAAACAAACAAGCACGCAGAAGCTATAGCAATGGCGATATCGATCAGCCAGTTCATTCATGAAAACCCCAACAACACCCACAACACCTACCGCCTCATATTCTTCGAACACACTATCGAAACCCTGGTCACACACAAACCGGCCTTCGTTGACACATGGATCTCCATAGTCGAACGCATCCGAACCCACACCCGCCCTCTCATCATCGGCCTGGACGTCGAGTGGCGTCCGAACCAAACCCGAAACCTCGAAAACCCCATCGCCATGCTCCAACTATGTGCGGGGCGCCACTGCCTGATTTTCCAAATCCTCCTTGCCACTTTAATCCCTGAATCGCTCGTAAACTTCCTCGGTAACCCTTCTTACATATTTGTTGGGGTCGGGATTGAGAATGATGTCGAGAAACTTAGGAAGGATTATGGCGTGGCGGTTGCGAAGACGGTGGATTTAAGGACGCTGGCTGCGGATGTGTACGGGGTGAGGGAGTTTAAGAAGGCTGGGTTGTTGCAACTGGCAAGTAGAGTTCTTGGGAAGGAGATAAACAAGCCGAAGAGTGTTACGATGAGTAGATGGGATGATCAGTGTCTCACTTTGTTGCAGGTACAGTATGCCTCTGTTGATGCGTTCTTGAGTTTTCAGATAGGGATGATCTTGATTGAGGGGAATCATAACTGAGTGAAGGTTGCAATATGATCACAAAATTCGGGTTGTTCACGTTTAGTGTTTGATGTGACTGTTTAATATTTTAAAATTCTGTTTGTAAACTTTTATATATGTACAAAGTTCCACTTTACTAAATACTGGAAGGTGGTATAACAAAGTGATATTTGATCGTAAAAGTTGGAAGAGTATTTCAGATCATATCTTTGAATAATATAGTGTTGGATTTATATGTACGGGTTCGATAAGTCAATGCTGCTGACCGAGCTATGATCCGTGAGAGTTACACCTTGGGCAATGAACACTAAATCCACTTAACTTGATTAACTGGTAATCACGAACAATTAACGAAATTAACGGACTTATTATTTATACTAATTATAAATAATATGTATAACGTTTATTCTGTTACTCTCGGGCTTTATCGCGTCTTGAACCTGTACTACATATATTAAATTGGTACCCGGGTAATTATTAAATCATTACATTTAATAATTCTATGTGGATGGAAGTTTGTACACATTTAATACATAACATTTGGATTACATATATTAAATTGGTACCCGGGTAATTATTAAATCATTACATTTAATAATTCTATGTGGATGGAAGTTTGTACACATTTAATACATAACATTTGGATTGGTGTGTGTGAATTCAATTAATATATACTTCCACTTGATATGAAAAGGAGAACTAAGGTTCACGTTGGTTGAAGACAGACGAAATAATTCACTAAAAGCTTCTGGCTTTTGAAGTTCAATTATTTTTTTTCTTGGCTTCAAGATTAAAACGGGTCATATTCATTTTCGAGTATATTGTGTTGGAAAGAAAAAAGTCTCAAGTATTGTTCAATCGCTGCTGCTCAGTTGAACACCACCGGTTACCCGACGTATTCCGTTTTAGTTCGTGTTCTAGCAACTCGTTCATTGTACCTCGGTGTCTCAACCGGTTAGTCTTTAACCACTAAGGTATATCTATCTCATTGGTAGATTAATAAATATTGTATACCGTGTTTGCATGTTTGTAACCATGATCCTGTTCGGTTTACTTTTGGTGTTGATTATTTATATTTATTCCGCTGCGTATTTATTAATTATATATTTTAGTTAATAAAATATGTCAAACTTGTTTTGATAAAAGTAAAATTGACACCACTGAAACCCAACAGTGGTATCAGAGCCACGCTTACAACATGCAAATCGGTACCGGTCTTTTAACCGGAATTAGAACACAAACTTTAATTTTATTAAAGTTTCTTTTCTAAATAATTTTAAGGGCAACTTTAATTTTGGTCAATATTTTATTTGTTTTGTTTGACCAAAAGATTGCTCGGTATATTTTGTGATTGTTGTGGAATATGTAAATCTGGCCCGACCTTTTTTTTTTGGTTGTATATTTTATTCGGTTTTGTAATTATTATTTGTTTGCCACTGAGATGGTTCAAAGTTGTAATAATTAGTTTATTGTTTTGGCCCGTCGTGTGGTTCAAAGTTGTAATAGATAGTTTTTCTCTTTTTGTCTTTGTTATATTTACTTGTTAAATATTGTTGATACGAAGACCTGAAGAAAACCGAATGCCAAGAGGAGTCTTGGAGTTAGTGGGAGTTGCTCAAGACGACTGGATGCTCTCAAGTTCATTCTTGTGGTTGTTTGTGTGTTGTGACCCCGTGACCCGTTTGATCTTGCTATAAGGCTCTAGCAAGATGGAACAATTTTTTTGGCCATATAGATTTACATATTTATCTTGCTATTGTGGTTGCTTTTATCTTATAATTTGTTATAACATAACCAACCTAAATACCAACATGATTTTAAAAGGAGTTTTAAAATATTAAAAACAATCACATTAAAACAAGTTCTAAATTGTTTTTACAACTTGTTAAAGTTTTTGTTATAAAACAAAGGTTGTTTTTGAAACAAATAATAACCAATTAAGTTTTGCAAATTAAACTAGTTTTTATTTTCAAAACTATTAACTTAGTAGTTTTTTATTAACTTAAAATTGGTTATTCCAAGTCGCGACAAACTTAGTTTTAATAGGTTATTTAAAATTTAGTGTCCTGAGAGATGAAAAGGTTCATCAAGATGTCATGACTAAAATATATACTAAAATTGGCTCTTGCGACCCTATTTGGTAAATATTAAAATTAACTCATAATTATAATCAATAGTCTATGCCATCCTATCACAAGATACACTTGGAACGTAATGCGAACCATCAGTGTTTGGAGCCACAGCACCGCACTTGATGTCTAGCTTATCCTTCCAAGGTGCAAGGGTTTCATTGACACATCCGGCCCTTCCACAAGTACCTTCTTTTAGGACGACTATTACTTTTTCTTTTCTCATCACATGCTCCAGCTGTCTCGAAAGTAAAAAGTCGGCATAGATGAGGCTAAACGTATCAATGCATAGACAAGAGTTGTCTTAGCGGCCTCATATCCGAGAGTTGTGCAATTCTCACAATTGACACTCGTTGTCAGTCTGCCTAGTCACTTATTAAAGTGTATGCCACAGCTGCCTTTAATACTGACTTAGCCAGATTCTCATTCCTTGTTTTAATTACTGTAATGGGTCATTAATTAAATAAGGAAATATACATTGAAAATACTAATTAAATAATTTTTGCTTAACAGATGTCATCTGAAAACAACTCCTTCATTCTCAAGTCTATACTTGAAAAGAAATAATTTTTTTTTAATAACATCAACCTTCTCGAATGGCACCGCAATCTGAGAATAGTTCTCAAGATGGAGGAAAAGCTATATATCTTAGATGGCCCAGTCCCTACCGAGCATGAAAGTAATTCTGTTACTGCTCGCAAGGCACTGGAGAAACATAACGAGGATGCCGTTGAGGTACCCTACCTTATGAAAGCCACCATGTCTCCTGATCTTCAGAAGAACATGGAAGATAATGATGCTTATGACATAATCCAAGCAACTGAAAGACATGTTCTAGAAACAAGCCCGACATGAGCGATATGACACCATGAAACAGCTCATAAGCTGTAAAATGCTGAAAGGATCATGTATCAGTACTCATGTGCTAAAGATGAAAGGATACATTGACCAAATGAACAAACTTGGTTATTCCACAAAACCAACCAAGTTCTAATGGTCAAGTCTGGTGGTGTTATGAAGCCCAATAACAAGAAAAGGAAACATAAGAGCAAAGGCAAGAGAAAAGTTGTTATTGCTGCCAGAAATGCCACCAACAACAAGCATGTTTCAAAACCACACCCTCCTAGGAGCGTCAGTGCTTTGAATGCAACCAAATGGGCACTGGAAAGGAAACTGCCCACAGTATCTAGCCAAGCTGAATATGAACAAGGCCAACAACATTGGCACTTCTTCCGATATTCTTATTTATGTTATCGAACTTTTCACTGTTTCTAGCAACACATGGGTATTTGATACCGGATGTGGTTACCACATCGTTAATGTCTTACAATAACCTGAAAAGTGGAAGAAGCTGAAACAAGGCTACCTGGAACTCATAGTTGGTAATGGAAAGAGAGTTCTAGTTCTTGCAACTGGAACATTTTGTTTTTCATGTTCCCCTGGCCTTGTAGTTACTTTAAATAACTGTTTATATGCATCTGGTTTGACCAGAAACATTATTTCAGTCTCTTCACTGTTTGAACAAGGATTCAATTCAAGTACGTTTTAAATGGTTCTTCTATTATAGCCTACTTGAATGATGTCTTTTATTTTGAGGCTAAACCTCGAAATGGTATTTATGAGATTGATGTTCAAACAAGTAGTAACATATATCATCTTTCTAAGCGTAAAAAGGCTCGCATAAATGAAATATATTTATGGCATTGCAGACTTGGCCACATAAGTAAGGCACGCATAAAATGGCTCCAGTCCAAGGGGATTCTTGGATCCACTAGACAGGACTCCTTTGATGATTGCGAATCTTGCTTAGTTAGGAAACTCACAAAGCACCCCTTCACCGATGTTGGTGAACAGATCAATGGTTTTCTAGAACTCATTCACATGATGTACATGGCCCTTTCAGAACCATGTCTAGAAACCATGACTAAAAACCAGCTTGATAGAAAGATAAAAGTACTTCGATCAGATCGAGGTGGTGAATACCTCAGCATTGAATTTCTAAATCATCTGAAAGAGTGTGGAATAGTTTCACAACCCTCTCCACCTAGCACACCCCAACTTAATGGCGTGAGTGAAAGGTGAAATCGAACTCTACTTGATACGGTTCGATCAATGATGTATAGAACTAACTTGCCTCACTCCTTTTGGATCATGCTCTTATGACCGCTACCCGCATTGTCATTTTGACTCCGACTAAAAGGTAAACAAAACCGCCATATGAGTTATGGCATGGGCGTAAACCCGATTTGGAATACCTTATAGTATGGGGATATGAAGCATACATCACAAGTGATTCTGATGATAAGCTCGATCCTGATGCAAATGTGATTTCCATAAAAGAAGCGGATATTGTTTCTACAATCCTGATGCAAATGTGATTTCCATCAAACGGAAATGACAATTTCTCGAGGAAGAACTTCTTAATCGAGAAACTGGAAATAATGTGGTTGATCTTGAAGAAATTCAAGAACCACAAACAACAGCTAAGGTAGTCAGACTATCTGATCAACAAGTAGTTATTGCCAATGAATCAGACATAAAACACAAGCGTTTGCAGAAGTAGTAGAACTCGCAAGAATCTGATAGATGTGTATGGCGTCTAAAAGGTCCCGAAGTCTTATTAGTAGCTGAGTCTAATGACGAACCTGCTAACTACAAATCTGCAATCTTAGATCCAGAATCTGAGAAATGGTAAGAAGCCATAAACGTCGAGATGCAATCTATGCATGACAATCAAGTATGGTACTTGGTTGAGCTACCCCTCGAATCTCGGGCAGTAGGGAACAAATGGATTTTCAAAAGAAAAACCGATACGCATGGAAATGTACACACCTTTAAAGCACGGCTAGTTGCGAATGGTTTCACTCAAACTCAGGGTATTGACTATGATGAAACTTTCTCGCCCGTTGTTATGATCAAAATTGATCAGGATATTGCTTGCCATAGCCGCGTACTATGACTACGAGATATGGCAAATGGATGTCAAAACTGCTTTTCTTAATGGGCATCTCTCTGAAGATGTCTATATGGTTCAGCCTGAAGGTTTTGTCGATCCTAAATATCCAAGTAGGGTGTGTAAGCTGAATAAGTCCATTGATGGACTAAAACAGGCATCTCGTAGCTGGAATCTTCGTTTTGACCAGAAGATCAAAGAGTTTGGTTTTGTCAAGAATGAAGATGAGCCTTGTGTTTACAAAAAGGCTAGTGGGAGCACTATATCATTCCTCATCCTGTATGTGGATGATATACTGATTATTGGAAACAGCGTCCCTATGCTTAACGAAGTTAAACACTATTTGGGAACTTGTTTTGCAATGAAAGATCTTGGAGAAGCAGCTTATATTCTAGGAATCAAGATCTATAGGGATAGATCTAAGCGACTTCTTGGGCTAAGTCAAAGAACGTACATACACAAAATGATGACATGCTTTAAGATGGAAAACTCCAAGAATGGAGGTGTTCCTTTGACTAAAGAAACCGTGTTGAACAAATCGCAATCTCCTTCAACGGACATTGAAGTTAATCAAATGGAAGTAGTTCCATATGCTTCACTGATTGGTTCAATCATGTATGCTATGTACTAGACTTAACGTCTCGTATGCTTTAAGCATGACCAGTCGTTTTCAACACAGTCCTGGCATTGCCCATTGGACTGCAGTAAAGAACATTCTGATGTACTTAAGAAGAACCAAAGATATGTTCTTGGTGTTTGGAGGAGTGGAAGAGGAGCTCACTGTAAGGTGTTACACTGATGCTGGCTTCCAGAGTGACCGAGATGATTCTCGCTCACAATTAGGATTCGTATTCACTCTCAATGGAGGAGCTGTCTATTGGAAAAGCTCCAAACAGAGTATAGTGGTGGATTCAGCCACAGAATCCGAATGTATAGTTGCATCAGATGCTGCGGAAGAATCTGCTTGGATGAAGTAGTTCATCAGCGACCTCGATGTGGCTTCAAGAATTCATAAACCAATCTAGGTGTTCTGTGATAACACAGGAACCATTGCTCAAACCAAGGAGCCTAGATCACAGGGTTAAGCACATTCTAAGAAAGTTCCACTATATACGGGAGATACTGGAACGAGGAGACATCTTAATAAGCAAAATACACACAGATCAAAACCTAGCAGACCCGTTCTCTAATCCGATGACTCAGGACAAGCTATCGGTCTTAGATTAGCTAGCCGTATGTTTTGATTTAGTATTTGGATGTACAAACATTCAAACAGTTGTACCTTTTGAATCCACCTTTGATTTACTGGTTAAATGCAAAGTTTGGATCTTACAACTGCGTTCGATTTTAATACGTTTAATCCATGAATCTTGTATTCTAAATTATCCGTAGTCGATCAGACTCGTGGGAACGATTCTGAATTAAGACTATTCTGACTTTGGACTCAAGGAGTTGACTTCCAAATTCACAAACCTCATTGAGAATGACGTTGGATGTAACTCGCATAAAATCATCTTCATGGATCTTAGTCATAAGATGTTTTGATATTGGTATACTCATTTAGTATCCTTTGACCTGAGATACATATTAGAACTTTCGTTTACCAAGGATTATTCTTTGATTACTGTCAACCGCTGTCGCGTAACTGCCAGTCATAAAGGCTTTAATTGGGAATAGTTCTGAAGTTCAGTGGGAGTTGTATTTAGTCGATAAGGGATTCTGTACTCTTACATGATATGTAACAGTTAGACATTGTGGCGCCCTCGTTGATTCAAACTGGAGAAGTGTAAGGCCTTACCCAAACTTACTGTGTGTTTGTTCGGACCACTTTGACTCTTGATCGAGAACAATAATAATTGAACACCATATGAGAATGAACTTAATCCATGTCTCATTAATTCAATTTATGTCTTTTACAGAAAGGATGAATGACAACAATTACCATAAGTCTATTGTCTTACATTAGTAAGTTGTTACTAATGGCAAGGTGTTTTTGGTTAATGACTTTAAAGTGCCATACCTTGTTGGGGGCAGCCATGTGCAGCTAGAGCGCCGCTGACTGTCTGCGTTGAGGATTTTATCGAAACCCGTCCAAGTGGGAGATTGTTGGATTTATATGTACGGGTTCGATAAGTCAACGTTGCTGACCGAGCCATGACCCGTGAGAGTTACACCTTGGGCAATGAACACTAAATCCACTTAACTTGATTAACTGGTAATCACGAACATTTAACGAAATAAACGGACTTATTATTTATACTAATTATAAATAATATGTATAACATTTATTCTGTTATTCTCGGGCTTTATCGCGTCTTGAACCTGAACTACATATATTAAATTGGTACCCGGGTAATTATTAAATCATTACATTTAATAATTCTATGTGGATGGAAGTTTGTACACATTTAATACATAACATTTGGATTGGTGTGTGTGAATCTATATCTCTAATAAAGCAAACCATTGGGGGACACATGTCACCCAATGGTGCAAGCCACCTAAGCATCCACCTAAGCAATGATGTAGCAAAACTCTAATGATAGGACATGTGGCATTGCTCATATGCAAGGATTGGAGAAGGCTTCTTTCATATGTTTCTTTCTCATTCTCTCTCATCTCTCATCATTCATCACATATATGTTTTCTATACTCTCTCTCTCTCTCGGATGGGGATTCAATTGGCTTCAATCATACGCACTCTCATCTCTCTCTCCATTCTCACAAAGTAATCGTAACCCTAATCGGCGATTCATCTTCTGACCAACCCTAATCGGCGATTCCTCTGATTTCCCTTTCAATCGATCCTGTGCGAAGAGGTACCAACATTACTTCGAACCCTAATTCGCATCACTGAAAGATCTTCCATAACAAGGTACGATCCCGATTTCTTTCTATTAACATCTTGATTTGGTTATTGTTTAACAATTAATGATGATTTGTTTTGGATTTGTTTTGGGTTTTTTCATCTTCAAGCGATATATCTTTTCTGAATCTTTAATTGGGATATTTGAAGTATATATGTAATTACGTAACTGGGTTTAGTTTTAGTTAGAAAATTGGTGTAGAATCTGGGAATTTGAAATTAATATATGTGGATTTTAAACAAACACAATATTTCATTTATGTGATTTTAATTGATTAATGACATGAATTCAATTTTTTAACTTTATAATTTCATTTGGGTATTTCTAACTTTATAATTGATTAATGACATGAATTCATTTTTTTTTGTGTTAATTGATTATGACAGGAATTAATTTTTTTTTTATCTTCGTTGGGTTGAGCAACAACTATATTTTGATCTCATAATGAAATTTTTAAACGTATAATCTTGGATCTTAATGAGCAGGTTTGTGTTGAAGACGACGATTGCTGCGTCATCATATCAAGAAGAATGAACAAGGTAAGGTGGATTTGGTAATGTATTTTAGGCAAATAGTATGCGTTGGTTAATCTACTTTCACATGAACATCTCAATAAGAAAACGAACAACAAATTTATGCAAGTGAGTACACTTTGCCTCATGATTGACACAAGAAATTTGCATCAAGTTGCTAATAGAGGTGTATACCCTTTGTTGTGCTATGCAGATGGGTTGTTGAGAATCAAATTAGGAAGAAGGATTTGTTGATTGATAAGTGTGACTCAAAACAAACAGCGTATATGTTTGGATGCAAGGACTCTATTCTACAAGTTAAAGGTATCACAGTTGTGTTCTTTTAGTATATTTTCTTGCTACCAGTTTGCCTATGCTTTCCTTGATTACAAATTTTATTCAAGATAATATTTGTTTTGTGCAGGGAAAGTCAACAACGTAACTATTGACAAATGCACTATAGTGGGTGTCGCATTCACGGTTAGTTATGTAATTGTGATTAATGATTATGTACATTTCAAATAGGGATGAGGTTCGGTACCGGTACCTAATGCTCATCCTAATTTCAAGTAGGGTGTTCACAATCCGGTTCAGCTGGTTTTGACAAAAGTTTTGGGCTGAACCGCTAACTATGATTTTATAGTTATATGAAGCCAATAAACCAAACTGGCCGGGCCAGGTCGGATGGGTGGATCGGACCAAATTTAAAGAGGGTTAATGTACATATATATAGACGGTTCATGTACATGTATATAGACGGTTCATGTACATGTATAATTTAATTAATAAAGATGGTTCATAGACATATATATAGACGGTTTAGTTGATTTGTCTGTTTATGAACACCCCAAATTTAAAGCACAAAAAGATACAAACACTGACTTTTACATTTGAAAAATAGAATGTTGTTGCTGCTGATGAAATTATTAACTACAACACTGTCAAGGAGCAATGCCAGGTATCCATTTTATTTGATTCTTTGGAGTTGTTGAATGGTTCTACTATATCACGGAATGCTTATACTCAACCTTGCTGTTCGACTATTTCTGTAGACAACTCTTTAGGTTGCGGTGGTGGTGATGGTGGCATTCATTTTTCTCAAGTCCAATAAGACAAATGTCGGAGAGGCTGCTAGCACTTGATGAATCTGAGGTATATCATATTTTATCAACATCGGTTCATGCACACTGATTTGGCTTTCACCAATTCAGTAGATGATAGGGATTGGCGAAAAGTTGTATTATCGGCATTGATGGTGAATATTTGGATCTATTCAATGTTAAAACGCAACTAGTGTGTAAGACATCCCCCTTGGAAATATCTAATTCATCAGTTTCAGTGTGGTTACAAATAATCTGTTCAATGGCAGAATGGTTAACACTTTATATTATATGTTTCTTTTATTGAAATAGGTATGAAATTCTACTCACCTGTGGCTGATCACAAGGTATATGAATCAAGGGCATTTAGAAGACACCCGTAAGTTGTTTAATGTAATGCAAGTTAGAAATGTAGTGTCATGGAACTCTATAATATATAGGCATGCCCGAATCATACAGAATCATACTGTTATATCACACGCGGGGCATGTAAGGTTGTATGCAATAGGGATGAGCTCGGTACCAAGCGGTACCGAAAATCCCAAAAGATGGGTACCGGTATCGAAAATCACAGGTACCGGTACCAAAAACGCTATATGTCGGTACCGAAAATTGAGTCGGTTCGGGAAAGTCGGTACCGGTACCCGGTACCATTTGCTCATCCTTAGTATGCTATCTCTTTGTTAACTTATTTTGTTTGTTTCTAGGTAATTGGGAGCTTACAATGTGTTCAGAAATGTGTATGTGTAAGTTAGTTTAGTTTTACATTATGCATTCATGAAACAATGGAAGTTAGAAAATGCAGGATAGAAGGGAGTAAATCTCAAAGCCTTTTGTTAGTGGATGTCTCAGTTTGATTAAATAGTTTTTGGGCATTTTGACTTAGGTTGGTTTTGCGTTGTTGCACTATAAGCTCCAACTATATTCACCTAAAAATTGCGACTGGCATGAGTGGCATTCGTAAGCTAGCTATCATGAGTTTTTCCTACTGGGAATGTTAAAAGAATGGTACTACCTTTAAGTAAATGAAGAAACCTACAATAATGTTGTTAAGGCATTGTGAGTTTTCCCAAACGGGTTCTTATGGTGGAAAAAAAGAAGGTAATGACAAAGAATCAAATAGGATAAACTATTTGTTCTAATGCGTGTTATATGTTTCATGCGTAATGTTTGGATGTTGGACTTGTGTTTTTGTAGGATTGATACTCTACAAGAGGTGATTGGGTTCCGGATATTCAAAATGCCTATGAGTTAGCTTTGGATTTTACACATTTTTCCGGCTAAACATGTCATAAAAAATTTGGAAGATTTCTTGGTCAAAGGTGAGATCGTTGCAGAATCTTCTGTTGGCTATATCTTTTATTTTTCTTTAAGAATAAATAATGATAAATTTTCACTATATTTTTAATTTGGTCATTTGGGAAATTCGTTTTTGGTCTATCAAGCTAATCTCTCAGGTGTGATGACTATATGGCCAACTAATGGGAATGGAAGATGCTCTCATGGCCTTGGAGGTATGTTTTTTGTGCATCACAACATATTTATGAAACTCACTTGCTTCTATTGTTTTGTCCTAATTCGGAAACCTTTACTGTTTATAAAAGATGTACACGACATGATGATTAGCAAGATGTACAAACTGTAAACTCCTCTATTATAAAGACTGTCCCGATGACATGGCGTATTCCGTTTTTGTTTATATGGTTTTGTACATGTTGATGTTAAAAAAACAATTTAGCCTCAAAGTAAGTGAACCTTCTTTGTTTTCAGTTTCTTCACCCGTACTACCTTCCTTCCTGAATTTTTGTTCTATTAGTGTGCTGAGTCATTTTTATCTTATAAGAATGGAAAGGTCCTTGATATTGCTTTGTCGTTTCTTTTAGTTTGCTCAGTCATTTTTTTCTTATAAGTTAAACGAATTGTACTTTGATATTAAACAAATATTGTTTTTGTTTAGAATGCAAAGAAATTAGTTGTCATTCGGGCCCGTCTGGCTGCTGGTTGTGGGATTGTGGGTTACTTAACGAGTGTTTAAAATTGATTTGTGCAGCAATCGGGTGTTGGATCTGATTGAGCATATGGCTTTGGTCGCAGCCTCCAACTGAGAGCATAATGTTTCGAGTTCTTTTTTCTTGAAATGATAGTGTAGAATTGAATCAATGGTTCGATATTTGAACCGGACTGGATGGTAGCTCTATTGTCATGGGTTTGACACAAACATGGGAAATAAAAGAAATGTTTATTTGCATGTGTATCTGTACTTTTATTTTATTATTCTTGCAGCACACATATTACTTGTGAGTCATACATTTACAGCTACGTTGTGGCCAAGCCTCTACCATTTAACAAAGAAATGTTATAGATCAATGCCTATTGGACATACAAAGTTTTAAAAGCCAAAGTTAAAGCTATTCGCGCACAAGGTTTGTTATTATTTGATTGTTATTTTGATTCTAGGCAAGTCAGACATGTTTAGTAACATGCAAAAAGTGGTCAGGTCAAGATGAATGCTCTTCCAGTTCTGTAGAAAGTTTTTAGATAATTAAGTTTGTTAAATAGGATTACAAAAGGTGAATCATCAATTATAGATATAATTTGAACAAAGAGATTAAGAGGTGTCCAATAAATCAGCAAAATTTCCGACTCGGCTATTTTAGGGGCAGGGTGAACCAACTTGAATAACCTGTTACCCAACCCACCTATAGTGCCCCTATCAATTATTCATGATTATTTGTTTTCCACTTCCGGCTATCAACCTCGATGGAAAACGATGAATTCATTGATGGTGAAATATCTTATTAAGGTTGGTGTATAATGAGCATTTTCATGTTCATTTTTATATTTGTTATGGTCTTGCAAATGACTTTTTTATATTAAAGAAGTTTGTGGTTGTGCAACTTTTGTTAGTGTTGCATCACAACTTCTTGAGACTGTAAGTTATATAATTATCATATATATAATTGTCATGTATCGTCATTCTGTCAAGAAATCTCATATTCTATATATGTTTTCATCAATTAATATGAAGAAATTTACCTGCAATGCTAATTTTTTATTTATTTGAAAAATCAAAGCCACTTATTTTTACATATATCTATATCTCTACAAGAAAGTTTTTTCCGGCATTTGAATAGTTTTCTGTTTTTTTCTTCCAATGTATGTATTTGTACAAAATAGTTCATTTCAAAGTAAATAATATGGTTTTAGTTGAAGCCCGCGTATTACACGTATTACACGTATTACACGGGCATTAACCTAGTTCAATTAATATATACTTCCACTTGATATGAAAAGGAGAACTAAGGTCCATGTTGGTTGAAGACAGACGAAATAATTCACTAAAAGCTTCTGGCTTTTGAAGTTCAATTATTTTTTTTCTTGGCTTCAAGTTTAAAACGGGTCATATTCATTGTCGAGTATATTGTGTTGGAAAGAAAAAGGTCTCAAGTATTGTTCAATCGCTGCTGTTCAGTTGAACACCACCAGTTACCCGACGCACCCCGTTTTAGTTCGTGTTCTAGCAACTCGTTCATTGTACCTCGGTGTCTCAACCGGTTAGTCTTTAACCACTAAGGTATATCTATCTCATCGGTAGATTAATAAATATTGTATACCGTGTTTGCATGTTTGTAACCATGATCCTGTTCGGTTCACTTTTGGTGTTGATTATTTATATTTATTCCGCTGCGTATTTATTAATTATATATTTTAGTTAATAAAATATGTCAAACTTGTTTTGATAAAAGTAAAATTGACACCACTGAAACCCAACATATAGATCACATGTGAACCACACTGAGCAACTGGACAATAAACAACTATTGAATTGCCTTTTCATTTTCTTCACTTTCTTGCTTTGCTTTTGAAACACGCAATTCTTGAATTCGATCAGTGGCATACAAATACTTTTGATTCTAATAATTTGAAATAGTAACCATGGGTGACGCGGCTATTTCGACTCTTGTGGCGGATGTCTTGGGGAAACTAACTTCTGAACTTATCAAAGAGTTTGATCTATTTTGGGGGTTTAAGAATGATGCATCGAGTCTCAAGGAAGATTTCGACCAGATCCAAGCTGTTCTTCAAGATGCAGAAGAGAAACACAGCAAAGAAAAGGCTGTAAAGTTATGGCTTCAGCGCCTCGGATCTGCATCTTTGAGGGTAGAAAATGTGTTGGACGAGATCTCGACTCAAGCTTTGCTACAACGTCTACACAAACAAAGAGGCATCAAATACAGGGTAAGAGCCTTCTTTTCCTCCGATCTTAATCAATTTGTGTTTCGTGCTAGGATTGCTCACAAAGTTAAAGCAATGAGAAGAAAACTGGATGCAATTGCGTCCAAGAGATTTGATTTGAAGTTGACCACTTCAAGTGACATAAATCATGTCGATGCCGACGTTGTAGGTGAGATTCCAAGTAGGGAAACCAGCTCGCTTATACATGATTCTTCGACCATCTTCGGAAGAGATAAAGAGATCGAAAAGGTAATTGAAACGATATGTGACAAAGATACAGGAAAACATGAAAATGGTGAGATTCGGGTGTATGGTATATGGGCTATGGGAGGTGTGCGAAAGACTACTTGATCCATGTCGTAAGGTCGGTCAAAAAATAAAGTTAAAATGTCCTATTTACCTCTTACTAGTAAAGGGCAAGTAGGGTGTCGAATCCACGGGGAATCAGTGGAAAGCGTAAAAGTTCGTTGCTTTAATTATCATCTAATTCTAAACTAATTGCTTTTTGCAGTTTTTGAGAATGATTGTGAAAACAAATATAAACTAAAGTTGTAAACAATTATGAGAAAATGACCAATCTCCGGGTTTTCAGGTTATGCAGAAAATCAGATTACTTAATTACAACTAATTGGAAATCACATAGACATGATTTGTAAAACTTGTTTGATAAATAACTAACGGACAATATATTTGATTGCAATGATCCACGATCGAAACCGAAGGATTGATGCAAATGAATAGTAATCCAGTTAATCACCAATTTTAGATTTCATAAACATAATCCAGTTCAATGATTAAAGGTTTAAAACAATGACATCCTAGAATTTAATCCCGGTTGTTGATGAACAAACCAAATAATTGATGAACAAGAATGATTACGATAATAAAAAGTTGTTTAATCAAAACAAGAAACAATAGGAACGACTAACCGAAAGTTTAATCGAATCCTAATCCAAACAGTCGTAACAATAAACAACCCAACGTTTCGTACATAAACCCTATTCCCGAAGACGGTCACGGGACGACTAGCTGCTCATGATGTGCGTACAATCTTCCGAAGCTTGGGCGAAGGTTGAGTTCATCATGATTTGGATCGGTGTTGTGTGGGAAGTGTGTGATGAATAATAATGATCTTATGATGCCTTTAGAGCTAAGAAAGTGGTGTACGGCTGCCTCCAATCGATCCCGACTCCCTCCCCCAATCTTGATGATGGTCTTGGGCCGATTTTAAGAGCCCAACATAATTAATGTTGGCTGCTCATAGTGATTCGTGAAGGGCCCATTGTCGAGAGATGATAAGTGATATTGATGATGAGATTGGCTGAATTGAGAGCCCACAAAAAATAGTCTTGCTGCTGCCATTTTTTCCGTAAGCTGCGTGTCCACTTCGTAAACCCCATGTGGATGTTGCTGTTTATTTTGATGATGTTGTCTTCAATTAAAGCTGCCAACAAGTGTCTTATTCTCCTCCAAAAATCGATGATAATGATGATGTTCAGATCCTAAGCCACAACGTGTACATGCTGTTTGTTTCATGTGAGCACCATGCATGATCCCCTAATTTCTTTTGTTTGTGCATGCCTCAATGAATATTATAATCATACTTTCCACTTAAGACTTTCTTTCAAAATTGCATGCATGTGATGATAATGATCAATGTTGTTGACTTTGTTCTTGCTGCCAATATCGATCATAGAGGAGAAGCCTTTATGTCCAAAGTGATGATATGATAAGTTAATTTTTTAATAAGATGTCGGCCAATATACTGCCACATATGGTTCTCAAGAAGTGCTGCCTCATGTGATGTTGATTCTTTTAGTTATAATAACAACCATCAAATTATACCCCAAATGCATCCGAACACTTCCGTTTGCTACATTCGCCAAAATCGGACATTCCATTTCAACTCTAACCGTGTTAACTTCCTCGAATTAAGCAATTACCTGCACAAACTACAATTTCTCATAGTTATCTTATTCAGCGCGTACAATCACTTAAAACCGAACGAAACACACAAAATAACCACTTTAGAGCTCGGGTTTCACCCTCTCCATCACATCCCCACACTTACCTTTGATTGTCCTCAAGCAAACTGATACGGAACTACTCACCATAGTGACAACACCTCTAAACCCCTTAAGTGATGCAACAATTTAAGTCCCAAGTCATACTCGTTCCATAGACTGACACAATCAAGATTGACAGTCCGACAAGCAATTGATGCAATTTATAAAACACAAGACTTGTCTGTTCAAAACTAACATGCTTAGGATTATACACATGCTACACGCCTCTCACAATAAACTCTCCTCTCGGTTTAAAAACTGAACTAGCATGTAATGTGCTAATATGTATAACACTCAAAACCTAACATGAAATTCTGTAATCATAGGCTTGTAAGATAATCACACCTCCACTGTATCATGTAACACGACACATATCAAAAGGACTTTCAGTTTTGGGCTAGGCTAAAGGTAGGAAGATTTTTGGCTTATATTTATATATTTTTCATGGCGAACAAACAAACGACCAAACCGTGACAACTTTATTTGCAACACACATAACAACTCACACTTTTGGGTTGGTTTCTACCCAAACAATATAACATTATTCACGAAACTTTCTTTTTGTTCTTTTTTCCTTTTTCTATTTTTTTTTCTTTTCTTTGTTTTCTCTGTTTTTTTTTTCTTTTTCATAATTCAAAACGTGTCATTCACGGTCGGTATCAAACAATTCACATTAGGTGGACAAACGAACGATAGATAGGCTCAACAGGGCTACTAAGGGTGATGGTATGGTAAACATGAAATAAACACAACTGGTGTAAGGTATATCCTAATGCCTTTATCATTTACGTGCACATGTCATACCGCAGTCTCAGCATGTATCAAATCATACAAGTTCTAACACAGAATAACATGTGGCCTGCTCTCATCAAATGAAGTCATAAGGTGAATCATTCTATCATTCCACAGGCTCAAAATTCTCACCAAGAAAGGATAAAAAGGCTGCCGACACGTAGCATATGCAATCTAAAGCATGTTACCCTTAAATAGACATCTCTTTTTGATTCTTTTAACTAAAAACACCTGTCGGACCTACTCTCATGAAACTTAAAGGAACAACCATGACAAGGGACTATGTTAGTTTACTACCGGCAAGGAACCCATTAGTGATTGAAACGTTCGGTTTTCATATCCGTTTAGCTCACTTAAAGCGATGAAATTCTTTAAAATTCTTTAAAATTTTTAATTTTTTTGCTTTCCATCGTTTTCAATCACTTTCAACCTCTTTCAAACTCTGTCCCAAACCTTTCCCTTCCCGGTTTTCCATATCCCCACACTTGGGCGACATTGTCCCCAATGTATAGTGCTTTTAAAACAAGCCCGAGAATACCAACCAACAAACCCCATGAGCGACCAATCCCTAACACGAATAGCATAAACACATTCCCTAAACATAAATAGTTCGACACCACCAAAAACACGAATAAAAATGCAATAATAAAAGTGGAACAGACTCCCCTGGTTTAAAACGTAGGCTCCTCATGTGCCATGTTCCACCACGACCGTACAGCATTTCATTCGCGGCCGTGTCCAACAAGTACTCGGGTCAATCTCTACAATTAGTGTTCAGATCATCCCTGTCTAAATGGAGATTGAGTATGGACAGTTCTGACTGAACTCTAATCTGTGCATAGTCCGCAACTGCAACTATAACGTACTGGGACTTCACCAAACATCCCCACACTTGGACCACTGCATCCGTAGAGATTCATACCTGGTAACCTGCAAAACATACTCACACAAAAACAAAACAAATATACACTACTCTACATCCTCAGGCTGCCTCCCGAGAGCGCTAAGTTTATGGGTCTTCAGCCAGACCGTACCTGACGTTCGTTTATGGGGGTCGAACTGAACATTTACCCACCGAGTTTCCAGCATATGCTCGGTAATTGACATTCCAAACTCCCGTCTGCTCACTTCTGCCAACGCAATTTGTCGAATCAAATCGAAACAAGTGAAATCCACATTTGCCTACCGAATTTCCAATGTGTGTTCGATAGTTGACATGTCGAGTCTTCACCTTCTTTCCTATCATGGGTACGTCTGTTGGATCATTGTATAGCCACTTGAATATACCTTGTTTGAGATCTTCTCTACTCACCTTTCTCTTATTCCCACCCGAGCCATCGTCCCCAACTTTGTTAGTTGGAGTAATCAAAATATGTTGCGTTTCGGATTGAATTACCCCAGTCTCTTGCTCTTCAGTAGGTGCTAAGTCTTCATGTAGGTTTAAACATATAACTTCAAGTTCAGGAAGACTTTCAACCTCTTCTTCATCTTCAACAACCAAATCTGGTATTTCTTGTGTTTCTTCAACAAATGCAGGAATGGCTGTGGTATTATCCTTCAAAACCTTCAATGTTGCAATTTGTTCGTCTATTCGATTCGATCGTTGGACCATAGCCTCAGTTCTCGACCTGCTATCTTGTGCCATCTCCATCATAATATCCATGATTTCGTCAAGTTTAGTTTTTTGGTGTTTACCTTGATAATCATTTTGACTTTGGTGTGGCTGTTCTGAACTCCCTTGGTAATTACCATGATTACACCATTGATTTCTCATATTAAAATCATTGTATGTTGACTCAGGGTAGTCATGGTAACGACCATTATAATCTTCTTGGTATATTGAAAAGGGCACCACCTCGGATTCGTAATTATCATAATCCAAATTTTGCTCATACCTGTGGTTGACATTTGACTGATAGTGTCCCTGATATGAAGGTGCCTTGTACCCAGATATCAATTTTTCTTTCCAAAACATTGGGTCTGCCCAAAACACAAGGCAATCTTCATGTATGTGAATTTTCCCACAACAAGGGCATGAATGATGAGCTCTATCCATGATCCAAAGATTTCACTTCCTGCACAAACAAACTAAAATACCCGTGTAGAAAACTAACTTATAAAAAAAAACTAACAACTACAAGAAATATTTTTGGATGTTTGTTTTTTTTTTCTAATTTTTTTAAGAAAAACAACTTACTAAACACTAAGCGCACCGATTCCCCGGCAACGGCGCCATTTTGATCGATGTCGTAAGGTCGGTCAAAAAATAAAGTTAAAATGTCCTATTCACCTCTTACTAGTAAAGGGCAAGTAGGGTGTCGAATCCACGGGGAATCAGTGGAAAGCGTAAAAGTTCGTTGCTTTAATTATCATCTAATTCTAAACTAATTGCTTTTTGCAGTTTTTGAGAATGATTGTGAAAACAAATATAAACTAAAGTTGTAAACAATTATGAGAAAATGACCAATCTCCGGGTTTTCAGGTTATGCAGAAAATCAGATTACTTAATTACAACTAATTGGAAATCACATAGACATGATTTGTAAAACTTGTTTGATAAATAACTAACGGACAATATATTTGATTGCAATGATCCACGATCGAAACCGAAGGATTGATGCAAATGAATAGTAATCCAGTTAATCACCAATTTTAGATTTCATAAACATAATCCAGTTCAATGATTAAAGGTTTAAAACAATGACATCCTAGAATTTAATCCCGGTTGTTGATGAACAAACCAAATAATTGATGAACAAGAATGATTACGATAATAAAAAGTTGTTTAATCAAAACAAGAAACAATAGGAACGACTAACCGAAAGTTTAATCGAATCCTAATCCAAACAGTCGTAACAATAAACAACCCAACGTTTCGTACATAAACCCTATTCCCGAAGACGGTCACGGGACGACTAGCTGCTCATGATGTGCGTACAATCTTCCGAAGCTTGGGCGAAGGTTGAGTTCATCATGATTTGGATCGGTGTTGTGCGGGAAGTGTGTGATGAATAATAATGATCTTATGATGCCTTCAGAGCTAAGAAAGTGGTGTACGGCTGCCTCCAATCGATCCCGACTCCCTCCCCCAATCTTGATGATGGTCTTGGGCCGATTTTAAGAGCCCAACATAATTAATGTTGGCTGCTCATAGTGATTCGTGAAGGGCCCATTGTCGAGAGATGATAAGTGATATTGATGATGAGATTGGCTGAATTGAGAGCCCACAAAAAATAGTCTTGCTGCTGCCATTTTTTCCGTAAGCTGCGTGTCCACTTCGTAAACCCCATGTGGATGTTGCTGTTTATTTTGATGATGTTGTCTTCAATTAAAGCTGCCAACAAGTGTCTTATTCTCCTCCAAAAATCGATGATAATGATGATGTTCAGATCCTAAGCCACAACGTGTACATGCTGTTTGTTTCATGTGAGCACCATGCATGATCCCCTAATTTCTTTTGTTTGTGCATGCCTCAATGAATATTATAATCATACTTTCCACTTAAGACTTTCTTTCAAAATTGCATGCATGTGATGATAATGATCAATGTTGTTGACTTTGTTCTTGCTGCCAATATCGATCATAGAGGAGAAGCCTTTATGTCCAAAGTGATGATATGATAAGTTAATTTTTTAATAAGATGTCGGCCAATATACTGCCACATATGGTTCTCAAGAAGTGCTGCCTCATGTGATGTTGATTCTTTTAGTTATAATAACAACCATCAAATTATACCCCAAATGCATCCGAACACTTCCGTTTGCTACATTCGCCAAAATCGGACATTCCACTTCAACTCTAACCGTGTTAACTTCCTCGAATTAAGCAATTACCTGCACAAACTACAATTTCTCATAGTTATCTTATTCAGCGCGTACAATCACTTAAAACCGAACGAAACACACAAAATAACCACTTTAGAGCTCGGGTTTCACCCTCTCCATCACATCCCCACACTTACCTTTGATTGTCCTCAAGCAAACTGATACGGAACTACTCACCATAGTGACAACACCTCTAAACCCCTTAAGCGATGCAACAATTTAAGTCCCAAGTCATACTCGTTCCATAGACTGACACAATCAAGATTGACAGTCCGACAAGCAATTGATGCAATTTATAAAACACAAGACTTGTCTGTTCAAAACTAACATGCTTAGGATTATACACATGCTACACGCCTCTCACAATAAACTCTCCTCTCTGTTGAAAAACTGAACTAGCATGTAATGTGCTAATATGTATAACACTCAAAACCTAACATGAAATTCTGTAATCATAGGCTTGTAAGACAATCACACCTCCACTGTATCATGTAACACGACACATATCAAAAGGACTTTCAGTTTTGGGCTAGGCTAAAGGTAGGAAGATTTTTGGCTTATATTTATATATTTTTCATGGCGAACAAACAAACGACCAAACCGTGACAACTTTATTTGCAACACACATAACAACTCACACTTTTGGGTTGGTTTCTACCCAAACAATATAACATTATTCACGAAACTTTCTTTTTGTTCTTTTTCCTTTTTGTATTTTTTTTTCTTTTCTTTGTTTTCTCTGGTTTTTTTTTTCTTTTTCATAATTCAAAACGTGTCATTCACGGTCGGTATCAAACAATTCACATTAGGTGGACAAACGAACGATAGATAGGCTCAACAGGGCTACTAAGGGTGATGGTATGGTAAACATGAAACAAACACAACTGGTGTAAGGTATATCCTAATGCCTTTATCATTTACGTGCACATGTCAAACCGCAGTCTCAGCATGTATCAAATCATACAAGTTCTAACACAGAATAACATATGGCCTGCTCTCATCAAATGAAGTCATAAGGTGAATCATTCTATCATTCTACAGGCTCAAAATTCTCACCAAGAAAGGATAAAAGGGCTGCCGACACGTAGCATATGCAATCTAAAGCATGTTACCCTTAAATAGACATCTCTTTTTGATTCTTTTAACTAAAAACACCTGTCGGACCTACTCTCATGAAACTTAAAGGAACAACCATGACAAGGGACTATGTTAGTTTACTACCGGCAAGGAACCCATTAGTGATTGAAACGTTCGGTTTTCATATCCGTTTAGCTCACTTAAAGCGATGAAATTCTTTAAAATTTTTAATTTTTTTGCTTTCCATCGTTTTCAATCACTTTCAACCTCTTTCAAACTCTGTCCCAAACCTTTCCCTTCCCGGTTTTCCATATCCCCACACTTGGGCGACATTGTCCCCAATGTATAGTGCTTTTAAAACAAGCCCGAGAATACCAACCAACAAACCCCATGAGCGACCAATCCCTAACACGAATAGCATAAACACATTCCCTAAACATAAATAGTTCGACACCACCAAAAACACGAATAAAAATGCAATAATAAAAGTGGAACAGACTCCCCTGGTTTAAAACGTAGGCTCCTCATGTGCCATGTTCCACCACGACCGTACAGCATTTCATTCGCGGCCGTGTCCAACAAGTACTCGGGTCAATCTCTACAATTAGTGTTCAGATCATCCCTGTCTAAATGGAGATTGAGTATGGACAGTTCTGACTGAACTCTAATCTGTGCATAGTCCGCAACTGCAACTATAACGTACTGGGACTTCACCAAACATCCCCACACTTGGACCACTGCATCCGTAGAGATTCATACCTGGTAACCTGCAAAACATACTCACACAAAAACAAAACAAATATACACTACTCTACATCCTCAGGCTGCCTCCCGAGAGCGCTAAGTTTATGGGTCTTCAGCCAGACCGTACCTGACGTTCGTTTATGGGGGTCGAACTGAACATTTACCCACCGAGTTTCCAGCATATGCTCGGTAATTGACATTCCAAACTCCCATCTGCTCACTTCTGCCAACGCAATTTGTCGAATCAAATCGAAACAAGTGAAATCCACATTTGCCTACCGAATTTCCAATGTGTGTTCGATAGTTGACATGTCGAGTCTTCACCTTCTTTCCTATCATGGGTACGTCTGTTGGATCATTGTATAGCCACTTGAATATACCTTGTTTGAGATCTTCTCTACTCACCTTTCTCTTATTCCCACCCGAGCCATCGTCCCCAACTTTGTTAGTTGGAGTAATCAAAATATGTTGCGTTTCGGATTGAATTACCCCAGTCTCTTGCTCTTCAGTAGGTGCTAAGTCTTCATGTAGGTTTAAACATATAACTTCAAGTTCAGGAAGACTTTCAACCTCTTCTTCATCTTCAACAACCAAATCTGGTATTTCTTGTGTTTCTTCAACAAATGCAGGAATGGCTGTGGTATTATCCTTCAAAACCTTCAATGTTGCAATTTGTTCGTCTATTCGATTCGATCGTTGGACCATAGCCTCAGTTCTCGACCTGCTATCTTGTGCCATCTCCATCATAATATCCATGATTTCGTCAAGTTTAGTTTTTTGGTGTTTACCTTGATAATCATTTTGACTTTGGTGTGGCTGATCTGAACTCCCTTGGTAATTACCATGATTACACCATTGATTTCTCATATTAAAATCATTGTATGTTGACTCAGGGTAGTCATGGTAACGACCATTATAATCTTCTTGGTATATTGAAAAGGGCACCACCTCGGATTCGTAATTATCATAATCCAAATTTTGCTCATACCTGTGGTTGACATTTGACTGATAGTGTCCCTGATATGAAGGTGCCTTGTACCCAGATATCAATTTTTCTTTCCAAAACATTGGGTCTGCCCAAAACACAAGGCAATCTTCATGTATGTGAATTTTCCCACAACAAGGGCATGAATGATGAGCTCTATCCATGATCCAAAGATTTCACTTCCTGCACAAACAAACTAAAATACCCGTGTAGAAAACTAACTTATAAAAAAAAACTAACAACTACAAGAAATATTTTTGGATTTTTGTTTTTTTTTCTAATTTTTTTTAAGAAAAACAACTTACTAAACACTAAGCGCACCGATTCCCCGGCAACGGCGCCATTTTGATCGATGTCGTAAGGTCGGTCAAAAAATAAAGTTAAAATGTCCTATTCACCTCTTACTAGTAAAGGGCAAGTAGGGTGTCGAATCCACGGGGAATCAGTGGAAAGCGTAAAAGTTCGTTGCTTTAATTATCATCTAATTCTAAACTAATTGCTTTTTGCAGTTTTTGAGAATGATTGTGAAAACAAATATAAACTAAAGTTGTAAACAATTATGAGAAAATGACCAATCTCCGGGTTTTCAGGTTATGCAGAAAATCAGATTACTTAATTACAACTAATTGGAAATCACATAGACATGATTTGTAAAACTTGTTTGATAAATAACTAACGGACAATATATTTGATTGCAATGATCCACGATCGAAACCGAAGGATTGATGCAAATGAATAGTAATCCAGTTAATCACCAATTTTAGATTTCATAAACATAATCCAGTTCAATGATTAAAGGTTTAAAACAATGACATCCTAGAATTTAATCCCGGTTGTTGATGAACAAACCAAATAATTGATGAACAAGAATGATTACGATAATAAAAAGTTGTTTAATCAAAACAAGAAACAATAGGAACGACTAACCGAAAGTTTAATCGAATCCTAATCCAAACAGTCGTAACAATAAACAACCCAACGTTTCGTACATAAACCCTATTCCCGAAGACGGTCACGGGACGACTAGCTGCTCATGATGTGCGTACAATCTTCCGAAGCTTGGGCGAAGGTTGAGTTCATCATGATTTGGATCGGTGTTGTGCGGGAAGTGTGTGATGAATAATAATGATCTTATGATGCCTTCAGAGCTAAGAAAGTGGTGTACGGCTGCCTCCAATCGATCCCGACTCCCTCCCCCAATCTTGATGATGGTCTTGGGCCGATTTTAAGAGCCCAACATAATTAATGTTGGCTGCTCATAGTGATTCGTGAAGGGCCCATTGTCGAGAGATGATAAGTGATATTGATGATGAGATTGGCTGAATTGAGAGCCCACAAAAAATAGTCTTGCTGCTGCCATTTTTTCCGTAAGCTGCGTGTCCACTTCGTAAACCCCATGTGGATGTTGCTGTTTATTTTGATGATGTTGTCTTCAATTAAAGCTGCCAACAAGTGTCTTATTCTCCTCCAAAAATCGATGATAATGATGATGTTCAGATCCTAAGCCACAACGTGTACATGCTGTTTGTTTCATGTGAGCACCATGCATGATCCCCTAATTTCTTTTGTTTGTGCATGCCTCAATGAATATTATAATCATACTTTCCACTTAAGACTTTCTTTCAAAATTGCATGCATGTGATGATAATGATCAATGTTGTTGACTTTGTTCTTGCTGCCAATATCGATCATAGAGGAGAAGCCTTTATGTCCAAAGTGATGATATGATAAGTTAATTTTTTAATAAGATGTCGGCCAGTATACTGCCACATATGGTTCTCAAGAAGTGCTGCCTCATGTGATGTTGATTCTTTTAGTTATAATAACAACCATCAAATTATACCCCAAATGCATCCGAACACTTCCGTTTGCTACATTCGCCAAAATCGGACATTCCACTTCAACTCTAACCGTGTTAACTTCCTCGAATTAAGCAATTACCTGCACAAACTACAATTTCTCATAGTTATCTTATTCAGCGCGTACAATCACTTAAAACCGAACGAAACACACAAAATAACCACTTTAGAGCTCGGGTTTCACCCTCTCCATCACATCCCCACACTTACCTTTGATTGTCCTCAAGCAAACTGATACGGAACTACTCACCATAGTGACAACACCTCTAAACCCCTTAAGCGATGCAACAATTTAAGTCCCAAGTCATACTCGTTCCATAGACTGACACAATCAAGATTGACAGTCCGACAAGCAATTGATGCAATTTATAAAACACAAGACTTGTCTGTTCAAAACTAACATGCTTAGGATTATACACATGCTACACGCCTCTCACAATAAACTCTCCTCTCGGTTGAAAAACTGAACTAGCATGTAATTTGCTAATATGTATAACACTCAAAACCTAACATGAAATTCTGTAATCATAGGCTTGTAAGACAATCACACCTCCACTGTATCATGTAACACGACACATATCAAAAGGACTTTCAGTTTTGGGCTAGGCTAAAGGTAGGAAGATTTTTGGCTTATATTTATATATTTTTCATGGCGAACAAACAAACGACCAAACCGTGACAACTTTATTTGCAACACACATAACAACTCACACTTTTGGGTTGGTTTCTACCCAAACAATATAACATTATTCACGAAACTTTCTTTTTGTTCCTTTTCCTTTTTCTATTTTTTTTTCTTTTCTTTGTTTTCTCTGTTTTTTTTTTCTTTTTCATAATTCAAAACGTGTCATTCACGGTCGGTATCAAACAATTCACATTAGGTGGACAAACGAACGATAGATAGGCTCAACAGGGCTACTAAGGGTGATGGTATGGTAAACATGAAACAAACACAACTGGTGTAAGGTATATCCTAATGCCTTTATCATTTACGTGCACATGTCAAACCGCAGTCTCAGCATGTATCAAATCATACAAGTTCTAACACAGAATAACATGTGGCCTGCTCTCATCAAATGAAGTCATAAGGTGAATCATTCTATCATTCTACAGGCTCAAAATTCTCACCAAGAAAGGATAAAAAGTTTGCCGACACGTAGCATATGCAATCTAAAGCATGTTACCCTTAAATAGACATCTCTTTTTGATTCTTTTAACTAAAAACACCTGTCGGACCTACTCTCATGAAACTTAAAGGAACAACCATGACAAGGGACTATGTTAGTTTACTACCGGCAAGGAACCCATTAGTGATTGAAACGTATTTTTTTCATATCCGTTTAGCTCACTTAAAGCGATGAAATTCTTTAAAATTCTTTAAAATTTTTAATTTTTTTGCTTTCCATCGTTTTCAATCACTTTCAACCTCTTTCAAACTCTGTCCCAAACCTTTCCCTTCCCGGTTTTCCATATCCCCACACTTGGGCGACATTGTCCCCAATGTATAGTGCTTTTAAAACAAGCCCGAGAATACCAACCAACAAACCCCATGAGCGACCAATCCCTAACACGAATAGCATAAACAAATTCCCTAAACATAAATAGTTCGACACCACCAAAAACACGAATAAAAATGCAATAATAAAAGTGGAACAGACTCCCCTGGTTTAAAACGTAGGCTCCTCATGTGCCATGTTCCACCACGACCGTATAGCATTTCATTCGCGGCCGTGTCCAACAAGTACTCGGGTCAATCTCTACAATTAGTGTTCAGATCATCCCTGTCTAAATGGAGATTGAGTATGGACAGTTCTGACTGAACTCTAATCTGTGCATAGTCCGCAACTGCAACTATAACGTACTGGGACTTCACCAAACATCCCCACACTTGGACCACTGCATCCGTAGAGATTCATACCTGGTAACCTGCAAAACATACTCACACAAAAACAAAACAAATATACACTACTCTACATCCTCAGGCTGCCTCCCGAGAGCGCTAAGTTTATGGGTCTTCAGCCAGACCGTACCTGACGTTCGTTTATGGGGGTCGAACTGAACATTTACCCACCGAGTTTCCAGCATATGCTCGGTAATTGACATTCCAAACTCCCATCTGCTCACTTCTGCCAACGCAATTTGTCGAATCAAATCGAAACAAGTGAAATCCACATTTGCCTACCGAATTTCCAATGTGTGTTCGATAGTTGACATGTCGAGTCTTCACCTTCTTTCCTATCATGGGTACGTCTGTTGGATCATTGTATAGCCACTTGAATATACCTTGTTTGAGATCTTCTCTACTCACCTTTCTCTTATTCCCACCCGAGCCATCGTCCCCAACTTTGTTAGTTGGAGTAATCAAAATATGTTGCGTTTCGGATTGAATTACCCCAGTCTCTTGCTCTTCAGTAGGTGCTAAGTCTTCATGTAGGTTTAAACATATAACTTCAAGTTCAGGAAGACTTTCAACCTCTTCTTCATCTTCAACAACCAAATCTGGTATTTCTTGTGTTTCTTCAACAAATGCAGGAATGGCTGTGGTATTATCCTTCAAAACCTTCAATGTTGCAATTTGTTCGTCTATTCGATTCGATCGTTGGACCATAGCCTCAGTTCTCGACCTGCTATCTTGTGCCATCTCCATCATAATATCCATGATTTCGTCAAGTTTAGTTTTTTGGTGTTTACCTTGATAATCATTTTGACTTTGGTGTGGCTGATCTGAACTCCCTTGGTAATTACCATGATTACACCATTGATTTCTCATATTAAAATCATTGTATGTTGACTCAGGGTAGTCATGGTAACGACCATTATAATCTTCTTGGTATATTGAAAAGGGCACCACCTCGGATTCGTAATTATCATAATCCAAATTTTGCTCATACCTGTGGTTGACATTTGACTGATAGTGTCCCTGATATGAAGGTGCCTTGTACCCAGATATCAATTTTTCTTTCCAAAACATTGGGTCTGCCCAAAACACAAGGCAATCTTCATGTATGTGAATTTTCCCACAACAAGGGCATGAATGATGAGCTCTATCCATGATCCAAAGATTTCACTTCCTGCACAAACAAACTAAAATACCCGTGTAGAAAACTAACTTATAAAAAAAAAACTAACAACTACAAGAAATATTTTTGGATTTTTGTTTTTTTTTTCTAATTTTTTTAAGAAAAACAACTTACTAAACACTAAGCGCACCGATTCCCCGGCAACGGCGCCATTTTGATCGATGTCGTAAGGTCGGTCAAAAAATAAAGTTAAAATGTCCTATTCACCTCTTATTAGTAAAGGGCAAGTAGGGTGTCGAATCCACGGGGAATCAGTGGAAAGCGTAAAAGTTCGTTGCTTTAATTATCATCTAATTCTAAACTAATTGCTTTTTGCAGTTTTTGAGAATGATTGTGAAAACAAATATAAACTAAAGTTGTAAACAATTATGAGAAAATGACCAATCTCCGGGTTTTCAGGTTATGCAGAAAATCAGATTACTTAATTACAACTAATTGGAAATCACATAGACATGATTTGTAAAACTTGTTTGATAAATAACTAACGGACAATATATTTGATTGCAATGATCCACGATCGAAACCGAAGGATTGATGCAAATGAATAGTAATCCAGTTAATCACCAATTTTAGATTTCATAAACATAATCCAGTTCAATGATTAAAGGTTTAAAACAATGACATCCTAGAATTTAATCCCGGTTGTTGATGAACAAACCAAATAATTGATGAACAAGAATGATTACGATAATAAAAAGTTGTTTAATCAAAACAAGAAACAATAGGAACGACTAACCGAAAGTTTAATCGAATCCTAATCCAAACAGTCGTAACAATAAACAACCCAACGTTTCGTACATAAACCCTATTCCCGAAGACGGTCACGGGACGACTAGCTGCTCATGATGTGCGTACAATCTTCCGAAGCTTGGGCGAAGGTTGAGTTCATCATGATTTGGATCGGTGTTGTGCGGGAAGTGTGTGATGAATAATAATGATCTTATGATGCCTTCAGAGCTAAGAAAGTGGTGTACGGCTGCCTCCAATCGATCCCGACTCCCTCCCCCAATCTTGATGATGGTCTTGGGCCGATTTTAAGAGCCCAACATAATTAATGTTGGCTGCTCATAGTGATTCGTGAAGGGCCCATTGTCGAGAGATGATAAGTGATATTGATGATGAGATTGGCTGAATTGAGAGCCCACAAAAAATAGTCTTGCTGCTGCCATTTTTTCCGTAAGCTGCGTGTCCACTTCGTAAACCCCATGTGGATGTTGCTGTTTATTTTGATGATGTTGTCTTCAATTAAAGCTGCCAACAAGTGTCTTATTCTCCTCCAAAAATCGATGATAATGATGATGTTCAGATCCTAAGCCACAACGTGTACATGCTGTTTGTTTCATGTGAGCACCATGCATGATCCCCTAATTTCTTTTGTTTGTGCATGCCTCAATGAATATTATAATCATACTTTCCACTTAAGACTTTCTTTCAAAATTGCATGCATGTGATGATAATGATCAATGTTGTTGACTTTGTTCTTGCTGCCAATATCGATCATAGAGGAGAAGCCTTTATGTCCAAAGTGATGATATGATAAGTTAATTTTTTAATAAGATGTCGGCCAGTATACTGCCACATATGGTTCTCAAGAAGTGCTGCCTCATGTGATGTTGATTCTTTTAGTTATAATAACAACCATCAAATTATACCCCAAATGCATCCGAACACTTCCGTTTGCTACATTCGCCAAAATCGGACATTCCACTTCAACTCTAACCGTGTTAACTTCCTCGAATTAAGCAATTACCTGCACAAACTACAATTTCTCATAGTTATCTTATTCAGCGCGTACAATCACTTAAAACCGAACGAAACACACAAAATAACCACTTTAGAGCTCGGGTTTCACCCTCTCCATCACATCCCCACACTTACCTTTGATTGTCCTCAAGCAAACTGATACGGAACTACTCACCATAGTGACAACACCTCTAAACCCCTTAAGCGATGCAACAATTTAAGTCCCAAGTCATACTCGTTCCATAGACTGACACAATCAAGATTGACAGTCCGACAAGCAATTGATGCAATTTATAAAACACAAGACTTGTCTGTTCAAAACTAACATGCTTAGGATTATACACATGCTACACGCCTCTCACAATAAACTCTCCTCTCGGTTTAAAAACTGAACTAGCATGTAATGTGCTAATATGTATAACACTCAAAACCTAACATGAAATTCTGTAATCATAGGCTTGTAAGACAATCACACCTCCACTGTATCATGTAACACGACACATATCAAAAGGACTTTCAGTTTTGGGCTAGGCTAAAGGTAGGAAGATTTTTGGCTTATATTTATATATTTTTCATGGCGAACAAACAAACGACCAAACCGTGACAACTTTATTTGCAACACACATAACAACTCACACTTTTGGGTTGGTTTCTACCCAAACAATATAACATTATTCACGAAACTTTCTTTTTGTTCTTTTTCCTTTTTCTATTTTTTTTTCTTTTCTTTGTTTTCTCTGTTTTTTTTTTCTTTTTCATAATTCAAAATGTGTCATTCACGGTCGGTATCAAACAATTCACATTAGGTGGACAAACGAACGATAGATAGGCTCAACAGGGCTACTAAGGGTGATGGTATGGTAAACATGAAACAAACACAACTGGTGTAAGGTATATCCTAATGCCTTTATCATTTACGTGCACATGTCAAACCGCAGTCTCAGCATGTATCAAATCATACAAGTTCTAACACAGAATAACATGTGGCCTGCTCTCATCAAATGAAGTCATAAGGTGAATCATTCTGTCATTCTACAGGCTCAAAATTCTCACCAAGAAAGGATAAAAAGTTTGCCGACACGTAGCATATGCAATCTAAAGCATGTTACCCTTAAATAGACATCTCTTTTTGATTCTTTTAACTAAAAACACCTGTCGGACCTACTCTCATGAAACTTAAAGGAACAACCATGACAAGGGACTATGTTAGTTTACTACCGGCAAGGAACCCATTAGTGATTGAAACGTATTTTTTTCATATCCGTTTAGCTCACTTAAAGCGATGAAATTCTTTAAAATTCTTTAAAATTTTTAATTTTTTTGCTTTCCATCGTTTTCAATCACTTTCAACCTCTGTCCCAAACCTTTCCCTTCCCGGTTTTCCATATCCCCACACTTGGGCGACATTGTCCCCAATGTATAGTGCTTTTAAAACAAGCCCGAGAATACCAACCAACAAACCCCATGAGCGACCAATCCCTAACACGAATAGCATAAACAAATTCCCTAAACATAAATAGTTCGACACCACCAAAAACACGAATAAAAATGCAATAATAAAAGTGGAACAGACTCCCCTGGTTTAAAACGTAGGCTCCTCATGTGCCATGTTCCACCACGACCGTATAGCATTTCATTCGCGGCCGTGTCCAACAAGTACTCGGGTCAATCTCTACAATTAGTGTTCAGATCATCCCTGTCTAAATGGAGATTGAGTATGGACAGTTCTGACTGAACTCTAATCTGTGCATAGTCCGCAACTGCAACTATAACGTACTGGGACTTCACCAAACATCCCCACACTTGGACCACTGCATCCGTAGAGATTCATACCTGGTAACCTGCAAAACATACTCACACAAAAACAAAACAAATATACACTACTCTACATCCTCAGGCTGCCTCCCGAGAGCGCTAAGTTTATGGGTCTTCAGCCAGACCGTACCTGACGTTCGTTTATGGGGGTCGAACTGAACATTTACCCACCGAGTTTCCAGCATATGCTCGGTAATTGACATTCCAAACTCCCATCTGCTCACTTCTGCCAACGCAATTTGTCGAATCAAATCGAAACAAGTGAAATCCACATTTGCCTACCGAATTTCCAATGTGTGTTCGATAGTTGACATGTCGAGTCTTCACCTTCTTTCCTATCATGGGTACGTCTGTTGGATCATTGTATAGCCACTTGAATATACCTTGTTTGAGATCTTCTCTACTCACCTTTCTCTTATTCCCACCCGAGCCATCGTCCCCAACTTTGTTAGTTGGAGTAATCAAAATATGTTGCGTTTCGGATTGAATTACCCCAGTCTCTTGCTCTTCAGTAGGTGCTAAGTCTTCATGTAGGTTTAAACATATAACTTCAAGTTCAGGAAGACTTTCAACCTCTTCTTCATCTTCAACAACCAAATCTGGTATTTCTTGTGTTTCTTCAACAAATGCAGGAATGGCTGTGGTATTATCCTTCAAAACCTTCAATGTTGCAATTTGTTCGTCTATTCGATTCGATCGTTGGACCATAGCCTCAGTTCTCGACCTGCTATCTTGTGCCATCTCCATCATAATATCCATGATTTCGTCAAGTTTAGTTTTTTGGTGTTTACCTTGATAATCATTTTGACTTTGGTGTGGCTGATCTGAACTCCCTTGGTAATTACCATGATTACACCATTGATTTCTCATATTAAAATCATTGTATGTTGACTCAGGGTAGTCATGGTAACGACCATTATAATCTTCTTGGTATATTGAAAAGGGCACCACCTCGGATTCGTAATTATCATAATCCAAATTTTGCTCATACCTGTGGTTGACATTTGACTGATAGTGTCCCTGATATGAAGGTGCCTTGTACCCAGATATCAATTTTTCTTTCCAAAACATTGGGTCTGCCCAAAACACAAGGCAATCTTCATGTATGTGAATTTTCCCACAACAAGGGCATGAATGATGAGCTCTATCCATGATCCAAAGATTTCACTTCCTGCACAAACAAACTAAAATACCCGTGTAGAAAACTAACTTATAAAAAAAAACTAACAACTACAAGAAATATTTTTGGATTTTTGTTTTTTTTTTCTAATTTTTTTAAGAAAAACAACTTACTAAACACTAAGCGCACCGATTCCCCGGCAACGGCGCCATTTTGATCGATGTCGTAAGGTCGGTCAAAAAATAAAGTTAAAATGTCCTATTCACCTCTTACTAGTAAAGGGCAAGTAGGGTGTCGAATCCACGGGGAATCAGTGGAAAGCGTAAAAGTTCGTTGCTTTAATTATCATCTAATTCTAAACTAATTGCTTTTTGCAGTTTTTGAGAATGATTGTGAAAACAAATATAAACTAAAGTTGTAAACAATTATGAGAAAATGACCAATCTCCGGGTTTTCAGGTTATGCAGAAAATCAGATTACTTAATTACAACTAATTGGAAATCACATAGACATGATTTGTAAAACTTGTTTGATAAATAACTAACGGACAATATATTTGATTGCAATGATCCACGATCGAAACCGAAGGATTGATGCAAATGAATAGTAATCCAGTTAATCACCAATTTTAGATTTCATAAACATAATCCAGTTCAATGATTAAAGGTTTAAAACAATGACATCCTAGAATTTAATCCCGGTTGTTGATGAACAAACCAAATAATTGATGAACAAGAATGATTACGATAATAAAAAGTTGTTTAATCAAAACAAGAAACAATAGGAACGACTAACCGAAAGTTTAATCGAATCCTAATCCAAACAGTCGTAACAATAAACAACCCAACGTTTCGTACATAAACCCTATTCCCGAAGACGGTCACGGGACGACTAGCTGCTCATGATGTGCGTACAATCTTCCGAAGCTTGGGCGAAGGTTGAGTTCATCATGATTTGGATCGGTGTTGTGCGGGAAGTGTGTGATGAATAATAATGATCTTATGATGCCTTCAGAGCTAAGAAAGTGGTGTACGGCTGCCTCCAATCGATCCCGACTCCCTCCCCCAATCTTGATGATGGTCTTGGGCCGATTTTAAGAGCCCAACATAATTAATGTTGGCTGCTCATAGTGATTCGTGAAGGGCCCATTGTCGAGAGATGATAAGTGATATTGATGATGAGATTGGCTGAATTGAGAGCCCACAAAAAATAGTCTTGCTGCTGCCATTTTTTCCGTAAGCTGCGTGTCCACTTCGTAAACCCCATGTGGATGTTGCTGTTTATTTTGATGATGTTGTCTTCAATTAAAGCTGCCAACAAGTGTCTTATTCTCCTCCAAAAATCGATGATAATGATGATGTTCAGATCCTAAGCCACAACGTGTACATGCTGTTTGTTTCATGTGAGCACCATGCATGATCCCCTAATTTCTTTTGTTTGTGCATGCCTCAATGAATATTATAATCATACTTTCCACTTAAGACTTTCTTTCAAAATTGCATGCATGTGATGATAATGATCAATGTTGTTGACTTTGTTCTTGCTGCCAATATCGATCATAGAGGAGAAGCCTTTATGTCCAAAGTGATGATATGATAAGTTAATTTTTTAATAAGATGTCGGCCAATATACTGCCACATATGGTTCTCAAGAAGTGCTGCCTCATGTGATGTTGATTCTTTTAGTTATAATAACAACCATCAAATTATACCCCAAATGCATCCGAACACTTCCGTTTGCTACATTCGCCAAAATCGGACATTCCACTTCAACTCTAACCGTGTTAACTTCCTGGAATTAAGCAATTACCTGCACAAACTACAATTTCTCATAGTTATCTTATTCAGCGCGTACAATCACTTAAAACCGAACGAACCACACAAAATAACCACTTTAGAGCTCGGGTTTCACCCTCTCCATCACTACTCTAGCTCAATTAGTCTATAACCATAAAAGGGTGATTCAATATTTTGACTTAAAATGTTAGGTATATGTCTCTGAAAAGTTTCAAGTTCAAGAGATAATAAAAGGAATAATTGAATCCATAAATGAATGTAAGTGTAAACTTACACGTCTAGATGTGTTGCAAAAGTCGCTTCAAAACAAGTTAAGGGGAAAGAAATTTTTAGTTGTCCTAGATGATGTGTGTGTATATGTAATTGTGTACGTGTGTGTATGTTTATGTGTGTAGTGTGCACGTGTACGTGTGTGTATGTATGTGTATGTATTTATGTGTACATATGTGTGTGTTAGTATAGGCATGTGTATGTGTCACACCCCAACCGATGGCGGAATCATCGGGATGTGGCATGATCCCAAATATGTTTTAACAGGTTCAAATGTGAAGGGTAGGGTTATCTTTTATGTAGTAATGTGAAACATGTTTTAGCAGGTTTCAATTTGTTGGATTATTGGGGATTTTTGGGTTTAAAAACCTGGACCAATAAATTTTTTTATTTTTTTATTTTTTAGGATCTATAGAGACGACATGTTGTCTCTATTGGTGAATATATTTTTCTATAAAATTAAAAGAAAAATCTATAGGGACGACCTCTATAGGAGAAAATGGCATTTTTTTCATTTATATAGAAAAAACTTATAGAGACGACATGTTGTTTCTATAGAGCTTAAATATTTTTTTATTATTTTTTTAAACAAAACCTATAGAGACGAAATGTTGTCTCTATTGGTGAAAATATATATTTATATTTTTTAAATTAAAAACTATAGAGACGACATGTTGTTTCTATAGAGCTTAAATATTTTTTATTATTTTTTTAAACAAAACCTATAAAGATGACCTGTTGTCTCTATAGGTGAAAATATATATTTTTATTTTTATAAATTAAAAACTACAGAGACGACATGTTGTTTCTATAGAGCTTAAATATTTTTTTATTATTTTTTTAAACAAAACCTATAGAGACGACCTGTTGTCTCTATAGGTGAAAATATGTATTTTTATTTTTTTAAATTAAAAACTAATATATTTTTATTTTTTTTAAATTAAAAACTATAGAGCCGACCATTTTCTAGTAGTAGTGAAAATAGTAACATCAAATTGTATATCTCGTTTTTGCCTAGGTGGTCCTTTTACATAATATTGTATATTACAAGGTGTTTGAAAATACAAATGAGCACCAAATTATGAGTCTGAAATAGTCGGGAAAACAACGATGAAGCCACAAATTGGAAACACTAGTGAGTACAATACAAGGCGACTGATTCTATTGGCAAACCGCTTGCTGATTTTTTTCAATTTCGACCTACACCCTCTTAAGGTAACTCATATTCAAGTCGCTCTAATAAAGATCAGTTTAGTTCAAGAATTCGATAAAAGAGTAAATCAAGCGGATGGTCCATATGGATAAAATTTTAACTCCCTTGCCGGTTACTCTTTTAAAAACTATTATTATTATTAAAGAAAAATGCCCGGATAGCCCTTGTGGTTTGCCATTTTTTCATCTTTAGTCCCTAACTTTCTAAAATTACAGCTATAGTCCCCAACTTTTCAATTATCGTTCCCGGTCCCTGTGCCTAACATCAGTTAGTTTTCACAGTTAAGAGAGTGTGAAATGACAAAAATACCATTTTCTTAAAAATGGCAAACCATAGGAACTATCCGGGCATTTAATAAATAAAAAAATAAATCTAATTAATAAAGTGAGCCCCACAACTTACCCCACCCTCACCCTACCCCCTATCATCTTCTTCTCCTTCTCCACATCATCATCCACCTGCAAATCATTTAGTGCCTCAGATAACATTTCCAGATCCGAACAGCTCATCTCTTCTTCGATTTACAGATCTGAAAATCTCAAATCAAGATCTGAAACGTGATGCATATGTATGACAAACGATGATGTAATACGCTGTGTGAGAACAACTCAGATCTAGCTTTATATAACTTGTAACAACTTAACACCTGCGTATGACTGATGCGCTAATATGAAGACGAGATGCGTTGAATTCAAAATTCACGAAAGTTGTTGTTGATTTATTTTGTTTTCTGATTTTTTATCATTATGATGTTTTTTTTTTTTTTAAATAGTAATCATGATATTTAGATATATAAAATAATGACCGAGTTACATCAATATCGCAGGTAAGCGAGCAATAAGCTGCGCCGCTACCCCTTTCTGAATAGCAAACCCTAGGCTATTAAAGACAAACCCCTGCCCCTTTGATGAGCAACTGCTGTGGACAACCTTTTGGACGTTTGTTTCTTCGTCCAATTGAAACAAACGTTTGAAACTTGAATATTATACAATTCAATTTCACATCATAATTGAATTCAGATATTAGTGGTACAATTTGAACAATATACTCAGTTCTCGTCCGATTTTATCCGTGAAATCCGTTCGAAATCAATCGAAATTCAATTCGATTTCACCGAAATGAACCGAAAATCATCAAGTTCTCCTAGTTTCAATCTTATAACAAGAATAACAATCAATCCTCCTTTCTTCGATGAACAATATCAATCAAACACCAGCTTCTTATCTTCTTTGATGATTAATAGAAACAATCAGAAACAACTCAGCTCAGATTTCAACCAATCGTTAACAGTGAAATCGTTCGAATCTGAGTATAATATGCCGAGTTTCGGATCCAATTCAGATCCAGATTCAACAAAGATTTCAACTTTCAGCAAGTTTTAACCTTTAAAAATAAACCGCAATTGCTTCCGATTTGTTTCAGTTCCGTAATAATCAGTTTTGCAATGACCAGATTTGAAATTTATTCAACTGTGTACAGTTTTGCAGGTGGGTGATGATGTAGAGAAAGAGAAGAAGATGATAGGGGGTAGGGTGAGGGTAGGGTAGGTTGTGGGGCCCACTTGAAATTTGATTTATTAATTAGACTTTTTTATTTATTTATTAAATGCCTGGATAATCTTTGTGGTTTGCCATTTTTAAGAAAAGTGTATTTTTGTCATTTCACACCCTCTTAACTTAACTGAGAAAACTAATTGATGTTAGGCACAGGGACTATCCGGGAACAAAAATTGAAAAGTTGAGGACTATAGGTGTAATTTTAGAAAGTTAAGGACTAAAGATGAAAAACAATCAAACCACAAGGACTATCCGAGCATTTAACTCTTATTGTTATTTACAATGTTTCACTCATTTTTTTAAAAAGACGATTTTTTTATAATAATTTCGTCTGTAGTATTTGAACCCAAGACCTCCAAACTTAGGTGTTCCTTTGTCTTTGCCAACTGTTTCACTCATTTAGAAGAATATAATAACTGATAAAAAGGTAATGGTTTCTTCGATTTTATAAAAAAAGTATAAATTTATTTCAGTTTTTTAAACTATTACACACTAGTGAAAGACATTGGATTTATTTATTTGTTTCTTGTGTCATCAATTTGGAGAAATGGAAAATTAATATTGGTATTTATTTGTTCTTTTGTCATCTATGAAACATTTTTACTAACGAACAGCGACATTGTTGACTTATAACAAGTCGAAGAAAGACGGTCTTCCTGGGAATTAATGCTAAACTTACACAATATTAGACCGTTATATAAAGAATTTTGATGATGGCCTCTTGATCCGGGATCCGGTGTTATCTCATTAAAACGGTGTTTAAGTAGGCGTTAGGGGGTATTTAGGAGTAGATTAAGGGGTGTGTTCTACATTCAAAAAATAAAAAAAGGTTGTTTTTGAATATATAAAAATATTATAAATTATAGATGAATAATTTTTCATAGTTTTATTCTATTTTTTTCTAGTACAATTATCTAAAATATATATACATACCAATTAACAATATGTTGTGGGGTGCTTATATGGATGATGAAATAGCAGCAAAAATGAAAAAGATATTTAACATTTTGGTTGGGGACCAGCAGCTTGCATTTCCTTTATTTTAATAAATTACATTTAAAAACTAAGTTAAAGCTTCGTTTAATAGTTTAGAGATTGCTTATTACTAATGACTTGGCATAAATTCTTTGTGTGTATATTGGTTTAGATACGTCATTTGCAGTATTACTAATGTTATCTGAATGTGTCATTTATTGATTATGTACTCAGGATCTTTGTTATAGGTTATATTGAATCTCTGATCAGTTATTAATCTTCTGGGTTAGAAATCACACATATACGCTTTTGTTTCTATTAATTTTGAAATATAAATAATGGGAGATGTGGCTATTTCTGCCCTTGTGAGCGAGGTGGCGGGGAGGCTAACTTCTAAAGTTATCAAAGAGTTAGCTCTACTTTGGGGACTCGAGGACGATATTTCGACTCTCCAAGAAGATTTCACCAGCATCCAAGCTGTTCTTGAAGATGCAGAAGAGAAACACATCAAGGAAAAGGCTGTAAAGTTATGGCTTAAGAGTCTCAGATCAGTGTCCTTGGAGGTAGAAAATGTGTTGGATGACATTTCAACTGAAGCTTTGCTACAACGTCTACACAAACAAAGAGGCGCCGCATGGAGGGTAAGAGCCTTCTTCTCCTCAGATCATAATAAACTTTTGTTTCGTATTAGAATTGCTCACAAAGTTAAATCCATAAGAAGAAAACTCGATGCCATTGCATCTAAGAGATTTGAGTTGAAATTGACCCCATCAAGTGACATAAGACATTTAGATGTGGGATTTAAAGGTGTGATGCCACATAGGGAAACCAGCTCGCTTATACATTCTTCACTCGTCTTCGGAAGAAATGACGAGATGGAGTTAGCAATTGAAAAGATATGTAACAAAGATATAGGAAAATACGACAGCAGTGAGATTCGAGTGTATGGTATATGGGGTATGGGAGGCGTGGGGAAAACTACTCTAGCTCAACTAATCTATAACCATGAAAGGGTGAAGCAATATTTCGAATTAAAATGTTGGGTTTACGTCTCGGAGAACTTCCAAGTTAAAGAGATAATAAAAGGAATCATTGCATCCATAGATAAATGTGAGTGCACACTTACACATCTGGATGTGTTGCAAGAGTCACTTCAAAACAAGTTAAGAGGAAAGAAATTTTTAATTGTACTAGATGATGTTTGGATTGAAGAGGATGAAAAGACCAAGTGGGACGAGGTAAGCAAAACATTAAGTTGCGGGGCTGAAGAGAGTATTGTTGTGATGACAACACGATACGATACAACTAGTCGAATGACAGCTAAAGTTCGCGAGTTACAACATGAACTTGGATGTTTATCAGAAGTGTACTCATGGTTATTATTCAAGAAGTTTGCATTTGCAGAAGGAAGAGAGGGGGACGACATAAGTAAGCTAGAGCCTATTGGAAGAGAGATGGTTGAGAAATGTAAAGGATTGCCTTTAGCAGTGAAGACCTTGGGCAGCTTAATGTGGTCCAAAAGAAGTATAAGTGATTGGCAACGTGTGAAATGCAATATTTTATGGGAGTTGCAAGAAAGTAAGGTTTTGCCTGCTTTGAAGTTAAGTTATGACAACTTGCTTCCACATTTAAAGAGATGTTTTGCTTATTGTTGTATGTTTCCTAAAGGCTATTATATGGAAAAGGATGTAGTGATTCAATCGTGGGTTGCTAACGATTTCATTCCACCTAGAGGAGACATAGATTTGTATGTGCTTGGAGAAGAAATTTTTAATTTTTTGGTTTGGAGGTCCTTCTTCCAGGTAGATAAGAACCACAATAACAATTTTAAAATGCATGATCTGATGCATGACATGGCACAACATGTAATGGGAGATGATTTTCTAGTTATAGAGTCTGGTAAGGAGATTATAATCCCAAATGAAGCCCTTCATTTGAGCTCATCATGTCCATATTATCGCTTTTCGCCCCAGGAGTTAGAAAAGTTAAGATCATTAAGGTCGATATTTATGTTCGGAGATAAGTATGAACCTAGTGCTACATTTATGCCAATATCCATTTTTGGAGATAAGTATGAATGTAGCAATACCCAACTTTTTAACCACATGTATATGAGGGTATTATACTTGTCTGGTATTAAGTTAATTACACTACCTGAATCAATTTGCAAACTGAAACACCTAAAATACTTGAACTTATCATACTCAAGTATAGCATATTTACCTGAGTCCATTGTTTATCTCCAAAATTTGCAAGTGTTGATATTGCGATCCTGTAGGAAACTGTATTGCTTGCCTAAAGGCTTGAGATACATGACTAATTTGGAACGTTTGGACATCGCTTATTGTGATTTACTCACGCGTTTGCCAATTGGAATCAAAGAATTGACTAGTCTCCGAATACTTCCGCGGTTTCCTGTTGGTTACAAGTGTGGGGCCAAACTAGGAGAGTTAGGAGATCTAAATCTTCTTGAAGGGGAGTTCGAGATATCACAACTCGTGAATGTTGGAGCTTCTAGTGAGGCAAGGAGTGCCAATCTCAAATGCAAAAGAAATGTGTTGGTTTTAAAGTTAAATTGGTTTGACCCTTTTAGGAAAGAAAGTAGACTAGAAATGTTTGCATATGAAGAGGTTCTCGAGGGACTAGAACCAAACCAGAGTCTCAAAAAAATGATAATAAGTAAATACATGGGAAATAATATATCTCCAAAATGGATGGTCAATTTAAGGAATTTGGTTGAAATTCAATTTTTTTGGTGCATGAATTGTGAGCATATTCCATCACTTGGGATATTACCCAATCTCAGGGTCATTAAGTTGAGCTTCATGCATTCTTTGAAGTGTTTCCACGATGATGAAATAAACATGTTTACCTGTTTACGGGAACTAGACATTGGTTGTTGTCCGAATTTGGTTTCCTTACCATGTAACCTTCCAAGACTCGAGGTTTTAAAACTAGAACGATGTGGGGGATTAATTTCTTTACCGGGTTACCTTCCAAATATTACAAAGTTGAAATTGTCATATTGTGATGGATTAGTTTCTCTACCAGACGAGATTAAAAGTTTCAAGTATCTTAATGAACTTGAGATAAATAGATGTAAACATCTAAGTAAAAGGTGTGAAAAGGAGAACGGTGTAGACTGGCATAAAATTTCTCACATACCTAAATTTAAAACTTATTCTTCAGGTAACATTGGTTTTTTGTCCTTCTTTCTTCTATTTATTTTCTTATTGCAATATACTCACCTTCTTCATCAAAACAGTATTGGAATTTTCTTAATTCGGATAACGAAAGATTAAAGGATGATTGCTAGAAGACTTAATGCTGTTTGAATATAGCTAACAGAAGTTCATCAAACCGTTTATTTTATTTGGGTGCATATGAACATTGATGGATGATGGTTGGTGACAAAAATTGCACTCTAAACATAAGGTAATCCTTGGTGTGTAGATGTTATGTTTCTGTTTACTTTTCTTGTATTGGTATCATTATATTGATTTTCTTCAGCTGTTGTTTTCTTATAAATTTATTATTAATTTCTGAGTTCTATTTCGATTATATTGTTACGATGCCTCTATTAATAACTATACATGGATTAGTCTATTTTTCCAAACTATACAAAAAGAATGATGTAGGTGTTGAGATGTTGGGGTATGTAATAAAACTCAAATTGTGATGTTTTGGGTTTGAGGTCAGTATTTAAATATCAAAGTGTGGTTCCAGATTTTAACAGAAGGAGATTTGTGATGTTCATTTCTGCCTTTCTACATTGTTGCATTTGGGCCTACGGCATTCAAGGAAGCGTTCATGAATTGTTTGATAAGAAATTTGTATATGGTCGTTCATTTTATTAACGACCAAACGTGAAAACATTTACTGTTTTGTGTTTATTCATTTACGTTCATAGTTTATGTTCGTTCATTTACTTTTGTTCATTTGTGTACTTTTTCATATTTATGTAAATGTTGATCATAGATTGATCACAGATTGAAGATTGAATATGGTGATTTGAATATGGGATTTTTACCACAATCCAATTTGCCTTCTCTTGGGCTGCCTGGTAGATAGAGAGAGAAGACACCTTACCAGGGGCGGATTTAGAGGGAAACACCGGGTTCCCAGGAACCCAGTCTTTTTGGAAAAAAAAACGTTTTTTTGTAGTGTAAATCTTGTATGATTTGGAAAAAAACGTTTTTTTTGTAGTGTAAACCTTGTATGATTTGGAAAAAGGAACCCAGTGATTTCTCCGGCTGGATCCGCCACTGCACCTTACCACCATATCATGTCTCCTGAGAATCTATATTATCACGACATCACATACTTAGAACGTAATCTATATAATAATGTTATAATAATGTTAAAATATATGCTTCCGTTTTGCAATTCAAAATTTTAATGTATTTGCTTTATATTCTACTTTTGTTCTTGTAGGTGGGCTTTAAGTATTCTTGCTGAGTTGCAGATGGGTTAGTGTTGCTGGGCTCCTTGGGCTTGTTTTAACAAGCTTGTCCAATCGGATTCTTTAATCCGAATCTCTTCTCTCTCTCCCTCTCTCTCTCTTCTTCTTCTTTTTTTTTTTTTTTTTTTTTTTTTTTTTTTTGAGATTGAAACTTGTAATTTGGTTTTCATTGGAATAACAATCGTACCATTCAAATTGTTGACAAATATATTCGATATTTAGCTAATTTTTGTATGTATTCTCAACTTTCAATTTTATAAAGTTGTCTTATTTATAAAACTTAGGGTGAAGATACAATAGGAAGTTTATTTGGCTAGGAAGGCTAGGAAGTGATCTTGACCATCCATTAAGTTAATCAAGGGCTAAGATTAAATCAGGGAAATTGAAAGGAAGAAAAGAGGCGCGTGAGTTTGTTCAAGGGTATTCTAGTCAATCCAAGCCAATAGTTTTTCTCTCCTCCAATTCCCCCCCCCCCCCCCATTTTTTAAACGTTAATAACTCTTTCATACGACATAATTTTTTTATAAAAATTGCACCAAAAAAACGAGCGTTTTTTTATCTTTAAAACGAGTATACTATTGCTATATTTAAAAAAAAAAAAATTAAACCCAGTTGTGTAAAACGCAATAGAAAAACCACCAGTTACGTAAAACGCAATGAAAAAAAAAACCTAAAAAATGACATTTTTCTAAAACGCAATGCACAAAAAACACAAAGAAATGACTTATTTGTAAAATGCATTGGCCAGAAAACACAAAGAAATGTCTTATTTCTAAAACGCAATGGACTGAAAACACATAAAAAATGTTTTACCTAAAACGCAATGCACAAAAAACACAAAGAAATGTCTTATTTGTAAAACGCAATGGCCAGAAAACACAAAGAAATGTTTTATTTGTAAAACGCAATAGCCAGAAAACACTTAAAAATGTCTCATTTCTAAAACGCAATGACCTAAAAAAACAAAAGATAGTGTTCTCTGTAAAACGCAATGGACTGAAAACACCTAAAAATGTGTTTTACCTAAAACGCAATGACTAAAAACACTTATTGCAAGTATATGGATATGCCTCTATTTCCATACAAATTTTATCACAAACTAAGCTGCTTATTCGTGATAAAATTGTATTTGGTACGCCTCAGTTTGTAATATAGTATAATAATTTTTATACGTATTTTAATATAAATATAGATTTATCATAAATAATTTGTTTGTGATAAGATTATGACTAAATTACATAAATTGTCCTTTTCTTTGTCATTTGTCTTTAAAAAGCACGCAAAATATCCTTTAATTTCTAAGTTTTGCACACTCTTTATTCTTTAAGCTAACTCATGTTAACTTTTTATTTAACTTTTGAGTAAATTACACAAACTATCCTTCATTATATATATGTATATATATACTACATTCCACTTATTGTCCTTTTTCTTTAAAAAACACGCAAAATGTCCTTTAATTTCTAAATTTTGCACTTAGTTTGTCCTTTAAGCTAACTAATGTTAACTTTTTAGTTAACTTTAAGGTAAAATTACCATGTTGCGCAAATGACATAATTTGAAGTTTATTTATAAAGGAAAGAACTTGTAATTTACTTAAGTTCTTTTCTTTTATTTTTTTTTCATTTCTTTAATTTCTTTTTATTTTATCAAATATATCACTACTGTTTTATCGATTACTTTAAAATTTCCTTAATTCAATATTTTACAATTAATAATAATAATAATAATAATAATAATCTATGTTTTATAATTTATTTTGTTTTGTTTGATTAAATTATTTGCTCTTTTTAATTTACAAACACTGTAATTTTTATACTATGTTTTTACATAAGATGTTGGTATGATCGGGTTAATTTCTATCAATTTTACAATTATTATATATTATTGGAACGAAATTTACACAAAAATATGGGGAAAACAAGCATGTCGGTAGCGCGTTACGACGATCGAGTTAAACATAGATAAAAAAATGCTGCAATGTTATATTTTGAGACGAGTGTACGTCGAACATTATGTAACACGTCTTAAACATATAGTTGTTTTAAAAATGACGTTACAAAATTCCAAAATTTATAGAACATCATAGTTTAAACCGAGCTTTCGTAATGCGCGACTAACGTGCTTATTTTTTCAATATTTTGATGTAAATTTCATTCTAATAAATAATTGTAAAAGTGATAAAAAAATATAACTCGATCACACTAACAGTTTATGTAAAAACATAGTATAAAAGTTACATTAATTAGAGAATAAAAAGTGAATAATTTAATCAAACGAACAAAAATAAATAAGTTACCAAAACACATATTTTTATAAAAAAAATTGTTAATTAATGAATTAAGAAAATTTTAAAGTAATCGATAAAATAATAGTGATAAATTTAATAAAATAAAAAGAAAGAAAATAAAAGAAAAGAAAAAAATATAAGTAAATTACAGGTTATTTCCTTTATAAATAAACTTCAAATTGCGTTCTTTGGGTAAAATTGTATTTTACCTAAAAGTTAACTAAAAAGTTAACATCAGTTAGCGTTTCCCATTTCCATGGTTATTTTACCTAAAACAAAAATTACGTCCTTGGTAATCAAGTCCATGGTTACCATTGTCCATTTCCATGTGGGAATTTCAAGTTGTTGTAGCAACCTGACGGTTTCTGATGTTCAGCTTTTACTTGCGAACATGTTAGACATTTAGTTACATAGGTGGCTATGGACTTCTTCATGCCTATCCACTAATAATTTCTATTCAAATCCTCGTATATTTTATCTCTTCCAGGATGTACTGAATATTTGGAATTTATGTGATTCCTGGAGAACCAGATCTCTGAGTCTTTTCAAAGATGGGAACCCAGATTCTATCATTAAATTTCTGAATCCCATCATTTTCAGGTGTTAACTGACCAATAGTTCCACCTAATCCTTCATTAGAAGCATTTGATTATAATAAGGTTTACTTATGAACTTCAATCAGTTTCTTATTTGAAATGGTTGGAAGTTCAATCTTTTTAGCGTGAACCCTCAATGGTTTGATTCTTTCTTTATGGCTCAAGGTGTCGGAAACAACATTAACCTTGCTCGGATGATAACGAATCTCACATTCGTAATCATTTAATGTCTCCATCTAAAGGCGTTGTCGTATATTTAAATCTTTCAGATTAAATATAAGCTGGAGACTTTTATGATCTGTGTATATAATACACCTCGTACCATATAGGTAGTGCCTCTACAACTTTAGTGCGAATACTACAACACCTAGTTCCAAATCATGGGTGGTACAATTCTTTTTATGCACTTTAAGTTGTTGTGACGCATAGGCAATCACTTTGCCTCTTTGCATCAATACACATCCTAATCCTGTGTGCGAAGCATCACAGTAACCATGAAGTCTTCAATTCCTTCGGTAATGATAATACAGGGCATTACTCAGCTTTTGTTTAAGAATCTCTAAAGGATTCTTACTTGCTTTGGCCCCCAGTCAAATTTAGCATTCTTGTGAGTCAACGAAGTTAGGGGAGTAGTTGTTCTCAAGAAGTTCTTAATGGACCTTCTATAATAACCAGCCAACCCAAGAAAACTACGGAGTTTAGGAGTCTTGGGTGCTTCCCAACTCATGATTGCTTCAATATTTGTTGTATACATTTGGATTCCGCGTTTACTAATTATATGTTTTAAGAGTTGGACTTCTCTAATCCAAAAATTGCACTTAGGGAATTTTGCATAAAGCTTCTCTTACTTTAGCAACTCAAGAATACACCTAAGATGTTTCTAGTGATCATCTTTATTGTGAGAGTAAATAAGTATGTCGTCTATGAAGACAATGAAAAACTTATTCAGATAAGGTTTGCAGACTCTGTTCATGAGATCTATGATAGCTACTGGAGCATTAGTGAACCTGAACGACATAACCGGGAACTCATAATGTCCGTATCTTGTCATGAAGGCAGTCTTTGGAACATCTTCATTCCTAACCTTGAGTTGATGATTACCAGATCGAAGATGAATCTTGGAAAATAAACTTGCTCCTTGCAATTGGTCGAACAAGTCGTCAATTCTGGGCAAGGGATAACGAATTCTCAATCATTATCTTGTTCAACTCATGGTAAATCAATGTATATTCGTATTGAACCATCCTTCATCTCGACAATAAGATAGAAGCTTCCCAAGGTGAAGAAACACCAACTAAATGGTCGAAACCGAGATAGTTAGGGGGTTTGAATCCGCATAAAAGGTTAGCTCTCCCTCGGTTGATTCAGTTCAACGGAATTACTTCTCCGGTAGCTCTGCAAAAAAGAACACCGTTAGCCTCGCCAAGGGGAGAAGGGGGTTCTCTCCTTGACCCGAATCCGGCGTGAGAATAAGTATTGGTATCGGAGAAGATAAGTATTTGAAGAGTGAGAGTAGTCTGAGTTTATACCTGAACAGTTCTCTTATTTATATCCGGGAGTTTGGGAGGGAAAACCCGTTATTGAAAAGATAACGGAAAATGCCTAACGCCGTGGCGGTTATTTTTTCCTCCGTTAGAGTTCTTTAATCTGACGTTGATTAACCTCGATCCGATGTGAATGCACACGGATCGTGGTCTGATCGATGGCTGGGGGATTGCCACGTGGAAAGTGACTAAGTGGAGATTGCTCTCTAATTACATGCATTCGTTGTGACTTCAGGGTTGTCTATGGTGATGACACGTGTCCAGACGGTTATAACCGTCTGGGTAGTGCATGATTGTATTTCTTTCTAGAAGATTTCTGTTGTAATCTGGTGTGGCATCTTGCTGTGTGGACACGGATAAATAAACCCCAAGCCTGGGTAAAATAATATCTAAGTCTTGGATGTTGTGGCGGAAGTATCGGACAAAGGTTTCTTTTAACCCTTTGTTGTATGGGAGAAAGCGCAAGGACTTATGTTATCCTTTAGGCGCACGACTGTAATTTACTGATTTCTTTGTTCCTTTAGTAGGACCAGTGCGCGGTCGCGCAAGGTCAAAAGGCTAGAAAGGTCAGTTTGTGGTATGGTCCAAATCCTTTTTATGAGGTTTTTGGGACCTTACCCCTTCAAGTCCCCCCAGTCTAGTGTTGTACTTATGCAAATAAGTGGAGCACTGGACTTATGAGAGGGAAATGTTTTTTGGGCGCGTTAAAATAAGAAAGCTTCCAAGAGAAGATTTATCCTGTTAGAAAAAAGGAAAAATCTTTGTAATCATGCTCTGACATGTGATGACGTCAACTAGTAATCAGAGTGGGTATTTTTCTCTTTGTTCTTGGGTTTCGTAATGGCGCCTGTCAGTCCTCATTAATGAGGATATGACCCTGGTTCCTGTAGCGCCGTAAGTGATATAGACAACTAATGATGATCGGGGTTTCCATTTTCCGAGGTTGTACTTTTGTATATATATACATTAGGATGCTTTTTGTTACTAACTTGAAGAAGATGAAGGGGAAAAGTTCCGTCCGCTCCCGTCGTCTTTCAGACATCTTAGCGGTCCGTGATGCTGCTGAAGCCTTACTCCTTCTTGCTAACTCTTCGCCGTTGATGTTATCCGAGGAAAAGAATGCTGTTGTTAATTCTTCTCCGATTGCCGGTGCTGGTGATAAGGGCTTCCGTCCAGATGGGGTTGTTGATGCTGGTGCTGGTGTGTTGGATGTCGATGGACTGATGTCTCGTTTTCCGACTCTCCGTCCAAGTACCTGTGAGTTGACGTATCACCGTCGCCGGAAAAACCCTTCGGTGAACATAGGTGAAGATGAACCTATGGTTGGTTAGGTTTGGGGGCTGTATCGTCCTGTCTTTTGCTTGTATATATAAGTCTGTTAGAAAAAAACTTATCTTTTGAAGATCACGGGCGTGATCAGTGTTTAAAGTCTGTTGTTTTGATCATCTTGCTATCTTGTAGAAGCAAGGTTTTTTGTTTGACTGTTTTAGTTTCTGGAACTAAAATTGTGAAGATCATTGTCATGATCTTGTTTCTGAAGTGCTTGGTGATACATCGATAATGTACATAATTTACGTGTTTGAATTACAATGTGTTGCATGGTTTTAAATGATTTTTTGGATAGGTAAGGCGAATGAGAGATGGTATTGTGCTCATGTTTGAACGTTTGTCTAAAAGGCGTAGCAGTTTGCCCTTTTTGTTTTTGTTTAGACTGTTCATGAGGTATACAATGTTTGACCATATTGTTTTCGCGCGAACCCAAAAAAATTACATGCAATTTTGTAATAAACAGTAATATAAGTAGAAATAATGTTTGTATTGATAATAGCGCAAGGCTTTGTATCATATAATAAAGAAAGACATTGCCTGAATGCTTTTGAAGGCTTAGATCATATGTAACACCTGCGCAACTGTTGCGCGTTCCAGGTGCGAGGAATTAGAGTTCCGTCGATCCTTTTTAGGGTATATGCTCCCTTGCCTAGGACCTCGTTAATGACGTATGGTCCTTCCCATCTTGGTGCTAATTTGCCTGGCTTTTCAGCGTTTGACGCCTCATTGTCGCGCAAGACAAAATCACCGGGGACAAAAGTGCAAACGCGGACGCGCGCATTGTAGTATTTTTCGAGCTTAGATTTGTACCTTGCTTCTGTAATTGCGGCGTTCTCGCGCCTTTCTTCGAGAAGGTCCAAATCCATTCTCCTTTCTTGTTCGTTGTTCTGTTTTTCCATATCTATCATGCGCGGTGATGGTAAACCTATCTCGGCTGGAATGACGGCCTCAGATCCATAGACTAAACTGAACGGAGTCTCGCCTGTGCTAGTCTTTGGCATTGTTCGGTGTGCCCAAAGGATGCTGGGAAGTTTGTCAACCCATCCTCTGCGCGCCGTCCCGAGTCGCGCTTTTATGCCGTCAACGATCTGTTTGTTTACGCTTTCTACCTGTCCATTCGCTTGAGGATGCGCGACGGAGGCGAAGTTATGTTCGATCTTCATTTCTTTGAACCATTTTTGAAGATCTTCTGCGGCGAAGTTTGTGCCATTGTCAGAAATGATGCGCAATGGTAATCCGAATCTGCAAATGATATGTTCCCATATAAATTTGCGGATTACCATTGCTGTTGTAGAGGCCAAAGCTTTAGCCTCTACCCACTTTGTGAAGTAATCCACTGCGACGATGATGAATTTTACCGCGCCTGGTGCGTCAGGAAATGGACCGACAAGATCGATGCCCCACTGTTGGAATGGCCAGGCGGAAGTAACAGGTATTAGTGGATTTTTAGGTCGGAGTGTCTTTGGTGCGTGGCGTTGGCATGCCTCGCATCTTCTTAATAGGTCGACTGTGTCCATGTGCATTCCTGGCCAGTAGTATCCAGCGCTCATTATCTTTGCCACGACCATGCGCGGTCCCGCGTGTATTCCGCATAATCCTTCATGGATTTCTCTGACAAGGTATTTTGCGTCTGTTTTATCGACACAGCGCAATAATGGGCCCATGAATGATTTCCGGTATAGGACGCCATCCGCCATTTCGTAATTTACTGCCTTGTGTTGTATTTTCCGAGCTTCTGCCTTTCCTTCCGGTAGCCTCCCGTGTTGGAGGTATAAGATAATCGGAGACATCCAAGATGGATCTCCCATTTCTATAACGTTTACTTGTTTGAGATGAATGGAAGGGTTGGATAATACCTCTATGCGCACTTCCTTTGCTAAGTGTTGAAAACTGGTGGCAGCTAACTTACTTAGCGCGTCAGCATGTTTGTTCTCGCTTCTGTTTATGTGATTAACTTTGAATGTTTGAAATTGGCTGATTAACATCCGTGCTTGTTCAAGGTATAATGCCATGGCTTCTTTTGCATCATAATTGCCATTGACTTGCTCAGCTACCAGTTTTGAATCGACGTTAGCTTCAAGATTTCTTGCTCCCATCTTTAACGCTAAGCGAAGACCTGCCAAGAAGGCTTCGTATTCTGCTTCGTTATTCGTACTTTTGAAGTCTAATCGTATAGCATATGTGAGCTCGTGGTTGTCTGGGCTGATTAATCGGAGACCCGCTCCTGCTCCATCGTCATTGGAAGCACCATCTGTGTGTAAGGTCCAGACTCTGTCATCGAAAACAGGTATTGGGTTCTGGATTGCCTCACATTCTTGTACTTTATCGATATGAACTTCAGTGGCGAAGTCTGCTAACACTTGCCCTTTGATTGCGGGTCTTGGTCTGTAAAAAATGTTGTAACCTCCCAGTTCAATTGCCCATTTGGCCAGTCGTCCCGCTATGTCAGGCTTGGATAAGATCTGGCCTAGGTGATAATTGGTGAGAACAGTGATGACGTGACCCGAAAAATACCTGCGTAAACGTCGGGATGCGTGTACTAGTGCTAGGACTAGTTTTTCTATCATTGAATACCGAGTTTCTGGTCCAGTAAGCATTTTGCTGATGTAATAGATTGGAGTCTGGATGTTCTCGCGTTCTACCATCAATACAGCACCGACCGCTACTTCCGCGGCAGATAGATATAAAATTAGTGGTTCTTTTTCTTTTGGTGCTGTTAATGTTGGCAGCTGAATTAAACATTCTTTCATTTGTTTGAATGCGGTTTCTGCTTCAGTTGTCCACTGAAAATCAGTTTTCTTTGCGCAGTTTCGTAGTGTACTGATGAATGGATAGGACTTCGCTGCGTGATTGGCCAAAAATCTGTTTAAAGCAGCTAATCGTCCAGCGAGCCTTTGCATTTCTTTAACTGTTGTGGGTGACGGCATTAGCTGAATAGCCTGCACCTTTTCTGGATTTACTTTAAAACCATCTTTTGTGACGATGAATCCTAAAAATTTTCCTTCCTCCATGCCAAAAGAACATTTGGTTGGGTTGAGTTTTAGACTCACGCTACGCAAGGAGTCGAATGTGCGCTGGATATTATCTAGCATTATGGCTTCTTCATGACTCATGATGACGAGGTCATCCATGTATACTTCGACAGTCTTGCCGATGTCATCTTTGAAAATTGTATCCATCAGGCGTTGATAAGTTGCGCCTGCATTGCGCAGGCCAAATGGCATTTTGGTATAACAAAAAATGCCTTTATCTGTGCGGAACGCCGTCTTGTCTTCGTCTTCTTCTTTCATCTGGACCTGATGGTAACCCTTGTAACAGTCGAGAAAACACTTCCATCTGAATGATGCTAGAGAGTCGACTTTCTTGTCTATTTCTGGGAGCGCGTAACAATCTTTTGGGCATGCTTTATTCAGGTCCTTAAAGTCGACGCACATTCTCCACCCGCCGCTATGTTTTTGTACCATCACTGGGTTGGCTACCCATGTATGGTATTTTACTTCGCGCAAGATGCCCGCGTTAAGTAACTCTGCTACCTGCTCATCCATTGCTTTTGCTTTTTCTTCACTGAAACTGCGCCTCCCCTGAGCAACAGGCTCTACTGATGGCTTGATGTTTAGACAATGCTGCGCGATGTCGCGCGGGACTCCAGTCATGTCTGCTGGGCACCAGGCGAATATATCTTTGTTGTTAGACAATAACTCTTTTAGTTGTATGCGTGTTGCTGGTGACATGGCTGGTCCTAGCAGAATAGTCTGCTCTGGGTACTCGTTGTTTAGAACCTATTTCTCTGGTTCATTTGGTGTCGAAGGTTTGGCTACCTTTGTTGGTGGTTCGTCGTCTACGAACATGACTTCTTTGCTTGAATAGAGTATTGCAACTCCAGTTTCTGTCGGAAATCCGCAAGCAGCGTGTGGAATGGAAGTGATCATGCTAAATTCCCTTTGTGATCTTCTCCCGAGCAAGACATCATGACGTGATGTTGCCGGCATGACCATAAAATTGACTGCAACTGTTCGTGAGTGCTCGCCATCGGATAAGGTTACCGGGAAAATGATTTGTCCTAATGGGAATACCGCTTCATTACAGAATCCGGTGAGAGGAAAATCGACCGGCTCTAATCGTGCTTTATCTTCTGGATCGAGTTGTTTAAAGCACTGTTCGTATATGATGTCCATCGAGCTTCCTGGGTCGATGAACATATAGTCGGTTCGGTAATGACCGAAAACACCAGTGATAATCACTGGTCGTTCTTCCTGGGGGCCCCCAGGAACAACGGGGAACACCACTTGCTGTTCTCTCCAATGTTGATTATAGTTTCGTTTATTTGGTCTCCGTGATGGACCTCCTTGAATCATGTGTATTTGTTTCTGATAACTGCTATATTGGTGGGATTGAATGTCCTCCCTTCGTGGTTTTGGTGGATCCAATATTGCGGTATCAATTTTTTCTCCAGATCTGATATTTAACAAATCAGATCTGGCGATTTGAATAACGATTGTGTTTAAAGCAGCTTGGCATCTGCTAAACAAATGTTCTAGGGATTCCTCTAACTGTAAATTGTTTCCGATGTTTGATCGAGGACCAAGCTGTCGGTGAGAAGACGAATTTTCTGCCATGTGCAAAAAACAGAAAATGGAATGAACTGAATCAAAACGAGATAGAAGCTAGGAAAACTGAGAAAACGGTGGGCGCCAATGAAGAAACACCAACTAAATGGTTGAAACCGAGATAGTTAGGGGGTTTGAATCCGCATAAAAGGTTAGCTCTCCCTCGGTTGATTCAGTTCAACGGAATTACTTCTCCGGTAGCTCTGCAAAAAAGAACACCGTTAGCCTCGCCAAGGGGAGAAGGGGGTTCTCTCCTTGACCCGACTCCGGCGTGAGAATAAGTATTGGTATCGGAGAAGATAAGTATTTGAAGAGTGAGAGTAGTCTGAGTTTATACCTGAACAGTTCTCTTATTTATATCCGGGAGTTTGGGAGGGAAAACCCGTTATTGAAAAGATAACGGAAAATGCCTAACGCCGTGGCGGTTATTTTTTCCTCCGTTAGAGTTCTTTAATCTGACGTTGATTAACCTCGATCCGATGTGAATGCACACGGATCGTGGTCTGATCGATGGCTGGGGGATTGCCACGTGGAAAGTGACTAAGTGGAGATTGCTCTCTAATTACATGCATTCGTTGTGACTTCAGGGTTGTCTATGGTGATGACACGTGTCCAGACGGTTATAACCGTCTGGGTAGTGCATGATTGTATTTCTTTCTAGAAGATTTCTGTTGTAATCTGGTGTGGCACCTTGCTGTGTGGACACGGATAAATAAACCCCAAGCCTGGGTAAAATAATATCTAAGTCTTGGATGTTGTGGCGGAAGTATCGGACAAAGGTTTCTTTTAACCCTTTGTTGTATGGGAGAAAGCGCAAGGACTTATGTTATCCTTTAGGCGCACGACTGTAATTTACTGATTTCTTTGTTCCTTTAGTAGGACCAGTGCGCGGTCGCGCAAGGTCAAAAGGCTAGAAAGGTCAGTTTTTGGTATGGTCCAAATCCTTTTTATGAGGTTTTTGGGACCTTACCCCTTCACAAGGGAAAGAACTAGGTTATATGAAACCTTTCTCTAGTAGTTCTTCAAGTTGTGCCTTTTAGTCTTTCATCTCGGTTGGCGCTAAACGGTATGGGGCTCTAGCTATTTGAGTTGACCTAGTCAATATGTCGATTCTAACTCAACTGGCCATTCTAGGGCAGTCCAGGTAAATCTCTTGGGAATACAGCAGGGTATTCAGTGATGACCAGTATATCTTCTTTCTCTGGATTTGTGAATTCTTGTGGTCACTTGCGTCATGTAGATGCCGTCTCCTCTTTGAAGACTCTTGGATGCCTTATGCATAAAAACTTTCTCTAATCTTCACAGATGGTGAGTACGTCACCAGGTGGGGATTTCAATGAATTTTCGTATCTTGGGCAATACGGATCTTGTTATGGGATAACCAGTCCAAGCCTAAACCACCTCAGGTTCGGCTAAAGTCATAAGTAGGAGCTTTAATTGGGATTGAGTGATTGTTAATGGATCTAAAACATCCTTAAGAATATGTCTAATATTTTACAGAATTGATGATCTGCAAAACTCATATCAATTCTAGTGTCAAACAAGACTTTTTCAAAAACATTACTAATGGAAAGCACATCCATTATGATATTTGCGTCTTTTACCTCTTCCATAGCTGTCAACTTAAAATTTTGGCATTGCCCGCTTGGCACTTTTGTCAGATCAGGACAACTGGTCCTGAAGTGGACCGTATTTCATGGGTCTTGTGGCTAGCTCTTATTGCTTATGCCACTGCCCTTGCGTCGTTTATGAAAACATTTCCCCAAAAATGTTCTTTTTCATAAACCTCATATTTCGATTTATTTTTATTGGGTCTTAACTGATTTTAAAATCAGTGTCTCATTTTTTTGGGCTCTAACTCAGCCCTGGCCCTTTCTTAATCGAATCTCATACTTGGTTAATGTGAGGGCCAAATATACAAATGAATGGGAAGTAACAGATTGGATGGTTTTACCATCCCTTAAGTTTTTGGGTGAAAATCTCCCGATGTATTGCGTGACACGCTTAGATTAAAGGGTAATTTAGTATAATACTAATTTAGAAATAGAATTTATGGTTGGAGATATACTCCTTAAGATCTAAGTTATTCATGGTCAGTTCTCAAGAATCTGACTTTACTTTATAACTCTCGGGCGATGAGAATTAATTTAATAGACTTTATCCAGTCTATATCATATAGAGTAATTTTCCCAATACATTAAATCATGGTCTTCTACCATGTTAAAGCGTCCATATAAAAGGACTTCGACACATATTCAATCGCGTCATTCTCGGCACATCTGCTGGTATCTATGATGATCTCCATTTTATCAAGTCATTCAATGGTATCAATGACTCCGTAATTCTCCTGTGAAGTCTTGGAGTTTATATAAGATAAATAATTGTACGTACACCCCTCCTCAGATTTTTGAGGTTTTTATCCTAGTGACAAAGTCATTTTTACTAGTCTTACTCCTATTTTGAGGATTTGTAATAACTAGTGGATCTATGCAAAATATCTGCTCAATTGATCAGGGTATTTTATTCAAAACTGGCTATATAATAGCACTTTTGAGACTTTATTTTGGCTATTTTTCATAGATGGTCCATCTCCTTCAACATATCTGAATATATGGAGAGTTTGGACATTTTAGCACTTATAAGTCACCATATCTGAATATATGGAGAGTTTCAACATTTTAGAACATATCTGAATATATATATATTGGTGTGAGGGAAAATTTTCCACTGCCACACTTTCTGAACCATTATCATTGGTGGGAATATGTGTTTTTAGCCATAATCCCCATTTAATCATGGTCAATCTGCTAGTCTCACTCGTGTAAGTACTAGTGGACCGGTAAAAGTTGAGAGGGGAATATTTGCTTGATTGCTCGCGGGTTTTATATTTGACCACGTTTGTCATAACTCTATAGACTCTGTTTTGGCTTTCATAACATTTATAAGCCATCAAGATTTTATATTCTGGTGTGAGGGAAAATTCTTCCACTACCAACACCTTCTTCACCACTATCATTGGTGGGAATATGTTTATATATATTTTGGTGTGAGGAAAATATTAGTCCACTACCAACACCTTCTCAACCACTGTCATAGGTGGGAGTATGTGCTTAGCCTTCATCTATTTGTGAGCAATCAAGAGATTTGTTTCTCAACCACTATCATAGGTGGGAGTATGTGCTTAGCCTTCGTCTATTTGTGAGCAATCAAGAGATTTCTTTGATATGCTAAATAAAACGAAAAGGGCTCCATAAAATCAATGATTAAATTCGTGGCTCTGGTATAGCCAAATATAAATTTAAATGCTTACTATTAGTTGATATTAGTACAATATGATTTTTGGGAGATCTTAGAGGTTCCATGCATTAATCTTTCATACTGGCCAGGCATGAAAATAATCTATGGCACACACGAAGATACTACCAATCACCATATGGTGCTTTTATCATACAAAGTTCAACATAAAGATCGTAAAAATCATTAGAATTAATAAAACCAATGTCATGCTTCGAATGATTAGGCGGAGGGCTTACAAGTTACTAGTAGTTTAAAGAATGGGAAAAATTTAGGTAATGGGTGTTTGAATAATACCCTCCAGGTATAGATCATAGGTTAGGATTAGAATAATACTGGCAAAATCTTCCGGATTTATATAATATAATTTGGTGTACCCAGATGCGTTTGGATAATTTGATATCAAGTTTATAATGCTCGTGATCATAAGGCTTTTAGCAAGAGCCGGGCTAAATGGTTCTTTATTTTGATTATTCTCCAGAATGGGAGTGTGTTGTATCAAGGAACAGAATCTCACGCCATAGTGCACCTACATCTGTGTAATGATGCGGCTTTTCATTGTTACTGTTGTTCAATTAGTTGGTGAGGTATCATCAGAGCGTCTATCAGATGTGATAAATTTCAGATTAATGATATAGGGTATTTGAGAAAATACAATTGGCTAAAATGTTGGTTCTATTAGTTGGGTATGGGGATGTGCCAATGGAAACAACAAAATAAGCGTATTCGATGTCGGAGTTTTGCATCCTCGAATCGGAGTCATCATCATCAAAGCAACATAATTTGCCATATTGAACTCCGAACTACTCAAGAGTAAAGGTTATTGGGTTCGCGAGCAATTGTAGGTCCTTTGCCTCGTCCGCAACGTCTTGATGACATTTGTAAAATATTTATAAAATCAATAACTATATATATAGATAAGAGTAGTCTTAGGTTAAGTGTATACTTAGAGTTTCCTAAGGAATATGCAATTGTGATATTTGAGTTTAGACACAAAGGCTAGTGTCTAAATCCCTCAAATTAAAGCTCTGACACCAGCCTGTCACACCTTGATTTCCCGGTGGGTATATGCGTGACAATCAATATCAGTTATCACATTGCACAATGGAAGATGGGAATGAAGAAATAATAATAAAATAAAAGCTTGAATTTAAGAAATAATTTATACAAGCTATTCGTACAGAAATATCCATAGGCGGATCGAATATCAAAATGCGACTTTAGACTATCAAGGGTCTTCTCCGAGTTGTAAATTCAAATATCTTAAGACCAAGCATCTCCAGCCTATTCCATATTTGCTAATAACATGCGCTTAGTCTTTTGAAAATACGTCAGCTTTCGCTGGTAAATACAATTAACCGACTGATGTGCTAAAAGTAGTTTAATAAAAACAAACTAAATTAACCTAATCTAGACACTAAGTAATACTCTAGACTCTCTAAAACTCGACTAAACTACTAACCGGCATGTGAACCGATCGACTCTAGTAAAACTAAGTAAGTCTGGATATCGAACCCATGAGACTCGATTTAACTACGTTAACGACTCTATCTAGACTGACACTAACCATTTTTATGTTTGAGGGGGGGGGGTCTAATTTTTTTTAAAATTGCAATTAAATTACATTAATTAACTAACACGAATTAACTTGGGTTTTACTCAGATGGTGCAAACAACTACCTATACTGAAATCCTGGTCTGCATCAGTAATGATATTATTAGGATATTAGTTATTATGGAACCGGGATCATCTAATACTAAACCTTTCAAAATACCGAACAAGACCCCCGACCCTTCTCAAGAAGACACTTATGGCACTCTAGAGGCTGTTATGAACACCGGTTGGTTAGACTCTCTCTCAAGACATCTAAATGGTTTACGAAATTACCCTAATTTGATTTACTCCCTCTCAGGACATAAACCTAGGATAGACTCGGGTTCTTGATTAGACTTGTTAGAAAACGGTCACTAAGGCAACTAGTTCAGACTCCTCTCGAAGCTCCTACCTAGCAATTTAATGACTTAGACCTAACAATAACCTTGCACCTTTCAGCTATTGAGATTAGTAGAACACTTAAACTTATTTAATTACTGAAAATCACTTCTAAGGTATATTGCGCAATTAGCCCTAGAGATTATAAATTTATTCTATGATATAGATACTCACCAAAACTTATAACCTAGTATGAATCTATTATGTGATATAGATCGTCACCAAGAATAATACGAAGCAACAAACAATATTCAAACACTTTTAAGCATGCATATACATAAAAACCAATAACCGAGTCGACTACTTTCGCAAATAATCCATAAATAATTAAAAATCCAAAAAAAATCATCACTTTACAAACCGCTCATCCAATCTAGGTAGTAATAAGAATTTAGCCAAGCAAAGTCATGAATACGATAAAAACTAGAGTAATTTCAATAACAAGAAACATGATTGAAAGAATAGGAAACAAGAATATGGAACCCGAATAACGCAAGAATGATCCGGACAATCCCTTCAGCTTCTAATATTCAAACCAATGCTCTGAGCTCTTAAAACAGCTCCCAAAACTCCAAGATTGCTGCTGATTTCGTCCCTAGGTTGACGTAATTCGTCCAGGGTTGTCTGGGATTGATTAGGGTTAAGTATTGGATTAAATAGGGCTTAAATATGAAGTTTTCCGCGCAAATCAGGGAAGGCTTCGCGCATGTCCAAGGGTAAATGGGTCCTCCGTCGCGTAGTGCCAAGGTCCTGCGAACTGAGAAAACCGTTTCGGCCATAATTTCTTCGTTTCAACTCCGTTTTCTTCACTGTTTTCGTCTACGGGTTCGTAATTCAATTCTCTATCTTCTCATCTTATCAAATATCCCTTTTCATTCCATGAGAATCCTTCACTAAGGCCAAACCTTCTCCCGGGTGCTCGTTTCTTCAACGTTTCAGCTAGTTTTCACTCGCCTCAAGCTTATAGAACAAAAAGAACAGCCACTGGACTATTTCCTAACCATTTTATACCAAAATCTAAAGAATTTAACATCAATTTTTCAACATTTTTTTCTTTTCTTTTGAGCTCTAGACTTTGCATACCTATCCTAGAGGCTGTCTCAACTAGAGTCACCATCCCCGAGAGCGACAACGTAGGCGTCGCTAATTTTGCATTTTTCTTTTTAACTTATCCCAGAGGCAATCTAAGTCACAGTCACCATCCCCAACGAAGATTACATAGGCCTCGTTTTTATTCGGTCTAGCTCATTTATTATATTTTTTCCTTTTGATAAAAGTTTTCTAACAATTTTAGCTTATAACTGCATTCCTTATACTATTTTCGGGGGTTTCGGCTTCCCTACTTTTCCTTGATGAGAACCCACTAACAAACTACCAATTAGGTATATTTAAATCAAAGGAACCTAGAAATTGAATCGAGCCTACTCACATATCCCAAGTTAGACACAAGTTTAACTTTTGTTCTCATATTATTATTATTTGAAACCCGAACAAACCTAATTTTTCTATCATTTTCCGTGTTTAATTGCAAAACTTCTTAGACGGGAACATTTTCTATTTTTTTCAATTTTTTTGGATTTTTTAAATTTTTTAAATTTTTTTGTATTTTTCAATTTTTATATTTTATGACTCAAGACACTAAATAACTAGACACTAAACTATAGTTTCCCATCCTCACACTTAAACTCTACATTGCCTTCAATGTAGGATGGAAACCGACTCAAAAAACTAAAATAAATAAGAAATAAAAGACTAAGGGCAAATCGAAATGACTTAGCTGGTTAATTAATGCATAAGCTCCAAAACTCTCGTCCAATCCAGCTCGTTCGTATAGCATTTCATTTGCGATCGGCTTTGACTCTTGTAACACCCCAAAAATGGGTTTGGTAATTTAAACCCGGTTAATATAAAGGAACGGGTAAAAATACCATTAGGGGTAAAAGTAAACCCGTAAATGGATAATAACTAGGAATAATTAACCTAGTTGATTTTAATATCATTGGTATTAAACGGAGAGTTGTAGCCCTATTTAATTAAAACGAAACAAGAGGGACCAAAGTGGGATAACTTGAAAGTGGTTTTAATAAATGAAAATAACACACACACACACACACACACTTCGTGTGTGTTCTGTGCGTGATCAGGGGAAGGCTCTAGAGAGCCAAACCCTAGTTCATCATATATCACCCAATTGAAGGAGGAATCGGGGCTCAAATTCAAGAAGGAACGTGAATTAACGATCACCCAAGCTAGGGGATCATAAGGTATGTCGAATTTTGATGTTTAATGAAGTTGAGAAATCTGGATAATCATCACTAGTGGTGAATTATGTATGAATCATGAAGGTTATGCCCAAATTAGTGATGTATGCACGTTTAGGAACAAACCCTAAGCGAAGACTCTGAGTAAATTGCTAGAATTTAGGTGTTTGGATGAATTACCACACTTAGTTAAGTGGGTTTATGTTTAATCCATGAAATGGTATGAACTTGATTAGGGATGTGTGTAGTATGTGATGGGTATTTGTATATAGAGTGATTATGGTATGGAATTTGTATGATGTATACTTGTGTTGATAAATGAAGGTGTTAATTAGGAAGAAACACATGAAATACTTGTATATTATGCTTAGGAAGTAGTACGCACACCAAGTGTTTGATGAAATGTCTAAATGACAATAATATGTGAAATTGTATGCAATTAATGGGTAAACATGTATAGAATGTGGTATTAATGAAATTGATAGTAAACAATCATGAGGAATGTATTTTAGATATAGTTCATGTGAAGATTATGTTAGGTTGATGTTGAGTATGTTATATGCTTGTTTGAATCGGCTAATGAAATACGTATGTGAGATATGAACTTGATATGAATAATCATGTATGCTAATAAGGATATAAATGTAATGACATGAAAGTATAGGAATCATGTCAAGATGGATGGGAGCGTGGAAGGCTAACGTGACAAGAAGACTCAAGTAAGCGGATGCAAATACGGACGCATAAGGTAAGTAAATCCCGGACTTACACTTAGATGTAAAATATATTGTAGTATGATGATTATTGTGATACATGTGAGAAAGCATTAAACAATGGAAGTAAATAGGTAAGTTTACGGAAAAAGGAGTCGAATGTGATAGGAAAGTATAATGATGCTAATTGTTTTCTGTTAGAAATGAAATGGAAGTGCAGGTAAACTAATAATGGAGAATGAAGGTTAAGTATGGAGGTCAGACGAGAGTGTTCGAATGGATGGACGAATGGACTTATATGAACGAGAATAAGAGACGTTGATGCTTGATGATGCACCTTTTAAAGTATATATATTATGTCACTGGTTGCAAATGAACTAATTGGTTGTGGTGACTGCAGGTTGTACAGGTGTATGAATGATTGCTCAAGATGTGTACGCGATTGAAGATCGAGTCAAGACATGGATTGTACGTGGGTGTGTATGTGGTCACCTAATTCGATATACGTATGATAGTTTTTAATTAATTTATGAAAAGGGATTAATGTATTTAAGTGAAAGAAAGAATATCATAAAAGAAATTTTTAGTATGTATTTTCCGCTGCGTTAAATTTGATTAAAACGATTTAGGGTGTTACAACTCTGACTAGTAAAATGCTCGGTAAATTCCTTGAAATTCGAAAAGCAGCTCCAAAATCACCCGAATGGAGATTGAGTATGGGTTGTACATATTCAAACCTGCATAAACAAAAACAAGCAAAAAAACCAAAAAAGTACCGACTCGACACAAAAGACTGACTCACAACTACTAAATTATACTCATGGTACAAAATAAACGACTCTAAATATAAGTAAACACATACCGAAAATCCACCGAATAAATAAATTTAACAAACTCCTGAAAACCTCCCCACACTTAAATTTAATCAGGAGGTTTTTCGTTGATCTGGACCTTATCTAACCCATTAATTCCACCCGGTCCTCAAAAATAGTTAAAAATTTAACGGCGGAATAATAAAATATTTAAAAAATTTTAAACTTAAAAATTTTAAACAGGTCAGACCACCAGAATTTAAACTTACCTTGAAGAAACCGGATACGCGGCATGTAGCGAGAGGACTGATCGTGCTTGAGTGGCTCCTTCCCCTCGAACGTATGTAAACCTTCGGTCCTCTTCCAGTTCCGATCCTGTCTTTTCTCTTTCATCGCCTTCTCCCTTGGCTTTGCTGATTTTTCAGTTTCACTTATCACTAACACCACGGGCCAGCTATGGTGTTCTTCCTCTTCTACCACTTCCACAGGCTGATCCCCACACTTAGACTCTTTGTCTGTGGTAGGCTCGATCTCCTTTGTCGATTCATCTTCAAGTACGACATCAGAGTATGCTATATCCAGATCATGATCCAACTTTCCTACCTCTTCATAGACCGATAAACCATCTAATTCTAACTCTAAAAGCTCATCCTCCTCAGACTACTTAATTTCAACATCTTCAATTTCTTCCTCTGCACCAAACATTAACCCTATTGAATCTCCCTCCACTTCCTCTTCAGTCACTTCTTTCTTCATTAATGACCTTTGATAAGCAGCCCATTCTTCTTCGTCTATTTCATCATCATAGTCACTCCTAAAATCATATATAGTAACCTATGGTACCGAAGGTGGGACTGAGATGTCCATTGTAGTCTTCGGTTCTACCTCTGCTTCTGAGGCGTTCAGTAATTTCCATATTTCTGCTAATTCAACTTCCACCTCTTTTTGTTGTCAAAGCGCTCCTTTTCTGCTCGATGTGACTGTTGATACGGGTCATCATACTTATATGTGGAATACCCCTGTGAATGATATGACTGTGACTGCACAAAGGGGTTAGTATAATAATCTGCAGAGGACCCCTCATATTGTGGGCATTTAACTGTAAAGTGGGCCCCTCCATAAATTTCACACATATTTAGTATACTCAATATAAATAAAATAAATAAAATAAATAAAAAAACTAAAAGACGCGGACAATTAGACTCCTACGACTCAATATACAAACAATTAGAACGTATGAGATTAAGGAAGTCTAAACAGAGTAGTTAACGCAATTGCAAGAACGCAATTGCAAGAGAGTCCCCCGCAACGGCGCCCAAAACTTAATGTGCTAAAAGTAGTTTAATAAAAACAAACTAAATTAACCTAATCTAGACACTAAGTAATACTCTAAACTCTATAAAACTCGACTAAACTACTAACCGACTAGTGAATCGATCGACTCTAGTAAAGCTAAGTAAGTCCGGATATCGAACCCACGAGACTCGATTTAACTACATTAACGACTCTATCTAGACTGACACTAACGCGACACTAACCATTTTTATGTTTGAGGGGGGGGGGGGTTCTAAATTTCTAAAAAAATTGCAATTAAATTAATTAACTAAATTAACTAACACGAATTAACTTGGGTTTTACTCAGTTGGTGCAAGTAACTACCTATATTAGAATCCTGGTTTGCAACAGTAATGATATTATTAGGATATTAGTTATTATGGAACTAGGATCATCTAATACTAAACCTTTCGAAATACCGAACAAGACCCCGACCCTTCTTAGGAAGACACTTATGGCACTCTAGAGGCTGTTATGAACACTTGTTGGTTAGACTCTCTCTCTCAAGAAATCTAAATGGTTTACGAAAGTACCCTAATTTGATTTACTTCCTCCCAGGACATAAACCTAGGATAGACTCGGGTTCGTGATTAGACTTGTTAGACAACGGTCACTAAGGCAACTAGTTCAGTCTCCTCTCGAAGCTCCTATCTAGCAATTTAATGACTTGGACCTAACAATAACCTTGCACCTCTCAGCTATTGAGATTAGTAGAACATTTAACTTATTTGATTACTGAATATCACTACTAAGGTATATTGCGCAATTAACCCTAAAGATTATAAATTTATTCTGTGATATAGATGATGGAGAGGGTGAAACCCGATCATTAAAGTGCTTATTTCATGAGTTTTGTATGTGTTTTATGTGTTCACTTGCCTTGAATGAGATAACTACGAGAAATCGTTATTTTGCAGGTAAAGCATGTAATTCGGAGACGTTATGGTGGTTAAAGATGAAGTGGAACGTGTTCGGTTAATGAAGTGGTTTGAATGTGCAAGAATTATAAACGAATGAAGTCCAGGGGGTGTTTCTCATTAAATGAAAGTTAAAATTTAGGGTAAATTACAGTTTTCGTCCTTTATGTTTGTATCGTATTGCAATGGATGACCTTTAACTTCACTAATTACAACCGCAGTCCTTTATTTGGAAAACTCATTACACCCTAGGTCCTTTAACACTAACTAGGTTAAAATTTTAAGTTAAGTCTGATCAGTCAAGGGTAGTTTAGTCATTTTACCAACTAAATTAAAGAAAAGATTAAAAACCCACTTATGTCTTACTTTTTTACATTATTTCACTCCTCCTTTTTTCTTCACCACCACCACCAAATTCGCCGCCACCACCAACACAAGATCAATCACACCACGGCCTCCATCTAGTTCGTGACTTAACCACCACACTCCATCTAGCTCGTAGCCTCGTACTCAATATTCAACCAAAGCCTCAAATAAAAACACCACCATCAAAAACTAAATGGGTAGCTCCAGGATGACAATATGTATATTAACTTCTGTATTTCAAAGATCACAATCACTATTGTAATTTCAAAGATAACAGAAGATGCCTAAAAAGTCAACAACAAACAATCAACACTTCAATCAACCATAACCACAATTTCAAAAACGATGGACTAAAAAGTTAACAACAAACAATCGATTTACCAGATGGATACTCAGAGAAGTTTGAAGAGTTCGAAGGGATGTTTCCACTCACTTCACCATCGATCGAAGACAGAAGATGAAGGGATTATGCGCCGCCGCCAGACAATAAATTAAAAGTGAAATCGCCAAAAGAAGAAGACGAATCAGACAGAATCAGTTACGACGGTGACGTCGGAGGATAATGATTAATAATGGCCACCGGAATACGACAAACGGAACGGATGGATGCCTGCGTTGCTTTAAAAATATGATAATACCTAAAATAACCCTTTGTACTGTAGCAGATGGAGTGTGGCGGTTAAGTCACGAACTAGATGGAGGTTGTGGTGTGATGGATCTGGTGTTGGTGGCGGAGGCAGATTTGGTGGTGGTGGTGGTAAAGGTGAAGGTGAAAGTGAAGGAAGGGAAAGTGGAATAATGTAAAAAGGTAAGAGATAAATGGGTTTTTAATTTTTTTTCTTTAATTTAATTGATAAAATGACTAAACTACCCTTGACTGATCAGATTTAACTTAAAATTTTAACCTAGTTAATGCTAAAGGACCTAAGGTGTAATGAGTTTTCCAAATAAAGGATTGTGATTGTAATTATTGAAGTTAAAGGTCATCCATTGTAATCCGCCACAAACATAAAGGACGAAAACTGTAATTTACCCTAAAATTTATCTAAAAGAGTTCCAGCCAAAGTCAACCGTAGCTTATGGTTGGATTCCATAACCTACGGTCAACAGAAATACAATTGGACAGAAAGTAGGGACCGTAACCTACGGTCTTTAACCCGTAGGCTACGGATTCAATGAATTGGCAGCACGTGCATCGGATGTAATTGGATATTAAATGGTTTGTCAAAACCAAAAGTCTAAGAGGACTTTTTGGATGGCACATGCAAGGAGGGGCAGATATATTCACGTGAAGGAGGAGATTAATTCTCATCATCACAAATTTAAAGGGGCCATTATAGACATCCACGCATACAAGAGGGTTTGGTCAATAAGCAACATAAACTCATCATCATCACAATATACAGAACTCACGTGCACTTCTAAGAAGAGATTGGACTTTTGGCGGCAGCAAACATTGAGAAGGGCATGATTATTTTTATTAAAAGAAAAAAAAACATAAAGTCTTATCATCACTTTTTTTTTTATCTTGGTGGACTTCCTTTATTGGGCCGATACTTGGATCCACGCAAACATGCAATGTTTGGGCCGCAATCATCATAGGAAATTGTTGGAGGGACTCTCGAGGGGACGATCTTATTTTAATATCACACATCTCGACGGCAAGGGGAGAGGAAGTCAGCCACTTCTCAAGCACGCGAAGATCATCTCACCATCATGAGCGTCTAGTTTTTGTATGGTTTCCTTCGGATGGAGGGTTTTTGTAAGTTAATTGATACTATGTGTTTGCTACAATTATTTTAACTTGGTGATCTAAGCATTCGATGCTTTTTACCATTGACTTGATTTATTAGTTGTAAACAGTTACATTTATTTAAACCTTAATTTCTAAGCATTCAGTTCCCGAGAGTTCTAGTAATTGGGATATATTTGACATGGGGTTAGGGTTTGTAAATTGTAATTGATAATCACTCGATAACCTCCCGTTATGTATTGACCGGAGTACTTAGTCGTTGGTTATCACAATTAATTAATTGAGTTTAATACATATGTCTTTGTAGGTTACGATTAAACAAATAGTGGACTAACTATAAAACATGAAATCTGAAGGAACCATCTTCTCTCCTATTTATTTAAATCACCATTTTTGTTCGTTAATTTAGATAATTCTCATAATCAAACAAACCGATTTTCCAATTCTGTAGTAGTTAATTAATAATTTTCATTACGACACTTTCCACAATCCTTCTCTGGTTCGATATCCGACTTACTCAAGCTACTAGTTTATTTCGGTTTTTGCATGTCACTAACGACAGACATCAATAGACACTCACCAAAACTTATAACCTAGTTTGAATCTATTATATGATATAGACCGTTACCAAGAATCATACGAAGCAACAAACAATATTCAAACACTTTAAGCATGCATATACATAAAAACCTGTAGGTCCCCTAGTTCGTATGGATCGTCACAGAATTGTATCTCTAACCTAGAGTGCGGAATCCTCTAGATCAGATTTGCACAGAAACGAGTAGAAACAGAATTCACAATCAAACGGGTCTTCTATTGATTATCCAAACGATCAGTTTTACAATCAATTTCAAGACCTCACAACCTCACAGCCTCTCTCTGTGATCTTGCTCTAAACACTAAATTTCAAATTCTCTCTCTCTCTCTCTCTACGTTTTCTCTCTCTAGCCTCCAAGTTATCTGAAACCCTAATCACAAAACGTGTTTATATACCACATGTTTGTGAACTGGGCTTCCTACTGGGCTAGGCCATTTTCCAAGCCCGTTACAACAATAAACTCACTAACCAATAAGCTAAACCTATAACAAAATATCCAAAGACTAAATAATTAAACTATTAAGCTGTTGTCACCGAATATGCACCAACAGACTCCCCCTTGACAATAGCTTCATAGTGTAACTTTGTCTTCAAACATCTTATGTTCTTTTGGTCTTTGGATAGCGTCAGCTACACAGTTTCTGTAATAACCGAAAATTTAAAATCATAATAAACTAATAATATTAAAAGACCTAATTATTTTATTAAATTAACCCATAGGAAACCCTAATTAAGACACCTAAGTAATTCCGTACAAACCCTAAAAATTTCAGAAATTTCAGAATCAGGATTAGGGCCCCTAAAACTCAGGGGGGGTATTCCCTGTTTGATCATTATCCTTATAACTTGCTGCCGAAGTTGCATTTATGAAAATTATCGACTCACCAGGCCTAGTTCCAAACGTGGCTACCCTATAGCCTATTATGGAGCCTTACGGACCGCAACACTACCAAGCTTACGGTCCGTATGATGCCTTACGGACCGTAACATTGGTAAGCTTACGGTCCGTAAGCTAGCTCAAATTCGTGTATAAATAGCAGAGGTTGGCACTTGATTCTGAGCACTTGAACGACGAAGAAACTCCAAAATTTCGTCGAATTATCATCAGAATACTTCAATTAACACACACAAAACACAAATTAAGAGTAGCGGGGTGCTGCAGAACAGGGTAATAACTCGATCGCTATTACGATTCATTGTCCGATTGATCAATATATCCAATGGATGTTTAAGTGCTACCCACATTAGGGTTATACTTTATCATTCGTCATTAATTTGACGGATCATCATTAATTCGATGGATAAAGTATTATACTTTGTCGTTCGTCATTAATTTGACGGATCATCGTTAATTCGATGGATAAAGTATTGTACTTTGTCGTTCGTCATTAATTTGACGGATCATCATTAATTCGATGGATAAGGTATTGTACTTTGTCGTTCGTCATTAATTTGACGGATCATCGTTAATTCGATGGATGAAGTATCGCATTTTGTCATTCGTTGTGAGAATTTGATATCGTGAGTTATCGTAAAGGCTGTATTAAGTTACTAACCTAGTTTGTGTGCATGTTATTTAAATTAGGTTAAAAGACTAATCAGTAGTCTAAACTCTGCCCGTATAAATCTAAAATATTAGCACAAGGTAGCTTCACTTTGGAATTATTAAGGTACGGATCCTACCCCACTTCTTATTGCTTCATATTCAAATTGTTATAAAACCCATTAAATTCATACACTCTTCACGTCTTTGATTTTCGATTCATTTGACAGTCCGTTCGAATTCTGTTCTAATCCTTTGATTTAAGCTTTCATGTCATGCGGTAGTATTATGTTAGTTGTACTCATTATCGCATGTTCCAAAATAAGTTCTGTTCTGTTATGAAAATAAGTTTTATAAGTTATGTGAATAAGACCATTTGTACTCTGATACCCTGAGTATCGCTTCTCGTGGAGTGTCCCACGAGCATGTTGTTGCGGCATCAACAGCATGTGCTCCATCTGTGACGGAGAGATTAGTTCACGGCGTCCCTAGGTACAAGTATGGTACAAAGCTACTAGGAGGCGTATGGATCGATCCTAGAATTTAAGTTAATGAGATGGATAACAGGTATGCCAACTGGCCATCTCGTGTGATAAGTATGCAGGAGTAGCTACCTGTGTATTGTCACGTGTTCAGTTTGCTCATGGGTACATCCGTAAGATATGATTATAAAATCATGTTCTTGCATTGTATAAGTTTTGCATAAAGCGTTATTTATTATTTGAGCCTATAATTCCGTACTGAGCATTCGGCTCATTCCGTATAAATTTTGTATTTTCAGGTCAGCAGGTTATCTTGGGCGGGGGAAAGAGAGAAGAATAAAGCTTAGGAATAAATCTGAAGATGTTAGTTAATAAAATTGATTGTGTCTGCTTATATATAAATCTTAAGTTTCGTTGTTAAATGGTTGTATCCTTGTCAAGTAAATAAATGGAATTATGACTTTTGTTTATGATATCACTGTTATTGTGACACGTCAGCCCTTCCGGGTTGGGGTGTTACAGCTATGGTATCAGAGCAAAGGCTCTTTCCTGTAGAAAACTTGAAGATAGTAATTAAAACCTGTGAGGAATGGGTAGATATCTATGATAGGATTCAACTTGGTCTCTTATTTGGTTTAATTCCTGTATTTATTCGCATAGATATGCCTCCTCGTCGTCCGCTACGTAGGAATACTCGTACTAACCCTGTACGTAACAACACTTCTTCGAATGAGACTCCAGTCGATCCAAGCGTAATTAATGCTATCAACCAGGCTGTTGTCGGGTTGCTTCCAAACCTGGTTGCTCAAACAGCTGAGGCCGTTATTCAACAAACTCGCCATCCAGAAGGCACTAACACTAATCCAACCTCTGGTGTTGAAACTCGTGAGAATACCACGAACAATACTACTTATAGTATAGACATCTGGATTAGTAAATTCCAAAAACAAAAGCCGAAATCCTTTAGTCACGCTAATAATCCAGTCGAAGCAAGAAACTGGATAGCTCATATTGAAAAGATCTTCGGAGTTCTTGGAGTTCCGGAGCAATACAAAGTTAGATTGGCTACCTACAAATTTGAAGATGACGCACAAACTTGGTGGGAAGGATATAAGCAAGTCAAAGGAGGGGATGATTTTGACGCTAATCTTTCATGGGTCGACTTTCGTAATATCTTTTACGACAAGTATTTTTCGACCGCTGATAAAGAAGCTTATATCAGGGAGTATGCTGTGATTTGACAGGGGAGTGATGAACCAGCCTCTGAGTTCATTACTAGATTTGCAAGGTTAGCTAGTATTGTAGGAAACGTTGCAGGATCGGCAGAAGCCCAGGCAGAGAAATGCAAGTGGGCAGTCAATGATCGAATCCGGAAATCGATCATGTACATGAAATTTAAGGACATCACCGAAGTTGCCGATGCAATCAAAACTTTTGAATTCGAAAGGAAAGAATTCTTATCTCGAACTGGGGATAATAAGAAGAGAAATAGGGAAGGACAATTTAAGCAGGAAATCGGCCAATCATCCACTATGCCACAGCATCAAGATCGCAAAGTGCAAGGAAATCAAAACTCTGGAAATCAGGCACGTCCATGGCAACCTAGACCACAAAACCCGAGGCCTGCTCAAAACCAGATTCAGTTGTATGCAGAACCTATTAGAACTCAACCACTGAATCAAATTACATATCCTCTATGTAATACTTGTGGCAAGCGACATCAGGGAGTATGTCACCGAAGTACAGGAGCATGCTTTAGATGTGGCCAAACTGGACACATGATCAAGGAGTGTACACAGAAAGACACTAAGAAAAATAACCGATCAAACGTTGCACTACCCAATATTGGAGGAAGAGCTTTCACACTTTCTGCTACTGATGCTGCTAATGTCCCAGGTACTGTGTCGGGAACCCTTCAGCTTGGTAAACATAGTATCTATGTGTTATTCGACACAGGAGCGACTCATTCTTTAGTATCCCATTCGTTTACTAAGTACCTTCCGATAAGACCAACTCTCTTAAATCATACCTTAACCATTTCCACTCTCATGGAAAATTCATCCGTAATCACTTACGTATATAAAGATTGTCCGATCCGTATTGAATCCATAGTGTGTAAGGCCGATCTATTTCCAATACATATGTGTGATTTTGATGTTATTCTAGGAATAGATTGGTTGTCTAGACATCGTGTAACTATAGATTGTCATTCTCGCCGTGTTATTTTCGGTGATCTTCATCATCCTGATATTATATATCAGGGATCTCAAGCTCATAAATCCCTTAAAATTATCTCTGCGCTTAAGGCTCGAAAATTCTTATCAAACGGTTGTGCTGGATTTCTAGCATCGATTAAGGATACTTCTGCTCGTGTTAAGAGTATCGATAGCCATTCCGTTGTTCGTGAATATCCTGATGTATTTCCGGATGAACTACCAGGATTACCACCCGACCGTCAGGTAGAATTCACCATCGACTTGATCCCTGGTGCCGAACCTATTTCTAAAGCTCCATATCGTATGGCCCCGATGGAACTGAAGGAGTTGAAGGAACAATTGCAAGAATTGTTAGATCTAGGATTCATAAGACCTAGTGTTTCACCTTGGGGTGCTCCGTTCTTATTTGTGAAGAAGAAAGACGGTAGTATGCGTTTATGTATTGACTACCGAGAACTGAACAAGATTACTATTCGTAATCAGTATCCTCTGCCTCGCATTGATGATCTCTTTGATCAACTTCAGGGGGCTCAGTTCTTTTCAAAAATTGACCTGAGGTCTGGGTATCATCAGCTAAAGATCAAGAATGATGATGTTCCCAAGACCGCCTTTCGTACTCGATATGGTCATTACGAATTTTTAGTTATGCCCTTTGGGCTAACTAATGCACCTGCGGTCTTTATGGATTTGATGAATCGCGTATTTCACAAATTCTTAGACAAATTCGTTATTGTCTTTATCGATGACATTCTAGTGTATTCTAAGAGTCACGAAGAGCATGAAGCACATCTACATGCAGTATTTGGAACCTTGAGGCATGAGAAGTTGTACGCGAAGTTTTCCAAATGTGACTTTTGGCTTAGCCAAGTGGCATTTCTAGGTCATGTCATATCAGCAGAGGGAATTATGGTAGACCCAACAAAGGTTGAAGCTATTACAAAATGGCCAAGACCCACTTCTGTTACCGAAATACGAAGTTTCTTGGGTCTTGCTGGCTATTACCGAAGATTTGTTGAAAGATTCTCGGTAATTGCTTTACCACTCACAAAACTCCTAAGGAAAGGGGTGAAGTACTCATGGAATGAGGAACAAGAGAAAAGCTTTGAAGAATTGAAGAAACGACTCGTATCCTCTCCGATACTCGCTCTCCCTTCTGGATCAGGAGGTTACCAAGTCTATAGTGATGCCTCAAAGAAAGGATTAGGTTGTGTGCTAATGCAACATGGGAAGGTTATCGCATATGCCTCTCGTCAGTTGAAGCCTTATGAAGTTAACTACCCTACACATGATTTAGAACTCGCCGCAGTCGTTTTTGCACTTAAGATTTGGCGACCCTATCTGTATGGTGAAAGTTGTGATATCTTTACTGACCACAAGAGCCTCAAGTACATATTTACGCAGAAGGAGCTAAATATGAGGCAAAGAAGGTGGTTAGAACTTTTAAAAGATTACGACGTAAATATTCAATACCATCCAGGTAAAGCCAATGTTGTAGCTGACGCATTGAGCCGAAAGAATTCCGGGACTATATCTTGCATACAAATTCAGCCTCATATTAGGAAAGATCTTGAAAGGATGAACATTTGGCTTCAGGTTAGTAAATCTGATGGATATATAGCTAGAATGCAGATTGAACCCGACCTCATATCACGGATCAAAGATGCACAAAAGCAAGATGGAGAACTTTGGGCAATTGTGCAAAATCTTGAGGTGGGTAAGCAATCTGAATTTAGTATAGACCATCATGGAGTGATTTGGTGCGGTAAAAGACTTTGTGTACCCAATGACTCCAGCCTTCGTGAGTCATTGTTAGCCGAAGCTCACAGCTCACCATTTTCAATTCACCCAGGATCTACTAAGATGTATAGAGACTTAAGACAGAACTTCTGGTGGAATGGCATGAAAGAAGACGTTGCTCGATATGTAAGTAAATGCCTCACTTGCCAACAAGTGAAAATTGAACACAAACGAGCAAGCGGTCTGTTGCAGCCATTGGATATTCCCATATGGAAATGGGATGAGATCACAATGGATTTTGTTACCGGTTTGCCTAAGACATTCAAGAAAAATGATGTTGTATGGGTTGTTGTCGATAGATTGTCAAAATCAGCCCATTTTCTACCGATTCAGCAAGGATTTTCGGTTAATAAGTTATCCGAAATATTTCTTCAAGAAATTATTCGACTCCATGGCACACCATCTTCCATTGTTTCCGATAGAGACCCACGTTTCACCTCACGATTTTGGAAAGGTTTTCAGGCAACTTGGGGTACACGCCTGAAGTTTAGTACGGCATTCCATCCACAAACAGATGGACAGTCAGAACGTACGATTCAGACCTTAGAAGACATGCTCCGAGCATGTGCACTTGAATGGTCTGGAAACTGGGATGAATATCTATGTCTTGTTGAGTTCGCTTACAACAATAGTTGGCAAGCAAGTATTGGCATGGCACCTTTTGAGCTTTTGTATGGTCGGAAATGTCGTGCACCGATCTGCTGGGATGAAGTTGGAGAAAAGATTATTGAAGGGCCAGAACTAGTTCAGATTACAAATGAAAAAGTCACTCTGGCACGAGAAAAACTGAAAGAAGCTCAGAGCAGACAAAAGAGCTATGCAGATCAAGATAGACGACCACTCGAATTTAAAATTGGCGACCACGTTTTCTTAAAGGTATCACCTTGGCGTGGTGTTCGAAGATTTGGAATTAAAGGAAAGCTTAGTCCTCGTTTCATAGGTCCGTTTGAAATCCTTGAAAGAGTTGGAGAAGTGTCATATCGACTGGCTTTACCGCCTCAACTCTCTCACGTTCATAACGTTTTTCATATCTCCTCGTTAAGAGGATATAATTATCATCCACTCCATGTCATTAGTTATCCGTTACTTACAATTCACGAGGATTTGTCCTACGAAGAGGAACCAGAAGCCATCTTAGATCGACAAGAAAAGGTTCTGCGTAGGAAAATAATTCCGTTTGTTAAAATTCTCTGGAAAAATCACCCTGAACGCGAAGCAACATGGGAATCTGAAGAAACAATTCGTTCTCTATACCCTAATCTATTCTCGCAATAGAATTTTAGTCAAGTAACGGTAAAACTTGCTCTTTGATATATGTTCCATTGTTTCTGGTTGTGGTCATTCATGCTTTGTCTTATGTGATTATATATCTTAGTTATAATTAAGCATATTTAAGTAGGAGATTCTTATTATATAAGTTAGTAACTCTGCTATAAAAGTTTCGTTTCCGTTATTTATGCGATATGTTATATTCTTATGTGCAAAATTTCGAGGACGAAATTTCTTTTAAGGGGGTAATAGTTGTAATAACCGAAAATTTAAAATCATAATAAACTAATAATATTAAAAGACCTAATTATTTTATTAAATTAACCCATAGGAAACCCTAATTAAGACACCTAAGTAATTCCGTACAAACCCTAAAAATTTCAGAAATTTCAGAATCAGGATTAGGGCCCCTAAAACTCAGGGGGGGTATTCCCTGTTTGATCATTATCCTTATAACTTGCTGCCGAAGTTGCATTTATGAAAATTATCGACTCACCAGGCCTAGTTCCAAACGTGGCTACCCTATAGCCTATTATGGAGCCTTACGGACCGCAACACTACCAAGCTTACGGTCCGTATGATGCCTTACGGACCGTAACATTGGTAAGCTTACGGTCCGTAAGCTAGCTCAAATTCGTGTATAAATAGCAGAGGTTGGCACTTGATTCTGAGCACTTGAACGACGAAGAAACTCCAAAATTTCGTCGAATTATCATCAGAATACTTCAATTAACACACACAAAACACAAATTAAGAGTAGCGGGGTGCTGCAGAACAGGGTAATAACTCGATCGCTATTACGATTCATTATCCGATTGATCAATATATCCAATGGATGTTTAAGTGCTACCCACATTAGGGTTATACTTTATCATTCGTCATTAATTTGACGGATCATCATTAATTCGATGGATAAAGTATTATACTTTGTCGTTCGTCATTAATTTGACGGATCATCGTTAATTCGATGGATAAAGTATTGTACTTTGTCGTTCGTCATTAATTTGACGGATCATCATTAATTCGATGGATAAGGTATTGTACTTTGTCGTTCGTCATTAATTTGACGGATCATCGTTAATTCGATGGATGAAGTATCGCATTTTGTCATTCGTTGTGAGAATTTGATATCGTGAGTTATCGTAAAGGCTGTATTAAGTTACTAACCTAGTTTGTGTGCATGTTATTTAAATTAGGTTAAAAGACTAATCAGTAGTCTAAACTCTGCCCGTATAAATCTAAAATATTAGCACAAGGTAGCTTCACTTTGGAATTATTAAGGTACGGATCCTACCCCACTTCTTATTGCTTCATATTCAAATTGTTATAAAACCCATTAAATTCATACACTCTTCACGTCTTTGATTTTCGATTCATTTGACAGTCCGTTCGAATTCTGTTCTAATCCTTTGATTTAAGCTTTCATGTCATGCGGTAGTATTATGTTAGTTGTACTCATTATCGCATGTTCCAAAATAAGTTATGTTCTGTTATGAAAATAAGTTTTATAAGTTATGTGAATAAGACCATTTGTACTCTGATACCCTGAGTATCGCTTCTCGTGGAGTGTCCCACGAGCATGTTGTTGCGGCATCAACAGCATGTGCTCCATCTGTGACGGAGAGATTAGTTCACGGCGTCCCTAGGTACAAGTATGGTACAAAGCTACTAGGAGGCGTATGGATCGATCCTAGAATTTAAGTTAATGAGATGGATAACAGGTATGCCAACTGGCCATCTCGTGTGATAAGTATGCAGGAGTAGCTACCTGTGTATTGTCACGTGTTCAGTTTGCTCATGGGTACATCCGTAAGATATGATTATAAAATCATGTTCTTGCATTGTATAAGTTTTGCATAAAGCGTTATTTATTATTTGAGCCTATAATTCCGTACTGAGCATTCGGCTCATTCCGTATAAATTTTGTATTTTCAGGTCAGCAGGTTATCTTGGGCGGGGGAAAGAGAGAAGAATAAAGCTTAGGAATAAATCTGAAGATGTTAGTTAATAAAATTGATTGTGTCTGCTTATATATAAATCTTAAGTTTCGTTGTTAAATGGTTGTATCCTTGTCAAGTAAATAAATGGAATTATGACTTTTGTTTATGATATCACTGTTATTGTGACACGTCAGCCCTTCCGGGTTGGGGTGTTACAGTTTCTGACATCAACAGACTCCCCCTTAGCTGATGCTTCCAATCTCCAAAACTTTCATTAGTTGTAGATCAGTTAACTAGCAATCTTTGGTTAAGTAAGTAAACTCCAACTCTTCCATATCACTTTCTCTCTGCAATCTAGTAGAAGGATCCTACCATGCATCCATGCATCTTCACTTCACTCTCAATCAGCACTTTACTTGTATTCTGCACTTCATTTTGATAACTGCGTCATTTTGTTTAGAAACACAAGCAAGCATCTCGAAAAACCATTAGTCCTTTTCACATTTAAAGATAAACCAATATTTTATCTTATCATGCAAAAATAACAATCTGTCAATTCAAAATGGAAGTCTTTTTTAAAAAGAAAATATTTTTGGTATTTTTGATATTTTATAAACAAACTAACAAACTAAACTAAACTCATAAATATTTAAAATTTCATCTTTTTGTGAGAATCATTTGCCAGAAGATCATATCAACAAAATCAAACTGTTTCACACTTGCAGTTAATTCTTTATTTTTTTTCATGAAAAGCAGTCCAAGATGATTACCAGTATTGTTTGTCCATTTAAACAAAATGCATGAACATTTCAAGTACCATTACCGTATGATACGTTAAGGTAATATTATTACTGAAATACTAGTGTGTCCCACTTCAGGATATACCCCCGCGATCAAGTTATGCACAAAGATTCATCGTAGTAGGTGAGTATACTGAATTCATCCGTTTTGTTTTTCAACGTTTAGATAATTGGTGATCAGGTCAGTACTTCCGTACAGCAAATAGACCAAGATATCTAACGAGGGCTAAGACAAATACCATTTTTGGTACGATTTATGCATTTTGCACATTTGAATGACTCTCTAGAAGAGCTTCTTCATTTTCAGGGTTTTGGCATTTTTAGCTCTTTTAAGATATCCTGGTTGTGGCTAGGTCAACATGTATCTGGATGCAGCAGAAGGACAACTCTGATATCCCTAGATGAAATAACAGTATAAAGACCCAAAACCTCAGATTTTGGCAATCTATCAACGCAAGATTTAAGGTCATTAAATGTCACGGCCCTCGACCCGGTTTGACCCGTTTCAAGAGCCGTGGGACAGAAAATCCCGTGGTATTTATTTAATTAATTTGACAGCGGAAGTTTTCTTCAGGATCTTTTAAAAACTGAAATATTTCCCGATTATTTTATTTCACAACTCGGGATAAAACCCGGTAATTTACAATCATATGATTTCACTGAGAAATCTTTATTTTACAAAACATGTTTCTTTATTTTATACTGAGCCACTTCTTTAAGCTGATAGTGCTACGCGGCACTTTTCCTGGATCACAACAGATCACCTGAAACATGTTTGAAAAAGGTTTTGTCAGCGGGAAATACTGAGTGAATCATTCTATTTATTAAAACAACCTGTTTGTTATTATGTACAGTATTAAGAGCGATTACAATTGCCTCATCTTTTAAATTAACTGATCCAGTTGTCACTTTACCGGACTGTGACTGTGGACATATCACTTGTAGGGTCCTTTCACCCCAAGTGATAAATAATTAGTAGCTATGTGCACACCCCCCCACATACTGGCAGTAATTTCAGATAACAAAGACTTAATCCCTGTAACTATAACTTTGAAATAAACATTCTTTTGAAAGTAATTTGATAAAAAGAGAATGACTCACTTTGCAGATTTAATTGAGCAGAGCCTAGCCTACTGATTAGCCTTTTTATCCTAAATTTAATAACAAGCACACAATTCTGGGTTAGTAATCAATACAGCATTTACGATAACTCACGAGATCAAATTCTGACAACGAACGACAAAGTGCGATACTTAAACATCCATCGAATTAACGACGAACGACAAAGTACGATACTTAAACATCCATCGAATTAACGACGAATGACAAAGTATAACCCTAATGTGGGCGGCACTTAAACATCCATTGGATATATTGATCGATCGGACAATGAATCGTAATAGCGATCGAGTTATTACCCTGATTGCGGCGTCGATTAGTGAATTGTGTGTTAATTGTGATAAACAGAGCTTATCTCAGTCTACGAAACGAATTTCTTCGTCGTTCAAGCGTCCAGAATCAAGTCCCAAAGTCGGCTATTTATACACAAATTTGGCTTAGCTTACGGACCGTAACAAATAATCCTTACGGTCCGTAAGGGTCTTGAAATTAGCATAGGGTGGCCACGTGTGGGACTAGCTCAGGTGAGTCGACACTTTCTGAAAATTCAACTTGGACAGCACGTAATTTTGATAATCGTTAACTAGGAAATACCCCCCCTGAGTTTTAGGGGCCTTGATCCTGATTCTGATTGTTCTGAAAATTTTAGGGTTTGCGCAGAATCACTTGGGTGTCTCAATTAAGGTTTCCTATTGGTCAAATTAATTTAATAAATACGACTTTTGATGAGAGTTGTTACATTCTCCCCACCTTAATAAAAATCTCGTCCTCGAGATTTACTGGAATAATTGAGGATACTTTCGCTTCATTTCTGATTCCAGCTCCCAAGTGTATTCGGGTCCTCGTTTCGAATCCCACTTGACTTTAACTAACACTAGTCGTTTGTGCTTGAGAAACTTCACTTTTCTGTCTTCTATCTGAAGAGGTTTCTCTACAAATTTTAACTTTTCGTTTACCTCTATATCTTGGAGAGGTACTACCAAAGATTCGTCTGATAGACATTTCTTGAGATTGGATACATGAAATACATCATGTACTCCGGATAACTCTTCTGGTAGTTGTAAACGATAAGCAACTGGTCCTATACGTTGAATCACTGGAAATGGTCCTACGTACCTTGGACTTAGCTTTCCTTTTTTACCGAATCTAACAACTCCTTTCCAAGGGGAAACTTTCAACTGTACTCTGTCTCCAACTTGGAATTCTAACGGCTTGCATCTATTGTCTGCATAACTCTTCTGACGATCTCTAGCTGTCTTCAGTCTTTCCTTGATTTGTGTGATCTTGTCAGTCGTCTCTTGCACTATTTCAGGACCTGACAATTCACTTTCTCCTATTTCTGCCCAACAAACTGGAGTTCTGCACTTTCTTCCGTACAGTGCTTCAAATGGGGCAGTTTCAATACTTGAATGATAACTATTGTTATAGGAGAATTCAATTAATGGTAAGTGATCGTCCCAATTCCCACCAAAATCTAGCACACATGCTCGGAGCATGTCTTCTAGAGTTTGGATTGTCCTTTCACTTTGCCCATCTGTTTGTGGATGATATGCCGTGCTTAGGTTTAGTCGAGTTCCCATTGCTTGCTGGAAACTTTTCCAGAAATGAGAAGTGAAACGACTATCTCTATCTGATACAATAGAGAGTGGAACTCCATGTAGAGATACGACTTCATCTACATACAACTTTGCCAATCTTTCCATGCTAAAGGTTTCTTTCATAGGCAGAAAGTGAGCAGATTTGGTTAATCGATCCACAATTACCCAAATCGCATCATTACCTTTTCTAGTTTTGGGTAACTTAGTAACAAAATCCATTGTTATGAGTTCCCATTTCCATACAGGCATTTCTAACTGTTGTAGTAGACCTGAAGGTTTCTGGTGTTCTGCCTTAACTTGTGAACAAGTAAGACACTTAGAAACATATCTAGCTATATCCTTTTTCATACCTATCCACCAAAAATTACTTCTTAAATCTTGGTACATCTTATTGTTTCCTGGGTGTATGGTATACCTAGATTGATGGGCTTCTTCTAAGATCTTATTTCTTAATTCTCCCTGCTTAGGTACCCATATTCTACTTTTGTGGAATCTCCAAATTCCATCAGCTCCTTGCTCTAATTCTTTTATTCGTCCTTTCATTCCTTCAGCAACATCCTCTATTGCTGTTTCCTGAACATTCTTTATTTGTTCCATTAAATCTATTTGTAGATTTAATCTAAGAGCACGAACCCGTCGTTGTTTCTCATGGTACTTACGACTTAAGGCATCTGCAACTACATTTGCCTTTCCTTCGTGATATTGAATATCACAATCGTAATCACTTAAGATTTCCATCCATCTCCTTTGCCTCATGTTTAACTCTTTTTGCCCAAAAATATATTTTAAACTTTTGTGGTCTGTATAGACAGTAAATTTACTTCCGTAAAGATAATGTCTCCAAATCTTAAGGGAAAATATTACGGCTCCTAATTCTAAGTCATGAGTCGTATAATTTTCTTCATGCTTTTTCAATTGTCTTGAGGCATACGCAATTACCTTCTTGCGTTGCATTAACACACCTCCAAATCCTAATTTTGAAGCATCACAATATACTTCAAAATTTTCAGTTCCTTCTGGTAAGGCTAAAATTGGAGCATTGGTTAATTTATGTTTCAAAATTCTAAAGGCTTCTTCTTGTTTAAGTCCCCATTCAAACTTAACGGCTTTACAGGTTAGCTTAGTTAATGGTACAACTATCTTGGAAAAATCCTTAATAAACCGTCTATAATATCCAGCTAAACCTATAAAACTTCTAATTTCCATTGCTGACTGTGGAACCTTCCAATTGGTAATTGCCTCTATCTTAGCAGGATCTACATGAATACCTTCGTGATTCACCATATGGCCTAAAAATTGTACTTCTTGCAACCAAAATTCACACTTCGAGAATTTGGCGTACAACTTTTCTTTTCTTAACAAAGTTAAGAGTGCATGCAAGTGCTGACAATGTTCGTCCTGACTTTTTGAATAAATAAGTATATCATCTATAAAGACAATTACAAATTTATCCAAATACGGTTTATAGATTCTATTCATCATGTCCATGAATGCTGCAGGTGCATTCGTTAACCCAAAGGGCATGACTGTAAACTCGTAATGACCATACCTAGTTCTGAAAGCAGTTTTAGGTATGTCTTCCTCTTGTACCTTCAATTGATGATATCCAGAGCGTAAATCTATCTTAGAAAAATATCTAGCTCCTTGAAGTTGATCGAAAAGATCATCAATCCTAGGTAATGGGTATCGATTCTTAATTGTAACCTTATTCAATTCTCTATAATCAATACACATTCTCATTGAACCATCCTTCTTCTTTACAAACAACACTGGTGCTCCCCAAGGGGATGAACTAGGTTGTATGAAACCTTTACTTAGTAATTCATCTAATTGCTTTTTTAGTTCTAACATTTCTGTGGGTGCTAACCGATAAGGTGCCTTTGCTATCGGTATAGTTCCTGGAATTAGATGAATCCTAAATTCTACGTCCCTATCTAGTGGTAATCCTGGTAATTCTTTTGGGAATACATCTGGGTATTCTGAGACTACAGGGATTTCCTTAAGTTCTTTTCCCTTAGAACTAATGATTACTGAAATCATATATACTATTCCTTGTTTTCGTTCATAATTAGCAACTTTCATTACTGATATGAACTTCATAGGCTTACGTGGTTTATCTCCTGTAATCACAATTACTTCTCTGGTGGGTGCCTGAATTTCTATAGAATTCTTATCACAGAGAATTCGAGCATGGTTGGCTACTAACCAATCTATTCCTAACACAACATCGAATTCAGCTAATTTCATAGGTAATAAGGTTGCAGAAAATTTATGACTTAAAAGTTCTATTTCTACATCTTGCAGAACCTTGTCTATTTTAACTGAATTCCCATAAGCCGTTTCGACTGTAAAAATCTGCCTAATGTTGGTTAAAGGTAACTTAAGAGCTTGGCAGAATGAAGTATTTATGAAACTTTGGTTTGCACCAGAGTCAAATAATACTTTGGCGTAAATATTGTGAACTAAGAACGTACCAGCGATCACATCTGGAATTAGCTCAGCCTCCTGAGTTGTCAACTGAAAGGCTCGAACATTCTTCTTGATAGCTCCGTCAGCCGCCTTAGCTTTGTTGTCTGCTGGTTTGACCAATTTAGGACATTCTGTTCGAAAATGTCCCATTTCTCCACAGTTGTAGCAGATTAGGGATTTCTTCCTGCAATTCTCCTCTTGATGCCCCGGAATTTTGCAAAAATTGCAATATCCCTTGCATCTTCCAAAATGCTTCTTTTTGCAATTTCTACAGTACTGAGGAATTGAGGATTGCCCGGTTCCTCTTTTCTTGAAGCTGTTACTATTACCCACACGAAATCCTTGGGAAATTTTCTGAGCCAGTTCCTTCTTTCTGTCTTCATCTCTTGTGCGTACCAGTTCGTCAGTTAGGGTGTTAGCTAGTTCTACCGCATCGTCAATAGTACGAGGTCTCGCAGCTTTAACGATATTGCGGATTTCACTAATTAGTCCCCAAATATAGCGAGAAATGAGTACCAGTTCTGGCGAAGCCAGCGTTGGTACCACTCTAGCATATTCAAAGAATGTCGAAGTATAACCGCGACAATCTACACCTATCATGCGATTATTTAGAAACTTATTCGCCATTTGATCTTTTTCATATTCGGGACAGAATTTTCTTTCTACAAGACTCTTAAATTCTTCCCAGTTCATGGCATAAGCCCTATTTCTTCCTTTAGCTTGTAACACCGTGTTCCACCATTCTAGTGCCCCTTCTTTGAAAAGATTTGACGAGTACATGACCTGATCATCCTGAGCACATTTACTTATTGCAATTACTGCCTCGGTTTTCTCTAACCAACGCAGTGCTGCAGTTGCTCCTTCATTGCCTGCAAATTCAGTGGGTTTACAAGCAAGAAATTCTTTGAAAGTGCAACCAGGTGTTGCGGCTTTCATTTTCTTAGGGAGCGGAGCTTGCCGTGGTTCATTATCATGATTAACATGATCATTGCCTCCGTTTACGCTATTACTGAAGTTATCTTTAGAAATACATTTGCTAGGAACGATTTGTTGAGGTTCAACAGATTTCTGGACAGCAGCGACTATTGCCGGAATATCATTGGCTATTCCTTGAGCAACGATATTTTCTATATCTTGCCTAGTCATATATTGATCCCCCGGGTGTTGTTCAGATTGATTAACCTCATTTACTGGTTCATTATTAGCGTTTTCCATCTGATAATTAATATATATATATAATTTTTTAGTATTAAATAAATAACAATTACACAAAACAATTATACAGAATTCATAATACCAATATAGCCAAAACTTATCGATTATCGATTTCCATTTATATTTAATAGTATGCATCAATACACACTGTTATCTTACAAAGTTTTATTTGTAGTTATTTTACAGACTGATTTTACTTATTATCACTACACCACTACAGTTCCATAAACCCCCTATCTTTTGTTAGTTGGTATTCTAGTAACGACGTTCCTTCTTATCGTAAGTCCAGGAGATCTGTCCCAAAATCTCTTGGATCCTATTCCCAGCATCTACTAGTTCTTTGTCAAAATGGCAGAATTCATCCATTTTCTTGTTACTCATTGGTGGATTTGGTAAAGGTTCTAGATTGTACTGAGGAAAAAGCTTATAGGGATTGTTTTGTAACTGTATTTCATTAGTCAATCATTCGTCTATTTGTGAGTGGATTGAAGGGTTTGGAATAGCTGGTTCTAAGTTCATTGGTAGTTGTATTTCAAGAGAATGAATAAAATCATTTTCATTACTCGACTTAATAGTATCATAAATTGTCAACATCAGATCTAGCTCTTCCTGAGATGGTAACCTCTCAATTTGCCTAGAACTTTCCCCAATTTCTATTTTCTTAGGTTTGGGTTTCTCAAGAGATAAAGCGTTGAATTCTATAAGTTCTTCTATGTCTAGTATATACCTATTGAAATCTCTGGAAACCTCTATTCTTACTGGATAAAGATTTAAATTCTGAAGGGCGTCAGACAAGTCACTTATACTGCAAAATACCCAAAATTACTAATAACAAAATTTTAAATATTATTTCATACTGGGTAAGGTTTCTAGGTAATCAGGTTACTAAAATTTTAAGTCAGATTATTTTAAAGATTTGTATTTACTGCTACAGTGGCTAACATATAAAGATCTGCCCATACTGTAATTAGTCAGATAATAAAACACATAATCACATAATTAGTAATCAGTAGAAATTAAGTATTTCTAAAGACTTAATTGGCTTAAATTAGTGGCTCTGATACCACCTTTTTCTGTCACGGCCCTCGACCCGGTTTGACCCGTTTCAAGATCCGTGGGACAGAAAATCCCGTGGTATTTATTTAATTAATTTGACAGCGGAAGTTTTCTTCAGGATCTTTTAAAAACTGAAATATTTCCCGATTATTTTATTTCACAACTCGGGATAAAACCCGGTAATTTACAATCATATGATTTCACTGAGAAATCTTTATTTTACAAAACATGTTTCTTTATTTTATACTGAGCCACTTCTTTAAGCTGATAGTGTTACGCGACACTTTTCCTGGATCACAACAGATCACCTGAAACATGTTTGAAAAAGGTTTTGTTAGCGGGAAATACTGAGTGAATCATTCTATTTATTAAAACAACCTGTTTGTTATAATGTACAGTATTAAGAGCGATTACAATTGCCTCATCTTTTAAATTAACTGATCCAGTTGTCACTTTACCGGACTGTGACTGTGGACATATAGGGTCCTTTCACCCCAAGTGATAAATAGTGCACATCCCCCCACATACTGGCAGTAATTTCAGATAACAAAGACTTAATCCCTGTAACTATAACTTTGAAATAAACATTCTTTTGAAAGTAATTTGATAAAAAGAGAATGACTCACTTTGCAGATTTAATTGAGCAGAGCCTAGCCTACTGATTAGCCTTTTTATCCTAAATTTAATAACAAGCACACAATTCTGGGTTAGTAATCAATACAGCATTTACGATAACTCACGAGATCAAATTCTGACAACGAACGACAAAGTGCGATACTTAAACATCCATCGAATTAACGACGAACGACAAAGTACGATACTTAAACATCCATCGAATTAACGACGAATGACAAAGTATAACCCTAATGTGGGCGGCACTTAAACATCCATTGGATATATTGATCGATCGGACAATGAATCGTAATACCGATCGAGTTATTACCCTGATTGCGGCGTCGATTAGTGAATTGTGTGTTAATTGTGATAAACAGAGCTTATCTCAGTCTACGAAACGAATTTCTTCGTCGTTCAAGCGTCCAGAATCAAGTCCCAAAGTCGGCTATTTATACACAAATTTGGCTTAGCTTACGAACCGTAACAAATAATCCTTACGGTCCATAAGGGTCTTGAAATTAGCATAGGGTGGCCACGTGTGGGACTAGCTCAGGTGAGTCGACACTTTCTGAAAATTCAACTTGGACAGCACGTAATTTTGATAATCGTTAACTAGGAAATACCCCCCCCTGAGTTTTAGGGGCCCTGATCCTGATTCTGATTGTTCTGAAAATTTTAGGGTTTGCGCAGAATCACTTGGGTGTCTCAATTAAGGTTTCCTATTGGTCAAATTAATTTAATAAATATGACTTTTGATGAGAGTTATTACATTAAACCATACACCACTGATGTGTTCCCCACTCATACACAGTCCATTTATGTTTATATCACATTGGTAAGTTGATTATTTCATGTTGGATCAGTTCTGTTTAATCATAATGGAAAACATGAAAACATACATGTTACAGCAGACAGTACAGTGGAGAATCCAGTCAGAGAAGATGACATCCTGTTCGACATAATTGTCAATGTGATCTGGTTCCTCCTTAGGGTGCTGACTAATGATGGTGACTAAGAAAACCTACAAGGGAATTGATTATGGGAGAGGGAGGTCGATGATGATGATGTTACGGTTATTAGGTTATCTATCTTAGTGTGTAACCTTTTGACCTCTACATAATTCTCCTTATATAAGCACCCAGGAGGAAACCTAATTAGTTAATAAGGGTAATATGGTCCATCAACAATTACCAACTAATTATTTAATAGGTTATTATATATTTTGATCTATATTATGTAAATGATTATCGTGGCTATAGATTAAATATTAAACATAATATATTTAATCTTACATTCTCCCACTTAGCCGAGTAATCATTTACTATGAGTATTAGATAAGCCTGATCAGGAGTTAACACTCATTTTAGCCTTAAACAAGTACTATAGCAGAGAAATACAACCGTTGAATCATTATGCGACTCAGGACCCCCATTAGTCATACTATAGCCTTAATTTAAAACCTAATCGTCATGATCAAAATACGCATAAGCCCTTTGTTTGATTTGTAACTTCATTTGTCTATATGCCATTATACCGGTTTTACATATTCTAAGAGACATACAAAATCAAACTGATGAAATTTCATTAATCATAAAACATAAGCTAGTACAATATGCTTAAATAAGGTCTTTACTAAATCCCATATTCCGAACATGTTCTTCGTAAACCTTAGGAGGGAGACCTTTAGTCATCGGATCCGCAAGCATATCTTTAGTACTAATATACTCGATACAAAGATTATTTTCCTCAACTCGTTCTCGTACGAACAGATATTTTGTATCGAGATATAAACCAGCTCCAGTCGAACTATTACTGTTCGAGAAACTAACGGCAGCTGAATTATCACAATAAAGCTTCAATGGTCTAGAAATGGAATTAACGATTTTGAGTCCAGTGATCAGATTTCTAAGCAACATTCCATGACAGGTTGTGTTATAAACATCAATGTACTCTGCCATTATTGTGGAAGTTGTGGTCAACTGTTGTTTATGACTCTTCCATGAGATAGGGCCGCCTGCTAACATAAAGATATAGCCCGAAGTGGATTTCTTGTCATCTTTGCACTTGGCAAAGTCAGAATTAGAATAGTCCACCACTTCTAAATGATCACTTCTTCTATAAGTTAGTTTATAGTCTTTCGTCCCTTGCAGATATCGAAGTACCTTCTTAGCTGCTTTCCAGTGATCTAGGCCAGGATTAGTCTGATAACGGCCTAGCATTCCAGCAATATAAGCGATATCTGGGCGAGTACAGACTTGAGCATACATCAGGCTCCCGACTACTGACGCGTAAGGTATCTGGCTCATTTGCTCCTTCTCAACCTCTGTTGTCGGACACTGGAATGAACCGAAAACATCTCCTTTAACTACTGGAGCGACGGAGGGTTTGCACTGTTGCATGTTATAACGTGTAAGAACACGATCTATGTAAGCCTTTTGGGACAATCCTAAGATCCCTTTTTGTCTATCTCGGTGAATTTCGATGCCAATGACGTAAGATGCATCTCCGAGATCCTTCATGTCGAAGTTATGCGAGAGTTACCGCTTCGACTCATGCAACATGTCTAAACTATTACTTGCCAATAGAATATCATCTACGTAAAGGACAAGTATAGTAAAGTTGCTCCCACTCATCTTGAGGTAGGTGCATTGATCCACTTGATTCTTCATAAAACCTTGTTTCTTCATGACTTCATCAAACTTGAGGTACCATTGACGTGATGCTTGTTTTAACCCGTAAATGGATTTCTTCAACTTACAGACTAGATGCTCCTGACTTTCAGGTTTAAAGCCTTCAGGTTGTTCATGTAAACATCTTCGTCCAAATCTCCGTTAAGGAAAGCAGTTTTAACGTCCATCTGATGCAACTCTAAATCAAAATGAGCTACTAGGGCCATGACGATCCTTAATGAATCTTTACGAGAGACAGGTGAAAACGTCTCTTGATAATCAATACCCTCTTTCTGAGTGTAGCCCTTTGCAACCAATCTCGCTTTGTAGCTTTCAACGTTCCCATTCGGATCCAGTTTTGTTTTGAACACCCATTTACATCCTACGGGTTTCACACCGTTGGGTAATTCTACCAAATCCCAAACGTCATTTTTCTTCATGGATTCAAGCTCTTCAATCATTGCTTTATTCCATTCAGATGACTGATCACTGCTAATGGCTTCATTGTAATAGATAGGATCATTGAGCTTTCCGGGATCCATTTCAGTCAGGTAGGTAACATAATCATCCCAATTAGTAGGCCTTCTTTGCCTAGATGACCTCCTGAGTGGATTATTGGGTTCAGCGTTGTCTTGGTTTTGAGCGTTTGACGTGCCTTCGTCATGAGGTATAATGGGTTCTGATTGTAGAGATGAATGTGGAGTTGGTGCAGTAGCTTCAGGTACAGTAGTTGCATTGGGTACAAGAGGAGTAATCGGAGTAATGGTAAGCGACGAGTCTCTCCCCCCGCGTCTTGTACTTCTTGCAATTCTTCGTAAGGGTTGGTACTGCTCCCACTGACCTTGAAATCCTCCAGGAACGCGGCACGCTTGGTTTCAACAATACGGGTGACATGGGAAGGACAATAGAAACGATAACCCTTTGAGTTCTCAGGATACCCGATAAAGAAACAGGTAACTGTTTTAGGGTCAAGTTTCCTTAGGAAAGGATTATAAAGTTTTGCTTCAGCAATGCAGCCCCATACTTTCATATATTTAAGACTCGGTTTCCTTCCTGTCCAAAGTTCATAAGGAGTTTTAGGGACAGACTTAGAAGGAACTCTATTGAGTATATGAATAGCCGCTTTTAATGCTTTAGTCCAGAGAAATAATGGTAAATTAGTGTTGGCTAACATACTGCGCACCATGTTCATAAGGGTACGGTTTCTTTTTTCAGCAACACCATTCTGCTGAGGTGTACCAGGCATGGTGTATTGGTTCACAATCCCCTGGCCCTTACAAAACTCATAAAATGGACCAGGAGCTTGTCCCACATCAGTATGTCTTCCATAATATTCACCGCCTCTATCTGATCTCACAACTTTAATCTGACGATCCAATTGCTTTTCAACTTCAGCCTTATAATCTTTAAAAGTTGTAAGAGATTCAGATTTCTCGTTAATTAGATACAAGTACATGTAACGAGAATAATCATCAATGAAAGTGAAAAATGAAGTATGTCCTGTTATGCCAGCGATTTGGTAGGGACCACTAATGTCAGTGTGAATGAGTTCTAATAAATTAGAACTCCTAGTGGCACCTTTCTTATTCGCTAATGTCATTTTACCTTTAATACATTTGACACATGTTCCAAAATCAGAGAAATCGAGAGGAGGTAAGACTTCATCCTTTACAAGATGATTTAATCGTTCTTTTGAAATGTGGCCTAAACACTGATGCCACAACATGGATGAAGTCTCTAAGTCTCGTTTCTCTTTCATCTTTGTGAGTGATTCATTAATGTTATATGACAACAAAGATTTGGAAAAGCCATCATCTAGTTCTAATCTATAGAGACCACCATCCAGAATACCAGTACCATAAAGAACAGAATCATAGAGGATAGAGAGTTTGCGATGACCATGGGAAACAATAAAACCGTCCATGTCTAACTTTGGTCCTGATACAAGGTTCCGAGTTACCTCAGGAACATATAAGGTATCATAAAGTTTAATACATAAACCATTTTTCATAACTAATTGTAATGTTCCAATGGCCTTCACTTCTAATTCTCAATCATCCCCAACCTTAAGCGTTCTTTGGTTTCTTTCCAGCTTCCGGATTGAAATGAATCCCTGAGTTGAATTGGTAATATGAACCATTGAACCAGAATCAAACCACCAAGAATTAGCTGGAACACTTAAATTATAGGACTAAAGTATCATAAAATAATCGTTACATTTCTTAGCCAGCCACTCCTTAAAGTCAGGGCATTCCTTCTGCATATGTCCTACTTTTTTTTACTGAACTTGCAGCGGATTCTGCCTAAGGAGTTCTTAGAGCTGGAGGGTACACTTGTATTAGGATTAGGCCTTTGGACTTTTGAAGCATCCTTTCTCTGATGATTGTTCTTCCTTTTCTTAGAGTTGGAGGTGGTGAAGTTTGCAACATCAATAGGGCGATCCATCCTCATACGCTCTTCCTCCTGTACGCACATAGCGACCAGCTCACTCATCGTCCATTTGTCCTTCTGAGTGTTGTAATTGATCTTGAATGCTTCAAAGGATGAAGGAAGTGAAGTGATGATAAAATGAATAAGCAAACCATCACTGATCTCCATTTCCAGCCCCTTCAGCTTATTGGCCATGTCATTCATCATCATGATGTGCTCGCGAATGCCGCTCCTCCCATCATACTTAGTTGTCACCAGCTTGAGGATAAGGGTACTAGCGTGTGCTTTAGACGTCCCTTTGAACTGCGCCTCCACATGTTCCAAATAGGTTTTAGCATCTTCAGAATCAGGAATGGCTCCTCTAATTGCATTACTGATGGACTGCTTCATGAACATGAGAGACATGCGGTTACACCTAGTCCATTTTTCATGAACTATCTGCTTAGCAGCAGTACTTTGAGTGGTAAGGTCCGCTGGCTTATTCTCTCTTAGAGCATAATCAAAGTCCAGCAATCCAAGTGTAAGCATGAGGGCATCCTTCCATCCAGCAAAGTTATCACCAGTCAAAGGTGGAATCCCCTGATTTGGTGCTGATAGTGGAAATAAGATGAGCAAGTTATGATACTTAGGAAGAAGTTCTAATGTGATCTAAGGGCATGTTAAACTAAGGCAGGCATAAAAATGACCATTTTACATTATGAAGCTGTGATATCGTCTATTACTAACATCAAAATAATAGACTTAGTTAAAATTCTACTTAAACGAAGACAAATCAGCTTTGGCCAGAAGTGTAATCATTTAAGCATATGTGCAAAGTGGTTGTAACAAATCAGCTTTGGCCAGAAATTGAGACAATCACTTTAGTTATGCACTTGTTAAGTATGCCATCTATGAAAGAATTAAATCAGCTTTGGCCAGATATTAAGACATTCATGTTTATGATGCACACTTAACATAGCTTTCGTAATACTTGAATGATAAGTAGATGTATCAAATCAGCTTTGGCCAGAAATGATACATCAAAACTCATTCAAGTTAAGCCATTTTGGTTTTGTAAAACATTATCTGATTAACTAATTAAGTAATTACAAAAACCAATTATTTAATAGCAAACCACCGGTTAGCACGGGGTTCGGGGCGGAGCCCCGAGCCAAATTTTAGTTCACATTAACTGCCAAATCTTATGAACACTCATGATTTCGGATGAATCATGTCTTGGATTCATTCGAAATGACTAATTTCGAATCATTTCGGACTATCCGAAATGGATGATTTCAAATGATTTCGGATGTGTCCAAGACGCGTAAGTCGAGTCATTTCGGATGATGATACTTAGTCCGAGATTCATTCGAAATGGTCAGTTCTTGATGATCCGTGATGGATTTCGGATGGTAATGCTTAGTCCGAGATTCATCCGAAATGGTCAGTTCTTTGATCATCCGTGATGCTTAGTCAGAAATGGTCAGTTGCTGATCCGTAATGGGCGAACAATGTTCATCCGGAATGATCAGACGGTTGCTGATCCGTAATGGGCGAACAATGTTCATCCAGAATGATCATTTGTAATGATCATCCGTAATGTGTGCTTCAAGCTGTTACAGCTGTTAATGTGAAAACATAACAGAAAATTCGGAATCTTAGGAATTGTGATCGAGTTTCCTATTTTATCATTGATCTAATTTTATCAGAAAATTTCGAAAATCATAATCTGTTTATCCTATTAACAGATTTCGAAAACCTTATTAGATAAAATTAGATCAAAGTTAGGAAAACATTCCACAATTCAAATCATATTCCAAAACATAAAAGAAATTTCGAATTTTAACTAAGAATATGACGAACCCTAAATAAAAATTAACCTTAATACTATATCCGAAATCTGGGAATTAATCAATCATTTAAACAATACTTGAACATTATGATTTCGGACAGTAACATAAGAATGAACATGTCATCCGAGATACCATTCCGGATGACAGAAATCGAACAGTTAATGATTTCGGATGACAGAAAATGAATTTAATTATCGTTTTAAAACCTGTTTTAAAACCATACACCACTGATGTGTTCCCCACTCATACACAGTTCATTTATGTTTATATCACATTGGTAAGTTGATTATTTCATGTTGGATCAGTTCTGTTTAATCATAATGGAAAACATGAAAACATACCTGTTACAGTAGACAGTGCAGTGGAGAATCCAGTCAGAGAAGATGACATCCCGTTCGACATAATTGTCAGTGTGATCTGGTTCCTCCTTAGGGTGCTGACTAATGATGGTGACTAAGGAAACCGACAAGGGAATCGATTATGGGAGAGGGAGGTCGATGATGATGATGTTACGGTCATTAGGTTATCTATCTTAGTGTGTAACCTTTTGACCTATACATAATTCTCCTTATATAAGCACCCAAGAGGAAACCTAATTAGTTAATAAGGGTAATATGGTTCATCAACAATTACCAACTAATTATTTAATAGGTTATTATATATTTTGATCTATATTATGTAAATGATTATAATGGCTATAGATTAAATATTAAACATAATATATTTAATCTTACATTTCATGTTTTTTGCATACTGGTACATCATATAATGAAGCTGCTATCACACTTAAGCAATTTAATTCATTTTCAGTGTGACAGTCTAACATGCTGATGTACTATCATTTCTTCTTTTTCACACAGTGATAACTCGTTTTTGACTTTTTAATTTTTTTTATGTTTTTCATTTTTCAATGTTTTTGTATATTTTTTTAATTTATAACTTACTCCCCCTAAACACACACACTAACTAAGCTCTTTTTGGCTTAGGGTGATTTCTCCCCCTAAATTTTTGTTTTTATGGAGTAAGTTTTGAAAACACAAATTTACAAACACAAACAGACTCCCACTTCAATCTGACAATAATTTTTTCACCAATAAATCATCACTCAATCACTAAAGTAAATAGTTAGTTACCAATTTTAACCTACTATTCACCTCAGACACTTTACAGGAACAACCATTATTGAACACATCAACAGTCCTTCTTGGTCATCCTGCACATTCTCAACAACTTAGTTAGATTTAACAACCCAAACCTGACCGGTTTTGGGTTGACCATGTAAATCAGTATAAGATGCTTCTAACCAATATCCATCACACCTTACTGGTGTCTTGGATGTTTTACCTGTTGTTGAACAAGATGTATAACTTCCATTAGGTCTTTGATCATAAGAGTTCCAATAAACTCTTGGATTTTCTGACCTTTGAAAATTATTATCTTGATACCTTCTTCTCTCATTATCATACCATGAATTTTGAAAAAAATTTGGATGTTGTTGAACATTTGAGTTACTAAAACCCCTATGTTCGTTTCTTCTTTGAAAATTTCGATTACCAAAGGTCTGGTATAGATTTTAATATCCAAAATTTCTCTTTTGACTTTGAAACTGATTTGATTTACCATTAAAATGACTAAATTGTGTAAAATTGCTTCTTGGTCGATCAAATCGTCTTGATGTTGAAGTTTTAGATTGAAATCTTGGTTGATTATATGGACAATGTTGTTGAACATTATTATTCAAACCAACCCTATTCCCTTCCTTAACTTCATCAACTTTTTGCTTATTTTTCTTTAAAGGACAACAACTCGCCACATGCCCTTTAGTGTGACATTTAAAACAAGATTTTGTCTTATAAATTCTCTTTTTGTTAAATCTCTTTTTAAATGTTTTCTTCTTTTCGTCTTCAGTATCCTCATCCGATTTATGAGGTGTACTATTTGACCCAACAGATTCTTTCAAAGATTCTGGACTACTTGGCAAGTCCACAGCTATCGGATCAACTACCTCTTGTGTAGTGGGAACAAAATTAATTAGCTCATTCTCATCAGGTAGAAAAGAGTAGTCTTGATCCTCAGAAGATGAAGCTTTACTAAACCCCACTCCCGTTCTATCATTACTCCTTTTCAGCCCTTTTTGAATTTGAGTCCTAACTAATGAAGAATTTCCAAATTTGTCTAACTTTCCTTTTAGTTCAACAATTTGGTCTTGTGCAATGGCCAATTCCCTGCACTTTTCAGAAAATTCATTAGTTTTATCCTTTACAGTTTCACGAGCTAAATCAATGATCTGTAACAGTTCATTGACTTTGCTTGTTAAACTGTTGATTTCTTGTTCATTTGATTTGATTTTGTTTAAACAATTTGACTCTCCTGTAATCAAAAGAACATTTGACTCTTTTAACTTTTCTAATTCAGCTAACTGAATTTTGTTCTGCTCCGATAGTCTGTTAACCTTACCCTGTAGTTCAGTGCAATTATGACATGTATGACTTACAGATTCTGATGATACCTTCACCTCTGCTGTAAGTCCATTCACATCATTCAAGCCCTTTGAAACTTCTGCAGCCTTCTTCTCAACAGCTTTCTTCTTCTCTTCTACCACAACATCTGCATTTCCCTGATATCGCTTTTCTAATGCATCCCACATATCCTTTGAATTAGTGTACTTCCTAAAGGTATGCTTGATGCCATTAGGTAAGGACATTTTTATTGCAGCTAAAGCTTTCTTCTCAGCATCAACCATCTGTCTCTCAGATTCAACTATCTTGTCATAAGACATCACTATAACCCTTCCTTCAACACGACGTGTAGGAGCAATGTATCCATCAATCATACAACACCACATTCTGAAATCCTCACTTTTCACAATTGATTCAAACTCCTCCTTCTAAACAGCATATTCTTTAACATTTGTAAGCTGTGGCCAATTCTTAACAGTCTCACTGAACTTATCCATTCTGACCATCTTTAAACACGTTTTACCATAACCGCACCGATAAAAACCGTACAAAATATCTCCGAAAATAGTGGTTACCAAATTACACCGTTAGAATCGTCTCGAAAATACGAATCCATTTTTTTTCCTAAAAATCAACCGAGTCCAACCGTGCAAACGGTTTGTCGAGATGAGCTACGGATCACTTTCTATTTTCAAAAACGTTAATTACTCTATACGTATCTAATTCCTCTACAAAAATAAATACTCCACCTTTTAAATCCTCTAGATAATTATGCTGGCAAACCAAGTTAATTATGCTGGGTGACGATAATTATGCTGCCAAACCAAGTTAAATATGATGATAGAGTAATTATAATTATGCTGGTTGAGTAGTTATAATTATGCTGGTAGAGTAATTATAATTATTCTAGTGAGTTAATTATGCTGGATGATTAAATTCGCTGGTAAATCAACACAATTTCGCTAATGTTTAATTATGCTGGTTAATTTCGCTGGTTCGCCGGTCAGTTAATTTCGCTGGCTAATCAGGTCGCTATTACGACGACTTTAATTTCGCCGATCACCGTAATAATGTCGCTGAGGACAATTATACGGTTACCAAAGTCGCCTTTGGATTTAATTTCGCCGGTCACCGAGTTGCTAGGTCACAAATTCGCTGGTTTGTTTGAGTATTTATTAAATTCGCTGCGAACTTGTTAATTATGCCAGCAAATTTTGGAAACTCAATCTGATCGAATTTTCTGTAGATTTTCCAGATTCTTTCAACACTTTCCTGCAGAATCGAAACAGCAAAATATTAGTAAGTTTCGAAAATCAATGAAGAACACGAAGAACAGTCTTCGAATTCCAGCCAAATATTCTTCAAAAATCAACCAAAATTGTCCCGAAAACCTGCAAATCAGCAAAACTCAAAACACATTAAGATCAAAACAGCCAATTCTGATTAAGAAAAAATTTCAGAAATTTTATCAAACCACCAAAAAATTTCGAAACCCTAATTTTTTAGGTTTCAAAATTTTCAAAAAAATCTTCCTGTTTCTGCCAAGCACAATTCTGAACCGAGCCTTCAAGAGCCTAAAGCTCTGATACCAATTGTAGGTCCCCTGGTTCGTATGGATCGTCACAGAATTGTATATCTAACCTAGAGTGCGGAATCCTCTAGATCAGATTTGCACAGAAACGAGGAGAAACAGAATTCACAATCAAACGGGTCTTCTATTGATTATCCAAACGATCAGTTTTACAATCAATTTCAAGACCTCACAACCTCACAGCCTCTCTCTGTGATCTTGCTCTAAACACTAAATTTCGAATTGTCTCTCTCTCTCTATGTTTTCTCTCTCTAGCCTCATAGTTATCTGAAACCCTAATCACAAAACTTGTTTATATACCACATGTTTGTGAACTGGGCTTCCTACTGGGCTAGGCCATTTTCCAAGCCCATTACAACAATAAACTCGCTAACCTATAAGCTAAGCCTATAACAAAATATCCAAAGACTAAATAATCAAACTATTAAGCTGTTGTCACCGAATATGCACCAACAAAACCAATAACCAAGTCGACTACTTTTGTCACACCCCAACCGATGGCGAAAACAATAACACGTGTATATGTTGACATTTAAGAGATATACAGTCAGGAAAATCAAGAGCAATGGTGATATATATGCGGATTACACACCAAAAATAAACACTAAAAAAAGGCTACAATTTAAGGAATATGTTTAGTGACGTCATCAGATTCTTAATTGATTGAGAAAGGTCTGGTGGCAAGAAAAGCGGATTCCAGGAGGTTGTCAAGTGTTTTCGCTCGACGATTCCATTCTTGGGTGGTTGGTTTGGCCCTTGTTCCGGTAAGTCGAATCCTAGCCTGTTATATCCCATTTTAGTTTTACACCATTGTGAACCTTACGCCTTTTTACTCTCTGATCGAGGTTCTCGACTTTGAAAAATCTTCGTAAACTAAATCACACATGTATATGTTGACATTTAAGAGATACACAGTCAAGAAAATCAAGAGCAACGGTGACATATATGCGGATTAGACTCCAAAAAATAAACACTCAAAAAATGGCTACAATTTAAGGAATGTGTTTAGTGACGACATCAGATTCCTAATTGATGGAGAAAGATCTGGTGGAAGGAAAAGCTGGTTCCAGGAGGTTGTCAAGTGCTTTCGCTCGACGATTCCATTCTTGGGTGGTTGGTTTGGCCCTTGTTGCTCTAACTCGAATCCAAGCCCGGTATATCCCATTTTAGTGTTACACCATTGTGAACCTTACGCCTTTTTTACTTTCTGATCGAGGTTCTCGACATTGAAAAATATTCGTAAAATAAATCACACGTGTATATGTTGACGTTTAAGAGATATACAGTCAAGAAAATCAAAAGCAATGGTGATATATATATGTGGATTAGACACCAAAAAATAAACACTCAAAAAATGGATACAATTTAAGGAATGTGTTTAGTGACGACATCAGATTTCTAATTGATGGAGAAAGGTCTGGTGGCAAGAACAGCTGCTTCCAGGAGGTTGTCAAGTGTTTTCGCTCGACGATTCCATTCTTGGGCCGTTGGTTTGGCCCTTGTTCCTGTTACTCGAATCATAGCCCGGTATATCCCATTTTAGTTTTACACCATTGTGAACCTTACGCCTTTTTTACTCTCTGATCGAGGTTCTCGGCATTGAGAAATCTTCGTAAACTAAATCACACGTGTATATGTTGATATTTAAGAGATATACAGTCAAGAAAATCAAGAGCATTGGTGATATTTATGCGGATTAGACACCAAAAAATAAACACTCAAAAAATGGCTACAATTTAAGGAATGTGTTTAGTGAGGCATGAGATTCCTAATTGATGGAGAAAGGCCTGGTGGCAAGAAAAGCTGCTTCCAGGAGGTTGTCAAGTATTTTCGCTCGACGATTCCATTCTTAGGTGGTTGATTGGCCCTTGTTCCTGTAACTTGAATCCTAGCCCGGTATATCCCATTTTAGTTTTATACCTTTGTTAACCTTACTCCTTTTTTACTCTCTGATCGAGGTTTTCCGCATTAAAAAATCTTCGTATACTAAATCAAACGTGTATATGTTGACATTTAAGAGATATACAGTCAAGAAATCAAGAGCAATGATGATATATATGTGTACTAGACACCAAAAAATAAACACTAAAAAATGGCTACACTTTAAGGAATATGTTTAATGACGGCATCAGATTCCTAATTGATGGAGAAAGGTCTGGTGGAAAGAAAAAAGCTGCTTCTAGGAGGTTGTCAAGTGTTTTTCGCATGACGATTCGATTCTTGGGTGGTTGGTTTGGCCCTTGTTCCTGTAACTTGAATCCTAGCCCGGTATATCCCATTTTAGTTTTACACCATTGTGAACCTTACGCCTTTTTTACTCTCTGATCGAGGTTCTCAACATTGAAAAATATTCGTAAACTAAATCACACGTGTATATGTTGACATTTAAGAGATATACAGTCAAGAAAATCAAGAGAAATGGTGATAGATATGCGGATTAGAACCAAAAAATAAACACTCAAATATGTGTTTAGTGACGGCATCAGATTCCTAATTGCTGGAGAAAGGTCTTGTGACAAGAAAAGCTGCTTCCAGGAGGTTATCAACTGTCTTTCGCTCGATGATTCCATTCTTGGGTGGTTAGTTTGGCCCTTGTTCCTGTAACTCGAATCCTAGCCCAGTATATCCAATTTTAGTTTTACACCATTGTGAACCTTACGCCTTTTTTACTCTTTGAACGAGGTTCTCGACATTGAAAAATATTCGTAAACTAAATCACACGTGTATAGTGACGGCATCAGATTCCTAATTGATGGAGAAAGGTCTGGTGGCAAGAGAAATTCAAGGTTTTAGCATCCCCCCCACACTTAAATTACACATTGTCCTCAATGTGTCCCAAAAATAAGTTTTTAGGTTGATTGAATGTGTAAAAAGGTGTGTTAAAAACAAAATTAATGTTACTGGGTGTAACACCTCGAAAATTTATGTCCAATAATATATCAACACTTGTCATGAGCTGTAAACGTGTAGAAGATTTCTTTAAAAGGACTAAAGTTGACAAACAGAGAAATTATGTGAATATAAGGGTTCAAAGTGTCAACAATGGATAAATATACTTTAAAATAGCCCTATATGATGTTTATACCCTTAAACGAATAAATCAGGGATCATACGAAACTAATTATGAAAGAAAGTGAGAGATTACAAACTACAGGGGTTAAATATGTCAACATGTTTAATGTATACCTCTGAGTGACCTTTTAGCAAACCCGAAGCTTTGTAACAATAAATTATGCTCACTAGAATATGTGATAAAAATTTCACAAAGATTCGTTATCGTATGAGAAAGTTATGATGAAATTCGTATACGAGGGGTTAAAAGCGTCAACATTGAAATCTAAGGCCTTAAGGGTGATCACAAAGTTAACCGAGTACTTAACAAAGGTTGGTTAAGTCTTGAGGGCCTTAAAAATCAAGTTAAAAGGCTAAAAATGCAAATTTGGAGCTTAAAACTACGTTTAAAAGGACCAGGGACCAAAAGTGCAAACTTGAAACTTGTTTGGTAGGTTCTGGAAGGCCAGGCGGCCCGCGTAAGAGTGCCCTATGGGCTTACGCGGCCCGCGGGAGCAGCATAGCGACAGAAACTTTGGACATATGCCCGTTGAAGCTGTGTAACCGACTTTAAACCCTGTTTTTACATACCAGGGGCTGCACCAACAAGTTTTCATGCTTAGGGGGCACTTGTCTTGATCTTGGAACATCAATAGACCTCCTTGGCATGATCTTGTTGCATCATTTTGGCTATATAAGTTTCCTCTTGTTGCAACACTTTGTTCATTCATTTGCAAAGTTCACAAGCCTCACTTCTGGAGCTCTCTGGTCATCAAGCTAGCTTTCTTAAGATTCCTAGTCGTGCTTAGGACCTTTGTAAGTGTCCTTAACCCTTGTTAATTCAGTTTAGCTTAGTTAATTAGCCTAAAGTCAAACCGTCGTAATTAAGGTTTGACTTCGTGATTATTTAAAATTTGTCCAGCAAATCACGAATTGAAAGTACCTATGAGTTGGTAATTATGTGGGTAATAAACCCTTAAAAGGGTACTCTCTGATTCCCACTCTAACTAGGTCAAATGTCGGGTCAAAGTTAATCCTAAAAAGTCAACAAAAAGCGTATTTTCAAGTTAATGCATAATTAGCAATGTAGAACCCATGCAACCTGTTTTATCACTAATATAACTTGGTAATTAATGTAAGAACATGTCTAAACATGTTCAACCCGACAATTTTCAGTTTAGGCCCAGTTCGGAACCAAAAGTCGCATAATTTGACTTCTGCTTTGACTTTTAGTTCTGACCCGTTTGTGCATAGTTTAGAATTACCTTAGAGCCTTTTTTGGACCAGGTTTCATGTTTGTATAACCCTCTGTGATTATACAACTTGGTTCATTAGTTATTCAATTCATATGCATGTTTCCGTTAAATGCTTAAATGTTGACTATTATGCCCTTTTCACCTTAAAACATGATTTTTGCAAAAGTAAAAGAATAGAAACCTTCACTACTGATTTATAAACTTGTCCCTAAAATTTGACATCAGTTTGAGGTCTAGAATAGAAGATATGTTCATTAGCGTAAATGAAAAGCTTTTTAGTAATTAAACGACATAATTAGCATATAGCTTATCTAAACCCAATTTTTTATACCAAACTTTTTACCTACTGATATAAAATAATATTTTGGGATTTTTGAAGATTTTTATTTATTTTTAGGCTGAGCATAACATAGGGTTCTAAGCTTGATTCGGTTATTGTCGGTTTTGCCCTTTTGGGCTATAAAATGAGTTTTACAAATCCTTTTGATATCAAACCTTTTTTCTACTGATCTAATATGATAAATAAAACATTTTGAGCCTTCTGGAATTATAAAAATATCAGATTTCCTTTAAAAACCCGGAAATTGCTCAAAATCGCCTTTTTAAGCATTTTTAACGCATAGTATGTATTAAAACTATTATAAACATATAATGTTTGATGCTTACTGATATTTTTAGTAAATTTTTATATTTTAACAGTAAACAAAAAGTTTTAAACTCAGATTTCCAGTTTTGACCTTTTAGGCTTATGTGAAATTACCAAAATGTCCCTACGGTGCATAGTTTGGTTATAAATAGTACATTTCACATATATATAATACCCTAATAATATAAATTATTAAAGTAAATATTTTTACTGATTATATCAGACCCGAAACTCAGATTTTTAAATAATCTCTTTTATGAGCTTTAAAATGACCAAAATACCCCTACGGGGCATAGTTTGAGTTTAAAATCATTTTGGGCATGATAGAAGATATCTTACTGATGTCACAACATATTTAAGGCATATTAACTTAGGAAACCTACATATGATTCATTTGGTTACCCATTACGCATTTTTCGCGTTCGGATCGGCTTATGTAACTAGTTTGCATATAATAGCCGAAACAGGTCAAACCATATCATTTTTGTCTCAAAATCCAGAATGTGTTTAGTATACCCACATTAAACAAGTATACAAGCTTGTTGGGTCAAAACCACATTCTAAACCGGTCTTCGCTTTATCATGTGTTTGAGCCGTATCATCCTTTTTAAAAAACTAACCGGTCTAACCTTAGGCTTAATTAAAGACCCGTTAGGATTCTAATAGGTTATTATAAACCTTCGTTCCAGAATAGGAGACCCGGTAAAAGCTACGTGCACTTGCTTATTGTGATTATTACTTGCAAAGGTAAATACTTTTAACTTATTTTCCCTATACGGGCTTGGGGTACGGTATATAAAATGTTGCTTGGTCGGGCATTGAATCTTTAATCGTATGATGGTTAATTTATTGAAATGACCCGTTTAAATTGTTTTGTTTGCTTAAAACCTTTGGGGGGTTAATGACCATGTCCCGGATATCCTTGGCATCATTCAAGAAATGGCCACGACCTTAGCACATGGGTGTAGGCGTACACCCGTTAGTGCATTTATAAATAATAAGGTATAACCGCCAGTTTCGGGAATAACCCGCCGCGGGACTATATCATGTGGTGTGTCAATTAATCTTTAACCCGGTATTCAACTCGGGCTACTGAACGTATAAGAAACATGTAATTCTTTTACAAGTTTATATATAAATAATTATCCCAAGTTATAAAAAGTTTTGTGCCATGTGCATTCAAATCAATTTTATTAAACCTTTTCAAAATGAGTCAGTTAATTGTATTTACCAGTGTAAACTGACGTATTTTCTCAAAAAAGCTAAGTGCAGGTACTAATCGGAATAGGATGGTCTCTCCTAGCATCAAATAGAAGTCTCGCAAGCTTAGATGCCTCTATTGAACAATATTTTCCTTTTTTTTTGATCCGCGTGTGGATCCGTTTCAACTACTTTGTGATACTTAATATTACAATATATTCGGTTGAAATGAATCTATCTATCTTTTGCTTCCGCTGTGCATTTAAATTTGTGTTGTTTGACTATGATGATATCAACTACGTCACGATACTCCTCACCGGGCCCACCGGTAATACGTGGAAATATCGGGGTGTGACAGGTTGGTATCAGAGCCAACACTGAGTGAATTAAACACTAGCCTTTCGTGTTTAATCTCAGTTACACAAATTGCACATTCCTCGATCCTCGAGTCTAGACAAATAACATAAGACAAATTTTGTTTTGTTTTATTTTTGTCTTTCATTTTATATATATAATCTTGTTGTTATCTTTGTTTATGTTGACAGGTTTAACAATGCCGCCACGATTCAGAAGAGGTAGAGGCAAGGCTCTAGTGACGGGCCATGATCACGAGGCCGGACCTTCCCACCGGCGCACGCCATCCATCACCATGAGCACCAGTCCCCAAGAGCCTTGGAGGAATTACGTTGAACCGGGAAGGCGATCCGTCTCCCTAAGCTCATCACCATCTTACCTCCACTCATTTGGGCCTCATTCCGAAAATGAGCCCAATAGCCCACAACCTTCATTTATACCTCTTCAACGGTCCAACTCCCACCATTCTTTTGGTGACCCCACTCATGCCTTTCAGAGCTGGTTCAACCCGGTAAACTACATTCAAGAACCAGTGGGTTTTAACACATTGGGCCCCGAAGACCATTTCCCTAAAGCTCAGGGGATGGATATGGATGAAGATCCGGACCCCGCTGAAACACAAACCGGAACCCCCAACCATCCCATTGAAATCTCTGATGGGTCCTCTTTTCATGGATCACCTTACCGTGGTCCAGATAACTACCAGGCGAGGTTCACCCAGTATGATTCGGTGTTTACACCTTCATACCACTCCTCGCCCCACCAGCAGCAGCAGCAGGATCCTTCTGAGAATTCTCGTTTTATGGCAGTTACTCCGCCACCACCACCGCCAGTTCAGCAGCCGCCTCCGGAGCCACCGAGGCGGAGGAGATCGAACGCACGGATGTCCGTGTGAGGAGGAGTGCATATCAGCACCCCTCAACCTTCGAGTGGCAGTCACTATCCGCCACTCCACGAAGACCCGCATATGGGGGGACCTTCAAACCCCATCTCCGAGGTAGACTCTGCGCCTGTAGCGCCACCACCGTTGGGTTTTGGTAACCCAATTCCGACATTCTCCGGTTCAGCGGCGTATAATCCATTTGAGCAGCCAGCCCACACCAACTATAACTATGAAGAGGCTGACCCATACCTTGTAGCGGCGAACTATAATGCCCATCATCCGGAAGGATCTTTTGGGGTCCCATATCAAGCCGGATACCCACACTATGGGTACCCACCTTATGGGTACCATCAACCGCCGCCTCCTCAACCTCCGCTATATCAGCAACCCCCGCAGCCGCCAGTGATGTCGCCACCGTAGCATCAGGAGATTCTGCAAAGGATTAATGAGGTGCGGCATGAAGTGCGGGAAGACCGTAGGCAAAGCCGAGTTCAAGAGTTTGGTAAACTTAATTAAAGGGAAAAGCAAAAAGGATTACTAAATCCTTTATTTGTTTGTTTGTTCTTAGTGTTGTAATCATGTCCCTGCGTGGACATTTGTTTCTGTATTCTGCCCCTGCGTGGGCATGTCTTTTTGTATTCTGCCCCTGCGTGGGCATATCTTTCTGTTGACCCCTGCGTGGGTATGTTTATTAGTTTCACCCCTGCGTGGGCATGTTATTTCTTAGAAGTCCCGTTTAGGGCAAAATTTGTACTGTTTGAATTTGTGATGGAATGGTTTAATTTTAATTTTCATATTTGTTATTAATTATATGCATAAACATAAAACATAAAATAAATGAAAATGACATACCTATTATAAGATCTACCATTATAATAAAATGGCAAAATCTAAAAAGGACAAGACCTAGCCATGTGTCATCTTAAGACAGGGCCGAGATGGTAGTTCCATAATTAGATTCAGATCCTTATTAACATCTCAATTTAGGATTGTTCTGTGTTAATTATTAAAAAGAATCTTAAAGGTAAAACCTAGCTTATATGTCATTTAGGCATGGCCAAGATGGTAAAACCTATTTAAGAGATTTAAATCCTTGTTAACATCTGAAAGACCTGTTAACACTCATGGCAAAAATGTGATTCGATAAAATCACATAAGTCATTTTTAAATTGGGATATTCCAAAATCCCTTCTTGTTTAAATAATCATTCATTAATGATAAAGTGCCTACGGGCTATACTCATTGTCATATAAGACAAAAGACAGCTGTGGTATTCGACCCCCTGTTATAAAGAGGTAATAAATTATAATTAAAACCTCAATACCTTGATCCTATAAGGTCATAAATAAAAATTTAAAACTGTCCACGTGACTAGGCCTCTTGTGCCACTAATAATATTTTATTATTTTATAATTAGGATAAATTGTAATAAAATCCTAAATATATATGTCTAAAATAAATTAACCATATATGGTTTATAGTTACCACGGTTAATGAATTGCCCTAAAAGACAGTTCAATAATAGACTCAAGAATAAATCCTTGTTAATATTTTATGTAGCAATTCAAGCTACATGGCGGACTCTGATGAAGTCAACAGTCGCCCAAAGGAGAATCATGATAATACCAGAATAAATATAACGGGTGCAGAACTGCAAGTATTGGTAGACAATGCCGTTACCCGAGCTCTAGAAAGACAAGATGATGAATCTGGTAGTACCCGCAGCAGAACCTTATCGGTACAGCGCGTAAAATCACACTCTAAAGTTCACTCTGAGGTTCATAGTAAGCCTCCTTCTAAACAGGATGAGCCAAAGAAAGAGGATGATCGAAACTCCTCGAATCACCACAGTGTTCCATCAAGGAAAATTGTATTTGATCGTGAACCACGTGCTAAAGGTTGCACCTATAAGTATTTTGTTTCTTGCAAACCCATGGATTTCACTGGGGAAAAAGGAGCAGTTGATTGCATGTCATGGTTAGACGAGATGGACACTGTGGTGGATATCAGTGGTTGCGCTGATAAGGATGTGGTAAAGTTTGTATCCCAGTCATTCAAAGGCAAGGCATTAGCATGGTGGAGGTCTTTGATTTAAGCAACCAGAAAAATCCCATTGTACAATCTGTCATGGGATCAATTTATGGCATTGATTAAGGAGAACTACTGCCCTCAGCATGAGGTTGAAAAGATTGAGTCTGATTTCTTATCTCTAGTGATGAAAAACCTCGACTGTCAAGCTTACCTTACAAGCTTCAATACTATGTCCAGACTGGTTCCTTACCTTATGACACCAGAACCCAAGAGGATAGCTCGTTTTATTAGGGGGTTAGCCCCAGAAATCAAGGCGAGTGTGAAGGCCTCTCGAGCAGCTACTTTCAGATCTGCAGCAGATATATCTTTGTCCCTCGCACTGGACGCGGTCAGGCAGAGATCGCTGAGGAACACTGATGCTGAGAAAAGGAAGCGTGAGGATGACAACTCACGACGGTCAGATAAGAAGCATAAGGGAAACAATGACCACAAAAAGGGTTTTGGATCTAAGAAAGATGGTCATCAGTCGGGTGATAAGCCCAAGTGTAAGATTTGTAAGAAACACCATTTTGGGAGATGCAGGTATGACTCGAAATCCCAATCACAGCCAAGAGCTTGTGGGATTTGTAAATCTTCTGAGCACAAGACGATAGAGTGCAAGAAGATAAAAGATGCAACATGCTACAACTACAACGAGAAAGGGCACATCAAGTCCAACTGCCCAAAGTTCGCAAAGAAGACTAAGGATGGGAAAAAGACCAATGCTAGGGTCTTCCGCATGGATGCACGAGAAGCCGTTCAGGACGACAATGTGATCACAGGTACCTTCGTCATAAATGATGTTTATGCAAGAGTACTTTTTGATTCAGGCGCTGATAAGTCGTTCGTAGATAATAAGTTTTGTGAATTGTTGAAATTGCCTGTTAAAACCTTAAGTGTGAAATATGAGGTGGAATTAGCCGATGGAACCATAGAAACCGCATCAACCGTGTTAGATGGATGTGTTATATCCATTAGGAACCACTCTTTTCCATTAACCTTACTTCCTTTGAAGTTAGCCGGTTTCGATATAGTTATAGGCATGGATTGGCTATCCCATAACCAAGCTCAGATTGTTTGCAACAAGAAGCAAGTGGTGATCAAGACTCCGTCTGGTGAGCCACTTACCATTCAGGGAGATACCCAGTATGGACTGCCTGAGCAAGTGTCTATGCTCAAGGCATCTAAGTGCTTAAAGAAGGGTTGTGTCATTTATATGGCACATGTAACTATTGATGAGCAGAAGCCCAAGGTTGAAGATATCCCTGTCATTTCTGAATACACTGAAGTTTTTCCTGAAGAACTACCTAGTTTACCACCAGATAGGCAAGTAGAATTCAGAATTGACATCATACCTGGAGCAGCACTTGTCGCGAGAGCGCCTTACAGACTAGCACCAACAGAAATGAAAGAGTTGAGAACCCAACTAGATGAATTGTTAGCCAAAGGCTTTATTAGACCTAGTTCGTCTCCTTGGGGAGCGCCAATCCCGTTTGTCAAAAAGAAGGATGGATCGATGCGACTATGCATCGATTACCGTGAGCTTAATAAGGTTACTATTAAAAATAGGTATCCTTTGCCCAGGATCGACGATCTGTTTGATCAATTGCAAGGGGCAAGCTACTTTTCTAAGATCGATTTGAGGTCAGGCTCTCATCAATTGAAGGTTAAAGATGAAGATGTGCACAAGACTGCATTTAGGACTCGTTATGGTCATTACGAGTTTCTAGTGATGCCTTTTGGGCTCACTAATGCACCTGCCGCATTCATGGATCTCATGAATCGCGTCTGCAAGCCTTACTTGGATACATTTGTCATCATCTTCATAGATGACATTCTCATCTACTCGAAGAGCCAAGCTGACCACGAAAAGCATCTCCGTTGCATTCTAAAACTGCTTCATCAAGAAAAGCTTTATGCCAAATTTTGAAAGTGTGAATTTTGGCTTCGTGAAGTCCAATTCCTTGGACATGTTGTCAGTGAGCGTGGTATCCAAGTAGATCCCGCTAAAATTGAAGCTATTATGAACTGGCAAGAGCCAAAGACGCCTACGGAGATTCGCAGCTTTCTAGGACTGGCAGGATACTATAGGCGATTTATTGAAAACTTCTCAAGAATTGCAGCACCCCTGACTGTACTCACCCGCAAGAATAGCAAGTTTGACTGGGGGCCTAAGCAGTAAGAATCTTTTGATATTCTGAAGCAGAAGTTGAGCAACACTGTCACACCCCCAAAATCCACACGCGGAGTATCACCGCTTGGAGGCGTGACTGACCAGGATCAAGCCACCAATCATATTGAACATATAGGTAATAAGTACAAATAAATGTAATCCATCACAATACAATTGGTGTTCCATCAAAACATAGTATATGTAGCGGAAACATAGTATGAAAATCCAACACAAGTCTTAAGTTTAAAGAGTCATAAAGTTTTCATCAAAACATCCACAATCCGTGCCCACAACGACCGCGCCTCCCGTGCAAGCTCCATGAGTACCTAAGGTCCTGCAAGGCATGTAACAGAAAGTCAACAATAAAGTTGAGCGAGTTCACAGTTGGTTGTTCAGTTATAGTAATCGTATTGTAAACCGTATGTTCATTTAGTGAACCATGTTTCGTATGTATTTGTATCGCGGCCCTCTAGGCATGTTGGCGAAGATTAGTGGGGGTTTCCCATGTTTTCTAGACTAGGTATATTTGTATCGCGGCCCTCCAGGCATGTGTGCGAAGTTTAGTATTCGTATCGCGGCCATTCCAGGCATGTGTGCGAAGTTTAGTATTCGTATCGCGGCCATTCCAGGCATGTGTGCGAAGTTAAGTATTAGTGTTAGTATCGCGGCTATTCCAGACGTGTGTGCGAAGAGTAGTATTTGTATCACTAGTCTAGCAGTATCTACAAGTAACCTGCCTCTCCCGAGGTCAGTGGTGCATAATTCCAGTATCAATGTGTGTACAAGTAATCATCCAAACCCATTCCCAACCCCGGGAATCCCATGCCTTGGTAAGAGTGTGAACTCACCTTGGTTTTCTCGGTATGCTAAGTTAAGTGCTCACAATTTATCAGTCAAGTCCTATATTTATGCACGTATGTTCAGTCAGTACATGTTTGTAAGGTTTCGCATGCAATGTTCGTCACATAGTGTGTGTGTAACAGTTAACATCAGGCATTACAAACAGTTAATCATCTTCATACAATTCATGTTTCTCATAAATGTCTTTTGCAGTTTAATCTAACATAGTTAACCAACAACACACTTAGTAGAGCTAGCACGCTTAACTGGATTAACATATACAAACAGGAATGACAAACCACAGTGTTAGTTAACTAACAGAGTTAACAAACTAGTAAGGTTATATACTTGACAGTGTTAATAAAGTTCATAGAGTTAATAACTTAACTCAGTTAACAGACTAACCAGAGTTATGGACTTAACAGAAGTTAATAAACTTAACTGGGTTTATATTCGTAACATGCATAGCATAATTAACACACTTAACATGGTTAACACTTAACAAAGTTAACATACTTAACTAAGTTAATCAACTTAACAGGGTTTATCAACTAACAGTGTTAACAACTAACAGAGTTAACAGACATCGTATAACCAGTTTGCTGTACAAAAGTCTTGGACGAAATCACTAAGTTTTGAAAACCCTTTGGGCCGAAATCCCTAGGGTGACGAAATCCCTTTGGGCCGTAAACTCTTGGGCCGAAATCACATTGGGCCGAAATCCTTTTGGGTGTCGAAATCCCTTGGATTTCGTTGAGATGTGTTTTCGTCGAGATGAGAGGGGTTTTCGTCGGAATGCATCATCATCATCATCAACAGTTACAACAAAACATGAAAACCCTACACATCGACTAATATTCACATCGATATTAACAGCTTTTGATTAATCTAATCCAGTCACCTAAATTAACCAATTCACAATCAGACATAAACGCATCATCAACCAGTCGACTAGCATGACATATCACATAACCGGACTCCTGATCACATTACTATCATTCAGATCATCACTAGCAAACACACACAGTCGAACATCTCATCAATAACCATAACAGTTTGTGAACAATCACATAGATATACACACATAATAATTAAACATCCATAAGTATCAGATCATCCAAACAAGATTACATCATAATCATACCATAAGCATCTTACTCAACGGAACATGTAGGTCACTAACCCGAGATCAAACAGAAAGAGTTTGGCTTCGACCGAGAGGGGCTGCCGTTGGGTTCCAAGGGTAGCGAGAGAGAAAGAGAGTGTTTTAGGGTTTGCCGAATGATCGTTTCATGTAAAGATTAAAAATAAATATGTAAGTGATCTATTACTGGGCCTAAAGCCCATTTTGGTTTTCATTGGCCCTTTAATAGATGAAAACACTTAGTGTTTTCGTGAGGTGTGTGGGTCTTTGACAAAAGTTCCATCTTATTGTTTTTAATTATAAAATCAAATAATCAAAACAATATGTATAGCATCTACACACACAACATGTACATTACAAACTACAATCAACACGTGTATTACTCATCAAGTATTTATAAAACACACTTGCAAATAAATACGAGGTTAAAACGGATAGAGACCTTGAAAACTCGGGTTGTCACAAACACTCCAGTATTGACGTTGCCTGATGGAATTGACGAATTTGTGGTATATTGTGATGCATCGCACACAGGAATGGGTTGTGTGCTTATGCAAAAAGGCAAGGTCATTGCCTATGCTTCACGCCAGTTAAAGGTGCACGAGAAGAATTACACCACCCATGACTTGGAGTTGGGTGCCGTTGTATTCGCACTAAAACTGTGGAGGCACTACTTATATGGAACTAAGTGTGTGATCTATTCTGATCACAAAAGCCTTCAACACTTGTTCAATCAGAAGGACTTGAACATGAGGCAGCGACGATGGATGGAAACTTTAAATGATTATGACTGTGAGATAAGATACCATCCTGGCAAGGCAAATGTAGTCGCTGATGCCTTAAGTAGAAAGGAGAGAGTGAAGCCTATAAGAATCAATGCCAAGAGCATTGAGATAAAGAATAGTTTGAATGAAAGATTGTTAGATGCGCAGAAGGAAGCTGTATTGGAAGCTAACTATCCTGATGAAAAGCTAGGAATAACTGAAGAACAGTTATCCTATGGCAAAGACGGAATCCTAAGGTTAAATGGACGAATATGGGTTCCAGTTTATGGAGGACTTCGGGATGTTATCCTCCAGGAAGTCCATAGTTCTAAATATTCCGTTCATCCTGGAGCTGATAAAATGTACCAGGATCTAAAGGCAAACTATTGGTGGATAGGCTTGAAGAAGTCTATAGTTGCCTATGTAGCTAAATGTTTGACATGTGCGCAAGTCAAAGCTGAACATCAGAAGCCGTCAGGTTTGCTACAACAGCCTGAACTTCCCACATGGAAGTGGGAGATGGTGACAATGGATTTCATCACCAAGTTGCCAAAGACAAAGAAAGGAAATGATGCTATATGGGTGATAGTAGATAGACTGACTAAGTCAGCACATTTCCTACCCATTAAGGAGACTTATAGCTCCGACATGTTAGCCCAATTGTACATAGATAAGATTGTATCTCTGCATGGCGTACCAGTGTCTATTATCTCTGACAGAGATACCAGATACACATCACATTTTTGGAAAAGTTTCCAACAATCTTTGGGCACGCGCTTAAATTTTAGTACGGCTTACCATCCTCAGACGGACGGGCAGAGTGAGCGTACCATCCAAACTTTGGAAGACATGCTTCGTGCATGTGTGATTGACTTAGGTGGTAGTTGGGATAACCACCTGCCATTGATCGAGTTCTCCTATAACAATAGCTACCATACGAGCATTCAGGCTGCGCCTTTTGAGGCATTATATGGTAGGAAATGCAGAACGCCTATTTGTTGGGCAGAAGTAGGAGAAACTCAATTGTCAGGACCTGACATAGTCTTTGAAACGACGAACAAGATTGTCCAGATTCGTGACCGCCTGAGCTTCCAGAGATAGGCAGAAAAGCTACGCAGACTTAAGGCGTAAACCTCTAAATTTCGAGGTTGGTGATAAAGTTTTGCTTAAAGTATCACCCTGGAAGGGAGTGATGCGATTTGGTAAGAAAGGTAAGTTAAGCCCAAGGTATATAGGACCATTCGAGATCATCGAATGTGTAGGATCAGTGGCTTACAAGTTAAACTTGCCTGAAGAGCTCAGTGGTATTCACAATGTATTCCACGTCTGCAATCTGAAGAAATGTCTAGCCGACGAATCGCTAGTCATACCACATACATATGTGCATATAGATGAGAGCTTGAAATTTGTTGAAAAACCTTTGTCGATTGAGGATCGACAGGTTAAGAAGCTTCAGAGGAAGCATGTGCTAATTGCAAAGGTTAAATGGGATGCCCGCAGAGGTCCCGAATACACGTGGGAGGTAGAGTCCACAATAAAAGAAAAATACCCTCATTTATTCCAGTAAATCTCGAGGTCAAGATTTCTTTTAAGGGGGTGAGGCATCAGATTCCTAATTGATCGAGAAAGGTCTGGTGGCAAGAAAAATTCAAGGTTTTAGCATCCCCGCCACACTTAAATTACACATTGTCCTCAATGTGTCCCAAAAATAAGTTTTTTGGTTGATTGAATGTGTAAAAAGGTGTGTTAAAAACAAAATTAATGTTACTGGGTGTAACACCTCGAAAATTTGTGTCCAATAATATATCGACACTTGTCATGAGCTGTAAACATGTAGAAGATTTCTTTAAAAGGACTAAAGTTGACAAACAGAGAAAGTATGTGAATATAAGGGTTCAAAGTGTCAACAATGGATAAATATACTTTAAAATAGCCCTATATGATGTTTATACCCATAAACGAATAAATCATGGATCATACGAAACTAATTATGAAAGAAAGTGAGAGATTACAAACTACAGGGGTTAAATATGTCAACATTTTAATGTATACCTCTGAGTGACCTTTTAGCAAACCCGAAGCTTTGTAACAATAAATTATGCTCACTAGAATGTGTGATAAAAATTTCACAAAGATTCGTTATCGTATGAGAAAGTTATGATGAAATTCATATACGAGGGGTTAAAAGCGTCAACATTGAAATCTAAGGCCTTACGGGTGATCACAAAGTTAACCGAGTACTTAACAAAGGTTGGTTAAGTCTTGAGGGCCTTAAAAATCAAGTTAAAAGGCTGAAAATGCAAATTTGGAGCTTAAAACCACGTTTAAAAGGACCAGGGACCAAAAGTGCAAACTTAAAACTTGTTTGGCAGGTTCTGGAAGGCCAGGCGGCCCGTTTAAGAGTGCCCTATGGGCTTACGCGGCCCGCGGGAGTAGCACAGCGACATAAACTTTGGACAGATGAATGTTGAAGCTGTGTAACCGACTTTAAACCCTGTTTTTACATACCAGGGGCTGCACCAACAAGTTTTCATTCATAGGGGGCACTTGTCTTGATCTGGGAACATCAATAGACCTCCTTGGCATGATCTTGTTGCATCATTTTGGCTATATAAGCTTCCTCTTGTTGCAACACTTTGTTTATTCATTTGCAAAGTTCACAAGACTCACTTCTAGAGCTCTCTGGTCATCAAGCTAGCTTTCTTAAGATTCCTAGTCGTGCTTAGGACCTTTGTAAGTGTCCTTAACCATTCTTAATTCAGTTTAGCTTAGTTAATTAGCCTAAAGTCAGACCGTCTTAATTAAAGTTTGACTTCGTGATTATTTAAAATTTGTCCAGTCAAATCACGAATTGAAAGTACCTATGAGTTGGTAATTATGTGGGTAATAAACCCTTAAAAGGGTACTCTCTGATTCCCATTCTAACTAGGTCAAATGTCGGGTCAAAGTTAATCCTAAAAAGTCAACAGAAAGCTTATTTTCAAATTAATGCATAATTAGCAATGTAGAACCCATGCAACCCGTTTTATCACTAATATAACTTGGTAATTAATGTAAGAACATGTCTAAACATGTTCAACCCGATAATTTTCAGTTTAGGCCCGGTTAGGAACCGAAAGTCGCATAATTTGACTTCTGATTTGACTTTCAGTTCTGACCCGTTTGTGCATAGTTTATAAATGCCTTAGAGCCTTTTTTGGACCAGGTTTCATGTTTGTATAACCCTCTGTGATTATACAACTTGGTTCATTAGTTATTCAATTCATATGCATGTTTCCGTTAAATGCTTAAATGTTGACTATTATGCCCTTTTCACCTTAAAACATGATTTTTGCAAAAGTAAAAGAATAGAAACCTTCACTACTGATTTATAAACTTGTCCCTAAAATTTGACATCAGTTTGAGGTCTAGAATAGAAGTTATGTTCATTAGCGTAAATGAAAAGCTTTTTAGTAATTAAACGGCATAATTAGCATATAGCCTATCTAAACCCAATTTTTGATACCAAACTTTTTACCTACTGATATAAAATAATATTTTGGGATTTTTGAAGATTTTTATTTATTTTTAGGCTGAGCATAACATAGGGTTCTAAGCTTGATTCGGTTATTGTCGGTTTTGCCCTTATGGGCTATAAAATGAGTTTTACAAATCCTTTTGATATCAAACATTTTTTCTAATGATCTAATATGATAAATAAAACATTTTTAGCCTTCTGGAATTATAAAAATATCAGCTTTCCTTTAAAAACCCGGAAATAGCTCAAAATCGCCTTTTTAAGCATTTTTAACGCATAGTATGTATTTAAACTATTATAAATATATAAGGTTTGATGCTTACTGATATTTTTAGTAAATTTTTATATTTAACGGTAAGCAAAATTTTTAAACTCAGATTTCCAGTTTTGACCTTTTAGGCTTATGTGAAATTACCAAAATGCCCCAACGGTGCATAATTTGGTTATAAATAGTAAATTTCACATATATATAATACCATACTGATATAACTTATTAAAGTAAATATTTTTACTGTTTATATCAGACCCGAAACTCAGATTTATAAATAATCTCTTTTATGAGCTTTAAAATGACCAAAATACCCCTACGGGGCATAGTTTGAGTTTAAAATCATTTTGGGCATAATAGAATATATCTTACTGATGTCACAACATATTTAAGGCATATTAACTTAGGAAACCTATATATGATTCATTTGGTTACCCGTTACGTATTTTTCGCGTTCGGATCGGCTTATGTAACTAGTTTGCATATAATAGCCGAAACGGGTCAAACCATATCATTTTTGTCTCAAAATCCAGAATGTGTTTAGTATACCCACATTAAACAAGTATACAAGCTTGTTGGGTCAAAACCACATTCTAAACCGGTCTTCGCTTTATCATGCGTTTGAACCGTATCATCCTTTTTAAAAAACTAACCGGTCTAAGCTTAGGCTTAATTAAAGACCCGTTAGGATTCTAATAGGTTATTATAAACCTTCGTTCCAGAATAGGAGACCCGGTAAAAGCTACGTGCACTTGCTTATTGTGATTATTAGTTGCAAAGGTAAATACTTTTAACTTATTTTCCCTATACGGGCTTGGGGTACGGTATATAAAATACCGCTTGGTTGGGCATTGAATCTTTAATCGTATGATGGTTAATTTATTGAAATGACCAGTTTAAATTATTTTGTTTGCTTAAAACCTTTGGGGGGTTAATGACCATGTCCCGGATATCCTTGGCATCATTCAAGAAATGGCCACGACCTTAGCACACGGGTGTAGGCATACACCCGTTAGTGCATTTATAAATAATAAGGTTTAACCGCCGGTTTCGGGAATAACCCGCCGCGGGACTATATCATGTGGTGTGTCAATTAATCTTTAACCCGGTATTCAACTCGGGCTACTGAACGTATAAGAAACATGTAATTCTTTTACAAGTTTATATATAAATAATTATCCCAAGTTATAAAAAGTTTTGTGCCATGTGCATTCAAATCAATTTTATTAAACCTTTTCAAAATGAGTCAGTTAATTGTATTTACTAGTGTAAACTGACGTATTTTCTCAAAAAGGCTAAGTGCAGGTACTAATCGGAATAGGCTGGTCTCTCCTAGCATCAAATAGAAGTCTCGCAAGCTTAGATGCCTTTGTTGAACAATATTTTCCTTTTTATTTGATCCGCCTGTGGATCCGTTTCAACTACTTTATGATACTTAATATTACAATATATTCGGTTGAAATGAATCTATCTATCTTTTGCTTCCGCTGTGCATTTATATTTGTGTTGTTTGACTATGATGATATCAACTACGTCACGATACTCCTCACCCGGCCCACCGGTAATACGTGGAAATATCGGGGTGTGACATTGGGCATCTGGACACAGGCCGTGGTGACCGGGCACGGCCCCGTGTTCAGATTGCCAGTGACAGAAAGTAACAGAAGGTTGGGCACGGTGGCGTGTTCAACGAACACCCCCCGTGTCCAGTTACCTGAACTGGGCGTTTTTCTGCAGATCCTTGAGCACCGGGCGTGTTGGCTGAGCACGGCCCTTGCTGAACTTGCTGTAATGAAGAAAAATTGTCGGGAGGCTCTGTTTTGTGCATGGGATGTTGGTTCAAGTTTCCCTTGGTATCCTTCACCATCCCGAGTGTATTTTATTCCTAAAAATTAAAACTAAACTAGAAAGCATAAAAGTTAATCTAAACTAAAACTAAGGATAGCTCCGCGGAATGCCTCCGTTGTGTGCCACGTTTATAAGGGTCCTTGGCTAGACCCAAAGTCAGTCATATGTTACCCAAGTGGGATGTTTTGCATCCCATGTTGCACCGTCGGAGATCATCATCCAAATTTGAGTCTATGGCTTTCATGTAATTGACTGGGTCGTCGTCTTCTACTCTCTTACCAACCCCAAACTTCATCTCCTTGTCCACAACCTCAATGTTAGTGTCCCACCATTCATATCTACCACTGCGTGGGCCGTAGCTAGGAATGGCCTCCCTAAGATGAGTGGTACTTTGGTATCTTCCTCCATATCTAGTATGAAAAAGTCGGTCGGGAAGACAAAGTCTCCGACTTTAACCAATAGATTTTCAGCTACACCATGTGGATACTTTACGGACCTATCGGTGAGTTGTATACTCATTTTTGTAGGGCTTGTTTTTCCTAGTCCGAGTCGGTCGAACATTGATGCGGGCATGAGGTTGATACTAGCCCCGAGGTCGGCTAGTGCATTGCGAATGGGTGATTCCCCAATTGAACAAGGGATGGTGAAGCTTCCTGGATTGATCTTCTTTTGCGGGAGTTTGTTGAGTAGCAAGGCGGAGCATTCTTCACTTAAATTAACTAATTGCAATGATTCGATTTTCCTTTTGTGAGTGAGGAAGTCCCTCATAAATTTTGAATATTTAGGCATTTGAGTTAGGACTTCGACAAATGGAATATTAACATGCAATTGTTTTAGTAAATTTATGAATTTTGTGAATTGCTCATCGGTCTTTTGGCGAAGTAACCGACCGGGGTACGGTACCGGAGGATTCTTAGTAGGCTTTTGATTTGGTGGAGGAGCCGTCTCTTGTTGGGGTGTCGGCGAAGTTGCGGTTTAGCTAGGTCGGCTCTTTTCAGCTGGAGGCAACGGAGCCTCCTCGGGACCTACGGTACGGTTTCTCAATGTGATGAGATGCACTTACGCCTTTGGGTTGGTTTCGGTATTGCTGGGTAACGCGACTTGTGGTCTCTCGGAGAACTTTTGAGCTAGTTGATTTAGTTGTTTTTCAATGTTTTGAATACTAGCTTGTTGATTCCTAAAGTTCGATTCCAGTTGTTGAAATTGATCCGAGTTTTTCTTTTCGGTGTCGGAGATGAGGCGAGAGACGGTGTCCTCAAGCCTTTCTCGTCCCCCTTGTTGTTGTTGAGAGAAATTTTGCGACTCGTTTCTTGGTTGTTGAAAGTTTGTTCGTTGGTTTTGATTTTGTTGGTTACTACCATTGCCGGGTTCTCTCCAACCAAGGTTAGGGTGGTTACGCCACCCTTGGTTGTAGGTACCCGTTGGAGGACCTGACGGCCTAGGTCTATTATCAATGTAGTTTACCGTTTCTGTTTGATTATCCAATTCTTTCATACAACTCCAATTTTCATGTGGCCCACCACACCCTTCACAAGCCATAACCGAGGCCGTTTTTGCCATCTCTAACTTTTTGATTTTTGAAGAAATGGCCTCGATTTGGGCTTGCAAAGAATTGCTTTCGTCAACCTTATGGGCGCCCGGGGCAATAGATTTTGTGCCTCGGGGAGTGTGCCACTGAAAATTGGTTTGAGCAATTTCCTCAATTTGATTATAAATTTCATTTGGGCGACGATTACCTAAAAGTCCCCCGGAGCTAGAGTCAAGTGTCTGTCTTGTGTGTGGCAGCAACCCATTGTAGAAAGTGGATACTTGTTGCCATACCGCAAGACCATGATGAGGACACTTTCTTAGTAGCTCCTTGAACATTTCCCAAGTTTCATATAAGGATTCCCTGTCCTCTTGTGAATATGTATTAATTTCAGTCATTAATTTAGCCGTTTTAACAGGAGGGAAATACTTATATAGAAACTTTTGGTCTAGTTCATCCCAGGTGTTTACCGAACCAACTGGGAGGGTATTAAGCCAAGCCTTAGCTCGGTCTTTTAGTGAAAATGGAAACATTCGTAGGCGGATGGTATCATTTGATGCTCTGTTGATCCGAAAAGTATCACATATTTCCAAAAAAGTTGGTAATATGTAAATGGGGATATTCGTCCGCAAGCCCGTGGAAAGTTGCGGAGTTTTGGAGCATTTGGATCAAATGCGGCCGAAGTTCGAAGTTGTTGGCCTCGACATTCGGCGCATTGATAGCGGCGCCAAGATTACCTATGGTGGGCCGTAGGTAATCCATGAGGGTACGTTGATCCGCCATTGGAAGTGGGTCCCCCGAAACTTTCTCTTGGTTTTTAGCTTTAAGTCTTTTTCTTAGAAAGCGTCCGGGTTCGTCTAGAGGTTCTTTTATGTCTCTACTGGAACTGGAGCTCATACACTACGTAGAAGGCTCAAGTGTCGCGCCTGGGTTCCAAGTCCTGCAATAAAAACAAAAAGAACGCTGGTCAGAAATTTCACCACGGTCCCGTGCTCAGATGAACACGGCCCGTGGTCGGAGTTACAGTGATTATTTTCTGGATCCCAGCTACTGGAGAGCTCGATATGGCCTCGTGCTGCACCAACACCACCCCGTGCTCAGTTCTCTGTAACTCGAAAAATAAAAACTGCCAGTAAAGATGCTGGGCACGGCCCCATGCTGCAGTCTGCAGAACCTGAAAATTCTAGAAAAATCCTAAAAAAACAGAAAAATAAGAAAAAATGATTAGGCCGTTGATTCCTAACTTTCTTAAAATCCTTGTGTCCCCGGCAACGGCGCCAAAACCTTGATGCGTGTGTAGTGTTATACGTTTTTATGTATATTTTTAGCCCTTTTTAACACTTTAGTCAAGTTTTAAATTTATAAAACACGATATTCTACTAACACTAAACACACATATGGGCAAGTGCACCCATCGTGAGCGTAGTATAGTGTTGGTAAGATACCGAGGTCGTCCAAGGACACAAGAGCTTTTAGTACCGGTTTATCCTCAACGTCTAATCAAATCAAAATTTCGGAAAAGTTTTAAAAATAAAAATAAAAACTAAAAATGCTGAAAATAAAAATAAAATAAAAACAGATAGACAAGATGAATCACTTGGATCCGATTCGCCTTTAGTGTAACCTTTGATGTTTTCCGCACTTTTGCACTTTTTAAGGGATTATCTTAGTTATAGTAGTAGGCCCCTCTTTTGAAGGTGACGTTACCCTCAACCCAGTAGTTTGAGTCAGCAAGGATACAATCCTAAAGGGTTGGATTATTGAAAGATAATTAATTAAGTTATTAATGCGTAATGTGGTAGGCCCCTCTTTTGAAGGTGACGTTACCCTCGGCTAAGTGGTTTGAGTCAGCAGGGATACAATCCCAAGTAGCTGGGTTAATGTTTTAATAGTAGTTTACATATGAGGGGATCAAGCCATTCGCACCCCCGCCATCCAATACCAGTGGGTATTGAAGGAGGTCCTAGTAAGCTTGACCCAGGTCCTTGCAGGATCTATACACTGAACAAGGCAAGAACCTTACCAAACCATTCCCTTAACCCCCGACCAGGTAGCCAACATATCTCTATATAGACAGTAGAGATATGAATGGTGTAAATATTTTATTTTATATAGACAGTAAAATAACGCCAAGACAGCACGGACAAATGATAAGGAAGTTTCACCTTCAACATAAGAAACTAGTTATTAAAGTCATTAATACAAAACCAAATAAAAAGTGCGAAATGATTAAAAAAACAAAAGTATTACACTAAATGCTTGTCTTCACCAAGTGATGTAAGAGACTTAGGAAAACATGGCCTTTGATTGTCAAGAACTCTTACTATCAATCTTGGATCCCGAGACTACTACACACACTCTATGATGGATGATGGTGGTGGATGTGGGTGTTGTGATGGTGGTGGAGTGTGGGTGAAGTGGGAGAGAGGTGGTTTGCCAAGGGATGCCTTTGAAGTGAACCAAGCACCTCTATTTATAGCCTACACAGAAGCCCGGACACGGCCCCGTGTCCATCCACTTTCTCTTTCTTCAATTATTGCAGTTTGTCTACATTAATTGACCACGCCCCCGTGTCCGCTGGGCACGGCCCCGTGTGCAGAAGCGTATCTGTATTATCAAGATTTGCTTGGATTCTGCGAATCTTAGCGTTGACCACGGCCGTGTGGAGCTGGGCACGCCCCCGTGTTGGGTGATACAAGCTTCTACAACTTTGTCTTTTCTGCAGACACTTGAGCACGCCCCGGTTGTCCGCTGGGCACGGGGCGTGTTCAGCCTTCTGATATCTTGTTTTTGCTTGGGAAGATGCTGTCTAGGGGTCGGGCATGCCACGTTTATTCATTTTCTTGTATTTATGTTAGATTTAGTTGCATTTTTGCTTCTTTTGTTCGTTTGCGCTCATTTTATCCTGAAAATACAAAAGGAAGACAAAAGCACACTTTTTCCAACATTAGTACTAAAAAGGGTTAGTTTTATGCCTCATTTTATGTAATTTATATGGTGCATTTTACACACATCAATGGCTACAATTTAAGGAATGTGTTTAGTGACGGCATCAGATTTCTAATTGATGGAGAAAGGTCTGGTGGCAAGAAAAGCAACTTCCAGGAGGTTGTCAAGTGTTTTCGCTCGACGATTCCATTTTTGGGTGGTTGGTTTGGCCCTTGTTCCTGTAACTCGAATCCTAGCCCGGTATATCCCATTTTAGTTTTACACCATTGTGAACCTTACGCCTTTTTTACTCTCTGATCGAGGTTCTCGACATTGAAAAATCTTCGTAAACTAAATCACACGTGTATATGTTGACATTTAAGAGATATACAGTCAAGAAAATCAAGAGCAATGGTGATATTTATGCGGATTAGACACCAAAAAATAAACACTCAAAAAATGGCTACAATTTAAGGAATGTGTTTAGTGACGGCATCAGATTGTTAATTGATGGAGAAAGGTCTGGTGGCAAGAAAAGCTGCTTCCAGGAGGTTGTTAAGGGTTTTCGATCGACGATTCCATTCTTGGGTGGTTGGTTTGGCCATTGTTCCTACAACTCGAATCCTAGCCCGGTATATCCCATTTTAGTTTTACACCATTGTGAACCTTACGCCTTTTTTACTCTCTGATCGAGGTTCTCGGCTTTGAAAAATCTTCGTAAACTAAATCACACGTGTATATGTTGAGATTTAAGAGATATACAGTCAAGAAAATCAAGAGCAATGGTGATATATATGCGGATTAGACACCAAAAAATAAACACTCAAAAAATGGCTACAATTTAAGGAATGTGTTTAGTAACGGCATCAGATTCCTGATTGATGGAGAAAGATCTGGTGGCAAGAAAAGCTGCTTCCAGGAGGTTATCAAGTGTTTTCGATCGACGTTTCCATTCTTGGGTGGTTGGTTTGGCCCTAGTTCCTGTAACTCGAATCCTAGCCCGGTATATCCCATTTTAGTTTTACATCATTGTGAACCTTACGCCTTTTTTACTCTCTGATCGAGGTTCTCGGCATTGAAAAATCTTCGTAAACTAAATCACACGTGTATATGTTGACATTTAAGAGATATACAGTCAAGAAAATCAAGAGCAATGGTGATATATATGTAGATTAGACACCAAAAAATAAACGCTCAAAAAATGGCTACAATTTAAGGAATGTGTTTAATGACGGCATCAGATTCCTAATTGATGGAGAAAGGTCTGGTGGCAAGAAAAGCTGCTTCCAGAAGGTTGTCAAGTGTTTTCGCTCGACGATTCCATTCTTGGGTGGTTGGTTTGACCCTTGTTCCTGTAACTCGAATCCTAGCCCGATATATCCCTTTTTAGTTTACACCATTGTGAACCTTACACCTTTTTTACTCTCTAATTGAGGTTCTCGGCATTGAAAAGTCTTTGTAAAGTAAATCACATATGTATATGTTGACATTTAAGAGATATACAGTCTAGAAAATCAAGAGCAATGGTGGGATATATGCGGTTTAGACGCCGAAAGATAAACACTCAAAAAATGGCTACAATTTAAGGAATGTGTTTAGTGATGGCATCAGATTCCTAATTGATGGAGAAAGATCTGGTGGCAAGAAAAGCTGCTTCCAGGAGGTTGTCAAGTGTTTTCGTTCGACGATTCCATTCTTGGGTAGTTGGTTTAACAGTTGTTCCTGTAACTCAAATCCTAGCCCGGTATATCCCATTTTAGTTTTACACCATTGTGAACCTTACGCCTTTTTTACTCTTTGATCAAGGTTCACGGCATTGAAAAATCTTCGTAAACAAAATCACACGTGTATATGTTGACATTTAAGAGATATACAGTCAAGAAAATCAAGAGCAATGGTGATATATATGCAGATTAGACACAAAACAATAAACGCTTAAAAAATGGCTACAATTAAAGGAATGTGTTTAGTGACGACATCAGATTCCATATAGATGGAGAATGGTCTGGTGGCAAGAAAAGCTGCTTGCAGGAGGTTGTCAAGTGTTTTCACTCGACAATTCCATTCTTGGGTGGTTGGTTTGGCCCATGATCCTGTAACTCGAATCCTAGCCCGGTATATCCAATTTTAGTTTGACACCATTGTGAACCTTACGCCTTTTTTACTCTCGGATTGAGGTTCTCGGCATTGAAACATCTTCGTAAACTAAATCACACGTGTATATGTTGACATTTAAGAGATATACAGTCAAGAGAATCAAGAGCAATGGTGATATATATGCGGATTAGACACCAAAAAATAAACACTCAAAAAATGGCTACAATTTAAGGAATGTGTTTAGTGACGGCATCAGATTCCTAATTGATGGAGAATGGTTTGGTGGCAAGAAAAGATGCTTCCAGGAGATTGTCAAGTGTTTTCGCTCGACGATTCCATTCTTGGGTGGTTGGTTTTGCCCTTGATCCTGTAACTCGAATCCTATCCCGGTATATCCCATTTTAGTTTTACACCATTGTGAACCTTACGCCTTTTTTACTCTCTTATCGAGGTTCTTGACATTGAAGAATCTTCGTAAATTAAATCACACGTGTATATGTTGACATTTAAGAGAAATACAGTCAAGAAAATCAAGAGCAAAGGTGATATATATGCGGATTAGACACCAAAAAATAAACACACAAAAAATGGCTACAATTTAAGGAATGTGTTTAGTGATGACATCAGATTCCTAATTGATGGAGAAAGGTCTAGTGGCAAGAAACGCTGCTTCCTGGAGGTTGTCAAGTGTTTTCGCTCGACGATTCCATTATTGGGTGGTTGGTTTAGCCCTTGTTCCTGTAACTCGAATCCTAGCCCGGTATATTCAATTTTAGTTTTACACCATTGTGAACCGTACGCCTTTTTTTCTCTCTGATCGAGGTTCACGGCATTGAAAAATTTTCGTAAACTAAATCACACGTGTATATGTTGACATTAAAGTGATATACAGTCAAGAAAATCAAGTGCAATGGTGATATATATGCGGATTAGACACCAAAAAATAAACACTCAAAAAATGGCTACAATTTAAGGAATGTGTTTAGTGACGGCATCAGATTCCTAAATGACGGTGAAAGGTCTGGTGGCAAGAAAAGCTGCTTCCAGGAGGTTGTCAAGTGTTTTTGCTCGACGATTCCATTCTTTGGTGGTTGGTTTGGCCCTTGTTCATGTAACTCGAATCCTAGCCCGGTATATCCCATTTTAGTTTTACACCATTGTGAACCTTACGCCTTTTTTACTCTCTGATTGAGGTTCTTGGCATTGAAAAATCTTCGTAAACTAAATCACACGTGTATATGTTGACATTTAAGAGAAATACAGCCAAGAAAATCAAGAGCAATGGTGATATATACGCGGAGTAGACACAAAAAAATAAGCACTCAAAAATGGCTACAATTTAAGGAATGTGTTTAGTGACGGCATCAGATTCCTAATTGACGTTGAAAGGTCTGGTGGCAAGAAAAGCTGCTTCCAGGAGGTTGTCAAGTGTTTTTGCTCGACGATTCCATTCTTGGGTGGTTGGTTTGGCCCTTGTTTCTGTAACTCGAATTCTAGCCTGGTATATCCCATTTTAGTTTTACACCATTGTGAACTTACGCCTTTTTTACTCTCTGCTCGAGGTTCTCGGCATTAAAAAATCTTTATAAACTAATCACACATGTATATGTTGACATTTAAGAGAAATACAGTCACGAAAATCAAGAGCAATGGTGATATATATGCGGATTAGACACCAAAAAATAAACACTTAAAAAATGGCTACAATTTAAGGAATGTGTTTAGTGACGGCATCAGATTCCTAATTGATGAAGAAAGGTCTGGTGGCAAGAAAAGCTGCTTCCAGGTGGTTGTCAAGTGTTTTCGCTCGACGATTCCATTCTTGGGTGGTTGGTTTCTCCCTTGTTCCTGTAACTCGAATCCTAGCCCGGTATATCCCATTTTAGTTTACACCATTGTGAACCTAACGCCTTTTTTACTCTCTGATCGAGGTTCTCGGCATTGAAAAATCTTAGTAAACTAAATCACACATGTATATGTTGACATTTAAGAGATATACAATCAAGAAAATCAAGAGCAATGGTGATATATATGCGGATTAGTGATGTGTGTGAAATGCAACATATAAATTACATCAAATGAGGCATAAAACTAACCCTTTTTTAGTACTAATGTTGGAAAAAGTGTGCTTTTGTCTTCCTTTTGTATTTTCAAGATTAAATGAGCGCAAATGAACAAAAGAAGCAAAAATACAACTAAATCTAACATAAATAAAAGAAAAGGAATAAACGTGGCATGCCCGACCCCTCGACAACATCTTCCCAAGCAAAAACAAGAAATCAGAAGGCTGAACATGCCCCGTGCCCAGCGGACACGGGGGCGTGCCCAGCTTAACACGGTCGTGGTCAACACTAAGATTCGCAGAATCCAAGCAAATATTGATAGTACAGATACGCTTCTGCACACGGGGCCGTGCCCAGCGGACACGGGGCGTGGTCAACTAATGCAGACAAATTGCAATTAATGAAGAAAGAGAAAGTGGATGGACACGGAGCCATGCCCAATGGACACGGGGCCGTGTCCGGGCTTCTGTGAAGGCTATAAATAGAGGTGCTTAGTTCACTTCAAAGGCATCCCTTGGCAAACCACCTCTCTCCCACTTCACCAACACTCCACCACCATCACAATACCCACATCCACCACCATCATCCCTCATCCATCATAGAGTGTGTGTAGTAGTCTCGGGATCCAAGATTGATAGTAAGAGTTCTTAATAATCAAAGGCCATGTTTGCCTAAGTCTCTTACATCACTTGGTGAAGACAAGCATTTAGTGTAATACTTTTTTTTTTAATCTTTTCGCACTTTTTATTTGGTTTTGTATTAATGACTTTAATAACTAGTTTCTTATGTTGAAGGTGAAATAGAGATATGTTGGCTACCTGGTCGGGGGTTAAGGGAATGGTTTGGTAAGGTTATTGCGTTGTTCAGTGTATAGATCCTGCAAGGACCTGGGTCAAGCTTACTAGGACCTCCTTCAATACCCACTAGTATTGGATGGCGGGGGTGCGAATGGCTTGATCGCCTCATATGTAAACTACTATTAAAACATTAACCCGGCTACTTGGGATTGTATCCCTACTGCCTCAAACCACTTAGCCGAGGGAACGTCACCTTCAAAAGAGGGGCCTTCCACATTACGCATAAATGACTTAATTAATTATCTTTCAATAATCCAACCCTTTAGGATTGTATCCCTGCTGACTCAAACTACTGGGTTGAGTGTAACGTCACCTTCAAAAGAGGGGCCTACTACTATAACTAAGATAATCTCTTAAAATGTGCAAAAGTGCGGAAAACATCAAAGGTTACACTAAAGGCGAGTCGGATCCAAGTGATTCATCTTGTCTATCTGTTTTTACCTTATTTTTATTTTCAGCATTTTTAGTTTTTATTTTCATGTTAAAACACTTTTTCCAAAATTTTGATTTGATTAGACGTTGAGGATAAACCGATATTAAAAGCTCTTGTGTCCTTGGACGACCTCGGTATCTTACCAACGCTATACTACGCTCACGATGGGTGCACTTGCCCATATGTGTGTTTAGTGTTAGTAAAATATCGTGTTTTATAAATTTAAAACTTGACTAAAGTGTTAAAAAAGGCTTAAAATATACATAAAAATATATCACACTCGACACGCATCAAGTTTTTGGCGCCGTTGCCGGGGAGACAAAGATTTTAAGAAAGTTAGGAATCAACGGCCTAATCGTTTTTTCTTATTTTTCTGTTTTTTTTAGGATTTTTCCTAAATTTTCAGCTTCTGCAGAGTTCAGCACGGGCCGTGCCCGCTGATCACGCCCCGTGCCCAATCTTTGGTACTGGCAATCCTGTTTTAAGTCAGACAATAGCTGAACACCGGGCCGTGCCCAATAAACACGCCCCGTGCCCAAGTATAATATACTGAAAACATAACCGTAAGATCCCGACAGTTGGTAATTTCTGACACAAACATGAGCGATACTGATTTTTTTTACTTCCGCTCCTCTTATGGTACGTGGTGTCAAATATGTTGCGGAACCCATGAAGATTTAAAATTTTATTTTTTAAATTACAATCCCCACTATATAGAGCCATTGTTTTCCTGTAGCCTTAAGAGGGGCGAAAGTAAAAATAATCCCTATCTCTCCCTCGAATGCTCTCAATCGTCCCTTCTAGATGAAATGCTTCTTGAAAAATTATTTCAAATGGAAGATCTAATTCTTAATTGGATAAAAGAGCTTGAGATGGACATAACTAATTCATCTCAAGATAACACCCAAGAAGAATTATTGAGATCGCATTCGGATAAAAACAACTTCGTTGTTCCCGAAATCACCTCTAACTCTAGTGAAGACTTGAGAGATAGTCGTCCCTGTGTCGATTGTGCCGTGAAGGACTCCCCATCGACTTCCGTCAATGCAGACATAGACCTGAGAGATTCGACATAGACCTTCTTTAACGAGAGCCCGGATAAAGGTTGGACTTGTCCACCTACATTTAGCACAGGAATCACCCATTCCGATAACCTCTTGCGTTCTCGTCTAAATCTAGGGCAACTAAGGTATCTCAGGCACTGCGGTGTTGTTCTGTCCAGTAAGGAACCGCCCGATCCGGATAAATTCCTTAAAAATAGACAAAACTTCATAAACAGCCTCTACGCACGGGGCCGTGTCCAGGTCAGCACGCCCCCGTGTCCACCAAAAGATTCTCGTCTGACTTTCGGTTAGAATATGGACAAAAAGTGTCAGAATCTTGCCTACACACGGGGCCGTGTCCAGCGTGCTGTTGTCGCACCGCAAAATACCACCTGCGGAAAACCCCCGCTAGGCGTGTGACGTACCAGGATCCAGCCACCAATCACATTGAACTCATAACAAGATTTTAAATAGAAACTTTCATTCACTAACATAAAGTATTACAAAACAATAAATGTAATTCAATGTGTACAGCGGAAGCATAAATCGTTAATTAAGTGTTTCATAAACCATATGTACGAAAACCATTAGACTTGTCTCGCGATTCCATGTATCTCGACCCATGACCATTCCAGCATCCCAGACAACAAGTTCCATATCCACCCATACCTATAACCTGCGAGCATGCACACAAGTGTATCTGACAACGCTGGTGAGTTCATAGTTTTACGAAAACGTTAGTTACCAAGTGTTTAGTTCCGTTCATTGATTACAATGTTGATAATAACTCGGATACAAGACGGCTCCAGATTTATTTTGCCCTTCCCCAATGTTCCTATCAAAGCATTGGGCATGACTGAGTCATTAGTTCACACCCGTCCTCTTAGGTACGGGGTGAGGGTGCCAAACCTAGATAGCGCTACCAACTAATACTCCGTTACCTCTCAGGTAACAAACAAGATAGGACTTAAAGGTGATAGGATGAGTGTATTATGCAACATTCTAGATTTTACCCACAAGACGTATTCCTCTCAGGAATACCCATTTGATTTATCCAAAAACCCATCCCTCTCAGGGATACCCAATGACTGTCCCAACCATCGGGACGCATGCTCAAGAGGAATGAACTCACCTTAGATTGCTCGGTATGTTACGTTACATTACCCGTTCCAAGTTGGTCAACCAAACCCTACCATGGTTACCAAAGACAGTCAGTTTCATGTACACATAAATCACATATTCGTTGTACATATTACACCAGTAGCATACCAAGAATACAGATAGTACTAATCATAACAGTTAATCATGTACATAACAGTTCGTTGCCATCACATAGCAGATATTCAAGTTATACACAAGTTCACGTCACCAATTCATGTTTCCCATAACCCTTAAACTGTTCATTCGTCATTTACAAAGTGTGCAATTCAATCAAGTTAATGACTCACTCAAGAGTGTGCGATCCAAAATCTAGTATATTGTTCGTATTAATGTGTGGTCCATTAACTGATACCCAACCCAGCTAAGTTTAAAACTCTCATTAGTGTGCGGCCCATCGGGGGACAGCCCACATAAAGTGTGCAACCTTGCCCCGAGTGTGCGACTCCCTATTGTGGGCTCAACAGCCTTCGGCCCATTACATCAGTGTGCGTTTGAGCACCAATGCCCGGCCCAACCATTTCTATGCAAATACATTTAAGGATTCGTACGACCCAGTTAGTATGCAAGGCCCATTTAGGTGTGCGGCAGGTTCAGTTTATTGTAATGACCCGTTGCACAAGTGTGCGATCTCGAAGGAGGTGTGCGACTACGTTATGTGTGTGCGACATGAAGTGTGCGAGTTTTGTTGACCTTGCCGTGATCTACGGTTCTACCATAACCACCCAAGATTTACCCAACTAATCAGTTGTTACCATACCCAACTTCACAATACACACAAGCCCATGATCGATTAAAAAGTTACACATTTTGAAGTTCATGCACCTAACCCAGTATCTAGTAACTTCCATATCATTCATATTCCAAACAATTGAACAATATGATTATTCCAACAACAATTCAACATCATGAAATTCTAATTCATGAACTCATCCTCATCATCAATCCTAATCTGATTATACATATTTGGATTTATCTCCTAATTATAATTGATCATATCATATAACACCAATGATTATCGTCTAACATCGTGCGTCCCTAAACTGCCGATCATCAAGATGTTCGGTTTCTATAACAGTTTATGATCAAGATTCATACATCAAAACCCTACTTCATGCTTTGATCTCCTATTTACCATCACAATACAACACGCATCACACATATTCAAGAACAACAAAGGGTACGAATCAACATATTGATAAGCATACTAACCGAGGAATGATCATCGCTGAACACAAGAGATAAGCTTCAAAACAATGAAAACTTCGAATGGTGCGTTGCCGTCGGCTTCACAGGAACAAATGAGAGAGCTAGGGTTGAGATATGGTGAGTTTTGTGAGACAAAAACACCCTACGTGTGTTTATGTTCGTGTAAGTGAGCTGGGCCCTTCCTAGGCTTCGAAGGAAATCTAGGCCGACGAAACACCCCACAAGCGATGAAACTCTCAATGCTTTGTCGAGGAGGAAGTTGTGATGAAAAACCCTTATTCGTCGTTGAGTGATTGTGATGAAGAACTGCAGTTCTTCGTCCGCTCGGATCCTTCGTGATTCATGTGGGTGCATAATCCAAAGTTACAATTAAACATGCTAAGTCTAAGCCTTTAAACATTCCAACACCACGCATTCCAACACAAGACACAAGATACCACTCAAAACAGGATTGTGAAATAAGTAATGCGTAATTGTGAAATAAATAATGCGTAGAGGAAGGACCTTGAAATCTCGGGGTGTCACATCATCCCCAACTTGAAAGAAATTTCGTCACGAAATTTGATAAGTTGCTCAAAGCAGCAAGGTGTTAGATCATGATGATTGTGGATTTTCCGCAGGTGCCACATCATCCCCAACTTGAAAGGGAATTTCTTCCCGAAATTTGTTAATGACATCAAAAGTTGATTCAACCGCCTGAACCATTTAGGATACTAGAGCTTTATCAAATCTTTGCGTTCCCACGTGAACTCTGGTCCGCGTCTTGAGTTCCAACGAACTCTCACGATTGAAAGTCGACTGTGTTAACAATGGGTTCGTCAACAAGGGTACCACAAGTGTTTCATCGAAAAAACACTTCTTTAGGTTCGAGACATAAATGACATCGTGAACGTTACCTAATTCGTCAGGTAACTCGAGTTTGTAAACCATGTTGCCGATTCTTTCCAGAATTTTGAATGGCCCAACGCAACGTGAATTAAGCTTGCCACGCTTCCCAAAGCGCACCGCACCCTCCCAGGGTGAGGCTTTCAACATGATACGATCACCTACAGCGATCTTCCAGCGTTTCCTAAGCTTATCAGCTTTCCTGACGGTTACGCGTTGCCGCCAAACGGTTCCCGATCCAAACAGTCTTCCCAAGAGTTTCGAGTACAAGTCCTGGACTCGTAATTAAGTTGTCAATCACCTTAGTCCAACCAGGAGGTTGGCATTATCGTCCATGCAATGCCTCAAACAGAGCTGTCCGAATTCTAGAATGGTATCTGCTGCAGTAGGACTCATCCAAAGGTAAACGTCCTTCCAGTTTTACTAAAGTTAATCATACACATGCTCGCAGCATGTCTTCGAGAGTCAGGATGGTTTGTTTACTCAGACCGTTTATCCTACGGTGATAAGCAACGCTCATGTGTAGACGTGAGTCGAGGGTGTTGTGTTTTGTCTGTCATCAGTCAGGTATAGATCAAAGTCAAAGGTATGAGGAGTTGGCACCTCGTGCCTAAAAACCGCCTCTCTCAGAGGAATATTCACAAGCCGTGAAGACTCGTCAAGTTCCTTGATTGCAAGAAAGTATGCCGGTTACGTGAGACATTCAACGATCACTCAGGTGATATCGGTTCCGTTCTGAGTTTTAGGTAGGCCAGTGACAAAATCTGTGGCAGTCTGTTCCCACTTCCAAACAGGTGTCTCTGGTTGCTGACACAACCCAGGAGGTTTCTGATACTCCACTTTGTCTTTCGCATAAGTCAACATTAATCACCTACATTGCTATGTGGGTTTCATGCCCAGTTGCCAGTACAAGATTCATAGGTCCTATTATCTCTTATCAAATTCCAGACGACTAGAATATCAAGGCTGGTGTGTTTCGCTCGACACAAGTTTCCCTTGGGTTGCTGTATGGTGAGACCCATAATCGTTCCATGAAGTAGAGAATATCGTCCGACTTACCAAAAGTTGTTCCTCCATGCCCTCCATGGACCCAACTTGAAAATTTCCTTCCTTCAATGCTTTGGTTTGAACAGGGTGATTCTGATCAGATAGGTTAGAGTCACTGGTGTGCTGCGAGGTTCATACGCGTCTAGGTTTCACAGTCGAGATCATTCAGAAGTTCCATCTAGCGATGCTATCACACGTTTGGCTCTTTCGAAACGAGGGTACACGGGAGGCCCTTGTGATCGGGCTAAGTAGTTCATTTGGTACCGTCCAAGGAATGCCTCCAACTTAAATCCAAAGACCATGGTTTCCACCGTAGGTTGTGACTCGTGCAACTCTTCATGTAAATCCACTACGTAAGCCATCACTTTCTCGTGTTGCATTGGCGTGCAACTAGGACTCTGATTCGAGCCATCATGATATACCACTAGATCACCCGTACCCTCGGGTAAAGACGATGCTCAGTGCCTTGTAGGGTTGAATTTCAGAAGCTGAAAAGACGTTCTCCTGTTTTGTCTCCCATGAATTCACAGCACCCCGCTGTGCTAAAGAGGTTAAAGCTGCACATTCTTCGAAAATCCCAAGACGAATCTGCGATAGCATCTAGCGAAACCAAGAAATTGCTGTATCCCTGAAGGACTCCTCAGTGCCGAACAATTCTAATAAAATGTATCTTAGCGAGATGCATGTGTATCCCCACTTCCTTGACTACGCGACCAAGAAAGTGTACTTCTCGAATCCTGAAGTCACACTTAGGTAGATTTCACATGGAGTTGCTCCTCCCCTAGGAGCCCTAGGGAGAAATACAAGTGCCGTTCATGGTGCTCCTTTATCCTGGAAGTGATTTAAAACGTCATAGTTAAACACGGTTGACGAATCTGGCGAGATGAGGTTGACACCTACTACTCATGTGATCCCTAAGGCTGCTGGTGTGTTGGGTAACTTAAACAACGTGAATAGAAAATCATAGTGGCCGTACTGTATCCGTAACACTGTGTTAGGAATCATCCTCCCCTGAGTCTTCCATCAAGTGACAGTCCGATCTTAAGTCGGTTTCCGAATAGAAGCTTGATCATTGCCGCGGGTCAAGCAGGTCGTCGATGCGAGATAGAGGGTGACAGTCTATGATTGCCTCCTTGTGGTAGTCTGTACACATACGAAAGGATTCGTCCTTTATTTACCGAACAAAGCTCGGTTTCCCCAAAACAAGAAGCTAGATCGATAAAACTCCCATCCCGTAGTTCCTGAAGGAGTACGAGTAATCATAGCTGCCTCTGGCATGAGATTAAGCTGAGATTCTACCTAATCAGTTGTGGAAGTAAACTTGGAAGTTCCTCGAGTAGCACACTGAGAGGAATCCCGAACAATTGGTGGATCCTCGATCCTCTTTTCCTTAGCCTTAACATTGGTAACAGTTGCTAACATAGTGGGGTAATCCCTCCGTAGACACTTCTGGGCTTCCATAGCTGAAATGGCCCCAACCCTTGCACCACTCTGACGCTTTAGAATAGATAACGGTTCTCCACTAAGGAGAGGGATACGCAAAATTTTCTGCTCACAGGGTATATCTGCGCGATATCTGAATAACCAATCCACACTAATTATTGTATCAAAACTATCAAGGGTAGCAGAAGGAAGATCGATGTCGAACACTTATCCCACAAGGTTAAGTTTGCATCCCCACGAACATATGAGGCTTCAATTATCTTGCCATCAGCCGCTTCCACAACAGGTTCGGTTTCAGGAAGCATCGGGGTTAAGCAGAACAGAGACGAAGTGATTAGCTACCCATACAAGCTACCATGTTGCCATTATGCCTGGCGTCGCCTACGCCAATCCTAAATGCCCTTCCACGAGCACCACCACTAGTGTTGTTGTTACGGTCACGAGAATTCCCAATACTACCATTGCTCCCTTTGTTGCTGACATTTTGCCTTAACAACAGTCAATCCTTGTCGAAGTCACCTTCATTTCCATACTGAAAGTTATGCTTGCGAGTGCCTTGTTGTCACTGTGGCCATTGCCTGTAATGTAGTTGCTTTGAGAACAGATCCTTGCGATCTTTTTCCTTTAGGGTCCACCTTCTCATTGTTCCTCTCACTTCCTAGGGTACTGCCCATGGCGCTAGCAATTACGCATCCCATATTCCAGTCGGTTTCCAGCGTTTATGCCCTATTGATTCGTAAGAGCTGGCTCCCAGCCGTTGCTTACTAGGGTTAGGGACTAGATTGACATCTTCCCACTGATGCTCGTTGTTAGAGAGCAGGGTCGTCCTAACACTAGGGTTGGTAATACATCACGTTCATCTTCTTGTCCATCGGTCTTGCGAGTCGACCGTATAGCGCACGTCAAATCGTTTGAGAATCACAGAGGTGTCCATACTTCTAAATTTGAGGCGTCAATTCGTTGTGTCAAAGTAAACGAGTAAAGTGAGAAAGTATAGACCAAACATTTAACGCTTCGACATCTGTCTCAAAGACGTTCGCACTAACACCTAACGTTTCTACACTGCTCGCTAGGCGTTCAGTCGCGTGTTCAAGTATCACTCAATATCATCAAGACTCGTAAGGGTTCAGAGGGAAGTGAAAGGACCACATTCAAGTAGGAGACAGCCATTGCTATGACCTCTATGGATCGTTGTGTTTCACGTTTGGTCAAGTAATGGAATGGAACACCTTTCACACTTGTTAAGCCTTACTGGGACTCACATGAACCCCACATTACTATTATATGTGCACCCACAATAATAACATGATTTGCATGCTCATCTCAACTCCTCCTAACTCGTGTTAAATAGTTCCTCAGACTCGAGTAGCAACCAAAGAATATCACAAGACATAGGTCACAAATGTTTAGAGGAAACGCCACACTATTAATCACATAACACAGGCAAGTAACTCATGAATTCACATTTTAGTGCTAAATGTGCTATCACATGCAATATCATACATATTTGTTCTCTAGTTATGCAGTGTAATGAGTAAACAAGAGAGGAACCTTGCAATCTGAAGCTGAGTGTCATGGTCGTATTCCTGCATTCATAATTGTTCAGTTATAGTCTGGTTTTATAAAAACGTTTTAAAACCAAGTTCACTATAACCAGTGGCTCTGATACCAAACTGTCACACCCCCAAAATACCACCTGCGGAAAACCCCCGCTAGGCGTGTGACGTACCAGGATCCAGCCACAAATCACATTGAACTCATAACAAGATTTTAAATAGAAACTTTCTTTCATTAACATAAAGTATTACAAAACAATAAATGTAATTCATTGTGTACAGCGGAAGCATAAATTGTTAATTAAGTGTTTCATAAACCATATGTACGAAAACCATTAGACTTGTCTCGCGATTCCATGTATCTCGACCCATGACCACTCCAGCATCCCAGACAGTGAGTTCCACATCCACCCATACCTATAACCTGCGAGCATGCACACAAGTGTATTAGACAACGTTGGTGAGTTCATAGTTTTACGAAAACGTTAGTTACCAAGTGTTTAGTTCCGTTCATTGATTACAATGTTGATAATAACTCGGATACAAGATGGCTCCAGATTTATTTTGCCCTTTCCCCAATGTTCCTATCAAAGCATTAGGCATGACTGAGTCATTAGTTCACACCCGTCCTCTCAGGTACGGGGTGAGGGTGCCAAACCTAGATAGCGCTACCAACTAATACTCCGTTACCTCTCAGGTAACAAACAAGATGGGACTTAAAGGTGATAGGATGAGTGTATTATCCAACATTCCAGATTTTACCCACATGACGTATTCCTCTCAGGAATACCCATTTGATTTACCCAAAAACCCATCCCTCTCAGGGATACTCAATGACTGTCCCAACCACCGGGACGCATGCTCAAGAGGAATGAACTCACCTTAGATTGCTCGGTAAGTTACGTTACATTACCCGTTCCAAGTTAGTCAACCAAACCCTACTGTGGTTACCAAAGACAGTCAGTTTCATTACACATAAATCACATATTCGTTGTACATATTACACTAGTATCATACCAAGAATACACATAGCACTAATCATAACAGATAATCATGTACATAACAGTTCGTTGGCATCACATAGCAGGTATTCAAGTTATACACAAGTTCACGTCACCAATTCATGTTTCCCATAACCCTTAAACTGTTCATTCATCATTTACAAAGTGTGCAATTCAATCAAGTTAATGACTCACTCAAGAGTGTGCGATCCAGAATCTAGTATATTGTTCGTATTAATGTGTGGCCCATTAACTGATACCCAACCCAGCTAAGTTTAAAACTCTCATTAGTGTGCGGCCCATCGGGGGATAACCCACATAAAGTGTGCAACCTTTCTCCGAGTGTGCGACTCCTCGTTGTGGGCTCAACAGCCTTCGGCCCATTACATCAGTGTGCGTTTGAGCACCAATGCCCGGCCCAACCGTTTCTATGCAAATACATTTAAGGATTCATACGGACCAGTTAGTATGCAAGGCCATTTAAGTGTGCGGCAGGTTCAATTTATTGTAATGGCCCGTTTCACAAGTGTGCGATCTCGAAGGAGGTGTGCGACTACATTATGTGTGTGCGACATGAAGTGTGCGAGTTTTGTTGACCTCGCCGTGATCTACGAATCTACCATAACCACCCAAGATTTACCCAACTAATCAGTTATTACCATACCCAACTTCACAATACACACAAGCCCATGATCAATTAAACAGTTACACATTTTGAATTTCATGCACCTAACCCAGTATCTAGTAACTTCCATATCATTCATATTCCAAACAATTGAACAGTATGATTATTCCAACAATAATTCAACATCATGCAACTCTAATTCATGAACTCATCCTCATCATCAATCCTAATGTGATTATACATATTTGGATTCATCTCCTAATTATAATTGATCATATCATATAACACCAATGATTATCGTCTAACATCGTGCAACCCTAAACTGCCGATCATCAAGATGTTCGGTTTCTATAACAGTTTATGATCAAGATTCATACATCAAAACCGTACTTCATGCTTTGATCTCCTATTTACCATTACAATACAACACGTAACACACATATTCAAGAACAACTAAGGGTACGAATCAACATATTGATAAGCATACTAACCGAGGAATGCTCATCGCTGAACACAAGAGATAAGCTTCAAAAGAATGAAAACTTCGAATGGTGCGTTGCCGTCTGCTTCACAGGAACAAATGAGAGAGCTAGGGTTGAGATATGGTGAGTTTTGTGAGACAAAAACACCCTACGTGTGTTTATGTTCGCGTAAGTGAGCTGGGCCCTTCCTGGGCTTCAAAGGAAATCTGGGCCGACAAAACACCCTACAGGCGACGAAACTCTCAATGCTTCGTCGAGGAGGAAGTTGTGATGAAAAACCCCTATTCGTCGTTGAGTGATTGTGACGAAGAACTGCAGTTCTTCGTCGGCTCGGATCCTTCGTGATTCATGTGGGTGCATAATCCAAAGTTACAACTAAACTTGCTAAGTCTAAGCCTTTAAACATTCCAACACCACGCATTCCAACACAACGCACAAGATACCACTCAAAACAGGATTGTGAAATAAGTAATGCGTAATTGTGAAATAAATAATGCGTAGAGGAAGGACCTTGAAATCTCGGGGTGTCACAGCTGTCGTTTTCTATAAATGCAGCAAGATTCCTGCACATTTGGACCATTCCAAAGACTAAGATTTGGTGGGATCTTCACACATACCATACTAGGTATATTCTAAAGAAGGTTCTCAACAACCATCTTGTCTTTTCTACTTTTGTCCATTGCCTTCTTCTTCATTTTTCCCTCAACACCTCCATTAAAGCTTAAAACCTCCATGTTTTCAAGCTTTATTGTGATATTTGTTAGATTTTTATTCAAGGAATCTTGTTAAAAATAAGTTTTACAACACTGTTTAATGTTATTTCTGCTTAAAAATGCTTCAAAAGTCAGAAAAATAATTTAAAGCTCCAAGATTCCTTGTTCCAAAAATCTGCAGAGAGGTGAACACGGGGCAGTGCTCAGTGAGCACGGGGCCGTGTTTGAGGTATTGTTTCTTTAAAAATGAACTATTTTCGGTTTATTTTCGCAGAATGTCAAGCCAAAACAGTAGTACCTCTTCAGCACATTCTAGAAACAGTCGAAGGGAACGAAGGCCTTCAATTGAAGCAACTCTTGTACGCTATGTGATGGCACTACGAGAAGCTCTCGACGAAATGATATCCGTAGAAGAGGTCCTGGTCGACCGTATAAATTATCTAACAGTGGGGCTGGAAAATAGTTTTCAAGAAATCAACCTCTTGCACCAGAGGTTGAATATTCTTGTGACACCTCCCATGGAACCAATCCTTCCCCAAGAAGATTGGAACTTAGCACTTGGAGTCAATAACCCCACCAGGTGGGATGGCATCCCCACGGAACCTCCTCTTGACAATTTGCAAGAAGTTTCGGTGGAAGTTACACCCCCTCAAAATGATGATGCCAATGAGCCCGCCTTTCTTCTCCCTAGGGAGATAGAAGAATGGCTCAACGACGTGTGAGGGACCATACCCGGAGGAGAAGTTCTTCAAGCCTCATTCAACCGAGAAAATTATCTTTGTCGGAAATTTTGCTGATAGAATAAACTATAGGCTAGGACTTCTCTGCGGTTTTTAGATTTCTTGTGTTTCTTGACCTACTTATCTAAGTTTTAGTTTATGCTTTTATTAGGAACTTATTATAATCCTCTCTTTAATGAATGATGGGTTTTAATTATTAAATGGTGTTTGGATGATGTTGTAATGGGTAAACCACACTCAGGATGGTGAAGGATACTAAGGGAGACTTGAACCAACACCCCATGCACAAAAACAGAGCCTCCCGACAATTTTTCTTCATTACAGCAAGTTCAGCACGGGCCGTGCTCAGCCAACACGCCCCATGCTCAAATGATCTGCAGAAAAACACCCAGTTCAGGTAACTGGACACGGGGAGTGTTCACTGAACACGCCCCCGTGCTCAGCCTTCTGTTACTTTCTATTACTGGCAATATGAACACGAGGCTGTGCCCGGTCACCACGGCCCGTGTCCAGATGCCTAGTAACATAAATTTTGTTTTTAACACACCTTTTTACACATTCAATTAACCTAAAAACTTATTTTTGGGACACATTGAGGACAATGTGTCATTTAAGTGTGGGGGGGATGCTAAAACCTTGAATTTTGCAAGTCCTAATTACAAGCCTTACACAAAACTCTATTGGAACCGCTAAACACCCCAATTTTTTTCAAAAACTTTTCATTTTTTTTACTTGTCTTGGTTTAAATTGGGAACAACAAATTCTAAAAAGGTTATATTTTTACAAATTTACAACCGAAAGCGTCGTGATAAAAAGAACCAACATAAGAAAATTATGAAACGGCATGACAAATCTAGTTAAAATTTGATTATATATACTTGATAACATTAAAAACCCATTCCCACAAAAAGTGACTCTTGAGCCTTTATTGAGCATACAAATACACATCTTTAAACTAAATGCTCATCTTTCGTTTCTTGTGTGAATAACCGCTTGGTTTCTTACGACTCTAGAACTTGTCATGAGAATACATTCCCGGTCCTTACCAACTTAAACCCAAGTAAGTAAATGATGGAGGCATTAGGACTAACCCTTTTTTCTTTCAACACCATTATTTTTTTCTTTTTTTTTACCACCTACCCAAAATCCCCCTAGTTAACCCTTTTGAGCCTAAACCTTTTCATTTCTAACCCACAAAACAAACACTCTTTACCCACCAAAAACCCTTTTTCATTTAAAACCCTTTATTTTAGTAAAAAGCTCGGTCTTCATGTGACATTCCTTATCAAAAAAAAAAAATGATGAAGTCTAGCAATAAACAAAAAAGTTCTTCAAAAGAAACTTTGTTTGAAAAATGCTTCGTTTGAAATAAAAGTCACAAAAATAAAAAGTTTTACGAAAACTGACGCTTTTTACGCCTTTCGCCCTTTTCTACTAACCACTAACCCAAAACCACCTACTTTTAACCCAAGCCTAACCCTTCCCCAAAGTCCTCTTGATATTTACAAAGGTTTTTAGTTAAAAAGGAGGAGGATTGATTGCTTGGCAATTATATGGTAGAAGTAAGTTCCATGCCGGTCTCGAGTGTTTCACAAAAATACATCTTCGGCCGAGTGTTGAGTGATCTCCCGTGAGGTATGTGAACTTGTATATAAATGGAATTTTAAAGAGGTATGTTATGCCAAAATAAGTAATTTCTCTTATGTAATGTTCTAAATAATTCATAACGAATATGATTGTAAATAACATAAAAATAAAACCTAATAAAGATCTTGGAATCCCGACACTCAAGACAAGCCCAAAACTTCTCTTCTACCCATTCCATTTGGGTGTGTAATAAGCAAAGATTCAAGTGTGGGGGTATTCGATGTGTGTGAAATGCAACATATAAATTACATCAAATGAGGCATAAAACTAACCCATTTTAGTACTAATGTTGGAAAAAGTGTGCTTTTGTCTTCCTTTTGTATTTTCAGGATTAAATGAGCGCAAATGAACAAAAGAAGCAAAAATACAGATAAATCTAAAATAAATACAAGAAAAGGAATATACGTGGCATGCCCGACCCCTCGACAACATCTTCCCAAGAAAAAACAAGAAATCAGAAGGCTGGACACGCCCCATGCCCAGCGGACACGGGGGCGTGCCCAAGTGTCTGCAGAAAAGACAAAGTTGTAGAAGCTTCTATTTCCAAACACGGGGGCGTGCCCAACTCAAGACGGTCGTGGTCAATGCTAAGATTCGCAAAATCCAAGCAAATCTTGATAGTACAGATACGCTTCTGCACACGGGGCCGTGCCCAGCAGACACGGGGGCGTGGTCAACTAATGCAGACAAACTGCAATTAATGAAGAAAGAGAAAGTGGATGGACACGGGGCCGTGCCCAATGGACACGGGGCCGTGTTCGGGCTTCTGTGCAGGCTATAAATAGAGGTGCTTGGTTCACTTCAAAGGCATCCCTTGGCAAACCACCTCTCTCCCACTTCACCCACACTCCACCACCATCACAACACCCACATCCACCACCATCATCCAATATCCATCATAGAGTGTGTGTAGTAGTCTCGGGATCCAAGATTGATAGTAAGAGTTCTTGATAATCAAAGGCCATGTTTGCCTAAGTCTCTTACATCACTTGGTGAAGACAAGCATTTAGTGTAATACTTTTGTTTTTTAATCTTTTCGCACTTTTTATTTGGTTTTGTATTAATGACTTTAATAACTAGTTTCTTATGTTGAAGGTGAAACTTCCTTATCATTTATCCATGGTGTCTTGGCGTTATTTTACTGTCTATATAAAATAAAAGATTTACACCATTCATATCTCTACGGTCTATATAGAGATATATTGGCTACCTGGTCAGGGGTTTAGGGAATGGTTTGGTAAGGTTCTTGCCTTGTTCAGTGTATAGATCCTGCAAGGACCTGGGTCAAGCTTACTAGGACCTCCTTCAATACCTACTAGTATTGGATGGCAGGGGTGCGAATGGCTTGATCCCCTCATATCTAAACTACTATTAATACATTAACCCGGAAACTTAGTATTGTATCCCTGCTGACTCAAACTACTTAGCCGAGGGTAACGTCACCTTCAAAAGAGGGGCCTACCACATTACGCATTAATAACTTAATTAATTATCTTTAAATAGTCCAACCCTTTAGAATTGTATCTTTGTAAACTAAATCACACCCATATATGTTGACATTTAAGAGATATACAGTCAAGAAAATCAAGAGCAATGGTGATATATATGCGGATTAGACACCAAAAAATAAACACTAAAAAATGGTTACAATTTAAGGAATTTGTTTAGTGACGGCATCAGATTCCTAATTGATGGAGAAAGGCCTGGTGGCAAGAAACGCTGTTTCTAGGAGGTTGTCAAGTTTTTTCGCTCGACGATTCCATTCTTAGGTGGTTGGTTTGGCCCTTGTTCCGGTAACTCGAATCCTAGCCCTGTATATCCCATTTTAGTTTTAGACCATTGTGAACCTTACGCCTTTTTACTCTCTGGTCGACGTTCTCGGAATTGAAAAATCTTCGCAAACTAAATCACACGTGTATATTTTGACATTTAAGATATATACAGTCAAGAAAATCTAGAGCAATGGTGATATATATGTGGATAAGACACCAAAAAATAAACACTCAAAAAATGGCTACAATTTAAGGAATGTGTTTAGTGACGGCATCACATTCCTAACTGATGGAGAAAGGTCTGGTGGCAAGAAAAAGTGCTGCAGGAGGTTGTAAAGTGTTTTCGCTCAACGATTCCATTCTTGGATGGTTAGTTTGGCCCTTGTTCCTGTAACTCGAATCCTAGCCCGGTATATCCCATTTTAGTTTTACACTATTGTGAACCTTACGCCTTTTTTACTCTCTAATAAAGATTCTCGGCATTGTAAAATCTTCGTAAACTAAATCACACGTGTATATGTTGACATTTAAGAGATATACAGTCAAGAAAATCAAGAGCAATGGTGATATATATGAGGATTAGACACCAAAAAATAAACACTAAAAATGGCTACAATTTAAGGAATGTGTTTATTGACGGCATCAGATTCCTAATTGATGGAGAAATTTCTGGTGGCAAGAAAAGCAGCATCCAGGAGGTTGTCCAGTGTTTTCGCTCGACGATTCCATTCTTGGGTTGTTGGTTTGGCCCTTGTTCCTGTAACTCGAATCCTAGTCCGGTATATCCCATTTTAGTTTTACACCATTGTGAACCTTACGCCTTTTTTACTCTCTGATCGAGGTTCTCGACATTGAAAAATCTTCATAAACTAAATCACAGGTGTATATTTTGACATTTAAGAGATATACATTCAAGAAAATCAAGAGCAATGGTGATATATATGCGGACTAGACACCAAAAAATAAACACTCAAAAAATGGCTACAATTTAAGGAATGTGTTTAGTGACGGCAGCAGATTCCTAACCGATGGAGAAAGGTCTGGTGGCAAGAAAAGCTGCTTACAGGAGGTTTTCAAATGTTTTCGCTCGAGGATTCAATTCTTGGGTGGTTGGTTTGGCCCTTGTTCTTGTAACTCGAATCCTAGCCCGGTATATCCCATTTTAGTTTTACACGATTGTGAACCTTACGCCTTTTTTACTCTCTGATCGAGGTTCTCAGCTTTGAAAAATCTTCGTAAACTAAATCACATATGTATATGTTGACATTTAAGAGATATACAGTGAAGAAAATCAAGAGCAATGGTGATATATATGCGGATTAGACACCCAAAAACAAACACTCAAAAATGGCTACAATTTAAGGAATGTGTTTAGTGACGGCATCAGATTCCTAACTAATGGAGAAAGGTCTAGTGGCAAGAAAACCTGCTTCCAGGAGGTTGTCAAGTGTTTTCGTTCGACGACACTCTGGGGTGGTTGGTTTGGCCCTTGTTCCTATAACTTGAATTCTAGCCCGGTATATCCTATTTTAGTTATACACCATTGTGAACCTTACGGCTTTTTTACTCTCCGATCGAGGTTCTCGGCATTGAAAAATTTTCGTAAACTAAATCACACGTGTATATGTTGACATTTAAGAGATATACAGTCAAGAAAATCAAGAGCAATGGTGATATATATGCGGATTAGACACCAAAAAATAAACACTCAAAAAATGGCTACAATTTAACGAATGTGATTAGTGACGACATCAGATTTCTAATTGATGGAGAAAGGTCCGGTGGTAAGAAAAGCTGCTTCCAGGAGGTTGTCAAGTGTTTTCGCTCGACGATTCCATTCTTGGGTGGTTGGTTTGGCCCTTGTTCCTGTAACTCGAATTCTAGCCCGGTATATCCCATTTCAATTTTACACCATTGTGAACCTTACGCCTTTTTTACTCTCTGATCGAGGTTCTCGGCATTGAAAAATCTTCGTAAACAAAATCACACGTGTAAATGTTGACATTTAAGAGATATAAAGTCAAGAAAATCAAGGGCAATGTTGATATATATGCGGATTAGACACAAAAAAAAAAACACTCAACAAATGGCTACAATTTAGGGAATGTGTTTAGTGAAGGCATCAGATTCCTAATTGATGGAGAAAGGTCTGGTGGCAAGAAAAGCTGCTTCTAGGAGGTTGTCAAGTGTTTTCGCTCGACAATTCCATTCTTGGGTGGTAGGTTTGGCCCTTGTACCTGTAACTCGAATCCTAGCCCGGTATATCTCATTTTAATTTTACACCATTGTGAACCTTAGGCCTTTTCTTCTCTCTGATCGAGGTTCTCGGCACTGAAAAATCTTCGTAATCAAAATCACACGTGTATATCTTGACATTTAAGAGATATACAGCCAAGAAAATCAAATGCAATGGTGATATATATACGGATTAGACACAAAAAAAAACACTCAACAAATGGCTACAATTTAGGGAATGTGTTTAGTGACGGCATCAGATTCCTAATTGATGGAGAAAGGTCTGGTGGCAAGAAAAGCTGCCTTTAGGAGGTTGTCAAGTGTTTTCGCTCGACGATTCCATTCTTGGGTGGTTAGTATGACCCTTGTTCTTGTAACTCGAATCCTAGCCCGGTATATCCCATTTTAATTTCACACTATTGTGAACCTTACGCCTTTTTTACTCTCTGATCGAGGTTCTCGGCATTGAAAAATCTTCGTAAACTAAATCACACGTGTATATGTTGACATTTAAGAGATATACAGTCAAGAAAATCAAGGGAAATGGTGATATATATGCGGATTAGACACAAAAAAAACACTCAACAAATGGCTACAATTTAGGGAATGTGTTTATTGACGGCATCAGATTCCTAACTGATGGGGAGAGATCCGGTGGCAAGAAAAGCTGCTTCTAGGAGGTTGTCAAGTGTTTTCGCTCGACGATTCCATTCTTGGGTGGTTGGTTTGGCCCTTGTTCCTGTAACTCGAATCCTAGCCCGCTATATCCCATTTTAATTTTACACCATTGTGAACCTTACGTCTTTTTTACTCTCTGATCGAGGTTCTCGGCATTGAAAAATCATCGTAAACTAAATCATACGTGTATATGTTGATATTTAAGAGATATACAGTAAAGAAAATGAAGGGCAATGGTGATATATATGCGGATTAGACACCAAAAAAAACAATCAACAAATGGCTACAATTTAAGGAATGTCTTTAGTGACGACATCAGATTCCTAATTGATGGAGAAAGGTCTGGTGGCAAGAAAAGCTTCTTCTAAGAGTTTGTCAAGTGTTTTCGCTCGACGATTCCATTCTTGGGTGGTTGGTTTGGCCTTTGTTCCTGTAACTTGAATCCTAGCCCGGTATATCCCATTTTAATATTACACCATTGTGAACCTTACGCCTTTTTTACTCTCTGATCAAGGTTCTCCGCATTGAAAAATCTTCGTAAACTAAATCACACGTGTATATGTTGAAATTTAAGAGATATTCAGTCAAGAAAATCAAGGGCAATGGTGTTATATATGCAGATTAGACACCAAAAAAAAAAAACCCTCAACAAATGGCTACAATTTAAGGAAGGTGTTTAGTGACGGCATCCGATTCCTAATTGACGGAGAATGGTCTGGTGGCAAGAAAATCTGCTTTTAGGAGGTTGTCAAGTGTTTTCGATCGACGATTCCATTCTTGGGTGGTTGGTTTGGCCCTCATTCCTGTAACTCGAATCCTAGCCTGGTATATCCCATTTTAATTTTACACCATTGTGAACCTTACGCCTTTTTTACTCTCTGATCGAGGTTCTCGGCATTGAAAAATCTTCGTATACTAAATCACACGTGTATATTTTAACATTTAAGATATATACAGTCAAGAAAATCAAGAGCAATGGTGATACATATGTGGATAAGACACCAAAAAATAAACACTAAAAAAATGGCTACAATTTAAGGAATGTGTTTAGTGACGGCATCACATTCCTAACTGATGGAGAAAGGTCTGGTGGCAAGAAAAGCTTCTTCTAGGGTGGTTGGTTTGCCCCTTGTTCCGGTAACACGAATCCTAGCCCGGTATATCCCATTTTAGTTTTACACCATTGTAAACCTTACGCCTTTTTTACTCTGTAATCGTGATTCTCGGCATTGAAAAATCTTCATAAACTAAATCACACGTGTATATGTTGACATTTAAGTGAGATACAGTCAAGAAAATCAAGAGCAATGGTGTTATATATGAGGATTAGACACCAAAAAAAACCCTCAACAAATGGCTACAATTTAAGGAATGTGTTTAGTGACGGCATCAGATTCCTAACTGATGGAGAAAGTTCTGGAGGCAAGAAAAGCTGCTTCCAGGAGGTTTTCAAGTGTTTTCGCTCGACGATTCCATTCTTGGGTGGTTGGTTTGGCCCTCGTTCCTGTAACTCGAATCCTAGCCGGGTATATCCCATTTTAGTTTTACACCATTGTGAACCTTACGCCTTTTTTACTCTCTGATCGAGGTTCTCGGCATTGAAAAATCTTCATAAACTAAATCACACGTGTATATTTTAAGATTTAAGAGATATACAGTCAAGAAAATCAAGAGCAATGGTGATATATATGCAGATTTGACACCAAAAAATAAACACTCAAAAAATGGCTGCAATTTAAGGAATGTGTTTAGTGACGGCATCAGATTCCTAACTGATGGAGAAAGCTCTGGTGGCAAGAAAAGCTGCTTCCAGGAGGTTGTCAAGTGTTTTCGCTCGACGACATTCTTGGGTGGTTGGTTTGGCCCTTGTTCATGTAACTTGAATCCTAGCCCGGTATATCCCATTTTTGTTATACACCATTGTGAACCTTACGCCTTTTTTACTCTCCGATCGAGATTCTCGGCATTGAAAAATCTTCGTAAACTAAATCACACGTGTATATGTTGACATTTAAGAGATATACAGTCAAGAAAATCAAGGGCAATGGTGATATATGCGGATTAGACACCAAAAAAACAAACACTCAACAAATGACTACAATTTAAGGAATGTGTTTAGTGACGACATCAGATTCCTAATTGATGGAGAAAGGTCTGGTGGCAAGAAAAACTGCTTCTAAGAGGTTGTCAAGTGTTTTCGCTCGACGATTCCATTCTTGGGTGGTTGGTTTGGCCCTTTTTCCTGTAACTCGAATCCTAGCCCGGTATATCCCATTTCAATTTTACACCATTGTGAACCTTACGCCATTTTTACTCTCTGATCGAGGTTCTCGGCATTGAAAAATCTTCGTAAACAAAATCACACGTGTATATGTTGACATTTAAGAGATATACAGTCAAGAAAATCAAAGGCAATGATGATATATATGCGGATTAGATACCAAAAAAAAAACACTCAACAAATGGCTACAATTTAGGGAATGTGTTTAGTGACGGCATCAGATTCCTAATTGATGGAGAAAGGTCTGGTGGCAAGAAAAGCTGCTTCTAGGAGGTTGTCAAGTGTTTTCGCTCGGCGATTCCATTCTTGGGTGGTTGGTTTGGCCCTTGTTCTTGTAACTCGAATCCTAGCCCGGTATATCCCATTTTAATTTTACACTATTGTGAACCTTAAGCCTTTTTTACTCTCTAATCGAGATTCTCGGCATTGAAAAATCTTCGTAAACTAAATCACACGTCTATATGTTGACATTTAAGTGATATACAGTCAAGAAAATCAAGAGCAATGGTGATATATATGAGGATTAGACACCAAAAAATAAACACTCAAAAATGGCTACAATTTAAGGAATGTGTTTAGTGACGGCATCAGATACCTAATTGATGGAGAAAGTTCTGGTGGCAAGAAAAACTGCTTCCAGGAGGGTTGGTTTGGCCCTTGTTCCTGTAACTTGAATCCTAGCCCGGTATATCCCATTTTAGTTATACACCATTGTGAACCTTACGCCTTTTTTACTCTCCGATCGAGATTCTCGGCATTGAAAAATCTTCGTAAACTAAATCAGACATGTATATGTTGACATTTAAGAGATATACAGTCAAGAAAATCAAGAGCAATGGTGATATATATTCGGATTAGACACCAAAAAATAAACACTCAACAAAAGACAACAATTTAACGAATGTGATTAGTGATGGCATCAGATTCCTAATTGATGGAGAAATGTCTAGTGGCAAGAAAAGCTGCTTTCAAGGGGTTGTCAAGTGTTTTCGCTCGACGATTCCATTCTTGGGTGGTTGGTTTGGCCCTTGTTCCTCTAACTCGAATCCTAGCCCGGTATATCCCATTTTAGTTTTACACCATTGTGAACCTTATGCCTTTTTTACTCTCTGATCGAGGTTCTCGGCATTGAAAAATCTTCATAAACTAAATCACACGTGTATATTTTGACATTTAAGAGATACACAGTTAAGAAAATCAAGAGCAATGGTGATATATATGCGGATTAGACACCAAAAAATAAACACTCAAAAAATAGCTACAATTTAAGGAATGTGTTTAGTGACGGCATCAGATTCCTAACTGATGGAGAAAGGTCTGGTGGCAAGAAAAGCTGCTTCCTGGAGGTTTTTAAGTGTTTTCGCTCGAGGATTCAATTCTTGGGTGGTTTGTTTGGCCTTTGTTCTTGTAACTCGAATCCTAGCCCGGTATATCCCATTTTAGTTTTAAACGATTGTGAACCTAACGCCTTTTTTACTCTTCTGATCGAGGTTCTCCGCATTGAAAAATCTTCGTAAACTAAATCACAAGTGTATATGTTGACATTTAAGAGATATACAGTGAATAAAATCAGGAGCAATTGTGATATATATGCGGATTAGACACCAAAAAATAAACACTCAAAAAATGGCTACAATTTAAGGAATGTGTTTAGTGACAGCATCAGATTCCTAACTGATGGAGAAAGGTCTGGTTGCAAGAAAAGCTGCTTCCAGGAGGTTGTCAAGTGTTTTCGCTCGACGACATTCATGGGTGGTTGGTTTGGCCCTTGTTCCTGTAACTTGTATCCTAGCCCGGTATATCCCATTTTAGTTATACACCATTGTGAACCTTACGCCAATATTACTCTCCGATCGAGATTCTCGGCATTGAAAAATCTTCGTAAACTAAATCAGACATGTATATGTTGACATTTAAGAGATATACAGTCAAGAAAATCAAGGGCAATGATGATATATATGCGGATTAGATACCAAAAAAAAAACACTCAACAAATGGCAACAAGTTAGGGAATGTGTTTAGTGACGGCATCAGATTCCTAATTGATGGAGAAAGGTCTGGTGGCAAGGAAAGCTGCTTCTAGGAGGTTGTCAAGTGTTTTCGCTCGACGATTCCGTTCTTGGGTGGTTGGTTTGGCCCTTGTTCCTGTAACTTGAATCCTAGCCCGGTATATCCCGTTTTAGTTATACACCATTGTGAACCTTACGCCTTTTTTACTCTCCGATCGAGATTCTCGGCATTGAAAAATCTTCGTAAACTAAATCAGACTTGTATATGTTGACATTTAAGATATATACAGTCAAGAAAATCAAGAGCAATGGTGATATATATTCGGATTAGACACCAAAAAATAAACACTCAACAAAAGACAACAATTTAACGAATGTGATTAGTGATGGCATCAGATTCCTAATTGATGGAGAAATGTCTAGTGGCAAGAAAAGCTGCTTTCAAGGGGTTGTCAAGTGTTTTCGCTCGACGATTCCATTCTTGGGTGGTTGGTTTGACCCTTGTTCCTGTAACTCGAATCCTAGCCCGGTATATCCCATTTTAGTTTTACACCATTGTGAACCTTATGCCTTTTTTACTCTCTGATCGAGGTTCTCGGCATTGAAAAATCTTCATAAACTAAATCACACGTGTATATTTTGACATTTAAGAGATACACAGTCAAGAAAATTAAGAGCAATGATGATATATATGCGGATTAGATACCCAAAAAAAAAAAACACTCAACAAATGGCTACAATTTAGGGAATGTGTTTAGTGGCGGCATCAGATTCCTAATTGATGGAGAAAGGTCTGGTGGCAAGGAAACTGCTTCTAGGAGGTTGTCAAGTGTTTTCGCTCGACTATTCCATTCTTGGGTGGTTGGTTTGGCCCTTATTCCTGTAACTCGAATCCTAGCCCTGTATATCCCATTTTAGTTTTACACTATTGTGAACCTTAAGCCTTTTTTACTCTCTAATCGAGATTCTCGGCATTGAAAAATCTTCGTAAACTAAATCACACGTCTATATGTTGACATTTAAGTGATATACAATCAAGAAAATCAAGAGCAATGGTGATATATATGAGGATTAGACACCAAAAAATAAACACTCAAAAATGGCTACAATTTAAGGAATGTGTTTAGTGACGGCATCAGATACCTAATTGATGGAGAAAGTTCTGGTGGCAAGAAAAACTGCTTCCAGGAGGTTGTCAAGTGTTTTCGCTCGACGATTCCGTTCTTGGGTGGTTGGTTTGGCCCTTGTTCCTGTAACTTGAATCCTAGCCCGGTATATCCCGTTTTAGTTATACACCATTGTGAACCTTACGCCTTTTTTACTCTCCGATCGAGATTCTCGGCATTGAAAAATCTTCGTAAACTAAATCAGACATGTATATGTTGACATTTAAGATATATACAGTCAAGAAAATCAAGAGCGATGGTGATATATATTCGGATTAGACACCAAAAAATAAACACTCAACAAAAGACAACAATTTAACGAATGTGATTAGTGATGGCATCAGATTCCTAATTGATGGAGAAATGTCTAGTGGCAAGAAAAGCTGCTTTCAAGGGGTTGTCAAGTGTTTTCGCTCGACGATTCCATTCTTGGGTGGTTGGTTTGGCCCTTGTTCCTGTAACTCGAATCCTAGCCCGGTATATCCCATTTTAGTTTTACACCATTGTGAACCTTATGCCTTTTTTACTCTCTGATCGAGGTTCTCGGCATTGAAAAATCTTCATAAACTAAATCACACGTGTATATTTTGACATTTAAGAGATACACAGTCAAGAAAATCAAGAGCAATGGTGATATATATGTGGATTAGACACCAAAAAATAAACACTCAAAAAATAGCTACAATTTAAGGAATGTGTTTAGTGACGGCATCAGATTCCTAACTGATGGAGAAAGGTCTGGTGGCAAGAAAAGCTGCTTCCTGGAGGTTTTTAAGTGTTTTCGCTCGAGGATTCAATTCTTGGGTGGTTTGTTTGGCCTTTGTTCTTGTAACTCGAATCCTAGCCCGGTATATCCCATTTTAGTTTTAAACGATTGTGAACCTTACGCCTTTTTTACTCTTCTGATCGAGGTTCTCCGCATTGAAAAATCTTCGTAAACTAAATCACACGTGTATATGTTGACATTTAAGAGATATACAGTGAATAAAATCAAGAGCAATGGTGATATATATGCGGATTAGACACCAAAAAATAAACACTCAAAAAATGGCTACAATTTAAGGAATGTGTTTAGTGACAGCATCAGATTCCTAACTGATGGAGAAAGGTCTGGTTGCAAGAAAAGCTGCTTCCAGGAGGTTGTCAAGTGTTTTCGCTCGACGACATTCTTGGGTGGTTGGTTTGGCCCTTGTTCCTGTAACTTGAATCCTAGCCCGGTATATCCCATTTTAGTTATACACCATTGTGAACCTTACGCCAATATTACTCTCCGATCGAGATTCTCGGCATTGAAAAATCTTCGTAAACTAAATCAGACATGTATATGTTGACATTTAAGAGATATACAGTCAAGAAAATCAAGAGCAATGGTGATATATATTCGGATTAGACACCAAAAAATAAACACTCAAAAAAAGACTACAATTTAACGAATGCGATTAGTGATGGCATCAGATTCCTAATTGATGGATAAATGTCTGGTGGCAAGAAAAGTTGCTTCAGGGGGTTGTCAAGTGTTTTCGCTCGACGATTCCATTCTTGGGTGGTTCGTTTGGCCCTTGTTCTAGTAACTCGAATCCTAGCCCGGTATATCCCATTTTAATTTTACACCATTGTGAACCTTACGCCTTTTTTACTCTGTGATCGAGGTTCTCGGCATTGAAAAATCTTCGTAAACAAAATCACACGTGTATATGTTGACATTTAAGAGATATACAGTCAAGAAAATCAAGGGCAATGGTGATATATATGCGGATTAGACACCAAAAAAAAACACTCAACAAATGGCTACAATTTAGGGAATGTGTTTAATGACGGCATCAGATTCCTAATTGATGGAGAAAGGTCTGGTGGCAAGAAAAGTTTCTTCTAGGAGGTTGTCAAGTGTTTTCGCTCGACGATTCCATTCTTGGGTGGTTGGTTTGGCCCTTGTTCTTGTAACTCGAATCCTAGCCCGATATATCCCATTTTAATTTTACACCATTGTGAACCTTACGCCTTTTTTACTCTCTGATCGAGGTTATCGGCATTGAAAAATCTTCGTAAACTAAATCACACGTGTATATTTAACATTTAAGAGATATACAGTCAAGAAAATCAAGAGCAATGGTGATACATATGTGGATAAGACACCAAAAAATAAAAACTAAAAAAATGGCTACAATTTAAGGAACGTGTTTAGTGACGGCATCACATTCCTAACTGATGGAGAAAGGTCTGGTGGCAAGAAAAACTGCTGCAGGAGGTTGTCAAGTGTTTTCGCTCGACGATTTCGTTCTTGGGTGGTTGGTTTGGCCCTTGTTCCTGTAACTCGAATCCTAGCCCGGCATATCTCATTTTAGTTTTACACTATTGTGAACCTTAAGCCTTTTTTACTCTCTAATCGAGATTCTCGGCATTGAAAAATCTTCGTAAACTAAATCACACGTGTATATGTTGACATTTAAGTGATATACAATCAAGAAAATCAAGAGCAATTGTGATATATATGAGGATTAGACATCAAAAAAATAAACACTCAAAAATGGCTACAATTTATGGAATGTGTTTTGCGACGGTATCAGATTTCTAATTGATGGAGAAAGTTCTGGTGGCAAGAAAAGCTGCTTCCAGGAGGTTGTCAAGTGTTTTCGCTTGACGATTCCATTCTTGGGTGGCTGGTTTGGCCCTTGTTCCTGTAACTCGAATCCTAGCCCGGTATATCCCATTTTAGTTTTACACCATTGTGAACCTTATGCCTTTTTTACTCTCTGATCGAAGTTCTCGGCATTTAAGAGATATACAGTCAAGAAAATCCAGAGCAATGGTGATATATATGCTGATTAGACACCAAAAAATAAACACTCAAAAAATAGCTACAATTTAAGGAATGTGTTTAGTGACGGCATCAGATTCCTAACGGATGGAGAAAGTTCTGGTGGCAAGAAAAGCTGCTTCCAGGAAGTTTTCAAGTGTTTTCGCTCGAGGATTCAATTCTTGGGTGGTTTGTTTGGCCCTTGTTTTTGTAACTCGAATCCTAGCCCGGAATATCCCATTTTAGTTTTACACGATTGTGAACCTTACGCCTTTTTTACTCTTCTGATCGAGGTTCTCCGCATTGAAAAATCTTCGTAAAGTAAATCACACGTGTATATGTTGACTTTTAAGAGATATACAGTGAATAAAATCAAGAGCAATGTTGATATATATGCGGATTAGACACGAAAAAATAAACACTCAAAAAATGGCTACAATTTAAGGAATGCGTTTAGTGACGGCATCAGATTCCTAACTGATGGAGAAAGGTTTGGTGGCAAGAAAAGCTGCTTCCAGGAGGTTGTCAAGTGTTTTCGCTCGACGATTCCATTCTTGGGTGGTTGGTTTAGCCCTTGTTTCTGTAACTCGAATCCTACCCCGGTATATTCCATTTTAATTTTACACCATTGTGAACCTTACGCCTTTTTTACTCTCTGATCGAGGTTCTCGGCATTGAAAAATCTTCTTAAACTAAATCACACGTGTATATGTTGAAATTTAAGAGATATACAGTCAAGAAAATCAAGGGCAATGGTGTTATATATGCGGATTAGACACAAAAAAAAAACACTCAACAAATGGCTACAATTTAGGGAATGTGTTTAGTGACGGCATCAGATTCCTAATTGATGGGGAAAGATCTGGTGGCAAGAAAAGCTGCTTCTAGGAGGTTGTCAAGTGTTTTCGCTCGACGATTCCATTCTTGGGTGGTTGATTTGGCCCTTGTTCCTGTAACTCGAATCCTAGCCCGGTATATCCCATTTTAATTTTACACCATTGTTAACCTTACGCCTTTTTTATTCTCTGATCGAGGTTCTCAGCATTGAAAAATCTTCGTAAACTAAATCACACGTGTATATGTTGACATTTAAGAGATATGAAGTCAAGAAAATAAAGGGCAATGGTGATATATATGCGGATTAGACACAAAAAAAAACACTCAACAAATGTTTACAATTTAGGGAATCTGTTTAGTGACGGCATCAGATTGCTAATTGATGGGGAAAGATCTGGTGGCAAGAAAAGCTGCTTCTAGGAGGTTGTCAAGTATTTTCGCTCGACGATTCCATTCTTGGGGGGTTGGTTTGGCCCTTGTTCCTGTACCTTGAATCCTAGCCCGGTATATCCCATTTTAATTTTACACCATTGTGAACCTTACGCCTTTTTTACTCTCTGATCGAGGTTCTCGGCATTGTAAAATCTTCGTAAACTAAATCACACGTGTATATGTTGACATTTAAGAGATATACAGTCAAGAAAATCAAGGGCAATAGTGATATATATGCGGATTAGACACAAAAAAAAACACTCAACAAATGGCTACAATTCAAGGAATGTGTGTAGTGACGTCATCAGATTCCTAATTGATGGAGAAAGGTCTGGTGGCAAGAAAAGCTTCTTCTAGGAGGTTGTCAAGTGTTTTCGCTCGACGATTCCATTCTTGGGCGGTTGGTTTGGCCCTTGTTTCTGTAACTCGAATCCTAGCCTGGTATATTCCATTTTAATTTTACACCATTGTGAACCTTACGCCTTTTTTACTCTCTGATCGAGGTTCTCGGCATTGAAAAATCTTCTTAAACTAAATCACATGTGTATATGTTCAAATTTAAGAGATATACAGTCAACAAAATCAAGGACAATGGTGTTATATATGCGGATTAGACAAAAAAAAACACTCAACAAATGGCTACAATTTAAGGAATGTGTTTAGTGATAGCATCCGATTCCTAATTGATGGAGAAAGGTCTGATGGCAAGAAAAGTTGCTTCTAGGAGGTTGTCAAGTGTTTTCGCTCGACGATTCCATTCTTGGGTGGTTGGTTTGGCCCTTGTTCCTGTAACTCGAATCCTAGCCCGGTATATCCCATTTTAATTTTACACCATTGTGAACCTTACGCCTTTTTTACTCTCTGATCGAGGTTCTCGGCATTGAAAAATCTTCGTAAACTAAATCACACGTGTATATGTTGACATTTAAGAGATATACAGTCAAGAAAATCAAGGGCAATGGTGATATATATGCGGATTAGACACAAAAAAAAAACACTCAACAAATGGCTACAATTTAGGGAATGTGTTTAGTGACGACATAAGATTCCTAATTGTTGGGGAAAGATCTGGTGGCAAGAAAAGCTGCTTCTAGGAGTTGTCAAGTATTTTCGCTCGACGATTCCATTCTTGGTTGGTTGGTTTGGCCCTTGTTCCTGTACCTCGAATCCTAGTCCGGTATATCACATTTTAATTTTACACCATTGGGAACCTTACGCCTTTTTTAATCTCTGATCGAGGTTCTCGGCATTGAAAAATCTTCGTAAACTAAATCACACGTGTATATGTTGGCATTTAAGAGATATACAGTAAAGAAAATCAAGGGCAATGGTGATATATATGCGGATTAGACACACAAAAAAACACTCAACAAATGGCTACAATTTAAGGAATGTGTTTAGTGACGGCATCAGATTCCTAATTGATGGAGTAAGGTCTGGTGGCAAGAAGAGCTTCTTCTAGGAGGTTGTCAAGTGTTTTCGCTCGACGATTCCATTCTTGGGTGGTTGGTTTGGCCCTTGTTTCTGTAACTCGAATCCTAGCCCGGTATATTCCATTTTAATTTTACACCATTGTGAACCTTACGCCTTTTTTACTCTCTGATCGAGCTTCTCGGCATTGAAAAATCTTCTTAAACTAAATCACACGTGTATATGTTGAAATTTAAGAGATATACTGTCAAGAAAATCAAGGGCAACGGTTTTATATATGCGGATTAGACAAAAAAAAAACAGTCAACAAATGGCTACGATTTAAGGAATGTGTTTAGTGATAGCATCCGATTCCTAATTGATCGAGAAAGGTCTAGTGGCAAGAAAAGCTGCTTCTAGGAGGTTGTCAAGTGTTTTCACTCGACCATTCCATTCTTGGGTGGTTGGTTTGGCCCTTGTTCCTGTAACTCGAATCCTAGCCCGGTATATCCCATTTTAATTTTACACCCTTGTGAACCTTACGCCTTTTTTACTCTCTGATCAAGGTTCTCGGCATTGAAAAATCTTCGTAAACTAAATCACACGTGTATATGTTGACATTTAAGAGATATACAGTCAAGAAAATCAAGGGCAATGGTGATATATGCGGATTAGACACCAAAAAAGCAAACACTCAACAAATGACTACAATTTAAGGAATGTGTTTAGTGACGACATCAAATTCCTAATTGATGGAGAAAGGTCTGGTGGCAAGAAAAACTGCTTCTATGAGGTTGTCAAGTGTTTTCGCTCGACGATTCCATTCTTGGGTGGTTGGTTTGGCCCTTGTTCCTGTAACTCGAATCCTAGCCCGAAATATCCCAATTTAATTTTACACCATTGTGAACCTTAAGCCATTTTTACTCTCTGATCGAGGTTCTCGGCATTGAAAAATGTTCGTAAACTAAATCACACGTGTATATGATGACATTTAAGAGATATACAGTTAAGAAAATCAAGGGCAATGGTGATAGATATGTGGATTAGACACAAAAAAAAACACTCAGCAAATGGCTACAATTTAGGGAATGTGTTTAGTGACGGCATTAGATTCCTAGTTGATGGGGAAAGATCTGGTGGCAAGAAAAGCTGCTTCTAGGAGGTTGTCAAGTATTTTCGCTCGACGATTCCATTCTTGGGTGGTTGGTTTGGCCCTTGTTTCTGTAACTCGAATCCTAGCACGGTATATCCCAGTTTAATTTTACACCAGTGTGAACCTTACGCCTTTTTTACTCTCTGATCGAGGTTCTCAGCATTGAAAAATCTTCGTAAACTAAATCACACGTGTATATGTTGACATTTAAGAGATATACAGTCAAGAAAATCAACGGCAATGGGGATATATATGCGGATTAGACAAAAAAAAAAACACTCAACAAATGGCTACAATTTAGGGAATGTGTTTAATGATGGCATCAGATTCCTAATTGATGGGGAAAGATCTGGTGGCAAGAAAAGCTGCTGCTAGGAGGTTGTCAAGTATTTTCGCTCCACGATTCCATTCTTGGATGGTTGGTTTGGCCCTTGTTCCTGTACCTCGAATCCCAGTCCGCTATATCCCATTTTAATTTTACACCATTGTGAACCTTACGCCTTTTTTACTCTCTCATCGAGGTTCTCGGCATTGAAAAATCTTCGTAAACTAAATCACACGTGTATCTCCTTGACATTTAAGAGATATACAGTAAAGAAAATCAAGGGCAATGGTGATATATATGCGGATTAGACACAAAAAAAAAACTCAACAAATGGCTACAATTTAAGGAATGTGTTTAGTTACGGCATCCGATTCCTAATTGATGGAGAAAGGTCTGGTGGCAAGAAAAGCTTCTTCTAGGAGGTTGTCAAGTGTTTTCGCTCGACGATTCCATTCTTGGGTGGTTGGTTTGGCCCTTGTTTCTGTAACTCGAATCCTAGCCCGGTATATTCCATATTAATTTTACCCCATTGTGAACCTTACGCCTTTTTTAATCTCTGATTGAGGTTCTCGGCATTGGAAAATCTTCGTAAACTAAATCACACGTGTATATGTTGACATTTAAGAGATATACAGTAAAGAAAATCAAGGGCAATGATGATATATATGCAGATTTGACACAAAAAAAAAACACTCAACAAATGGCTACAATTTAAGGAATGTGTTTAGTGACGGCATCAGATTCCTAATTAATGGAGAAAGGTCTGGTGGCAAGAAAAGCTTCTTCTAGGAGGTTGTCAAGTGTTTTCGCTCGACGATTCCATTCTTGGATGGTTGGTTTGGCCCTTGTTCCTGTAACTCGAATCCTAGCTCGGTATATCCCATTTTGATTTTACACCATTGTGAACCTTACGCCTTTTTTACTCTCTGATCGAGGTTCTCGGCATTGAAAAATCTACGTAAACTAAATCACACGTATATATGTTGACATTTAAGAGATATACAGTCTAGAAAATCAAGGGCAATGGTGATATATATGCGGATTAGACACAAAAAAAACACTCAACAAATGGCTACAATTTAGGGAATATGTTTAGTGACGGCATCAGATTCCTAATTGATGGGGAAAGATCTGGTGGCAAGAAAAGCTGCTTCTAGGAGGTTGTCAAGTATTTTCGCTCGACGATTCCATTCTTGGGTGGTTGGTTTGGCCCTTGTTCCTGTACTTCGAATCCTAGTCCGGTATATCCCATTTTAATTTTACACCATTGTGAACCTTACGCCTTTTTTACTCTCTGATCGAGGTTCTCGGCATTGAAAAATCTTCGTAAACTAAATCACACGTGTATATGTTGACATTTAAGAGATATACAGTAAAGAAAATCAAGGGCACTGGTGATATATATGCGGATTAGACACAAAAAAAAAAACTCAACAAATGGCTACAATTTAAGGAATGTGTTTAGTGACGGCATCAGATTCCTAATTGATGGAGAAAGGTCTGGTGGGAAGAAAAGTTTCTTCTAGGAGGTTGTCAAGTGTTTTCGCTTGACGATTCCATTCTTGGGTGGTTGGTTTGGCCCTTGTTTCTGTAACTCGAATCCTAGCCCGGTATATTCCATTTTAATTTTACACTATTGTGAAACTTACGCCTTTTTTACTCTCTGATCGAGGTTCTCGGCATTGAAAAATCTTATTAAACTAAATCACACGTGTATATGTTGAAATTTATGAGATATACTGTCCAGAAAATCAAGGGTAATGGTGTTATATATGCGGACTAGACACAAAAAAAAAACACTCAACAAATGGCTACAATTTAAGGAATGTGTTTAGTGATAGCATCCGATTCCTAGTTGATGGAGAAAGGTCTGGTGGCAAGAAAAGCTGCTTCTAGGAGGTTGTCAAGTGTTTTCGCTCGACCATTCCATTCTTGGGTGGTTGGTTTGGCCCTTGTTCCTGTAACTCGAATCCTAGCCCAGTATATCCCATTTTAACTTTACACCATTGAGAACCTTACGCCTTTTTTACTCTCTGATCGAGGTTCTCGGCATTGAAAAATCTTCGTAAACTAAATCACACGTGTATATGTTGACATTTAAGAGATATACGGTCAATAAAATCAAGGGCAATGGTCATATATGCGGATTAGACACCAAAAAAAAACACTCAACAAATGGCTACAATTTAAGGAATGTGTTTAGTGACGGCATCAGATTCCTAATTGATGGAGAAAGGTCTGGTGGCAAGAAAAGCTGCTTCTAAGAGGTTGTCAAGCGTTTTCGCTCGACGATTCCATTCTTGGGTGGTTGGTTTGGCCCTTGTTCCTGTAACTCGAATCCTATCCCGATATATCCAAAATTAATTTTACACCATTGTGAACCTTAAGCCATTTTTACTCTCTGATCGAGGTTCTCGGCATTGAAAAATCTTCGTAAACTAAATCACACGTGTATATGTTGACATTTAAGAGATATACAGTCAAGAAAATCAAGGGCAATGGTGATAGATATGCGGATTAGACACAAAAAAAAACACTCAACAAATGGATACAATTTAGGGAATGTGTTTAGTGACGGCATCAGATTCCTAGTTGATGGGGAAAGATCTGGTGGCAAGAAAAGCTGCTTCTAGGAGGTTGTCAAGTATTTTCGCTCGACGATTCCATTCTTGGGTGGTTGGTTTGGCCCTTGTTCCTGTAACTCGAATCCTAGCTCGGTATATCCCATTTTAATTTTACACCATTGTGAACCTTACGCCTTTTTTACTCTCTGATCGAGGTTCTCGGCATTGAAAAATCTACGTAAACTAAATCACACGTGTATATGTTGACATTTAAGAGATATACAGTCTAGAAAATCAAGGGCAATGGTGATATATATGCGGATTAGACACAAAAAAAACACTCAACAAATGGCTACAATTTAGGGAATGTTTTTAGTGACGGCATCAGATTCCTAATTGATGGGGAAAGATCTGGTGGCAAGAAAAGCTGCTTCTAGGAGGTTGTCAAGTATTTTCGCTCGACGATTCCATTCTTGGGTGGTTGGTTTGGCCCTTGTTCCTGTACTTCGAATCCTAGCCCGGTATATCCCATTTTAATTTTACACCATTGTGAACCTTACGCCTTTTTTACTCTCTGATCGAGGTTCTCGGCATTGAAAAATCTTCGTAAACTAAATCACACGTGTATATGTTGACATTTAAGAGATATACAGTAAAGAAAATCAAGGGCAATGGTGATATATATGCGGATTAGACACAAAAAAAAAACTCAACAAATGGCTACAATTTAAGGAATGTGTTTAGTGACGGCATCAGATTCCTAATTGATGGAGAAAGGTCTGGTGGGAAGAAAAGTTTCTTCTAGGAGGTTGTCAAGTGTTTTCGCTTGACGATTCCATTCTTGGGTGGTTGGTTTGGCCCTTGTTTCTGCAACTCGAATCCTAGCCCGGTATATTCCATTTTAATTTTACACCATTGTGAACCTTACGCCTTTTTTACTCTCTGATCGAGGTTCTCGGCATTGAAAAATCTTCGTAAACTAAATCACACGTGTATATGTTGACATTTAAGAGATATACAGTCAATAAAATCAAGGGCAATGGTGATATATGCGGATTAGACACCAAAAAAAACACTCAACAAATGGCTACAATTTAAGGAATCTGTTTAGTGATAGCATCCGATTCCTAGTTGATGGAGAAAGGTCTGGTGGCAAGAAAAGCTGCTTCTAGGAGGTTGTCAAGTGTTTTCGCTCGACCATTCCATTCTTGGGTGGTTGGTTTGGCCCTTGTTCCTGTAACTCGAATCCTAGCCCAGTATATCCCATTTTAACTTTACACCATTGTGAACCTTACGCCTTTTTTACTCTCTGATCGAGGTTCTCGGCATTGAAAAATCTTCGTAAACTAAATCACACGTGTATATGTTGACATTTAAGAGATATACAGTCAATAAAATCAAAGGCAATGGTGATATATGCGGATTAGACACCAAAAAAAACACTCAACAAATGGCTACAATTTAAGGAATGTGTTTAGTGACGGCATCAGATTCCTAATTGATGGAGAAAGGTCTGGTGGCAAGAAAAGCTGCTTCTAAGAGGTTGTCAAGTGTTTTCGCTCGACGATTCCATTCTTGGGTGGTTGGTTTGGCCCTTGTTCCTGTAACTCGAATCCTAGCCCGATATATCCAAAATGAATTTTACACCATTGTGAACCTTAAGCCATTTTTACTCTCTGATCGAGGTTCTCGGCATTGAAAAATCTTCGTAAACTAAATCACACGTGTATATGTTGACATTTATGAGATATACAGTCAAGAAAATCAAGGGCAATGGTGATAGATATGCGGATTAGACACAAAAAAAACACTCAATAAATGGATACAATTTAGGGAATGTGTTTAGTGACGGCATCAGATTCCTAGTTGATGGGGAAAGATCTGGTGGCAAGAAAAGCTGCTTCTAGGAGGTTGTCAAGTATTTTCGCTCGACGATTCCATTCTTGGGTGGTTGGTATGGCCCTTGTTCCTGTACCTCAAATCCTAGCCCGGTATATCCCATTTTAATTTTACACCATTGTGAACCTTACGTCTTTTTTACTCTCTGATCGAGGTTCTCGGCACTGAAAAATCTTCATAAACTAAATCACACGTGTATATGTTGACATTTAAGAGATATACAGTAAAGAAAATTAAGGGCAATGGTGATATATATACGGATTAGACACAAAAAAAAAACACTCAACAAATGGCTACAATTTAAGTAATGTGTTTAGTGACGGCATCAGATTCCTAATTGATGGAGAAAGGTCTGGTGGCAAGAAAAGCTTCTTCTAGGAGGTTGTCAAGTGTTTTCGCTCGACGATTCCATTCTTGGGTGGTTGGTTTGGCCCTTGTTTCTGTAACTCGAATCCTAGCCCGATATATCCCATTTTAATTTTACACCATTGTGAACCTTACGCCTTTTTTACTCTCTGATCGAGGTTCTCGGCATTGAAAAATCCTCTTAAACTAAATCACAAGTGTATATGTTGAAATTTAAGAGATATACAATCAAGAAAATCAAGGGCAATGGTGTTATATATGCGGATTAGACACCAAAAAAAAACACTCAACAAATTGCTACAATTTAAGAAATGTGTTTAGTGAGAGCATCCGATTACTAATTGATGGAGAAAGGTCTGGTGGCAAGAACAGTTGCTTCTAGAAGGTTGTCAAGTGTTTTCGCTCAACGATTCCATACTTGGGTGGTTGGTTTGGCCCTTTTTTCCTGTAACTCGAATCCTAGCACGGTATATCCCAGTTTAATTTTACACCAGTGTGAACCTTACACCTTTTTTACTCTCTGATCGAGGTTCTCAGCATTGAAAAATCTTCGTAAACTAAATCACACGTGTATATGCTGACATTTAAGATATATACAGTCAAGAAAATCAAGGGCAATGGTGACATATATGCGGATTAGACACCAAAAAAAACACTCAACAAATGGCTACAATTTAGGGAATGTGTTTAGTGACGGCATCAGATTCCTAATTGATGGGGAAAGATCTGGTGGCAAAAAAAGCTGCTTCTAGGAGGTTGTCAAGTATTTTCGCTCGACGATTCCATTCTTGGGTGGTTGTTTTGGCCCTTGTTCCTGTACCTCGAATCCTAGCCCGGTATATCCCATTTTAATTTTACACCATTATGAACCTTACGCCTTTTTTACTCTCTGATCGAAGTTCTCAGCATTGAAAAATCGTCGTAAACTAAATCACACGTGTATATGTTGACATTTAAGAGATATACAGTAAAGAAAATCAAGGGCAATGGTGATATATATGCGGATTAGACCCAAAAAAAAACACTCAACAAATGGCTACAATTTAAGGAATGTGTTTAGCGACGACATCAGATTCCTAATTGATGGAGAAAGGTCTGGTGGCAAGAAAAGCTTCTTCTAGGAGGTTGTCAAGTGTTTTCGCTCGACGATTCCATTCTTGGGCGGTTGGTTTGGCCCTTGTTTCTGTAACTCGAATACTAGCCTGGTATATTCCATTTTAATTTTACACCATTGTGAACCTTACGCCTTTTTTTACTCTCTGATCGAGGTTCTCGGCATTGAAAAATCTTCTTAAACTGAATCACACGTGTATATGTTGAAATTTAAAGATATACAGTCAAGAAAATCAAGGGCAATGGTGTTATATATGCGGATTAGACACAAAAAAAACACTCAACAAATGGCTACAATTTAAGGAATGTGTTTAGTGATAGCATCCGATTCCTAATTGATGGAGAAAGGTCTGGTGGCAAGAAAAGCTGCTTCTAGGAGGTTGTCAAGTGTTTTCGCTCGACGATTCCATTCTTGGGTGGTTCGTTTGGCCCTTGTTCCTGTAACTCGAATCCTAGCCCGGAATGTCCCATTTTAATTTTACACCATTGTGAACCTTACCCCTTTTTTACTCTCTGATCGAGGTTCTCGGCATTGAAAAATCTTCGTAAACTAAATCACACGTGTATATGTTGACATTTAAGAGATATACAATCAAGAAAATCAAGGGCAATGGTGATATATATGCGGATTAGACACAAAAAAAAAACACTCAACAAATGGCTACAATTTAAGGAATGTGTTTAGTGACTGCATCAGATTCCAAATTAATGGAGAAAGGTCTGGTGGCAAGAAAAGCGGCTTCTAGGAGGTTGTCAAGTGTTTTCGCTAGACGATTCTATTCTTGGGTGGTTGATTTGGCCCTTGTTCCTATAACTCGAATCCAAGCCCCGTATATCCCATTTTAATTTTACACCATTGTGAACCTTACGCCTTTTTTACTCTCTGATAGAGGTTCTCGGCATTGGAAAATCTTCGTAAACTAAATCACATGTGTATATGTTGACATTTAAGAGATATACAGTCCAGAAAATCAAGGGCAATGGTGATATATATGCGGATTAGACACCAAAAAAAAACACACAACAAATGGCTACAATTTAAGGAATGTGTTTAGTGACGGCATCAGATTCCTAATTGATGGAGAAAGATCTTGTGGCAAAAAAAGCTGCTTCTAGGAGATTGTCAAGTGTTTTCGCTCGACGATTCCATTCTTGGGTGGTTGGTTTCGCCCTTGTTCCTGTAACTCGAATCCTATCTCGGTATATCCCATTTTAATTTTACACTATTGTGAACCTTGCGCCTTTTTTACTCTCTGATCGAGGTTCTCGGCATTGAAAAATCTTCGTAAACTAAATCACACGTGTATATGTTGACATTTAAGAGATATACTGTCAAGAAAATCAAGGGCAATGGTGATATATATGCGGATTAGACACCAAAAAAAACACTCAACAAATGGCTACAATTTAAGGAATGCGTTTAGTGACGGCATCAGATTCCTAATTGATGGAGAAAGGTCTGGTTGCAAGAAAAGCTGCTTCTAGGAGATTGTCAAGTGTTTTCGGTCGACGATTCCATTCTTGGGTGGTTGGTTTGGCCCTTGTTCCTGTAACTCGAATCCTAGCCCGGTACATCCCATTTTAATTTTAGAACATTGTGAACCTTACGCCTTTTTTACTCTCTGATTGAGATTCTCGGCATTGAAAAATCTTCGTAAACTAAATCACACGTGTATATGTTGATATTTAGGAGATATACAGTCAAGAAAATCAAGGGCAATGGTGATATATATGCGGATTAGACACCAAAAAAAAAACACTCAACAAATGGCTACAATTTAAGAAATGTGTTTAGTGACGGCATCAGATTCCTAATTGATGGAGAAAGGTCTGGTAGCAAGAAAAGCTGCTTCTAGGAGGTTGTCAAGTGTTTTCGCTTGACGATTCCATTCTTGGGTGGTTGGTTTGGCCCATGTTCCTGTAACTCCAATCCTAGCCCCGTGTATCCCATTTTAATTTTACACCATTTTGAACCTTACGCCTTTTTTACTCTCTGATCGAGGTTCTCGGCAATGAAAAATCTTCGTAAAGTAAATCACACGTGTATATGTTGACATTTAAGAGATATACAGTCAAGAAAATCAAGGGAAATGGTGATATATATGTGGATTAGACACCAAAAAAAACACTCAACAAATGGCTACAATTTAAGGAATGTGTTTAGTGACGGAATCAGATTCCTAATTGATGGAGACAGGTCTGGTGGAAAGAAAAGCTGCTTCTAGGAGGTTGTCAAGTGTTTTCGCTCGACGATTCCATTCTTGGGTGGCTGGTTTGCCCCTTATTCCTGTAACTCGAATCCTATCCTGGTATATCCCATTTTAATTTTACACCAATGTGAACCTTACGCCTTTTTTACTCTCTGGTCGAGGTTCTTGGCATTGAAAAATCTTCGTAAAATAAATCACACGTGTATATGTTGACATTTAAGAGATATACAGTCAAGAAAATCAAGGGCAATGGTGATATATGTTGGGATTGAACCCTACCAGAGGAACAGATAATGTAAAGCCAAAACCTGGTCACATTAGTGGATTCACAATAAGCAGACGTTTACTCTAAGCTCTCCCCTTGACAGTGGTTATCTATCTGCTGATACACTCTAAGTACTTCTCTGAAGAACAACTGATGAACCAAACACTGATGAAACAACTAAAGACTGCTAAAAGGCAAACACTGAGCTCTATCTACTGTTGTCTCTTAAGTACTGCTGAAGACCCAAGCACTGCTCATTCAAAGACTGATCACCTTTTGAAGAAAGCACTGATGTTCAAGTAATCAGTGCTTAGGCTACAACAGTGGAACGTGAACAGTGTTTAACTTGTTTTGTATTTTATTATCAATCAGTTGTTAGACATCAGTAGTTTGTATAGATCAGTGTTTATAGGTTGTTAGGCTGTTAGATGTCACCCTAGTAGATATAAAAACTGAAGTATGTCAAGCACGTGATTTGAATAATCGTACTTGTAATATACCTTGTTGTTCTCTTGGGTTTCAACCAACTTTGGTCAAGTTATACAATTGGGTTTCGAAAAACGTCGGAAGTGAAACACCATTGTTTGGTTATGAAGATGATAGTGAGGTTGTTATGGAAATTGGAATTTGAGTTGAATATGGTTGAAGAGATGTATGGGTTTGTTGATCTATTTGGTGAAGATGATGATATGATTTTTAAATGATAATGATAATGATAATGATAATGATAATGATAATGATAATGATAATGATAATGATAATGATAATGATAATGATAATAATAATATATTCTTTTTCTTTTTGAGTCCCTGTGTGTTATGTGTTTCATAGGGGTAATTTGGTCATTTACCAGAACTTAACAACAAAATTCTAACTAGGTTAGAAATTTGGACTCAAATGGTTAAAGAAAATGCTTATGGGGACTCAGGTCGTTAAACTTTTTGCTTTTGGACTCAACTAGTTAAAACCCATAAAACACAGGGACTCAAAAAGTAATTTACCCTATCTACTATAACAAATGCAATAGTTAATTACAACAAAAAAAAAAAAAACAAGTAGAATGGGTAATCTCACGGTTAGTAGATACATCTCTTCATGTGTGAGTATTTTGAGCGACCTAACTTCATGTTCAGTTTCATAAAGTTTCTCCATGACATAGGCCGCTTGATCCTCAACTTCCTGCCGAAGAGCATCTATCACTTCCCCTCTGAACAGGCAAGAATTCGTATCAAAATTAACATCAAAACCCTTACCCAATGCTTGTACAGAATTCAGAGATGTATGTAAAGCTGTTGTATTTTCCTCCATCTCCTCGAATTCCAATATCAAGAATCAAGATTCAAGATTTAATCTCCAAACACAAACCCCAAATTTTCAGATTCAATCCACTGACCCCATCAACACCCCCTCTTCACCCCTCAAAAACTCCCCATTTGACACCCCATCCATAATTTCAACAAAAGCATCCACATTTTCAACAAACTCACAAATAACTGTAACAGAATCCAAACAACCACAACAACCTGTACCCAAATTACCAAATTACCAAAAGGACCAAGATTCTCACCTTCTTTCAAATCGAAAAGCGGTAAGCTTTCACAGATCCGCTTCTCTGGGTCCGAACCCAAACTAACTCTGGTCAATAACCCATGATATTTCTGGAAACAGAAGAAGCTGGGGATGTTAGGGTTTGATGAGGGTATATCAGGAAGAATAATAAACAAGCCATGGCCATTGTGTTTGAGCTTGAGTTGCAATTGAATTAACAGTTGTGTGAACGATTGATCAACGATTGTGAGGTGGGATTGCCGTTGTGGAGGCGTGAGTGATGCGAACCATTTGAGAATTGAAGATCTAGGGATAGTGTTTGATTGTGAAGAAGATGGTGAAATTAGTAAGTGGGAATTGTAGAGGGAGATGTGGGAAGTGAGGGAATCGATCAATTGGCAGAGAGAGAAAGAGAGATGTGGGAAGTGGGTTTGATTGCGAAGAAGTGGAAGAGAGAAAGAAAGGCTAGAGAGATAAGGGTGAAGAAAGTGAATTTTTTATTTTCTAAATATAAGGGTATTTTGGTCATTTAATAATACTTAACTAAAAAATTCTAACAGTGTTAGAAATTTGGACTCAAATGGTTAAAGAAAATGCTTATGGGGACTCAGGTCGTTAAACTTTTTGCTTTTGGACTCAAGTGGTTAAAACCCATAAAACACAGGGACTCAAAAAGTAATTTACCCCCACCATCACCATCATCAAAAACTACCTCACCACCATCATCCCCTGCTCAAAAGCAGAAGACATCTGCTGACATATCAGCAGGTGTAATGACAATAGCAGTTGAAAAGATATTTAACAATTGGTATCAAATAGATATTTTGATTAAATAGATATTTGGTGTCAAATCAAGCGCATATTGTGAAAAGATCTTTTGAAGCCACTGCTGGATCATCAAAGTCCCCAGCAGTGGTCAGCTCAGATGATACACATTTGCAGCCTTCACCAACAAATGCCATCATACCATACCAAGGAGATTTAATCTTCTTGAGATCTCATCCACTTGATCAAATCATTGGCAACATCAATGAAGGGGTGCTCACAAGAAGCCAAACCCAAAACATTTGTCTTTTTGCTGGTTTTCTATCACTCCATCAGCCAGTCAAGTACCAAGAGGCACTGAAAGACAACAGCTGGGTAGAAGCCATGCAAGAGGAACTCCAACAGTTTAAAAGACAACAAGTATGGGAGCTTGGACCACTGCCAGAAGAGGTTAGTCCCATTGGCACAAAGTGGGTCTTCAAGAACAAAACTGATGAAAGGGGTATTGTTGTCAAGAATAAAGCCAGGCTTGTGGTTCAAGGTTACAGACAGGAAGAGGGGATTGATTATGATGAAACATTTGCCCCTGTTGTAAGATTGGAAGCCATTAGACTGTTCCTGGCCTTTGCTGTCAACCACAATAGGAAGGTGTTTCAAATGGATATCAAAAGTGCTTTCCTCTATGGTACAATTCAAGAAGAGGTGTATGTTTGTCAACCTCCAGGTTTTGAGGATCTATTTTATCCAGATCATGTCTACATGCTAAACAAAGCCTTGTATGGCTTGAAACAAGCACCAAGGGCCTGGTATGAAACTCTTTCCAACTTCCTACTCTCAAATGGTTTCAAAAGAGGTACCATTGATAAAAAACTGTTTTTAAAATGGAGAGGAAAGGATTTAATGATTGTCCAGATTTATGTGGATGACATTATTTTTGGAAGCACATGTAACTCAATGTGTGAAGAGTTTAGAGAACTCATGACAGCTGAGTTTGAAATGAGTGCAATGGGTGAGCTGCAATGCTTTCTTGGTCTCCAAGTTCAGCAAATGCAAAATGGAACTTTCATTCATCAAAGCAAATATGCTAAAGAACTTTTGACCAAATTTGATATGAATGATTGTAAACCATGCAGCATACCCATGGCAACAAATAAGCTGGTCATGTCTGATGAAAAAGATGAGCTGATTGACCAAACACTTTATAGAAGCATGATTGGGTCTTTATTGTACCTAACTGCATCTAGCCCAGACATCATGTTTGCAACATGTGTCTGTGCAAGAAGTCAATCAGCTCCCAGAAAATCAAATCTCATTGCTGTAAAAAGGATCTTCAGATACATAAAAGGTGCTCCCACACTTGGTATCTGGTATCCAGCTAATGGGAATATCAAGCTTTCAGGCTTTTCAGACAGTGACTTTGCTGGATGTAACACCACAAGGAAGTCCACATCAGGAGGGTGCCAGTTTCTAGGTGATTGCTTAGTTTCTTGGCAAAGCAAAAAGCAAGCAGCAGTTTCAATATCCACTGCTGAGGCTGAATACATTGCTGCTGCAAGCTGTACAACCCAACTCCTGTGGCTTCAAAATCAGTTGCTGGATTTTGGTATCACTGCCTTAAAGACACCACTCATGTTGGACAGCCAGGCAGCAGAAAATATCATCAAAAATCTAGTTTCCCATTCAACCACCAAAGACATCGACATCAGACATCACTTTGTGAGGGATTGCTATGAAAAAGGTTTGATTTCTCTGCATCATGTCCCAACTAAAGACCAGTTGGCAGATGTGCTCACAAAAGCACTTGATACAGCCACTTTTGAAAGCTTGGTCTCTAGAATTGGGATGCTAAACATGGAATAACAAGCAAAATCTTGTTTTTCTATGCATAAAGGCATTAAAATGTTTTCAGAAAATCAAAAATCCATCCTTAAAAATAGCTGAAAATGAAATTTTCATTAAAATCCTTAAAAGTCTGTCATTAACCACTGATTGTTCAAAAGTCTGCTCTACTTCAAAAGCCTGTCCACTGCTGAAAGTCAACCCCTGTTCTCTCATTCCTTTGATAAACTCTGTTGTTCAAAAGCAGTGTTTTATCCACTGATATGCTATCCACTGATAGTGAAAATCATCCACTGCTCTACTACCACTGCTTTCATCAGTCACTTTCATAAAAGTACTGTTCTTCACTTTCACCAGGGGATTTCACGTGGGCAGTACATAGTGGTCAGACCTTTTGTAACGACTGCCACATCAGCATTCACTTCCTTCCCTATAACATCCCCCACTCACCACCAAAACAGGGTTTTACTGTCGAATTAAATTTCTAAAAATTCTCTTCTCAAAGCAGTTTTTCATCTCATCTTTCACAAATTTCTTCGATCATTCTCTTCAAAAATGACAAAATCGAAGTCCTCCACAAAACCCACTTCCAAATCATCATCGAAAATAGCCTCTAAAAAGGCAATCTCCACTGAAATCCCATATAAACCATCTCACAATCTCCTGGGTCTTCTCACAAAACCAGGAACCACCAATGTTTTCGATTCCATCATTGACACCATGGCAAAATCAAAGTACAAAACTTTGTTCACCATCGATGCACCAATCTATTTGGAGACCCAAAGGGAGTTTTGGAAGAATGCAACCCTTGAAAAACAAGGAGACATTGCAACCACCATACACTCTTCTATAAAGGGTAAAGCTGTCCAAATCACGCCACAATCCATTTCAGAGGTCTTTCAACTCGATGATCAGGAAGGTAAAATTTCTTTCACTAAAAACGAGTTACAAACTGACTTCATTGAAAGAGGGTATGAAGCCACAATGATGAAGAAACTTACCTTACAAAAAGGTTATTTTCCTTCTGCAACCAGATTTTTATTTCATACCCTCCTACTATGTGTTTCAAATAAAACCACTTCTTTCAATGAAATCCCTTTAAAGATTCAAAATCTGGGATATGCAATTCTTCAAGAAGAAAATTTTAACTATTCTCGGGAAATTTTTAAAGATTTGGTTAATAATGTTGAAACAAAATCATTCTTACTGTTTCCAAGGTTTTTAAGTTACTGTGTTGAAAAGAAATTCAGTAAGAATGATTTAGCTGCAATAAACCAAGGTGATTCTACTCCAATAAACAGTTTAACAACTGAAACTTTTTCAAGAATGTTAGCACCTTGCAAAACACAAGCAGAGGTGCCTGAGCAGATTTTAGCAGTTACAACTGCTCCTCAGGTATCTGCTGCTGAGCCCACTGCTCAAGGTGATCAAAGCAGCCGACCAACTGTTTTGAAACCCACACCTACAATCACCAAAAAGCCTACAAAAAGAAAAACTCAAAAACCCCCCAAACCAATCAAAAAGGCAACTCTGGAGGATGAGATACCAGAGCAAATGCCTGTGACAACACAAAAGTCACAAGAAACCACTGCTGCTTCTTCCTCACAGCAGTTGGTACAAATATCTCCACCAATAACTGAAACTCCTCCTGGTTCTTCACAAAAAGAACAGGTTGTACAAATAGGGTCTCCACATCATGATGCTCTGGAAACACTTTTTTCCATCATCCACAGCTCAATTCCCGAAGCAAATCCTCTTTCTTCACCAAACCTCACATCCACAATTCCCCCACCAACTAAATTGCTGTTGGATGCAATTGATTTGAACCAGGCACTATCCAGTCCTTCTCAATCACCTATCAATGAGAATACACCTCAACAACTGACTGGGTATGATGTATCAATCTTTGCTAACCCACCAACACAACCTGAGGAGGTTAGACCCTTTGAGTTACAAGTAACTCTTGGTGGTAATCCAAGTGAAGCAGCCACTACAACTGTTGAACCCACTGGTTTACAGTTGGACAGTGGTTACATCAATAAGACTTCCTTGGAGGCAATTCCTTTTATAGCACCTCTGCCAACCACCAGTGGATTTATTTATCCTACTGGCAACATCAAAAGGTTGTCAAGTGTTGAAGGAAGAAGACCCCAGTACCTAGAAAAAGGGGCATCAGTGGTTAATGTTTGGAGTACACTCCCTACATCAACTACTGATAAAACCACTGCTAGTGGGAAATCAGATGATCCCATTAACTTTGGTGATGGTTTAAAGTACCAGAAATTGACAGATCGTATTGAAAAGCTTGATAACTCTGTTGCAGAACTCAAAGATATGCTACAACAGGTGTTACAAGTACAAAAGGTACAATCAACTGCTGGTCCATCTCAAGCACCTGCTCCACAAAAAGCACCTGCTACAAATGAGCTCTGGAATTTGTTTCAACCTTTTCTCCATCAACAAGCACAATTAGCAGATCAGCAACATGAAAAACATGTCCAACAGCTGAGAAATGCAATGGAGTCAAGGTTCAAGAACACTCAGGCTGATCTAAAGGCTCTGAAAACTCAGATCCTGCACACCACTGGCACTGCTCCTCCAAAAGTTCGCTTCATTTATCAACTTCCCCCAGATAATGCCAAAAAGGGGGAGAAAATTCAGGAGTGGAAAAAGAAGGGAATAGAGGATGGTCTCTACATTGAACTAGAAAATGCAAACATGACCAAACAAATCCCTCTGCCAGATGGAAGCAAGAAAATTGATGTGACCACAAATGCACTGGCAGAAGCAGTTGCAAGTGTGAAAAGGGATAGAGAGGCCAAAAGGAAAGCCAGGGTGGATTATCCAGATCAGGGTACTTCAGGGTCAAAAGATGATGAAAATCTTGTTGATGAAAAGAAGAAGCCTACAAGAAGAGTAAGGCTACCCAAATCCATTCCAACCAGACGTTCAAAGTCTGCTCCAAAACCACCACCTAAAGCAGCTGTTGTAACTCCGGTTGTATCAACTACAGTCGGTACTTCAGTAGTTTCAACATCTGCTCCCACTTCAACACACACCAAATCCACTGCCTTACCACCATTACCACCAAAAACAAAATCACCTCCTGCCAAAAGGCAGAAGACAATAGTTGTTAAAACATCTGCTGTAATGACAACAGTGGTTGGAACACCAGTTGTCTCAACAACTGTTAGTCAATCACAAACCACTGTCACTACATCCACCACCACTGTTCCATCCAAAACATCATCAGCCCCTCCTCAAACAAAAAGGAGAAGGCTAATTCTCAAAGATGATGACACTTCACCACCACAAACATCTTCAAAATCTTCAGCTCTTGTCACAATACCAAAACCTGTTCCTCTCTCTTCAGTTCCAATGTACAAGCCCTTACCTCCTGCAGGTGTTCAATTTCCTCTTGAACTAGCAGCTGTTAGAGAAGAAATAAAATCTTTTTACTATGAGGATGACCCTGCCAAAAGGAGTTTGACATCAATAAAAGGATATCCCTGGCCTAAAAATGTTGATGAATATTTGGAAATCAAGGCCAAGCAAGCAGAGGATATCTCAAAAAGAAACACACAAGGGAAATCTGACAAAGAAATTTCAAGAAACTATCAATATCTGCTCACACAGGTCAGATCCCTAGAACAATTTGCAAAAAATGTCAGTCAACAAATTTCAGAAAGAGCAGCTGAAACTTTGAAGAAAGACTACATTGAAAGCATCATGGCTCACAAGAAGTACAAAGGAGAGAAATACATGTACAAGGAGTGGACTGTTCCTGAGCTTGAAAATGAAGCAGCAAGAATTCAAGACATGATAAAAAGGAAAGTCACTCACACTCCTCCTAACTGGGCAAAGTTTAGAAAGAATGTACCTGACAAACAGGTAGAACTGAAAAGAATGAAAGAAGAACTGGTTGCTGCTGAATATGGAAACAAAAGACAAGTTGCTAGATGGAAAGAAGATGTGGTCAGGATCACCTACAAAAGGTTGGAGGAACTAAGAAAGAAAGATCCAAATGTTCCTCAAAAGCCTGACTATCCTGAAGCAGAGGTTTCAAAAAGACCAACAAAGCTACAAATCTGGAGAGCCACTGCTCCAACTGGTGCTGCCATCTATAAAAGAAGGTCACACAAACAGTTGGGAGGTGAAACCATCCAAGAGATGATAAAAGGAGATGAAATTGTAAAAGAAGGCATAAAGAAAATGATCATAGAAACTCTTGGTTTGGATCAAACTGCAAATACTGCTCAGCCAGTTATGAATAGGCCAGCCTCACCAAATACCTCTGTAAATAAACATCTCCCAAGAAACCCACCAGGCTCAAAAATACAAAAGTGGGAAACTGACAAACAGACCTGCGTATTGACTTTGCTCAGGTCTGGTGGAGAAGATAAGAAAATATCAAGGGAACAAGCTCTTGGCCTGAGTCTTGAAGATTTGCAGGATCTCCTTGATCTTCCACTTAGCAGGGATGATGAAGACACAGATGCCCTAGACTTTGAATTACAATTTAAAGGTCAGATAAGGGAACTGCTGATGAGGCAATAAAGAATTCCACAATAATGAAGAGTTTTGGCATTATCTGTTCCAGGGGGAGATTGTTGGGATTGAACCCTATCAGAGGAACAGATAATTAAAGCCAAAACTGGATCAGAACAGTGGATCCAGAATAAGCAGATGTTTACATACAAATCTCTCCCCTTGAAAGTGGTTTCATATCTGCTGACCTCCTATCTGCTGATCTTACAAAGTGCTGACCTACAACTGCTGCTCAAGTAAAGACCTGATGGAAGACTAAAGCCCTGCTGATTCTATCTACTGCCTTGAGCCAAGCACTGCTGATCCGGACAAGTACTGCTGGGTTCACAGCGGTGGAAAGTTGCAGCAGCTGATCTATAGTCTGTCTTGTAAAGTCATGTAATAGCAGTAGTTAACATAGCAGTGTTTGTATAGATCAGAAGTTAGAGTTTGTTAGGAGGTTAGATGTCACTTTCATGGTGACGTCAGCTAAGATGCTCAGTGGTTTGCAAGTGCCTATAAATAGATCAGTACTTTGTACTATTCTATTAGCTCTTTTGCATCATCGTTTTCTTTGCACGAACAAACTACTGAGCTCTGGCTGAGGGGGAGTTTGCATTCATTCATCAATCATTGTAATCGTTATTGAAATAAATTCAATCTTCTGATTCATTGTGAAAAGATGTTTGATCAAAGTATTACTCTCGTTTGATTGTATGCAAAGTTTGTTTTCATCATAATTCTGCTGCACACTCATCCATTTTCATTTTAATTACAAACACAAAATACAATCATAAACAAACTCAGATCCAACAATTGGTATGAGAGCTTGGACAGTCAAATTTGATTTAACAATCATTTTGACATAAATAGTTCGGCTCATAACAGTTGATACTGATCGTTTGTTCGTTCGTTGAAAAACAGAGCAAGGATTAATCACCATTAAAGTTGATTTATCAGTGTCTGTAAAACAACAAGAATGACGTCACAATCTCAGGATGATAAAAACAACATTGGCTCTCTTTTTAAACCACCTATGCTAAAAGGAAATGAGTACAACATCTGGCAGAGGAGGATGGGTCACATCCTCGCTCAACAAAGCACAGGTTGTTGGAGGTCTGTTGTCTTTGGTCCCCATGTTCCCATAGTGCCAAGCGCTGAAGATGCTAAAAAGTTCGTTCCAAAACCAGTTGAAAAATATACCGAAACCGACTATCAAAAGTTCGAACTAGATGCTAAAGCGTTTAGCATCATAGCATCAGCGCTGCCCAATGAGATATATGCTGGACTGTTACACTGTAACAGTGCCAAAGAGTTATGGGACGCACTTAAGGAACAGTTTGGGGGAACCGAAGAAGTCATAGAAAACAATAGGGAAATCCTGAACCAACAGTATGAAACATTTTGTCATGTTAGAGGAGAATCAATGACGCAACAATTTGAGCGTTTCAGTTGTCTCTTCAGTGAACTGAGGCTTGTTAATACCACTTTTACAAACTCAACTCAAAATAGCAGGTTCCTCAGGTCACTGCCAGATAAATGGGACACCATAGCTTTTGTCACCAGAAACTCACCTGAGTTCAAGGATCTGACCTTGACCCAACTCCATGGTCGACTCCTGACCTACGAAAGGGAGTTGAACCAGAAAAGGAAGTTACAAGAGTCAGGAAAAACCGTTGATGATTATACATTCGGTAACACTGCTCTTCTGGGTCAAGAAGAATCTAGGAGCAGTAGTAAAGATCAGGGTTTTGATCACTTCATTGACATAACTGCTGGTGCAAACTTTAACAACCCTGATCCTTACTCTGCAAGTTATGCATTCACTGCAAACGAAAACCAGATGTCAGACAATCTAAGTTTTGAACTAAATGACTTACAGCATTTTGATCCCACTGATTTAGAGAAAATGGACATCCTGCACCAACTGGCTTTGCTAAGTGTTAGAACTAGCAAATTTTACAAAAGAACAGGGCGAAAATTCCCAGGTTTGCATGGGAATCTAAGGGTTGGGTTGGATAAATCGAAAATCAAGTGCTACAAGTGTAATAGGTTGGGACATTTCGCTAGGGAATGCAGGAGTCAAACTAGTGGTCCCATAATCACTCACCCTAGCTCAAATCATAGACCTCAAAATCAAGGCACTGTGCACTATACCCAGTATACTCCAGCAGCTCAAGTGAACACTACTCACTATGCTGCTGCCCCTGTGCCAGTGCACTATGTCCAAACTACTGTTCCACAGATCCAATATGTTCAAACCCCTGTTCCCCAGGCACAAGTGTAGGCAGCACCTCAAACCACTGCTCCAGCAGCAGTACAACCAGATCAACAAAGTTTTTTCACTCAAGGGTTTTAATCAAACAATCATGAGATGTTAATAACCGCTGCACTTAAAACTACTCATATCTATTTAATCAAAATATCTATTTGATTAAATTGGTTAATATGCGGATTAGACACCAAAAAAAAACCACACTCAACAAATGGCTACAATTTAAGGAATGTGTTTAGTGACGGCATCAGATTCCTAATTGATGGAGAAAGGTCTGGTAGCAAGAAAAGCTGCTTTTAGGTGGTTGTCAAGTGTTTTCGCTCGACGATTCCATTCTTGGGTGGTTGGTTTGGCCCTTGTTCCTGTAACTCGAATCCTAGCCCGGTATATCCCATTTTAATTTTACAACATTGTGAACCTAACGCCTTTTTTACTCTCTGATTTAGGTTCTCGGCATTGAAAAATCATCGTAAACTAAATCCCACGTGTATATGTTGACATTTAAGAGATATACAGTCAAGAAAATCATGGGCAATGGTGATATATATGCTGATTAGACACCAAAAAAACACTCAACAAATGACTACAATTTAAGGAATGTGTTTAGTGACGACATCAGATTCCTAATTGATGGAGAAAGGTCTGGTGGCAAGAAATGTTGCTTCTAGGAGGTTGTCAAGTGTTTTCGCTCGACGATTCCATTCTTGGGTGATTGGTTTGGCCCTTGTTCCTGTAACTCGAATCCAAGCCCGGTATATCCCATTTTAATTTTACACCATTGTGGACCTTACGCCTTTTTTAATCTCTAATCGAGGTTCTCGGCATTGAAAAATCTTCGTAAACTAAATCACACGTGTATATGTTGACGTTTAAGAGATATACAGTCAAGAAAATCAAGGGCAATGGTGATACATATGCGGAATAGACACAAAAAAAAACACTCAACAAATGGCTACAATTTAAAGTATGTGTTTAGTGACGGCATCAGATTCCTAATTGATAGAGAAAGGTCTGGTGGTAATTAAAGCTGCTTCTAGGAGGTTGTCAAGTGTTTTCGCTCGACGATTCCATTCTTGGGTGGTTGGTTTGGCCCTTGTTCCTGTAACTCGAATCCTAGCCCGGTATATCCCATTTTAATTTTATACCATTCTGAACCTTACGCCTTTTTTATTCTCTGATTGAGGTTCTCAGCATCGAAAAATATTCATAAACTAAATCACACGTGCATATGTTGAAATCTAAGAGATATACAATCAAGAAAATCTAGGGCAATGGTGATATATATGCGGATTAGACAAAAAAAACACTCAACAAATGGCTACAATTTAAGGAATGTGTTTAGTGACGGCATCAAATTCCTAATTGATGGAGAAAGGTCTGGTGGCAAGAAAAGCTGCTTCTAGGAGGTTGTCAAGTGTTTTCGCTCGGCGATTCCATTCTTGGGTGGTTGGTTTGGCCCTTGTTCCTGTAACTTGAATCCTAGCCCATTGTATCCCATTTTAATTTTACACCATTGTGAACCTTAAGCTTTTTTTACTCTCTGATCGAGGTTCTCGGCATTGAAAAATCTTTGTAAACTAAATCACACGTGTATATGTTGACATTTAAGAGATATACAGTCAAGAAAATCAAGGGAAATGGTGATATATATGCGGATTAGACAAAAAAAAAAAAACACTCAACAAATGGCTACAATTTAAGGAATGTGTTTAGTGACGGCATCAGATTCCTAATTGAGGGAGAAATGTCTGGTTGCAAGAAAAGCTGAATCTAGGAGGTTGTCAAGTGTTTTCGGTCGTCGATTCCATTCTTGGGTGGTTGGTTTGCCCCTTATTCCTGTAACTCGAATCCTATCCTGGTATATCACATTTTAATTTTACACCATTGTGAACCTTACGCCTTTTTTACTCTCAGATCGAGGTTCTTGGCATTGAAAAATCTTCGTAAACTAAATCGCACGTGTATATGTTGACATTTAAGAGATATACAGTCAAGAAAATCAAGGGCAATGGTGATATATATGCGGATTAGACACCAAAAAAAAAACCGCACTCAACAAATGGCTACAATTTAAGGAATGTGTTTAGTGACGGCATCAGATTCCTAATTGATGGAGAAAGTTCTGGTAGCAAGAAAAGCTGCTTTTAGGTGGTTGTCAAGTGTTTTCGCTCGACGATTCCATTCTTGGGTGGTTGGTTTGCCCCTTATTCCTGTAACTCGAATACTAGCCCGGTATATCCCATTTTAATTTTACAACATTGTGAACCTAACTCCTTTTTTACTCTCTGATTTAGGTTTCTCTCGGCATTGAAAAATCTTCGTAAACTAAATCACACGTGTATATGTTGACATTTAAGAGATATACAGTCAAGAAAATCATGGGAAATGGTGATATATATGCGGATTAGACACAAAAAAAAGACACTCAACAAATGGCTATAATTTAAGGAATGTGTTTAGTGACGGTATCAGATTCCTAATTGATGGAGAAAGGTCTGGTGGCAAGAAAGTTGCTTCTAGGAGGTTGTCAAGTGTTTTCGTTCGACGATTCCATTCTTTGGTGATTGGTTTTGCCCTTGTTCCTGTAACTCGAATCCAAGCCCGGTATATCCCATTTTAATTTTACACCATTGTGGACCTTATTTTTAATCTCTAATCGAGGTTCTCGGCATTGAAAAATCTTTGTAAACTAAATCACACGTGTATATGTTGACGTTTAAGAGATATACAGTCAAGAAAATCAAGGGCAATGGTGATACATATGCGGAATAGACACAAAAAAAAAAAACACTCAACAAATGGCTACAATTTAAGGAATGTGTTTAGTGACGGCATCAGATTCCTAATTGATGGAGAAAGGTCTGGTGGCAAGACAAGCTGTTTCTAGCAGGTTGTCAAGTGTTTTCGCTCGACGATTCCATTCTTGGGTGGTTGGTTTGGCCCTTGTTCCCGGAACTCGAATCCTAACCCAGTATATCCCATTTTAATTTTACACCATTGTAAACCTTACGCCTTTTTTACTCTCTGATCGATGTTCTCGGCATTGAAAAGTCTTTGTAAACTAAATCACACGTGTATATGTTGACATTTAAGAGATATACAGTAAAGAAAATCAAGGGCAATGGTGATATATATGCGGATTAGACAACAAAAAAAAACACTCAACAAATGGCTACAATTTAAGGAATGTGTTTAGTGACAGCATCAGATTCCTAATTGATGGAGAAAGGTCTGGTGGCTAGAAAAGCTGCTTCTAGGAGGTTGTCAAGTGTTTTCGCTCGACGATTCCTTTCTTGGGTGGCTGGTTTGCCCCTTATTCCTGTAACTCGAATCCTATCCTGGTATATCCCATTTTAATTTTACACCATTGTGAACCTTACGCCTTTTTTACTCTCTGATCGAGGTTCTCGGCATTGAAAAATCTTCGTAAAATAAATCACACGTGTATATGTTGACATTTAAGAGATATACAGTCAAGAAAATAATGGGAAATGGTGATATATATGCGGATTAGACACCAAAAAAAAGACACTCAACAAATGGCTATAATTTAAGGAATGTGTTTAGTGACGGTATCAGATTCCTAATTGATGGAGAAAGGTCTGGTGGCAAGAAAAGTTGCTTCTAGGAGGTTGTCAAGTGTTTTCGCTCGACGATTCCATTCTTTGGTGATTGGTTTTGCCCTTGTTCCTGTAACTCGAATCCAAGCCCGGTATATCCCATTTTAATTTTACACCATTGTGGACCTTACGCCTTTTTTAATCTCTAATCGAGGTTCTCGGCATTGAAAAATCATTGTAAACTAAATCACATGTGTATATGTTGACGTTTAAGAGATATACAGTCAAGAAAATCAAGGGCAATGGTGATACATATGCGGAATAGACACAAAAAAAAACACTCAACAAATGGCTACAGTTTAAGGAATGTGTTTAGTGACGGCATCAGATTCCTAATTGATGGAGAAAGGTCTGGTGGCAAGACAAGTTGTTTCTAGCAGGTTGTCAAGTGTTTTCGCTCGACGATTCCATTCTTGGGTGGTTGGTTTGGCCCTTGTTCCCGGAACTCGAATCCTAACCCAGTATATCCCATTTTAATTTTACACTATTGTAAACCTTACGCCTTTTTTACTCTCTGATCGATGTTCTCGGCATTGAAAAGTCTTTGTAAACTAAATCACACGTGTATATGTTGACATTTAAGATATATACAGTAAAGAAAATCAAGGGCAATGGTGATATATATGCGGATTAGACAACAAAAAAAACACTCAACAAATGGCTACAATTTAAGGAATGTGTTTAGTGACGGCATCAAATTCCTAATTGATGGAGAAAGGTCTGGTGGCAAGAAAAGCTGCTTCTAGGAGGTTGTCAAGTGTTTTCGCTCGGCGATTCCATTCTTGGGTGGTTGGTTTGGCCCTTGTTCCTGTAACTTGAATCCTAGCCCATTGTATCCCATTTTAATTTTACACCATTGTGAACCTTAAGCTTTTTTTACTCTCTGATCGAGGTTCTCGGCATTGAAAAATCTTTGTAAACTAAATCACACGTGTATATGTTGACATTTAAGAGATATACAGTCAAGAAAATCAAGGGAAATGGTGATATATATGCGGATTAGACAAAAAAAAAAAACACTCAACAAATGGCTACAATTTAAGGAATGTGTTTAGTGACGGCATCAGATTCCTAATTGAGGGAGAAATGTCTGGTTGCAAGAAAAGCTGAATCTAGGAGGTTGTCAAGTGTTTTCGGTCGTCGATTCCATTCTTGGGTGGTTGGTTTGCCCCTTATTCCTGTAACTCGAATCCTATCCTGGTATATCCCATTTTAATTTTACACCATTGTGAACCTTACGCCTTTTTTACTCTCAGATCGAGGTTCTTGGCATTGAAAAATCTTCGTAAACTAAATCGCACGTGTATATGTTGACATTTAAGAGATATACAGTCAAGAAAATCAAGGGCAATGGTGATATATATGCGGATTAGACACCAAAAAAAAAACCGCACTCAACAAATGGCTACAATTTAAGGAATGTGTTTAGTGACGGCATCAGATTCCTAATTGATGGAGAAAGTTCTGGTAGCAAGAAAAGCTGCTTTTAGGTGGTTGTCAAGTGTTTTCGCTCGACGATTCCATTCTTGGGTGGTTGGTTTGCCCCTTATTCCTGTAACTCGAATACTAGCCCGGTATATCCCATTTTAATTTTACAACATTGTGAACCTAACTCCTTTTTTACTCTCTGATTTAGGTTTCTCTCGGCATTGAAAAATCTTCGTAAACTAAATCACACGTGTATATGTTGACATTTAAGAGATATACAGTCAAGAAAATCATGGGAAATGGTGATATATATGCGGATTAGACACAAAAAAAAAAGACACTCAACAAATGGCTATAATTTAAGGAATGTGTTTAGTGACGGTATCAGATTCCTAATTGATGGAGAAAGGTCTGGTGGCAAGAAAGTTGCTTCTAGGAGGTTGTCAAGTGTTTTCGTTCGACGATTCCATTCTTTGGTGATTGGTTTTGCCCTTGTTCCTGTAACTCGAATCCAAGCCCGGTATATCCCATTTTAATTTTACACCATTGTGGACCTTATTTTTAATCTCTAATCGAGGTTCTCGGCATTGAAAAATCTTTGTAAACTAAATCACACGTGTATATGTTGACGTTTAAGAGATATACAGTCAAGAAAATCAAGGGCAATGGTGATACATATGCGGAATAGACACAAAAAAAAAAAACACTCAACAAATGGCTACAATTTAAGGAATGTGTTTAGTGACGGCATCAGATTCCTAATTGATGGAGAAAGGTCTGGTGGCAAGACAAGCTGTTTCTAGCAGGTTGTCAAGTGTTTTCGCTCGACGATTCCATTCTTGGGTGGTTGGTTTGGCCCTTGTTCCCGGAACTCGAATCCTAACCCAGTATATCCCATTTTAATTTTACACCATTGTAAACCTTACGCCTTTTTTACTCTCTGATCGATGTTCTCGGCATTGAAAAGTCTTTGTAAACTAAATCACACGTGTATATGTTGACATTTAAGAGATATACAGTAAAGAAAATCAAGGGCAATGGTGATATATATGCGGATTAGACAACAAAAAAAAACACTCAACAAATGGCTACAATTTAAGGAATGTGTTTAGTGACAGCATCAGATTCCTAATTGATGGAGAAAGGTCTGGTGGCTAGAAAAGCTGCTTCTAGGAGGTTGTCAAGTGTTTTCGCTCGACGATTCCTTTCTTGGGTGGCTGGTTTGCCCCTTATTCCTGTAACTCGAATCCTATCCTGGTATATCCCATTTTAATTTTACACCATTGTGAACCTTACGCCTTTTTTACTCTCTGATCGAGGTTCTCGGCATTGAAAAATCTTCGTAAAATAAATCACACGTGTATATGTTGACATTTAAGAGATATACAGTCAAGAAAATAATGGGAAATGGTGATATATATGCGGATTAGACACCAAAAAAAAGACACTCAACAAATGGCTATAATTTAAGGAATGTGTTTAGTGACGGTATCAGATTCCTAATTGATGGAGAAAGGTCTGGTGGCAAGAAAAGTTGCTTCTAGGAGGTTGTCAAGTGTTTTCGCTCGACGATTCCATTCTTTGGTGATTGGTTTTGCCCTTGTTCCTGTAACTCGAATCCAAGCCCGGTATATCCCATTTTAATTTTACACCATTGTGGACCTTACGCCTTTTTTAATCTCTAATCGAGGTTCTCGGCATTGAAAAATCTTTGTAAACTAAATCACACGTGTATATGTTGACGTTTAAGAGATATACAGTCAAGAAAATCAAGGGCAATGGTGATACATATGCGGAATAGACACAAAAAAAAACACTCAACAAATGGCTACAATTTAAGGAATGTGTTTAGTGACGGCATCAGATTCCTAATTGATGGAGAAAGGTCTGGTGGCAAGACAAGTTGTTTCTAGCAGGTTGTCAAGTGTTTTCGCTCGACGATTCCATTCTTGGGTGGTTGGTTTGGCCCTTGTTCCCGGAACTCGAATCCTAACCCAGTATATCCCATTTTAATTTTACACTATTGTAAACCTTACGCCTTTTTTACTCTCTGATCGATGTTCTCGGCATTGAAAAGTCTTTGTAAACTAAATCACACGTGTATATGTTGACATTTAAGAGATATACAGTAAAGAAAATCAAGGGCAATGGTGATATATATGCGGATTAGACAACAAAAAAAAACACTCAACAAATGGCTACAATTTAAGGAATGTGTTTAGTGACAGCATCAGATTCCTAATTGATGGAGAAAGGTCTGGTGGCTAGAAAAGCTGCTTCTAGGAGGTTGTCAAGTGTTTTCGCTCGACGATTCCTTTCTTGGGTGGCTGGTTTGCCCCTTATTCCTGTAACTCGAATCCTATCCTGGTATATCCCATTTTAATTTTACACCATTGTGAACCTTACGCCTTTTTTACTCTCTGATCGAGGTTCTCGGCATTGAAAAATCTTCGTAAACTAAATCACACGTTTATATGTTGACATTTAAGAGATATACAGTCAATAAAATCAATGGCAATGGTGATATATATGCGGATTAGACACCAAAAAAAAAACCACACTCAACAAATGGCTACAATTTAAGGAATGTGTTTAGTGACGGGATCAGATTTCTAATTGATGGAGAAAGGTCTGGTAGCAAGAAAAGCTGCGTTTAGGTGGTTGTCAAGTGTTTTCGCTCGACGATTCCATTCTTGGGTGGTTGGTTTGGCCCTTGTTCCTGTAACTCGAATCCTAGCCCGGTATATCCCATTTTAATTTTACAACATTGTGAACCTAACGCCTTTTTTACTCTCTGATTTAGGTTCTCGGCATTGAAAAATCTTCATAAACTAAATCACACGTGTATATGTTGACATTTAAGAGATATACAGTCAAGAAAATCATGGGAAATGGTGATATATATGCGGATTAGACACCAAAAAAAAGACACTCAACAAATGGCTATAATTTAAGGAATGTGTTTAGTGACAGTATCAGATTCCTAATTGATGGAGAAAGGTCTGGTGGCAAGAAAAGTTGCTTCTAGGAGGTTGTCAAATGTTTTCGCTCGACGATTCCAATCTTGGGTGATTGGTTTGGCCCTTGTTCCTGTAACTCGAATCCAAGCCCAGTATATCCCATTTTAATTTTACACCATTGTGGACCTTACGCCTTTTTTAATCTCTAATCGAGGTTCTCGGCATTGAAAAATCTTCGTAAACTAAATCACACGTGTATATGTTGACGTTTAAGAGATATACAGTCAAGAAAATCAAGGGCAATGGTGATACATATGCGGAATAGACACAAAAAAAAAACACTCAACAAATGGCTACAATTTAAGGTATGTGTTAAGTGACGGCATCAGATTCCTAATTGATAGAGAAAGGTCTGGTGGTAAGAAAAGCTACTTCTAGGATGTTGTCAAGTGTTTTCGCTCGACAATTCCATTCTTGGGTGGTTGGTTTGGCCCTTGTTCCTGTAACTCGAATCCTAGCCCGGTATATCCCATTTTAATTTTATACCATTGTGAACCTTACGCCTTTTTTATTCTCTGATCGAGGTTCTCAGCATTGAAAAATATTCATAAACTAAATCACACGTGCATATGTTGACATCTAAGAGATATACAATCAAGAAAATCTAGGGCAATGGTGATATATATGCGGATTAGACACAAAAAAAAACACTCAACAAATGGCTACAATTTAAGGAATGTGTTTAGTGACGGCATCAAATTCCTAGTTGATGGAGAAAGGTCTGGTTGGAAGAAAAGCTGCTTTTAGGAGGTTGTCAAGTGTTTTCGCTCGGCGATTCCATTCTTGGGTGGTTGGTTTGGCCCTTGTTCCTGTAACTTGAATCCTAGCCCATTGTATCCCATTTTAATTTTACACCATTGTGAACCTTAAGCTTTTTTTACTCTCTGATCGAGGTTCTCGGCATTGAAAAATCTTCGTAAACTAAATCACATGTGCATATGTTGACATTTAAGAGATATACAATCAAGAAAATCAAGGGCAATGGTGATATATATGCGGATTAGACACCAAAAAAAACACTCAACAAATGGCTACAATTTAAGGAATGTGTTTAGTGACGGCATCAGATTCCTAATTGATGGAGAAAGGTCTGGTGGCAAGACAAGCTGTTTCTAGCAGGTTGTCAAGTGTTTTCGCTCGACGATTCCATTCTTGGGTGGTTGGTTTGGCCCTTGTTCCCGGAACTCGAATCCTAAGCCGGTATATCCCATTTTAATTTTACACCATTGTGAACCTTACGCCTTTTTAACTCTCTAATCGAGGTTCTCGGCATTGAAAAGTCTTTGTAAACTAAATCACACGTGTATATGTTGACATTTAAGAGATATACAATCAAGAAAATCAAGGGCAATGGTGATATATATGCGGATTAGAAAACAAAAAAAAAACACTCAACAAATGGCTACAATTTAAGGAATGTGTTTAGTGACGGCATCAGATTCCTAATTGATGGAGAAAGGTCTGGTGGCTAGAAAAGCTGCTTCTAGGAGGTTGTCAAGTGTTTTCGCTCCACGATTCCATTCTTGGGTGGCTGGTTTGCCCCTTATTCCTGTAACTCGAATCCTATCCTGGTATATCCCATTTTAATTTTACACCATTGTGAACCTTACGCCTTTTTTACTCTCTGATCGAGGTTCTCGGCATTGACAAATCTTCGTAAACTAAATCACACGTGTATATGTTGACATTTAAGAGATATACAGTCAATAAAATCAATGGCAATGGTGATATATATGCGGATTAGACACCAAAAAAAAAAACCACACTCAACAAATGGCTACAATTTAAGGAATGTGTTTAGTGACGGCATCAGATTTCTAATTGATGGAGAAAGGTCTGGTAGCAAGAAAAGCTGCTTTTAGGTGGTTGTCAAGTGTTTTCGCTCGACGATTCCATTCTTAGGTGGTTGGTTTGGCCCTTGTTCCTGTAACTCGAATCCTTGCCCGGTATGTCCCATTTTAATTTTACAACATTGTGAACCTAACGCCTTTTTTACTCTCTGATTTAGGTTCTCGGCATTGAAAAATCTTCATAAACAAAATCATACGTGTATATGTTGACATTTAAGAGATATACAGTCAAGAAAATCATGGGAAATAGTGATATATATGTGGATTAGACACCAAAAAAAAAGACACTCAACAAATGGCTATAATTTAAGGAATGTGTTTAGTGACGGTATCAGATTCCTAATTGATGGAGAAAGGTCTGGTGGCTAGAAAAGCTACTTCTAGGAGGTTGTCAAGTGTTTTCGCTCGACGATTCCATTCTTGGGTGGTTGGTTTGGCCCTTGTTCCTGTAACTCGAATCCTAGCCCGGTATATCCCATTTTAATTTTACACCATTGTGAACCTTACGCCTTTTTCATTCTCTGGTCGAGGTTCTCAGAATTGAAAAATATTCATAAACTAAATCACACGTGCATATGTTGACATCTAAGAGATATACAATCAAGAAAATCTAGGGCAATGGTGATATATATGCGGATTAGACACAAAAAAAAACACTCAACAAATGGCTACAATTTAAGGAATGTGTTTAGTGACGGCATCAAATTTCTAGTTGATGGAGAAAGGTCTGGTGGCAAGAAAAGCTGCTTTTTGGAGGTTGTCAAGTGTTTTCGCTCGGGGATTCTATTCTTGGGTGGATGGTTTGGCCCTTGTTCCTGTAACTTGAATCCTAGCCCGGTGTATCCCATTTTAATTTTACACCATTGTGAACCTTAAGCTTTTTTTACTCTCTGATCGAGGTTCTCGGCATTGAAAAATCTTCGTAAACTAAATCACACGTGTATATGTTGACATTTAAAAGATATACAATCAAGAAAATCAAGGGCAATGGTGATATATATGCAGATTAGACAACAAAAAAAACACTCAACAAATGGCTACAATTTAAGGAATGTGTTTAGTGACGGCATCAGATTCCTAATTGATGGAGAAAGGTCTGGTGGCTAGAAAAGCTACTTCTAGGAGGTTGTCAAGTGTTTTCGCTCGACGATTCCATTCTTGGGTGGTTGGTTTGGCCCTTGTTCCTGTAACTCGAATCCTAGCACGGTATATCCCATTTTAATTTTACACCATTGTGAACCTTACGCCTTTTTCATTCTCTGGTCGAGGTTCTCAGCATTGAAAAATATTCATAAACTAAATCACACGTGCATATGTTGACATCTAAGAGATATACAATCAAGAAAATCTAGGGCAATGGTGATATATATGCGGATTAGACACAAAAAAAAACACTCAACAAATGGCTACAATTTAAGGAATGTGTTTAGTGACGGCATCAAATTTCTAGTTGATGGAGAAAGGTCTGTTGGCAAGAAAAGCTGCTTTTTGGAGGTTGTCAAGTGTTTTCGCTCGGCGATTCTATTCTTGGGTGGATGGTTTGGCCCTTGTTCCTGTAACTTTAATCCTAGCCCGGTGTATCCCATTTTAATTTTACACCATTGTGAACCTTAAGCTTTTTTTACTCTCTGATCGAGGTTCTCGGCATTGAAAAATCTTCGTAAACTAAATCACACGTGTATATGTTGACATTTAAAAGATATACAATCAAGAAAATCAAGGGCAATGGTGATATATATGCGGATTAGACACTAAAAAAAACACTCAACAAATGGCTACAATATAAGGAATGTGTTTAGTGACGACATCAGATTCCTAATTGATGGAGAAAGGTCTGGTGGAAAGAAAAGCTGCTTCTAGGAGGTTGTCAAGTGTTTTTGCTCGACGATTCCAGTTTTGGGTGGTTCGTTTGGCCCTTGTTCCTGTAACTCGAATCCTAGCCCGGTATATGCCATTTTAATTTTACACCATTGTGAACCTTACACCTTTTTTACTCTCTGATCGAGGTTCTCGGCATTGAAAAATCTTCGTAAACTAAATCACACGTGTATATGTTGACATTTAAGAGATATATAGTCAAGAAAATCAAGGGCAATGGTAATATATATGCGGATTAGACACAAAAAAAACACTCAACAAATGGCTACAATTTAAGGAATGTGTTTAGTGACGGCATCAGATTCCTAATTGATGGAGAAAGGTCTGGTGGCAAGAAAAGCTGTTTCTAGTAGGTTGTCAAGTGTATTCGCTCGAAGATTCCATTCTTGGGTGGTTGGTTTGGCCCTTGTTCCTGTAACTCGAATCCTAGCCCGGTATTTCCCATTTTAATTTTACACCATTGTGTACATTACGCCTTTTTTACTCTCTGAACGAGGTTCTCGGCATTGAAAAATCTTCGTAAACTAAATCACACGTGTATATGTTGACATTTAAGAGATATATACAGTAAAGAAAATCAAGGGCAATGTTGATATATAAGCGGATTAGACACCAAAAAAAACACTCAACAAATGGCTACAATTTATGCAATGTGTTAAGTGACGGCATCAGATTCCTAATTGATGGAGAAAGGTCTTGTGGCAAGAAAAGCTGCTTCTAGGTTGTTGTCAAGTGTTATCGCTCGACGATTCCATTCTTAGGTGGTTGGTTTGGCCCTTGTTCCTGTATCTCGAACCCTAGCCTGGTATATCCCATTTTAATTTTACACAATTGTGAACCTTACGCCTTTTTTACTCACTGATCGAGATTCTCGGCATTGAAAAATCTTCGTAAACTAAATCACACGTGTATATGTTGACATTTAAGAGATATACAATAAGGAAAATCAAGGGCAATGGTGATATATATGCGGATTAGACACCAAAAAAAAGACACTCAACAAATGGCTACAATTTAAGGAATGTGTTTAGTGACGGCATCAGATTCCTAATTGATGGAGAAAGGTCTGTTGGCAAGAAAAGCTGCTTCTCGGAGGTTGTCAAGTGTTTTCGCTCGACGATTCCATTCTTGGGTGGTTGGTTTGGCCCTTGTTCCTGTAACTCGAATCCCAGCCCGGTATATCCCATTTTAATTTTACACCATTGTGAACCTTACGCCTTTTTTACTCTCTGATCGAGGTTCTCGGCATTGAAAAATCTTCGTATACTAAATCACACGTGTATATGTTGACATTTAAGAGATATACAGTCAAGAAAATCAAGGGCAATGGTGATATATATGCGGATTAGACATCAAAATAAAAAAACACTCAACAAATGGTTACAATTTAAGGAATGTGTTTAGTGACGCCATATGATTCCTAATTGTTGGAGAAAGGTCTGGTGGCAAGAAAATCTGTTTCTAGGAGGTTGTCAAGTGTTTTCGCTCGACGATTCCATTCGTGGGTGGTTGGTTTGGCCCTTGTTCCTGTAACTCGAATCCTAGCCCGGTATATCCCATTTTAATTTTACACCCTTGTGAACCTTACGCCTTTTTTACTCTCTGATCGAGGTTCTCGCATTGAAAAATCTTCGTAAACTAAATCACACGTGTATATGTTGACATTTAAAAGATATATAGTCAAGAAAATCAAGGGCAATGGTGATATATATGCGGATTAGACACACAAAAAAAACACTCAACAAATGGCTACAATTTAAGGAATGTGTTTAGTAACGGCATCAGATTCCTAATTGATGGAGAAAGGTCTGGTGGCAAGAAAAGCTGTTTCTACGAGGTTGTCAAGTGTATTCGCTCGAAGATTCCATTCTTGGGTGGTTGGCTTAGCCCTTGTTCCTGTAACTCGAATCCTAGCCCGTTATATCCCATTTTAATTTTACACCATTGTGAACCTTACGCGTTTTTTACTCTCTGATCGAGGTTCTCGGCATTGAAAAATCTTCTTAAACTAAATCACACGTGTATATGTTGACATTTAAGAGATATACAGTCAAGAAAATCAAGGGCAATGTTGATATATAAGCGGATTAGAAACCAAAAAAAAAAAACTCAACAAATGGCTACAATTTAAGGAATGTGTTTAGTGACGGCATCAGATTCCTAATTGATGGAGAAAGGTCTGTTGGCAAGAAAAGCTGCTTCTCGGAGGTTGTCAAGTGTTTTCGCTCGACGATTCCATTCTTGGGTGGTTGGTTTGGCCCTTGTTCCTGTAACTCGAATCCCAGCCCGGTATATCCCATTTTAATTTTACACCATTGTGAACCTTACGCCTTTTTTACTCTCTGATCGAGGTTCTCGGCATTGAAAAATCTTCGTATACTAAATCACACGTGTATATGTTGACATTTAAGAGATATACAGTCAAGAAAATCAAGGGCAATGGTGATATATATGCGGATTAGACATCAAAATAAAAAAAACACTCAACAAATGGTTACAATTTAAGGAATGTGTTTAGTGACGCCATATGATTCCTAATTGTTGGAGAAAGGTCTGGTGGCAAGAAAATCTGTTTCTAGGAGGTTGTCAAGTGTTTTCGCTCGACGATTCCATTCGTGGGTGGTTGGTTTGGCCCTTGTTCCTGTAACTCGAATCCTAGCCCGGTATATCCCATTTTAATTTTACACCATTGTGAACCTTACGCCTTTTTTACTCTCTGATCGAGGTTCTCGGCATTGAAAAATCTTCGTATACTAAATCACACGTGTATATGTTGACATTTAAGAGATATACAGTCAAGAAAATCAAGGGCAATGGTGATATATATGCGGATTAGGCATCAAAATAAAAAAACACTCAACAAATGGTTACAATTTAAGGAATGTGTTTAGTGACGCCATATGATTCCTAATTGTTGGAGAAAGGTCTGGTGGCAAGAAAATCTGTTTCTAGGAGGTTGTCAAGTGTTTTCGCTCGACGATTCCATTCGTGGGTGGTTGGTTTGGCCCTTGTTCCTGTAACTCGAATCCTAGCCCGGTATATCCCATTTTAATTTGACACCATTGTGAACCTTACGCCTTTTTTACTCTCTGATCGAGGTTCTTGGCATTGAAAAATCTTCGTAAACTAAATCACACGTGTATATGTTGACATTTAAGAGATATATAGTCAAGAAAATCAAGGGCAATGGTGATATATATGCGGATTAGACACACAAAAAAAACACTCAACAAATGGCTACAATTTAAGGAATGTGTTTAGCGACGGCATCAGATTCCTAATTGATGGAGAAAGGTCTGGTGGCAAGAAAAGCTGTTTCTAGGAGGTTGTCAAGTGTATTCGCTCGAAGATTCCATTCTTGGGTGGTTGGTTTAGCCCTTGTTCCTGTAACTCGAATCCTAGCCCGTTATATCCCATTTTAATTTGACACCATTGTGAACCTTACGCCTTTTTTACTCTCTGATCGAGGTTCTCGGCATTGAAAAATCTTCGTAAACTAAATCACTCGTGTATATGTTCACATTTAAGAGATATATAGTCAAGAAAATCAAGGGCAATGGTAATATATATGCGGATTAGATAGCAAAAAAAACACTCAATAAATGGCTACAATTTAAGGAATGTGTTAAGTGACGGCATCAGATTCCTAATTGATGGAGAAAGGTCTGGTGGCAAGAAAAGCTGCTTCTAGGTGGTTGTCAAGTGTTTTCGCTCGACGATTCCATTCTTGGGTGGTTGGTTTGGCCCTTGTTCCTGTATCTCGAATCCTAGCCCGGTATATCCCATTTTAATTTTACACCATTGTCAACCTTACGCCTTTTTTACTCTCTGTTCGAGGTTCTTGGCATTGAAAAATCTTCGTAAACTAAATCACACGTGTATATGTTGACATTTAAGAGATATACAGTCAAGAAAATCACGGGCAATGGTGATATATATGCGGATTAGAAACAAAAAAAAAACACTCAACAAATGACTTGTAACGCCCCAAAATCTGAATGCTAAATATTTGTCGTATGTTCTGATGTGACACGTTATGAAATAAATAACTAGACTATTTAACCTAGTTAAAGGTATGGTCAAAAGTATTAAATGATGAGGGTAGTGTCAGTTTTATTTTAAAGGTAAACCCGAGGGGCTAAAGTGGAACAAATGAAAGTTAAGTTATTAAATAACTTAACACACACACACACACACATGCGTGTGTTCGAGAAAGAGCAGGAGGCTCCCATGGAGCCTCAAACCCTAAATCCATCTTTATGCTCAAATCGGAAGGCAAAATGAAGCTTAAATCCATAACCGAGCATGGATTAATGATCACCAACACGAGAGGATCATAAGGTATGTTTTAAATCTAAGATTGGTGATCATGGGTGAAGTGGGTTATGTTCTAATCCGTGAGTTAATATGAAATTTATCATGTACGAGGGTTAGAATCCTCGTGTAGAACATGGGTTACGAACGGTTTGCGTTAATTTTATGTTTAGAGGTGACACCCGTTAGTTAGGGTGAAGATGATGACTAGAATCACCTCCTATGTTCAAGTCTTGTTGAATGATTGATGTATTATGTGGGTATGATGAATTATTGTTAGATGAAAGTATAGGAATATGATGATGTTATGTTTAATGTTCATTTGGAATGATACATGATGATTAGTAGTTGGTTTTGATGGGTTATGTATGAAATTAGAAGATGTATGTATGAATTAGTTGTAAGTTATGCTTAAAAGGTAGTACTTACATCAAGTGTATGACAAAACGAGTATAGTGTCGTCCGTATGGCCGATTACGATGTTACGGGTATATGTTGATGAGTTGATGGTTACATATGGTTAATAGTTGACTTTTGAAAGTCGACAAGATTAAGAAACATGATTTGACTCGTTGTCGTAAAGGTAGGATGATAGGAAGTCGTTTGGTACATGTTATGTTAATATGTATTATTTGTAAGTACGTGATGAATTACGTGTGATGAAAAGAGTATGAAGTCGATTATATGTTTTAATGCTTGTTAGAAATGATTAAGAAAAGTTAAGTGTGAATTATGCGAATGATATGATGGTTACATGTACCAATGAGTATGCTAATAAGGGCGTGGTTTCGATGAAATGAAAGTATAGGAAACACGTCGAGACGGACTCAAGCTTGAGGTGTTAACGGGTCAAGAAGAGGCAAGGAATCGGATACGAGCACGGACGCATAAGGTAAGTGATTTCTGTAATCACTTCGTAGTACAAGTAAATAATAAAGTGTTGTAATGAATTAAACATGATGTTCGAGGTCAAATATGTGTTTAAGGTCTTTCGTCGTAAATGATGGGTTAAGGTTGACCAAAATGCCCTTGATGGGTATTTTGGGGAAAACGATCTTAAAAGTAGCTTAGAATCAAGTTATTCGATTAATGTAAGGTTATGGACAAGTATGGAAGTGGGGATGATGGTTTGGTTAGTCATAGACCAATTAATGTGTGAATACCCTTAACGGGTCGAAATAAGCATATGAATGATAATGTGTTAAAAGGATGCAAGACATCCAAGAATTTAGAAATTTATGATAGACGTCATTGATATTATTATGTTTATAAGAGGTTATGGTAAAACGAACAAGTTACGTTGATGAATGCATGAACGGGTCAAGGTTGGGTAAAAGGGCTATAAGCCGAAGAGATAAAAGTCTGAAATTTTATTAAGTCGGATGTTGGATTTTAGTTCCAATAGATGGAGAATTAAATTACGGACGTGTAGGAAAAAGAATCGGGTAAAACGGACTTATAACGAAGGAGTTATGACAGTTTCCGTGAAATGCGGTTGCGCTGGAAATCTGCAGCACAGCAGCAGCGAACCTTCTGTGTTTTTGGGGGCGTCGCGTAGCGCGACGGTCCGTCGCGTCGCGCGACGGGTCATGTGTCTCCGGAAATTGTTTTCGTGCCTCGTTTTGCCTTGGGAACTCGTTTAAACGCGTTTTAAGTCGCGTATGACTAGTTTAACTCATGTTTTGTGACCATTAGGGTAAGCGTATGTGTGGATAGGTATGTATGGATGTTGTGTATCTCTTTACACGTATGTAGAAGGTATGTAAGCGTGTATGCGCGAATGTATGTAAGATTATAGTGTGTAAGCGAGTACATAAGGATATTTATATATATGCAGACGTATATGAGTAGGCAAGTACAAGTCGGGTATATTGCAATGGGTGATTGAAGATATAAATGTGGGTATGTATGTAGGTATATACGTATGTATGTTGTATAAGTATAAGTGTTTGTATGTAAGGATGTATACAGATGGTATGTATATGTAGTCAAGTGAGTATGTACGAAGGTATGTACGTATGTAAGTTGTGAGAAGGTATGGAATAAGTATGTACGTATGTATGTAAGTATGTATGTATGTTTGTATGTAAGTATGTATGTAGGTTTGTATGTATGTATGTAGGTAGGTATGTATGTATGTATGAAGGCATGTAAGTATGAATGTATGTATGTATGAATGGATGTGTTTAGGTATGCACGTACGTATGTATGTAGGTACATAGGTATGTTTGTTGCTATGTGTGATCGTAAGTGTACGTATAGGTTGTATGAATGTATGTACGCATGCATTCAATGAAATTGAGTACTAACGATAATAACATCGTGCCTGGTGATGAAGTGTAACGCAGGATACCAAGGAAGTCTCACTACGGATCGTATGATCAGTAAGAAAGCCGGAATGTAAAGAGTTAATGGAATGAAAGTAAACGTGCACAAATCGAGTATGCTTATGATACGTACTAACGTTATGAATTTTATGTGGTGAGCGCAGGTAGTACAATACATGAGGATTACCAAGGAGTAGAGATCGAAGGTCGAGTCACAAGACAGATTGTACGGGAATGTTTAAATATGTAATTTAGTGTCGATAAGTTATGTTCTTATATTATAATATGAAGTTTTAGAATGTCAAGATGTATGTCATGAAACAAATTTTCAGACTCGAAATTCCGCTGCGTCGTTTAAAGGTTAAATGAATTAGGGTCTTACATGGCTACAATTTAAGGAATGTGTTTAGTGACGGCATCAGATTCCTAATTGATGGAGAAAGGTCTGGTGGCAAGAAAAGCTGCTTCTAAGAGGTTGTCAAGTGTTTTCGATCGACGATTCCATTCTTGGGTGGTTGGTTTGGCCATTGTTCCAGTAACTCGAATCCAAGCCCGGTATATCCCATTTTAATTTTACACCATTGTGAACCTTACGCCTTTTTTACTCTCTGATCGAGGTTCTCGACATTGAAAAATCTTTGTAAACTAAATCACACGTGTATATGTTGACATTTAAGAGATATACAGTCAAGAAAATCAAGTGCAATGTTGATATATATGCGGATTAGACACCAAAAAAACACTCAACAAATGGCTACAATTTAAGGAATGTGTTTAGTGACGGCATCAGATTCCTAATTGACGGAGAAAGGTCTGGTGGCAAGAAAATCTGCTTCTAGGAGGTTGTCAAGTGTTTTCGCTCGACGATTCCATTCTTGGGTGGTTGGTTTGGCCCTTGTTCTTGTAACTCGAGTCCTAGCCCGGTATATCCCATTTTAATTTTACACCATTGTGAACCTTACGCCTTTTTTACTCTCTGATCGAGGTTCTCGGCATTGAAAAATCGTCGTAAACTAAATCACATGTGTATACGTTGATATTTAAGAGATATACAGTCAAGAAAATCAAGGGCAATAGTGATATATGTGGATTAGACACCAAAAAAAAAACCACTCAACAAATGGCTACAATTTAAGGAATGTGTTTAGTGACTGCATCAGATTCCTAATTGATGGAGAAAGGTCTGGTGGCAAGAAAAGCTGATTCTAGGAGGTTGTCAAGTGTTTTTGCTCGATGATACCATTTTTGGGTGATTGGTTTGGCCCTTGTTCCTGTAACTCGAATCCAAGCACGTTATATCCCATTTTAATTTTACACCATTGTGAACCTTACGCCTTTTTTACTCTCTGATCGAGGTTCTCGGCATTGAAAAATCTTTCTAAACTAAATCACAAGTGTATATGTTGAAATTTAAGAGATATACAGTCAAGAAAATCAAGGGCAATGGGGATATATATGCGGATTAGACACAAAAAAAAACACTCAACAAATGGCTACAATTTAAGGAATGTGTTTAGTGACGGCATCAGATTCCTAATTGATGGAGAAAGGTCTGGTGGCAAGAAAAGCTGCTTCTAGGATGTTGTCAAGTGCTTTCGCTCGACGATTCTATTCTTGGGTGGTTGGTTTGGCCCTTGTTCCTGTAACTCGAATCCTACCCCGGTATATCCTATTTTAATTTTACACCATTGTGAACCTTACGCCTTTTTTACTCTCTGATCGAGGTTCTCGGCATTGAAAAATCTCCGTAAAGTAAATCACACGTGTATATGTTGATATTTAAGAGATATACAGTCAAGAAAATCAAGGGCAATGGTGATATATTTGCGGATTAGACACCAAAAAACACACTCAACAAATGGCGACAATTTAAGGAATGTGTTTAGTGACGGCATCAGATTCCTAATTGATGGAGAAAGGCCTGGTGGCAAGAAATGCTGCTTCTAGGAAGTTGTCAAGTGTTTTCGCTCGACGATTCCATTCTTTGGTGATTGGGTTCGCCCTTGTTCGTGTAACTCGAATCCTTGCCCGGTATATCCCATTATAATTTTACACCATTGTGAACCTTATGCCTTTTTTACTCTCTGATCGAGGTTCTCGGCATTGAAAAATCTTCCTAAACTAAATCACACGTGTATAGTTGACATTTAAGAGATATACAGTCAAGAAAATCAAGGGCAAAGGTGATATATACGCGGATTAGAAACAAAAAAAAACACTCAACAAATGGCTACAATTTAAGGAATGTGTTTAGTGACGGCATCAGATTCCTAATTGATGGAGAAAGGTCTGCTGGCAAGAAAAGCTGCTTCTAGGAGGTTGTCAAGTGTTTTTGCTCGACGATTCCATTCTTGGGTGGTTGGTTTGGCCCTTGTTCCTGTAACTCGAATCCTAGCCCGATATACCCCATTTTAATTTTACACCTTTGTGAACCTTATGCCTTTTTTACTCTCTGATCGAGGTTCTCGGCAATGAAAAATCTTCGTAAACTAAATCACACGTGTACATGTTGACATGTAAGAGATATACAGTCAAGAACATCAAGGGGCAATGGTGATATATATGCGGATTAGACACAAAAAAAAAACACTCAACAAATGGCTACAATTTAAGGAATGTGTTTAGTGACGGCATCAGATTCCTAATTGATGGAGAAAGGTCTGCTGGCAAGAAAAGCTGCTTCTAGGAGGTTGTTAAGTGTTTTTGCTCGACGATTCCATTCTTGGGTGGTTGGTTTGGCCCTTGTTCCTGTAACTCGAATCCTTGCCCGGTATACCCCATTTTAATTTTACACCATTGAGAACCTTACGCCTTTTTTACCCTCTGATCAAGGTTCTCGGCAATGAAAAATATTCGTAAACTAAATCACACGTGTATATGTTGACATTTAAGAGATATACAGTCAAGAACATCAAGGGCAATGGTGATATATATGCGGATTAGACACAAAAAAAAACACTCAACAAATGGCTAAAATTTAAGGAATGTGTTTAGTGACGACATCAGATTTCTAATTGATATAGAAATGTTTGGTGGCATGAAAAGCTGCTTCTAGGAGGCTGTCAAGTGTTTTCGCTCGACGATTCCATTCTTGGGTGGTTGGTTTGGCCCTTGTTCCTGTAACTCGAATCCTAGCCCGGTATATCCCATTTTAGTTTTACACCATTGTAAACCTTACGCCTTTCTTACTCTCTGATCGAGGTTCTCGGCATTGAAAAATCTTCGTAAACTAAATCACACGTGTATACGTTGAAATTTAAGAGATATACAGTCAAGAAAATCAAGGGCAATGGTGATATATATGCGGATTAGACACCAAAAAAAACACTCAACAAATGGCTACAAATTAAGGAATGTGTTTAGTGACAGCATCAGATTCCTAATTGATGAAGAAAGGTCTTCTGGCAAGAAAAGCTGCTTCTAGGAGGTTGTCAAGTGTTTTCGCTTGATGATTCCATTCTTGGGTGGTTGGTTTGGCCCTTGTTCCTGTAACTCGAATCCTAGCCCGGTATTTCCCATTTTAATTTTACACTATTGTGCACCTTACGCCTTTTTTACTCTCTGATCCAGGTTCTCGGCATTGAAAAATCTTCATAAACTAAATCACACGTGTATATGTTGACATTTAAGAGATATACAGTCAAGAAAATCAAGGGCAATGGTGATATATATGAGGATTAGACACAAAAAAAACACTCAATAAATGGCTACAATTTAAGGAATGTGTTTAGTGACAGCATCAGATTCCTAATTGATGGAGAAACGTCTGGTTGCAAGAAAAGCTGTTTCTAGAAGGTTGTCAAGTGTTTTGGCTCGACGATTCCATTATTGGGTCGTTGGTTTGGCCCTTGTTCCTGTAACTCGAATCCTAGCCCGGTATATCCCATTTTAATTTTACACCATTGTGAACCTTACGCCTTTTTTACTCTCTGATCGAGGTTCTCGGCATTGAAAAATCTTCGTAAACTAAATCACACGTGTATACGTTGACATTTAAGAGATATATAGTCAAGAAAATCAAGGGAATGGTGATATATAAGCGGATTAGACACCAAAAAGAAAAAAAAAACACTCAACAAATGGCTACAAATTAAGGAATGTGTTAAGTGACGGCATCAGATTACTAATTGATGGAGAAAGGTCTGGTGGCAAGAAAAGCTGCTTCTAGGAGGTCGTCAAGTGTTTTCGCTCAATGATTCCATTCTTGGATCGTTGGTTTGGCCCTTGTTCCTGTAACGCGAATCCTAGCCCGGTATATCCCATTTTAATTTTACACCATTGTGAACCTTACGCCTTTTTTACTCTCTGATCGAGGTTCTCGGGATTGAAAAATCTTCGTAAACTAAATCACACGTGTATATGTTGACATTTAAGAGATATACAGTCAAGAAAATCAAGTGCAATGGTGATATATATGCGGATTAGACACCAAAATAAAAAAAACACTCAACAAAAGGTTACAATTTAAGGAATGTGTTTAGTGATGGCATCAGATTCCTAATTGATGGAGAAAGGTCTGGTGGCAAGAAAAGCTGCTTTTAGGAGGTTGTCAAGTGTTTTCGCTCGACGATTCTATTCTTGGGTGGTTGGTTTGGCCCTTGTTCCTGAAACTCGAATCCTAGCCCGGTATATCCTATTTTAATTTTACACCATTGTGAACCTTACGTCTTTTTTACTCTCTGATCGAGGTTCTCGGCATTGAAAAATCTTCGTAAACTAAATCACACGTGTATATGTTGATATTTAAGAGATATACAGTCAAGAAAATCAAGGGCAATGGTGATATATATGCGGATTAGACACCAAAAAAAAACACTCAACAAATGGCTACAATTTGAGGGATGTGTTTAGTGACGGCATCAGATTCCTAATTGATGAAGAAAGGTCTGCTGGCAAGAAAAGCTGCTTCTAGGAGGTTGTCAAGTGTTTTCGCTCGACGATTCCATTCTTGGGTGGCTGGTTTGGCCCTTATTCCTGTAACTCGAATCCTAGCCTGGTATATCCCATATTAATTTTACACCATTGTGAACCTTACGCCATTTTTACTCTCTGATCAAGGTTCTCGGCATTGAAAAATCTTCGTAAACTAAATCACACGTGTATATGTTGCCATTTAAGAGATATACAGTCAGGAAAATCAAGGGCAATGGTGATATATATGCGGATTAGACACCAAAATAAAAAAAAACACTCAACAAAAGGTTACAATTTAAGGAATGTGTTTAGTGACGCCATTAGATTCCTAATTGATGGAGAAAGGTCTGGTGGCAAGAAAAGCTGTTTCTAGGAGGTTGTCAAGTGTTTTCGCTCGACGATTCCATTCTTGCGTGGTTGGTTTGGCCCTTGTTCCTGTAACTCGAATCCTAGCCCGGTATATCCCATTTTAATTTTACACCATTGTGAACCTTACGCCTTTTTTACTCTCTGATCGAGATTCTCGGCATTGAAAAATCTTCGTAAACTAAATCACACGTGTATATGTTGACATTTAAGAGATATACAGTCAAGAAAATCAAGGGCAATGGTGATATATATGCGGATTAGACACCAAAAAAAAACACTCAACAAATGGCTACAATTTAAGGAATGTGTTTAGTGACGGCTTCAGATTCCTAATTGATGGAGAAGGTCTGGTGGCAAGAAAAGCTGCTTCTAGGAGGTTGTCAAATGTTTACGCTCGACGATTCCATTCTTGGATGGTTGGTTTGGCCCTTGTTCAAGTAACTCGAATCCTAGCCCGGTATATCCCATTTTAATTTTACACCATTGGAAACCTTACGCCTTTTTTACTCTCTGATCGAGGTTCTCGGCATTGAACATTCTTCATAAACTAAATCACACGTGTATATGTTGACATTTAAGAGATATACAGTCAAGAAAATCAAGGGCAATGGTGATATATATGCGGATTAGACACCAAAAAAAAAAACACTCAACAAATGGCTACAATTTGAGGGATGTGTTTAGTGACGGCATCAGATTCCTAATTAATGAAGAAAGGTCTGCTGGCATGAAAAGCTGCTTCTAGGAGGTTGTCAAGTGTTTTCGCTCGACGATTCCATTCTTGGGTGGCTGGTTTGGCCCTTATTCCTGTAACTCGAATCCTAGCCTGGTATATCCCATATTAATTTTACACCATTGTGAACCTTACGCCATTTTTACTCTCTGATCAAGGTTCTCGGCATTGAAAAATCTTCGTAAACTAAATCACACGTGTATATGTTGCCATTTAAGAGATATACAGTCAGGAAAATCAAGGGCAATGGTGATATATATGCGGATTAGACACCAAAATAAAAAAAAACACTCAACAAAAGGTTACAATTTAAGGAATGTGTTTAGTGACGCCATTAGATTCCTAATTGATGGAGAAAGGTCTGGTGGCAAGAAAAGCTGTTTCTAGGAGGTTGTCAAGTGTTTTCGCTCGACGATTCCATTCTTGCGTGGTTGGTTTGGCCCTTGTTCCTGTAACTCGAATCCTAGCCCGGTATATCCCATTTTAATTTTACACCATTGTGAACCTTACGCCTTTTTTACTCTCTGATCGAGATTCTCGGCATTGAAAAATCTTCGTAAACTAAATCACACGTGTATATGTTGACATTTAAGAGATATACAGTCAAGAAAATCAAGGGCAATGGTGATATATATGCGGATTAGACACCAAAAAAAAACACTCAACAAATGGCTACAATTTAAGGAATGTGTTTAGTGACGGCTTCAGATTCCTAATTGATGGAGAAGGTCTGGTGGCAAGAAAAGCTGCTTCTAGGAGGTTGTCAAATGTTTACGCTCGACGATTCCATTCTTGGATGGTTGGTTTGGCCCTTGTTCAAGTAACTCGAATCCTAGCCCGGTATATCCCATTTTAATTTTACACCATTGGAAACCTTACGCCTTTTTTACTCTCTGATCGAGGTTCTCGGCATTGAACATTCTTCATAAACTAAATCACACGTGTATATGTTGACATTTAAGAGATATACAGTCAAGAAAATCAAGGGCAATGGTGATATATATGCGGATTAGACACCAAAAAAAAAAACACTCAACAAATGGCTACAATTTGAGGGATGTGTTTAGTGACGGCATCAGATTCCTAATTAATGAAGAAAGGTCTGCTGGCATGAAAAGCTGCTTCTAGGAGGTTGTCAAGTGTTTTCGCTCGACGATTCCATTCTTGGGTGGCTGGTTTGGCCCTTATTCCTGTAACTCGAATCCTAGCCTGGTATATCCCATTTTAATTTTACACCATTGTGAACCTTACGCCTTTTTTACTCTCTGATCAAGGTTATCGGCATTGAAAAATCTTCGTAAACTAAATCACACGTGTATATGTTGCCATTTAAGAGATATACAGTCAGGAAAATCAAGGGCAATGGTGATATATATGCGGATTAGACAACAAAATAAAAAAAAACACTCAACAAAAGGTTACAATTTAAGGAATGTGTTTAGTGACGCCATTAGATTCCTAATTGATGGAGAAAGGTCTGGTGGCAAGAAAAGCTGTTTCTAGGAGGTTGTAAAGTGTTTTTGCTCGAAGATTCCATTCTTGCGTGGTTGGTTTGGCCCTTGTTCCTGTAACTCGAATCCTAGCCCGGTATATCCCATTTTAATTTTACACCATTGAGAACCTTACGCCTTTTTTACTCTCTGATCGAGGTTCTCGGCATTGAAAAATCTTCGTAAACTAAATCACACGTGAATGTGTTGACATTTAAGAGATATACAGTCAAGAAAATCAAGGGCAATGGTGATATATATGCGGATTAGACACCAAAAAAAAAACACTCAACAAATGGCTACAATTTAAGGAATGTATTTAGTGACGGCATCAGATTCCTAATTGATGGAGAAGGTCGGGTGGCAAGAAAAGCTGCTTCTAGGAGGTTGTCAAGTGTTTACGCTCGACGATTCCATTCTTGGATGGTTGGTTTGGCCCTTGTTCCAGTAACTCGAATCCTAGCCCGGTATATCCCATTTTAATTTTACACCATTGGAAACCTTACGCCTTTTTTACTCTCTGATCGAGGTTCTCGGCATTGAAAAATCTTCATAAACTAAATCACACCTGTATATGTTGACATTTAAGAGATATACAGTTAAGAAAATCAAGGGCTAAGGTGATATATATGCGGATTAGACACCAAAAAAAAACACTCAACAAATGGCTACAATTTAAGGAATGTGTTTAGTGACTGCATCAGATTTCTAATTGATGGAGAAAGGTCTGGTGGCAAGAAAAGCTTGTTCTCGGAGGTTGTCAAGTGTTTTCGCTCGACGATACCATTCTTGGGTGGTTGGTTTGGCCCTTGTTCCTGTAACTCGAATCCTAGCCCGATATATCCCATTTTAATTTTACACCATTGTGAGCCTTACGCCTTTTTTACTCTCTGATCGAGGTTCTCGGTATTGAAAAATCTTCGTAAACTAAATCACACGTGTATATGTTGACATTTAAGAGATATACAGTCAAGAAAATCAAGGGCAATGGTGATATATATGCGGATTAGACACCAAAAAAACACTCAACAAATGGCTACAATTTTAAGGAATGTGTTTAGTGACGGCATCAGATTCCTAATTGATGGAGAAAGGTCTGGTGGCAAGAAAAGCTGCTTCTAGGAGGTTGTTAAGTGTTTTAGCTCGACGATTCCATTCTTGGGTGGTTGGTTTGGCCCTTATTCCTGAAACACGAATCCTAGCCCGGTATATCCCATTTTAATTTTACACCATTGTGAACCTTACGCCTTTTTTACTCTCTGATCGAGGTTCTCGGCATTGAAAAATCTTCGTAAACTAAATCACACGTGTATATGTTGACATTTAAGAGATATACAGTCAAGAAAATCAAGGGAAATGGTGATATATATGCGGATTAGACACCAAAAAAAAAGACTCAACAAATGGCTACAATTTAAGGAATGTGTTTAGTGACTGCATCAGATTTCTATTTGATGGAGAAAGGTCTGGTGGCAAGAAAAGCTTGTTCTAGGAGGTTGTCAAGTGTTTTCGCTCGACGACTCGATTCTTGGGTGGTTGGTTTGGCCCTTGTTCATGTAACTCGAATCCTATCCCGGTATATCCCATTTTAATTTTACACCATTGTGAACCTTACGCCTTTTTTACTCTCTGATCGAGGTTCTCGGCATTGAAAAATCTTCGTAAACTAAATCACACGTGTATGTGTTGTCATTTAAGAGATATACAGTCAAGAAAATCAAGGGCAATGGTGATATATATGCGGATTAGACACCAAAAAAAACACTCAACAAATGGCTACAATTTAAGGAATGTGTTTAGTGACGGCATCAGATTCCTTATTGATGGAGAAAGCTCTGGTGGCAAGAAAAGCTGTTTCTATGAGGTTGTCAAGTGTTTTCGCTAGACGATTCCATTCTTGGGTGGTTGGTTTGGTTCTTATTCCTGTAACTCGAATCCTAGCCCGGTATATCCCATTTTAATTTTACACCATTGTGAACCTTACGCCTTTTTTACTCTCTGATCGAGGTTCTCGGCGTTGAAAAATCTCCGTAAACTAAATCACACATGTATTTGTTGACATCTAAGAGATATGCAGTTACGAAAATCAAGGGCAATGGTGATATATATGTGATTTGACACAAAAAAAACACTCAACAAATGGCTACAATTTAAAGAATATGTTTAGTGAAGTCATCAGATTTCTAATTGATGGAGAAAGGTCTGGTGGCAAGAAAAGCTGCTTCTAGGAGGTTGCAAGTGTTTTCGCTCGACGATTCCAATCTTAGGTGGTTTGTTTGGGCCTTGTTCCTGTAACTCGAATACTAGCCCGGTATATCTAATTTTAATTTTACACCATTATGAGCCTTACGCCTTTTTTACTCTCTGATCGAGGTTATCGGCATTGAAAAATCTTCGTAAACAAAATCACACGTGTATATGTTGAAATTTAAGAGATATACGGTCAAGAAAATCAAGGGCAATAGTGATATATATATATATGCGGATTAGACACAAAAAAAAACACTCAACAAATGGCTACAATTTAAGGAATTTGTTTAGTTACGGCATCAAATTCCTAATTGATGGAGAAAGGTCTGGAGGCAAGAAAAGCTGCTTCTAGGAGGTTGTCAAGTGTTTTCGCTCGACGATTCCATTCTTGGGTGGATAGTTTGGCCCTTGTTCATGTAACTCGAATCCTAACCCGGTATATCCCATTTTAATTTTACACCATTGTGAACCTTACGCCTTTTTTACTCTCTAATCGAGGTTCTCGGCATTGAAAAATCTTCGTAAACTAAATCACACGTGTATATGTTGACATTTAAGAGATATACAGTCAAGAAAATCAAGGGCAATGGTGATATATATGCGGATTAGAAACAAAAAAACTAAACAAATGGCTACAATTTAAGTAATGTGTTTAGTGATGGCATCAGATTCCTAGTTGATGGAGAAAGGTCTGGTGGCAAGAAAAGTTGCTTCTAGGAGGTTGTGAAGTGTTTTCGCTCGACGATTCCATTCTTGGGTGGTTGGTTTATCCCTTGTTCCTCTAACTCGAATCCTTGCCCGGTATATCCCATTTTAATTTTGTAGGATCGTTTTGCGACCTATATGAGTCGTTCTGAGTCAAAACTAAGCTCTTTGAAAGGCAGAAACAGTCAAACAACTGAGAATCAGTGATAGAAAGGTGTAGAAATAGAGAATTATACTTAAAACGGGTTTTTCGTTGATATTCAACTTGATTACACGGTGAGAATTCGACAGCACTTCGTTACACGTTCTCCTATTTCGTACCAAATGAAAACCCAAACATCCCTATTTATAGGGAACTGATTTCATACGAAATGACAAAGTTTGATTTCGTATGAAATGGCCAAATACCATTTCGTGCGAAATGACTTCTAACATATATAAAATTACCTTTTGCACCCCTATACAAACTACTTAGACATGACCTAGACTGTAGACGTAGGCTATAGACATCGTGCACCAACAAACTCCCCCTTGGATATTGCCGGTGTCTTCAGTCAGGTCTTCAAAAACTTCTTCACAGGGACTTGAATCTTTCTTCCCTCTGCTTCGGCTTTCTTCTCAATGCACTCTTTAGTTTTTCATTATCTTTATCAGCTTTCATCTTTTCTTCAGCTTGTATCCTCATCCACTTACCTCTATTCTCTTCCAGTTTCTTTCTTTCTTTCTCAGCTTTCAGAGCTTCCTCTTTCTCTATCTTTCGCCACTTAGACGACCATTCACTTTCAGCATTAATCCCTTTTTGAAAACAAATAGCTACAACCTTCTGAAACTGCATTGCCTGGTCTCTGTCTTTAGCTTTAAATCCAATCTTGTTCATAAACAAACATTCTATGTCTTTTGCCGAGCAGTTCACCAACCACAATGGGTCATACACAAAGATGTGTCTAACTTCATTTTCCACTTTCTAGGTAATCACAGCTTCAGTTGACAAACAGCTGTATACCCAACACAAAAACCCTTTATGGAAATCTTGCTCCATTTTCGGCAGTGGAATATTCTTTATCACCCTGGGTTTCTTTATCTGCAAGATTGTTTCTTCAATACCAGTGACTGGATCCACCCTTTTCACTTTCTTTGGTTGATGTGGCTTCCAGTGTTTGAAATCTCTAAACGCTTCGAATTTCATCAAACCCCAAGTTGGCATATCACGTTCTCTGAACGGATAGTTCAAAGTTCTAACTTTTGACAACTCTTCAACATCCCACCAGGGTAGAGACATGATATCCTGAATATACTCAAAATACTGCATACCATACTCTCTTCTGATTGCATACGCATTCACTTGTGGCAAGAATCCCCAACTGATAATGTCACCAAGTGATACATCTCTGTCCCTCTTATAAAACTTCAGTGGACGTATGAATTTTCTTTCAGTACTCTTTCTAAACCATTTCTTCCTTTCTTCAAGACTTTCATCTTTTGTCGTTCCGTCAAAATTCTTATTCTTCAAACATTCTTCAACTTTCCTTCTTAATTCATCAATGTTCTCTTGACTGAAAAAATCAACCAGCGTTGGAAAGTTTGAAGTATCAACATTCTCAGACGTTTCTTCATCACTGCAATCCTCAACTTCAACCCTGTCATAGATATCAGCTTCCTCCACATACTTATACTGATACTCGGGCTACTGATTAATGTCGAAATCGTTCAATTCTTCTTCAAAGTCAAACTTGAAGTTATTTTCATCAACGTGTGTTAACTTGAGGTACTCATCCAGAGTATATGTATGCCTTATTTCTCCTTCTTCTACATCAGGTTCAATACGCAGAATCAACTTTTCATAATCATTAACATTTTGATCATCAACTTGCTCCCCCTCACCATCTACATTTTCTGGTTCTTCATTAGCATCGTCATGAAGATAATCATCGACATTCTCTTCAGCTGACGCTTCTGTAACTTTAATGCCTGAAGCACCTTGATCATCGTCATTTCCATCGTCATCATCATGACTACTAGCATAAAATACATCATCTGCATCATCTTTTTCAACTTCATCATCTTCCTCATCTTCATCATCTTCCTCAACTTCTTCCTCATCATCATTAACATCATCAATTAACACATCTTCCACAAATATACCAGAAATTGCAGAGATAGGATGAGGATTCTGAATAGGTGATTCAGAAGTGTTTAATGGAATGATTGCTCTTTCAGTAACTTCAGTTAGAACACCTTTGCCCTTATCATTCATTTCTGCATCAATCGCAGCTTGACGACGAGCTCTAACTTCCTCAAGCTGGATTGCTTCAAACTTTTGCTCAACAGACGTACCAATCACACTTTCTAATACTTTGTTCAACATATATATCTCGTGTTCTTTCTTTGCATTGGCAGCCTCTAACTCTTTATTCTTCAACTTGAAATACTCATTCTGCTCGTCTCTTCTAGCCTTTTCCTCTTCTAACTCAGTAATACGTACTCTAAGAATATCAATGTCAGCCTGATCAGCTTCAACTCTCTTTAACAATGACGAGTTTTCAGGTTCAATTGTCTTAACACGCTTCTCAAGTTTCTTTTCACGATCTATCAACTTTTTTATCCTCAACTAACACTTCTTCCATTTTTCTTTTCCAACTTCTTTACCTGCTCATCATTCGCAAAACTGAAATCTCCAATATCTTTAAGAGAAATACTCTCCGGAACATGTGGAAAATTTTTGTATCCAGAAGAACCAGGAGTTGTTTGAACTTGTGGTTGTGTAGATGGAAGTGTTTGTAGAATATGTTGTGATGTGATAACAGTTTGTTCTAGTATTGGTGATTGATGTGGTGGTGATAGATGTGGTGGTGAAAGATGTAGTGATGATGGAATAGGATCAGGTTGTTGTGGTGGTGTAGGTTGTCTTGGTGGTGATTGAAGTGGTGATTTAGGAGGTGATGGTTCAGTTGGTGGTGATGATGGTTGTGAAGGTTCTTGGATTGGTTTATTTTTCAGCAAGATCTTCAATCTTCTTGCAACAGCAGGAGATACGACACTCTTTCTAGCAGTCTGCTTCTTTTTACCTCCAAATGATGGTGGTGTTTGAGTATCTTGAACATGTTCCGGAGATGGAATGTACAAATCATCATCCTTCTCCTCTCTTCTTTTCTTTTTAACTGTTTTTCTTTTTCTACTTCAGCCTGAATTCTTTTCAAACGCTCCATTTCATCAACCTCAGATTCAGAACTAGATGAACTTTCTTCTTCATTGTCACCTTCATTTTCACCAGCTGCTTTAGTTGCTTTATCTGCTTTAAAACTTTCTTTAAGAGCTTTCAATAAACGATCAGATTCTGGAGATAAACAAACTTGATCTCCTTCAACATCAGCCTCTGGTTCTTCTTCCTCTGGTTCATCGACCAGCAATGTCTCAACAGTTTTCTTTTGACGCTTTTGCTTTGGTTGTGACGAAGAACCTTCTTCAACTTGTACTTTAGGAGTTGTTTTTCTACTCCTTTTCTTATTCTCTTCCTTCAGAAACCATTCATTTCTTGTTTCTTTGAAATTTTCAAGTATTTTCAACTCATCTGCATAACTCTTTTCTTTCATTTCTTTGTCATTCCTCCACTTTTGATGATCAACCGGATCTGGATCTTGGTAATTTTTGTCTTTGGTGAATCCAAAGAAATCAGCTTTAGTTGAATACTCCGGATGATTTTTGTGATATCTTGCCAATACTTTCAGCGTTTCATTATCCATGTGGAACAACATCAACAAATCACTGTTTTCATCTCTCTCCAAACCAGGATAAGCATGATCTAACATCATCTGTACAAATCTAGGATAGATCCATGTTTTGCTGCCAGAAGTAATATTCTCTATCATGTAGTGAAAAACAATCTTTGAAAAATTATACTTCTTGTTTAACACAAGTGCAGTCATCATGCACATTTGATAATCCCGCATCACATCATAACCTCCTTTTCGATGACTGAGAGCATGCAACACTGAATGTATAAGAAACTTATAAGGCCTTGAGAAATTTACTTTTAAATAGTTTGCTTTGTTCAATGGTCCACTATACCCCATCCTTAACATACATCCTTTCACCATTCTTTCAAGAAACTTTGTCGGAGAATTTTCATCATCCGGAAAGTCTAACACCTCACGTACTAGCTGCTCTGTGATGATGATCGGTTTGTCTTTACCATCCAAGCTCACAACCGAAGTTATCATTTTGCTTTCCTCATCATACTTTGCATTTTTCCAGAGACGTTCAATGTGGGACTGAAATACAAGATGTTGATTTGTTAAGGCCTTTTGAATGGGTAACCTCTTCATGAATTCCAGAATGTATTTGAATTCAGCCATTTTCGGAATCTTTTCATCATAAACACAACAGATGTTGTGTAATGGATCGAACTGCACAACCGAAGCCTGAAAAATACAACAAAAATTCAAGTTAATACTTAGAATAATTTTCAAAATCAACATCATTCATGCGAAATGATTTCAAACGAAATGTCATTTCAAGCGAAATGGCATTTCCAAACGAAATAGCATTTCAAACGAAAAAGGCATTTTCAAACGGAATGATGTGTTAAAGCTAAATAATAGTTTAAAACGAAATGACAGTTTGATTCGAAATGACCTTTTGAAACGAAATGGTCATTTCAAACGAAATGCCTGTTTGAAACGAAATGCACATTTGACACAAAATGCCTATTTCGTGCGAAATACATCGTCATTTCGTTTGAAATTCTTGTTCATGAACAAATTTCACAAAAACTTGTCTGATGTTGAAATTAAGACCCTAACAATGTTCTATGTCAGATTCCGACAACAAGGGTATGTTTTATTTTCATTTTAACCTGCTAAAACGTCCTAGATCTAAGTTCAAAGTTCAGTTCATCTGGGTTCATGTGAAATCAAGTTATCAGAATCAAATTGATGCCCTCACACTTATCTACAACATGTTCCGAACACATATATATGATTATCGTTCAATTTTACCCACAGACAAACCCTAGATCTAAACATGAAGTCCCTGTTCATCGACAAACATTCGATTCAGTTCAAATCACCATGGATCTTACCTTTCCCATGATTATAAGTTGAGTAAACTAACTTAAAATCAGATAACAATCAACAAACGGGCAAGAGTTCAGCTAGAAATCGATGAAACTGGTGTTTCGTTTGAAATCACTGTGACAGTGAGTTTGAAACGAAATGACGAAAATGATGAGTTCAAGCGAAATACGGCCACTATTTATAGGCGAGCTCATTTCGTACGAAATGAGCTTTTGACATTTTCAAGCGAAAACACCTTTGAAATGAAATGGCTATTTCGTGCGAAATAGTCGTTTCGTTTGAAATGACAACTTTTCAAATTTTTCAAATTTTTAAGTTTTTGACATTTTTACCATCACACCCAGTTAACCAAGTCCAAGTTAATGACCCTGGTCAACTATTTAGCCTGCCAAGTCCAAGATAATGACCTTGGCTGACCAAAGAAATCAAGGAATTACCAACATTTTTTCTCAAACTTTTAGTTCAAATAAATGAACTTTTAAACTTTCAAGGAATTACCAACATTTTTTCTCAAACTTCTGCTTACCCAACCCTCATGATCCAACTTGTTCAACATGCAAGACTTTGATCATCAGATCTCCAACGTCCGTTGTCGAAAATAAGATGAAAACTCAAATCTTTTTGGATTTTAATTTTGCTAAACAAACAGACAATCTTTTTGGATTTTTGATAAGCAATAAACTGTACACACATATTTTTGGTGAGCGTGTTAGGGGATCATATCAGCTGCCGACAAGATACAAGTACCGTTAAGCTTTTGATTTCATTCTCAGCATTAAACAATTCACAGTGATTGCCGATATACTGATCCTCTTAAATTTTCACACAAATTTCAATATGTTCAGGATATGGATTTAGTGTTTTAATGACTTAAACTTATACGCGTGTCCCACCTCAGAATATACTCCCGTATCCAGAACCCAATATTCAGTCTTACAGGTGAGTATACCTAGATGATATCTGTAAAGGGTTAAATGCGAGGCACATGAGAGCTCAGGCTATTGCTTCCGCAAAATCAGAGAGATGATGGCTTCGACTTTAGGTGTGTTCCCTTTAGAGAATCTTGTCTTCAACAGCACATGATTAGCATTTTGCAATGTTTCATCATTTTTTATGTTGAGGGGGGGGGGGCTTTATTTCAAGCAGCGTAAAGTATACTCCGGGGACTAGGCCATTGCTTCCGCAAAATCAGAAGTCCCGGGATAATACCCCAGATATCACTAAGCATAAAGACCTAGTATCTCAGAAAGAGGGATCTTTCAAACAAGATTTCAGGGGTTACCTATATATCCTGGAGATGTTCCCCACGTAAAAGCAAGTTATGATTTTATGTTTATATCCCAAACAAATCTACTAAATGTGTAAAAACCTATCGGCACATCATCAGCGAGACTGCTTAACACATTTTAAACATTACATTTCTTTAGCGTACTGCATCTATCTAGCTGATGTACTATCATTTCCCCTTTTTACACAAACTCTTTTTCAGTATTTCATTGTTTTTGGATTTTGAAATTTTATCATGTTTTTGGATTTTCTGCAAACTTTCTCCCCCTAAAAACATAAACATATTTTTGTGTTTTTGGTTTTATCAAAAGCAGAAAATAAACTGTACAAAAATTTGACAACAAGACGTGAATCACTTCAGATCGCCGTCCACCTCGGCTTCACATTCTATTACCCTCCCAGAAAAAAAAAATTTCATCCCGTTGATTTTAAAAGATAATTAAATCTTGATCTATCAAACGGTTTTGTGTAAAAATCAGCCCTCTGAGCATCGGTGTGAATATGTTCAATGCGAATCAATTTCTTCTCATGACAATCACGGATGAAATGATGTCGAATTTCAATATGCTTTGTTTTAGAATGGTGAACCGGGTTTTTAGTTATGTTTATCGCTGCCTCATTGTCCACATAAATGAGCGTGTCCAAGAATTGCAAACCAAAGTCCCTCATCTGCTGCTGGATCCAGAGGATCTGAGAGCAACAGCTGGAGGCCGAAACGTATTCAGCCTCGCATGTAGAGAGAGCGACTGAGGTTTGTTTCTTGCACTGCCAGGTGACAAGTTGAGTTCCAAAGAACTGACACCCAGCAGTGGTGGACTTTGCATTTTGCTTGTAGCTACCAAAATCCGAATCAGTATAACCTATGAGAGAAAAGTCACCAGACTTAGGATACCACAAGCCGGTGCTTGGGCAGCCTTTTAGATACCGTAAAATTCGTTTCAAGATCGTCAGGTGTAACTGTCTTGGGCTGGACTGATATCGGGCACATAAGCAAGTTGGATACATGATGTCCGGGCGGGAAGCAGTCAGATACATCAAAGATCCAATTATCGACCGATAATACGTCTCGTCCACTTTCTCGCCACTTTCATTCGGACAAATCCCGTGATTTTGAGCCAGGGGGGTTGATGTTGGAATAGATTCAGACATGTTGAACTTTTCCAGAACATCGTTCGCGTATTTGGTTTGATGAATGAAGATTCCTTCGGGCATTTGCTACACCTGTAGCCCTAGGAAGAACTTCATCTCCCCCATCGAACTCATTTCAAACTTTCTTTTCATCACTTTCTCAAACTCTTTACACAAATCATCATTTGTCGATCCAAAGATGATGTCGTCAACGTAAATCTGCACGATCAATAGATGCCCTGCAACCTCTTTTGTAAACAAAGTACTATCAACCGTCCCTCTGGTGAACCCGTTGGTCAGCAGATATTGGGAAAGCGTCTCGTACCAGGCTCTCGGGGCCTAGTGTAATCCGTAAAGCGCTTTATCGAGAAGATAGACTTTGTCTTTGTGCACTGGATCGGTAAAACCCGGTGGTTATCCAACGTACACTTCTTCTTTGATATTTCCGTAAAGGAATGCAGATTTGACATCCAGTTGGTAGACTTTGAATCCTTTCCAGGACGCGAATGCCAGGAAGATTCTAATTGCCTCGAGCCGAGCAACAGGGGCATAAACTTCAGTAAAATCGATCCCCTCCTGCTGACTGAAACCCTGAACTACCAACCGTGCTTTATTTCTCACTATCACACCTCTATCATCTCTTTTACATTTAAAGACCCACTTAGGCTTTATCAGCTTCTGATTTTCAGGAAGATCTACCAATCTCCATACTCCCAGCTTCTTAAACTGCTGCAACTCTTCCTCAATAGCGTTCACCCAACTTTCTTCACTTAAAGCCTCTTTAAATGTTCGTGGTTCAACCTGCGAGATGAAACATTTTAGAGAGAAATCAACTTGTACAGGAGCGACATTTGTATAAAAACATGTAAGAGCTTTGTTAATCTGATCCCGCGTTTTTACTCAACTCTGAAAATCACCAATTATTTGCTCTGAAGGATGATAAGAAAAAGTTCTCGGCATTACAGTGTCAGGCACGTTCACTGTGACACCCCAGGAAAACCAGGAAAACCATGCAACTTAACTAGCTTCCTCAGTGAGTACGTGCTAAATTTCGGGACGAAATTTCTTTCAACTTGGGGATAATGTGACAACTCGTATTTCCGAACCTATTTTTGTGCTTTGATGTAACGTATGTGAACGCAATGTGATTTTACGAAAGTGATTGATTAAATGAATGCTATGATTTTATGTGTTTATATGAATGTATGTATGATGTAGTTGCACAACACTCACCCGATCGCACAAGCCCATTCGGGCCACCACTTGTATTCGGATCATGGGTAGCCCATTGAGGGTTCGGCCCACTCTTCTCTTGGTCGCATAACATTAGGGGTTAGGGTATACTCCTCACTTGTTTGCAAAACATTCAAAACACAAACCCTAGTGCTCTTTTCCTTCTCTCTAGAACTCGACGGCAACAACATCTTTTCTTTCGAAGCCTTTGGTGTCCGAATCACTCATATCCATTTTAGATCGGTTAGTGTTAAATATTATTCTTATAAATTACGTTGTTGATTGTGTTTATGAAAGATTTGAATGTGATCGATCAGTTATGTAACCGTATGCGAAACATTATAGGGTTGGATGATTTGTCTTGTATGGTATGAACGTGAGCAGGATCGGAATGGCATGTTAAGTGTTATGTACTGTGAACTGTAAGATTAGATCTAGTTAATTGTTCTTATGCTCGTGCTCGATTGAATGATACATGTATATATATGTTGATAAAATATGATGGAGTCATGAGTCGATATATGTGATTCTTGGATAATGATTTTGATGGTTTTAATGATTGTAATACTGATTACTTTCTGAAGTTGCACATGACTCTTAATTGCACATGATTGTGATAAAGGGGATTCATATTTCAACCTAATAATTAGTCAAACCACCCAACTATTTGGTCCAATAACCTTTTGAGGTGATGGACAGTTGTCGACCATGTGGGATGTTTTGAATGATAGATTTTAGGATGGTGATGTGATAAATTATTGTTCATACAATGTTCATATAAATTAGATAGTAAATAACCTTATTTGATCGAGTAAGGGATTGGTTAGAATCCATGATTTTGTTAATTGATATTAGATAAATTTGGAAATCATGGAATATTGTAACTGATTGACATAATTGTTGGGAGCATTGATTTGATCGCACAAGGCCTCTTGACCGTACAAGAGGTCCACTCACACAAGGAGTTTAGTTGAACAAGTCACCTGATCGCACAAAGGGTTCCCGGTCGCATAAGGCTGCTGGGCCGCACAACTCGTATAATTTATTAACTGATGGGCCGGGTGTGTATGTTTGGGCTAAATGAGTCCAATCGCACAAGGGGATTATGGATAGCACAAACTGTTTAGTTGTTAATTGTTATTTGGGCCGTATGTTACATGTTTTGGGCTGGTAATCGGATCGCACAAGATGGTTATCTGTTTTTAATTGTCGGGCCGGGTGTTTATGTTTGGGCCGGGCTCTATCGGGTCGCACAACACGCTGTGGATCGCACAAGGATGTGCTGATCGCACAACGTGTTGGGCCGAGACTTATGTGGGCTTCATCCGTATGTTAAACTGATAACATTTAAAACATTCTATGTGTGTACTATGTTGCCATGATCGATACGTGTTAGCAATATGTTAAACTATGTGTAATCATACGTGCTTTAATTGAACCTAAACCTGACATGTGTGATAACCATGTTAGGACGTGGTTGACCACTAGCATTTAGACGTGACCTTTCTGTGTAATCTGCCGAGCAAACCAAGGTGAGTTCACACTTCGTTACAAAGCATGGGATTCCCAGGGGTTGGGAATGGGTTAAGGAATAGGGATTCCTCGTCTTGTTGAGACGTAATAAGGAACATAGATTCCTCGTCCTGTTGAGACGTAATCAGGAACATAGATTCCTCGTCCTGTTGAGACGTATTTAACTATACCAGACTAGAACTCTATCAACGAAGTCCCTCCTTTTGTATCGACTTAATCGCCGAGGCCAATGGCGAACGGGTCATTAGTTAAATAGCGATATTAGGTTTAACAAACCTCACACCGTGCCGCAGAGGACGGGCGTGGACTAATGGACTATGGCACGTCAGTGATGATAGACACAGACGTTAGGGCACTTAAACATGACGAACGTTAGTAGTCGATATGGTAACGAGTCTGGTGAATTAAACATGGGGTAGCCCCCACGGCCATAGAGCCGGGCTGGAATAGCCAACGTAAGAATGGGTAACTAATAAACGTTTTTCGAACTATGGGGTAACCCCCACGGCTGGACAGCTGGTAAAGAACAAACTGTGTTTTCGGAATAACTATAAACTGGACAACCAAACGTGAACTAACTCAACTTGTTGTTGACTCGTTACTACATGCTTTCCAGGTCATTAGGTTCTTAGCTGGAGCTTGCACAAGGAAGAGTCGTTGTGGGAGATGGACAGCTGTGTGCCATGTTAAACATTTGGATACTTGAACTTTTGATTTGGTTTTAAACATTATGCTTCCGCTCATAACTTAAACTATGTTTGTTTTGGACACTATTCGTGTTGGTTGAACTTTTACAATTAATTATTTAGTTGTTCGATATGATTAGTGGTTTGATCCTGGTCAGTCACGCCTCCAAGCGGTGATACTCCGCATGTGGATTTTGGGGGTGTGACAGATTGGTATCAGAGCCATTGGTTATAGAGAACTTGGTTTTAATAAAGGAAAACGTTTTTGTTAAAACCAGACTATAACATGTACAGTGCTCTACGATCCACAACGACTCTTCACTCCACGTGCAAGGCTCGACATTCTAGGTGATATGGTTTGTGTTTTATTGCCTACTTGTTAGATTACATAGAACCTTGCTCATGATATGCTTAGCTAGTATAGCTACTCTTGCTTGAACATGTGTGTGCTTACTCTCTTCTGTCATCGCACTTTCGCGAACCCTTCTCACACATGCTTCCTTTGATATGAAGATCATGTCTGGACGCATCAACATGACTCAAGCCCAGTTGACGGCTCTGATCAACGAACAGGTTGCTGCGGCACTTGCAGCCGCACAGGCAGGAGGTATACCCTGCAGTTTATAACTCATTCTAGGATCTTTAAATCCTACTCTCGTGAACCTATTCTTGTGTTAAACTTTGTCCTTTCTTACACTCGCAACAGGTCAGCATGCTCAGCCACCTGTGTGCACCTTCAAAACTTTCATGGACTGCCGACCCACTACTTTTAGTGGCACTGAAGGAGCAGTAGGTCTCCTCCACTGGTTTGAGAAACTAGAATCAGTGTTCGAAATGTGTGAATGCCCTGAGGCACGCAGGGTGAAATATGCTACCGGCACTCTTGAGGGTTTAGCCCTCACATGGTGGAACGCTCAGGTCCAAATGCTGGGGTTGGTTGCTGCTAACGCCACCCCATGGAACAATTTTAAAGAAATGATCAGGGAGGAATACTGCACTCGTGACGACATTCATAAGCTGGAAGTCGAGTTCTTCAACCTCAAGATGACGGGGTCAGAAATTGAGGCGTTTACTAAGAGATCGAATGAACTTGCACTACTGTGTCCTACTATGGTGGACCCTCCAATTAAGCGTATCGAACTATATCTTAAGGGCCTAAAGCCGGAGATCCAAAGTCATGTGACTTCAGCAAATCTCGCTACCTATCAGCAGGTTGTTCAGTTGGCTCACTGTCTCACTGATCAGGCGGTGGAGCAAAACAGGTTACCAAAACGCATTAGTGCTACAGCTACCTTTGAACCTCCCAGTGATAACAAACGTAAATGGGATGGAGCTTCAAGCAGAGATTCGACTTCTGTTCAATCCCAGTCGCAGCAGAGAAGAACTGAAGAGTATAAGAGTCCTAGTCAGCAATCGTCAGGTAGCCAAGGTCAGGGTGGATACAAAGGAAATCACCCCAAATGTAATCGTTGTAACTTACATCACAGTGGGCCATGCACCAGAAGTAACTGTCATCGATGCAACAAGCCTGGTCATATTGCAAGAGAATGTAGGAGTCAGTTTCCCGCGAACCAAAATCGGCAACAACAGCGAGCCCCACCAAATCAACGTCAGCAGCAGCAACAACAGGGTAACAACAGAGGGTGCTTTCAGTGTGGGGCTGAAGGCCACTTCAAGAAAGACTGTCCCCAGCTGAACCAGAACAACAACAATAACAACAACAATCAGGGGAATGGCAACAACGGGGGTAACAATGGCAATGGGGCAAGGGGCCGTGCGTTCGTTATTGGCAATGGAGAAGCTAGGAACGATCCCAATGTTGTGACGGATAGTTCCTTCTCGACGACTTTTACGTTACTGTCTTATTTGATTCGGGTGCTGATACTAGTTATGTGTCCCAAAAAGTTAGTCAACTGCTTAAGCGTACCCCAACACCTTTGAACCCCAAACATGTTGTAGAGTTAGCTAATGGTAAAAGTATAGAGGTCACACACGTAGTCAACGGTTGTAATCTCGTTCTTGCTGATCACACTTTCTCGATCGACCTCCTTCCTATCACTCTGGGTAGTTTCGACGTTGTAATTGGGATGGACTGGTTATCCCAACATCAAGCAGAGATTCTTTGCAATGAAAAGATTGTCCGTATTCCTCGCCCAGGCGCTGAACCTCTCATGATTCGTGGCGACAAGAGTGGTGCTGTTGTGAGCATCATTTCTTCCCTTAAGGCCCAAAAGTGTTTGCGTAAGGGCCACACTGCCTTTCTGGCTCTCGTTACTGACACCTCGAAGAAAGAGAAAAAGATAGAAGATTTTCCGATTTTAAACGACTATCCTGAGGTATTTCCTGAGGAACTACCTGGCCTCCCGCCTCATCGTCAGGTCGAGTTTCAAATCGAGTTAGCCCCTGGAGCGGCACCCATAGCTCGTGCACCGTATCGTTTAGCTCCATCAGAGTTGAAAGAGCTATCTACGCAACTACAAGAACTCCTAGATAAGGGTTTTATTCGTCCTAGCTCTTCGCCCTGGGGAGCTCCAGTGCTATTTGTGAAGAAGAAAGACGGTACGTTCAGAATGTGCATAGACTACCGTGAACTGAACAAAGTGACTGTGAAGAATCGCTACCCTCTCCCACGCATTGACGACTTGTTCGATCAGCTACAAGGGTCGAGCTACTATTCAAAGATCGATTTGAGATCGGGATATCACCAGCTGAGAGTTCGAGAAGAGGACGTCTCCAAAACAGCCTTCAGAACTCGATATGGCCACTATGAGTTTTTGGTCATGCCTTTTGGGATGACAAACGCACCTGCAGTCTTTATGGACTTAATGAATCGAGTGTGCAAGCCGTACCTAGACAAGTTCGTTATTGTATTCATCGACGACATCCTGATCTATTCGAAGAGTCAGGAGGAACACGAGCAACACTTACGACTTATTTTGGAACTCCTTCGAAAAGAACAGCTGTATGCCAAGTTTTCCAAATGCGACTTCTGGCTTCGTGAAGTCCATTTCTTAGGCCATGTGGTGAATAAGGATGGGATTCACGTAGATCCATCCAAGGTGGATTCGATCAAGAGCTGGCCTGCACCTCGCACACCAACAGAAATTCGCCAATTCTTGGGGTTGGCAGGTTATTACAGGAGATTTATCAAGGATTTCTCCAAGATTGCTCAGCCTCTTACTTCACTAACGCAGAAGGGTGTTGTTTATCGTTGGGGAAACGCACAGGAGTTAGCGTTTCAGCACTTAAAGGATAGACTTTGCAGTGCACCTATTCTTTCATTGCCAGAGGGCACAGACGACTTCGTGGTCTACTGCGACGCATCTATTCAGGGTCTTGGTTGCGTATTGATGCAGCGGGATAAAGTTATAGCCTACGCCTCACGTCAACTCAAAGTGCATGAAAAGAACTACACTACACACGATCTGGAGCTGGGAGCGGTTGTTTTTGCACTTAAGATATGGAGACACTACCTGTATGGTACCAAATGCGCTATCTACACTGATCACAGGAGCCTCGAGCATATCTTTAAACAGAAGGAACTCAATATGAGACAACGACGATGGGTCGAACTGCTGAACGATTACGAATGCTCGATCAGGTACCACCCAGGCAAGGCCAATGTTGTGGCCGACGCCCTCAGTTGAAAGGACACTACGCCTAAGCGCGTACGAGCTTTACAACTTACTATACAGTCTAACCTTCCTTCTCAAATACGAAATGCTCAGGTCGAAGCATTGAAACCAGAAAACGTCAGGGCTGAAGCCCTACGCGGCTCAAGGCAACGCTTAGAACAGAAGGAAGATGGTGCTTACTACGTCGCAGGACGCATTTGGGTCCCACTTTATGGCAACCTACGAGAACTTGTGATGGATGAGGCACACAAGTCTCGCTACTCAGTGCACCCTGATTCGGATAAAATGTACCACGACATCAAAACCACATACTGGTGGCCTAGCATGAAGGCACACATAGCAACTTACGTTAGCAAGTGCTTGACTTGTGCGAGAGTCAAGGTGGAATATCAGAAACCCTCAGGCCCACTTCAACAACCAGAGATACCACAGTGGAAATGGGAGCAAATTTCCATGGATTTTGTTACTGGCCTGCCTAGATCACAACGTGGTAACGATACTATTTGGGTGATCGTGGATCGACTCACAAAGTCTGCTCACTTCTTGGCTATCAAGGAAACAGATAAGTTCTCTACCCTAGCAGAAGTATACCTCAAGGAAGTTGTCTCAAGGCACGGGGTGCCCATCTCTATCATCTCGGATCGAGATGCACGTTTTACTTCAGAACTGTGGCAAGCAATGCACAAGTCCTTTGGCTCAAGGTTAGATATGAGCACAGCTTATCACCCGCAAATGGATGGGCAGTCGGAACGTACCATCCAGACCCTCGAAGACATGCTTAGGGCATGTGTGATTGACTTTGGCAACGGCTGGGAAAAGCACCTGCCACTTGTGGAATTTCCGTACAACAATAGCTAGCTACCACACCAGCATTAAAGCTGCTCCGTTTGAGGCATTGTACGGGCGTAAATGCCGGTCACCTCTTTGTTGGGCAGAGGTGGGGGATAGCCAGATTACTGGACCAGAACATGTAGTTGACACAATAGAGAAAATTGCTCAGATACGACAACGAATGGCGGCGGCTCGTGACCGTCAGAAACTTTACGCTGATAAGGGCAGAAAACCACTAGAACTCCAGGTTGGGGAGCGTGTACTACTCAAAGTTTCACCTTGGAAGGGTGTGGTTCGTTTTGGCAAACGGGGCAAACTTAACCCACGATACGTTGGACCTTTCGAAGTCATTGAGAAAATAGGCAAGGTGGCCTACAGACTGAACTTACCAGCAGAACTTAGTGCAGTTCACGACCTTTTCCATGTGTTAAATCTGAAGAAGTGTCTGTCAGATGAGACCCACGTAGTTCCTTTGAAGGAGCTCACGATCGACGAGCAGTTACGATTCGTCGAGGAACCTGTTGAAATCACGGACCGGGATGTTAAGGTCCTCAAACGTACTAGAATACCTCTCGTTCGAGTTCGTTGGAACTCACGTCGCGGCCCAGAGTTCACTTGGGAACGCGAAGATCAGATGAAACAAAAGTATCCCCAGCTGTTCGCAACCGATACAACCACTACTGAGGCTGAAGCTACGGAATTTCGGGACGAAATTCCAGATCAACGGGGGGAGGATGTGACACCCCAGGAAAACCAGGAAAACCATGCAACTTAACTAGCTTCCTCAGTGAGTACGTGCTAAATTTCGGGACGAAATTTCTTTCAACTTGGGGATAATGTGACAACTCGTATTTCCGAACCTATTTTTGTGCTTTGATGTAACGTATGTGAACGCAATGTGATTTTACGAAAGTGATTGATTAAATGAATGCTATGATTTTATGTGTTTATATGAATGTATGTATGATGTAGTTGCACAACACTCACCCGATCGCACAAGCCCATTCGGGCCACCACTTGTATTCGGATCATGGGCAGCCCATTGAGGGTTCGGCCCACTCTTCTCTTGGTCGCATAACATTAGGGGTTAGGGTATACTCCTCAATTGTTTGTAAAACATTCAAAACACAAACCCTAGTGCTCTTTTCCTTCTCTCTAGAACTCGACGGCAACAACATCTTTTCTTTCGAAGCCTTTGGTGTCCAGATCACTCACATCCATTTTAGATCGGTTAGTGTTAAATATTATTCTTATACATTACGTTGTTGATTGTGTTTATGAAAGATTTGAATGTGATCGATCAGTTATGTAACCGTATGCGAAACATTATAGGGTTGGATGATTTGTCTTGTATGGTATGAACGTGAGCAGGATCGGAATGGCATGTTAAGTGTTATGTACTGTGAACTGTAAGATTAGATCTAGTTAATTGTTCTTATGCTCGTGCTCGATTGAATGATACATGTATATATATGTTGATAAAATATGATGGAGTCATGAGTCGATATATGTGATTCTTGGATAATGATTTTGATGGTTTTAATGATTGTAATACTGATTACTTTCTGAAGTTGCACATGACTCTTAATTGCACATGATTGTGATAAAGGGGATTCATATTTCAACCTAATAATTAGTCAAACCACCCAACTATTTGGTCCAATAACCTTTTGAGGTGATGGACAGTTGTCGACCATGTGGGATGTTTTGAATGATAGATTTTAGGATGGTGATGTGATAAATTATTGTTCATACAATGTTCATATAAATTAGATAGTAAATAACCTTATTTGATCGAGTAAGGGATTGGTTAGAATCCATGATTTTGTTAATTGATATTAGATAAATTTGGAAATCATGGAATATTGTAACTGATTGACATAATTGTTGGGAGCATTGATTTGATCGCACAAGGCCTCTTGACCGTACAAGAGGTCCACTCACACAAGGAGTTTAGTTGAACAAGTCACCTGATCGCACAAAGGGTTCCCGGTCGCATAAGGCTGCTGGGCCGCACAACTCGTATAATTTATTAACTGATGGGCCGGGTGTGTATGTTTGGGCTAAATGAGTCCAATCGCACAAGGGGATTATGGATAGCACAAACTGTTTAGTTGTTAATTGTTATTTGGGCAGTATGTTACATGTTTTGGGCTGGTAATCGGATCGCACAAGATGGTTATCTGTTTTTAATTGTCGGGCCGGGTGTTTATGTTTGGGCCGGGCTCTATCGGGTCGCACAACACGCTGTGGATCGCACAAGGATGTGCTGATCGCACAACGTGTTGGGCCGAGACTTATGTGGGCTTCATCCGTATGTTAAACTGATAACATTTAAAACATTCTATGTGTGTACTATGTTGCCATGATCGATACGTGTTAGCAATATGTTAAACTATGTGTAATCATACGTGCTTTAATTGAACCTAAACCTGACATGTGTGATAACCATGTTAGGACGTGGTTGACCACTAGCATTTAGACGTGACCTTTCTGTGTAATCTGCCGAGCAAACCAAGGTGAGTTCACACTTCGTTACAAAGCATGGGATTCCCAGGGGTTGGGAATGGGTTAAGGAATAGGGATTCCTCGTCTTGTTGAGACGTAATCAGGAACATAGATTCCTCGTCCTGTTGAGACGTAATCAGGAACATAGATTCCTCGTCCTGTTGAGACGTATTTAACTATACCAGACTAGAACTCTATCAACGAAGTCCCTCCTTTTGTATCGACTTAATCGCCGAGGCCAATGGCGAACGGGTCATTAGTTAAATAGCGCTATTAGGTTTAACAAACCTCACACCGTGCCGCAGAGGACGGGCGTGGACTAATGGACTATGGCACGTCAGTGATGATAGACACAGACGTTAGGGCACTTAAACATGACGAATGTTAGTAGTCGATATGGTAACGAGTCTGGTGAATTAAACATGGGGTAGCCCCCACGGCCATAGAGCCGGGCTGGAATAGCCAACGTAAGAATGGGTAACTAATAAACGTTTTTCGAACTATGGGGTAACCCCCACGGCTGGACAGCTGGTAAAGAACAAACTGTGTTTTCGGAATAACTATAAACTGGACAACTAAACGTGAACTCACTCAACTTGTTGTTGACTCGTTACTACATGCTTTGCAGGTTATTAGGTTCTTAGCTGGAGCTTGCACAAGGAAGAGTCGTTGTGGGACATGGACAGCTGTGTGCCATGTTAAACATTTGGATACTTGAACTTTTGATTTGGTTTTAAACATTATGCTTCCGCTCATAACTTAAACTATGTTTGTTTTGGACACTATTCGTGTTGGTTGAACTTTTACAATTAATTATTTAGTTGTTCGATATGATTAGTGGTTTGATCCTGGTCAGTCACGCCTCCAAGCGGTGATACTCCGCATGTGGATTTTGGGGGTGTGACATTCACTTCCGATTGCAAGTTTGTGATATCTTGATCACCCGTGTCATCCACAGCTTCTGAAGTTGCAACATTTGGGTCCTCGTCAAAAATCAGATCGGCTTCTGATTCTGAGTCGTCAGATTGATCAAATGTTGGACCTGTTTCCTTTGGGGTTCATGAGCAGTTCCACTTGGACCGGCCTCGTGATCATTTGAACCCTCGGTGGGTGAAGAAACTACCAACGGTCTTGGCACTTGTTCTTGTGACATAGATTGCTGATATTGGTATAAAAATACAAGTTCCTTCTTACTTGGCTCAGTCGGCAGTTGAAATGACTCCTAGAGTTTGTCGTAATCAAAAATCAATCTTTTTCCGGGAAGTTGTGGTGGAGCAGTATGCTTCTGACAATCAACATGCTGAACTTGAATTATCTTCCCCAGGCATGGAACGAACACCCTCTTCAGCGGACTCGCATAACCTACAAAGAAACCCTCGTTACTTTTAGCACCAAACTTACCATCTGGATCAATAAAAGTACAAGGAGATCCAAACGGTTCTAAAAATTTTAAATTTGGCTTATAACGATGAAGAAGTTCGAAACAGGTTTTCTTTTATTTCTTCACTGTTAGGACACGATTCAGTGTATAACACGTTGCCGCAACTACTTCACTCAAGAAAAATATTGGCAACTTGGAATCGGCGAGCATAGTTCGAGCTGTTTCAATTAAGGTGCGATTCTTTCGTTCAGCTACACCATTTTGCTGTGGAGTGTATGGTGCACTAAATTCATGAAGAATTCCTTTCTCATTACAAAACTCGAGCATGCGATTATTTTTGAACTCCATTCCATTGTCGCTTCGTATTCTCCTGATCAACAATTTGTACAGCGTTTCCATCTTCTTGAATAAGATCATCAGTGAATCAAATGTTTGATCTTTTCTTTCTAGACATATCACCCATGAAAATCTAGTGAAGTCATCAGTGACTACTAGACAATAAAAATCTCCACTAATGCATTGCACATTAACTGGTCCGAAGAGATCCATGTGGAGTCTCTCGAGCGGTACCCTGATTGAATTCAACAGCTTCTGTGGGTGTGTCTTCTTTGTTTGTTTTCCCTTCTTGCATTCTACACAATCATCATTTAAATGAAAATTTTTCAGATTCAAACCTTCTACCAGATCATTGTGCACAAGAAAATTCATTTTTCTGACATGAATGTGTCCCATCTTACGATGCCACATTCTTGACTCTTTTTCAGTCGCTTTTGTTTTTGTTACAAAACATTTTGGTTTCATATATGTTGTTGTTGCGACGCTCATATCTAGGACATACAAATCGTTTTCCCGTGGAGCGCGCATCAATACCATGTCCTCAGGAATTTTAAAACCAGGTTTTATGATTAAACACTCATTTTTAGTAAAGTGTACTGTAAAAGACTTGTCACAGATCTGTGAGATGCTCAACAAATTGTTTTCAAGTTCGATGATATAGTTCACTTTGTCAAACGTTACGACTCCATTTGTTAGAGTTCCTTCACCAACAATTCCGCCACCCTGATTCCCTGCAAATCCAACACATCCTCCGTTGATAGATTTGACATCATAGAGCAACGCCAACATTCCCGTCATATGCCTCGAAGCTCCGCTGTCCATGATCCACTTTGAGATTATTGACCTCGGAAGCCCCTGCAAACATCAAAGAAATTCATTCAAACAATGAAGCCCATGATTTCTTTACCTTTGGAACACTACCAAACACAAGATCACATGACACATCAACTTTTGGAATGTTAAAGATGACGTTTGGAACAACAGGTTTGGATTTTGGTTTTAAATCTCCCTCCTTAATTGGTGGAAATTCCTCAAGCAACTTGTCTAGTTCAAATTCCAGTTTGTCAACATCATTTGCAAAAACTTTTGGTTCAGATTTTAGCTCATTTTCCATCTTCTTTTCTTCAGCTGATTGTTTTGATTTTGCCACCCATGATTGGTTTTCAAAAATTTTTGTCTTCGGATAAACCTTTGAAGTCTTTGGTGATTTCGAAGATTCACCAATCTCAAAAATTGATTTTAGCTTATCATCGGACTTCAAAGATTCTCCTCTTTTCAAAATTCGAACAGGGGAAATCATTGGTGTTTTGCCCTTGACATCAGTTGAAATTTTAGGTTTGGGTTTTTGCAAAACTGGTTTCTCAAGCTTTTTCACGCACTGCTTGGCCATGTGACCAATTTCATTGCAGCAGTAACAGATTCTTTTGTCATACTCAACAAAAGTTGATCTGTAGGTCTCCTGTCTCAACTTCTTAGCTGCATTGAAATCGTCAACGGCTTTTTGACTGAAGATATAATCCTTTTCAGCATCAACACTAGGACCAGCAACAAAAACATCACTCATCTTTTCTTTTGGCTTGACATTCTTCTTAGCCATTTTCTTTTCAAAACCAACACCTTTGTTTTTAAAGTTGTTACCATGTCTTTTGTTCTGATCATGATTGCCCACCCATTCTTTCTTTCCCTGGTTAGTTGATTGTTTCACAAAAGACCTTTTTGGTTTTGAAAAGAAATCATTGTTGTTAACCTCTGAAATATCAATCTCAACAAGTTTGAACACTTTTTCAACATTTTCAATTCTAGCATTCTGAATTGGATACTCAAAGTCAGAATAGAGTTTGTCAGTTCCGGTCATTGTGTAAACCACAATGATCGAATCATCATTCACAACTTTATCTGATTTTGGTATAAATTTGTCCAAGAAGTTACCTTCTTCTTCAGAATCAGAAATGGAGGTTTCAAAATGAGTTTTTACAGTACCAAATTCCGAGTTATCACTTTCTTCATCTAACACTTGGTCAACAACGGTTTTGATTACCTGTGACTCGTTGTCAGTGTCGGACGGAGAAAATGTAACATCGATATTCTCTGGTAATTCATTCTCCACTGTTCTCAATTTGAGATTCAAGGCAGTTTCCACCCCATCTGCATATTTTTGTGTATAATGATTCCACATTGGGGGTGGAACACTTTTGAAGGCAGGTGTCGCATCAGGTTGTTGCGGAACAATTTGATCAATCACATATGATGAAGCAACATAACTGATTAATTTTTTTATCAATTCTTTCATTTTCAATTCTCATTAATTCTAGTTCCTTTTTCAACGAAGCAATTGTGTCCAAATGGATGTTAATTTCCATCTGTTTATCCATGACTATGGATTTTAGCAAATTAGTGGCTTTATCATTTTCAAAACTTTCTTTTTGAATCATTTTGATTAATCGTGCCAAAGTGTCATATGCTTCTTTTGCCTCACTTAGATCATATTTTACTTCATCAGTATATTTCTTCAATTCTTGAAACTTTTTGTCTTTTTCAAGACATTCCATCCAGGGTATTGAACAGTTTTTGCATGTAGTTTCAGAAATTGAATCAATCTTATCAAAAATCTTTTCCTCTTGATCAGTTTTATCAACTGGTTTACCAAAACCATTAGACTCTGACTCAGACTCTTCTCCTGATTTGATCTCCTCATTTTCTGATTTTTCGTCAGACTCCTTTTTCACTGACTCCATATCGACAGACACATTTTCAACGAACTTTGTTTCTACAGACTTTGTTTCAACAGATTCTGTTTCTACCTCTTTTAGCTTGCCCATCAACGCTTTGTCAGCAATTTCTTTTAGAGTCTCGTCATTCATTTCTTTGGAAACGTCTATTATCTCTTCGACTGGAGCTTTCTCAACGTCGTATTGTGGGCAGAATCCTGTGGTTGGCTCACTGAAAAATCCTGCAAAAGAGTCAAACATGCTAGGAGGCATTATTGATTTAAAAGAACTAGCAATAATCTCCTGTTCAGATTGATAGTAGTAAACTTCTGAAGCTGCTTCTTCAAGATCAGCCAAACTCTCTTCAGACATGACTTCACTGACTTCTTCTGTTTCAACAACACATTCCGGTTCTTCCACAATCTCTGCTATCATGGCCATACCCTCACTACCAGGGATATACTTATCCCAACTAAAACCTTCAGCAACCTTCTCGTCATCCCGATTGACTAAAAGAGCTTTTTCAGGCTTGTTTTCGATCTGAGGTCTTTGGGTGAATGGTTGTTGACTTGTCTTATGATAGATTGCTTGTCTGTAGTAGTCGTTTGTGAAAGGATTTTGATGGTTGTTGACCTCCCTGTTTGGACATTCACGTTTGAAATGCCCCTTCTCTTTGCATTTGAAACATGTAACTTTTGATTTATCAAAACCAAGCTTGCTATTTGGTCCGGAAAGACTGTTCCGACCAGTTATTTCCATAAATCTTTGAGCTCTCCTCACCAAACTTGCCATTCCCCATTTGATATCGATCAACTCCAGCTCCTCTGGATCAATCTGATCATAATCTTCCTTTGTCATATCAGGGTTCCCAATTCTACCTGCAACCAAACTTTCATAAGATTCAAGCACCGAAGCAAGTAGTGCTATGTGCTGTTTCGCTGATGATTTAGCAAAGTCTTGAGCATTCTTTATGTTCACCGCTATGTTGCACAGAATTCCTGGACCTTGACTTTGACTATTTGATCCTGACGAACTTTGGGTATATGATTGATCTGATGAGTTTTGAACCTTTGGATTTGGTTCAAAACTTGCAAATGGTGAATTATTGCTGCTTGATGTGCCAGGTGAAACTCCAGAAGTAGAATCAGCACTAAAAGCTGTTTGAATTTTTGGACTCAGATTTGATGTTGCTGACGAACTTCCTTTGTAATATAATGAAACATTTTGTTGCACACTTGAAGACTTCAATTTTCTAATCTTTGTCAGCTCAAGCTCATGTGATTCTATCTTCTCAATGAATGTACTAAGGTTGAATCCAACATACTCCAAATTGTTTTTCAATACCAACAAATAAGTACCCCATTCATCGTACGGTAAAGCATCCGCAAGCTTATCAACCCATTCTTCATCGGTTTTGGTTATGCTCAATCTCTTCATCTCAACAACCAGATGACAATATCTCTCGATCAATTGTTTAGTTGTCTCACCCTTTATACCCGTAAAGATATCAAACTCTTTCTTCAGCAAAGCAGTTTTGCTTTTTATCATAGACACACTTCCAAGAAACTTAACCTTCAATGCATTCCAGACGGACTGTGATGTATTCTGATGTTGCAATAGTACTAAGATATCCTCTTTGATAGCTTGTTGTAGAATACTCATCATTTTCTTTTCTGCTTTGAAACTCTCCTGTCTAACAGGAGTTAGACTGCTTATCGTTTTCTCAATTCCCGAACCATTCGTTGGTGGAACATACTTCGACTCGATTTTCATCCAACATTCGAAATGGTTTGCTTGCACCCAGGTCTTAAACCTTTCTGACCACCCAGCATACTCGTCAATGTTCATCAACTTCAGCGGTTTCTGCATTGTACCGAGTTCATTTTCCATGTTCACATTTTGCACGATACTGGCTGGAGATTGAACTGCTGTCATTCCCCCACCGGCAAACAAGTTGTAAAACTCTTGGTTATCCGTTTATATGAAAACAGTTTCAAAAAATTTTCAAGTCTTTGAAAACAGTCACTTTCAAGCGAAATAGCTTCAACACAAATGAAATCACACAAACGAAATGGACTTCAAGCGAAATCAAGTTTTATGCGAAATCAACTTTTCAAACGAAAACAACTTTCAAACGGAATGACACTTTCAAGCGAAATGAAGTGTCATTTCGTGCGAAATTAGCAAAAACTTTCTTTTCGTGCGAAATACTCAAGCGGAATGACTTTTCAAATGAAAAGGTTCATTTCGCGCGAAATGAACAAATGATTTCAAGCGAAATAGCAACTTTTCACACGAAATAGCTCATTTCGTACGAAATAAACTCAAATTTTTATGCGAAATACTGCTCGTTCACACGAAATCAAGTTTTTGGCCCATTTTTATCAGTTTTAGTCCGAATTTTGGTCTGATTCTTTCAAGGATTTGTTAAAACAGTATTTTACACGTTATATCAAAAGATCAGTCCATTTTGTCCATGAATTTGTCCAGAAATCCAAGAATGAGTAGAAAAACAGAATTCTAAGCACTGATTCAAATGAATTGACTCATCCTGAGCTCTGATACCACTTGTAGGATCATTTTGCGACCTATATAAGTCGTTCAGAGTCAAAACTAAGATGTTTGAAAGGCGAAAACAGTCAAACAACTGAGAATCAGTGATAGAAAGGTGTAGAAATAGAGAATTATACTTAAAACAGTTTTTTCATTGATATTCAACTTGATTACACGGTGAGAATTCGGCAGCACTTCATTACACGTTCTCCTATTTCGTACCAAATGAAAAACCAAACATCCCTATTTATAGGGAACTGATTTCGCACGAAATGGCAACATACGAAATGACAAAGTTTGATTTCATACGAAATGGCCAAATACCATTACGTGCGAAATGACTTCTAACATATATAAAATTATATTTTGCACCCCTATACAAACTACTTAGACATGACCTAGACTGTAGACGTAGGCTATAGACATCGTGCACCAACAAATTTTACAGCATTGTGAACCTTACGCCTTTTTTACTCTCTGATCGAGGTTCTCGGCATTGAAAAATCTTCATAAACTAAATCACAAGTGTATATGTTGACATTTAGGAGATATACAGTCAAGAAAATCAAGGGCAATGGTGATATATATGCGAATTAGACACAAAAAAAAACACTCAAAAAATGGCTACAATTTAAGGAATGTGTTTAGTGACGGCATCAGATTCAAAATTGATGGGGAAAAGTATGGTGGCAAGAAAAGCTGCTTCTAGGAGGTTGTCAAGTGTTTTCGCTCGACGATTCCATTCTTGGGTGGTTGGTTTGGCCCTTGTTCCTGTAACTCGAATCCTAGCCCGGTTTATCCCATTTTAATTTTACACCATTGTGAACCTTACGCCTTTTTTACTCTCAGATTGAGGTTCTCGGCATTGAAAAATCTTCATAAACTAAATCACACGTGTATATGTTGACATTTAAGAGATATACAGTCAAGAAAATCAAGGGCAATGGTGATATATATGCGGATTAGACACAAAAAAAAAACACTCAACAAATGGCTACAATTTATGGAAAGTGTTTAGTGACGGCATCAGATTCCTAATTGATAGAGAATGGTCTGGTGGCAAGAAAAGCTGCTTCTAGGAGGTTGTCAAGTGTTTTCGGTCGACGATTCCATTCTTGGGTGGTTGGTTTGGCCCTAGTTCCTGTAACTCGAATCCTGGCCCGGTATATCCCATTTTAATTTTACACCATTGTGAGCCTTACGCATTTTTTACACTCTGATCGAGGTTATCGGCATTGAAAAATCTTCGTAAACTAAATCACACGTGTATATGTTGACAATTAAGAGATATACAGTCAAGAAAATCAAGGGCAATGTTGATATATATGCGGATTAGACACAAAAAAAAAAACACTTAACAAATGGCTACAATTTAAGGAATTTGTTTAGTGACGGCATCAAATTACTAATTGATGGAGAAAGGTCTGGTGGCAAGAAAAGCCGCTTCTAGGAGGTTGTCAAGTGTTCTTGCTCAACGATTCCATTCTTGGGTGGTTGGTTTGGCCCTCGTTCCTGTAACTCGAATCCTAGCCCGGTATATCCCATTTTAATTTTACACCATTGTGACCTTACGCCGTTTTTACTCTCTGATCGAGGTTCTCGACATTGAAAAATCTTCGTAAACTAAATCACACGGGTATATGTTGACATTTAAGAGATATACAGTCAAGAAAATCAAGGGCAATGTTGATATATATGCGGATTAGACAACAAAAAAAACACTCAACAAATGGCTACAATTTCAGTAATGTGTTTAGTGACGGCATCAGATTCCTAATTGAGGGAGGAAGGTCTGGTGGTAAGAAAAGCTGCTTCTAGGAGGTTGTCAAGTGTTTTCGCTCGACGATTCCATTCATGGGTGGTTGGTTTGGCCCTTGTTCCTGTAATTCGAATCCTTGCCCGGTATATCCCATTTTAATTTTACACCATTGTAACCTTACGCCTTTTTTATTCTCTGATCGAGGTTCTCGGTATTGAAAAATCTTCGTAAACTAAATCACACGTGTATATGTTGACATTTAGGAGATATACAGTCAAGAAAATCAAGGGCAATGGTGATATATATGCGAATTAGACACAAAAAAAAAAAAATACTCAAAAAATGGCTACAATTTAAGGAATGTGTTTAGTGACGGCATCAGATTCAAAATTGATGGGGAAAAGTATGGTGGCAAGAAAAGCTGCTTCTAGGAGGTTGTCAAGTGTTTTCGCTCGACGATTCCATTCTTGGGTGGTTGGTTTGGCCCTTGTTCCTGTAACTCGAATCCTAGCCCGGTTTATCCCATTTTAATTTTACACCATTGTGAACCTTACGCCTTTTTTACTCTCAGATCGAGGTTCTCGGCATTGAAAAATCTTCATAAACTAAATCACACGTGTATATGTTGACATTTAAGAGATATACAGTCAAGAAAATCAAGGGCAATGGTGATATATGTGCGGATTAGACACAAAAAAAAAAACACTCAACAAATGGCTACAATTTATGGAATGTGTTTAGTGACGGCATCAGATTCCTAATTGATAGAGAATGGTCTGGTGGCAAGAAAAGCTGCTTCTAGGAGGTTGTCAAGTGTTTTCGGTCGACGATTCCATTCTTGGGTGGTTGGTTTGGCCCTAGTTCCTGTAACTCGAATCCTGGCCCGGTATATCCCATTTTAATTTTACACCATTGTGAGCCTTACGAATTTTTGACTCTCTGATCGAGGTTATCGGCATTGAAAAATCTTCGTAAACTAAATCACACGTGTATATGTTGACATTTAAGAGATATACAGTCAAGAAAATCAAGGGCAATGTTGATATATATGCGGATTAGACACAAAAAAAAAACACTTAACAAATGGCTACAATTTAAGGAATTTGTTTAGTGACGGCATCAAATTCCTAATTGATGGAGAAAGGTCTGGGGGCAAGAAAAGCTGCTTCTAGGAGGTTGTTAAGTGTTCTTGCTCAACGATTCCATTCTTGAGTGGTTGGTTTGGCCCTTGTTCCTGTAACTAGAATCCTAGCTCGGTATATCCCATTTTAATTTTACACCATTGTGACCTTACGCCTTTTTTACTCTCTGATCGAGGTTCTTGACATTGAAAAATCTTCGTAAACTAAATCACACGGGTATATGTTGACATTTAAGAGATATACAGTCAAGAAAATCAAGGGCAATGTTGATATATATGCGGATTAGACAACAAAAAAAACACTCAACAAATGGCTACAATTTCAGTAATGTGTTTAGTGACGGCATCAGATTCCTAATTGAGGGAGGAAGGTCTGGTGGTAAGAAAAGCTGCTTCTAGGAGGTTGTCAAGTGTTTTCGCTCGACGATTCCATTCATGGGTGGTTGGTTTGGCCCTTGTTCCTGTAATTCGAATCCTTGCCCGGTATATCCCATTTTAATTTTACACCATTGTAACCTTACGCCTTTTTTACTCTCTGATCGAGGTTCTCGGTATTGAAAAATCTTCGTAAACTAAATCACACGTGTATATGTTGACATTTAGGAGATATACAGTCAAGAAAATCAAGGGCAATGGTGATATATATGCGAATTAGACACCAAAAAAAATCACTCAAAAAATGGCTACAATTTAAGTAATGTGTTTAGTGACGGCATCAGATTCCTAATTGAGGGAGAAAGATCTGGTGGTAAGAAAAGCTGCTTCTAGGAGCTTGTCAAGTGTTTTCGCTCGACGATTCCATTCTTGGGTGGTTGGTTTGGCCCTTGTTCCTGTAATTCGAATCCTTGCCCGGTATATCCCATTTTAATTTTACACTATTGTGAACCTTACGCCTTTTTTACTCTCTGATCGAGGTTCTCGGCATTGAAAAATCTTCGTAAACTAAATCACACGTGTATATGTTGACATTTAAGAGATATACAGTCAAGAAAATTAAGGGCAATGGTGATATATATGCGGATTAGACACAAAAAAAAAACCTCAACAAATGGCTACAATTTAAGGAATGTGTTTAGTGACGACATCAGATTCCTAATGATATAGAAAGGTCTGGTGGCAAGAAAAGCTTCTTCTAGGAGGTTGTCAAGTGTTTTCGCTCGATGATTCCATTCTTGGGTGGTTGGTTTGGCCTTTGTTCCTGTAACCCGAATCCTAGCCCGGTATATCCCATTTTAATTTTACACCATTGTAAACCTTACGCCTTTTTTACTCTTTGATCGAGGTTCTCGGCATTGAAAAATTTTCGTAAACTAAATCACACGTGTATATGTTGAAATTTAAGAGATATACAGTAAAGAAAATCATGGGCAATGGTGATATATATGCGGATTAGACGCCAAAAAAAACACTCAACAAATGGCTACAATTTAAGGAATGTGTTTAGTGACGGCTTCAGATTCCTAATTTATGGAGAAAGGCCTGGTGGCGAGAAAAGCTGCTTTTAGTCAAGTGTTTTCGCTCAACGATTCCATTCTTGGGTGGTTGGTTTGGCCCTTGTTCCTGTAACTCGAATCCTAGCCCGGTATATCCAAATTTAATTTTACACCATTGTGAGCCTTACACCTTTTTTACTCTCTGATCGAGGTTATCGGCATTGAAAAATCTTCTTAAACTAAATCACACGTGTATATGTTGACATTTAAGAGATATACAGTTAACAAAATCAAGGGAAATGGTGATATATATGCGGATTAGACACAAAAAAAACACTCTACAAATGGCTACAATTTAAGGAATTTGTTTAGTGACGGCATCAAATTCCTAATTGATGGAGAAAGGTCTGGTGGCAAGAAAAACTTCTTCTAGGAGGTTGTCAAGTGTTTTCGCTCGACGATTCCATTCTTGGGTGGTTGGTTTGGCCCTTGTTCCTGTAACTCGAATCCTAGCCGGGTATATCCTATTTTAATTTTACACCATTGTGAAACTTACGCCTTTTTTACTCTCTGATCGAGGTTCTCGGCATTGAAAAATCTTCGTAAACTAAATCACACGTGTATATGTTGACATTTAAGTGATATACAGTCAAGAAAATCAAGGGCAATGTTGATATATATGCGGATTAGACACAAAAAAAAAAACACTTAACAAATGGCTACAATTTAAGGAATTTGTTTAGTGACGGCATCAAATTCCTAATTGATGGAGAAAGGTCTGGTGGCAAGAAAAGCTGCTTCTAGGAGGTTGTCAAGTGTTTTTGCTCAACGATTCCATTCTTGGGTGGTTGGTTTGGCCCTTGTTCCTGTAACTCGAATCCTAGCCTGGTATATCCCATTTTAATTTTACACCATTGTGACCTTACGCCTTTTTTACTCTCTGATCGAGGTTCTCGACATTGAAAAATCTTCGTAAACTAAATCACACGTGTATATGTTGACATTTAAGAGATATACAGTCAAGAAAATCAAGGGCAATGGTGATATATATGCGGATTAGAGAACAAAAAAAACGCTCAACAAATGGCTGCAATGTCAGTAATGTGTTTAGTGACGGCATCAGATTCCTAATTGAGGGAGGAAGGTCTGGTGGTAAGAAAAGCTGCTTCTAGGAGGTTGTCAAGTGTTTTCGTTCGACGATTCCATTCATGGGTGGTTGGTTTGGCCCTTGTTCCTGTAATTCGAATCCTTGCCCGGTATATCCCATTTTAATTTTACACCATTGTAACCTTACGCCTTTTTTACTCTCTGATCGAGGTTCTCGGTATTGAAAAATCTTCGTAAACTAAATCACACGTGTATATGTTGACATTTAGGAGATATACAGTCAAGAAAATCAAGGGCAATGGTGATATATATGCGAATTAGACACCAAAAAAAATCACTAAAAATGGCTACAATTTAAGTAATGTGTTTAGTGACGGCATCAGATTCCTAATTGAGGGAGAAAGATCTGGTGGTAAGAAAAGCTGCTTCTAGGAGGTTGTCAAGTGTTTTCGCTCGACGATTCCATTCTTGGGTGGTTGGTTTGGCCCTTATTCCTGTGATTCGAATCCTTGCCCGGTATATCCCATTTTAATTTTACACTATTGTGAACCTTACGCCTTTTTTACTCTCTGATCCAGGTTCTCGGCATTGAAAAATCTTCGTAAACTAAATCACACGTGTATATGTTGACATTTAAGAGATATACAGTCAAGAAAATTAAGGGCAATGGTGATATATATGCGGATTAGACACCAAAAAAAGCACTCAACAAATGGCTACAATTTAAGGAATGTGTTTAGTGACGACATCAGATTCCTAATGATATAGAAAGGTCTGGTGGCAAGAAAAGCTTCTTCTAGGAGGTTGTCAAGTGTTTTCGCTCGATGATTCCATTCTTGGGTGGTTGGTTTGGCCTTTGTTCCTGTAACCCGAATCCTAGCCCGGTATATCCCATTTTAATTTTACACCATTGTGAAACTTACGCCTTTTTTACTCTCTGATCGAGGTTCTCGGCATTGAAAAATCTTCGTAAACTAAATCACACGTGTATATGTTGACATTTAAGAGATATACAGTCAAGAAAATCAAGGGCAATGGTGATATATATGCAGATCAGACACCAAAAAAACACTCAACAAATGGCTACAATTTTAGTAATGTGTTTAGTGACGGTATCAGATTCCTAATTGATGGAGAAAAGTCTGGTGGCAAGAAAAACTTCTTCTAGGAGGTTGTCAAGTGTTTTCGCTCGACGATTCCATTCTTGGGTGGTTGGTTTGGCCCTTGTTCCTGTAACTCGAATCCTAGCCTGGTATATCCCATTTTAATTTTACACCGTTGTGAAACTTACGCCTTTTTTACTCTCTGATCGAGGTTCTCGGCATTGAAAAATCTTCGTAAACTAAATCACACGTGTATATGTTGACATTTAAGTGATATACAGTCAAGAAAATCAAGGGCAATGTTGATATATATGCGGATTAGACACAAAAAAAAAACACTTAACAAATGGCTACAATTTAAGGAATTTGTTTAGTGACGGCATCAAATTCCTAATTGATGGAGAAAGGTCTGGTGGCAAGAAAAGCTGCTTCTAGGAGGTTGTCAAGTGTTTTTGCTCAACGATTCCATTCTTGGGTGGTTGGTTTGGCCCTTGTTCCTGTAACTCGAATCATAGCCTGGTATATCCCATTTTAATTTTACACCATTGTGACCTTACGCCTTTTTTACTCTCTGATCGAGGTTCTCGACATTGACAAATCTTCGTAAACTAAATCACACGTGTATATGTTGACATTTAAGAGATATACAGTCAAGAAAATCAAGGGCAATGGTGATATATATGCGGATTAGAGAACAAAAAAAACGCTCAACAAATGGCTACAATGTCAGTAATGTGTTTAGTGACGGCATCAGATTCCTAATTGAGGGAGGAAGGTCTGGTGGTAAGAAAAGCTGCTTCTAGGAGGTTGTCAAGTGTTTTCGTTCGACGATTCCATTCATGGGTGGTTGGTTTGGCCCTTGTTCCTGTAATTCGAATCCTTGCTCGGTATATCCCATTTTAATTTTACACCATTGTAACCTTACGCCTTTTTTACTCTCTGAACGAGGTTCTCGGTATTGAAAAATCTTCGTAAACTAAATCACACGTGTATATGTTGACATTTAGGAGATATACAGTCAAGAAAATCAAGGGCAATGGTGATATATATGCGAATTAGACACCAAAAAAAATCACTTAAAAATGGCTACAATTTAAGTAATGTGTTTAGTGACGGCATCAGATTCCTAATTGAGGGAGAAAGATCTGGTGGTAAGAAAAGCTGCTTCTAGGAGGTTGTCAAGTGTTTTCGCTCGACGATTCCATTCTTGGGTGGTTGGTTTGGCCCTTATTCCTGTAATTCGAATCCTTGCCCGGTATATCCTATTTTAATTTTACACTATTGTGAACCTTACGCCTTTTTTACTCTCTGATCCAGGTTCTCGGCATTGAAAAATCTTCGTAAACTAAATCACACGTGTATATGTTGACATTTAAGAGATATACAGTCAAGAAAATTAAGGGCAATGGTGATATATATGCGGATTAGACACAAAAAAAAAACACTCAACAAATGGCTACAATTTAAGGAATGTGTTTAGTGACGACATCAGATTCCTAATGATATAGAAAGGTCTGGTGGCAAGAAAAGCTTCTTCTAGGAGGTTGTCAAGTGTTTTCGCTCGATGATTCCATTCTTGGGTGGTTGGTTTGGCCTTTGTTCCTGTAACCCGAATCCTAGCCCGGTATATCCCATTTTAATTTTACACCATTGTGAAACTTACGCCTTTTTTACTCTGTGATCGAGGTTCTCGGCATTGAAAAAATCTTCGTAAACTAAAACACACGTGTATACGTTGAAATTTAAGAGATATACAGTCAAGAAAATCAAGGGCAATGGTGATATATATGCAGATTAGACACCAAAAAAACACTCAACAAATGGCTACAATTTTAGTAATGTGTTTAGTGACGGCATCAGATTCCTAATTGATGGAGAAAAGTCGGGTGGTAAGAAAAGCTGCTTCTAGGAGGTTGTCAAGTGTTTTCGCTCGACGATTCCATTCTTGGTTGTTGGTTTGGCCCTTGTTCCCGTAACTCGAATCCTTGCCCAGTATATCCCATTTTAATTTTACACCATTGTAAACCTTACGCCTTTTTTACTCACTGATCGAGGTTCTCGGCATTGAAAAATCTTTGTAAACTAAATCACACGTGTATATGTTGACATTTAAGAGATATACAGTCAAGAAAATCAAGGGCAATGGTGATATATATGCAGATTAGACACCAAAAAAACACTCAACAAATGGCTACAATTTTAGTAATGTGTTTAGTGACGGCATCAGATTCCTAATTGATGGAGAAAAGTCGGGTGGTAAGAAAAGCTGCTTCTAGGAGGTTGTCAAGTGTTTTCGCTCGACGATTCCATTCTTGGTTGTTGGTTTGGCCCTTGTTCCCGTAACTCGAATCCTTGCCCAGTATATCCCATTTTAATTTTACACCATTGTGAACCTTACGCCTTTTTTACTCACTGATCGAGGTTCTCGGCATTGAAAAATCTTTGTAAACTAAATCACACGTGTATATGTTGACATTTAAGAGATATACAGTAAAGAAAATCAAGGGAAATGGTGATATATATGCGGATTAGACACCAAAAAAAACACTTAACAAATGGCTACAATTTAAGGAATGTGTTTAGTGACGGCTTCAGATTCCTAATTTATGGAGAAAGGCCTGGTGGCAAGAAAAGCTGCTTCTTGACAAGTGTTTTCGCTCGACGATTCCATTCTTGGGTGGTTGGTTTGGCCCTTGTTCCTGTAACTCGAATCCTAGCCCGGTATATCCAAATTTAATTTTACACCATTGTGAGCCTTACGCCTTTTTTACTCTCTGATCGAGATTATCGGCATTGAAAAATCTTCTTAAACTAAATCACACGTGTATATGTTGACATTTAAGAGATATACAGTCAAGAAAATCAAGGGCAATGGTGATATATATGCGGATAAGACACAAAAAAAACACTCTACAAATGGCTACAATTTAAGGAATTTGTTTAGTGACGGCATCAAATTCCTAATTGATGGAGAAAGGTCTGGTGGCAAGAAAAACTTCTTCTAGGAGGTTGTCAAGTGTTTTCGCTCGACGATTCCATTCTTGGGTGGTTGGTTTGGCCCTTGTTCCTGTAACTCGAATCCTAGCCCGGTATATCCCATTTTAATTTTACACCATTGTGAAACTTACGCCTTTTTTACTCTTTGATCGAGGTTCTCGGCATTGAAAAATCTTCGTAAACTAAATCACACGTGTATATGTTGACATTTAAGAGATATACAGTCAAGAAAATCAAGGGCAATGGTGATATATATGCAGATTAGACCCCAAAAAAAACTCAACAAATGGCTACAATTTTAGTAATGTGTTTAGTGACGGCATCATATTCCTAATTGATGGAGAAAGGTCGGGTGGTAAGAAAAGCTGCTTCTAGGAGGTTGTCAAGTGTTTTCGCTCGACGATTCCATTCTTGGGTGGTTGGTTTGGCCCTTGTTCCCGTAACTCGAATCCTTGCCCGGTATATCCCATTTTAATTTTACACCATTGTGAACCTTACGCCTTTTTTACTCTCTGATCGAGGTTCTCGGCATTGAAAAATCTTCGTAAACTAAATCACACGTGTATATGTTGACATTTAAGAGATATACAGTCAAGAAAATCAAGGGCAATGGTGATATATTTGTGTATTAGACACAAAAAAAAACACTCAACAAATGGCTACAATTTAAGTAATGTGTTTAGTGACGGCATCAGATTCCTAATTGATGGAGAAAGGTCGGGTGGTAAGAAAAGCTGCTTCTACGAGGTTGTCAAGTGTTTTCGCTCGACGATTCCATTCTTGGTTGTTGGTTTGGCCCTTCTTCCTGTAACTCGAATCCTAGCCCGGTATATCCCATTTTAATTTTACACCATTGTGACCTTACGCCCTTTTTACTCTCTGATCGAGGTTCTCGACATTGAAAAATCTTCGAAACTAAATCACACGTGTATATGTTAACATTTAAGAGATATACAGTCAAGAAAATCAAGGGCAATGGTGATATATATGCGGATTAGACAACAAAAAAAACACTCAACAAATGGCTACAATTTAAGTAATGTATTTAGTGACGGCATCAGATTCCTAATTGAGGGAGGAAGGTCTGGTGGTAAGAAAAACTGCTTCTAGGAGGTTGTCAAGTGTTTTCGCTCGACGATTCCATTCTTGGGTGGTTGGTTTGTCCCTTGTTCCAGTAACTCGAATCCTAGCCTGGTATATCCCAGTTTAATTTTACACCATTGAGAACCTTACGCCTTTTTTATTCTCTGATCGAGATTCTCGGCATTGAAAAATCTTTGTAAACTAAATCACACGTGTATATGTTGACATTTAAGAGATATACAGTCAAGAAAATCAAGGGCAATGGTGATATATATGTGGATTAGACACCAAAAAAAACACTCAACAAATGGCTACTATTTAAGTAATGTGTTTAGTGACGGCATCAGATTCCTAATTGATGGAGAAAGGTCGGGTGGTAAGAAAAGCTGCTTCTAGGAGGTTGTCAAGTGTTTTCGCTCGACGATTCCATTCTTGGGTGGTTGGTTTGGCCCTTGTTCCTGTAACTCGAATCCTAGCCCGGTATATCCCATTTTTATTTTAGACCATTGTGAACCTTACGCCTTTTTTACTCTCTGATCGAGGTTCTCGGCATTGAAAAATCTTCGTAAACTAAATCACACGTGTATATGTTGACATTTAAGAGTTATACAGCCAAGAAATTCAAGGGCAATGGTGATATATATGCGGATTAGACATAAAAAAAAACACTCAACAAATGGCTACAATTTAAGGAATGTGTTTAATGACGACATCAGATTCCTAATGATATAGAAAGATCTGGTGGCAAGAAAAGCTTCTTCTAGGAGGTTGTCAAGTGTTTTCGCTCGACGATTCCATTCTTGGGTGGTTGGTTTGGCCTTTGTTCCTGTAACTCGAATCCTAGCCCGGTATATCCCATTTTAATTTTAAACCATTGTAAACCTTACGCCTTTTTTACTCTCTGATCGAGGTTCTCGGCATTGAAAAATATTCGTAAACTAAATCACACGTGTATATGTTGACATTTAGGAGATATACAGTCAAGAAAAACAAGGGCAATGGTGATATATATGTGAATTAGACACAAAAAAAACACTCAAAAATGGCTACAATTTAAAGAATATGTTTAGTGACGGCATCAGATTCCAATTTATGGAGAAAGGTCTGGTGGCAAGAAAAGCTGCTTCTAGGAGGTTGTCAAGTGTTTTTGCTCGACGATTCCATTCTTGGGTGGCTTGTTTGGCCCTTGTTCCGGTAACTCGAATCCTAGCCCGGTTTATCCCGTTTTAATTTTACACCACTGTGAAACTTACACCTTTTTTACTCTCTGATCGAGGTTCTCGGCATTAAAAAATCTTCGTAAACTAAATCACACATGTATATGTTGACATTTAAGAGATATACAGTCAAGAAAATCTAGGGCAATGGTGATATATATGCGGATTAGAAACCAAAAAAAACACTCAACAAATGGCTACAATTTATGGAATGTGTTTAGTGAGGGCATCAGATTCCTAATTGATGGAGAAAGGTTTGGTGACAAGAAAAGCTGCTTCTAGGAGGTTGTCAAGTGTTTTCGCTCGACGATTCCATTCTTGGGTGGTTGGTTTGTCCCTTGTTCCTGTAACTCGAATCCTAGCCCGGTATATCCCAGTTTAATTTTACACCATTGTAAACCTTACGCTTTTTTTACTCTCTGATCGAGGTTCTCGGCGTTGAAAAATCTTCGTAAACTAAATCACACGTGTATATGTTGACATTTAAGAGATAGACAATCAAGAAAATCAAGGGCAATGGTGATATATGCGGATTAGACACAAAAAAAAAAACACTCAACAAATGGCTACAATTTAAGGAATGTGTTTAGTGACGGCATCTGATTTCTAATTGATGGAGAAAGGTCAGATGGCAAGAAAAGCTGCTTCTAGGAGGTTGTCAAGTGTTTTCGCTCGACGATTCCATTCTTGGGTGGTTGGTTTGGCCCTTGTTCATGTAACTCGAATCCTAGCCCGGTATATCCAATTTTAATTTTACACCATTGTGAACCTTACGCCTTTTTTACTCTCTGATCGAGTTTGTCGGCATTGAAAAATCTTCATAAACTAAATCACACATGTATATGTTGACATTTAAGAGATATAGAGTCAAGAAAATCAAGGGAAATGGTGATATATATGCGGATTAGACATAAAAAAACACTCTACAAATGGCTACAATTTAAGGAATTTGTTTAGTGACGACATCAAATTCCTAATTGATGGAGAAAAGTCTGGTGGCAAGAAAAACTTCTTCTAGGAGGTTGTCAAGTGTTTTCGCTCGACGATTCCATTCTTGGGTGGTTGGTTTGGCCCTTGTTCCTGTAACTCGAATCCTAGCCCGGTATATCCCATTTTAATTTTACAGCATTGTGAAACTTACGCCTTTTTTACTCTCTGATCGAGGTTCTCGGCATTGAAAAATCTTCGTAAACTAAATCACACGTGTATATGTTGAAATTTAAGAGATATAAAGTCAAGAAAATCACGGGCAATGGTGATATATATGCGGATTAGACACCAGAAAAACACTCAACAAATGGCTACAATTTTAGTAATGTGTTTAGTGACGGCATCAGATTCCTAATTGATGGAGAAAGGTCGGGTGGTAAGAAAAGCTGCTTCTAGGAGGTTGTCAAGTGTTTTCGCTCGACGATTCCATTCTTGGGTGGTTGGTTTGGCCCTTGTTCATGTAACTCGAATCCTTGCCCAGTATATCCCATTTTAATTTTACACCATTGTGAACCTTACGCCTTTTTTACTCTCTGATCGAGGTTCTCGACATTGAAAAATCTTCGTAAACTAAATCACACGTGTATATGTTGACATTTAAGAGATATACAGTAAAGAAAATCAAGTGCAATGGTGATATATATGTGGATTAGACAAAAAAAAAAACACTCAACAAATGGCTACAATTTAAGTAATGTGTTTAGTGACGGCATCAGATTCCTAATTGATGGAGAAAGGTCGGGTGGTAAGAAAAGCTGCTTCTAGGAGGTTGTCAAGTGTTTTCGCTCGACGATTCCATTCTTGGGTGGTTGGTTTGGCCCTTGTTCCTGTAACTCGAATCCTAGACCGGTATATCCCATTTTAATTTTACACCATTGTGACCTTACGCCATTTTTACTCTCTGATCGACGTTCTCGACATTGAAAAATCTTCGAAACTAAATCACACGTGTATATGTTGACGTTTAAGAGATATACAGTCAAGAAAATCAAGGGCAATGGTGATATATATGCGGATTAGACAACAAAAAAAACACTCAACAAATGGCTACAATTTAAGTAATGTGTTTAGTGACGGCATCAGATTCCTAATTGAGGGAGGAAGGTCTGGTGGTAAGAAAAGCTGCTTCTAGGAGGTTGTCAAGTGTTTTCGCTCGATGATTCTATTCTTGGGTGGTTGGTTTGTCCCTTGTTCCTGTAACTCGAATCCTAGCCCGGTATATCCCAGTTTAATTTTACACCATTGTGAACCTTACGCCTTTTTTACTCTCTGATCGAGGTTCTCGGCATTGAAAAATCTTCGTAAACTAAATCACACGTGTATATGTTGACATTTAAGAGATATACAGTCAAGAAATTCAAGGGCAATGGTGATATATATGCGGATTAGACAGCAAACAAAAACACTCAACAAATGGCTACAATTTAAGGAATGTGTTTAGTGACGGCATCAGATTCCTAATTGATGGAGAAAGGTCTGGTGGCAAGAAAAGTTGCTTCTAGGAGGTTGTCAAGTGTTTTCGCTTGACGATTCCATTCTTAGGTGGTTGGTTTGGCCTTTCTTCCTGTAACTCGAATCCTAGCCCGTTATATCCCATTTTAATTTTGCACCATTGTAAACCTTACGCCATTTTTACTCTCTGATCGAGGTTCTCGGCGTTGAAAAATCTTCGTAAACTAAATCACACGTGTATATGTTGACATTTAAGAGATATACAGTAATGAAAATCAAGGGCAATGGTGATATATATGCGGATTAGACACCAAAAAAAAAACTCAACAAATGGCTACAATTTAAGGAATGTGTTTAGTGACGGCATCGGATTCCTAATTGATGGAGAAAGGTTTGGTGACATGAAAAGTTGCTTCTAGGAGGTTGTCAAGTGTTTTCGCTTGACGATTCCATTCTTATGTGGTTGGTTTGGCCTTTCTTCCTGTAACTCGAATCCTAGCCCGTTATATCCCATTTTAATTTTGCACCATTGTAAACCTTACGCCATTTTTACTCTCTGATCGAGGTTCTCGGCGTTGAAAAATCTTCGTAAACTAAATCACACGTGTATATGTTGACATTTAAGAGATATACAGTCATGAAAATCAAGGGCAATGGTGATATATATGCGGATTAGACACCAAAAAAAAAAACTCAACAAATGGCTACAATTTAAGGAATGTGTTTAGTGACGGCATCGGATTCCTAATTGATGGAGAAAGGTTTGGTGACATGAAAAGCTGCTTCTAGGAGGTTGTCAAGTGTTTTCGCTCGACGATTCCATTCTTGGGTGGTTGGTTTGGCCCTTGTTCCTGTAACTCGAATCCTAGCCCGGTATATCCAATTTTAATTTTATACCATTGTGAACCTTACGCCTTTTTTACTCTCTGATCGAGGTTCTCGGCATTGAAAAATCTTCGTAAACTAAATCACACATGTATATGTTGACATTTAAGAGATATACAGTCAAGAAAATCAAGGGCAATGGTGATATATATGCGGATTAGACACCAAAAAAACACTCAACAAATGGCAACAATTTAAGGAATGTGTTTAGTGACGGCATCGGATTCCTAATTGATGGAGAAGGGTTTGGTGGCAAGAAAAGTTGCTTCTAGGAGGTTGTCCAGGGTTTTCGCTCGATGATTCAATTCTTAGGTGGTTGGTTTAGCCCTTGTTCCGGTAACTCGAATCCTAGCCCGTTATATCCCATTTTAATTTTGCAGCATTGTAAACCTTACGCCTTTTTTACTCTCTGATCGAGGTTCTCGGCGTTGAAAAATCTTCGTAAACTAAATCACACGTGTATATGTTGACATTTAAGAGATATACAGTCAAGAAAATCAAGGGCAATGGTGATATATATGAGGGTTAGACACAAAAAAAACACTCAACAAATGGCTTCAATTTAAGGAATGTGTTTAATGACGGCATCTGATTTCTAATTGATGGAGAAAGGTCAGATGGCAAGAAAAGCTGCTTCTAGGAGGTTGTCAAGTGTTTTCGCTCGACGATTCCATTCTTGGGTGGTTGGTTTGGCCCTTGTTCCAGTAACTCGAATCCTAGCCCGGTATATCCGATTTTAATTTTACACCATTGTGAACCTTACGCCTTTTTTACTCTCTGATCGAGGTTCTCGGCATTGAAAAATCTTCGTAAACTAAATCACACGTGTATATGTTGACATTTAAGAGATATACAGTCAAGAAATTCAAGGGCAATGCTGATATATATATGCGGATTAGACAGCAAACAAAAAACACTCAACAAATGGCTACAATTTAAGGAATGTGTTTAGTGACGACATCAGATTCCTAATGATATAGAAAGGTCTGGTGGCAAGAAAAGTTGCTTCTAGGATGTTGTCAAGTGTTTTCGCTCCACGATTCCACTCTTAGGTGGTTGGTTTGGCCCTTGTTCCTGTAACTCGAATCCTAGCCCGTTATATCCCATTTTGATTTTGCACCAATGTAAACCTTATGCCTTTTTTACTCTCTGATCGAGGTTTTCGGCGTTGAAAAATCTTCGTAAACTAAATCACACGTGTATATGTTGACATTTAAGGGATATACAGTCAAGAAAATCAAGGGCAATGGTGATATATATGCGGATTAGACACCAAAAAAAACACTCAACAAATGGCAACAATTTAAGGAATGTGTTTAGTGACGGCATCGGATTCCTAATTGATGGAGAAAGGTTTGGTGACATGAAAAGCTGCTTCTAGGAGGTTGTCAAGTGTTTTCGCTCGACGATTCCATTCTTGGGTGGTTGGTTTGGCCCTTGTTCCTGTAACTCGAATCCTAGCCAGGTATATCCAATTTTAATTTTACACCATTGTGAACCTTACGCCTTTTTTACTCTCTGATCGAGGTTCTCGGCATTGAAAAATCTTCGTAAACTAAATCACACATGTATATGTTGACATTTAAGAGATATACAGTCAAGAAAATCAAGGGCAATGGTGATATATATGCGGATTAGACACCAAAAAAACACTCAACAAATGGCAACAATTTAAGGAATGTGTTTAGTGACGGCATCGGATTCCTAATTGATGGAGAAGGGTTTGGTGGCAAGAAAAGTTGCTTCTAGGAGGTTGTCCAGGGTTTTCGCTCGATGATTCAATTCTTAGGTGGTTGGTTTAGCCCTTGTTCCGGTAACTCGAATCCTAGCCCGTTATATCCCATTTTAATTTTACACCATTGTGACCTTACGCCATTTTTACTCTCTGATCGAGGTTCTCGACATTGAAAAATCTTCGAAACTAAATCACACGTGTATATGTTGACATTTAAGAGATATACAGTCAAGAAAATCAAGGGCAATGGTGATATATATGCGGATTAGACACCAAAAAAAACACTCAACAAATGGCAACAATTTAAGGAATGTGTTTAGTGACGGCATCGGATTCCTAATTGATGGAGAAAGGTTTGGTGACATGAAAAGCTGCTTCTAGGAGGTTGTCAAGTGTTTTCGCTCGACGATTCCATTCTTGGGTGGTTGGTTTGGCCCTTGTTCCTGTAACTCGAATCCTAGCCCGGTATATCCAATTTTAATTTTATACCATTGTGAACCTTACGCCTTTTTTACTCTCTGATCGAGGTTCTCGGCATTGAAAAATATTCGTAAACTAAATCACACATGTATATGTTGACATTTAAGAGATATACAGTCAAGAAAATCAAGGGCAATGGTGATATATATGCGGATTAGACACCAAAAAAACACTCAACAAATGGCAACAATTTAAGGAATGTGTTTAGTGACGGCATCGGATTCCTAATTGATGGAGAAGGGTTTGGTGGCAAGAAAAGTTGCTTCTAGGAGGTTGTCCAGGGTTTTCGCTCGATGATTCAATTCTTAGGTTGTTGGTTTAGCCCTTGTTCCGGTAACTCGAATCCTAGCCCGTTATATCCCATTTTTATTTTGCAGCATTGTAAACCTTACGCCTTTTTTACTCTCTGATCGAGGTTCTCGGCGATGAAAAATCTTCGTAAACTAAATCACACGTGTATATGTTGACATTTAAGAGATATACAGTCAAGAAAATCAAGGGCAATGGTGATATATATGAGGATTAGACACAAAAAAAACACTCAACAAATGGCTTCAATTTAAGGAATGTGTTTAATGATGGCATCTGATTTCTAATTGATGGAGAAAGGTCAGATGGCAAGAAAAGCTGCTTCTAGGAGGTTGTCAAGTGTTTTCGCTCGACGATTCCATTCTTGGGTGGTTGGTTTGGCCCTTGTTCCAGTAACTCGAATCCTAGCCCGGTATATCCCATTTTAATTTTACACGATTGTGAACCTTATGCCTTTTTTACTCTCTGATCGAGTTTCTCGGCATTGAAAAATCTTCATAAACTAAATCACACATGTATATGTTGACATTTAAGAGATATACAGTCAAGAAAATCAATGGCAATGGTGATATATATGCGGATTAGACACAAAAAAAAAAAACACTCAACAAATGGCAACAATTTAAGGAATGTGTTTAGTGACGGCATCAGATTCCTAATTGATAGAGAAAGATCTGGTGGCAAGAAAAGTTGCTTCTAGGAGGTTGTCAAGTATTTTTGCTCGACGATTCCATTCTTGGGTGGTTGGTTTGGCCCTTGTTCCTGTAACTCGAATCCTAGCCCGGTATATCCCATTTTAATTTTACACCATTGTGAACCTTACGCCTTTTTTACTCTCTGATCGAGGTTCCCGGCATTGAAAAATCTTCGTAAACTAAATCACACGTGTATATGTTGACATTTAAGAGATATACAGTCAAGAAATTCAAGGGCAATGCTGATATATATGCGGATTAGACAGCAAACAAAAAACACTCAACAAATGGCTACAATTTAAGGAATGTGTTTAGTGACGACATCAGATTCCTAATGATATAGAAAGGTCTGGTGGCAAGAAAAGTTGCTTCTAGGATGTTGTCAAGTGTTTTCGCTCCACGATTCCACTCTTAGGTGGTTGGTTTGGCCCTTGTTCCTGTAACTCGAATCCTAGCCCGTTATATCCAATTTTGATTTTGCACCAATGTAAACCTTATGCCTTTTTTACTCTCTGATCGAGGTTTTCGGCGTTGAAAAATCTTCGTAAACTAAATCACACGTGTATATGTTGACATTTAAGAGATATACAGTCAAGAAAATCAAGGGCAATGGTGATATATATGCGGATTAGACACCAAAAAAAACACTCAACAAATGGCAACAATTTAAGGAATGTGTTTAGTGACGGCATCAGATTCCTAATTGATGGAGAAAGGTCTGGTGGCAAGAAAAGTTGCTTCTAGGAGGTTGTCAAGTGTTTTCGCTCGACGATTCCATTCTTGGGTTGTTGGTTTGGCCCTTGTTCCTGTAACTCGAATCCTAGCCCGGTATATCCCATTTTAATTTTACACCATTGTGAACCTTACGCCTTTTTTACTCTCTGATCGAGGTTCTCGGCATTGAAAAATCTTCGTAAACTAAATCACACGTGTATATGTTGACATTTAAGAGATATACAGTCAAGAAATTCAAGGGCAATGCTGATATATATATGCGGATTAGACAGCAAACAAAAAACACTCAACAAATGGCTACAATTTAAGGAATGTGTTTAGTGACGACATCAGATTCCTAATGATATAGAAAGGTCTGGTGGGAAGAAAAGTTGCTTCTAGGAGGTTGTCAAGTGTTTTCGCTCCACGATTCCACTCTTTGGTGGTTGGTTTGGCCCTTGTTCCTGTAACTCGAATCCTAGCCCGTTATATCCCATTTTGATTTTGCACCAATCTAAACCTTATGCCTTTTTTACTCTCTGATCGGGGTTTTCGGCGTTGAAAAATCTTCGTAAACTAAATCACACGTGTATATGTTGACATTTAAGAGATATACAGTCAAGAAAATCAAGGGCAATGGTGATATATATGCGGATTAGACACACAAAAAAACACTCATCAAATGGCTAGAATTTAAGGAATGTGTTTAGTGACGGCATCTGATTTCTAATTCATGGAGAAAGGTCTGATGGCAAGAAAAGCTACTTCAAGGAGGTTGTCAAGTGTTTTCGCTCGACGATTCCATTCTTGGGTGGTTGGTTTTGTGACAACTCGAAATTTAGAACCTTCTTGTATCCCGTTATATCATGCTTAAACGTGTAACTAGTTAACTTATGTGATTAATGGTAAACGAACCTCTTATGTGACTATGTGATTATTATGTGTTGTGCTTGTATGTATAGTGTGTATATATGCATAAATGAGCCGAAAACCATGAACCCGACTCGAGACCATGTGGTCTCGAGTGAACTAGTGTAACATATGGGCCGGTTGGGCCGTGCACTTCATCCGAAAGCCCATTAGGGGGCACAATGTGAATCAAGTATATAACCCTTAGTGATGCTAATCTTGACATTCTTTGGACAATCCACACACACACTCTCCACTCTCCCTCACTAAAACCCTAAGCCACAACACTCCTTCTCCTTCTTCTCGGATCAAACCGGTGGCACTAGGACTCTCGGATCGAGCTCAGGATCATCATTCGGAAGTTCACTCATCACTCTTCATACCCTCACACTTAGAGAACCCAATCGGTTAGTGCTTTACTATGTGTTAAGGATTATGTGTGCTTGATGTTTGAATGCTTGTCTTCATGTATTAATAAGTGGAAAATGTATGATTATGGCTATATCATATTCTCGGATGTGTATGTTAATGATAATCGGTTAAACATGCCTTGATTTTAATATATATTGCATGATGAGTTAATGAGATCTTGTGATTAAATGTGGGTTAACCATTGGTTGTTGATGTTTATGAAACCGGCTTGCATATGTATGATAGATGATGTTCATATAATCAGATTGTATACTCTTGTCTTAAGAACCGAATGCTCACTAATAGGGTGATTCATTGTGTTAATATCATAGGGTGCATGTTAGAGTTGATAAGTTGTTGATCATGATTTTGTTTGGTTAAAGTTTATAAGAATGAGGATGATGAATCGCTTGAATACATGAAGAACAACTTGAATGTGATATGAACATGCTTGAATATTTGAAATCTGATTGTTTGATCCATTTTGGTTAGAAATTAGACAAGAAAACATGTTTAGTGGATAGTACAAAATGGTTGCATGAAATTAAAACCTCATTGGATAGTACATGTCGGAAATCAGCAGCTGTCCAACCGAAACCTCCTGATTGCGACCCAGGTTGCGAGTCGCAAACGCCTGGTTGCGACTCAAGACCAAAACAGCACAACTCGAAATCTCAGTTACGAGTCCGGTTGCGACTCGAGACCAAAACAGCATGAACCGAGACCGTGATAGCGAGTCCTGTTGCGACTCAGGTTGCGAGTCGCAAACGCCTGGTTGCGACTCGAGACTATACGCAGGTACACGCTGTTTGGACTTGCACCTCATTTTGGACTTAAGTAATTGGGCCGGACTCCTGGGCCTAATGCACAGACCTTATATGTTACTGTTGAACGTGAATGTAGATGAACTGCCATAGATGATACTTGAATGCAATGTGCTAGAAACATCCGTGTGCTACTTGGTTACGAACCTGACTTATATGATACAACTATGATAGGACGCGAGTGACCGCAATATTGCTTGTTTGACTTTTCTGTGTATCTACCGAGCAAACCAAGGTGAGTTCACACCCTCTACAAAGCATGGGATTCCCTGGGTTGGGAATGGGGTTAAGGAATGTGGATTCCTCGTCCTCCTTGGGTAGGACAGCAATGGTTCAGGAATGTAATTCCTCGTCCTCACGGACAGATAACTCGTACTAGACCAAAACTCTATCACGAAGTCCCTCATTTTTATATCGACTTAATCGCCGGGCCAAGGGCGAGCGGGTCATTAGTTAGATAGCGCTATTTAGGTTTGACAAACCTCACACCGTGCCGCAGAGGACGGGCGTGAACTAATGGATCTGGGGCACGTCAATGATGATAGACATTGACAGTTTCAGGGCACTTAAACATGACTACAGTCAGGAGTCGATATGGTAACGAGTCTAGTGTATACATGGGGTAGCCCCCACGGCCGAAATGCCAGATAACTAACACGGGGTAGCCCTCACGGCTGGATTGCCAAAGTAACCGGGAATGAATAAGTCACGTTTTTAACTATGGGGTAACCCCCACGGCAGGATGCCGGATAAAGGAAACTGTTTTCGAAACGACTTAAAACAAACACCCAACCGTGAACTCACTCAACTTGTTGTTGACTCGTTACTACATGCTTTGCAGGTCCTTAGATTCTCAGCTGGAGCTTGCATGGAGGAGGATCGTTGTGGGGGGCATGGACGACTGTGTGCCATGTTAAACTTTGGAACAATTTAACTTATGTTTTGATTTAAGACTTACGCTTCCGCTTACAACTTGAACTATGTTTTGTTTGAACACCAATTGTATTGGTTGAACTTTTATAACTACTTATATGCTTGTTCAATATGATTGGTGGCTGGATCCTGGTCAGTCACGCCTCCAAGCGGTAGTACTCCGCGGGTGGATTTTGGGGGTGTGACAGATTGGTATCAGAGCCATTGGTTATAGAGAACTTGGTTTTAATAAAGGGGAAAAACATTTTTGTTAAAACCAGACTATAACCTGTACAGTGCTCAACGGTCCACAACGATGCTTCACTCCACATGCAAGGCTCGACATTCTAGGTGATATGATCTGTGTATATATTGCCTACTTGTTAGTTACATAGTACATTGCTTATGGTATGCTTGGTTAGTATAACTACTGTTGCTTGAACACGTGCGTGCTTGCTCTATTTTATCGTCATACTTTCGCGAACCCCTCTCACTCACGTCCTTCTTGATATGAAGATCATGTCTGGACGCGTTAACCTGACACAAGCCCAGTTAACGGCTCTGATCAACGAATGAGTTGCCGCAGCACTTGCAGCTGCACACGCAGGAGGTATATCCTGCAGTCCGAACTCATTCTAGGATCTTTAGGATCCTACTCTCGTGAACCAACCTTTGTGTTAAACTCTGTCTTTTCTTTCACCTACGATAGGTCAGCACGTTCAGCCACCCGTGTGCACTTTTAAGACTTTCATGGACTGCCGACCAACTACTTTTAGCGGCACTGAAGGAGCAGTAGGTCTCCTACACTGGTTTGAGAAGCTAGAATCTGTGTTCGAAATGTGCGAATGCCCTGAGGCGCGCAGGGTAAAGTATGCTACTGGTACTCTCGAGGGTTTAGCCCTCACATGGTGGAATGCTCAGGTTCAGATGCTGGGGTTGGTTGCTGCCAACGCCACCCCATGGGAAAATTTTAAAGAGATGATCAAGGAGGAATACTGCAGTCGTGATGAGATTCACAAACTGGAAGTGGAGTTCTTCAACCTCAAGATGACGGGGTCCGAAATTGAAGCTTATGTGAAAAGGTCGAATGAACTGGCAATTCTGTGTCCTACTATGGTGGATCCTCCCATCAAACGCATCGAACTATTTCTTCAGGGCTTAGTGCCGGAAATCCAAAGTCATGTGACTTCAGCGAACCTCGCCACCTACCAGCAAACTGTTCAGTTGGCTCACCGTCTCACGGATCAGGCGGTGGAGCAGAACAAGTTACCAAAACGCATAGGTGCTGCAGCTACTTCTGGTACCTCTAGTGACAACAAACGGAAATGGGATGGAACTTCAAGTAAGGGTTCGACTTCTGTTCAGTCCCAGTCTCAGCAGAGGAAGACTGATGACTACAAGAGCCCTAATCAGCAATCGTCTGGTGGTCAAAGCCATGGTGGGTACAAAGGGAATCACCCCAAATGCAATCGCTGCAGCCTGCACCACAGCGGGCCATGCACCAGGGGCAACTGTCATCGGTGCAACAAGCCTGGTCACGCTGTAAAGGATTGCAGGAGTTTATACCCCGCCAATCAGAATCGTCAGCAAGCTCAACAGAACCAGCGCCAGCAACAGCAACAGGGTGATAACAAAGGGTGCTTTTAGTGTGGAGCTGAAGGCCACTTCAAGAGAGATTGTCCTCAACTGAACAGGAACCAGAACAACAACAACAACAATAACAACAATCAGGGGAATGGTAACAATGGGAACAACAACAACAATGGCGCCAGGGGGCGGGTGTTTGTGATTGGCCAAGGTGAAGCAAGGAATGACCCCAATGTTGTGGCGGGTAAGTTCCTTCTCGACGATTTTTATGTTTCAGTATTATTTGACTCGGGTGCCGATACTAGCTACGTGTCACTAGAAGTTAGTCGAATGCTTAAGCGTATTCCCACACCTTTGAACAACAAGCACACTGTAGAACTAGCAAACGGTAAGAGTTTAGAAGCCACACACGTAGTCAAGGGTTGTAAACTTATTCTAGCTGACCAGACCTTCTCTATCGACCTCATTCCTATTGTCTTGGGTAGTTTCGACGTTGTCATTGGGATGGATTGGTTATCCCAACACCGAGCAGAGATTCTTTGCAATGAGAAGGTTGTCCGTATTCCAGGTCCCGGTGGTGAACCTCTCATGATTCATGGCGACAAGAGGAGTGCTGTTGAGAACGTCATTTCTCTCCTTAAGGCCCAAAAGTGCTTGCGAAAGGGCCACACTGCCATTTTGGCTCTCGTTACTGACACCTCAGAAAAAGAGAAGAAGATAGAAGATTTTCCAGTTGTACGCGATTATCCAGAGGTATTTCCTGAGGAATTACCTGGTCTTCCGCCTCATCACCAAGTCGAGTTTCAGATCAAACTAGCTCCTGGAGCTGCGCCCATAGCTCGTGCACCTTATCGTTTAGCCCCATCAGAGTTGAAAGAACTCTCCACGCAACTACAAGAGCTCCTGGATAAGGGTTTCATTCGTCCAAGCTCATCGCCCTGGGGAGCTCCAGTATTATTTGTAAAGAAGAAGGACGGTACTTTCAGAATGTGCATCGACTACCGGGAACTCAACAAGGTGACGGTGAAGAATCGTTATCCTCTACCGCGTATCGACGACTTGTTCGACCAGCTGCAAGGGTCAAGCTACTATTCGAAGATCGATTTGAGATCGGGTTATCACCAGCTGAGAGTCCGGGAAGAGGACGTCTCCAAAACAGCTTTCAGAACTCGATACGGGCACTATGAGTTTTTGGTCATGCCTTTTGGGATGACAAACGCACCTGCGGTTTTCATGGACTTGATGAATCGAGTGTGCAAGCCTTACCTGGACAAGTTCGTTATAGTCTTCATCGACGACATCCTGATCTATTCTAAGAGTCAGGAGGAACACGAGCAACATCTGCGACTTATTCTGGAACTCCTTCGAACAGAACAGCTTTATGCAAAGTTCTCGAAATGCGACTTCTGGCTTCGAGAAGTCCATTTCCTAGGCCACGTGGTAAACAAGGATGGGATTCACGTTGATCCATCCAAGATAGACTCGATTAAGAACTGGCCTGCACCTCGTACACCAAAGGAAATTCGCCAATTCTTGGGTTTGGCGGGATACTACCGGAGATTCATAAAGGATTTTTCTAAGATTGCACAGCCTCTCACCTCACTAACACAGAAGGGCGTTGTTTATCGCTGGGGAAACGCACAGGAGTTGGCATTTCAACACCTAAAGGATAGACTTTGTAGCGCACCTATCCTTTCCTTGCTAGAAGGCACAGACGATTTTGTCGTCTACTGCGACGCATCAATTCAAGGTCTTGGTTGCGTGTTGATGCAACGAGATAAAGTTATAGCCTACGCCTCACGCCAACTCAAGGTTCATGAAAAGAACTACACTACACACGACCTAGAGCTGGGAGCTGTTGTTTTTGCACTTAAGTTATGGCGGCACTACCTGTACGGTACCAAATGCGCCATCTACACCGACCACAGGAGCCTCGGGCATATCTTCAAGCAGAAGGAACTGAATATGCGACAACGACGGTGGGTTGAACTACTAAATGACTACGAGTGCTCAATCAGGTATCACCCGGGCAAGGCCAATGTTGTGGCCGACGCCCTCAGTCGGAAGGACACTGCGCCTAAAAGCGTGCGAGCGTTACAACTCACGATCCACTCTAGTCTCCCTTCCCAAATACGAGCTGCTCAGATAGAAGCACTGAAACCAGAAAACGTCAGGGCTGAAGCCCTACGCGGATCAAGGCAACGATTAGAGCAGAAGGAAGACGGTGCTTACTACGTAACGGGACGCGTTTGGGTCCCACTCTACGGCAACCTACGAGAGCTTGTGATGGATGAAGCACACAAGTCTCGCTACTCTGTACACCATGGATCGGATAAGATGTATCATGATATCAAAACTACGTATTGGTGGCCTAGCATGAAGGCCCACATAGCGACCTACGTCAGCAAGTGTTTGACTTGTGCGAGAGTCAAGTCGGAATACCAGAAACCATCAGGCATACTCCAACAACCAGAGATACCTCAATGGAAATGGGAGCAAATTTCCATGGATTTTGTCACTGGCCTGCCTAGATCCCAGCGCGGGAACGATACTATTTGGGTGATCGTGGATCGACTTACAAAATCTGCACACTTCTTGGCTATCAAGGAGACGGACAAATTCTCCACTCTTGCAGAGATATACATCAAAGAAATTGTTTCGAGGCACGGGGTGCCCACCTCTATTATCTCGGATCGAGATGCGCGTTTTACTTCAGAACTGTGGCAAGCAATGCACAAATCTTTCGGCTCACGATTAGACATGAGCACAGCGTATCACCCTCAGACGGACGGGCAGTCCGAGCGCACCATTCAAACCTTAGAGGACATGCTTCGTGCATGTGTAATCGACTTTGGCAACCGCTGGGAAAAGCATCTGCCACTTGTGGAATTCTCGTACAATAACAGCTACCACACCAGCATTAAAGTTGCTCCGTTTGAGGCATTGTACGGACGAAAATGCCGGTCACCTCTTTGTTGGGCAGAGGTGGGGGATAGTCAGATCACTGGTCCAGAATATGTGGTAGATACAACCGAGCAAATCGCTCAGATACGAAAACGCATGACGGCAGCCCGTGAACGTCAGAAAGTTTACGCCGACATGGGCAGGAAACCGCTTGAGCTCCAGGTTGGGGAGCGGGTACTACTCAAAGTTTCACCCTGGAAGGGTGTGGTTCGTTTTGGTAAACGCGGCAAACTTAACCCACGATACGTTGGACCTTTCGAAGTCATTGAGAAAATAGGCAGGGTGGCCTACAGACTAAACTTACCAGCGAAACTCGGTGCAGTCCACAACGTTTTCCACGTGTCGAATCTGAAGAAGTGTCCGTCAGATGAGACCCACGTAGTTCCTTTGAAGGAACTCACTATCGATGAGCAGTTACGATTTGTCGAGGAACCAGTCGAGATCACGGACCGGGATGTTAAGGTCCTCAAGAGTACTAGAATACCTCTCGTTCTAGTTCGTTGGAACTCACGTCGTGGCCCAGAGTTCACCTGGGAGCGCGAAGATCAGATGAAGCAAAAGTATCCCCAACTGTTCGCAAACAGTACACCCACTACTGAGGCCGAAGCTACGGAATTTCGGGACGAAATTCCAGATCAACGGGGGGTGGATGTGACACCCCAGGAAAACCGGGAAAACCATACAACTTAACTAGCTTCCTCAGTGAGTGCCTACCAAATTTCAGGACGAAATTTCTTTCAACTTGGGGATGATGTGACAACTCGAAATTTAGAACCTTCTTGTATCCCGTTATATCATGCTTAAACGTGTAACTAGTTAACTTATGTGATTAATGGTAAACGAACCTCTTATGTGACTATGTGATTATTATGTGTTGTGCTTGTATGTATAGTGTGTATATATGCATAAATGAGCTGAAAACCATGAACCCGACTCGAGACCATGTGGTCTCGAGTGAACTAGTGTAACATATGGGCCGGTTGGGCCGTGCACTTCATCCGAAAGCCCATTAGGGGGCACAATGTGAATCAAGTATATAACCCTTAGTGATGCTAATCTTGACATTCTTTGGACAATCCACACACACACTCTCCACTCTCCCTCACTAAAACCCTAAGCCACAACACTCCTTCTCCTTCTTCTCGGATCAAACCGGTGGCACTAGGACTCTCGGATCGAGCTCAGGATCATCATTCGGAAGTTCACTCATCACTCTTCATACCCTCACACTTAGAGAACCCAATCGGTTAGTGCTTTACTATGTGTTAAGGATTATGTGTGCTTGATGTTTGAATGCTTGTCTTCATGTATTAATAAGTGGAAAATGTATGATTATGGCTTTATCATATTCTCGGATGTGTATGTTAATGATAATCGGTTAAACATGCCTTGATTTTAATATATATTGCATGATGAGTTAATGAGATCTTGTGATTAAATGTGGGTTAACCATTGGTTGTTGATGTTTATGAAACCGGCTTGCATATGTATGATAGATGATGTTCATATAATCGGATTGTATACTCTTGTGTTAAGAACCGAATGCTCACTAATAGGGTGATTCATTGTGTTAATATCATAGGGTGCATGTTAGAGTTGATAAGTTGTTGATCATGATTTTATTTGGTTAAAGTTTATATGAATGAGGATGATGAATCGCTTGAATACATGAAGAACAACTTGAATGTGATATGAACATGCTTGAATATTTGAAATCTGATTGTTTGATCCATTTTGGTTAGAAATTAGACAAGAAAACATGTTTAGTGGATAGTACAAAATGGTTGCATGAAATTAAAACCTCATTGGATAGTACATGTCGGAAATCAGCAGCTGTCCAACCGAAACCTCCTGATTGCGACCCAGGTTGCGAGTCGCAAACGCCTGGTTGCGACTCAAGACCAAAACAGCACAACTCGAAATCTCAGTTACGAGTCCGGTTGCGACTCGAGACCAAAACAGCATGAACCGAGACCGTGATAGCGAGTCCTGTTGCGACTCAGGTTGCGAGTCGCAAACGCCTGGTTGCGACTCGAGACTATACGCAGGTACACGCTGTTTGGACTTGCACCTCATTTTGGACTTAAGTAATTGGGCCGGACTCCTGGGCCTAATGCACAGACCTTATATGTTACTGTTGAACGTGAATGTAGATGAACTGCCATAGATGATACTTGAATGCAATGTGCTAGAAACATCCGTGTGCTACTTGGTTACGAACCTGACTTATATGATACAACTATGATAGGACGCGAGTGACCGCAATATTGCTTGTTTGACTTTTCTGTGTATCTACCGAGCAAACCAAGGTGAGTTCACACCCTCTACAAAGCATGGGATTCCCTGGGTTGGGAATGGGGTTAAGGAATGTGGATTCCTCGTCCTCCTTGGGTAGGACAGCAATGGTTCAGGAATGTAATTCCTCGTCCTCACGGACAGATAACTCGTACTAGACCAAAACTCTATCACGAAGTCCCTCATTTTTATATCGACTTAATCGCCGGGCCAAGGGCGAGCGGGTCATTAGTTAGATAGCGCTATTTAGGTTTGACAAACCTCACACCGTGCCGCAGAGGACGGGCGTGAACTAATGGATCTGGGGCACGTCAATGATGATAGACATTGACAGTTTCAGGGCACTTAAACATGACTACAGTCAGCAGTCGATATGGTAACGAGTCTAGTGTATACATGGGGTAGCCCCCACGGCCGAAATGCCAGATAACTAACACGGGGTAGCCCCCACGGCTGGATTGCCACAGTAACCGGGAATGAATAAGTCACGTTTTTAACTATGGGGTAACCCCCACGGCAGGATGCCAGATAAAGGAAACTGTTTTCGAAACGACTTAAAACAAACACCCAACCGTGAACTCACTCAACTTGTTGTTGACTCGTTACTACATGCTTTGCAGGTCCTTAGATTCTTAGCTGGAGCTTGCATGGAGGAGGATCGTTGTGGGGGGCATGGACGACTGTGTGCCATGTTAAACTTTGGAACAATTTAACTTATGTTTTGATTTAAGACTTACGCTTCCGCGTACAACTTGAACTATGTTTTGTTTGAACACCAATTGTATTGGTTGAACTTTTATAACTACTTATATGCTTGTTCAATATGATTGGTGGCTGGATCCTGGTCAGTCACGCCTCCAAGCGGTAGTACTCCGCGGGTGGATTTTGGGGGTGTGACATGTTTGGCCCTTGTTCCTGTAACTCGAATCCTAGCCCGGTATATCCCATTTTCATTTTACACCATTGTGAACATTACACCTTTTTTACTCTCTGATCGAGGTTCTCGGCGTTGAAAATCTTCGTAAACTAAATCACACTTGTATATGTTGACATTTAAGAGATATACAGTCAAGAAAATCAAGGGCAATGGTGATATATATGCGGATTAGACACAAAAAACACTCAACAAATGGCTACAATTTAAGGAATGTGTTTAGTGACGGTATCAGATTCCTAATTGATGGAGAAAGGTCTGGTGGCAAGAAAAGTTGCTTCTAGGAGGTTGTCAAGTGTTTTCGCTCGACGATTCCATTCTTGGGAGGTTGGTTTGGCCCTTGTTCCTGTAACTCGAATCCAAGCCCGGTATATCCCCTTTTAATTTTGCACCATTGTAAACCTTATGCCTTTTTTACTCTCTGATCGAGATTCTCAGCATTGAAAAATCTTGGTAAACTAAATCACACGTGTATATGTTGACATTTAAGAGATACACAGTCAAGAAAATCAAGGGCAATAGTGATATATATGCGGATTAGACACAAAAAAAAACACTTAACAAATGACTACAATTTAAGGAATGTGTTTAGTGACGGCATGTGATTTCTAATTGATGGAGAAAGGTCTGATGGCAAGAAAAGCTGCTTCTAGGAGGTTGTCAAGTGTTTTCGCTCGACGATTCCATTCTTGGGTGGTTGGTTTAGCCCTTGTTCCTGTAACTCGAATCCTAGCCCGGTATATCACATTTTAATTTTACACCATTGTGAACCTTACGCCTTTTTTACTCTCTGATCGAGGTTCTCGGCATTGAAAAAACTTCGTAAACTAAATCACCTGTGTATATGTTGACATTTAAGAGATATACAGTCAAGAAAATCAAGGGCAATGGTGATATATATGCGGATTAGAAACCAAACAAAAAACACTCAACAAATGGCTACAATTTAAGAAATGTGTTTAGTGACGGCATCTGATTTCTAATTTATGGAGAAAGGTCTGATGGCAAGAAAAGCTGCTTCTAGGAGGTTGTCAAGTGTTTTCGCTCGACGATTCCATTCTTGGGTGGTTGGTTTGGCCCTTGTTCCTGTAACTCGAATCCTAGCCTGGTATATCCCATTTTAATTTTGCACCATTGTAAACCTTACGCCTTTTTTACCCTCTGATAGAGGTTCTCGGCATTGAAAAATCTTCGTAAACTAAATCACACGTGTATATGTTGACATTTAAGAGACATATACAGTCAAGAAAATCAAGGGCAATGGTGATATATATGCGGATTAGACAGCAAAAAAAAACACTCAACAAATGGCAACAATTTAAGGAACGTGTTTAGTAACGACATCTGATTTTTAATTGATGGAGAAAGGTCTGATGGCAAGAAAAGCTACTTCAAGGAGGTTGTCAAGTGTTTTCGCTGGACGATTCCATTCTTGGGTGGTTGGTTTGGCCCTTGTTCCTGTAACTCGAATCCTTTCCCGGTATATCCCATTTTAATTGTACACCATTGTGAACCTTACGCCTTTTTTACTCTCTGTTCGAGGTTCTCGGCATTGAAAAATCTTCGTAAACTAAATCACACGTGTATATGTTGACATTTAAGAGATATACAGTCAAGAAAATCAAGGGCAATGGTGATATATATGCGGATTAGACACCAAACAAAAACACTTAACAAATTGCTACAATTTAAGGAATGTGTTTAGTGACTGCATCAGATTCCTAATTGATGGAGTAAGGTCTGGTGGCAAGAAAAGCTGCTTCTAGGAGGTTGTCAAGTGTTTTCGCTCGACAATTCGATTCTTGGATGGTTGGTTTGGCCCTTGTTCCTGTAACTCGAATCCTAGCCCGTTATATCCCATTTTAATTTTACAGCACTGTGAACCTTACGCCTTTTTACTCTCTGATCGAGGTTCTCGGCATTGAAAAATCTTCGTAAACTAAATCACACGTGTATATGTTGACATTTAAGAGATATACAGTCAAGAAAATCAAGGGCAATGGTGATATATATGCGGATTAGACACCAAACAAAAACACTTAACAAATTGCTACAATTTAAGGAATGTGTTTAGTGACTGCATCAGATTCCTAATTGATGGAGTAAGGTCTGGTGGCAAGAAAAGCTGCTTCTAGGAGGTTGTCAAGTGTTTTCGCTCGACGATTCCATTCTTGGGTGGTTGGTTTAGCCCTTGTTCCTGTAACTCGAATCCTAGCCCGGTATATCACATTTTAATTTTACACCATTGTGAACCTTACGCCTTTTTTACTCTCTGATCGAGGTTCTCGGCATTGAAAAAACTTCGTAAACTAAATCACCTGTGTATATGTTGACATTTAAGAGATATACAGTCAAGAAAATCAAGGGCAATGGTGATATATATGCGGATTAGAAACCAAACAAAAAACACTCAACAAATGGCTACAATTTAAGAAATGTGTTTAGTGACGGCATCTGATTTCTAATTTATGGAGAAAGGTCTGATGGCAAGAAAAGCTGCTTCTAGGAGGTTGTCAAGTGTTTTCGCTCGACGATTCCATTCTTGGGTGGTTGGTTTGGCCCTTGTTCCTGTAACTCGAATCCTAGCCTGGTATATCCCATTTTAATTTTGCACCATTGTAAACCTTACGCCTTTTTTACCCTCTGATAGAGGTTCTCGGCATTGAAAAATCTTCGTAAACTAAATCACACGTGTATATGTTGACATTTAAGAGACATATACAGTCAAGAAAATCAAGGGCAATGGTGATATATATGCGGATTAGACAGCAAAAAAAAACACTCAACAAATGGCAACAATTTAAGGAACGTGTTTAGTAACGACATCTGATTTTTAATTGATGGAGAAAGGTCTGATGGCAAGAAAAGCTACTTCAAGGAGGTTGTCAAGTGTTTTCGCTGGACGATTCCATTCTTGGGTGGTTGGTTTGGCCCTTGTTCCTGTAACTCGAATCCTTTCCCGGTATATCCCATTTTAATTGTACACCATTGTGAACCTTACGCCTTTTTTACTCTCTGTTCGAGGTTCTCGGCATTGAAAAATCTTCGTAAACTAAATCACACGTGTATATGTTGACATTTAAGAGATATACAGTCAAGAAAATCAAGGGCAATGGTGATATATATGCGGATTAGACACCAAACAAAAACACTTAACAAATTGCTACAATTTAAGGAATGTGTTTAGTGACTGCATCAGATTCCTAATTGATGGAGTAAGGTCTGGTGGCAAGAAAAGCTGCTTCTAGGAGGTTGTCAAGTGTTTTCGCTCGACAATTCGATTCTTGGATGGTTGGTTTGGCCCTTGTTCCTGTAACTCGAATCCTAGCCCGTTATATCCCATTTTAATTTTACAGCACTGTGAACCTTACGCCTTTTTACTCTCTGATCGAGGTTCTCGGCATTGAAAAATCTTCGTAAACTAAATCACACGTGTATATGTTGACATTTAAGAGATATACAGTCAAGAAAATCAAGGGCAATGGTGATATATATGCGGATTAGAAACCAAACAAAAACACTCAACAAATGGCTACAATTTAAGGAATGTGTTTAGTGACTGCATCAGATTCCTAATTGATGGAGTAAGGTCTGATGGCAAGAAAAGCTGCTTCTAGGAGGTTGTCAAGTGTTTTCGCTGGACGATTCCATTCTTGGGTGGTTGGTTTGGCCCTTGTTCCTGTAACTCGAATCCTAGCCTGGTATATCCCATTTTAATTTTGCACCATTGTAAACCTTACGCCGTTTTTACCCTCTGATCGAGGTTCTCGGCATTGAAAAATCTTCGTAAACTAAATCACACGTGTATATGTTGACATTTAGGAGACATATACGGTCAAGAAAATCAAGGGCAATGGTGATATATATGCGGATTAGACACAAAAAAAAACACTCAACAAATGGCTTTAAATTTAAGGAACGTGTTTAGTAATGACATCTGATTTCTAATTGATGGAGAAAGGTCTGATGGCAAGAAAAGCTGCTTCTAGGAGGTTGTCAAGTGTTTTCGCTCGACGATTCCATTCTTGGGTGGTTGGTTCGGCCCTTGTTCCTGTAACTCGAATCCTAGCCCGTTATATCCCATTTTAATTGTACACCATTGTGAACCTTACGCCTTTTTTACTCTCTGATCGAGGTTCTCGGCATTGAAAAATCTTCGTAAACTAAATCACACGTGTATATGTTGACATTTAAGAGATATACAGTCAAGAAAATCAAGGGCAATGGTGATATATATGCGGATTAGACACCAAACAAAAACACTTAACAAATGGCTACAATTTAAGGAATGTGTTTAGTGACTGCATCAGATTTCTAATTGATGGAGTAAGGTCTGGTGGCAAGAAAAGCTGCTTCTAGGAGGTTGTCAAGTGTTTTCGCTTGACAATTCTATTCTTGGTTGGTTGGTTTGGCCATTGTTCCTGTAACTCGAATCCTAGCCCGTTATATCCCATTTTAATTTTACACCACTGTGAACCTTACGCCTTTTTTACTCTCTGATCGAGGTTCACGGCATTGAAAAATCTTCGTAAACTAAATCACACGTGTATATGTTGACATTTAAGATATATACAGTCAAGAAAATCAAGGGCAATGGTGATATATATGCGGATTAGACACCAAAAAAACACTCAACAAATGGCTACAATTTAAGTAATGTGTTTAGTGACGGCATCAAATTCCTAATTGATGGAGAAAGGTCTGGTGGCAAGAAAAGCCGCTTCTAGGAGGTTGTCAAGTGTTTTCGCTCGATGATTCCATTCTTGGGTGGTTGGTTTGGCCCTTGTTCATGTAACTCGAATCCTAGCCCGGTATATCCCATTTTAATTTTACACCATTGTGAACCTTACGCCTTTTTTACTCTCTGATCGAGGCTCTCGGCATTGAAAAATCTTCGTAAACTAAATCACACGTGTAGATGTTGACATTTAAAAGATATACAGCCAAGAAAATCAAGGGCAATGGTGATATATATGCGGATTAGACACAAAAAAAAAAACACTCAACAAATGGCTATAATTTAAAGAATGTGTTTAGTGACGGCATCAGATTCCTAATTGAGAGAGTAAGGTCTGGTGGCAAGAAAAGCTGCTTCTAAGAGGTTGTCAAGTGTTTTCGCTCGACGATTCGATTCTTGGTTGGTTGGTTTGGCCCTTGTTCCTGTAACTCGAATCCTAGCCCAGTATATCCCATTTTAATTTTACACCATTGTGAACCTTACGCCTTTTTTACTCTCTGATCGAGGTTCTCGGCATTGAAAAATCTTCGTAAACTAAATCTCACGTGTATATGTTGCCATTTAAGAGATATACAGTCAAGAAAATCAAGGGAAATGGTGATATATATGCGGATTAGACACAAAAAAAAACACTCAACAAATGGCTACAATTTAAGGAATGTGTTTAGTGACGGCATCAGATTCTTAATTGATGGAGAAAGGTCTGTGGCAATAAAAGCTCCTTCTAGGAGGTTGTCATGTGTTTTCGCTTGACGATTCCATTCTTGGGTGGTTGGTTTGGCCCTTGTTCCTGTAACTCGAATCCTAGCCCGATATTTCCCATTTTAATTTTACACCATTGTGAGTCTTACGCCTTTTTTACTCTCTGATTGAGGTTATCAGCATTGAAAAATCTTCGTAAACTAAATCACGCGTGTATATGTTGACATTTAAGAGATATACAGTCAATAAAATCAAGGTCAATGGTGATATATATGCGGATTAGACACAAAAAAAAAAACACTCAACAAATGGCTACAATTTAAGGAATTTGTTTAGTGACGGCATCAAATTCGTAATTGATGGAGAAAGGTCTTGTGGCAAGAAAAGCTGCTTCTAGGAGGTTGTCAAGTGTTTTCGCTCGACGATTCGATTCTTGGGTGGTTGGTTTGGCCCTTATTCCTGTAACTCGAATCCTGCCCGGTATATCCCATTTTCATTTTACACCATTGTTAACCTTACGCCTTTTTTACACTCTGATCGAGGTTCTCGGCATTGAAAAATCTTCGTAAACTAAATCACACGTGTATATGTTGACATTTAAGAGATATATAGTCAAGAAAATCAAGGGCAATGGTGATATATATGTGGATTAGACACCAAACAAAAACACTCAACAAATGGCTACAATTTAAGGAATGTGTTTAGTGGCTGCATCAGATTCCTAATTGATGGAATAAGGTCTGGTGGCAAGAAAAGCTGCTTCTAGGAGGTTGTCAAGTGTTTTCGCTCGACGATTCTATTCTTGGGTGGTTGGTTTGGCCCTTGTTCCTGTAACTCGAATCCTAGCCCGGTATATCCCATTTTCATTTTACACCATTGTTAACCTTACGCCTTTTTTACACTCTGATCGAGGTTCTCGGCATTGAAAAATCTTCATAAACTAAATCACACGTGTATATGTTGACATTTAAGAGATATACAGTCAAGAAAATCAAGGGCAATGGTGATATATATGCGGATTAGACACCAAACAAAAACACTCAACAAATGGCTACATTTTAAAAATTTTGTTTAGTGACTGCATCAGATTCCTAATTGATGGAGTAAGGTCTGGTGGCAAGAAAAGCTGCTTCTAGGAGGTTGTCAAGTGTTTTCGCTTGACGATTCGATTCTTGGTTGGTTGGTTTGGCCCTTGTTCCTGTAACTCGAATCCTAGCCCGGTATATCCTATTTTAATTTTACACCATTGTGAGCCTTACACCTTTTTTACTCTCTGATCGAGGTTCTCGGCATAGAAAAATCTCCGTAAACTAAATCACACGTGTATATGTTGCCATTTAAGAGATATACAGTCAAGAAAATCAAGGGCAATGGTGATATATATCCGGATTAGACACCAAAAAAACACTCAACAAATGGCTACAATTTAAGGAATGTGTTTAGTGATGACATCAGATTCTTAATTGATGGAGAAAGGTCTGGTGGCAAGAAAAGCTCCTTCTAGGTGGTTGTCATGTGTTTTCGCTCGACGATTCCATTCTTGGGTGGATGGTTTGGCCCTTGTTCCTGTAACTCGAATCCTAGCCCGGTATATCCCATTTTAATTTTACACCATTGTGAGCCTTACGCCTTTTTTACTCTCTGATTGAGGTTATCAGCATTGAAAAATCTTCGTAAACTAAATCACGCGTGTATATGTTGACATTTAAGAGATATACAGTCAATAAAATCAAGGGCAATGGTGATATATATGCGGATTAGACACAAAAAAAAAACACTCAACAAATGGCTACAATTTAAGGAATTTGTTTAGTGACGGCATCAAATTCCTAATTGATGGAGAAAGGTCTGGTGGCAAGAAAAGCTGCTTCTAGGAGGTTGTCAAGTGTTTTCGCTCGACGATTCCATTCTTGGGTGGTTGGTTTGGCCCTTATTCCTGTAACTCGAATCCTGCCCGGTATATCCCATTTTCATTTTACACCATTGTTAACCTTACGCCTTTTTTACACTCTGGTCGAGGTTCTCGGCATTGAAAAATCTTCGTAAACTAAATCACACGTGTATATGTTGACATTTAAGAGATATACAGCCAAGAAAATCAAGGGCAATGGTGATATATATGCGGATTAGACACAAAAAAAACACTCAACAAATGGCTATAATTTAAGGAATGTGTTTAGTGACGACATCAGATTCCTAATTGATAGAGTAAGGTCTGGTGGCAAGAAAAGCTGCTTCTAAGAGGTTGTCAAGTGTTTTTGTTCGACGATTCGAATCTTGGTTGGTTGGTTGGTTTGGCCCTTGTTCCTGTAACTCGAATCCTAGCCCAGTATATCCCATTTTAATTTTACACCATTGTGAACCTTACGCCTTTTTTACTCTCTGATCGAGGTTCTCGGCATTGAAAAATCTTCGTAAACTAAACCACACATGTATATGTTGCCATTTAAGAGATATACAGTTAAGAAAATCAAGGGCAATGTTGATATATATGCGGATTAGACACCAAAAAAAACACTCAACAAATGGCTACAATTTAAGGAATGTGTTTAGTGACGGCATCAGATTCTTAATTGATGGAGAAAGGTCTGTGGCAAGAAAAGCTCCTTCTAGGAGGTTGTCATGTGTTTTCGCTCGACGATTCCATTCTTGGGTGGTTGGTTTGGCCCTTGTTCCAGTAACTCGAATCCTAGCCCGGTATATCCCATTTTAATTTTACACCATTGTGAGCCTTACGCCTTTTTTACTCTCTGATTGAGGTTATCGGCATTGAAAAATCTTCGTAAACTAAATCACGCGTGTATATGTTGACATTTAAGAGATATACAGTCAATAAAATCAAGGGCAATGGTGATATATATGCGGATTAGACACAAAAAAAAAACACTTAACAAATGGCTACAATTTAAGGAATTTGTTTAGTGACGGCATCAAATTCCTAATTGATGGAGAAAGGTCTGGTGGCAAGAAAAGCTGCTTCTAGGAGGTTGTCAAGTGTTTTCGCTCGACGATTCTATTCTTGGGTGGTTGGTTAGGCCCTTATTCCTGTAACTCGAATCCTGCCCGGTATATCCCATTTTCATTTTACACCATTGTTAACCTTACGCCTTTTTTACACTCTGATCGAGGTTCTCGGCATCGAAAAATCTTCGTAAACTAAATCACACGTGTATATGTTGACATTTAAGAGATATACAGTCAAGAAAATCAAGGGCAATGGTGATATATATGCGGATTAGACACCAAACAAAAACACTCAACAAATGGCTACATTTTAAGAAATTTGTTTAGTGACTGCATCAGATTCCTAATTGATGGAGTAAGGTTTGGTGGCAAGAAAAGCTGGTTCTAGGAGGTTGTCAAGTGTTTTCGCTCGACGATTCGATTCTTGGTTGGTTGGTTTGGCCCTTGTTCCTGTAACTCGAATCCTAGCCCGGTATATCCTATTTTAATTTTACACCATTGTGAACCTTACACCTTTTTTACTCTCTGATCGAGGTTCTCGGCATAGAAAAATCTCCGTAAACTAAATCACACGTGTATATGTTTCCATTTAAGAGATATACAGTCAAGAAAATCAAGGGCAATGGGGATATATATGCGGATTAGACACCAAAAAAAACACTCAACAAATGGCTACAATTTAAGGAATGTGTTTAGTGATGGCATCAGATTCTTAATTGATGGAGAAAGGTCTGGTGGCAAGAAAAGCTCCTTCTAGGAGGTTGTCATGTGTTTTCGCTCGACGATTCCATTCTTGGGTGGATGGTTTGGCCCTTGTTCCTGTAACTCGAATCCTAGCCCGGTATATCCCATTTTAATTTTACATCATTGTGAGTCTTACGCCTTTTTTACTCTCTGATTGAGGTTATCGGCATTGAAACATCTACTTAAACTAAATCACACATGTATATGTTGACATTTAAGAGATATACAGTCAAGAAAATCAAGGGCAATGGTGATATATATGCGGATTAGACAAAAAGAAACACTCAACAAATGGCTACAATTTAAGGAATTTGTTTAGTGATGGCATCAAATTCCTAATTGATGGAGAAAGGTCTGGTGGCAAGAAAAGCTGCTTCTAGGAGGTTGTCAAGTGTTTTCGCTCGACGATTCCATTCTTGGGTGGTTGGTTTGTCCCTTGTTCCTGTAACTCGAATCCTAGCCCGGTATATCCCATTTTCATTTTACACCATTGTGAACCTTACGCCTTTTTTACACTCTGATCGAGGTTGTCGGCATTGAAAAATCTTCGTAAACTAAATCACACGTGTATATGTTGACATTTAAGATATATACAGTCAAGAAAATCAAGGGAAATGGTGATACATATGCGGATTAGACACCAAAAAAAACACTGAACAAATGGCTACAATTTAAGGAATTTGTTTAGTGACGGCATCAGATTCCTAATTGATGGAGAAAGGAAGGGTGGCAAGAAAAACTGCTTCTAGGAGGTTGTCAAGTGTTTTCGCTCGACGATTCCATTCTTGGGTGGTTGGTTTGGCCCTTGTTCATGTTACTCGAAGCCTTGCCCGGTATATCCCATTTTCATTTTACACCATTGTGAACCTTACGCCTTTTTTACACTCTGATCGAGGTTTTCGGCATTGAAAAAGCTTCGTAAACTAAATCACACGTGTATATGTTGACATTTAAGAGATATATAGTCAAGAAAATCAAGGGCAATGGTGATATATATGTGGATTAGACACCAAACAAAAACACTCAACAAATGGCTACAATTTAAGGAATGTGTTTAGTGGCTGCATCAGATTCCTAATTGATGGAGTAAGGTCTGGTGGCAAGAAAAGCTGCTTCTAGGAGGTTGCCAAGTGTTTTCGCTCGACAATTTCATTCTTGGGTGGTTGGTTTGGCCCTTGTTCCTGTAACTCGAATCCTAGCCCGGTATATCGCATTTTCATTTTACACCATTGTTAACCTTACGCCTTTTTTACACTCTGATCGAGGTTCGCGGCATTGAAAAATCTTCATAAACTAAATCACACGTGTATATGTTGACATTTAAAAGATATACAGTCAAGAAAATCAAGGGCAATGGTGATATATATGCGGATTAGACACCAAACAAAAACACTCAACAAATGGCTACAATTTAAGGAATGTGTTTAGTGGCTGCATCAGATTCCTAATTGATGGAGTAAGGTCTAGTGGTAAGTAAAGCTGCTTCTAGGTGGTTGTCAAGTGTTTTCGCTCGACGATTCCATTCTTGGGTGGTTGGTTTGGCCCTTGTTCCTGTAACTCGAATCCTAGCCCGGTATATCCCATTTTCATTTTACACCATTGTTAACCTTACGCCTTTTTTACACTCTGATCGAGGTTCTCGGCATTGAAAAATCTTCGTAAACTAAATCACACGTGTATATGTTGACATTTAAGAGATATACAGTCAAGAAAATCAAGGGCAATGGTGATATATATGCGGATTAGACACCAAACAAAAACACTCAACAAATGGCTACATTTTAAGAAATTTGTTTAGTGACTGCATCAGATTCCTAATTGATGGAGTAAGGTCTGGTGGCAAGAAAAGCTGGTTCTAGGAGGTTGTCAAGTGTTTTCGCTCGACGATTCGATTCTTGGTTGGTTGGTTTGGCCCTTGTTCCTGTAACTCGAATCCTAGCCCGGTATATCCTATTTTAATTTTACACCATTGTGAACCTTACACCTTTTTTACTCTCTGATCGAGGTTCTCGGCATAGAAAAATCTCCGTAAACTAAATCACACGTGTATATGTTGCCATTTAAGAGATATACAGTCAAGAAAATCAAGGCCAATGGTGATATATATGCGGATTAGACACCAAAAAAAGCACTCAACAAATGGCTACAATTTAAGGAATGTGTTTAGTGATGGCATCAGATTCTTAATTGATGGAGAAAGGTCTGGTGGCAAGAAAAGCTCCTTCTAGGAGGTTGTCATGTGTTTTCGCTCGACGATTCCATTCTTGGGTGGATGGTTTGGCCCTTGTTCCTGTAACTCGAATCCTAGCCCGGTATATCCCATTTTAATTTTACACCATTGTGAGCCTTACGCCTTTTTTACTCTTTGATTGAGGTTTTCGGCATTGAAAAATCTTCTTAAACTAAATCACACATGTATATGTTGACATTTAAGAGATATACAGTCAAGAAAATCAAGGGCAATGGTGATATATATGCGGATTAGACAAAAAGAAACACTCAACAAATGGCCACAATTTAAGGAATTTGTTTAGTGATGTCATCAAATTTCTAATTGATGGAGAAAGGTCTGGTGGCAAGAAAAACTGCTTCTAGGAGGTTGTCAAGTGTTTTCGCTCGACGATTCGATTCTTGGTTGGTTGGTTTGGCCCTTGTTCCTGTAACTCGAATCCTAGCCCGGTTTATCCTATTTTAATTTTACACCATTGTGAACCTTACGCATTTTTTACTCTCTGATCGAGGTTCTCGGCATTGAAAAATCTTCGTAAACTAAATCACACGTGTATATGTTGACATTTAAGATATATACAATCAAGAAAATCAAGGGCAATAGTGATACATATGCGGATTAGACACCAAAAAAAATACTCAACAAATGGCTACAATTTAAGGAATTTGTTTAGTGACGGCATCAGTTTCCTAATTGATGGAGAAAGGTGTGACAACTCGAATTTCTGACATTCTTTATTCGCATTTAATGCACGTTGACTTTGACTATATGGTTGTAATTGCATGGTTATGTGTGATGGTATAACATGTGTAATGTTTGTAAAACTGAAACTGCTTAACATAGGAAAGAGCCCGACGAAACACAAGTGTGTTTCGCCAAGAACATTCCGACGAAACTGAATCAGTTTCGCCAACAACCTTCTCGACGAAACAAGCTGTTTCGCCAAGCCCAGTTTCACCGAAGCCCGGTTCGGGCCCAATATGTTATTTCGAGTTTTAATACGTAAAACAACGTCAGTTTCACACTTTTATCATAACAACCGAAACCCTAGAGTCTCCCCTTCTCTGTTGACGGCAATCTAGCATTCCCTAGCTCTCGAATCCTTGTTTGTTCACCTCGAATCGGTTAGTGTATGTTTGTTATTCGGTTTCATGTTTCTGTGGTGCCTTGATTCATGCTTGTGTATATGTTTGACGTGTATTACTGCTGTGATTATAAGAGTATGATGATGATATAGGTTTTGATTATGCATGATGTAGTCGGATATGATAATGCCATGCGAAACTTATTACAATCGAATGCTAGGTTCTGGATATTTTATTATGTCCTGATTCTGAATACACATTAACATCTTGATAGGGAGTGGTGATGCGACATTGTATGTTAACCGATATGTTGTATACGTAAACTAGGGTTCATGCTAGAGGATGATTCTTTAAGGATTGTGTTATGTGATTCTGTGAACAAATGATAACTGCATGATTGTTAATATTGATGTCGGCTGCTAGTGATGATTAGGGTTTTCATACGTAACTGATTATGCGACGTAAATGGTGAATCAACGAAACAGGCCTTTTGGTGAAACAGAATGTGTTTCGCCAAGGACCATCGACGAATTAGAATCCTGTTTCGCCAAACAAGTTCACGACGAAACAGAATGTGTTTCGTCAATAATGTGTTTAGTCAATATTGTGTTTCGCCAACTACTGTGTTTCGCCAACATGTGTGTTTCGCCAATATGTACCAGCACAGTAACTTGAGTTAAATCTGTTAAGTGTTAACTGGAATATTTCACTGCTGTTAAGTGTAACCATCTTGTATATGATTGTGGATACGTGCTACATGTTATACGTGAACAACTTGAACACAAACTGATTATGTATACGTGCATACTCTAGGACGTGACTGATTTACTTGCGAGCATACACTTAGCATACCGAGCAAACCAAGGTGAGTTCACACAGCCAAGGCATGGGATTCCCGGGTTGGGAATTGGGTTGGATTATTTGAAATGGATAACTACTCGTACTTACGCTATCGCTAGACTATAGACCATCGTCCTCAGGATAGTCAGGACACTTACGTAAAACCTACGTAACCTAGTATCTACCATTGTCTCCCGGGTCGGGAGGACACTTACGTAAAACCTACGTAAACTAATACCCACTACTGTCTTCCGGGTCGGAAGGATACTTACGTAAAACCTACGTAAAACCCCACACGTACCACTGTCCTCAGGGAAGGGCACTCACGTAAATCCTACGTGACCTTGTACGTATTCCTGTTCTCGGATTTAGAAGAACACATGGTTGCAAATAGTCTAGTAAGTACAAACATGGGAAGCCCCCATTAGTAAAGATAAACGTGGGAAACCCCCACTAGTAATACATATGACCATGGGAAACCCCCACTATTAGCACATACCTACATGGGAAGCCCCCACTAAATGCATATATGATTTGTTATAACGAACTTATTAACTGTGAACTCGCTCAACTAGTTGTTGACTCTCTGCTGCATGCCTTGCAGGACCTTAGGTACAATTGGAGCTTGCACAGGGAGGAGCAGGTCGTTGTGGGACATGGATCGATGATGCCATGTTAACTATCTAAACATTTGAATTTATGATTTACTTTGGGTTTACATACTTATGCTTCCGCTACACACTTATTGATGTTTGGTTTTGAAAACACCTTTCGTATTGATGAATGACTTTTACTATTTACCTATATGTTCAATATGATTGGTGGCTTGATCCTGGTCAGTCACGCCTCCAAGCGGTGATACTCCGCGTGTGGATTTTGGGGGTGTGACAGATTGGTATCAGAGCCATTGGTTATAGAGAACTCGGTTTTAATAAAGGGAAAACGATTTTGTTAAAACCAGACTATAACCAGAACAGTGCTCTCAACGATCCACAACGACACCTCGCTCCACGTGCAAGACTCAACATCCTAGGTAATAAGGTTTATGTTTATTGCCTACTTGCTAGAATTACATAGAACTTTGCTCGTGGTATGCTTAGATTACATTGTTTACTATTCGTTACTGCCTGAGAACGCTTATATGCTCACACTCTTCTGTCATCGCACGATTCGCGATCCTCTCTGACTTATGTCATATTTGCTATGAAGATCATGTCTGGACGTATCAACATGACTCAGGACCAGTTGACGGCCCTCATTAATGAACGAGTTACTGCGGCAGTTGCAGCCGCACAAGCAGGAGGTATACCCTGCAGTTACAACTCACACTAGGATCCTTAGATCCTACATTTCTAAATCAACTCTCGTGTTTAAACCTGTCCTAATTCTTTTACACAACAGGTCAAGCACCTGTTTGCACTTTCAAGACTTTCATGGACTGTCGTCCAACCACTTTCAGCGGTACTGAAGGAGTCGTAGGCCTCCTGCACTGGTTTGAAAAGATAGAGTCTGTGTTTGAGATGTGTGAATGCCCTGAGGCACGCAGGGTGAAATATGCTACTGGTACTCTCGAGGGTTTAGCCCTCACATGGTGGAAAGCACAGGTCCAAATACTAGGGTTGGTTGCTGCTAACGCCACCCCATGGAACAATTTCAAAGAGATGATCAAGGAAGAATACTGCAGTCGTGATGACATACATAAGCTGGAAGTTGAGTTCTTCAACCTCAAGATGACAGGGTCTGAAATTGAGGCGTACACAAAGAGATCGAATGAGCTTGCACTACTGTGTCCTACTTTGGTGGACAAGCGTATCGAACTTTATCTTAAGGGTCTGGTGCCAGAGATCCAAAGCCATGTGACTTCAGCAAACCATGCTACCTACCAGCAGGTTGTTCAGTTGGCACACCGTCTCACTGATCAGGCGGTGGAGCAAAACAGGTTGCCTAAACGCATCAACGCTACTGCTACCACTACCACTTCAGTTACTCCTGCTACCCCCAGTGACAATAAGAGGAAATGGGAGGGGGATTCCAGCAAAGGTTCAGCTACCATTCAGTCTCAAGCTCAGCAACGCAAGACCAATGATTATCAGGGTCCGAGTCAGCAGTCATCTGGTAGTCACAGACAGAGAGTTTATCGAGGAAACCACCCCAAGTGCCACAATTGTAACAGGCACCATAGTGGCCAGTGCAACAAGGATCGTTGTCAAAGATGTCTCAGGATGGGTCATGAGGCCAAGGATTGTAGGAGCCCACGACCTGTAAATCAGAACCAGCAACAACAGCCACCAGCTCCACGAAACCAGCCGCAACAACAACAACAACCCGGAATCAGGGGATGCTTTCAGTGCGGGGCTGAAGGTCACTTTAAGCGGGATTGCCCTCAGTTGAACCAGAACCAGTATAACAACAACAACCAGGGCAATGGGAACAACAACAATGGGGGAAACAACAACAACAACAATGTTGCTAGGGGTCGTGCATTTGTGATTGGTCAGGCTGATGCAAGGAACGATCCTAATGTGATTATGGGTAAGTTTCTTCTCGACGACTTTTATGTTACTGTACTATTTGATTCGGGTGCGGATACTAGTTATATGTCTCTGAATGTTAGCCAACTGCTTAAACGCGCACCAACACGTTTGAACACTAAACATGTCGTAGAGTTAGCTAACGGTAAAAGTTTAGAGGCCACACACATAGTTCAGGGTTGTAGTCTTATCCTCGCTGGTCAAACTTTCTCCATCGATCTCATTCCTATAACTCTGAGTAGTTTCGACATTGTCATCGGTATGGATTGGTTATCCCAACAACAAGCAGAGATCCTATGCAAGGAGAAGATCATTCGTATTCCACGTTCTGGTAAAGAACCTCTCGAAGTCCAAGGCGACAAGAGTGGTGTCGTGAGTGGCATCATTTCTTTCTTGAAGGCTCAGAAATGTTTACGAAAGGGCCACACAGCTGTTTTAGCTCTCGTTACAGATACCTCGAAGAAAGAGAAAAAGATTGAAGATATTCCTGTAGTACGTGACTTTCCTCAAGTGTTCCCTGAGGAATTACCTGGGTTACCGCCTCATCGTCAAGTCGAATTTCAGATCGAGCTCGCTCCAGGAGCAGCACCCATAGCTCGAGCACCTTATCGCTTAGCTCCAACGGAACTAGAAGAACTGTCTAAGCAACTGCAAGAACTCTTGGAAAAGGGTTTCATACGTCCAAGCTCTTCGCCCTGGGGAGCTCCAGTACTATTTGTAAAGAAGAAGGACGGTACCTTCCGCATGTGTATAGACTATCGCGAATTGAACAAGGTGACTGTGAAGAATCGCTATCCTCTGCCACGCATCGACGATTTATTCGACCAGTTGCAAGGGTCGAGCTATTACTCGAAGATTGATCTAAGGTCAGGGTATCATCAACTGAGAGTCCGGGATGAGGACGTCTCCAAAACAGCGTTCAGAACACGCTACGGCCACTACGAGTTTTTGGTCATGCCTTTCGGGTTGACGAATGCGCCTGCGGTTTTTCATGGATCTTATGAACAGGGTGTGCAAACCTTATCTCGACAAGTTCGTCATTGTTTTCATCGACGACATCCTGATCTACTCGAAGAGTCGGGAGGAACACGAGCAGCACTTACGACTTATTTTGGAACTTCTTCGAACGGAACAGCTATACGCTAAGTTTTCAAAATGCGACTTCTGGCTTCGTGAAGTCCACTTCTTAGGCCACGTGGTAAACAAGGATGGGATTCATGTAGATCCATCCAAGGTGGATTCGATCAAGAACTGGCCTGCACCCCGCACACCAACAGAAATACGTCAATTCTTGGGTTTGGCAGGTTACTACAGAAGGTTCATCAAAGACTTCTCAAAAATTGCTCAGCCACTTACACTACTGACGCAGAAGGGTGTTGTTTATCATTGGGGTAATGCACAGGAAACAGCGTTTCAGCACTTAAAGGATAGACTTTGTAGCGCACCTATCCTCTCACTGCCTGAAGGCACGGACGATTTTGTAGTCTACTGCGACGCATCTATCCAAGGTCTTGGATGTGTATTGATGCAAAGGGATAAAGTTATTGCTTATGCTTCGCGCCAACTTAAGATTCACGAACGGAATTACACGACACACGACCTAGAGCTGGGAGCGGTTGTCTTTGCACTTAAGATATGGCGACACTACTTGTATGGTACCAAATGTGCTATCTACACTGACCACAGAAGCCTCGAACATATATTCAAACAGAAGGAACTGAATATGCGACAACAACGATGGGTTGAACTGCTAAACGACTACGAATGCTCAATCAGGTACCACCCAGGCAAAGCCAATGTTGTGGCTGACGCCCTCAGTCGAAAGGACACCGCGCCGAAGCGCGTGCGAGCTTTACAACTCACTATACAGTCTAGTCTTCCTTCTCAGATACGAGATGCTCAGGTAGAAGCATTGAAAACAGAAAACGTCAGGGCAGAAGCCCTACGCGGCTCAAGGCAACGCTTAGAACAGAAGGAGGATGGTGCTTATTACGTAACAGGACGCATCTGGGTTCCACTCTATGGTAACCTACGCGAGCTCGTAATGGATGAAGTTCATAAGTCCCGCTACTCGGTACATCCAGGTGCGGACAAAATGTACCACGACATCAAAACTACATATTGGTGGCCTAGCATGAAGGCCCACATAGCCACATATGTTAGCAAATGCTTGACTTATGCGAGAGTCAAGGCAGAATATCAGAAACCGTCAGGACCACTCCAACAACCTGAGATACCACAATGGAAATGGGAGCAAATTTCCATGGATTTTATTACTGGCCTACCTAGATCTCAACGCGGAAATGATACTATTTGGGTGATCGTGGATCGACTCACAAAGTCTGCTCACTTCTTGGCTATCAAAGAAACAGACAAGTTCTCTACCTTAGCAGACATTTACTTAAAAGAAGTGGTCTCGAGGCACGGGGTGCCCACCTCCATCATCTCTGATCGTGACACACGTTTTACTTCAGAACTGTGGCAAGCAATGCATAAATCTTTTGGCTCTCGTTTAGACATGAGCACGGCGTATCATCCTCAGACCGATGGGCAGTCTGAGCGCACTATTCAAACTCTAGAAGACATGCTTCGGGCGTGCGTAATTGATTTTGGTAATGGTTGGGAGAAACATCTGCCGCTTGTGGAATTTTCATACAATAACAGCTACCACACCAGCATTAAAGCTGCTCCATTCGAGGCATTGTACGGGCGTAAATGCCGATCACCTCTTTGTTGGGCAGAGGTGGGAGATAGTCAAATCACAGGTCCAGAAATGGTAGTCGATACTACAGAAAAGATTGCACAAATACGACAACGCATGGCGGCAGCACGCGACCGTCAGAAAGCATACGCTGATTTAGACATGAAACCACTCGAGTTCCAAGTTGGGGATCGAGTGCTACTCAAAGTTTCACCCTGGAAGGGTGTGGTTCGCTTTGGCAAACGCGGCAAACTAAATCCACGATATGTTGGACCATTCGAAGTTACAGAGAAAATAGGTAAAGTGGCCTACAGACTGAACTTACCACCTGAACTCAGTGCAGTTCACAACGTCTTTCACGTGTCGAATCTGAAGAAGTGTACGTCAGAGGAGACCCACATAGTTCCCTTGAAGGAGCTCACTATCGACGAACGGTTGAACTTCGTCGAGGAACCTGTTGAAATCACGGACCGGGATGTTAAGGTCCTCAAGAACACGAGAATCCCTCTTGTACGAGTTCGTTGGAACTCCCGCCGCGGCCCAGAGTTCACCTGGGAGCGTGAAGATCAAATGGAACTCAAATATCCCCAGTTATTCAGAACCAATGCAACTACTTCTGAGGCTGAAGCTACCAATACAGAATTTCGGGACGAAATTCCAAATCAACGGGGGGATAATGTGACACCCCAAGAAAACCAGTAATCTTCGCAAACTTGCTCGGGGAACCGCGATACAATACAGGTAAACAACGTCACACCATTAGCTTTCCTCAGTAACTGCATGCTAAATTTCGGGACGAAATTTCTTTCAAGTTGGGGATAATGTGACAACTCGAATTTCTGACATTCTTTATTCGCATTTAATGCACGTTGACTTTGACTATATGGTTGTAATTGCATGGTTATGTGTGATGGTATAACATGTGTAATGTTTGTAAAACTGAAACTGCTTAACATAGGAAAGAGCCCGACGAAACACAAGTGTGTTTCGCCAAGAACATTCCGACGAAACTGAATCAGTTTCGCCAACAACCTTCTCGACGAAACAAGCTGTTTCGCCAAGCCCAGTTTCACCGAAGCCCGGTTCGGGCCCAATATGTTATTTCGAGTTTTAATACGTAAAACAACGTCAGTTTCACACTTTTATCATAACAACCGAAACCCTAGAGTCTCCCCTTCTCTGTTGACGGCAATCTAGCGTTCCCTAGCTCTCGAATCCTTGTTTGTTCATCTCGAATCGGTTAGTGTATGTTTGTTATTCGGTTTCATGTTTCTGTGGTGCCTTGATTCATGCTTGTGTATATGTTTGACGTGTATTACTGCTGTGATTATAAGAGTATGATGATGATATAGGTTTTGATTATGCATGATGTAGTCGGATATGATAATGCCATGCGAAACTTATTACAATCGAATGCTAGGTTCTGGATATTTTATTATGTCCTGATTCTGAATACACATTAACATCTTGATAGGGAGTGGTGATGCGACATTGTATGTTAACCGATATGTTGTATACGTAAACTAGGGTTCATGCTAGAGGATGATTCTTTAAGGATTGTGTTATGTGATTCTGTGAACAAATGATAACTGCATGATTGTTAATATTGATGTCGGCTGCTAGTGATGATTAGGGTTTTCATACGTAACTGATTATGCGACGTAAATGGTGAATCAACGAAACAGGCCTTTTGGCGAAACAGAATGTGTTTCGCCAAGGACCATCGACGAATTAGAATCCTGTTTCGCCAAACAAGTTCACGACGAAACAGAATGTGTTTCGTCAATAATGTGTTTCGTCAATATTGTGTTTCGCCAACTACTGTGTTTCGCCAACATGTGTGTTTCACCAATATGTACCAGCACAGTAACTTGAGTTAAATCTGTTAAGTGTTAACTGGAATATTTCACTGCTGTTAAGTGTAACCATCTTGTATATGATTGTGGATACGTGCTACATGTTATACGTGAACAACTTGAACACAAACTGATTATGTATACGTGCATACTCTAGGACGTGACTGATTTACTTGCGAGCATACACTTAGCATACCGAGCAAACCAAGGTGAGTTCACACAGCCAAGGCATGGGATTCCCGGGTTGGGAAATGGGTTGGATTATTTGAAATGGATAACTACTCGTACTTACGCTATCGCTAGACTATAGACCATCGTCCTCAGGATAGTCAGGACACTTACGTAAAACCTACGTAACCTAGTATCTACCATTGTCTCCCGGGTCGGGAGGACACTTACGTAAAACCTACGTAAACTAATACCCACTACTGTCTTCCGGGTCGGAAGGACACTTACGTAAAACCTACGTAAAACCCCACACGTACCACTGTCCTCAGGGAAGGGCACTCACGTAAATCCTACGTGACCTTGTACGTATTCCTGTTCTCGGATTTAGAAGAACACATGGTTGCAAATAGTCTAGTAAGTACAAACATGGGAAGCCCCCATTAGTAAAGATAAACGTGGGAAACCCCCACTAGTAATACATATGACCATGGAAAACCCCCACTATTAGCACATACCTACATGGGAAGCCCCCACTAAATGCATATATGATTTGTTATAACGAACTTATTAACTGTGAACTCGCTCAACTAGTTGTTGACTCTCTGCTGCATGCCTTGCAGGACCTTAGGTACAATTGGAGCTTGCACAGGGAGGAGCAGGTCGTTGTGGGACATGGATCGATGATGCCATGTTAACTATCTAAACATTTGAATTTATGATTTACTTTGGGTTTACATACTTATGCTTCCGCTACACACTTATTGATGTTTGGTTTTGAAAACACCTTTCGTATTGATGAATGACTTTTACTATTTACCTATATGTTCAATATGATTGGTGGCTTGATCCTGGTCAGTCACGCCTCCAAGCGGTGATACTCCGCGTGTGGATTTTGGGGGTGTGACAAAAGGTCTGGTGGCAAGAAAAGCTGCTTCTAGGAGGTTGTCAAGTGTTTTCGCTCGACGATTCCATTCTTGGGTTGTTGGTTTGGCCCTTGTTCATGTTACTCGAATCCTTTCCCGGTATATCCCATTTTAATTTTACACCAATGTGAACCTTACGCCTTTTTTACTCTCTGATCGAGGTTCTCGGCATTGAAAAATCTTCGCAAACTAAATCACACGTGTATATGTTGACATTTAAGAGATATACAACCAAGAAAATCAAGGGCAATGGTGATAGATATGCGGATTAGACACAAAAAACAACACTCAACAAATGGCTATAATTTAAGGAATGTGTTTAGTGACGTCATCAGATTCCTAATTGATGGAGAAAGGTCTGGTGTCAAGAAAAGCTGCTTCTAGGAGGTTGTCAAGTGTTTTCGCTCGACGATTCCAATCTTGGGTGGTTAATTTGGCCGTTGTTCCTGTAACTCGAATCCTAGCCCGGTATATCCCATTTTAATTTTACACCATTGTGAGCCTTACGCCTTTTTTACACTCTAATTGAGGTTATCGGCATTGAAAAATCTTCGTAAACTAAATCACGCGTGTATATGTTGAGATTTAAGAGATATACAGTCAATAAAATCAAGGGCAATGGTGATATATATGCGGATTAGACACAAAAAAAACACTCAATAAATGGCTACACTTTAAGGAATTTGTTTAGTGACGGCATCAAATTCCTAATTGATGGAGAAAGGTCTGGTGGCAAGAAAAGCTCCTTCTAGGAGGTTGTCAAGTGTTTTCGCTCGACGATTCCATTCTTGGGTGGTTGGTTTGGCCCTTGTTACTGTAACTCGAATCCTAGCCCGGTATATCCCATTTTCATTTTACACCATTGTTAACCTTACGCCTTTTTTACACTCTGATCGAGGTTCTCGGCATTGAAAAATCTTCGTAAACTAAATCACACGTGTATATGTTGACATTTAAGAGATATACAGTCAAGAAAATCAAGGGCAATGGTGATATATATGTGGATTAGACACCAAACAAAAACACACAACAAATGGCTACATTTTAAGAAATTTGTTTAGTGACTGCATCACATTCCTAATTGATGGAGTAATGTCTCGTGGCAAGAAAAGCTGCTTCTAGGAGGTTGTCAAGTGTTTTCGCTCGACGATTCGATTCTTGGTTGGTTGGTTTGGCCCTTGTTCCTGTAACTCGAATCCTAGCCCGGTATATCCTATTTTAATTTTACACCATTGTGAACCTTACACCTTTTTTACTCTCTGATCGAGGTTCTCGGCATAGAAAAATCTCTGTAAACTAAATCACACGTGTATATGTTGCCATTTAAGAGATATACAGGCAAGAAAATCAAGGGCAATGGTGATATATATGCGGATTAGACACCAAAAAAAACACTCAACAAATGGCTACAATTTAAGGAATGTGTTTAGTGATGGCATCAGATTCTTAATTGATGGAGAAAGGTCTGGTGGCAAGAAAAGCTCCTTCTAGGAGGTTGTCATGTGTTTTCGCTCGACGATTCCATTCTTGGGTGGATGGTTTGGCCCTTGTTCCTGTAACTCGAATCCTAGCCCGGTATATCCCATTTTAATTTTACACCATTGTGAGCCTTACGCCTTTTTTACTCTCTGATTCAGGTTATCGGCATTGAAAAATCTTCGTAAACTAAATCACACGTGTATATGTTGACATTTAAGATATATACACTCAAGAAAATCAAGGGCAATGGTGATACATATGCGGATTAGACACCAAAAAAAATACTCAACAAATGGCTACAATTTAAGGAATTTGTTTAGTGACGGCATCAAATTCCTAATTGATGGAGAAAGGTCTGGTGGCAAGAAAAGCTGCTTCTAGGAGGTTGTCAAGTGTTTTCGCTCGACGATTCGATTCTTGGTTGGTTGGTTTGGCCCTTGTTCCTGTAACTCGAATCCTAGCCCGGTATATCCTATTTTAATTTTACACCATTGTGAACCTTACACCTTTTTTACTCTCTGATCGAGGTTCTCGGCATAGAAAAATCTCCGTAAACTAAATCACACGTGTATATGTTGCCATTTAAGAGATATACAGGCAAGAAAATCAAGGGCAATGGTGATATATATGCGGATTAGACACCAAAAAAAACACTCAACAAATGGCTACAATTTAAGGAATGTGTTTAGTGATGGCATCCGATTCTTAATTGATGGAGAAAGGTCTGGTGGCAAGAAAAGCTCCTTCTAGGAGGTTGTCATGTGTTTTCGCTCGACGATTCCATTCTTGGGTGGATGGTTTGGCCCTTGTTCCTGTAACTCGAATCCTAGCCCGGTATATCCCATTTTAATTTTACACCATTGTGAGCCTTACGCCTTTTTTACTCTCTGATTGAGGTTATCGGCATTGAAAAATCTTCTTAAACTAAATCACACATGTATATGTTGACATTTAAGAGATATACAGTCAAGAAAATCAAGGGCAATGGTGATACATATGCGGATTAGACACCAAAAAAAATACTCAACAAATGGCTACAATTTAAGGAATTTGTTTAGTGACGGCATCAGATTCCTAATTGATGGAGAAAGGTCTGGTGGCAAGAAAAGCTGCTTCTAGGAGGTTGTCAAGTGTTTTCGCTCGACGATTCCATTCTTGGGTGGTTGGTTTGGCCCTTGTTTCTGTAACTCGAATCCTAGCCCGGTATATCCCAATTTCATTTTACACCATTGTGAACCATACGCCTTTTTTACACTCTGATCGAGGTTCTCGGCATTGAAAAATCTTCGTAAACTAAATCACACGTGTATATGTTGACATTTAAGATATATACAGTCAAGAAATTCAAGGGCAATGGTGATATATATGCGGATTAGACACCAAAAAAAAAACACTCAACAAATGGCTACAATTTAAGAAATTTGTTTAGTGACGGCATAAGATTCCTTATTGATGGGGAAAGGTCTAGTGGCAAGAAAAGCTGCTTCTAGGAGGTTGTCAAGTGTTTTCACTCGACGATTCCATTCTTGGGTGGTTGGTTTGGCCCTAGTTCATGTAACTCGAATCCTTGCCCGGTATATCCCATTTTAATTTTACACCATTGTGAACCTTACGCCTTTTTTACTCTCTGATCGAGGTTCTCGGCATTGAAAAATCTTCGCAAACTAAATCACACGTGTATATGTTGACATTTAAGAGATATACAACCAAGAAAATCAAGGGCAATGGTGATATATATGCGGATTAGACACAAAAAACAACACTCAACAAATGGCTATAATTTAAGAAATGTGTTTAGTGACGGCATCACATTCCTAATTGATGGAGAAAGGTCTGGTGGCAAGAAAAGCTGCTTCTAGGAGGTTGTCAAGTGTTTTCGCTCGACGATTCCATTCTTGGGTGGTTAGTTTGGCCGTTGTTCCTGTAACTCGAATCCTAGCCCGGTATATCCCATTTTAATTTTACACCATTGTGAGCCTTACGCCTTTTTTACTCTCTAATTGAGGTTATCGACATTGAAAAATCTTCGTAAACTGAATCACGCGTGTACATGTTGACATTTAAGAGATATACAGTCAATAAAATCAAGGGCAATTGTGATATATATGCGGATTAGACACAAAAAAAACTCTCAATAAATGGCAACACTTTAAGGAATTTGTTTAGTGACGGCATCAAATTCCTAATTGATGGACAAAGGTCTGGTGGCAAGAAAAGCTGCTTCTAGGAGGTTGTCAAGTGTTTTCGCTCGACGATTCCATTCTTGGGTGGTTGGTTTGGCCCTTTTTCCTGTAACTCGAATCCTAGCCCGGTATATCCCATTTTCATTTTACACCATTGTTAACCTTACGCCTTTTTTACACTCTGATCGAGGTTCTCGGCATTGAAAAATCTTCGTAAACTAAATCACACGTGTATATGTTGACATTTAAGAGATATACAGTCAAGAAAATCAAGGGCAATGGTGATATATATGCGGATTAGACACCAAACAAAAACACTCAACAAATGGCTACATTTTAAGAAATTTGTTTAGTGACTGCATCAGATTCCTAATTGATGGAGTAAGGTCTCGTGGCAAGAAAAGCTGCTTCTAGGAGGTTGTCAAGTGTTTTCGCTCGACGATTCGATTCTTGGTTGGTTGGTTTGGCCCTTGTTCCTGTAACTCGAATCCTAGCCCGGTATATCCTATTTTAATTATACACCATTGTGAACCTTACACCTTTTTTACTCTCTGATCGAGGTTCTCGGCATAGAAAAATCTCCGTAAACTAAATCACACGTGTATATGTTGCCATTTAAGAGATATAAAGGCAAGAAAATCAAGGGCAATGGTGATATATATGCGGATTAGACACAAAAAAAAACACTCAACAAATGGCTACAATTTAAGGAATGTGTTTAGTGATGGCATCCGATTCTTAATTGATGGAGAAAGGTCTGGTGGCAACAAAAGCTCCTTCTAGGAGGTTGTCATGTGTTTTCGCTCGACGATTCCATTCTTGGGTGGATGGTTTGGCCCTTGTTCCTGTAACTCGAATCCTAGCCCGGTATATCCCATTTTAATTTTACACCATTGTGAGCCTTACGCCTTTTTTACTCTCTGATTGAGGTTATCGGCATTGAAAAATCTTCTTAAACTAAATCACACATGTATATGTTGACATTTAAGAGATATACAGTCAAGAAAATCAAGGGCAATGGTGATATATATGCGGATTAGACAAAAAGAAACACTCAACAAATGGCTACAATTTAAGGAATTTGTTTAGTGATGGCATCAAATTCCTAATTGATGGAGAAAGGTCTGGTGGCAAGAAAAGCTGCTTCTAGGAGGTTGTCAAGTGTTTTCGCTCGACGATTCCATTCTTGGGTGGTTGGTTTGGCCCTTGTTCCTCTAACTCGAATCCTAGCCCGGTATATCCCATTTTCATTTTACACCATTGTGAACCTTACGCCTTTTTTACACTCTGATCGAGGTTCTCGGCATTGAAAAATCTTCGTAAACTAAATCACACGTGTATATGTTGACATTTAAGATATATACAGTCAAGAAAATTAAGGGCAATGGTGATATATATGCGGATTAGACACCAAAAAAAACACTCAACAAATGGCTACAATTTAAGGAATTTGTTTAGTGACGGCATCAGATTCCTAATTGATGGAGAAAGGTCTGGTGGCAAGAAAAGCTGCTTCTAGGTGGTTGTCAAGTGTTTTCACTCGACAATTCCAATCTTGGGTGGTTGGTTTGGCCCTTGTTTAGGTTACTCGAATCCTTGCCCGGTATATCCCATTTTAATTTTACACAATTGTGAACCTTACGCCTTTTTTACTCTCTGATCGAGGTTCTAAGCATTGAAAATCTTCGCAAACTAAATCACACGTGTATATGTTGACATTTAAGAGATATACAACCAAGAAAATCAAGGGCAATGGTGATATATATGCGGATTAGACACAAAAAACAACACTCAACAAATGGCTATAATTTAAGGAATGTGTTTAGTGACGGCATCACATTCCTAATTGATGGAGAAAGGTCTGGTGGCAAGAAAAGCTGCTTCTAGGAGGTTGTCAAGTTTTTTCGCTCGACGATTCCATTCTTGGGTGGTTAGTTTGGCCGTTGTTCCTGTAACTCGAATCCTAGCCCGGTATATCCCATTTTAATTTTACACCATTGTGAACCTTACGCCTTTTTTACTCTCTAATTGAGGTTATCGGCATTGAAAAATCTTCGTAAACTAAATCACGCGTGTACATGTTGACATTTAAGAGATATACAGTCAATAAAATCAAGGGCAATGGTGATATATATGCGGATTAGACACAAAAAAAAACACTCAATAAATGGCTACACTTTAAGGAATTTGTTTAGTGACGGCATCAAATTCCTAATTGATGGAGAAAGGTCTGGTGGCAAGAAAAGCTGCTTCTAGGAGGTTGTCAAGTGTTTTCGCTCGACGATTCCATTCTTGGGTGGTTGGTTTGGCCCTTGTTCCTCTAACTCGAATCCTAGCCCGGTATATCCCATTTTCATTTTACACCATTGTGAACCTTACGCCTTTTTTACACTCTGATCGAGGTTCTCGGCATTGAAAAATCTTCGTAAACTAAATCACACGTGTATATGTTGACATTTAAGATATATACAGTCAAGAAAATTAAGGGCAATGGTGATATATATGCGGATTAGACACCAAAAAAAACACTCAACAAATGGCTACAATTTAAGGAATTTGTTTCGTGACGGCATCAAATTCCTAATTGATGGAGAAAGGTCTGGTGGCAAGAAAAGATGCTTCTAGGAGGTTGTCAAGTGTTTTCGCTCGACGATTCGATTCTTGGTTGGTTGGTTTGGCCCTTGTTCCTGTAACTCGAATCCTAGCCCGGTATATCCTATTTTAATTTTACACCATTGTGAACCTTACACCTTTTTTACTCTCTGATCGAGGTTCTCGGCATAGAAAAATCTCCGTAAACTAAATCACACGTGTATATGTTGCCATTTAAGAGATATACAGGCAAGAAAATCAAGGGCAATGGTGATATATATGCGGATTAGACACCAAAAAAAACACTCAACAAATGGCTACAATTCAAGGAATGTGTTTAGTGATGGCATCCGATTCTTAATTGATGGAGAAAGGTCTGGTGGCAAGAAAAGCTCCTTCTAGGAGGTTGTCATGTGTTTTCGCTCGACGATTCCATTCTTGGGTGGATGGTTTGGCCCTTGTTCCTGTAACTCGAATCCTAGCCCGGTATATCCCATTTTAATTTTACACCATTGTGAGCCTTACGCCTTTTTTACTCTCTGATTGAGGTTATCGGCATTGAAAAATCTTCTTAAACTAAATCACACATGTATATGTTGACATTTAAGAGATATACAGTCAAGAAAATCAAGGGCAATGGTGATACATATGCGGATTAGACACCAAAAAAAATACTCAACAAATGGCTACAATTTAAGGAATTTGTTTAGTGACGGCATCAGATTCCTAATTGATGGAGAAAGGTCTGGTGGCAACAAAAGCTCCTTCTAGGAGGTTGTCATGTGTTTTCGCTCGACGATTCCATTCTTGGGTGGATGGTTTGGCCCTTGTTCCTGTAACTCGAATCCTAGCCCGGTATATCCCATTTTAATTTTACACCATTGTGAGCCTTACGCCTTTTTTACTCTCTAATTGAGGTTATCGGCATTGAAAAATCTTCGTAAACTAAATCACGCGTGTACATGTTGACATTTAAGAGATATACAGTCAATAAAATCAAGGGCAATGGTGATATATATGCGGATTAGACACAAAAAAAAACACTCAATAAATGGCTACACTTTAAGGAATTTGTTTAGTGACGGCATCAAATTCCTAATTGATGGAGAAAGGTCTGGTGGCAAGAAAAGCTGCTTCTAGGAGGTTGTCAAGTGTTTTCGCTCGACGATTCCATTCTTGGGTGGTTGGTTTGGCCCTTGTTCCTCTAACTCGAATCCTAGCCCGGTATATCCCATTTTCATTTTACACCATTGTGAACCTTACGCCTTTTTTACACTCTGATCGAGGTTCTCGGCATTGAAAAATCTTCGTAAACTAAATTACACGTGTATATGTTGACATTTAAGATATATACAGTCAAGAAAATTAAGGGCAATGGTGATATATATGCGGATTAGACACCAAAAAAAACACTCAACAAATGGCTACAATTTAAGAAATTTGTTTAGTGACGGCATCAGATTCCTAATTGATGGAGAAAGGTCTGGTGGCAAGAAAAGCTGCTTCTAGGTGGTTGTCAAGTGTTTTCACTCGACAATTCCAATCTTGGGTGGTTGGTTTGGCCCTTGTTTAGGTTACTCGAATCCTTGCCCGGTATATCCCATTTTAATTTTACACAATTGTGAACCTTACGCCTTTTTTACTCTCTGATCGAGGTTCTAAGCATTGAAAATCTTCGCAAACTAAATCACACGTGTATATGTTGACATTTAAGAGATATACAACCAAGAAAATCAAGGGCAATGGTGATATATATGCGGATTAGACACAAAAAACAACACTCAACAAATGGCTATAATTTAAGGAATGTGTTTAGTGACGGCATCACATTCCTAATTGATGGAGAAAGGTCTGGTGGCAAGAAAAGCTGCTTCTAGGAGGTTGTCAAGTTTTTTCGCTCGACGATTCCATTCTTGGGTGGTTAGTTTGGCCGTTGTTCCTGTAACTCGAATCCTAGCCCGGTATATCCCATTTTAATTTTACACCATTGTGAGCCTTACGCCTTTTTTACTCTCTAATTGAGGTTATCGGCATTGAAAAATCTTCGTAAACTAAATCACGCGTGTACATGTTGACATTTAAGAGATATACAGTCAATAAAATCAAGGGCAATGGTGATATATATGCGGATTAGACACAAAAAAAAAACACTCAATAAATGGCTACACTTTAAGGAATTTGTTTAGTGACGGCATCAAATTCCTAATTGATGGAGAAAGGTCTGGTGGCAAGAAAAGCTGCTTCTAGGAGGTTGTCAAGTGTTTTCGCTCGACGATTCCATTCTTGGGTGGTTGGTTTGGCCCTTGTTCCTCTAACTCGAATCCTAGCCCGGTATATCCCATTTTCATTTTACACCATTGTGAACCTTACGCCTTTTTTACACTCTGATTGAGGTTATCGGCATTGAAAAATCTTCGTAAACTAAATCACACGTGTATATGTTGACATTTAAGATATATACACTCAAGAAAATCAAGGGCAATGGTGATACATATGCGGATTAGACACCAAAAAAAATACTCAACAAATGGCTACAATTTAAGGAATTTGTTTAGTGACGGCATCAAATTCCTAATTGATGGAGAAAGGTCTGGTGGCAAGAAAAGCTGCTTCTAGGAGGTTGTCAAGTGTTTTCGCTCGACGATTCGATTCTTGGTTGGTTGGTTTGGCCCTTGTTCCTGTAACTCGAATCCTAGCCCGGTATATCCTATTTTAATTTTACACCATTGTGAACCTTACACCTTTTTTACTCTCTGATCGAGGTTCTCGGCATAGAAAAATCTCCGTAAACTAAATCACACGTGTATATGTTGCCATTTAAGAGATATACAGGCAAGAAAATCAAGGGCAATGGTGATATATATGCGGATTAGACACCAAAAAAAACACTCAACAAATGGCTACAATTTAAGGAATGTGTTTAGTGATGGCATCCGATTCTTAATTGATGGAGAAAGGTCTGGTGGCAAGAAAAGCTCCTTCTAGGAGGTTGTCATGTGTTTTCGCTCGACGATTCCATTCTTGGGTGGATGGTTTGGCCCTTGTTCCTGTAACTCGAATCCTAGCCCGGTATATCCCATTTTAATTTTACACCATTGTGAGCCTTACGCCTTTTTTACTCTCTGATTGAGGTTATCGGCATTGAAAAATCTTCTTAAACTAAATCACACATGTATATGTTGACATTTAAGAGATATACAGTCAAGAAAATCAAGGGCAATGGTGATACATATGCGGATTAGACACCAAAAAAAATACTCAACAAATGGCTACAATTTAAGGAATTTGTTTAGTGACGGCATCAGATTCCTAATTGATGGAGAAAGGTCTGGTGGCAAGAAAAGCTGCTTCTAGGAGGTTGTCAAGTGTTTTCGCTCGACGATTCCATTCTTGGGTGGTTGGTTTGGCCCTTGTTTCTGTAACTCGAATCCTAGCCCGGTATATCCCAATTTCATTTTACACCATTGTGAACCTTACGCCTTTTTTACACTCTGATCGAGGTTCTCGGCATTGAAAAATCTTCGTAAACTAAATCACACGTGTATATGTTGACATTTAAGATATATACAGTCAAGAAATTCAAGGGCAATGGTGATATATATGCGGATTAGACACCAAAAAAAAACACTCAACAAATGGCTACAATTTAAGAAATTTGTTTAGTGACGGCATAAGATTCCTTATTGATGGGGAAAGGTCTAGTGGCAAGAAAAGCTGCTTCTAGGAGGTTGTCAAGTGTTTTCACTCGACGATTCCATTCTTGGGTGGTTGGTTTGGCCCTAGTTCATGTAACTCGAATCCTTGCCCGGTATATCCCATTTTAATTTTACACCATTGTGAACCTTACGCCTTTTTTACTCTCTGATCGAGGTTCTCGGCATTGAAAAATCTTCGCAAACTAAATCACACGTGTATATGTTGACATTTAAGAGATATACAACCAAGAAAATCAAGGGCAATGGTGATATATATGCGGATTAGACACAAAAAACAACACTCAACAAATGGCTATAATTTAAGAAATGTGTTTAGTGACGGCATCACATTCCTAATTGATGGAGAAAGGTCTGGTGGCAAGAAAAGCTGCTTCTAGGAGGTTGTCAAGTGTTTTCGCTCGACGATTCCATTCTTGGGTGGTTAGTTTGGCCGTTGTTCCTGTAACTCGAATCCTAGCCCGGTATATCCCATTTTAATTTTACACCATTGTGAGCCTTACGCCTTTTTTACTCTCTAATTGAGGTTATCGACATTGAAAAATCTTCGTAAACTAAATCACGCGTGTACATGTTGACATTTAAGAGATATACAGTCAATAAAATCAAGGGCAATTGTGATATATATGCGGATTAGACACAAAAAAAACACTCAATAAATGGCAACACTTTAAGGAATTTGTTTAGTGACGGCATCAAATTCCTAATTGATGGACAAAGGTCTGGTGGCAAGAAAAGCTGCTTCTAGGAGGTTGTCAAGTGTTTTCGCTCGACGATTCCATTCTTGGGTGGTTGGTTTGGCCCTTGTTCCTGTAACTCGAATCCTAGCCCGGTATATCCCATTTTCATTTTACACCATTGTTAACCTTACGCCTTTTTTACACTCTGATCGAGGTTCTCGGCATTGAAAAATCTTCGTAAACTAAATCACACGTGTATATGTTGACATTTAAGAGATATACAGTCAAGAAAATCAAGGGCAATGGTGATATATATGCGGATTAGACACCAAACAAAAACACTCAACAAATGGCTACATTTTAAGAAATTTGTTTAGTGACTGCATCAGATTCCTAATTGATGGAGTAAGGTCTCGTGGCAAGAAAAGCTGCTTCTAGGAGGTTGTCAAGTGTTTTCGCTCGACGATTCGATTCTTGGTTGGTTGGTTTGGCCCTTGTTCCTGTAACTCGAATCCTAGCCCGGTATATCCTATTTTAATTATACACCATTGTGAACCTTACACCTTTTTTACTCTCTGATCGAGGTTCTCGGCATAGAAAAATCTCCGTAAACTAAATCACACGTGTATATGTTGCCATTTAAGAGATATAAAGGCAAGAAAATCAAGGGCAATGGTGATATATATGCGGATTAGACACAAAAAAAAACACTCAACAAATGGCTACAATTTAAGGAATGTGTTTAGTGATGGCATCCGATTCTTAATTGATGGAGAAAGGTCTGGTGGCAACAAAAGCTCCTTCTAGGAGGTTGTCATGTGTTTTCGCTCGACGATTCCATTCTTGGGTGGATGGTTTGGCCCTTGTTCCTGTAACTCGAATCCTAGCCCGGTATATCCCATTTTAATTTTACACCATTGTGAGCCTTACGCCTTTTTTACTCTCTGATTGAGGTTATCGGCATTGAAAAATCTTCTTAAACTAAATCACACATGTATATGTTGACATTTAAGAGATATACAGTCAAGAAAATCAAGGGCAATGGTGATATATATGCGGATTAGACAAAAAGAAACACTCAACAAATGGCTACAATTTAAGGAATTTGTTTAGTGATGGCATCAAATTCCTAATTGATGGAGAAAGGTCTGGTGGCAAGAAAAGCTGCTTCTAGGAGGTTGTCAAGTGTTTTCGCTCGACGATTCCATTCTTGGGTGGTTGGTTTGGCCCTTGTTCCTCTAACTCGAATCCTAGCCCGGTATATCCCATTTTCATTTTACACCATTGTGAACCTTACGCCTTTTTTACACTCTGATCGAGGTTCTCGGCATTGAAAAATCTTCGTAAACTAAATCACACGTGTATATGTTGACATTTAAGATATATACAGTCAAGAAAATTAAGGGCAATGGTGATATATATGCGGATTAGACACCAAAAAAAACACTCAACAAATGGCTACAATTTAAGGAATTTGTTTAGTGACGGCATCAGATTCCTAATTGATGGAGAAAGGTCTGGTGGCAAGAAAAGCTGCTTCTAGGTGGTTGTCAAGTGTTTTCACTCGACAATTCCAATCTTGGGTGGTTGGTTTGGCCCTTGTTTAGGTTACTCGAATCCTTGCCCGGTATATCCCATTTTAATTTTACACAATTGTGAACCTTACGCCTTTTTTACTCTCTGATCGAGGTTCTAAGCATTGAAAATCTTCGCAAACTAAATCACACGTGTATATGTTGACATTTAAGAGATATACAACCAAGAAAATCAAGGGCAATGGTGATATATATGCGGATTAGACACAAAAAACAACACTCAACAAATGGCTATAATTTAAGGAATGTGTTTAGTGACGGCATCACATTCCTAATTGATGGAGAAAGGTCTGGTGGCAAGAAAAGCTGCTTCTAGGAGGTTGTCAAGTTTTTTCGCTCGACGATTCCATTCTTGGGTGGTTAGTTTGGCCGTTGTTCCTGTAACTCGAATCCTAGCCCGGTATATCCCATTTTAATTTTACACCATTGTGAGCCTTACGCCTTTTTTACTCTCTAATTGAGGTTATCGGCATTGAAAAATCTTCGTAAACTAAATCACGCGTGTACATGTTGACATTTAAGAGATATACAGTCAATAAAATCAAGGGCAATGGTGATATATATGCGGATTAGACACAAAAAAAAACACTCAATAAATGGCTACACTTTAAGGAATTTGTTTAGTGACGGCATCAAATTCCTAATTGATGGAGAAAGGTCTGGTGGCAAGAAAAGCTGCTTCTAGGAGGTTGTCAAGTGTTTTCGCTCGACGATTCCATTCTTGGGTGGTTGGTTTGGCCCTTGTTCCTCTAACTCGAATCCTAGCCCGGTATATCCCATTTTCATTTTACACCATTGTGAACCTTACGCCTTTTTTACACTCTGATCGAGGTTCTCGGCATTGAAAAATCTTCGTAAACTAAATCACACGTGTATATGTTGACATTTAAGATATATACAGTCAAGAAAATTAAGGGCAATGGTGATATATATGTGGATTAGACACCAAAAAAAACACTCAACAAATGGCTACAATTTAAGGAATTTGTTTAGTGACGGCATCAGATTCCTAATTGATGGAGAAAGGTCTGGTGGCAAGAAAAGCTGCTTCTAGGTGGTTGTCAAGTGTTTTCACTCGACAATTCCAATCTTGGGTGGTTGGTTTGGCCCTTGTTTAGGTTACTCGAATCCTTGCCCGGTATATCCCATTTTAATTTTACACAATTGTGAACCTTACGCCTTTTTTACTCTCTGATCGAGGTTCTAAGCATTGAAAATCTTCGCAAACTAAATCACACGTGTATATGTTGACATTTAAGAGATATACAACCAAGAAAATCAAGGGCAATGGTGATATATATGCGGATTAGACACAAAAAACAACACTCAACAAATGGCTATAATTTAAGGAATGTGTTTAGTGACGGCATCACATTCCTAATTGATGGAGAAAGGTCTGGTGGCAAGAAAAGCTGCTTCTAGGAGGTTGTCAAGTTTTTTCGCTCGACGATTCCATTCTTGGGTGGTTAGTTTGGCCGTTGTTCCTGTAACTCGAATCCTAGCCCGGTATATCCCATTTTAATTTTACACCATTGTGAGCCTTACGCCTCTTTTACTCTCTAATTGAGGTTATCGGCATTGAAAAATCTTCGTAAACTAAATCACGCGTGTACATGTTGACATTTAAGAGATATACAGTCAATAAAATCAAGGGCAATGGTGATATATATGCGGATTAGACACAAAAAAAAACACTCAATAAATGGCTACACTTTAAGGAATTTGTTTAGTGACGGCATCAAATTCCTAATTGATGGAGAAAGGTCTGGTGGCAAGAAAAGCTGCTTCTAGGAGGTTGTCAAGTGTTTTCGCTCGACGATTCTATTCTTGGGTGGTTGAATTGGCCCTTGTTCCTGTAACTCGAATCCTAGCCCGGTATATCCCATTTTCATTTTACACCATTGTTAACCTTAGGCCTTTTTTACACTCTGATCGAGGTTCTCGGCATTGAAAAATCTTCGTAAACTAAATCACACGTGTATATGTTGACATTTAAGAGATATACAGTCAAGAAAATCAAGGGCAATGGTGATATATATGCGGATTACACACCAAACAAAAACACTCAACAAATGGCTACAATTTAAGGAATGTGTTTAGTGGCTGCATCAGATTCCTAATTGATGGAGTAAGGTCTGGTGGCAAGAAAAGCTGTTTCTAGGAGGTTGTCAAGTGTTTTCGCTCGACGATTCCATTCTTGGGTGGTTGGTTTGGCCCTTGTTCCTGTAAGTCGAATCCTAGCCCGGTATATCTCATTTTCATTTTACACCATTGTTAACCTTACGCCTTTTTTACACTCTGATCGAGGTTCTCGTCATTGAAAAATCTTCGTAAACTAAATCACACGTGTATATGTTGACATTTAAGAGATATACAGGCAAGAAAATCAAGGGCAATGGTGATATATAAGCGGATTAGACACCAAACAAAAACACTCAACAAATGGCTACATTTTAAGAAATTTGTTTAGTGACTGCATCAGATTCCTAATTAATGGAGTAAGGTCTCGTGGCAAGAAAAGCTGCTTCAAGGAGGTTGTCAAGTGTTTTCGCTCGACGATTCGATTCTTGGTTGGTTGGTTTGGCCCTTGTTCCTGTAACTCGAATCCTAGCTCGGTATATCCTATTTTAATTTTACACCATTGTGAACCTTACACATTTTTTACTCTCTGATCGAGGTTCTCGGCATAGAAAAATCTCCGTAAACTAAATCACACGTGTATACGTTGCCATTTAAGAGATATACAGTCAAGAAAATCAAGGGCAATGGTGATATATATGCGGATTAGACACCAAAAAAACACTCAACAAATGGCTACTAGTTAAGGAATGTGTTTAGTGATGGCATCCGATTCTTAATTGATGGAGAAAAGTCTGGTGGCAAGAAAAGCTCCTTCTAGGAGGTTGTCATGTGTTTTCGCTCGACGATTCCATTCTTGGGTGGATGGTTTGGCCCTTGTTCCTGTAACTCGAATCCTAGCCCGGTATATCCCATTTTAATTTTACACCATTGTGAGCCTTACGCCTTTTTTACTCTCTGATTCAGGTTATCGGCATTGAAAAATCTTCTTAAACTAAATCACACATGTATATGTTGTCATTTAAGAGATATACAGTCAAGAAAATCAAGGGCAATGGTGATGTATATGCGGATTAGACAAAAAGAAACACTCAACAAATGGCTACAATTTAAGGAATTTTTTTAGTGATTGCATCAAATTCCTAATTGATTGAGAAAGGTCTGGTGGCAAGAAAAGCTGCTTCTAGGAGGTTGTCAAGTGTTTTCGCTCGACGATTCCATTCTTGGGTGGTTGGTTTGGCCCTTGTTCCTGTAACTCGAATCCTAGCCCGGTATATCCCATTTTCATTTTACACCATTGTGAACCTTACGCCTTTTTTACACTCTGATCGAGGTTCTCGGCATTGAAAAATCTTCGTAAACTAAATCACACGTGTATATGTTGACATTTAAGATATATACAGTCAAGAAAATCAAGGCCAATGGTGATATATATGCGGATTAGACACCAAAAAAACACTCAACAAATGGCTACAATTTAAGGAATTTGTTTAGTGACGACATCAGATTCCTAATTGATGGAGAAAGGTCTGGTGGCAAGAAAAGATGCTTCTAGGAGGTTGTCAAGTGTTTTCGCTCGACGATTCCATTCTTGGGTGGTTGGTTTTGGCCCTTGTTCATGTTACTCGAATCCTTGCCCGGTATATCCCATTTTAATTTTACACCATTGTGAACCTTACGCCTTTTTTACTCTCTGATCGAGGTTCTCGGCATTGAAAAATCTTCGCAAACTAAATCACACGTGTATATGTTGACATTTAAGAGATATACAACCAAGAAAATCAAGGGCAATTGTGATATATTTGCGGATTAGACACAAAAAACAACACTCAACAAATGGCTATAATTTAAGGAATGTGTTTAGTGATGGCATCAGATTCCTAATTGATGGAGAAAGGTCTGGTGGCAAGAAAAGCTGCTTCTAGGAGGTTGTCAAGTGTTTTCGCTCGACGATTCCATTCTTGGGTGGTTAGTTTGGCCGTTGTTCCTGTAACTCGAATCCTAGCCCGGTATATCCCATTTTAATTTTACACCATTGTGAACCTTACGCCTTTTTACTCTCTAATTGATGTTATCGGCATTGAAAAATCTTCGTAAACTAAATCACGCGTGTATATGTTGACATTTAAGAGATATACAGTCAAAAAAATCAAGGGCAATGGTGATATATATGCGGAATAGACACAAAAAAAACACTCAATAAATGGCTACACTTTAAGGAATTTGTTTAGTGACGGCATCAAATTCCTAATTGATGGAGAAAGGTCTGGTGGCAAGAAAAGCTGCTTCTAGGAGGTTGTCAAGTGTTTTCGCTCGACGATTCGATTCTTGGTTGGTTGGTTTGGCCCTTGTTCCTGTAACTCGAATCCTAGCCCGGTATATCCTATTTTAATTTTACACCATTGTGAACCTTACACCTTTTTTACTCTCTGATCGAGGTTCTCGGCATAGAAAAATCTCCGTAAACTAAATCACACGTGTATATGTTGCCATTTAAGAGATATACAGGCAAGAAAATCAAGGGCAATGGTGATATATATGCGGATTAGACACCAAAAAAAACACTCAACAAATGGCTACAATTTAAGGAATGTGTTTAGTGATGGCATCCGATTCTTAATTGATGGAGAAAGCTCTGGTGTCAAGAAAAGCTCCTTCTAGGAGGTTGTCATGTGTTTTCGCTCGACGATTCCATTCTTGGGTGGATGGTTTGGCCCTTGTTCCTGTAACTCGAATCCTAGCCCGGTATATCCCATTTTAATTTTACACCATTGTGAGCCTTACGCCTTTTTTACTCTCTGATTGAGGTTATCGGCATTGAAAAATCTTCTTAAACTAAATCACACATGTATATGTTGACATTTAAGAGATATACAGTCAAGAAAATCAAGGGCAATGGTGATACATATGCGGATTAGACACCAAAAAAAATACTCAACAAATGGCTACAATTTAAGGAATTTGTTTAGTGACGGCATCAGATTCCTAATTGATGGAGAAAGGTCTGGTGGTAAGAAAAGCTGCTTCTAGGAGGTTGTCAAGTGTTTTCGCTCGACGATTCCATTCTTGGGTGGTTGGTTTGGCCCTTGTTCCTCTAACTCGAATCCTAGCCCGGTATATCCCATTTTCATTTTACACCATTGTGAACCTTACGCCTTTTTTACACTCTGATCGAGGTTCTCGGCATTGAAAAATCTTCGTAAACTAAATCACACGTGTATATGTTGACATTTAAGATATATACAGTCAAGAAAATCAATGGCAATGGTGATATATATGCGGATTAGACACCAAAAAAAACACTCAACAAATGGCTACAATTTAAGGAATTTGTTTAGTGACGGCATCAGATTCCTAATTGATGGAGAAAGGTCTGGTGGCAAGAAAAGCTGCTTCTAGGTGGTTGTCAAGTGTTTTCACTCGACAATTCCATTCTTGGTTGGTTGGTTTGGCCCTTGTTCATGTTACTCGAATCCTTGCCCGGTATATCCCATTTTAATTTTACACAATTGTGAACCTTACGCCTTTTTTACTCTCTGATCGAGGTTCTAAGCATTGAAAAATCTTCGCAAACTAAATCACACGTGTATATGTTGACATTTAAGAGATATACAACCAAGAAAATCAAGGGCAATGGTGATATATATGCGGATTAGACACAAAAAACAACACTCAACAAATGGCTATAATTTAAGGAATGTGTTTAGTGACGGCATCACATTCCTAATTGATGGAGAAAGGTCTGGTGGCAAGAAAAGCTGCTTCTAGGAGGTTGTCAAGTTTTTTCGCTCGACGATTCCATTCTTGGGTGGTTAGTTTGGCCGTTGTTCCTGTAACTCGAATCCTAGCCCGGTATATCCCATTTTAATTTTACACCATTGTGAGCCTTACGCCTTTTTTACTCTCTAATTGAGGTTATCGGCATTGAAAAATCTTCGTAAACTAAATCACGCGTGTACATGTTGACATTTAAGAGATATACAGTCAATAAAATCAAGGGCAATGGTGATATATATGCGGATTAGACACAAAAAAAAACACTCAATAAATGGCTACACTTTAAGGAATTTGTTTAGTGACGGCATCAAATTCCTAATTGATGGAGAAAGGTCTGGTGGCAAGAAAAGCTGCTTCTAGGAGGTTGTCAAGTGTTTTCGCTCGACGATTCTATTCTTGGGTGGTTGAATTGGCCCTTGTTCCTGTAACTCGAATCCTAGCCCGGTATATCCCATTTTCATTTTACACCATTGTTAACCTTAGGCCTTTTTTACACTCTGATCGAAGTTCTCGGCATTGAAAAATCTTCGTAAACTAAATCACACGTGTATATGTTGACATTTAAGAGATATACAGTCAAGAAAATCAAGGGCAATGGTGATATATATGCGGATTACACACCAAACAAAAACACTCAACAAATGGCTACAATTTAAGGAATGTGTTTAGTGGCTGCATCAGATTCCTAATTGATGGAGTAAGGTCTGGTGGCAAGAAAAGCTGCTTCTAGGAGGTTGTCAAGTGTTTTCGCTCGACGATTCCATTCTTGGGTGGTTGGTTTGGCCCTTGTTCCTGTAAGTCGAATCCTAGCCCGGTATATCTCATTTTCATTTTACACCATTGTTAACCTTACGCCTTTTTTACACTCTGATCGAGGTTCTCGTCATTGAAAAATCTTCGTAAACTAAATCACACGTGTATATGTTGACATTTAAGAGATATACAGGCAAGAAAATCAAGGGCAATGGTGATATATATGCGGATTAGACACCAAACAAAAACACTCAACAAATGGCTACATTTTAAGAAATTTGTTTAGTGACTGCATCAGATTCCTAATTGATGGAGTAAGGTCTCGTGGCAAGAAAAGCTGCTTCAAGGAGGTTGTCAAGTGTTTTCGCTCGACGATTCGATTCTTGGTTGGTTGGTTTGGCCCTTGTTCCTGTAACTCGAATCCTAGCTCGGTATATCCTATTTTAATTTTACACCATTGTGAACCTTACACATTTTTTACTCTCTGATCGAGGTTCTCGGCATAGAAAAATCTCCGTAAACTAAATCACACGTGTATATGTTGCCATTTAAGAGATATACAGTCAAGAAACTCAAGGGCAATGGTGATATATATGCGGATTAGACACCAAAAAGAAACACTCAACAAATGGCTACAATTTAAGGAATTTTTTTAGTGATTGCATCAAATTCCTAATTGATTGAGAAAGGTCTGGTGGCAAGAAAAGCTGCTTCTAGGAGGTTGTCAAGTGTTTTCGCTCGACGATTCCATTCTTGGGTGGTTGGTTTGGCCCTTGTTCCTGTAACTCGAATCCTAGCCCGGTATATCCCATTTTCATTTTACACCATTGTGAACCTTACGCCTTTTTTACACTCTGATCGAGGTTCTCGGCATTGAAAAATCTTCGTAAACTAAATCACACGTGTATATTTTGACATTTAAGATATATACAGTCAAGAAAATCAAGGCCAATGGTGATATATATGCGGATTAGACACCAAAAAAACACTCAACAAATGGCTACAATTTAAGGAATTTGTTTAGTGACGACATCAGATTCCTAATTGATGGAGAAAGGTCTGGTGCCAAGAAAAGATGCTTCTAGGAGGTTGTCAAGTGTTTTCGCTCGACGATTCCATTCTTGGGTGGTTGGTTTTGGCCCTTGTTCATGTTACTCGAATCCTTGCCCGGTATATCCCATTTTAATTTTACACCATTGTGAACCTTACGCCTTTTTTACTCTCTGATCGAGGTTCTCGGCATTGAAAAATCTTCGCAAACTAAATCACACGTGTATATGTTAACATTTAAGAGATATACAACCAAGAAAATCAAGGGCAATTGTGATATATTTGCGGATTAGACACAAAAAACAACACTCAACAAATGGCTATAATTTAAGGAATGTGTTTAGTGATGGCATCAGATTCCTAATTGATGGAGAAAGGTCTGGTGGCAAGAAAAGCTGCTTCTAGGAGGTTGTCAAGTGTTTTCGCTCGACGATTCCATTCTTGGGTGGTTAGTTTGGCCGTTGTTCCTGTAACTCGAATCCTAGCCCGGTATATCCCATTTTAATTTTACACCATTGTGAACCTTACGCCTTTTTTACTCTCTAATTGATGTTATCGGCATTGAAAAATCTTCGTAAACTAAATCACGCGTGTATATGTTGACATTTAAGAGATATACAGTCAAAAAAATCAAGGGCAATGGTGATATATATGCGGATTAGACACAAAAAAAAACACTCAATAAATTTCTACACTTTAAGGAATTTGTTTAGTGACGGCATCAAATTCCTAATTGATGGAGAAAGGTCTGGTGGCAAGAAAAGCTGCTTCTAGGAGGTTGTCAAGTGTTTTCGCTCGACGATTCGATTCTTGGTTGGTTGGTTTGGCCCTTGTTCCTGTAACTCGAATCCTAGCCCGGTATATCCTATTTTAATTTTACACCATTGTGAACCTTACACCTTTTTTACTCTCTGATCGAGGTTCTCGGCATAGAAAAATCTCCGTAAACTAAATCACACGTGTATATGTTGCCATTTAAGAGATATACAGGCAAGAAAATCAAGGGCAATGGTGATATATATGCGGATTAGACACCAAAAAAAACACTCAACAAATGGCTACAATTTAAGGAATGTGTTTAGTGATGGCATCCGATTCTTAATTGATGGAGAAAGCTCTGGTGGCAAGAAAAGCTCCTTCTTGGAGGTTGTCATGTGTTTTCGCTCGACGATTCCATTCTTGGGTGGATGGTTTGGCCCTTGTTCCTGTAACTCGAATCCTAGCCCGGTATATCCCATTTTAAATTTACACCATTGTGAGCCTTACGCCTTTTTTACTCTCTGATTGAGGTTATCGGCATTGAAAAATCTTCTTAAACTAAATCACACATGTATATGTTGACATTTAAGAGATATACAGTCAAGAAAATCAAGGGCAATGGTGATACATATGCGGATTAGACACCAAAAAAAATACTCAACAAATGGCTACAATTTAAGGAATTTGTTTAGTGACGGCATCAGATTCCTAATTGATGGAGAAAGGTCTGGTGGTAAGAAAAGCTGCTTCTAGGAGGTTGTCAAGTGTTTTCGCTCGACGATTCCATTCTTGGGTGGTTGGTTTGGCCCTTGTTCCTCTAACTCGAATCCTAGCCCGGTATATCCCATTTTCATTTTACACCATTGTGAACCTTACGCCTTTTTTACACTCTGATCGAGGTTCTCGGCATTGAAAAATCTTCGTAAACTAAATCACACGTGTATATGTTGACATTTAAGATATATACAGTCAAGAAAATCAAGGGCAATGGTGATATATATGCGGATTAGACACCAAAAAAAACACTCAACAAATGGCTACAATTTAAGGAATTTGTTTAGTGACGGCATCAGATTCCTAATTGATGGAGAAAGGTCTGGTGGCAAGAAAAGCTGCTTCTAGGTGGTTGTCAAGTGTTTTCACTCGACAATTCCATTCTTGGGTGGTTGGTTTGGCCCTTGGTCATGTTACTCGAATCCTTGCCCGGTATATCCCATTTTAATTTTACACAATTGTGAACCTTACGCCTTTTTTACTCTCTGATCGAGGTTCTAAGCATTGAAAAATCTTCGCAAACTAAATCACACGTGTATATGTTGACATTTAAGAGATATACAACCAAGAAAATCAAGGGCAATGGTGATATATATGCGGATTAGACACAAAAAACAACACTCAACAAATGGCTATAATTTAAGGAATGTGTTTAGTGACGGCATCACATTCCTAATTGATGGAGAAAGGTCTGGTGGCAAGAAAAGCTGCTTCTAGGAGGTTGTCAAGTTTTTTCGCTCGACGATTCCATTCTTGGGTGGTTAGTTTGGCCGTTGTTCCTGTAACTCGAATCCTAGCCCGGTATATCCCATTTTAATTTTACACCATTGTGAGCCTTACGCCTTTTTTACTCTCTAATTGAGGTTATCGGCATTGAAAAATCTTCGTAAACTAAATCACGCGTGTACATGTTGACATTTAAGAGATATACAGTCAATAAAATCAAGGGCAATGGTGATATATATGCGGATTAGACACAAAAAAAAACACTCAATAAATGGCTACACTTTAAGGAATTTGTTTAGTGACGGCATCAAATTCCTAATTGATGGAGAAAGGTCTGGTGGCAAGAAAAGCTGCTTCTAGGAGGTTGTCAAGTGTTTTCGCTCGACGATTCTATTCTTGGGTGGTTGAATTGGCCCTTGTTCCTGTAACTCGAATCCTAGCCCGGTATATCCCATTTTCATTTTACACCATTGTTAACCTTAGGCCTTTTTTACACTCTGATCGAGGTTCTCGGCATTGAAAAATCTTCGTAAACTAAATCACACGTGTATATGTTGACATTTAAGAGATATACAGTCAAGAAAATCAAAGGCAATGGTGATATATATGCGGATTACACACCAAACAAAAACACTCAACAAATGGCTACAATTTAAGGAATGTGTTTAGTGGCTGCATCAGATTCCTAATTGATGGAGTAAGGTCTGGTGGCAAGAAAAGCTGCTTCTAGGAGGTTGTCAAGTGTTTTCGCTCGACGATTCCATTCTTGGGTGGTTGGTTTGGCCCTTGTTCCTGTAAGTCGAATCCTAGCCCGGTATATCTCATTTTCATTTTACACCATTGTTAACCTTACGCCTTTTTTACACTCTGATCGAGGTTCTCGTCATTGAAAAATCTTCGTAAACTAAATCACACGTGTATATGTTGACATTTAAGAGATATACAGGCAAGAAAATCAAGGGCAATGGTGATATATATGCGGATTAGACACCAAACAAAAACACTCAACAAATGGCTACATTTTAAGAAATTTGTTTAGTGACTGCATCAGATTCCTAATTGATGGAGTAAGGTCTCGTGGCAAGAAAAGCTGCTTCAAGGAGGTTGTCAAGTGTTTTCGCTCGACGATTCGATTCTTGGTTGGTTGGTTTGGCCCTTGTTCCTGTAACTCGAATCCTAGCTCGGTATATCCTATTTTAATTTTACACCATTGTGAACCTTACACATTTTTTACTCTCTGATCGAGGTTCTCGGCATAGAAAAATCTCCGTAAACTAAATCACACGTGTATATGTTGCCATTTAAGAGATATACAGTCAAGAAAATCAAGGGCAATGGTGATATATATGCGTCTTAGACACCAAAAAAACACTCAACAAATGGCTACTAGTTAAGGAATGTGTTTAGTGATGGCATCCGATTCTTAATTGATGGAGAAAGGTCTGGTGGCAAGAAAAGCTCCTTCTAGGAGGTTGTCATGTGTTTTCGCTCGACGATTCCATTCTTGGGTGGATGGTTTGGCCCTTGTTCCTGTAACTCGAATCCTAGCCCGGTATATCCCATTTTAATTTTACACCATTGTGAGCCTTACGCCTTTTTTACTCTCTGATTGAGGTTATCGGCATTGAAAAATCTTCTTAAACTAAATCACACATGTATATGTTGACATTTAAGAGATATACAGTCAAGAAAATCAAGGGCAATGGTGATGTATATGCGGATTAGACAAAAAGAAACACTCAACAAATGGCTACAATTTAAGGAATTTTTTTAGTGATTGCATCAAATTCCTAATTGATTGAGAAAGGTCTGGTGGCAAGAAAAGCTGCTTCTAGGAGGTTGTCAAGTGTTTTCGCTCGACGATTCCATTCTTGGGTGGTTGGTTTGGCCCTTGTTCCTGTAACTCGAATCCTAGCCCGGTATATCCCATTTTCATTTTACACCATTGTGAACCTTACGCCTTTTTTACACTCTGATCGAGGTTCTCGGCATTGAAAAATCTTCGTAAACTAAATCACACGTGTATATGTTGACATTTAAGATATATACAGTCAAGAAAATCAAGGGCAATGGTGATATATATGCGGATTAGACACCAAAAAAACACTCAACAAATGGCTACAATTTAAGGAATTTGTTTAGTGACGACATCAGATTCCTAATTGATGGAGAAAGGTCTGGTGGCAAGAAAAGATGCTTCTAGGAGGTTGTCAAGTGTTTTCGCTCGACGATTCCATTCTTGGGTGGTTGGTTTTGGCCCTTGTTCATGTTACTCGAATCCTTGCCCGGTATATCCCATTTTAATTTTACACCATTGTGAACCTTACGCCTTTTTTACTCTCTGATCGAGGTTCTCGGCATTGAAAAATCTTCGCAAACTAAATCACACGTGTATATGTTGACATTTAAGAGATATACAACCAAGAAAATCAAGGGCAATTGTGATATATTTGCGGATTAGACACAAAAAACAACACTCAACAAATGGCTATAATTTAAGGAATGTGTTTAGTGATGGCATCAGATTCCTAATTGATGGAGAAAGGTCTGGTGGCAAGAAAAGCTGCTTCTAGGAGGTTGTCAAGTGTTTTCGCTCGACGATTCCATTCTTGGGTGGTTAGTTTGGCCGTTGTTCCTGTAACTCGAATCCTAGCCCGGTATATCCCATTTTAATTTTACACCATTGTGAACCTTACGCCTTTTTTACTCTCTAATTGATGTTATCGGCATTGAAAAATCATCGTAAACTAAATCACGCGTGTATATGTTGACATTTAAGAGATATACAGTCAAAAAAATCAAGGGCAATGGTGATATATATGCGGATTAGACACAAAAAAAAAACACTCAATAAATGGCTACACTTTAAGGAATTTGTTTAGTGACGGCATCAAATTCCTAATTGATGGAGAAAGGTCTGGTGGCAAGAAAAGCTGCTTCTAGGAGGTTGTCAAGTGTTTTCGCTCGACGATTCGATTCTTGGTTGGTTGGTTTGGCCCTTGTTCCTGTAACTCGAATCCTAGCCCGGTATATCCTATTTTAATTTTACACCATTGTGAACCTTACACCTTTTTTACTCTCTGATCGAGGTTCTCGGCATAGAAAAATCTTCGTAAACTAAATCACACGTGTATATGTTGCCATTTAAGAGATATACAGGCAAGAAAATCAAGGGCAATGGTGATATATATGCGGATTAGACACCAAAAAAAACACTCAACAAATGGCTACAATTTAAGGAATGTGTTTAGTGATGGCATCCGATTCTTAATTGATGGAGAAAGGTCTGGTGGCAAGAAAAGCTCCTTCTAGGAGGTTGTCATGTGTTTTCGCTCGACGATTCCATTCTTGGGTGGATGGTTTGGCCCTTGTTCCTGTAACTCGAATCCTAGCCCGGTATATCCCATTTTAATTTTACACCATTGTGAGCCTTACGCCTTTTTTACTCTCTGATTGAGGTTATCGGCATTGAAAAATCTTCTTAAACTAAATCACACATGTATATGTTGACATTTAAGAGATATACAGTCAAGAAAATCAAGGGCAATGGTGATGTATATGCGGATTAGACAAAAAGAAACACTCAACAAATGGCTACAATTTAAGGAATTTGTTTAGTGATGGCATCAAATTCCTAATTGATTGAGAAAGGTCTGGTGGCAAGAAAAGCTGCTTCTAGGAGGTTGTCAAGTGTTTTCGCTCGACGATTCCATTCTTGGGTGGTTGGTTTGGCCCTTGTTCCTGTAACTCGAATCCTAGCCCGGTATATCCCATTTTCATTTTACACCATTGTGAACCTTACGCCTTTTTTACTCTCTAATTGATGTTATCGGCATTGAAAAATCTTCGTAAACTAAATCACGCGTGTATATGTTGACATTTAAGAGATATACAGTCAAAAAAATCAAGGGCAATGGTGATATATATGCGGATTAGACACAAAAAAAAAACACTCAATAAATGGCTACACTTTAAGGAATTTGTTTAGTGACGGCATCAAATTCCTAATTGATGGAGAAAGGTCTGGTGGCAAGAAAAGCTGCTTCTAGGAGGTTGTCAAGTGTTTTCGCTCGACGATTCGATTCTTGGTTAGTTGGTTTGGCCCTTGTTCCTGTAACTCGAATCCTAGCCCGGTATATCCTATTTTAATTTTACACCATTGTGAACCTTACACCTTTTTTACTCTCTGATCGAGGTTCTCGGCATAGAAAAATCTTCGTAAACTAAATCACACGTGTATATGTTGCCATTTAAGAGATATACATGCAAGAAAATCAAAGGCAATGGTGATATATATGCGGATTAGACACCAAAAAAAACACTCAACAAATGGCTACAATTCAAGGAATGTGTTTAGTGATGGCATCCGATTCTTAATTGATGGAGAAAGGTCTGGTGGCAAGAAAAGCTCCTTCTAGGAGGTTGTCATGTGTTTTCGCTCGACGATTCCATTCTTGGGTGGATGGTTTGGCCCTTGTTCCTGTAACTCGAATCCTAGCCCGGTATATCCCATTTTAATTTTACACCATTGTGAGCCTTACGCCTTTTTTACTCTCTGATTGAGGTTATCGGCATTGAAAAATCTTCTTAAACTAAATCACACATGTATATGTTGACATTTAAGAGATATACAGTCAAGAAAATAAAGGGCAATGGTGATGTATATGCGGATTAGACAAAAAGAAACACTCAACAAATGGCTACAATTTAAGGAATTTGTTTAGTGATGGCATCAAATTCCTAATTGATTGAGAAAGGTCTGGTGGCAAGAAAAGCTGCTTCTAGGAGGTTGTCAAGTGTTTTCGCTCGACGATTCCATTCTTGGGTGGTTGGTTTGGCCCTTGTTCCTGTAACTCGAATCCTAGCCCGGTATATCCCATTTTCATTTTACACCATTGTGAACCTTACGCCTTTTTTTCACTCTGATCGAGGTTCTCGGCATTGAAAAATCTTCGTAAACTAAATCACACGTGTATATGTTGACATTTAAGATATATACAGTCAAGAAAATCAAGGGCAATGGTGATATATATGCGGATTAGACACCAAAAAAAACACTCAACAAATGGCTACAATTTAAGGAATTTGTTTAGTGACGGCATCAGATTCCTAATTGATGGAGAAAGGTCTGGTGGCAAGAAAAGCTGCTTCTAGGTGGTTGTCAAGTGTTTTCACTCGACAATTCCATTCTTGGGTGGTTGGTTTGGCCCTTGTTCATGTTACTCGAATCCTTGCCCGGTATATCCCATTTTAATTTTACACAATTGTGAACCTTACGCCTTTTTTACTCTCTGATCGAGGTTCTAAGCATTGAAAAATCTTCGCAAACTAAATCACACGTGTATATGTTGACATTTAAGAGATATACAACCAAGAAAATCAAGGGCAATGGTGATATATATGCGGATTAGACACAAAAAACAACACTCAACAAATGGCTATAATTTAAGGAATGTGTTTAGTGACGGCATCACATTCCTAATTGATGGAGAAAGGTCTGGTGGCAAGAAAAGCTGCTTCTAGGTGGTTGTCAAGTTTTTTCGCTCGACGATTCCATTCTTGGGTGGTTAGTTTGGCCGTTGTTCCTGTAACTCGAATCCTAGCCCGGTATATCCCATTTTAATTTTACACCATTGTGAGCCTTACGCCTTTTTTACTCTCTAATTGAGGTTATCGGCATTGAAAAATCTTCGTAAACTAAATCACGCGTGTACATGTTGACATTTAAGAGATATACAGTCAATAAAATCAAGGGCAATGGTGATATATATGCGGATTAGACACAAAAAAAAAACACTCAATAAATGGCTACACTTTAAGGAATTTGTTTAGTGACGGCATCAAATTCCTAATTGATGGAGAAAGGTCTGGTGGCAAGAAAAGCTGCTTCTAGGAGGTTGTCAAGTGTTTTCGCTCGACGATTCTATTCTTGGGTGGTTGAATTGGCCCTTGTTCCTGTAACTCGAATCCAAGCCCGGTATATCCCATTTTCATTTTACACCATTGTTAACCTTACGCCTTTTTTACACTCTGATCGAGGTTCTCGGCATTGAAAAATCTTCGTAAACTAAATCACACGTGTATATGTTGACATTTAAGAGATATACAGTCAAGAAAATCAAGGGCAATGGTGATATATATGCGGATTACACACCAAACAAAAACACTCAACAAATGGCTACAATTTAAGGAATGTGTTTAGTGGCTGCATCAGATTCCTAATTGATGGAGTAAGGTCTGGTGGCAAGAAAAGCTGCTTCTAGGAGGTTGTCAAGTGTTTTCGCTCGACGATTCCATTCTTGGGTGGTTAGTTTGGCCGTTGTTCCTGTAACTCGAATCCTAGCCCGGTATATCCCATTTTAATTTTACACCATTGTGAACCTTACGCCTTTTTTACTCTCTAATTGATGTTATCGGCATTGAAAAATCTTCGTAAACTAAATCACGCGTGTATATGTTGACATTTAAGAGATATACAGTCAAAAAAATCAAGGGCAATGGTGATATATATGCGGATTAGACACAAAAAAAAAACACTCAATAAATGGCTACACTTTAAGGAATTTGTTTAGTGACGGCATCAAATTCCTAATTGATGGAGAAAGGTCTGGTGGCAAGAAAAGCTGCTTCTAGGAGGTTGTCAAGTGTTTTCGCTCGACGATTCGATTCTTGGTTGGTTGGTTTGGCCCTTGTTCCTGTAACTCGAATCCTAGCCCGGTATATCCTATTTTAATTTTACACCATTGTGAACCTTACACCTTTTTTACTCTCTGATCGAGGTTCTCGGCATAGAAAAATCTTCGTAAACTAAATCACACGTGTATATGTTGCCATTTAAGAGATATACAGGCAAGAAAATCAAGGGCAATGGTGATATATATGCGGATTAGACACCAAAAAAAACACTCAACAAATGGCTACAATTTAAGGAATGTGTTTAGTGATGGCATCCGATTCTTAATTGATGGAGAAAGGTCTGGTGGCAAGAAAAGCTCCTTCTAGGAGGTTGTCATGTGTTTTCGCTCGACGATTCCATTCTTGGGTGGATGGTTTGGCCCTTGTTCCTGTAACTCGAATCCTAGCCCGGTATATCCCATTTTAATTTTACACCATTGTGAGCCTTACGCCTTTTTTACTCTCTGATTGAGGTTATCGGCATTGAAAAATCTTCTTAAACTAAATCACACATGTATATGTTGACATTTAAGAGATATACAGTCAAGAAAATCAAGGGCAATGGTGATGTATATGCGGATTAGACAAAAAGAAACACTCAACAAATGGCTACAATTTAAGGAATTTGTTTAGTGATGGCATCAAATTCCTAATTGATTGAGAAAGGTCTGGTGGCAAGAAAAGCTGCTTCTAGGAGGTTGTCAAGTGTTTTCGCTCGACGATTCCATTCTTGGGTGGTTGGTTTTGCCCTTGTTCCTGTAACTCGAATCCTAGCCCGGTATACCCCATTTTCATTTTACACCATTGTGAACCTTACGCCTTTTTTTCACTCTGATCGAGGTTCTCGGCATTGAAAAATCTTCGTAAACTAAATCACACGTGTATATGTTGACATTTAAGATATATACAGTCAAGAAAATCAAGGGCAATGGTGATATATATGCGGATTAGACACCAAAAAAAACACTCAACAAATGGCTACAATTTAAGGAATTTGTTTAGTGACGGCATCAGATTCCTAATTGATGGAGAAAGGTCTGGTGGCAAGAAAAGCTGCTTCTAGGTGGTTGTCAAGTGTTTTCACTCGACAATTCCATTCTTGGGTGGTTGGTTTGGCCCTTGTTCATGTTACTCGAATCCTTGCCCGGTATATCCCATTTTAATTTTACACAATTGTGAACCTTACGCCTTTTTTACTCTCTGATCGAGGTTCTAAGCATTGAAAAATCTTCGCAAACTAAATCACACGTGTATATGTTGACATTTAAGAGATATACAACCAAGAAAATCAAGGGCAATGGTGATATATATGCGGATTAGACACAAAAAACAACACTCAACAAATGGCTATAATTTAAGGAATGTGTTTAGTGACGGCATCACATTCCTAATTGATGGAGAAAGGTCTGGTGGCAAGAAAAGCTGCTTCTAGGAGGTTGTCAAGTTTTTTCGCTCGACGATTCCATTCTTGGGTGGTTAGTTTGGCCGTTGTTCCTGTAACTCGAATCCTAGCCCGATATATCCCATTTTAATTTTACACCATTGTGAGCCTTACGCCTTTTTTACTCTCTAATTGAGGTTATCGGCATTGAAAAATCTTCGTAAACTAAATCACGCGTGTACATGTTGACATTTAAGAGATATACAGTCAATAAAATCAAGGGCAATGGTGATATATATGCGGATTAGACACAAAAAAAAAACACTCAATAAATGGCTACACTTTAAGGAATTTGTTTAGTGACGGCATCAAATTCCTAATTGATGGAGAAAGGTCTGGTGGCAAGAAAAGCTGCTTCTAGGAGGTTGTCAAGTGTTTTCGCTCGACGATTCTATTCTTGGGTGGTTGAATTGGCCCTTGTTCCTGTAACTCGAATCCTAGCCCGGTATATCCCATTTTCATTTTACACCATTGTTAACCTTACGCCTTTTTTACACTCTGATCGAGGTTCTCGGCATTGAAAAATCTTCGTAAACTAAATCACACGTGTATATGTTGACATTTAAGAGATATACAGTCAAGAAAATCAAGGGCAATGGTGATATATATGCGGATTACACACCAAACAAAAACACTCAACAAATGGCTACAATTTAAGGAATGTGTTTAGTGGCTGCATCAGATTCCTAATTGATGGAGTAAGGTCTGGTGGCAAGAAAAGCTGCTTCTAGGAGGTTGTCAAGTGTTTTCGCTCGACGATTCCATTCTTGGGTGGTTAGTTTGGCCGTTGTTCCTGTAACTCGAATCCTAGCCCGGTATATCCCATTTTAATTTTACACCATTGTGAACCTTACGCCTTTTTTACTCTCTAATTGATGTTATCGGCATTGAAAAATCTTCGTAAACTAAATCACGCGTGTATATGTTGACATTTAAGAGATATACAGTCAAAAAAATCAAGGGCAATGGTGATATATATGCGGATTAGACACAAAAAAAAAACACTCAATAAATGGCTACACTTTAAGGAATTTGTTTAGTGACGGCATCAAATTCCTAATTGATGGAGAAAGGTCTGGTGGCAAGAAAAGCTGCTTCTAGGAGGTTGTCAAGTGTTTTCGCTCGACGATTCGATTCTTGGTTGGTTGGTTTGGCCCTTGTTCCTGTAACTCGAATCCTAGCCCGGTATATCCTATTTTAATTTTACACCATTGTGAACCTTACACCTTTTTTACTCTCTGATCGAGGTTCTCGGCATAGAAAAATCTCCGTAAACTAAATCACACGTGTATATGTTGCCATTTAAGAGATATACAGGCAAGAAAATCAAGGGCAATGGTGATATATATGCGGATTAGACACCAAAAAAAACACTCAACAAATGGCTACAATTTAAGGAATGTGTTTAGTGATGGCATCCGATTCTTAATTGATGGAGAAAGGTCTGGTGGCAAGAAAAGCTCCTTCTAGGAGGTTGTCATGTGTTTTCGCTCGACGATTCCATTCTTGGGTGGATGGTTTGGCCCTTGTTCCTGTAACTCGAATCCTAGCCCGGTATATCCCATTTTAATTTTACACCATTGTGAGCCTTACGCCTTTTTTACTCTCTGATTGAGGTTATCGGCATTGAAAAATCTTCTTAAACTAAATCACACATGTATATGTTGACATTTAAGAGATATACAGTCAAGAAAATCAAGGGCAATGGTGATGTATATGCGGATTAGACAAAAAGAAACACTCAACAAATGGCTACAATTTAAGGAATTTGTTTAGTGATGGCATCAAATTCCTAATTGATTGAGAAAGGTCTGGTGGCAAGAAAAGCTGCTTCTAGGAGGTTGTCAAGTGTTTTCGCTCGACGATTCCATTCTTGGGTGGTTGGTTTGGCCCTTGTTCCTGTAACTCGAATCCTAGCCCGGTATATCCCATTTTCATTTTACACCATTGTGAACCTTACGCCTTTTTTACACTCTGATCGAGGTTCTCGGCATTGAAAAATCTTCATAAACTAAATCACACGTGTATATGTTGACATTTAAGATATATACAGTCAAGAAAATCAAGGCCAATGGTGATATATATGCGGATTAGACACCAAAAAAAACACTCAACAAATGGCTACAATTTAAGTAATTTGTTTAGTGACGGCATCAGATTCCTAATTGATGGAGAAAGGTCTGGTGGCAAGAAAAGATGCTTCTTGGAGGTTGTCAAGTGTTTTCGCTCGACGATTCCATTCTTGGGTGGTTGGTTTTGGCCCTTGTTCATGTTACTCGAATCCTTGCCCGGTATATCCCATTTTAATTTTACACCATTGTGAACCTTACGCCTTTTTTACTCTCTGATCGAGGTTCTCGGCATTGAAAAATCTTCGCAAACTAAATCACACGTGTATATGTTGACATTTAAGAGATATACAACCAAGAAAATCAAGGGCAATTGTGATATATTTGCGGATTAGACACAAAAAACAACACTCAACAAATGGCTATAATTTAAGGAATGTGTTTAGTGATGGCATCAGATTCCTAATTGATGGAGAAAGGTCTGGTGGCAAGAAAAGCTGCTTCTAGGAGGTTGTCAAGTGTTTTCGCTCGACGATTCCATTCTTGGGTGGTTAGTTTGGCCGTTGTTCCTGCAACTCGAATCCTAGCCCGGTATATCCCATTTTAATTTTACACCATTGTGAACCTTACGCCTTTTTTACTCTCTAATTGATGTTATCGGCATTGAAAAATCTTCGTAAACTAAATCACGCGTGTATATGTTGACATTTAAGAGATATACAGTCAAAAAAATCAAGGGCAATGGTGATATATATGCGGATTAGACACAAAAAAAAACACTCAATAAATGGCTACACTTTAAGGAATTTGTTTAGTGACGGCATCAAATTCCTAATTGATGGAGAAAGGTCTGGTGGCAAGAAAAGCTGCTTCTAGGAGGTTGTCAAGTGTTTTCGCTCGACGATTCCATTCTTGGGTGGTTGGTTTGGCCCTTGTTCCTGTAACTCGAATCCTAGCCCGGTATATACCATTTTCATTTTACACCATTGTTAACCTTACGCCTTTTTTACACTCTGATCGAGGTTCTCGACATTGAAAAATATTCGTAAACTAAATCACACGTGTATATGTTAACATTTAAGAGATATACAGTCAAGAAAATCAAGGGCAATGGTGATATATATGCGGATTAGACACCAAACAAAAACACTCAACAACTGGCTACAATTTAAGGAATGTGTTTAGTGACTGCATCAGATTCCTAATTGATGGAGTAAGGTCTGGTGGAAAGAAAAGCTGCTTCTAGGAGGTTATCAAGTGTTTTTGCTCGACGATTCCATTCTTGGGTGGTTGGTTTGGCCCTTGTTCCTGTAACTCGAATTCTAGCTCGGTATATCCCATTTTCATTTTACACCATTGTTAACCTTACGCCTTTTTTACACTCTGATCGAGGTTCTCGGCATTGAAAAATGTTTGTAAACTAAATCACACGTGTATATGTTGACATTTAAGAGATATACAGTCAAGAAAATCAAGGGCAATGGTGATATATATGCGGATTAGACACCAAACAAAAACACTCAACAAATGGCTACAATTTAAGGGATGTGTTTGGTGACTGTAGAAGATTCCTAATTGATGGAGTAAGGTCTGGTGGCAAGAAAAGCTGCTTCTAGGAGGTTGTCAAGTGTTTTCGCTCGACGATTCGATTCTTGGTTGGTTGGTTTGGCCCTTGTTCCTGTAACTCGAATCCTAGCCCGGTATATCCTATTTTAATTTTACACCATTGTGAACCTTACGCCTTTTTACTCTCTGATCGAGGTTCTCGGCATAGAAAAATCTTCGTAAACTAAATCATACGTGTATTTGTTGCCATTTAAGAGATATACAGTCAAGAAAATCAAGGGCAATGGTGATATATATGCGGATTAGACACCAAAAAAAACACTCAACAAATGGCTACAATTTAAGGAATGTGTTTAGTGACGGCATCAGATTCTTAATTGATGGAGAAAGGTCTGGTGGCAAGAAAAGGTCCTTCTAGGAGGTTGTCATGTGTTTTCGCTCGACGATTCCATTCTTGGGTGGTTGGTTTGGCCCTCGTTCCTGTAACTCGAATCCTAGCCAGGTATATCCCATTTTAATTTTACACCATTGTGAGCCTTACGCCTTTTTTACTCTCTGATTGAGGTTATCGGCAATGAAAAATCTTCGTAAACTAAATCACACATGTATATGTTGACATTTAAGAGATATGCAGTCAAGAAAATCAAGGGCATTGGTGATATATATGCGGATTAGACAAAAAGAAACACTCAACAAATGGCTACAATTTAAGGAATTTGTTTAGTGATGGCATCAAATTCCTAATTGATGGAGAAAGGTCTGGTAGCAAGAAAAGCTGCTTCTAGGAGGTTGTCAAGTGTTTTCGCTCGACGATTCCATTCTTGGGTGATTGGTTTGGCCCTTGTTCCTATAACTCGAATCCTAGCCTGGTATATCCCATTTTCATTTTACACCATTGTGAACCTTACGCCTTTTTTACACTCTGATCGAGGTTCTCGGCATTGAAAAATCTTCGTAAACTAAATCACACGTGTATTTGTTGACATTTAAGAGATATACAGCCAAGCAAATCAAGGGCAATGGTGATATATATGCGGATTAGACACAAAAAAAACACTCAACAAATGGCTATAATTTAAGGAATGTGTTTAGTAACGGCATCAAATTCCTAATTGATGGAGAAAGGTCTGGTGGCAAGAAAAGCTGCTTCTAGGAGGTTGTCAAGTGTTTTCGCTCGACGACTCCATTCTTGGGTGGTTAGTTTGGCCGTTGTTCCTGTAACTTGAATCCTAGCCCGGAATATCCCATTTTAATTTTACACCATTGTGAACCTTACGCCTTTTTTACTCTCTGATCGAGGTTCTCGGCATTGAAAAATCTTCGTAAACTAAATCACACGTGTATGTGTTGATATTTAAGAGATATACAGTCAAGAAAATCAAGGGCAATGGTGATATATATGCGGATTAGACACAAAAACAACACTCAACAAATGGCTACAATTTGAGGAATGTGTTTAGTGACGGCATCAGATTCCTAATTGATGGAGAAAGGTCTGGTGGCAAGAAAAGCTGCTTCTAGGAGGTTGTCAAGTGTTTTCGCTCGACGATTCCATTCTTGGGTGGTTGGTTTGGCCCTTGTTCCTGTAACTCGAATCCTAGCCCGGTATATCCCATTTTAATTTTACACCATTGTGAACCTTACGCCTTTTTTACTCTCTGATCGAGGTTCTTGGCATTGAAAAATCTTCGTAAACTAAATCACACGTGTATATGTTGACATTTAAGAGATATACAGTCAAGAAAATCAAGGGCAATGGTGATATATATGCGGATTAGACACCAAACAAAAACACTCAACAAATGGCTACAATTTAAGGAATGTGATTAGTGACTGCATCAGATTCTTAATTGATAGAGAAAGGTCTGGTGGCAAGAAAAGCTGCTTCTAGGAGGTTGTCATGTGTTTTCGCTCGATGACTCCATTCTTGGGTGGTTGGTTTGGCCCTTGTTCCTGTAACTCGAATCATAGCCCGGTATATCCCATTTTAATTTTACACCATTGTGACCCTTACGCCTTTTTTACTCTCTGATCGAGGTTATCGGCATTGAAAAACTTCGTAAGCTAAATCACACGTGTATATGTTGACATTTAAGAGATATACAGTCAAGAAAATCAAGGGCAATGGTGATATATATGCGGATTAGACACAAAAGAAACACTCAACAAATGGCTACAATTTAAGGAATTTGTTTAGTGACGGCATCAAATTCCTAATTGATGGAGAAAGGTCTGGTGGCAAGAAAAGCTGCTTCTAGGAGGTTGTCAAGTGTTTTCGCTCGACGATTCCATTCTTGGGTGGTTGGTTTGGCCCTTGTTCATGTAACTCGAATCCTTGCCCGGTATATCCCATTTTAATTTTACACCATTGTGAACCTTACGCCTTTTTTACTCTCTGATCGAGGTTCTCGGCATTGAAAAATCTTCGTAAACTAAATCACACGTGTATATGTTGATATTTAAGAGATATACAGTCAAGAAAATCAAGGGCAATGGTGATATATATGCGGATTAGACACAAAAACAACACTCAACAAATGGCTACAATTTAAGGAATGTGTTTAGTGACGGCATCAGATTCCTAATTGATGGAGAAAGGTCTGGTGGCAAGAAAAGCTGCTTCTAGGAGGTTGTCAAGTGTTTTCGCTCGACGATTCCATTCTTGGGTGGTTGGTTTGGCCCTTGTTCATGTAACTCGAATCCTTGCCCGGTATATCCCATTTTAATTTTACACCATTGTGAACCTTACGCCTTTTTTACTCTCTGATCGAGGTTCTCGGCATTGAAAAATCTTTGTAAACTAAATCACACGTGTATGTGTTGATATTTAAGAGATATACAGTCAAGAAAATCAAGGGCAATGGTGATATATATGCGGATTAGACACAAAAACAACACTCAACAAATGGCTACAATTTAAGGAATGTGTTTAGTGACGGCATCAGATTCCTAATTGATGGAGAAAGGTCTGGTGGCAAGAAAAGCTGCTTCTAGGAGGTTGTCAAGTGTTTTCGCTCGACGATTCCATTCTTGGGTGGTTGGTTTGGCCCTTGTTCCTGTAACTCGAATCCTAGCCCCGGTATATCCCATTTTAATTTTACACCATTGTGAACCTTACGCCTTTTTTACTCTCTGATCGAGGTTCTTGGCATTGAAAAATCTTCGTAAACTAAATCACACGTGTATATGTTGACATTTAAGAGATATACAGTCAAGAAAATCAAGGGCAATGGTGATATATATGCGGATTAGACACCAAACAAAAACACTCAACAAATGGCTACAATTTAAGGAATGTGATTAGTGACTGCATCAGATTCTTAATTGATAGAGAAAGGTCTGGTGGCAAGAAAAGCTGCTTCTAGGAGGTTGTCATGTGTTTTCGCTCGATGACTCCATTCTTGGGTGGTTGGTTTGGCCCTTGTTCCTGTAACTCGAATCATAGCCCGGTATATCCCATTTTAATTTTACACCATTGTGACCCTTACGCCTTTTTTACTCTCTGATCGAGGTTATCGGCATTGAAAAACTTCGTAAGCTAAATCACACGTGTATATGTTGACATTTAAGAGATATACAGTCAAGAAAATCAAGGGCAATGGTGATATATATGCGGATTAGACACAAAAGAAACACTCAACAAATGGCTACAATTTAAGGAATTTGTTTAGTGACGGCATCAAATTCCTAATTGATGGAGAAAGGTCTGGTGGCAAGAAAAGCTGCTTCTAGGAGGTTGTCAAGTGTTTTCGCTCGACGATTCCATTCTTGGGTGGTTGGTTTGGCCCTTGTTCATGTAACTCGAATCCTTGCCCGGTATATCCCATTTTAATTTTACACCATTGTGAACCTTACGCCTTTTTTACTCTCTGATCGAGGTTCTCGGCATTGAAAAATCTTCGTAAACTAAATCACACGTGTATATGTTGATATTTAAGAGATATACAGTCAAGAAAATCAAGGGCAATGGTGATATATATGCGGATTAGACACAAAAACAACACTCAACAAATGGCTACAATTTAAGGAATGTGTTTAGTGACGGCATCAGATTCCTAATTGATGGAGAAAGGTCTGGTGGCAAGAAAAGCTGCTTCTAGGAGGTTGTCAAGTGTTTTCGCTCGACGATTCCATTCTTGGGTGGTTGGTTTGGCCCTTGTTCATGTAACTCGAATCCTTGCCCGGTATATCCCATTTTAATTTTACACCATTGTGAACCTTACGCCTTTTTTACTCTCTGATCGAGGTTCTCGGCATTGAAAAATCTTTGTAAACTAAATCACACGTGTATGTGTTGATATTTAAGAGATATACAGTCAAGAAAATCAAGGGCAATGGTGATATATATGCGGATTAGACACAAAAACAACACTCAACAAATGGCTACAATTTAAGGAATGTGTTTAGTGACGACATCAGATTCCTAATTGATGGAGAAAGGTCTGGTGGCAAGAAAAGCTGCTTCTAGGAGGTTGTCAAGTGTTTTCGCTCGACGATTCCATTCTTGGGTAGTTGGTTTGGCCCTTGTTCCTGTAACTCGAATCCTAGCCCGGTATATCCCATTTTAATTTTACACCATTGTGAACCTTACGCCTTTTTTACTCTCTGATCGAGGTTCCCGGCATTGAAAAATCTTGGTAAACTAAATCACACGTGTATATGTTGACATTTAAGAGATATACAGCCAAGCAAATCAAGGGCAATGGTGATATATATGTGGATTAGACACAAAAAAAAAAAAACACTCAACAAATGGCTATAATTTAAGGAATGTGTTTAGTAACGGCATCAGATTCCTAATTGATGGAGAAAGGTCTGGTGGCAAGAAAATCTGCTTTTAGGAGGTTGTCAATTGTTTTCGCTCGACAATTCCATTCTTGGGTGGTTGGTTTGGCCCTTGTTCATGTAACTCGAATCCTTGCCAGGTATATCCCATTTTAATTTTACACCATTGTGAACCATACGCCTTTTTTACTCTCTGATCGAGGTTCTCGGCATTGAAAAATCTTCATAAACTAAATCACACGTGTATATGTTGACATTTAAGAGATATACAATCAAGAAAATCAAGGGCAATGGTGATATATATGCGGATTAGACTAAAAAAAAAACACTCAACAAATGGCTATAATTTAAGGAATGTGTTTAGTAACGGCATCAGATTCCTAATTGATGGAGAAAGGTCTGGTGGAAAGAAAAGCTGCTTCTAGGAGGTTGTCAAGTGTTTTCGCTCGACGACTCCATTCTTGGGTGGTTCGTTTGGCCGTTGTTCCTGTAACTCGAATCCTAGCCCGGTATATCCCATTTTAATTTTACACCATTGTGAACCTTACGCCTTTTTTACACTCTGATCGAGGTTCTTGGCATTGAAAAATCTTCGTAAACTAAATCACACGTGTATATGTTGACATTTAAGAGATATACAGTCAAGAAAATCAAGGGCAATGGTGATATATATGCGGATTAGACACCAAACAAAAACACTCAACAAATGGCTACAATTTAAGGAATGTGTTTAGTGACTGCATCAGATTCTTAATTGATGGAGAAAGGTCTGGTGGCAAGAAAAGCTGCTTCTAGGAGGTTGTCATGTGTTTTCGCTCGACGACTCCATTCTTGGGTGGTTGGTTTGGCCCTTGTTCCTGTAACTCGAATCATAGCCCGGTATATCCCATTTTAATTTTACACCATTGTGAGCCTTACGCCTTTTTTACTCTCTGATCGAGGTTATCGGCATTGAAAAATCTTCGTAAACTAAATCACACGTGTATATGTTGATATTTAAGAGATATACAGTCAAGAAAATCAAGGGCAATGGTGATATATATGCGGATTAGACACAAAAACAACACTCAACAAATGGCTACAATTTAAGGAATGTGTTTAGTGACGGCATCAGATTCCTAATTGATTGAGAAAGGTCTGGTGGCAAGAAAAGCTGCTTCTAGGAGGTTGTCAAGTGTTTTCGCTCGACGATTCCATTCTTGGGTGGTTGGTTTGGCCCTTGTTCCTGTAACTCGAATCCTAGCCCGGTATATCCCATTTTAATTTTACACCATTGTGAACCTTACGTCTTTTTTACTCTCTGATCGAGGTTCTTGGCATTGAAAAATCTTCGTAAACTAAATCACACGTGTATATGTGGACATTTAAGAGTTATACAGTCAAGAAAATCAAGGGCAATGGTGATATATATGCAGATTAGACACCAAACAAAAAACTCAACAAATGACTACAATTTAAGGAATGTGTTTAGTGACTGCATCAGATTCCTAATTGATGGAGTAAGGTCTGGTGGCAAGAAAAGCTGCTACTATGAGGTTGTCAAGTTTTTTCGCTCGACGATTCGATTCTTGGTTGGTTAGTTTGGCCCTTGTTCCTGTAACTCGAATCCTAGCCCGGTGTATCCCATTTTAATTTTACACCATTGTGAACCTTACGCCTTTTTTACTCTCTGATCGAGGTTCTCGGCATTGTAGAATCTTCGTAAACTAAACACACGTGTATATGTTGCCATTTAAGAGATATACAGTCAAGAAAATCAAGGGTAATGGTGATATATATGCGGATTAGACACAGAAAAAAACACTCAACAAATGGCTACAATTTAAGGAATTTGTTTAGTGACGGCATCAAATTCCTAATTGATGGAGAAAGGTCTGGTGGCAAGAAAAGCTGCTTCTAGGAGGTTGTCAAGTGTTTTCGCTCGATGATTCCACTCTTGGGTGGTTGGTTTGGCCCTTGTTCCTGTAACTCGAATCCTATCCCGATATATCCCATTTTAATTTTACACAATTGTGAACCTTACGTCTTTTTTACACATTGATCGAGGTTCTCGGCATTGAAAAATCTTCATAAACTAAATCACACGTGTATATGTTGACATTTAAGAGATATACAGTCAAGAAAATCAAGGGCAATGGTGATATATATGCGGATTAGACACCAAAAAAAAACACTCAACAAATGGCTACAATTTAAGTAATGTGTTTAGTGACGGCATCAAATTCCTAATTGATGGAGAAATGTCTTGTGGCAAGAAAAGCTGCTTCTAGGAGGTTGTCAAGTGTTTTCGCTCGACGATTCCATTCTTGGGTGGTTGGTTTGGCCTTTGTTCATGTAACTCGAATCCTTGCCCGGTATATCCCATTTTAATTTTACACGATTGTGAACCTTACGCCTTTATTACTCTCTGATCGAGGTTCTTGGCATTGAAAAATCTTCGTAAACTAAATCACACGTGTATATGTTGACATTTAAGAGATATACAGTCAAGAAAATCAAGGGCAATGGTGATATATATGCGGATTAGACTAAAAAAAAAAAACACTCAACAAATGGCTATAATTTAAGGAATGTGTTTAGTAACGGCATCAGATTCCTAATTGATGGAGAAAGGTCTGGTGGAAAGAAAAGCTGCTTCTAGGAGGTTGTCAAGTGTTTTCGCTCGACGACTCCATTCTTGGGTGGTTCGTTTGGCCGTTGTTCCTGTAACTCGAATCCTAGCCCGGTATATCCCATTTTAATTTTACACCATTGTGAACCTTACGCCTTTTTTACACTCTGATCGAGGTTCTTGGCATTGAAAAATCTTCGTAAACTAAATCACACGTGTATATGTTGACATTTAAGAGATATACAGTCAAGAAAATCAAGGGGAATGGTGATATATATGCGGATTAGACACCAAACAAAAACACTCAACAAATGGCTACAATTTAAGGAATGTGTTTAGTGACTGCATCAGATTCTTAATTGATGGAGAAAGGTCTGGTGGCAAGAAAAGCTGCTTCTAGGAGGTTGTCATGTGTTTTCGCTCGACGACTCCATTCTTGGGTGGTTGGTTTGGCCCTTGTTCCTGTAACTCGAATCATAGCCCGGTATATCCCATTTTAATTTTACACCATTGTGAGCCTTACGCCTTTTTTACTCTCTGATCGAGGTTATCTGCATTGAAAAATCTTCGTAAACTAAATCACACGTGTATATGTTGATATTTAAGAGATATACAGTCAAGAAAATCAAGGGCAATGGTGATATATATGCGGATTAGACACAAAAACAACACTCAACAAATGGCTACAATTTAAGGAATGTGTTTAGTGACGGCATCAGATTCCTAATTGATTGAGAAAGGTCTGGTGGCAAGAAAAGCTGCTTCTAGGAGGTTGTCAAGTGTTTTCGCTCGACGACTCCATTCTTGGGTGGTTCGTTTGGCCGTTGTTCCTGTAACTCGAATCCTAGCCCGGTATATCCCATTTTAATTTTACACCATCGTGAACCTTACGCCTTTTTTACACTCTGATCGAGGTTCTTGGCATTGAAAAATCTTCGTAAACTAAATCACACGTGTATATGTTGACATTTAAGAGATATACAGTCAAGAAAATCAAGGGGAATGGTGATATATATGCGGATTAGACACCAAACAAAAACACTCAACAAATGGCTACAATTTAAGGAATGTGTTTAGTGACTGCATCAGATTCTTAATTGATGGAGAAAGGTCTGGTGGCAAGAAAAGCTGCTTCTAGGAGGTTGTCATGTGTTTTCGCTCGACGACTCCATTCTTGGGTGGTTGGTTTGGCCCTTGTTCCTGTAACTCGAATCATAGCCCGGTATATCCCATTTTAATTTTACACCATTGTGAGCCTTACGCCTTTTTTACTCTCTGATCGAGGTTATCTGCATTGAAAAATCTTCGTAAACTAAATCACACGTGTATATGTTGATATTTAAGAGATATACAGTCAAGAAAATCAAGGGCAATGGTGATATATATGCGGATTAGACACAAAAACAACACTCAACAAATGGCTACAATTTAAGGAATGTGTTTAGTGACGGCATCAGATTCCTAATTGATTGAGAAAGGTCTGGTGGCAAGAAAAGCTGCTTCTAGGAGGTTGTCAAGTGTTTTCGCTCGACGATTCCATTCTTGGGTGGTTGGTTTGGCCCTTGTTCCTGTAACTCGAATCCTAGCCCGGTATATCCCATTTTAATTTTACACCATTGTGAACCTTACGTCTTTTTTACTCTCTGATCGAGGTTCTTGGCATTGAAAAATCTTCGTAAACTAAATCACACGTGTATATGTGGACATTTAAGAGTTATACAGTCAAGAAAATCAAGGGCAATGGTGATATATATGCAGATTAGACACCAAACAAAAAACTCAACAAATGGCTACAATTTAAGGAATGTGTTTAGTGACTGCATCAGATTCCTAATTGATGGAGTAAGGTCTGGTGGCAAGAAAAGCTGCTACTATGAGGTTGTCAAGTTTTTTCGCTCGACGATTCGATTCTTGGTTGGTTAGTTTGGCCCTTGTTCCTGTAACTCGAATCCTAGCCCGGTGTATCCCATTTTAATTTTACACCATTGTGAACCTTACGCCTTTTTTACTCTCTGATCGAGGTTCTCGGCATTGTAGAATCTTCGTAAACTAAATCACACGTGTATATGTTGCCATTTAAGAGATATACAGTCAAGAAAATCAAGGGTAATGGTGATATATATGCGGATTAGACACAGAAAAAAAACACTCAACAAATGGCTACAATTTAAGGAATTTGTTTAGTGACGGCATCAAATTCCTAATTGATGGAGAAAGGTCTGGTGGCAAGAAAAGCTGCTTCTAGGAGGTTGTCAAGTGTTTTCGCTCGATGATTCCACTCTTGGGTGGTTGGTTTGGCCCTTGTTCCTGTAACTCGAATCCTATCCCGATATATCCCATTTTAATTTTACACAATTGTGAACCTTACGTCTTTTTTACACATTGATCGAGGTTCTCGGCATTGAAAAATCTTCATAAACTAAATCACACGTGTATATGTTGACATTTAAGAGATATACAGTCAAGAAAATCAAGGGCAATGGTGATATATATGCGGATTAGACACCAAAAAAAAACACTCAACAAATGGCTACAATTTAAGTAATGTGTTTAGTGACGGCATCAAATTCCTAATTGATGGAGAAATGTCTTGTGGCAAGAAAAGCTGCTTCTAGGAGGTTGTCAAGTGTTTTCGCTCGACGATTCCATTCTTGGGTGGTTGGTTTGGCCTTTGTTCATGTAACTCGAATCCTTGCCCGGTATATCCCATTTTAATTTTACACCATTGTGAACCTTACGCCTTTTTTACTCTCTGATCGAGGTTCTCGGCATTGAAAAATCTTCGTAAACTAAATCACACGCGTATATGTTGACATTTAAGAGATATACAGTCAAGAAAATCAAGGGCAATGGTGATATATATGCGGATTAGACACAAAAAAAAAACACTCAACAAATGGCTACAATTTAAGGAATGTGTTTAGTGACGGCATCGGATTCCTAATAGACGGAGAAAGGTCTGGTGGCAAGAAAAGCTGCTTCTAGGAGGTTGTCAAGTGTTTTCACTCGACGATTCCATTCTGGGGTGGTTGGTTTGGCCCTTGTTCCTGTAACTCGAATCCTAGCCCGGTATATCCCATTTTAATTTTACACCATTGTGAACCTTACGTCTTTTTTATTCTCTGATCGAGGTTCTTGGCATTGAAAAATCCTCGTAAACTAAATCACACGTGTATATGTTGACATTTAAGAGTTATACAGTCAAGAAAATCTAGGGCAATGGTGATATATATGCGGATTAGACACCAAACAAAAACACTCCACAAATGGCTACAATTTAAGGAATGTGTTTAGTGACTGTATCAGATTCCTAATTGATGGAGTAAGGTCTGGTGGCAAGAAAAGCTGCTTCTATGAGGTTTTCAAGTGTTTTTGCTCGACGATTCGATTCTTGGTTGGTTAGTTTGGCCCTTGTTCCTGTAACTCGAATTCTAGCCCGGTGTATCCCATTTTAATTTTACACCATTGTGAACCTTACGCCTTTTTTACTCTCTGATCGAGGTTCTCGGCATTGTAGAATCTTCGTAAACTAAATCACACGTGTATATGTTGCCATTTAAGAGATATACAATCATGAAAATCAAGGGCAATGGTGATATATATGCGGATTAGAGACAGAAAAAAACACTCAACAAATGGCTACAATTTAAGGAATGTGCTTAGTGACGACATCAGATTCTTAATTGATGGAGAAAGGTCTGGTGGCAAGAAAAGAAGCTTCTAGGAGGTTGTCATGTGTTTTCGCTCGACGATTCCATTCTTGTGTGGTTGGTTTGGCCCTTGTTCCTGTAACTCGAATCCTAGCCCGGTATATCCCATTTTAATTTTACACCATTGTGAGCCTTACCCCTTTTTTACTCTCTGACCGAGGTTATCGGCATTGAAAAGTCTTCGTAAACTAAATCACACGTGTATATGTTGACATTTAAGAGACATACAGTCAAGAAAATCAAGGGCAATGGTGATATATACGCGGATTAGATACAAAAAAACACTCATCAAATGGCTACAATTTAGGGAATTTGTTTAGTGACGGCATCAAATTCCTAATTGATGGAGAAATGTCTGGTGGCAAGAAAAGCTGCTTCTAGGAGGTTGTCAAATGTTTTTCGCTCGACGATTCCATTCTTGGGTGGTTGGTTTGGCCCTTGTTCCTGTAACTCGAATCCTAGCCCAGTATATCCCATTTTAATTTTACACCATTGTTAACCTTACGCCTTTTTTACTCTCTGATCGAGGTTCTCGGCATTGAAAAAACTTCGTAAACTAAATCAGACGTGTATATGTTGACATTTAAGAGATATACAATCAAGAAAATCAAGGGCAATGGTGATATATATGCGGATTAGACACCAAACAAAAACACTCCACAAATGGCTACAATTTAAGGAATGTGTTTAGTGACTGCATCAGATTCCTAATTGATGGAGTAAGGTCTGGTGGAAAGAAAAGCTGCTTCTAGGAGGTTGTCAAGTGTTTTCGCTCGACGATTCGATTCTTGGTTGGTTGGTTTGGCCCTTGTTCCTGTAACTCGAATCCTAGCCCGGTATATCGTATTTTAATTTTACACCATTGTGAACCTTACGCCTTGTTTATTCTCTGATCGAGGTTCTCGGCATTGAAAAATCTTCGTAAACTAAATCACACGTGTATATGTTGCCATTTAAGAGATATACAGTCAAGATAATCAAGGGCAATGGTGATATATATGCGGATTAGACACCAAAAAAAAACACTCAACAAATGGCTACAATTTAAGGAATGTGTTTAGTGACGGCATCAGATTCTTAATTGATGGAGAAAGGTCTGGTGGCAAGAAAAGCTGCTTCTAGGAGGTTGTCATGTGTTTTCGCTCGACGATTCCGTTCTTGGGTGGTTGGTTTGGACCTTGTTCCTGTAACTCGAATCCTAGCCCGGTATATCCCTTTTTAATTTTACACCATTGTGAGGCTTACGCCTTTTTTGCTCTCAGATTGAAGTTATCGGCATTGAAAAATCTTCTTAAACTAAACCACACGTGTATATGTTGACATTTAAGAGATATACAGTCAAGAAAATCAAGGGCAATGGTGATATATATGCGGATTAGACACAAAAAAACACCCAACAAATGGCTACAATTTAAGAAATTTGTTTAGTGACGGTATCAAATTCCTAATTGATGGAGAAAGGTCTGGTGGCAAGAAAAGCTGCTTCTAGGAGGTTGTCAAGTGTTTTCGCTCGACGATTCCATTCTTGGGTGGTTGGTTTGGCCCTTGTTCCTGTAACTCGAATCCTAGCCCGGTATATCCCATTTTAATTGTAAAACATTGTGAACCTTACGCCTTTTTTACACTCTGATCGAGGTTCTCGGCATTGTAGAATCTTCGTAAACTAAATCACACGTGTATCTGTTGCCATTTAAGAGATATACAGTCAAGAAAATCAAGGGCAGTGGTGATATATATGCAGATTAGACACCAAACAAAAACACTCAACAAATGGCAACAATTTAAGGAATGTGTTTAGTGACGGCATCAGATTCTTAATTGATGGAGAATGGTCTGGTGGTAAGAAAAGCAGCTTCTTGGAGGTTGTCATGTGTTTTCGCTCGACGAATCCATTCTTGTGTGGTTGGTTTGGCCCTTGTTCCTGTAACTCGAATCCTAGCCCGGTGTATCCCATTTTAATTTTACACCATTGTTAACCTTACGCCTTTTTTTCTCTCTAATCGAGGTTCTCGGCATTGTAGAATCTTCGTAAACTAAATCACACGTGTATATGTTGCCATTTAAGAGATATACAGTCAAGAAAATCAAGGGCAATGGTGATATATATGCGGATTAGACACCAAACAAAAATACTCAACAAATGGCTACAATTTAAGGAATGTGTTTAGTGACGGCATCAGATTCTTAATTGACGGAGAAAGGTCTGGTGGCAAGAAAAGCAGCTTCTAGGAGGTTGTCTTTTGTTTTCACTCGACGATTCCATTCTTGTGTGGTTGGTTTGGCCCTTGTTCCTATAACTCGAATCCTAGCCCGGTATATCCCATTTTAATTTTACACCATTGTGAGCCTTACGCCTTTTTTACTCTCTGATCGAGGTTATCGGCATTGAAAAATCTTCATAAACTAAATCACACGTGTATATGTTGACATTTAAGAGATATACAGTCAAGAAAATGAAGGGCAATGGTGATATATTTGCGGATTAGATACAAAAAAACACTCATCAAATGGGTACAATTTAAGGAATTTGTTTAGTGACGACATCAAATTCCTAATTGATGGAGAAAGGTCTGGTGGCAAGAAAAGCTGCTTCTAGGAGGTTGTCAAGTGTTTTTGCTCAACGATTCCATTCTTGGGTGGTTGGTTTGGCCCTTGTTCCTGTAACTCGAATCATAGCCCGGTATATCCCATTTTAATTTTAAAACCTTGTGAACCTTACGCCTTTTTTACACTCTGATCGAGGTTCTCGGCATTGAAAAATCTTCGTAAACTAAATCACAAGTGTATATGTTGACATTTAAGAGATATACAGTCAAGAAAATCAAGGGCAATGGTGATATATATGCGGATTAGACACAAAAAAAAACACTCAACAAATGGCTACAATTTAAGTAATGTGTTTAGTGACGGGCATCAGATTCCTAATTGATGGAGAAAGCTCTGGTGGCAAGAAAAGCTGCTTCTAGGAGGTTGTCAAGTGTTTTCGCTCGACGATTCCATTCTTGGGTGGTTGGTTTGGCCCTTGTTCATGTAACTCGAATCCTTGCCCGGTATATCCCATTTTAATTTTACACCATTGTGAACCTTACGCCTGTTTTACTCTCTGATCGAGGTTCTTGGCATTGAAAAATCTTCATAAACTGAATCACACGTGTATATGTTGCCATTTAAGAGATATACAATCAAGAAAATCAAGGGTAATGGTGATATATATACGGATTAGACACAAAAAAAAACAATCAAGAAATGGCTACAATTTAAGGAATGTGTTTAGTGACGGCATCAGATTCTTAATTGATGGAGTTGATGGAGAAAGGTCTGGTGGCAAGAAACGCTACTTCTAGGAGGTTGTCATGTGTTTTCGCTCGACGATTCCATTCTTGGGTGGTTGGTGTGGCCCTTGTTCCTGTAACTCGAATCCTAGCCCGATATATCCCATTTTAATTTTACACCATTGTGAGCCTTACGCCTTGTTTACTCTCTGATCGAGGTTATCGGCATTGAAAAATCTTCATAAACTAAATCACACGTGTATATGTTGACATTTAAGAGATATACAGTCAAAAAAATGAAGAGCAATGGTGATATATATGCGGATTGGACAAAAAAAAACACTCAACAAATGGCTACAATTTAAGGAATTTGTTTAGTGACGGCATCAAATTCCTAATTGATGGAGAAATGTCTGGTGGCAAGAAAAGCGGCTTCTAGGAGGTTGTCATGTGTTTTCGCTTGACGATTCCATTCTTGGGTGGTTGGTTTGGCCCTTGTTCCTATAACTCGAATCCTAGCCCGGTATATCCCATTTTAATTTTACACCATTGTGAACCTTACGCCTTTTTAACACTCTGATCGAGGTTCTCGGCATTGAAAAATCTTCGAAAACTAAATCACACGTGTACATGTTGACATTTAAGAGATATACAGTCAAGAAAATCAAGGGCAATAGTGATATATATGCGGATTAGACACCAAAAAAAAAAACTCAACAAATGGGTACAATTTAAGGAATGTGTTTAGTGACTGCATCAGATTCCTAATTGATGGAGTAAGGTCTGGTGGCAAGAAAAGCTGCTTCTTGGAGGTTGTCAAGTGTTTTCGCTCGACAATTCGATTCTTGGTTGGTTGGTTTGGCCCTTGTTCCTGTAACTCGAATCCTAGCCCGTTATATCCCATTTTAATTTTACACCATTGTAAACCTTTCGCCTTTTTTACTCTCTGATCGAGTTTCTCGGCATTGAAAAATCTTCGTAAACTAAATCACATGTGTATATTTGCCATTTAAGAGATATACAATCAAGAAAATCAAGGGCAATGGTGATATATATGCGGATTAGACAAAAAAAAACAATCAACAAATGGCTACAATTTAAGGAATGTGTTTAGTGACGGCATCAGATTCTTAATTGATGGAGAAAGGTCTGGTGGCAAGAAAAGCTCCTTCTAGGAGGTGGTCATGTGTTTTCGCTCGACGATTCCATTCTTGGGGGGTTGGTTTGGCCCTTGTTCATGTAACTCGAATCCTAGCCCGGTATATCCCATTTTAATTTTACACCATTGTGAAACTTACACCTTTTTTACACTCTGATCGAGGTTCTCGGCATTAAAAAATCTTCGTAAACTAAATCACACGTGTATATGTTAACATTTAAGAGATATACAGTCAAGAAAATTAAGGGCAATAGTGATATATATGCGGATTAGACACCAAAAAAAACTCAACAAATGGCTACAATTTAAGTAATGTGTTTAGTGATGACATCAGATTCCTAATTGATGGAGAAAGGTCTGGTGGCAAGAAAAGCTGGTTCTAGGAGGTTGTCAAGTGTTTTCGCTCAACAATTCCATTCTTGGGTGGTTTGTTTGGCCCTTGTTCCTGTAACTCGAATCCTTGCCCGGTATATCCCATTTTAATTTTACACCATTGTGAACCATATGCCTTTTTTACTCTCTGATCGAGGTTCTCGTCATTGAAAAATCTTCATAAACTGAATCACACGTGTATATATTGCCATTTAAGAGATATACAGTCAAGAAAATCAAGGGTAATGGTGATATATATAAGGATTAGACACAAAAAAAAACAATCAAGAAATGGCTACAATTTAAGGAATGTGTTTAGTGACGACATCAGATTCTTAATTGATGGAGAAAGGTCTGGTGGCAAGAAAATCTGCTTCTAGGAGGTTGTCATGTGTTTTCGCTCGACGATTCCATTCTTGGGTGGTTGGTGTGGCCCTTGTTCCTGTAACTCGAATCCTAGACCGGTATATCCCATTTTAATTTTACACCATTGTGAGCCTTACGCCTTGTTTACTCTCAGATCGAGGTTATCGGCATTGAAAAATCTTCGTAAACTAAATCACACGTGTATATGTTGACATTTAAGAGATATACAGTCAAAAAAATGAAGAGCAATGGTGATATATATGCGGATTAGACACAAAAAAAACACTCAACAAATGGCTACAATTTAAGGAATTTATTTAGTGACGACATCAAATTCCTAATTGATGGAGAAATGTAGGGTGGCAAGAAAAGCTGCTTCTAGGAGGTTGTCAAGTGTTTTCGCTCGACGATTCCATTCTTGGGTGGTTGGTTTGGCCCTTGTTCCTATAACTCGAATCCTAGCCCGGTATATCCCATTTTAATTTTACACCATTGTGAACCTTACGCCTTTTTAACACTCTGATCGAGGTTCTCGGCATTGAAAAATCTTCGTAAACTAAATCACACGTGTACATGTTGACATTTAAGAGATATACAGTCAAGAAAATCAAGGGCAATAGTGATATATATGAGGATTAGACACCAAAAAAAAAACTCAACAAATGGGTACAATTTAAGGAATGTGTTTAGTGACTGCATCAGATTCCTAATTGATGGAGTAAGGTCTGGTGGCAAGAAAAGCTGCTTCTTGGAGGTTGTCAAGTGTTTTCGCTCGACAATTCGATTCTTGGTTGGTTGGTTTGGCCCTTGTTCCTGTAACTCGAATCCTAGCCCGGTATATCCCATTTTAATTTTACACCATTGTGAACCTTACGCCTTTTTTACTCTCTGATCGAGTTTCACGGCATTGAAAAATCTTCGTAAACTAAATCACACGTGTATATTTTCCATTTAAGAGATATACAATCAAGAAAATCAAAGGCAATGGTGATATATATGCGGATTAGACAAAAAAAACAATCAACAAATGGCTACAATTTAAGGAATGTGTTTAGTGACGGCATCAGATTCTTAATTGATGGAGAAAGGTCTGGTGGCAAGAAAAGCTCCTTCTAGGAGGTGGTCATGTGTTTTCGCTCGACGATTCCATTCTTGGGGGGTTGGTTTGGCCCTTGTTCATGTAACTCGAATCCTAGCCCGGTATATCCCATTTTAATTTTACACCATTGTGAAACTTACACCTTTTTTACACTCTGATCGAGGTTCTCGGCATTAAAAAATCTTCATAAACTAAATCACACGTGTATATGTTAACATTTAAGAGATATACAGTCAAGAAAATTAAGGGCAATGGTGATATATATGCGGATTAGACACCAAAAAAAAACTCAACAAATGGCTACAATTTAAGTAATGTGTTTAGTGATGACATCAGATTCCTAATTGATGGAGAAAGGTCTGGTGGCAAGAAAAGCTGGTTCTAGGAGGTTGTCAAGTGTTTTCGCTCAACGATTCCATTCTTGGGTGGTTTGTTTGGCCCTTGTTCCTGTAACTCGAATCCTTGCCCGGTATATCCCATTTTAATTTTACACCATTGTGAACCATATGCCTTTTTTACTCTCTGATCGAGGTTCTCGGCATTAAAAATCTTCTTAAACTAAATCACACGTGCATATGTTGACATTTAAGAGATATACAGTGAAGAAAATCAAGGGCAATGGTGATATATATGCGGATTAGACACAAAAAAAACACTCAACAAATGGCTACAATTTAAGGAATGTGTTTAGTGACGGCATCAGATTCCTAATTGATGGAGAAAGGTCTGGTGGTAAGAAAAACTGCTTCTAGGAGGTTATCAAGTGTTTTCGCTCGATGATTCCATTCTTGGGTGGTTGGTTTGGCCCTTGCTCCTGTAACTCGAATCCTAGCCCGGTATATCCCATTTTAATTTTACACCATTGTGAACCTTACGCCTTTTTTACTCTCTGATCAAGGTTCTCGGCATTAAAAAATCTTCGTAAACTAAATCACACGTGTATATGTTGACATTTAAGAGATATACAGTCAAGAAAATCAAGGGCAATGGTGATATATATGCAGATTAGACACAAAAAAAACACTCAACAAATGGCTACAATTTATGGAATGTGTTTAGTGACGGCATCAGATTCCTAATTATTGGAGAAAGGTCTGGTGGCAATAAAAGCTGCTTCTAGGAGGTTGTCAAGTGTTTTCACTCGACGATTCCATTCTTGGGTGGTTGGTTTGGCCTTTGTTCCTGTAACTCGAATCCTAGCCCGGTATATCCCATTTTAATTTTACACCCTTGTGAACCTTACGCCTTTCATACTCTCTGATCGAGGTTCTCGGCATTGAAAAATCTTCGTAAACTAAATGACACGTGTATATGTTGACGTTTAAGAGATATACAGTCAAGAAAATCATGGGCAATTGTGATATATATGCGGATTAGACACCAAAAAAAGAACATTCAACAAATGGCTACATTTTAAGGAATGTGTTTAGTGACCGCATCAGATTCCAAATTGATGGAGAAAGGTCTGGTGGCAAGAAAAGCTGCTTCTAGGAGGTTGTCAAGTGTTTTCGCTCGACGATTCCATTCTTGGGTGGTTGGTTTGGCCCTTGTTCCTGTAACTCGAATCCTAGCCCGGTATATCTCATTTTAATTTTACACCATTGTAAACCTTACGCCTTTTTTACTCTCTGATCGAGGTTCTCGGCATTGAAAAATCTTCGAAAACTAAATCACACGTGTATATGTTTACATTTAATAGATATACAGTCAAGAAAATCAAGGGCAATGGTGATATATATGCGGATTAGACACCAAAAAAAAAAAAAACACTCAACAAATGGCTACAATTTAAGGAATGTGTTTAGTGACGGCATCAGATTCGTAATTGATGGAGTAAGGTATAGTGGCAAGAAAAGCTGCTTCTTGTTGGTTGTCAAGTGTTTTCGCTCGACGATTCCATTCTTGGGTGGTTGGTTTGGCCCTTGTTCCTGTAACTCGAATCCTAGCCCGGTATATCCAATTTTAATTTTACACCAATGTGAACCTTACGCCTTTTTTACTCTCTGATCGAGGTTCTCGGCATTGAAAAATCTTCGTAAACTAAATCACACGTGTATATGTTGCCATTTAAGAGATATAGAGTCAAGAAAATCAAGGGCAATGGTGATATATATGCGAATTAAACACCAAAAAAAACACTCAACAAATGGCTACAATTTAAGGAATGTGTTTAGTGACGGCATCAGATTCTTAATTGATGGAGAAAGGTCTGGTGGCAAGAAAAGCTGCTTCTAGGAGGTTGTCATGTGTTTTCGCTCGACGATTCCATTCTTGGGTGGTTGGTTTGGCCCTTGTTCCTGTAACTCGAATCCTAGTCCGGTATATCCCATTTTAATTTTACACCATTGTGAGACTTACGCCTTTTTTACTCTCTGATCGAGGTTATCGGGATTGAAAAATCTTCGTAAACTAAATCACACGTGTATGTGTTGAAATTTAAGAGATATACAGTCAAGAAAATCAAGGGCAATGGTGATATATATATGCGGATTAGACACAAAAAAAAACTCAACAAATGCCTACAATTTAAGGAATTTGTTTAGTGACGGCATCAAATTCCGAATTGATGTAGAAAGGTCTGTTGGCAAGAAAAGCTGCTTCTTGGAGGTTGTCAAGTGTTTGCGCTCGACGATTCCATTCTTGGTTTGTTGGTTTGGCCCTTGTTCCTGTAACTCGAATCCTAGCCCGGTATATCCCATTTTAATTTTACACCAATGTGAACCTTACGCCTTTTTTACTCTCTGATCGACGTTCTCGGCATTGAAAAATCATCGTAAACTAAATCACACGTGTATATGTTGCCATTTAAAAGATAAACAGTCAAGAAAATCAAGGGCAATGGTGATATATTTGCGAATTAGACACCAAAAAAAACACTCAACAAATGGCTACAATTTAAGGAATGTGTTTAGTGACGGGATCAGATTCTAAATTGATAGGGAAAGGTCTGGTGGCAAGAAAAGCTGCTTCTTGGAGGTTGTCAAGTGTTTTCGCTCGACGATTCCATTCTTGGGTGCTTGGTTTGGCCCTTGTTCCTGTAACTCGAATCCTAGTCCGGTATATCCCATTTTAATTTTACACCATTGTGAGCCTTACGCCATTTTTACTCTCTGATCAAGGTTATCGGGATTGAAAAATCTTCGTAAACTAAATCACACGTGTATATGTTGACATTTAAGAGATATACAGTCAACAAAATCAAGGGCAATCGTGATATATATGCGGATTAGACACAAAAAAAACAGTCAACAAATGGCTACAATTTAAGGAATTTGTTTAGTGACGAAATCAAATTTCTAATTGATGGAGAAAGGTCCGGTGGCAAGAAAAGCTGCTTCTTGGAGGTTCTCAAGTGTTTTCGCTCGACGATTCCATCTTGGGTGGTTGGTTTGGCCCTTGTTCCTGTAACTCGAATCCTAGCCCGGTATATCCCATTTTAATTTTACACCAATGTGAACCTTACGCCTTTTTTACTCTCTGATCGAGGTTCTCGGCAATGAAAAATCTTCGTAAACTAAATCACACGTGTATATGTTGCCATTTAAGAGATAAACAGTCAAGAAAATCAACGGCAATGGTGATATATATGTGGATTAGACACCAAAAAAAACACTCAACAAATGGCTACAATTTAAGGAATGTGTTTAGTGACGGCATCAGATTCTTAATTGACGGAGAAAGGTGTGGTGGCAAGAAAAGCTGCTTCTAGGAGGTTGTCAAGTGTTTTCGCTTGACGATTCCATTCTTGGGTGGTTGGTTTGGCCCTTGTTCTTGTAACTCGAATCCTAGCCCGGTATATCCCATTTTAATTTTACACCATTGTGAACCTTACGCCTTTTTTACTCTCTGATCGAGGTTATCGGGATTGAAAAATCTTCGTAAACTAAATTACACGTGTATATGTTGACAGTTAAGAGATATACAGTCAAGAAAATCAAGGGCAATGGTGATATATATGCGGATTAGGCACAAAAAAAAAAACACTCAACAAATGGCTAAAATTTAAGGAATTTGTTTAGTGATGGCATCAAATTCCTAATTGATGGAGAAAGGTCTGTTTGTAAGAAAAGCTGCTTCTTGGAGGTTGTCAAGTGTTTTCGCTCGACGATTCCATTCTTGGGTGGTTGGTTTCGCCCTTGTTCCTGTAACTCGAATCCTAACCCGGTATATCCCATTTTCATTTTACACCATTGTTAACCTTACGCTTTTTTTACACTCTGATCGAGGTTCTCGGCATTGAAAAATCTTCGTAAACTAAATCACACGTGTATATGTTGACATTTAAGAGATATACAGTGAAGAAAATCAAGGGCAATGGTGCTATATATGCGGATTAGACACCAAACAAAAACACTCAACAAATGGCTACATTTTAAGAAATTTGTTTAGTGACTGCATCAGATTCCTAATTGATGGAGTAAGGTCTCGTGGCAAGAAAAGCTGCTTCTAGGAGGTTGTCAAGTGTTTTCGCTCGACAATTCGATTCTTGGTTGGTTGGTTTGGCCCTTGTTCCTGTAACTCGAATCCTAGCCCGGTATATCCCATTTTAATTTTACACCAATGTGAACCTTACGCCTTTTTTACTCTCTGATCGAGGTTCTCGGCATTGAAAAATCTTCGTAAACTAAATCACACGTGTATATGTTGCCATTTAAGAGATATACAGTCAAGAAAATCAAGGGCAATGGTGATATATATGCGAATTAGACACCAAAAAAAACACTCAACAAATGGCTACAATTTAAGGAATGTGTTTAGTGACGGCATCAGATTCTTAATTGATGGAGAAAGGTCTGGTGGCAAGAAAAGCTGCTTCTAGGAGGTTGTCAAGTGTTTTCGCTCGACGATTCCATTCTTGGGTGGTTGGTTTGGCCCTTGTTCCTGTAACTCGAATCCTAGTCCGGTATATCCCATTTTAATTTTACACCATTGTGAGACTTACGCCTTTTTTACTCTCTAATTGAGGTTATCGGCATTGAAAAATCTTCATAAACTAAATCACGCGGGTATATGTTGACATTTAAGAGATATACAGTCAAAAAAATCAAGGGCAACGGTGATATATATGCGGATTAGACACAAAAAAAACACTCAATAAATGGCTACACTTTAAGGAATTTGTTTAGTGACGGCATCAAATTCCTAATTGATGGAGAAAGGTTTGGTGGCAAGAAAAGCTGCTTCTAGGAGGTTGTCAAGTGTTTTCGCTCGACGATTCCATTCTTGGGTGGTTGGTTTGGCCCTTGTTCCTGTAACTCGAATCCTAGCCCGGTATATCCCATTTTCATTTTACACAATTGTTAACCTTACGCCTTTTTTACACTCTGATCGAGGTTCTCGACATTGAAAAATATTCGTAAACTAAATCACACGTGTATATGTTAACATTTAAGAGATATACAGTCAAGAAAATCAAGGGCAATGGTGATATATATGCGGATTAGACACCAAACAAAAACACTCAACAACTGGCTAGAATTTAAGGAATGTGTTTAGTGACTGCATCAGATTCCTAATTGATGGAGTAAGGTCTGGTGGCAAGAAAAGCTGCTTCTAGGAGGTTGTCAAGTGTTTTCGCTCGACGATTCCATTCTTGGGTGGTTGGTTTGGCCCTTGTTCCTGTAACTCGAATTCTAGCCCGGTATATCCCATTTTCATTTTACACCATTGTTAACCTTACGCCTTTTTTACACTCTGATCGAGGTTCTCGGCATTGAAAAATCTTCGTAAACTAAATCACACGTGTATATGTTGACATTTAAGAGATATACAGTCAAGAAAATCAAGGGCAATGGTGATATATATGCGGATTAGACACCAAACAAAAACACTCAACAAATGGCTACAATTTAAGGAATGTGTTTAGTGATTGTATCAGATTCCTAATTGATGGAGTAAGGTCTGGTGGCAAGAAAAGCTGCTTCTAGGAGGTTGTCAAGTGTTTTCGGTCGACGATTCGATTCTTGGTTGGTTGGTTTGGCCCTTGTTCCTGTAACTCGAATCCTAGTCCGGTATATCCCATTTTAATTTTACACCATTGTGAGACTTACGCCTTTTTTACTCTCTAATTGAGGTTATCGGCATTGAAAAATCTTCGTAAACTAAATCACGCGTGTATATGTTGACATTTAAGAGATATACAGTCCAAAAAATCAAGGGCAACGGTGATATATATGCGGATTAGACACAAAAAAAACACTCAATAAATGGCTACACTTTAAGGAATTTGTTTAGTGACGGCATCAAATTCCTAATTGATGGAGAAAGGTCTGGTGGCAAGAAAAGCTTCTTCTAGGAGGTTGTCAAGTGTTTTCGCTCGACGATTCCATTCTTGGGTGGTTGGTTTGGCCCTTGTTCCTGTAACTCGAATCCTAGCCCGGTATATCCCATTTTCATTTTACACCATTGTTAACCTTACGCCTTTTTTACACTCTGATCGAGGTTCTCGACATTGAAAAATATTCGTAAACTAAATCACCCGTGTATATGTTAACATTTAAGAGATATACAGTCAAGAAAATCAAGGGCAATGGTGATATATATGCGGATTAGACACCAAACAAAAACACTCAACAACTGGCTACAATTTAAGGAATGTGTTTAGTGACTGCATCAGATTCCTAATTGATGGAGTAAGGTCTGGTGGCAAGAAAAGCTGCTTCTAGGAGGTTGTCAAGTGTTTTCGCTCGACGATTCCATTCTTGGGTGGTTGGTTTGGCCCTTGTTCCTGTAACTCGAATTCTAGCCCGGTATATCCCATTTTCATTTTACACCATTGTTAACCTTACGCCTTATTAACACTCTGATCGAGGTTCTCGGCATTGAAAAATCTTCGTAAACTAAATCACACGTGTATATGTTGACATTTAAGAGATATACAGTCAAGAAAATCAAGGGCAATGGTGATATATATGCGGATTAGACACCAAACAAAAACACTCAACAAATGGCTACAATTTAAGGAATGTGTTTAGTGATTGTATCAGATTCCTAATTGATGGAGTAAGGTCTGGTGGCAAGAAAAGCTGCTTCTAGGAGGTTATCAAGTGTTTTCGCTCGACGATTCGATTCTTGGTTGGTTGGTTTGGCCCTTGTTCCTGTAACTCGAATCCTAGCCCGGTATATCCTATTTTAATTTTACACCATTGTGAACCTTACGCCTTTTTTACTCTCTGATCGACGTTCTCGGCATAGAAAAATCTTGGTAAACTAAATCATACGTGTATTTGTTGCCATTTAAGAGATATACAGTCAAGAAAATCAAGGGCAATGGTGATATATATGCGGATTAGACACAAAAAAAAAACACTCAACAAATGGCTACAATTTAAGGAATGTGTTTAGTGACGGCATCAGATTCTTAATTGATGGAGAAAGGTCTGGTGGCAAGAAAAGGTCCTTCTAGGAGGTTGTCATGTGTTTTCGCTCGACGATTCCATTCTTGGGTGGTTGGTTTGGCCCTTGTTCCTGTAACTCGAATCCTAGCCAGGTATATCCCATTTTAATTTTACACCATTGTGAGCCTTACGCCTTTTTTACTTTCTGATTGAGGTTATCGGCAATGAAAAATCTTCGTAAACTAAATCACACATGTATATGTTGACATTTAAGAGATATACAGTCAAGAAAATCAAGGGCAATGGTGATATATATGCGGATTAGACAAAAAGAAACACTCAACAAATGGCTACAATTTAAGGAATTTGTTTAGTGATGGCATCAAATTCCAAATTGATGGAGAAAAGGTCTGGTAGCAAGCAAAGCTGCTTCTAGGAGGTTGTCAAGTGTTTTCGCTCGACGATTCCATTCTTGGGTGGTTAGTTTGGCCGTTGTTCCAGTAACTCGAATCCAAGCCCGGTATATCCCATTTTAATTTTACACCATTGTTAACCTTACGCCTTTTTAACACTCTGATCGAGGTTCTCGGCATTGAAAAATCTTCGTAAACTAAATCACACGTGTATATGTTGACATTTAAGAGATATACAGTCAAGAAAATCAAGGGCAATGGTGATATATATGCGGATTAGACACCAAACAAAAACACTCAACAACTTGCTAGAATTTAAGGAATGTGTTTAGTGACTGCATCAGATTCCTAATTGATGGAGTAAGGTCTGGTGGCAAGAAAAGCTGCTTCTAGGAGGTTGTCAAGTGTTTTCGCTCGACGATTCCATTCTTGGGTGGTTGGTTTGGCCCTTGTTCCTGTAACTCGAATTCTAGCCCGGTATATCCCATTTTCATTTTACACCATTGTTAACCTTACGCCTTTTTTACACTCTGATCGAGGTTCTCGGCATTGAAAAATCTTCGTAAACTAAATCACACGTGTATATGTTGACATTTAAGAGATATACAGTCAAGAAAATCAAGGGCAATGGTGATATATATGCGGATTAGACACCAAACAAAAACACTCAACAAATGGCTACAATTTAAGGAATGTGTTTAGTGATTGTATCAGATTCCTAATTGATGGAGTAAGGTCTGGTGGCAAGAAAAGCTGCTTCTAGGAGGTTGTCAAGTGTTTTCGCTCGACGATTCGATTCTTGGTTGGTTGGTTTGGCCCTTGTTCCTGTAACTCGAATCCTAGTCCGGTATATCCCATTTTAATTTTACACCATTGTGAGACTTACGCCTTTTTTACTCTCTAATTGAGGTTATCGGCATTGAAAAATCTTCGTAAACTAAATCACGCGTGTATATGTTGACATTTAAGAGATATACAGTCCAAAAAATCAAGGGCAACGGTGATATATATGCGGATTAGACACAAAAAAAACACTCAATAAATGGCTACACTTTAAGGAATTTGTTTAGTGACGGCATCAAATTCCTAATTGATGGAGAAAGGTCTGGTGGCAAGAAAAGCTTCTTCTAGGAGGTTGTCAAGTGTTTTCGCTCGACGATTCCATTCTTGGGTGGTTGGTTTGGCCCTTGTTCCTGTAACTCGAATCCTAGCCCGGTATATCCCATTTTCATTTTACACCATTGTTAACCTTACGCCTTTTTTACACTCTGATCGAGGTTCTCGACATTGAAAAATATTCGTAAACTAAATCACCCGTGTATATGTTAACATTTAAGAGATATACAGTCAAGAAAATCAAGGGCAATGGTGATATATATGCGGATTAGACACCAAACAAAAACACTCAACAACTGGCTACAATTTAAGGAATGTGTTTAGTGACTGCATCAGATTCCTAATTGATGGAGTAAGGTCTGGTGGCAAGAAAAGCTGCTTCTAGGAGGTTGTCAAGTGTTTTCGCTCGACGATTCCATTCTTGGGTGGTTGGTTTGGCCCTTGTTCCTGTAACTCGAATTCTAGCCCGGTATATCCCATTTTCATTTTACACCATTGTTAACCTTACGCCTTTTTAACACTCTGATCGAGGTTCTCGGCATTGAAAAATCTTCGTAAACTAAATCACACGTGTATATGTTGACATTTAAGAGATATACAGTCAAGAAAATCAAGGGCAATGGTGATATATATGCGGATTAGACACCAAACAAAAACACTCAACAAATGGCTACAATTTAAGGAATGTGTTTAGTGATTGTATCAGATTCCTAATTGATGGAGTAAGGTCTGGTGGCAAGAAAAGCTGCTTCTAGGAGGTTATCAAGTGTTTTCGCTCGACGATTCGATTCTTGGTTGGTTGGTTTGGCCCTTGTTCCTGTAACTCGAATCCTAGCCCGGTATATCCTATTTTAATTTTACACCATTGTGAACCTTACGCCTTTTTTACTCTCTGATCGACGTTCTCGGCATAGAAAAATCTTGGTAAACTAAATCATACGTGTATTTGTTGCCATTTAAGAGATATACAGTCAAGAAAATCAAGGGCAATGGTGATATATATGCGGATTAGACACAAAAAAAAAACACTCAACAAATGGCTACAATTTAAGGAATGTGTTTAGTGACGGCATCAGATTCTTAATTGATGGAGAAAGGTCTGGTGGCAAGAAATGGTCCTTCTAGGAGGTTGTCATGTGTTTTCGCTCGACGATTCCATTCTTGGGTGGTTGGTTTGGCCCTTGTTCCTGTAACTCGAATCCTAGCCAGGTATATCCCATTTTAATTTTACACCATTGTGAGCCTTACGCCTTTTTTACTCTCTGATTGAGGTTATCGGCAATGAAAAATCTTCGTAAACTAAATCACACATGTATATGTTGACATTTAAGAGATATACAGTCAAGAAAATCAAGGGCAATGGTGATATATATGCGGATTAGACAAAAAGAAACACTCAACAAATGGCTACAATTTAAGGAATTTGTTTAGTGATGGCATCAAATTCCAAATTGATGGAGAAAAGGTCTGGTAGCAAGCAAAGCTGCTTCTAGGAGGTTGTCAAGTGTTTTCGCTCGACGATTCCATTCTTGGGTGGTTAGTTTGGCCGTTGTTCCAGTAACTCGAATCCAAGCCCGGTATATCCCATTTTAATTTTACACCATTGTGAACCTTACGCCTTTTTTACTCTCTAATTGAGGTTATCGGCATTGAAAAATCTTCGTAAACTAAATCACACGTGTATATCTTGACATTTAAGAGATATACAGTCAAAAAAATCAAGGGCAACAGTGATATATATGCGGATTAGACACAAAAAAAAAAACACTCAAAAAATGGCTACACTTTAAAGAATTTGTTTAGTGACGGCATCAAATTCCTAATTGATGGAGAAAGGTCTGGTGGCAAGAAAAGCTGCTTCTAGGAGGTTGTCAAGTGTTTTCGTTCGACGATTCCATTCTTGGGTGGTTGGTTTGGCCCTTGTTCCTGTAACTCGAATCCTAGCCCGGTATATCCCGTTTTCATTTTACACCATTGTTAACCTTACGCCTTTTTTACACTCTGATCGAGGTTCTCGACATTGAAAAATATTCGTAAACTAAATCACACGTGTATATGTTAACATTTAAGAGATATACAGTCAAGAAAATCAAGGGCAATGGTGATATATATGCGGATTAGACACCAAACAAAAACACTCAACAACTGGCTACAATTTAAGGAATGTGTTTAGTGACGGCATCAGATTCTTAATTGATGGAGAAAGGTCTGGTGGCAAGAAAAGGACCTTCTAGGAGGTTGTCATGTGTTTTCGCTCGACGATTCCATTCTTGGGTGGTTGGTTTGGCCCTTGTTCCTGTAACTCGAATCCTAGCCAGGTATATCCCATTTTAATTTTACACCATTGTGAGCCTTACGCCTTTTTTACTCTCTGATTGAGGTTATCGGCAAAGAAAAATCTTCGTAAAGTAAATCACACATGTATATGTTGACATTTAAGAGATATACAGTCAAGAAAATCAAGGGCAATGGTGATATATATGCGGATTAGACAAAAAGAAACACTCAACAAATGGCTACAATTTAAGGAATTTGTTTAGTGATGGCATCAAATTCCTAATTGATGGAGAAAGGTCTGGTAGCAAGAATTGCTGCTTCTAGGAGGTTGTCAAGTGTTTTCGCTCGACGATTCCATTCTTGGGTGATTGGTTTGGCCCTTGTTCCTGTAACTCGAATCTTTGCCCGGTATATCCCATTTTAATTTTACACCATTGTGAACCTTACGCCTTTTTTACTCTCTGATCGAGGTTCTCGGCATTGAAAAATCTTCGTAAACTAAATCACACGTGTATATGTTGACATTTAAGAGATATACAGCCAAGCAAATCAAGGGCAATGGTGATATATATGCGGATTAGACACAAAAAAAAAACACTCAACAAATGGCTATAATTTAAGGAATGTGTTTAGTAACGGCATCAGATTCCTAATTGATGGAGAAAGGTCTGGTGGCAAGAAAAGCTGCTTCTAGGAGGTTGTCAAGTGTTTTCGCTCGACGACTCCATTATTGGGTGGTTAGTTTGGCCGTTTTTCCTGTAACTCGAATCCTAGCCCGGTATATCCCATTTTATTTTACACCATTGTGAACCTTACGCCTTTTTTACACTCTGATCGAGGTTCTTGGCATTGAAAAATATTCGTAAACTAAATCACACGTGTATATGTTGACATTTAAGAGATATACAGTCAAGAAAATCAAGGGCAATGGTGATATATATGCGGATTAGACACCAAACAAAAACACTCAACAAATGGCTACAATTTAAGGAATGTGTTTAGTGACTGCATCAGATTCTTAATTGATGGAGAAAGGTCTGGTGGCAAGAAAAGCTGCTTCTAGGAGGTTGTCATGTGTTTTCGCTCGACGACTCCATTCTTGGGTGGTTGGTTTGGCCCTTGTTCCTGTAACTCGAATCATAGCCCGGTATATCCCATTTTAATTTTACACCATTGTGAGCCTTACGCCTTTTTTACTCTCTGATCGAGGTTATCGGCATTGAAAAATCTTCGTAAACTAAATCACACATGTATATGTTGACATTTAAGAGATATACAGTCAAGAAAATCAAGGGCAATGGTGATATATATGCGGATTAGACACAAAAGAAACACTCAACAAATGGCTACAATTTAAGGAATTTGTTTAGTGTCGGCATCAAATTCCTAATTGATGGAGAAAGGTCTGGTGGCAAGAAAAGCTGCTTCTAGGAGGTTGTCAAGTGTTTTCGCTCGACGATTCCATTCTTGGGTGGTTGGTTTGGCCCTTGTTCATGTAACTCGAATCCTTGCCCGGTATATCCCATTTTAATTTTACACCGTTGTGAACCTTACGCCTTTTTTACTCTCTGATCGAGGTTCTCGGCATTGAAAAATCTTCGTAAACTAAATCACACGTGTATATGTTGATATTTAAGAGATATACAGTCAAGAAAATCAAGGGCAATGGTGATATATATGCGGATTAGACACAAAAACAACGCTCAACAAATGGCTACAATTTAAGGAATGTGTTTAGTGACGGCATCAGATTCCTAATTGATGGAGAAAGGTCTGGTGGCAAGAAAAGCTGCTTCTAGGAGGTTGTCAAGTGTTTTCGCTCGACGATTCCATTCTTGGTTGGTTTGTTTGGCCCTTGTTCCTGTAACTCGAATCCTAGCCCGGTATATCCCATTTTAATTTTACACCATTGTGAACCTTACGTCTTTTTTACTCTCTGATCGAGGTTCTTGGCATTAAAAAATCTTCGTAAACTAAATCACACGTGTATATGTTGAAATTTAAGAGTTATACAGTCAAGAAAATCAAGGGCAATGGTGATATATATGCAGATTAGACACCAAACAAAAACACTCAACAAATGGCTACAATTTAAGGAATGTGTTTAGTGACTACATCAGATTCTTAATTGATGGAGTAAGGCCTGGTGGCAAGAAAAGCTGCTTCTATGAGGTTGTCAAGTTTTTTTGCTCGACGATTCGATTCTTGGTTGGTTAGTTTGGCCCTTGTTCCTGTAACTCGAATCCTAGCCCGGTGTATCCCATTTTAATTTTACACCATTGTGAACCTTACACCTGTTTTACTCTCTGATCGAGGTTCTCGGCATTGTAGAATCTTCGTAAACTAAATCACACGTGTATATGTTGCCATTTAAGAGATATACAGTCAAGAAAATCAAGGATAATGGTGATATATATGCGGATTAGACACAGAAAAAAACACTCAACAAATGGGTCCTATTTAAGGAATTTGTTTAGTGACGGCATCAAATTCCTAATTGATGGAGAAAGGTCTGGTGGCAAGAAAAGCTGCTTCTAGGAGGTTGTCAAGTGTTTTCGCTCGATGATTCCACTCTTGGGTGGTTGGTTTGGCCCTTGTTCCTGTAACTCGAATCCTAGCCCGGTATATCCCATTTTAATTTTACACCATTGTGAACCTTACGTCTTTTTTACACATTGATCGAGGTTCTCGGCATTGAAAAATCTTCGTAAACTAAATCACACGTGTATATGTTGACATTTAAGAGATATACAGTCAAGAAAATCAAGGGCAATGGTGATATATATGCGGATTAGACACCAAAAAAAAACACTCAACAAATGGCTACAATTTAAGTAATGTGTTTAGTGACGGCATCAAATTCCTAAATGATGGAGAAATGTCTGGTGGCAAGAAAAGCTGCTTCTAGGAGGTTGTCAAGTGTTTTCGCTCGACGATTCCATTCTTGGGTGGTTGGTTTGGACTTTGTTCATGTAACTCGAATCCTTGCCCGGTATATCCCATTTTAATTTTACACCATTGTGAACCTTACGCCTTTTTTACTCTCTGATCGAGGTTCTCGGCATTGAAAAATCTTCGTAAACTAAATCACACGTGTATATGTTGACATTTAAAAGATATACAATCAAGAAAATCAAGGGCAATGGTGATATATATGCGGATTAGACACAAAAAAAAAACACTCAACAAATGGCTACAATTTAAGGAATGTGTTTAGTGACGGCATCAGATTCCTAATTGACGGTGAAAGGTCTGGTGGCAAGAAAAGCTGCTTCTAGGAGGTTGTCAAGTGTTTTCGCTCGACGATTCCATTCTTGGGTGGTTGGTTTGGCCCTTGTTCCTGTAACTCGAATCCTAGCCCGGTATATCCCATTTTAATTTTACACCATTGTGAACCTTACGTCTTTTTTACTCTCTGATCGAGGTTCTTGGCATTGAAAAATCTTCGTAAACTAAATCACACATGTATATGTTGACATTTAAGAGTTATACAGTCAAGAAAATCAAGGGCAATGGTGATATATATGCGGATTAGACACCAAACAAAAACACTCCACAAATGGCTACAATTTAAGGAATGTGTTTAGTGACTGTATCAGATTCCTAATTGATGGAGTAAGGTCTGGTGGCAAGAAAAGCTGCTTCTATGAGGTTGTCAAGTGTTTTGGCTCGACGATTCGATTCTTGGTTGGTTAGTTTGGCCCTTGTTCCTGTAACTCGAATTCTAGCCCGGTGTATCCCATTTTAATTTTACACCATTGTGAACCTTACGCCTTTTTTACTCTCTGATCGAGGTTCTCGGCATTGTAGAATCTTCGTAAACTAAATCACACGTGTATATGTTGCCATTTAAGAGATATACAGTCATGAAAATCAAGGGCAATGGTGATATATATGCGGATTAGACACAGAAAAAAACACTCAACAAATGGCTACAATTTAAGGAATGTGCTTAGTGACGGCATCAGATTCTTAATTGATGGAGAAAGGTCCGGTGGCAAGAAAAGAAGCTTCTAGGAGGTTGTCATGTGTTTTCGCTCGACGATTCCATTCTTGTGTGGTTGGTTTGGCCCTTGTTCCTGTAACTCGAATCCTAGCCCGGTATATCCCATTTTAATTTTACACCATTGTGAACCTTACGTCTTTTTTACTCTCTGATCGAGGTTCTTGGCATTGAAAAATCTTCGTAAACTAAATCACACGTGTATATGTTGACATTTAAGAGTTATACAGTCAAGAAAATCAAGGGCAATGGTGATATATATGCAGATTAGACACCAAACAAAAACACTCAACAAATGGCTACAATTTAAGGAATGTGTTTAGTGACTACATCAGATTCCTAATTGATGGAGTAAGGTCTGGTGGCAAGAAAAGCTGCTTCTATGAGGTTGTCAAGTTTTTTCGCTCGACGATTCGATTCTTGGTTGGTTAGTTTGGACCTTGTTCCTGTAACTCGAATCCTAGCCCGGTGTATCCCATTTTAATTTTACACCATTGTGAACCTTACACCTTTTTTACTCTCTGATCGAGGTTCTCGGCATTGTAGAATCTTCGTAAACTAAATCACACGTGTATATGTTGCCATTTAAGAGATATACAGTCAAGAAAATCAAGGGTAATGGTGATATATATGCGGATTAGACACAGAAAAAAACACTCAACAAATGGGTCCAATTTAAGGAATTTGTTTAGTGACGGCATCAAATTCCTAATTGATGGAGAAAGGTCTGGTGGCAAGAAAAGCTGCTTCTAGGAGGTTGTCAAGTGTTTTCGCTCGATGATTCCACTCTTGGGTGGTTGGTTTGGCCCTTGTTCCTGTAACTCGAATCCTAGCCCGGTATATCCCATTTTAATTTTACACCATTGTGAACCTTACGTCTTTTTTACACATTGATCGAGGTTCTCGGCATTGAAAAATCTTCGTAAACTAAATCACACGTGTATATGTTGACATTTAAGAGATATACAGTCAAGAAAATCAAGGGCAATGGTGATATATATGCGGATTAGACAACAAAGAAACACTCATCAAATGGCTACAATTTAAGGAATTTGTTTAGTGACGGCATCAAATTCCTAATTGATGGAGAAATGTCTGGTGGCAAGAAAAGCTGCTTCTAGGAGGTTGTCAAGTGTTTTTCGCTCGACGATTCCATTCTTGGGTGGTTGGTTTGGCCCTTGTTCCTGTATCTCGAATCCTAACCCGGTATATCCCATTTTAATTTTACACCATTGTGAGCCTTACGCCTTTTTTACTCTCTGATCGAGGTTATCGGCATTGAAAAGTCTTCGTAAACTAAATCAGACGTGTATATGTTAACATTTAAGAGATATACAGTCAAGAAAATCAAGGGCAATGGTGATATATATGCGGATTAGACACCAAACAAAAACACTCAACAAATGGCTACAATTTAAGGAACGTGTTTAGTGACTGCATCAGATTCCTAATTGATGGAGTAAGGTCTGGTGGAAAGAAAAGCTGCTTCTAGGAGGTTGTCAAGTGTTTTCGCTCGACGATTCGATTCTTGGTTGGTTGGTTTGGCCCTTGTTCCTGTAACTCGAATCCTAGCCCGGTATATCGTATTTTAATTTTACACCATTGTGAACCTTATGCCTTGTTTATTCTCTGATCGAGGTTCTCGGCATTGAAAAATATTCGTAAACTAAATCACACGTGTATATGTTGCCATTTAAGAGATATACAGTCAAGAAAATCAAGGGCAATGGTGATATATATGCGGATTAGACACAAAAAAAACACTCAACAAATGGCTACAATTTAAGGAATGTGTTTAGTGACGGCATCAGATTCTTAATTGATGGAGAAAGGTCTGGTGGCAAGAAAACCTGCTTCTAGGAGGTTGTCATGTGTTTTCGCTCGACGATTCCATTCTTGGGTGGTTGGTTTGGACCTTGTTCCTGTAACTCGAATCCTAGCCCGGTATATCCCATTTTAATTTTACACCATTGTGAGGCTTAGGCCATTTTTACTCTCTGATTGAAGTTATCGGCATTGAAAAATCTTCTTAAACTAAACCACACGTGTATATGTTGACATTTAAGAGATATACAGTCAAGAAAATCAAGGGCAATAGTGATATATATGCGGATTAGACACAAAAAAAAACACCCAACAAATGGCTACAATTTAAGAAATTTGTTTAGTGACGGCATCAAATTCCTAATTGATGGAGAAAGGTCTGGTGGCAAGAAAATCTGCTTCTAGGAGGTTGTCAAGTGTTTTCGCTCGACGATTCCATTCTTGGGTGGTTGGTTTGGCCCTTGTTCCTGTAACTTGTATCCTAGCCCGGTATATCCCATTTTAATTTTAAAACATTGTGAACCTTACGCCTTTTTTACACTCTGATCGAGGTTCTCGGCATTGTAGAATCTTCGTAAACTAAATCACACGTGTATATGTTGCCATTTAAGAGATATACAGTCAAGAAAATCAAGGGCAATGGTGATATATATGCAGATTAGACACCAAACAAAAACACTCAACAAATGGCAACAATTTAAGGAATGTGTTTAGTGACGGTATCAGATTCTTAATTGATGGAGAAAGGTCTGGTGGTAAGAAAAGCAGCTTCTTGGAGGTTGTCATGTGTTTTCGCTCGACGAATCCATTCTTGTGTGGTTGGTTTGGCCCTTGTTCCTGTAACTCGAATCCTAGCCCGGTGTATCCCATTTTAATTTTACACCATTGTGAACCTTACGCCTTTTTTACTCTCTGATCGAGGTTCTCGGCATTGTAGAATCTTCGTAAACTAAATCACACGTGTATATGTTGCCATTTAAGAGATATACACTCAAGAAAATCAAGTGCAATGGTGATATATATGCAGATTAGACACCAAACAAAAACACTCAACAAATGGCTACAATTTAAGGAATGTGTTTAGTGACGGCATCAGATTCTTAATTGACGGAGAAAGGTCTGGTGGCAAGAAAAGTAGCTTCTAGGAGGTTGTCATGTGTTTTCACTCGACGATTCCATTCTTGTGTGGTTGGTTTGGCCCTTGTTCCTATAACTCGAATCCTAGCCCGGTATATCCCATTTTAATTTTACACCATTGTGAGCCTTACGCCTTTTTTACTCTCTGATCGAGGTTATCGGCATTAAAAATCTTCGCAAACTAAATCACACGTGTATATGTTGACATTTAAGAGATATACAGTCAAGAAAATCAAGGGCAATGGTGATATATATGCGGATTAGATACAAAAAAACACTCATCAAATGGCTACAATTTAAGGAATTTGTTTAGTGACGGCATCAAATTCCTAATTGAAGGAGAAAGGTTTGGCGGCAAGAAAAGCTGCTTCTAGGAGGTTGTCAAGTGTTTTTGCTCAACGATTCCATTCTTGGGTGGTTGGTTTGGCCCTTGTTCCTGTAACTCGAATCCTAGCCCGGTATATCCCATTTTAATTTTAAAACCTTGTGAACCTTACGCCTTTTTTAAACTCTGATCGAGGTTCTCGGCATTGAAAAATCTTCGTAAACTAAATCACACGTGTATATGTTGACATTTAAGAGATATACAGTCAAGAAAATCAAGGGCAATGGTGATATATATTCGGATTAGACACAAAAAAAACACTCAACAAATGGCTACAATTTAAGTAATGTGTTTAGTGACGGCATCAGATTCCTAATTGTTGGAGAAAGGTCTGGTGGCAAGAAAAGCTGCTTCTAGGAGGTTGTCAAGTGTTTTCGCTCGACGATTCCATTCTTGGGTGGTTGGTTTGGCCCTTGTTCATGTAACTCGAATCCTTGCCTGGTATATCTCATTTTAATTTTACACCATTGTGAACCTTACGCCTGTTTTACTCTCTGATCGAGGTTCTTGGCATTGAAAAATCTTCATAAACTGAATCACACATGTATATGTTGCCATTTAAGAGATATACAGTCAAGAAAATCAAGGGCAATGGTGATATATATACGGATTAGACACAAAAAAAACAATCAACAAATGGCTACAATTTAAGGAATGTGTTTAGTGACGGCATCAGATTCTTAATTGATGGAGAAAGGTCTGGTGGCAAGAAACGCTGCTTCTAGGAGGTTGTCATGTGTTTTCGCTCGACGATTCCATTCTTGGGTGGTTGGTGTGGCCCTTGTTCCTGTAACTCGAATCCTAGCCCGGTATATCCCATTTTAATTTTACACCATTGTGAGCCTTACGCCTTGTTTACTCTCTGATCGAGGTTATCGGCATTGAAAAATCTTCGTAAACTAAATCACACGTGTATATGTTGACATTTAAGAGATATACAGTCAAGAAAATGAAGAGCAATGGTGATATATATGCGGATTAGACACAAAAAAAACACTCAACAAATGGCTACAATTTAAGGAATTTGTTTAGTGACGGCATCAAATTCCTAATTGATGGAGAAATGTCTGGTGGCAAGAAAAGCTGCTTCTAGGAGGTTGTCAAGTGTTTTCGCTCGACGATTCCATTCTTGGGTGGTTGGTTTGACCCTTGTTCCTATAACTCGAATCCTAGCCCGGTATATCCCATTTTAATTTTACACCATTGTGAACCTTACGCCTTTTTAACACTATGATCGAGGTTCTCGGCATTGAAAAATCTTCGTAAACTAAATCACATGTGTACATGTTGACATTTAAGAGATATACAATCAAGAAAATCAAGGGCAATAGTGATATATATGCGGATTAGACACCAAAAAAAAAACTCAACAAATGGGTACAATTTAAGGAATGTGTTTAGTGACTGCATCAGATTCCTAATTGATGGAGTAAGGTCTGGTGGCAAGAAAAGCTGCTTCTTGGATGTTGTCAAGTGTTTTCGCTCGACAATTCGATTCTTGGTTGGTTGGTTTGGCCCTTGTTCCTGTAACTCGAATCCTAGCCCGATATATCCCATTTTAATTTTACACCATTGTGAACCTTACGCCTTTTTTACTCTCTGATCGAGTTTCTCGGCATTGAAAAATCTTCGTAAACTAAATCACACGTGTATATTTGCCATTTAAGAGATATACAATCAAGAAAATCAAGGGCAATGGTGATATATATGCGGATTAGACAAAAAAAAAACAATCAACAAATGACTACAATTTAAGGAATGTGTTTAGTGACGGCATCAGATTCTTAATTGATGGAGAAAGGTCTGGTGGCAAGAAAAGCTCCTTCTAGGAGGTGGTCATGTCTTTTCGCTCGACGATTCCATTCTTGGGGGATTGGTTTGGCCCTTGTTCATGTAACTCGAATCCTAGCCCGGTATATCCCATTTTAATTTTACACCATTGTGAAACTTACACCTTTTTTACACTCTGATCGAGGTTCTCGGCATTAAAAAAGTTTCGTAAACTAAATCACACGTGTATATGTTAACATTTAAGAGATATACAGTCAAGAAAATTAAGGGCAATGGTGATATATATGCGGATTAGACACCAAAAAAAAACTCAACAAATGGCTACAATTTAAGTAATGTGTTTAGTGATGACATCAGATTCCTAATTGATGGAGAAAGGTCTGGTGCCAAGAAAAGCTGGTTCTTGGAGGTTGTCAAGTGTTTTCGCTCGACGATTCCATTCTTGGGTGGTTTGTTTGGCCCTTGTTCCTGTAACTCGAATCCTTCCCCGGTATATCCCATTTTAATTTTACACCATTGTGAACCATATGCCTTTTTTACTCGCTGATCGAGGTTCTCGGCATTGAAAAATCTTCGTAAACTAAATCACACGTGCATATGTTGACATTTAAGAGATATACAGTCAAGAAAATCAAGGGCAATGGTGATATATATGCGGATTAGACACAAAAAAAAACACTCAACAAATGGCTATAATTTAAGGAATGTGTTTAGTGACGGCATCAGATTCCTAATTGATGGAGAAAGGTCTGGTGGTAAGAAAAACTGCTTCTAGGAGGTTATCAAGTGTTTTCGCTCGATGATTCCATTCTTGGGTGGTTGGTTTGGCCCTTGCTCCTGTAACTCGAATCCTAGCCCGGTATATCCCATTTTAATTTTACACCATTGTGAACCTTACGCCTTTTTTACTCTCTGATCAAGGTTCTCGGCATTAAAAAATCTTCGTAAACTAAATCACACGTGTATATGTTGACATTTAAGAGATATACAGTCAAGAAAATCAAGGGCAATGGTGATATATATGCAGATTAGACACAAAAAAAACACTCTACAAATGGCTACAATTTATGGAATGTGTTTAGTGACGGCATAAGATTCCTAATTATTGGAGAAAGGTCTGGTGGCAATAAAAGCTGCTTCTAGGAGGTTGTCAAGTGTTTTCACTCGACGATTCCATTCTTGGGTGGTTGGTTTGGCCCTTGTTCCTGTAACTCGAATCCTAGCCCGGTATATCCCATTTTAATTTTACACCCTTGTGAACCTTACGCCTTTTATACTCTCTGATCGAGGTTCTCGGCATTGAAAAATATTCGTAAACTAAATGACACGTGTATATGTTGACGTTTAAGAGATATATACAGTTAAGAAAATCATGGGCAATAGTGATATATATGCGGATTAGACACCAAAAAAAGAACATTCAACAAATGGCTACATTTTAAGGAATGTGTTTAGTGACCGCATCAGATTCCAAATTGATGGAGAAAGGTCTGGTGGCAAGAAAAGCTGCTTCTAGGAGGTTGTCAAGTGTTTTCGCTCGACGATTCCATTCTTGGGTGGTTGGTTTGGCCCTTGTTCCTGTAACTCGAATCGTAGCCCGGTATATCCCATTTTAATTTTACACCATTGTAAACCTTACGCCTTTTTTACTCTCTGATCGAGGTTCTCGGCATTGAAAAATCTTCGTAAACTAAATCACACATGTATATGTTTACATTTAAGAGATATACAGTCAAGAAAATCAAGGGCAATGGTGATATATATGCGGATTAGACACCAAAAAAAACACTCAACAAATGGCTACAATTTAAGGAATGTGTTTAGTGACGGCATCATATTCCTAATCGATGGAGTAAGGTCTGGTGGCAAGAAAAGCTGCTTCTAGGAGGTTGTCAAGTGTTTTCGATCGACGATTCCATTCTTGGTTGGTTGGTTTGGCCCTTGTTCCTGTAACTCGAATCCTAGCACAGTATATCCCATTTTAATTTTACACCATTGTGAACCTTACGCCTTTTTTACTCTTTGGTCGAGGTTCTCGGCATTGAAAAATCTTCGTAAACTAAATCACTCGTGTATATGTTACCATTTAAGAGGTATAAAGTCAAGAAAATCAAGGGCAATTGTGATATATATGCGGATTAGACACAAAAAAAACACTCAACAAAAGGCTACAATTTAAGTAAAGTGTTTAGTGACGGCATCAGATTCCTAAACGATGGAGAAAGGTCTAGTGGGAAGAAAAGCTGCTTCTAGGAGGTTGTCAAGTGTTTTCACTCGACGATTCCATTCTTGGGTGGTTGGTTTGACCCTTGTTCCTGTAACTCGAATCCTTGCCCGGTATATCCCATTTTAATTTTACACAATTGTAAGCCTTATGCCTTTTTTTACTCTCTGATTGAGGTTCTCGGGATTGAAAAATCTTCGTAAACGAAATCACACGTGTATATGTTGACATTTAGGAGATATACAGTCAAGAAAATCAAGGGCAACGGTGATATATATGCAGATTAGACACCAAAAAAAACACTCAACAAATGGCTACAATTTAAGGAATGTGTTTAGTGACGGCATTAGATTCGTAATTGATGGAGTAAGGTCTAGTGGCAAGAAAAGCTGCTTCTTGGAGGTTGTCAAGTGTTTTCGCTCGACGATTCCATTCTTGGGTGGTTGGTTTGGCCCTTGTTCCTGTAACTCGAATCCTAGCCCGGTATATCCCATTTTAATTTTACACCAATGTGAACCTTACGCCTTTTTTACTCTCTGATCGAGGTTCTCGGCATTGAAAAATCTTCGTAAACTAAATCACACGTGTATATGTTGCCATTTAAGAGATATACAGTCAAGAAAATCAAGGGAAATGGTGATATATATGCGAATTAGACACAAAAAAAAAAACACTCAACAAATGGCTACAATTTAAGGAATGTGTTTAGTGACGGCATCAGATTCTTAATTGATGGAGAAATGTCTGGTGGCAAGAAAAGCTGCTTCTAGGAGGTTGTCAAGTGTTTTCGCTCGACGATTCCATTCTTGGGTGGTTGGTTTGGCCCTTGTTCCTGTAACTCGAATCCTAGTCCGGTATATCCCATTTTAATTTTACACCATTGTGAGACTTACGCCTATTTTACTCTCTGATCGAGGTTATCGGGATTGAAAAATCTTCGTAAACTAAATCACATGTGTATATGTTGACATTTAAGAGATATACAGTCAAGAAAATCAAGGGCAATCGTGATATATATGCAGATTAGACACAAAAAAAACACTCAACAAATGGCTACAATTTAAGGAATTTGTTTAGTGACGGCATCAAATATCTAATTGATGGAGAAAGGTCTGGTGGCAAGAAAAGCTGCTTCTTGGAGGTTGTCAAGTGTTTTCGCTCGACGATTCCATACTTGGGTGGTTGGTTTGGCCCTAGTTCCTGTAACTCGAATCCTACCCCGGTGTATCCCATTTTAATTTTACACCAATGTGAACCTTACGCCTTTTTTAATCTCTGATCGAGGTTCTCGGCATTTAAAAATCTTCGTAAACTAAATCACACGTGTATATGTTGCCATTTAAGAGATATACAGTCAAGAAAAACAAGGGCAATGGTGATATATATGCGGATTAGACACCAAAAAAAAACACTCAACAAATGGCTACAATTTAAGGAATGTGTTTAGTGACGGCATCAGATTCTTAGTTGATGGAGAAAGGTGTGGTGGAAAGAAAAGCTGCTTCTAGGAGGTTGTCAAGTGTTTTCGCTTGACGATTCCATTCTTGGGTGGTTGGTTTGGCCCTTGTTCCTGTAACTCGAATCATAGCCCGGTATATCCCATTTTAATTTTACACCATTGTGAACCTTACGCGTTTTTTACTCTCTGGTCGAGGTTATCGGGATTGAAAAATCTTCGTAAACTAAATCACACGTGTATATGTTGACATTTAAGAGATATACAGTCAAGAAAATCAAGGGCAATGGTGATATATATATGCGGATTAGACACAAAAAAACTCAACAAATGACTACAATTTAAGGAATTTGTTTAGTGATGGCATCAAATTCCGAATTGATGGAGAAAGGTCTGGTGGCAAGAAAAGCTGCTTCTTGGAGGTTGTCAAGTGTTTGCGCTGGACGATTCCATTCTTGGATTGTTGGTTTGGCACTTGTTCCTGTAACTCGAATCCTAGCCCGGTATATCCCATTTTAATTTTACACCAATGTGAACCTTACGCCTTTTTTACTCTCTGATCGAGGTACTCGGCATTGAAAAATCTTCGTAAACTAAATCACACGTGTATATGTTTCCATTTAAGAGATATACAGTCAAGAAAATCAAGGGCAATGGTGATATATATGCGAATTAGACACCAAAAAAAACACTCAACAAATGGCTACAATTTAAGGAATGTGTTTAGTGACGGGATCAGATTCTTAATTGGTAGGGAAAGGTCTGGTGGCAAGAAAAGCTGCTTCTAGGAGGTTGTCAAGTGTTTTCGCTCGACGATTCCATTCTTGGGTGCTTGGTTTGGCCCTTGTTCCTGTAACTCGAATCCTAGTCCGGTAAATCCCATTTTAATTTTACACCATTGTGAGCCTTACGCCATTTTTACTCTCTGATCAAGGTTATCGGGATTGAAAAATCTTCGTAAACTAAATCACACGTGTACATGTTGACATTTAAGAGATATACAGTCATTAAAATCAAGGGCAATCGTGATATATATGCGGATTAGACACAAAAAAAAAACTCAACAAATGGCTACAATTTAAGGAATTTGTTTAGTGACGACATCAAATTTCTAATTGATGGAGAAAGGTCTGGTGGCAAGAAAAGCTGCTTCTTGGAGGTTGTCGAGTGTTTTCGCTCGATGATTCCATTCTTGGGTGGTTGGTTTGGCCCTTGTTCATGTAACTCGAATCCTAGCCCGGTATATCCCATTTTAATTTTACAGCATTGTGAACCTTACGCCTTTTTTACTCTCTGATCGAGGTTCTCGGCAATGAAAAATCTTCGTAAACTAAATCACACGTGTATATGTTGACATTTTAGAGATATACAGTCAAGAAAATCAGGGGCAATGATGATATATATGCGGATTAGACACCAAAAAAAAACACTCGACAAATGGCTACAATTTAAGTAATGTGTTTAGTGACGGCATCAGATTCCTAATTAATGAAGAAAGGTCTGGTGGCAAGAAAAGCTGCTTCTAGGAGGTTCTCAAGTGTTTTCGCTCGAAGATTCCATTCTTCGGTGGTTGTTTTGGCTCTTTTTCCTGTAACTCGAATCCTTACCCGGTATATCCCATTTTAATTTTACACCATTGTGAACCTTACGCCTTTTTTACTCTCTGATCGAGGTTCTCGGCATTGAAAAATCTTCGAAAACTAAATCACACGTGTATATGTCAACAAATGGCTACAATTTAAGGAATTTGTTTAGTGACGGCATCAAATATCTAATTGATGGAGAAAGGTCTGGTGGCAAGAAAAGCTGCTTCTTGAAGGTTGTCAAGTGTTTTCGCTCGACGATTCCATACTTGGGTGGTTGGTTTGGCCCTAGTTCCTGTAACTCGAATCCTACCCCGGTGTATCCCATTTTAATTTTACACCAATGTGAACCTTACGCCTTTTTTAATCTCTGATCGAGGTTCTCGGCATTTAAAAATCTTCGTAAACTAAATCACACGTGTATATGTTGCCATTTAAGAGATATACAGTCAAGAAAAACAAGGGCAATGGTGATATATATGCGGATTAGACACCAAAAAAAAACACTCAACAAATGGCTACAATTTAAGGAATGTGTTTAGTGACGGCATCAGATTCTTAGTTGATGGAGAAAGGTGTGGTGGAAAGAAAAGCTGCTTCTAGGAGGTTGTCAAGTGTTTTCGCTTGACGATTCCATTCTTGGGTGGTTGGTTTGGCCCTTGTTCCTGTAACTCGAATCATAGCCCGGTATATCCCATTTTAATTTTACACCATTGTGAACCTTACGCGTTTTTTACTCTCTGGTCGAGGTTATCGGGATTGAAAAATCTTCGTAAACTAAATCACACGTGTATATGTTGACATTTAAGAGATATACAGTCAAGAAAATCAAGGGCAATGGTGATATATATATGCGGATTAGACACAAAAAAACTCAACAAATGACTACAATTTAAGGAATTTGTTTAGTGATGGCATCAAATTCCGAATTGATGGAGAAAGGTCTGGTGGCAAGAAAAGCTGCTTCTTGGAGGTTGTCAAGTGTTTGCGCTGGACGATTCCATTCTTGGATTGTTGGTTTGGCACTTGTTCCTGTAACACGAATCCTAGCCCGGTATATCCCATTTTAATTTTACACCAATGTGAACCTTACGCCTTTTTTACTCTCTGATCGAGGTACTCGGCATTGAAAAATCTTCGTAAACTAAATCACACGTGTATATGTTGCCATTTAAGAGATATACAGTCAAGAAAATCAAGGGCAATGGTGATATATATGCGAATTAGACACCAAAAAAAACACTCAACAAATGGCTACAATTTAAGGAATGTGTTTAGTGACGGGATCAGATTCTTAATTGGTAGGGAAAGGTCTGGTGGCAAGAAAAGCTGCTTCTAGGAGGTTGTCAAGTGTTTTCGCTCGACGATTCCATTCTTGGGTGCTTGGTTTGGCCCTTGTTCCTGTAACTCGAATCCTAGTCCGGTAAATCCCATTTTAATTTTACACCATTGTGAGCCTTACGCCATTTTTACTCTCTGATCAAGGTTATCGGGATTGAAAAATCTTCGTAAACTAAATCACACGTGTACATGTTGACATTTAAGAGATATACAGTCATTAAAATCAAGGGCAATCGTGATATATATGCGGATTAGACACAAAAAAAAAACTCAACAAATGGCTACAATTTAAGGAATTTGTTTAGTGACGACATCAAATTTCTAATTGATGGAGAAAGGTCTGGTGGCAAGAAAAGCTGCTTCTTGGAGGTTGTCAAGTGTTTTCGCTCGACGATTCCATCTTGGGTGGTTGGTTTGGCCCTTGTTCCTGTAACTCGAATCCTAACCCGGTATATCCCATTTTAATTTTACACCAATGTGAAACTTACGCCTTTTTTAATCTCTGATCGAGGTTCTCGGCATTGAAAAATCTTCGTAAACTAAACCACACGTGTATATGTTGCCATTTAAGAGATATACAGTCAAGAAAATCAACGGCAATGGTGATATATATGCGGATTAGACACCAAAAAAAACACTCAACAAATGGCTACAATTTAAGGAATGTGTTTAGTGACGACATCAGATTCTTAATTGATGGAGAAAGGTGTGGTGGCAAGAAAGGCTGCTTCTAGGAGGTTGTCAAGTGTTTTCGCTTGACGATTCCATTCTTGGGTGGTTGGTTTGGCCCTTGTTCTTGTAACTCGAATCCTAGCCCGGTATATCCCATTTTAATTTTACACCATTGTGAACCTTACGCCTTTTGTACTCTCTGATCGAGGTTATCGGGATTGAAAAATCTTCGTAAACTAAATTACACGTGTATATGTTGACATTTAAGAGATATACAGTCAAGAAAATCAAGGGCAATGGTGATATATATGCGGATTAGGCACAAAAAAAAACACTCAACAAATGGCTACAATTTAAGGAATTTGTTTAGTGACGGCATCAAATTCCTAATTGATGGAGAAAGGTCTGTTTGCAAGAAAAGCTGTTTCTTGGAGGTTGTCAAGTGTTTTCGCTCGACGATTCCATTCTTGGGTGGTTGGTTTGGCCCTTGTTCCTGTAACTCGAATCCTAACCCGGTATATCCCATTTTAATTTTACACCATTGTGAGCCTTACGCCTTTTTTATCTCTGATCGAGGTTATCGGGATTGAAAAATCTTCGTAAACTAAATCACACGTGTATATGTTGACATTTAAGAGATATACAGTCAAGAAAATCAAGGGCAATGGTGATATATATGCGGATTTAAAACAAAAAAAAACACTCAACAAATGGCTACAATTTAAGGAATTTGTTTAGTGACGGCATCTAATTCCTAATTGATGGAGAAAGGTCTGGTGGCAAGAAAAGCTGCTTCTTGGAGGTTGTCGAGTGTTTTCGCTCGATGATTCCATTCTTGGGTGGTTGGTTTGGCCCTTGTTCATGTAACTCGAATCCTAGCCCGGTATATCCCATTTTAATTTTACAGCATTGTGAACCTTACGCCTTTTTTACTCTCTGATCGAGGTTCTCGGCAATGAAAAATCTTCGTAAACTAAATCACACGTGTATATGTTGACATTTTAGAGATATACAGTCAAGAAAATCAGGGGCAATGATGATATATATGCGGATTAGACACCAAAAAAAAAACACTCGACAAATGGCTACAATTTAAGTAATGTGTTTAGTGACGGCATCAGATTCCTAATTAATGAAGAAAGGTCTGGTGGCAAGAAAAGCTGCTTCTAGGAGGTTCTCAAGTGTTTTCGCTCGAAGATTCCATTCTTCGGTGGTTGGTTTGGCCCTTTTTCCTGTAACTCGAATCCTTACCCGGTATATCCCATTTTAATTTTACACCATTGTGAACCTTACGCCTTTTTTACTCTCTGATCGAGGTTCTCGGCATTGAAAAATCTTCGAAAACTAAATCACACGTGTATATGTTGACATTTATGAGATATACAGTCAAGAAAATCAAGGGCAATGGTGATATTTATGCGAATTAAACACAAAAAAAACGCCCAACAAATGGTTACAATTTAAGGAATGTGTTTAGTGACGGCATCAGATTCCTAATTGATGGAGAAAGGTCTGGTGGCAAGAAAAGCTGCTTCTAGGAGGTTGTCAAGTGTTTTTCCTCGACGATTCCATTCTTGGGTGGTTGGTTTGGCCCTTGTTCCTGTAACACGAATTCTAGCCCGGTATATCCCATTTTAATTTTACACCATTGTGAACCTTACGCCTTTTTTACTATTTGATCCAGGTTCTCGGCATTGAAAAATCTTCGTAAACTAAATCACACGTGTATATGTTGACATTTAAGAGATATACAGTTAAGAAAATCAAGGGCAATGTTAGACACAAAAAAAAACACTCAACAAATGGCTACAATTTAAGGAATGTGTTTAGTGACGACATCAGATTCCTAATTGATGGAGAAAGGTCTGGTGGCAAGAAAAGCTGCTTCTAGAAGGTTGTTAAGTGTTTTCGCTTGACGATTCCATTCTTGGGTGGTTGGTTTGGCCCTTGTTCCTGTAACTCGAATCATAGCCCGGTATATCCCATTTTAATTTTACACCATTGTGAACCTTACGCGTTTTTTACTCTCTGGTCGAGGTTATCGGGATTGAAAAATCTTCGTAAACTAAATCACACGTGTATATGTTGACATTTAAGAGATATACAGTCAAGAAAATCAAGGGCAATGGTGATATATATATGCGGATTAGACACAAAAAAACTCAACAAATGACTACAATTTAAGGAATTTGTTTAGTGATGGCATCAAATTCCGAATTGATGGAGAAAGGTCTGGTGGCAAGAAAAGCTGCTTCTTGGAGGTTGTCAAGTGTTTGCGCTCGACGATTCCATTCTTGGATTGTTGGTTTGGCCCTTGTTCCTGTAACTCGAATCCTAGTCCGGTAAATCCCATTTTAATTTTACACCATTGTGAGCCTTACGCCATTTTTACTCTCTGATCAAGGTTATCGGGATTGAAAAATCTTCGTAAACTAAATCACACGTGTACATGTTGACATTTAAAAGATATACAGTCATTAAAATCAAGGGCAATCGTGATATATATGCGGATTAGACACAAAAAAAAAACTCAACAAATGGCTACAATTTAAGGAATTTGTTTAGTGACGACATCAAATTTCTAATTGATGGAGAAAGGTCTGGTGGCAAGAAAAGCTGCTTCTTGGAGGTTGTCAATTGTTTTCGCTTGACGATTCCATCCTTGGGTGGTTGGTTTGGCCCTTGTTCTTGTAACTCGAATCCTAGCCCGGTATATCCCATTTTAATTTTACACCATTGTGAACCTTACGCCTTTTTTACTCTCTGATCGAGGTTATCGGGATTGAAAAATCTTCGTAAACTAAATTACACGTGTATATGTTGACATTTAAGAGATATACAGTCAAGAAAATCAAGGGCAATGGTGATATATATGCGGATTAGGCACAAAAAAAAAACACTCAACAAATGGCTACAATTTAAGGAATTTGTTTAGTGACGGCATCAAATTCCTAATTGATGGAGAAAGGTCTGTTTGCAAGAAAAGCTGTTTCTTGGAGGTTGTCAAGTGTTTTCGCTCGACGATTCCATTCTTGGGTGGTGGGTTTGGCCCTTGTTCCTGTAACTCGAATCCTAACCCGGTATATCCCATTTTAATTTTACACCATTGTGAGCCTTACGCCTTTTTTATCTCTGATCGAGGTTATCGGGATTGAAAAATCTTCGTAAACTAAATCACACGTGTATATGTTGACATTTAAGAGATATACAGTCAAGAAAATCAAGGGCAATGGTGATATATATGCGGATTTGAAACAAAAAAAACACTCAACAAATGGCTACAATTTAAGGAATTTGTTTAGTGACGGCATCTAATTCCTAATTGATGGAGAAAGGTCTGGTGGCAAGAAAAGCTGCTTCTTGGAGGTTGTCGAGTGTTTTCGCTCGATGATTCCATTCTTGGGTGGTTGGTTTGGCCCTTGTTCATGTAACTCGAATCCTAGCCCGGTATATCCCATTTTAATTTTACAGCATTGTGAACCTTACGCCTTTTTTACTCTCTGATCGAGGTTCTCGGCAATGAAAAATCTTCGTAAACTAAATCACACGTGTATATGTTGACATTTTAGAGATATACAGTCAAGAAAATCAGGGGCAATGATGATATATATGCGGATTAGACACCAAAAAAAAACACTCGACAAATGGCTACAATTTAAGTAATGTGTTTAGTGACGGCATCAGATTCCTAATTAATGAAGAAAGGTCTGGTGGCAAGAAAAGCTGCTTCTAGGAGGTTCTCAAGTGTTTTCGCTCGAAGATTCCATTCTTTGGTGGTTGTTTTGGCTCTTTTTCCTGTAACTCGAATCCTTACCCGGTATATCCCATTTTAATTTTACACCATTGTGAACCTTACGCCTTTTTTACTCTCTGATCGAGGTTCTCGGCATTGAAAAATCTTCGTAAACTAAATCACACGTGTATATGTTGACATTTATGAGATATACAGTCAAGAAAATCAAGGGCAATGGTGATATTTATGCGAATTAAACACAAAAAAAACGCCCAACAAATGGTTACAATTTAAGGAATGTGTTTAGTGACGGCATCAGATTCCTAATTGATGGAGAAAGGTCTGGTGGCAAGAAAAGATGCTTCTAGGAGGTTGTCAAGTGTTTTTCCTCGACGATTCCATTCTTGGGTGGTTGGTTTGGCCCTTGTTCCTGTAACACAAATTCTAGCCCGGTATATCCCTTTTTAATTTTACACCATTGTGAACCTTACGCCTTTTTTACTATTTGATCCAGGTTCTCGGCATTGAAAAATCTTCGTAAACTAAATCACACGTGTATATGTTGACATTTAAGAGATATACAGTTAAGAAAATCAAGGGCAATGTTAGACACAAAAAAAACACTCAACAAATGGCTACAATTTAAGGAATGTGTTTAGTGACGACATCAGATTCCTAATTGATGGAGAAAGGTCTGGTGGCAAGAAAAGCTGCTTCTAGAAGGTTGTTAAGTGTTTTCACTCGACGATTCCATTATTGGGTGGTTGGTTTGGCCCTTGTTCCTGTACCTCGAATCCTAGCCCGGTATATCTCATTTTAATTTTACACCATTGGGAACCTTACGCCTTTCTTACTCTCTGATCAAGGTTCTCGGCATTGAAAAATCTTCGTAAACAAAATGACACGTGTATATGTTGACATTTAAGAGATATACAGTCCAGAAAATCAAGGGCAATGGTCATATATATGCGGATTGGACACCAAAAAAAGAACATTCAACAAATGGCTACAATTTAAGGAATGTGTTTAGTGACGGCTTCAGATTCCTAATTGATGGAGAAAGGTCTGGTGACAAGAAAAACTTCTTCTAGGAGGTTGTCAAGTGTTTTCGCTCGACGATTGCATTCTTGGGTGGTTGGTTTGGCCCTTGTTTCTATAACTCGAATCCTAGCCCGGTATATTTCATTTTAATTTTACACCATTGTGAACATTACGCCTTTTTTACTCTTTGATCGAGGTTCTCGGCATTGAAAAATCTTCGTAAACTAAATCACACTTGTATATGTTGACATTTAAGGGATATACAGTCAAGAAAATCAAGGGCAATGGTGATATATATGCGGATTAGACACCAAAAAAAACACTCAACAAATGGCTATAATTTAAGGAAGGTGTTTAGTGACGACATCAGAATTCTAATTGATGGAGAAAGGTCTGGTGGCAAGAAAAGCTGCTTCTAGGAGGTTGTCAAGTGTTTTCGCTCGACGATTCCATTCTTGGGTGGTTGGTTTGGCCCTTTTTCTGGTAACTCGAATCCTAGCCCGTTATCTCACATTTTAATTTTATACCATTGTGAACCTTGCGCCTTTTTTACTCTCTGATCGATTTTCTCGGCATTGAAAAATCTTCGTAAACTAAATCACACGTGTATATGTTGACATTTAAGAGATATACAGTCAAGAAAATCGAGGGCAATTGTGATATATATGCGGATTAGACACCAAAAAAAACACTTAACAAATAGCTACAATTTAAAGAATGTGTTTAGTGACGACATCAGATTCCTAATTGACGGAGAAAGGTCTGGTGGCAAGAAAAGTTGCTTCTAGGAGGTTGTCAATTGTTTTCGCTCGACGATTCCATTCTTGGGTGGTTGGTTTGGCCCTTGTTCCTGTAACTCGAATCCTAGCCCGGTATATCCCATTTTAATTTTACACTATTGTGAGCCTTACGCCTTTTTTACTCTCTGATCGAGGTTATCGGCATTGATCAATCTTCGTAAACTAAATCACACGTGTATATGTTGACATTTAAGAGATATACAGTCAAGAAAATCAAGGGCGATGGTGATATATATACGGATTAGACACAAAAAAAACACTCAACAAATGGCTATAATTTAAGGAATGTGTTTAGTGACGGCATCAGATTTCTAATTGATGGAGAAAGGTCTGGTGGCAAGAAAAGCTGCTTCTCGGAGGTTGTTAATTGTTTTCGCTTGACGATTCCATTCTTGGGTGGTTTGTTTGTCCCTTGTTCCTGTAACTCGAATCCTAGCCCAGTATATCCCATTTTAATTTTACACCATTGTGAACCTTACGCCTTTTTTACTCTCTGATCGAGGTTCCCGGCATTGAAAAATCTTCGTAAATAAAATGACACGTGTATATGTTGACATTTAAGAGATATACAGTCAAGAAAATCAAGGGCAATGGTGATATATATGCCGATTAGACACCAAAAAAAGAGCATTCAACAAATGGCTACAATTTAAGGAAAGTGTTTAGTGATGGCATCAGATTCCTAATTGATGGAGACAGGTCTGGTGGCAAGAAAAGCTTCTTCTAGGAGGTTGTCAAGTGTTTTCGCTCGACGATACCATTCTTGGGTGGTTGGTTTCGCCATTGTTTCTGTAACTCGAATCCTAGCCCGGTATATCCCATTTTAATTTTACACCATTGTGAACCTTACGCCTTTTTTACTCTCTGATCGAGGTTCTCGGCATTGAAAAATCTTCATAAACTAAATTACACGTGTATATGTTGACATGTAAGAGATATACAGTCAAGAAAATCAAGGGCAATGGTTATATATATGCGGATCAGACACAAAAAAAAAACACTCATCAAATGGCTATAATTTAAGGAATGTGTTTAGTGACGACATCAGATTTCTAATTGATAGAGAAAGGTCTGGTGGCAAGAAAAGCCGCTTCTAGGAGGTTGTCAAGTGTTTTCGCTCGACGATTCCACTTTTGGGTGGTTGGTTTGGCCCTTGTTCCTGTAACTCGAATCCTAGCCCGTTATATCCCATTTTAATTTTACACCATTGTGAACCTTACGCCTTTTTTACTCTCTGATCGATGTTCTCGGCATTGAAAAATCTTCGTAAACTAAATCACACGTGTATATGTTGACATTTAAGAGATATACAGTCAAGAAAATCAAGGGCAATGGTGATATATACGCTGATTAAACACCAAAAAAAAAAACACTCAACAAATGGCTACAATTTAAGTAATGAGTTTAGTGACGGTATCAGATTACTAATTGATGGAGAAAGGTCTGGTGGCAAGAAAAGCTGCTTCTAGGAGGTTGTCAAGTGTTTTCGCTCGACGATTCCATTCTTGGGTGGTTGGTTTGGCCCTTGTTCCTATAACTCGAATCCTTGCCCGGTATATCCCATTTTAATTTTACACCATTGTGAACCTTACGGCTTTTTTACTCTCTGATCGAGGTTCTCGGCATTGAAAAATCTTCGTAAACTAAATCACACGTGTATATGTTGACATTTAAGAGATATACAATCAAGAAAATCAAGGGCAATGGTGATATATACGCGGATTAGACAAAAAAAACGCCCAATAAATGGCTACAATTTAAGGAATGTGTTTAGTGACGGCATCAGAATCCTAATTGATGGAGAAAGGTTTGGTGGCAAGAAAAGCTGCTTCTAGGAGGTCGTCAAGTGTTTTCGCTCGACGATTCCATTCTTGGGTGGTTGCTTTGGCCCTTGTTCCTGTAACTCGAATCCTTGCCCGGTATATCCCATTTTAATTTTACATCATTGTGAACCTTACGCCTTTTTTTTCTCTCTGATCGAGGTTCTCGGCATTGAAAAATCTTCCTAAACTAAATCACACGTGTATATGTTGACATTTAAGAGATATACAGTCAAGAAAATCAAGGGCAATGGTGATATATATGCGAATTAGACACCAAAAAAAAAACACTCAACAAATGGCTACAATTTAAGGAATATGTTTAGTGACGGCATCAGATTCCTAATTGATGGAGAAAGGTCTGGTGGCAAGAAAAGCTGCTTCTAGGAGGTTGTCAAGTATTTTCGCTCGACGATTCCATTCTTGGGTGGTTGGTTTGGCCCTTGTTCCTGTAACTGGAATCCTAGCCCGGTATATCCAATTTTAGTTTTACACTATTGTGAACCTTATGCCTTTTTTACTCTCTGATCGAGGTTCTCAGCATTGAAAAATCTTTGTAAACTAAATCACACATGTATATGTTGACATTTAAGAGATATACAGTCAAGAAAATCAAGGGCAATGGTGATATATATGCGGATTAGACACCAAAAAAAACACTCAACAAATGGCTACAATTTAAGAAATGTGTTTAGTGACGGCATCAAATTCCTAATTGATGGAGAAAGGTCTGGTGGCAAGAAAAGCTACTTCTAGGAGGTTGTTAAGTGTTTTCGCTCGACGATTCCATTCTTGGGTGGTTGGTTTGGCCCTTGTTCCTGTAACTCGAATCCTAGCCTGGTATATCCCATTTTAATTTTACACCATTCTGAACCTTACGCCTTTTTATCTCTCTGATCGAGGTTCTCGGCATTGAAAAATCTTCGTAAACTAAATGACACGTGTATATGTTGACATTTAAGAGATATACAGTCAAGAAAAACAAGGGCAATGGTGATATATATATGCGGATTAGACACCAAAAAAAGAACATTCAACAAATGGCTACAATTTAAGGAATGTGTTTAGTGACGGCATCAGATTCCAAATTGATGAAGAAAGGTCTGGTGGCAAGAAAAGCTGCTTCTAGGAGGTCGTCAAGTGTTTTCGCTCGACGATTCCTTTCTTAGGTGGTTGGTTTGGCCCGTGTTCCTGTAACTCGAATCCTAGCCCGGTATATCCCATTTTAATTTTACACCATTGTGAACCTTACGCCTTTTTTACTCTCTGATCGAGGTTCTCGGCATTGAAAAATCTTCGTAAACTAAATCACACATGTATATGTTGACATTTAAGAGATATACAGTCAAGAAAATCAAGGGCAATGGTGATATATATGCCGATTAGACACCAAAAAAAAACACTCAACAAATGGCTACAATTTAAGTAATGTGTTCAGTGACGGCATCAGATTCCTAATTGATGGAGAAAGGTCTGGTGGCAAGAAAAGCTGCTTCTAGGAGGTTGTCAATTGTTTTCGCTTGACGATTCCATTCTTGGGTGGTTTGTTTGTCCCTTGTTCCTGTAACTCGAATCCTAGCCCAGTATATCCCATTTTAATTTTACACCATTGTGAACCTTACGCCTTTTTTACTCTCTGATCGAGGTTCCCGGCATTGAAAAATCTTCGTAAATAAAATGACACGTGTATATGTTGACATTTAAGAGATATACAGTCAAGAAAATCAAGGGCAATGGTGATATATATGCCGATTAGACACCAAAAAAAGAGCATTCAACAAATGGCTACAATTTAAGGAAAGTGTTTAGTGATGGCATCAGATTCCTAATTGATGGAGACAGGTCTGGTGGCAAGAAAAGCTTCTTCTAGGAGGTTGTCAAGTGTTTTCGCTTGACGATACCATTCTTGGGTGGTTGGTTTCGCCATTGTTTCTGTAACTCGAATCCTAGCCCGGTATATCCCATTTTAATTTTACACCATTGTGAACCTTACGCCTTTTTTACTCTCTGATCGAGGTTCTCGGCATTGAAAAATCTTCATAAACTAAATTACACGTGTATATGTTGACATTTAAGAGATATACAGTCAAGAAAATCAAGGGCAATGGTGATATATATGCCGATTAGACACCAAAAAAAAACACTCAACAAATGGCTACAATTTAAGTAATGTGTTCAGTGACGGCATCAGATTCCTAATTGATGGAGAAAGGTCTGGTGGCAAGAAAAGCTGCTTCTAGGAGGTTGTCAATTGTTTTCGCTTGACGATTCCATTCTTGGGTGGTTTGTTTGTCCCTTGTTCCTGTAACTCGAATCCTAGCCCAGTATATCCCATTTTAATTTTACACCATTGTGAACCTTACGCCTTTTTTACTCTCTGATCGAGGTTCCCGGCATTGAAAAATCTTCGTAAATAAAATGACACGTGTATATGTTGACATTTAAGAGATATACAGTCAAGAAAATCAAGGGCAATGGTGATATATATGCCGATTAGACACCAAAAAAAGAGCATTCAACAAATGGCTACAATTTAAGGAAAGTGTTTAGTGATGGCATCAGATTCCTAATTGATGGAGACAGGTCTGGTGGCAAGAAAAGCTTCTTCTAGGAGGTTGTCAAGTGTTTTCGCTCGACGATACCATTCTTGGGTGGTTGGTTTCGCCATTGTTTCTGTAACTCGAATCCTAGCCCGGTATATCCCATTTTAATTTTACACCATTGTGAACCTTACGCCTTTTTTACTCTCTGATCGAGGTTCTCGGCATTGAAAAATCTTCATAAACTAAATTACACGTGTATATGTTGACATGTAAGAGATATACAGTCAAGAAAATCAAGGGCAATGGTGATATATATGCGGATCAGACACAAAAAAAAAACACTCAACAAATGGCTATAATTTAAGGAATGTGTTTAGTGACGACATCAGATTTCTAATTGATAGAGAAATGTCTGGTGGCAAGAAAAGCCGCTTCTAGGAGGTTGTCAAGTGTTTTCGCTCGACGATTCCACTTTTGGGTGGTTGGTTTGGCCCTTGTTCCTGTAACTCGAATCCTAGCCCGTTATATCCCATTTTAATTTTACACCATTGTGAACCTTACGCCTTTTTTACTCTCTGATCGATGTTCTCGGCATTGAAAAATCTTCGTAAACTAAATCACACGTGTATATGTTGACATTTAAGAGATATACAGTCAAGAAAATCAAGGGCAATGGTGATATATACGCTGATTAAACACCAAAAAAAAACACTCAACAAATGGCTACAATTTAAGTAATGAGTTTAGTGACGGTATCAGATTACTAATTGATGGAGAAAGGTCTGGTGGCAAGAAAAGCTGCTTCTAGGAGGTTGTCAAGTGTTTTCGCTCGACGATTCCATTCTTGGGTGGTTGGTTTGGCCCTTGTTCCTGTAACTCGAATCCTAGCCTGGTATATCCCATTTTAATTTTACACCATTCTGAACCTTACGCCTTTTTATCTCTCTGATCGAGGTTCTCGGCATTGAAAAATCTTCGTAAACTAAATGACACGTGTATATGTTGACATTTAAGAGATATACAGTCAAGAAAATCAAGGGCAATGGTGATATATATATGCGGATTAGACACCAAAAAAAGAACATTCAACAAATGGCTACAATTTAAGGAATGTGTTTAGTGACGGCATCAGATTCCTAATTGATGAAGAAAGGTCTGGTGGCAAGAAAAGCTGCTTCTAGGAGGTCGTCAAGTGTTTTCGCTCGACGATTCCTTTCTTAGGTGGTTGGTTTGGCCCGTGTTCCTGTAACTCGAATCCTAGCCCGGTATATCCCATTTTAATTTTACACCATTGTGAACCTTACGCCTTTTTTACTCTCTGATCGAGGTTCTCGGCATTGAAAAATCTTCGTAAACTAAATCACACATGTATATGTTGACATTTAAGAGATATACAGTCAAGAAAATCAAGGGCAATGGTGATATATATGCCGATTAGACACCAAAAAAAAACACTCAACAAATGGCTACAATTTAAGTAATGTGTTCAGTGACGGCATCAGATTCCTAATTGATGGAGAAAGGTCTGGTGGCAAGAAAAGCTGCTTCTAGGAGGTTGTCAATTGTTTTCGCTTGACGATTCCATTCTTGGGTGGTTTGTTTGTCCCTTGTTCCTGTAACTCGAATCCTAGCCCAGTATATCCCATTTTAATTTTACACCATTGTGAACCTTACGCCTTTTTTACTCTCTGATCGAGGTTCCCGGCATTGAAAAATCTTCGTAAATAAAATGACACGTGTATATGTTGACATTTAAGAGATATACAGTCAAGAAAATCAAGGGCAATGGTGATATATATGCCGATTAGACACCAAAAAAAGAGCATTCAACAAATGGCTACAATTTAAGGAAAGTGTTTAGTGATGGCATCAGATTCCTAATTGATGGAGACAGGTCTGGTGGCAAGAAAAGCTTCTTCTAGGAGGTTGTCAAGTGTTTTCGCTTGACGATACCATTCTTGGGTGGTTGGTTTCGCCATTGTTTCTGTAACTCGAATCCTAGCCCGGTATATCCCATTTTAATTTTACACCATTGTGAACCTTACGCCTTTTTTACTCTCTGATCGAGGTTCTCGGCATTGAAAAATCTTCATAAACTAAATTACACGTGTATATGTTGACATTTAAGAGATATACAGTCAAGAAAATCAAGGGCAATGGTGATATATATGCCGATTAGACACCAAAAAAAAACACTCAACAAATGGCTACAATTTAAGTAATGTGTTCAGTGACGGCATCAGATTCCTAATTGATGGAGAAAGGTCTGGTGGCAAGAAAAGCTGCTTCTAGGAGGTTGTCAATTGTTTTCGCTTGACGATTCCATTCTTGGGTGGTTTGTTTGTCCCTTGTTCCTGTAACTCGAATCCTAGCCCAGTATATCCCATTTTAATTTTACACCATTGTGAACCTTACGCCTTTTTTACTCTCTGATCGAGGTTCCCGGCATTGAAAAATCTTCGTAAATAAAATGACACGTGTATATGTTGACATTTAAGAGATATACAGTCAAGAAAATCAAGGGCAATGGTGATATATATGCCGATTAGACACCAAAAAAAGAGCATTCAACAAATGGCTACAATTTAAGGAAAGTGTTTAGTGATGGCATCAGATTCCTAATTGATGGAGACAGGTCTGGTGGCAAGAAAAGCTTCTTCTAGGAGGTTGTCAAGTGTTTTCGCTCGACGATACCATTCTTGGGTGGTTGGTTTCGCCATTGTTTCTGTAACTCGAATCCTAGCCCGGTATATCCCATTTTAATTTTACACCATTGTGAACCTTACGCCTTTTTTACTCTCTGATCGAGGTTCTCGGCATCGAAAAATCTTCATAAACTAAATTACACGTGTATATGTTGACATGTAAGAGATATACAGTCAAGAAAATCAAGGGCAATGGTGATATATATGCGGATCAGACACAAAAAAAAAACACTCAACAAATGGCTATAATTTAAGGAATGTGTTTAGTGACGACATCAGATTTCTAATTGATAGAGAAATGTCTGGTGGCAAGAAAAGCCGCTTCTAGGAGGTTGTCAAGTGTTTTCGCTCGACGATTCCACTTTTGGGTGGTTGGTTTGGCCCTTGTTCCTGTAACTCGAATCCTAGCCCGTTATATCCCATTTTAATTTTACACCATTGTGAACCTTACGCCTTTTTTACTCTCTGATCGATGTTCTCGGCATTGAAAAATCTTCGTAAACTAAATCACACGTGTATATGTTGACATTTAAGAGATATACAGTCAAGAAAATCAAGGGCAATGGTGATATATACGCTGATTAAACACCAAAAAAAAACACTCAACAAATGGCTACAATTTAAGTAATGAGTTTAGTGACGGTATCAGATTACTAATTGATGGAGAAAGGTCTGGTGGCAAGAAAAGCTGCTTCTAGGAGGTTGTCAAGTGTTTTCGCTCGACGATTCCATTCTTGGGTGGTTGGTTTGGCCCTTGTTCCTATAACTCGAATCCTTGCCCGGTATATCCCATTTTAATTTTACACCATTGTGAACCTTACGGCTTTTTTACTCTCTGATCGAGGTTCTCGGCATTGAAAAATCTTCGTAAACTAAATCACACGTGTATATGTTGACATTTAAGAGATATACAATCAAGAAAATCAAGGGCAATGGTGATATATACGCGGATTAGACAAAAAAAACACCCAACAAATGGCTACAATTTAAGGAATGTGTTTAGTGACGGCATCAGAATCCTAATTGATGGAGAAAGGTTTGGTGGCAAGAAAAGCTGCTTCTAGGAGGTCGTCAAGTGTTTTCGCTCGACGATTCCATTCTTGGGTGGTTGCTTTGGCCCTTGTTCCTGTAACTCGAATCCTTGCCCGGTATATCCCATTTTAATTTTACATCATTGTGAACCTTACGCCTTTTTTTCTCTCTGATCGAGGTTCTCGGCATTGAAAAATCTTCCTAAACTAAATCACACGTGTATATGTTGACATTTAAGAGATATACAGTCAAGAAAATCAAGGGCAATGGTGATATATATGCGAATTAGACACAAAAAAAAAACACTCAACAAATGGCTACAATTTAAGGAATATGTTTAGTGACGGCATCAGATTCCTAATTGATGGAGAAAGGTCTGGTGGCAAGAAAAGCTGCTTCTAGGAGGTTGTCAAGTATTTTCGCTCGACGATTCCATTCTTGGGTGGTTGGTTTGGCCCTTGTTCCTGTAACTGGAATCCTAGCCCGGTATATCCCATTTTAGTTTTACACTATTGTGAACCTTATGCCTTTTTTACTCTCTGATCGAGGTTCTCAGCATTGAAAAATCTTTGTAAACTAAATCACACATGTATATGTTGACATTTAAGAGATATACAGTCAAGAAAATCAAGGGCAATGGTGATATATATGCGGATTAGACACCAAAAAAAACACTCAACAAATGGCTACAATTTAAGAAATGTGTTTAGTGACGGCATCAAATTCCTAATTGATGGAGAAAGGTCTGGTGGCAAGAAAAGCTACTTCTAGGAGGTTGTTAAGTGTTTTCGCTCGACGATTCCATTCTTGGGTGGTTGGTTTGGCCCTTGTTCCTGTAACTCGAATCCTAGCCTGGTATATCCCATTTTAATTTTACACCATTCTGAACCTTACGCCTTTTTATCTCTCTGATCGAGGTTCTCGGCATTGAAAAATCTTCGTAAACTAAATGACACGTGTATATGTTGACATTTAAGAGATATACAGTCAAGAAAATCAAGGGCAATGGTGATATATATGCGGATTAGACACCAAAAAAAGAACATTCAACAAATGGCTACAATTTAAGGAATGTGTTTAGTGACGGCATCAGATTCCTAATTGATGAAGAAAGGTCTGGTGGCAAGAAAAGCTGCTTCTAGGAGGTCGTCAAGTGTTTTCGCTCGACGATTCCTTTCTTAGGTGGTTGGTTTGGCCCGTGTTCCTGTAACTCGAATCCTAGCCCGGTATATCCCATTTTAATTTTACACCATTGTGAACCTTACGCCTTTTTTACTCTCTGATCGAGGTTCTCGGCATTGAAAAATCTTCGTAAACTAAATCACTCATGTATATGTTGACATTTAAGAGATATACAGTCAAGAAAATCAAGGGCAATGGTGATATATATGCCGATTAGACACCAAAAAAAAACACTCAACAAATGGCTACAATTTAAGTAATGTGTTTAGTGACGGCATCAGATTCCTAATTGATGGAGAAAGGTCTGGTGGCAAGAAAAGCTGCTTCTAGGAGGTTGTCAAGTGTTTTCGCTGGACGATTCCATTCTTGGGTGGTTGGTTTGGCCCTTGTTCCTGTAACTCGAATCCTAGCCCAGTATATCCCATTTTAATTTTACACCATTGTGAACCTTACGCCTTTTTTACTCTCTGATCGAGGTTCCCGGCATTGAAAAATCTTCGTAAATAAAATGACACGTGTATATGTTGACATTTAAGAGATATACAGTCAAGAAAATCAAGGGCAATGGTGATATATATGCCGATTAGACACCAAAAAAAGAACATTCAACAAATGGCTACAATTTAAGGAAAGTGTTTAGTGATGGCATCAGATTCCTAATTGATGGAGACAGGTCTGGTGGCAAGAAAAGCTTCTTCTAGGAGGTTGTCAAGTGTTTTCGCTCGACGATACCATTCTTGGGTGGTTGGTTTCGCCATTGTTTCTGTAACTCGAATCCTAGCCCGGTATATCCCATTTTAATTTTACACCATTGTGAACCTTACGCCTTTTTTACTCTCTGATCGAGGTTCTCGGCATTGAAAAATCTTCATAAACTAAATTACACGTGTATATGTTGACATTTAAGAGATATACAGTCAAGAAAATCAAGGGCAATGGTGATATATATGCCGATTAGACACCAAAAAAAAACACTCAACAAATGGCTACAATTTAAGTAATGTGTTCAGTGACGGCATCAGATTCCTAATTGATGGAGAAAGGTCTGGTGGCAAGAAAAGCTGCTTCTAGGAGGTTGTCAAGTGTTTTCGCTGGACGATTCCATTCTTGGGTGGTTGGTTTGGCCCTTGTTCCTGTAAATCGAATCCTAGCCCGGTATATCCCATTTTAATTTTACATAATTGGGAACCTTACGCCTTTTTTTCTCTCTGATCGAGGTTCTCGGTATTGAAAAATCTTCGTAAACTAAATCACACGTGTATATGTTGACATTTAAGAGATACACAGTCAAGAAAATCAAGGGCAATGGTGATATATATGCGGATTAGACACAAAAAAAACACCCAACAAATGGCTACAATTTAAGGAATGTGTATAGTGACGGCATCAGATTCCTAATTGATGGAGAAAGGTCTGGTGGAAAGAAAAGCTGCTTCTAGGAGGTTGTCAAGTGTTTTCGCTCGACGATTCCATTCTTGGGTGGTTGGTTTGGCCCTTGTTCCTGTAACTCGAATCCTAGCCCGGTATATCCCATTTTAATTTTACATAATTGTGAACCTTACGCCATTTTTACTCTCTGATCGAGGTTCTCGGTATTGAAAAATCTTCGTAAACTAAATCACACGTGTATATGTTGACATTTAAGAGATACACAGTCAAGAAAATCAAGGGCAATGGTGATATATATGCGGATTAGACACAAAAAAAAAACACCCAACAAATGGCTACAATTTAAGGAATGTGTTTAGTGACGGCATCAGATTCCTAATTGATGGAGAAAGGTCTGGTGGAAAGAAAAGCTGCTTCTAGGAGGTTGTCAAGTGTTTTCGCTCGACGATTCCATTCTTGGGTGGTTGGTTTGGCCCTTGTTCCTGTAACTGGAATCCTAGCCCGGTATATCCCATTTTAGTTTTACACTATTGTGAACCTTATGCCTTTTTTACTCTATGATCGAGGTTCTCAGCATTGAAAAATCTTTGTAAACTAAATCACACATGTATATGTTGACATTTAAGAGATATACAGTCAAGAAAATCAAGGGCAATGGTGATATATATGCGGATTAGACACCAAAAAAACACTCAACAAATGGCTACAATTTAAGCAATGTGTTTAGTGACGGCATCAGATTCCTAATTGATGGAGAAAGGTCTGGTGGCAAGAAAAGCTGCTTCTAGGAGGTTATCAAGTGTTTTCGCTCGACGATTCCATTCTTGGGTGGTTGGTTTGGCCCTTGTTCTTGTAACTCGAATCCTAGCCTGGTATATCCCATTTTAATTTTACACCATTGTGAACCTTACGCCTTTTTATCTCTCTGATCGAGGTTCTCGGCATTGAAATATCTTCGTAAACTAAATGACACGTGTATATGTTGACATTTAAGAGATATACAGTCAAGAAAATCAAGGGCAATGGTGATATATATGCGGATTAGACACCAAAAAAAGAACATTCAACAAATGGCTACAATTTAAGGAATGTGTTTAGTGACGGCATCAGATTCCTAATTGATGAAGAAAGGTCTGGTGGCAAGAAAAGCTGCTTCTAGGAGGTCGTCAAGTGTTTTCGCTCGACGATTCCTTTCTTAGGTGGTTGGTTTGGCCCGTGTTCCTGTAACTCGAATCCTAGCCCGGTATATCACATTTTAATTTTACACCATTGTGAACCTTACGCCTTTTTTACTCTCTGATCGAGGTTCTCGGCATTGAAAAATCTTCGTAAACTAAATCACACATGTATATGTTGACATTTAAGAGATATACAGTCAAGAAAATCAAGGGCAATGGTGATATATATGCCGATTAGACACCAAAAAAAACACTCAACAAATGGCTACAATTTAAGTAATGTGTTAAGTGACGGCATCAGATTCCTAATTGATGGAGAAAGGTCTGGTGGCAAGAAAAGCTGCTTCTAGGAGGTTGTCAAGTGTTTTGGCTGGACGATTCCTTTCTTGGGTGGTTGGTTTGGCCCTTGTTCCTGTAAATCGAATCCTAGCCCGGTATATCCCATTTTAATTTTACATAATTGTGAACCTTGCGCCTTTTTTACTCTCTGATCGAGGTTCTCGGTATTGAAAAATCTTCGTAAACTAAATCACACGTGTATATGTTGACATTTAAGAGATACACAGTAAAGAAAATCAAGGGCAATGGTGATATATATGCGGATTAGACACAAAAAAAAAACACCCAACAAATGGCTACAATTTAAGGATTGTGTTTAGTGACGGCATCAGATTCCTAATTGATGGAGAAAGGTCTGGTGGAAAGAAAAGCTGCTTCTAGGAGGTTGTCAAGTTTTTTCGCTCGACGATTCCATTCTTGGGTGGTTGGTTTGGCCCTTGTTCCTGTAACTCGAATCCTAGACCGTTATATCCCATTTTAATTTTACACCATTGTGAACCTTACGGCTTTTTACTCTCTGATCGAGGTTCTCGGAATTGAAAAATCTTCGTAAACTAAATCACACATGTATATGTTGACATTTAAGAGATATACAGTCAAGAAAATCAAGGGCAACGGTGATATATATGCCGATTAGACACCAAAAAAAAAACACTCAACAAATGGCTACAATTTAAGTAATGTGTTTAGTGACGGCATCAGATTCCTAATTGATGGAGAAAGGTCTGGTGGCAAGAAAAGCTGCTTCTAGGAGGTTATCAAGTGTTTTAACTGGACGACTCCATTCTTGGGTGGTTGGTTTGGCCCATGTTCCTGTAAATCGAATCCTAGCCCGGTATATCCCATTTTAATTTTACATAATTGTGAACCTTACGCCTTTTTTACTCTCTAATCGAGGTTCTCGGTATTGAAAAATCTTCGTAGACTAAATCACACGTGTATATGATGACATTTAAGAGATACACAATCAAGAAAATCAAGGGCAATGGTGATATATATGCGGATTAGACACAAAAAAAAACACCCAACAAATGGCTACAATTTAAGGAATGTGTTTAGTGACGGCATCAGATTCCTAATTGATGGAGAAAGGTCTGGTGGCAAGAAAAGCTGCTTCTAGGAGGTTGTCAAGTGTTTTTGCTCAACGATTCCATTCTTTGGTGGTTGGTTTGGCCCTTGTTCCTGTAACTCGAATCCTAGCCCGGTATATCCCATTTTAATTTTACATCATTGTGAACCTTACGCCTTTTTTACTCTCTGATTGAGGTTCTCGGCATTGAAAAATCTTCGTAAACTAAATCACACGTGTATATGTTGACATTTAAGAGATATACAGTCAAGAAAATCAAGGGCAATGATGATATATATGCGAATTAGACACCAAACAAAAACACTCAACAAATGGCTACAATTTAAGGTATATGTTTAGTGACGGCATCAGATTCCTAATTGATGGAGAAAGGTCTGGTGGCAAGAAAAGCTGCTTCTAGGAGGTTGTCAAGTGTTTTCGCTCGACGATTCCATTCTTGGGTGGTTGGTTTGGCCCTTGTTCCTGTAACTCGAATCCTAGCCGGGTATATCCCATTTTAGTTTTACACTATTGTGAACCTTATGCCTTTTTTACTCTCTGATCGAGGTTCTCAGCATTGAAAAATCATCGTAAACTAAATCATACATGTATATGTTGACATTTAAGAGATATACAGTCAAGAAAATCAAGGGCAATGGTGATATATATGCAGATTAGACACAAAAAAAAACACTCAACAAATGGCTACAATTTAAGCAATATGTTTAGTGACGGCATCAGATTCCTAATTGATGGAGAAAGGTCTGGTGGCAAGAAAAGCTGCTGCTAGGAGGTTGTCAAGTGTTTTCGCTCGACGATTCCATTATTGGGTGGTTGGTTTGGCCCTTGTTCCTGTAACTCGAATCCTAGCCCGGTATATCCCATTTTAATTTTACACCATTGTGAACCTTACGCCTTTTTTACTCTCTGATCGAGGTTCTCGGCATTGAAAAATCTTTGTAAACTAAATGACACGTGTATATGTTGACATTTAAGAGATATGCGGTCAAGAAAATCAAGGGCAATGGTGATATATATGCGGATTAGACACCAAAAAAAGAACATTCAACAAATGGCTACAATTTAAGGAATGTGTTTAGTGACGACATCAAATTCCTAATTGATGAAGAAAGGTCTGGTGGCAAGAAAAGCTGCTTCTAGGAGGTCGTCAAGTGTTTTCGCTCGACGATTCCTTTCTTGGGTGGTTGGTTTGGCCCTTGTTCCTGTAACTCGAATCCTAGCCCGGTATATCCCATTTTAATTTTACACCATTGTGAACCTTACGCCTTTTTTACTCTCTGATCGAGGTTCTCGGCATTGAAAAATCTTCGTAAACTAAATCACACATGTATATGTTGACATTTAAGAGATATACAGTCAAGAAAATCAAGGGCAATGGTGATATATATGCCGATTAGACACAACAAAAAAAAACACTCAACAATTGGCTACAATTTAAGTAATGTGTTTAGTGACGGCATCAGATTCCTAATTGATGGAGAAAGGTCTGGTGGCAAGAAAAGCTGCTTCTAGGAGGTTGTCAAGTGTTTTCGCTGGACGATTCCATTCTTGGGTGGTTGGTTTGGCCCTTGTTCCTGTAACTCGAATCCTAGCCCGGTATATCCCATTTTAATTTTACATCATTGTGAACCTTATGCCTTTTTTACTCTCTGATCGAGGTTCTCGGCATTGAAAAATCTTCGTAAACTAAATCACACGTGTATATGTTGACATTTAAGAGATATACAGTCAACAAAATCAAGGGCAATGGTGATATATATGCGAATTAGACACCAAACAAAAACACTCAACAAATGGCTACAATTTAAGGAATGTGTTTAGTGACGGCATCAGATTCCTAATTGATGAAGAAAGGTCTGGTGGCAAGAAAAGCTGCTTCTAGGAGGTTGTCAAGTGTTTTCGCTCGACGATTCCATTCTTGGGTGGTTGGTTTGGCCCTTGTTCCTGTAACTCGAATCCTAGCCCGGTATATCCCATTTTAGATTTACACTATTGTGAACCTTATGCCTTTTTTACTCTCTGATCGAGGTTCTCAGCATTGAAAAATCATCGTAAACTAAATCACACATGTATATGTTGACATTTAAGAGATATACAGTCAAGAAAATCAAGGGCAATGGTGATATATATGCGGATTAGACACCAAAAAAAACACTCAACAAATGGCTACAATTTAAGCAATGTGTTTAGCGACGGCATCAGATTCCTAATTGATGGAGAAAGGTCTGGTGGCAAGAAAAGCTGCTTCTAGGAGGTTGTCAAGTGTTTTCGCTCGACGATTCCATTCTTGGGTGGTTGGTTTGGCCCTTGTTCCTGTAACTCGAATCCTAGCCTGGTATATCCCATTTTAATTTTACACCATTGTGAACCTTACGCCTTTTTATCTCTCTGATCGAGGTTCTCGGCATTGAAAAATCTTCGTAAACTAAATGACACGTGTATATGTTGACATTTAAGAGATATACAGTCAAGAAAATCAAGGGCAATGGTGATATATATGCGGATTAGACACCAAAGAAAGAACATTCAACAAATGGCTACAATTTAAGGAATGTGTTTAGTGACGGCATCAGATTCCTAATTGATGAAGAAAGGTCTGGTGGCAAGAAAAGCTGCTTCTAGGAGGTCGTCAAGTGTTTTCGCTCGACGATTCCTTTCTTAGGTGGTTGGTTTGGCCCGTGTTCCTGTAACTCGAATCCTAGCCCGGTATATCACATTTTAATTTTACACCATTGTGAACCTTACGCCTTTTTTACTCTCTGATCGAGGTTCTCGGCATTGAAAAATCTTCGTAAACTAAATCACACATGTATATGTTGACATTTAAGAGATATACAGTCAAGAAAAATCAAGGGCAATGGTGATATATATGCCGATTAGACACCAAAAAAAACACTCAACAAATGGCTACAATTTAAGTAATGTGTTAAGTGACGGCATCAGATTCCTAATTGATGGAGAAAGGTCTGGTGGCAAGAAAAGCTGCTTCTATGAGGTTGTCAAGTGTTTTGGCTGGACGATTCCTTTCTTGGGTGGTTGGTTTGGCCCTTGTTCCTGTAAATCGAATCCTAGCCCGGTATATCCCATTTTAATTTTACATAATTGTGAACCTTACGCCTTTTTTACTCTCTGATCGAGGTTCTCGATAATTGAAAAATCTTCGTAAACTAAATCACACGTGTATATGTTGACATTTAAGAGATACACAGTCAAGAAAATCAAGGGCAATGGTGATATATATGCGGATTAGACACAAAAAAAAAACACCCAACAAATGGCTACAATTTAAGGAACGTGTTTAGTGACGGCATCAGATTCCTTATTGATGGAGAAAGGTCTGGTGGAAAGAAAAGCTGCTTCTAGGAGGTTGTCAAGTTTTTTCGCTCGACGATTCCATTCTTGGGTGGTTGGTTTGGCCCTTGTTCCTGTAACTCGAATCCTAGACCGTTATATCCCATTTTAATTTTACACCATTGTGAACCTTACGGCTTTTTACTCTCTGATCGAGGTTCTCGGAATTGAAAAATCTTCGTAAACTAAATCACACATGTATATGTTGACATTTAAGAGATATACAGTCAAGAAAATCAAGGGCAACGGTGATATATATGCCGATTAGACACCAAAAAAAAACACTCAACAAATGGCTACAATTTAAGTAATTTGTTTAGTGACGGCATCAGATTCCTAATTGATGGAGAAAGGTCTGGTGGCAAGAAAAGCTGCTTCTAGGAGGTTGTCAAGTGTTTTCGCTGGACGACTCCATTCTTGGGTGGTTGGTTTTGCCCATGTTCCTGTAAATCGAATCCTAGCCCGGTATATCCCATTTTAATTTTACATAATTGTGAACCTTACGCCTTTTTTACTCTCTAATCGAGGTTCTCGGTATTGAAAAATCTTCGTAAACTAAATCACACGTGTATATGATGACATTTAAGAGATACACAATCAAGAAAATCAAGGGCAATGGTGATATATATGCGGATTAGACACAAAAAAAACACCCAACAAATGGCTACAATTTAAGGAATGTGTTTAGTGACGGCATCAGATTCCTAATTGATGGAGAAAGGTCTGGTGGCAAGAAAAGCTGCTTCTAGGAGGTTGTCAAGTGTTTTTGCTCAACGATTCCATTCTTTGGTGGTTGGTTTGGCCCTTGTTCCTGTAACTCGAATCCTAGCCCGGTATATCCCATTTTAATTTTACATCATTGTGAACCTTACGCCTTTTTTACTCTCTGATTGAGGGTCTCGGCATTGAAAAATCTTCGTAAACTAAATCACACGTGTATATGTTGACATTTAAGAGATATACAGTCAAGAAAATAAAGGGCAATGGTGATATATATGTGGATTAGACACAAAAAAAACACTCAACAAATGGCTACAATTTAAGGAATGTGTTTAGTGACAGCATCAGATTCCTAATTGATGGAGAATGGTCTGGTGGCAAGAAAAGTTGCTTCTAGGAGGTTGTCAAGTGTTTTCGCTGGACGACTCCATTCTTGGGTGGTTGGTTTGGCCCATGTTCCTGTAAATCGAATCCTAGCCCGGTATATCCCATTTTAATTTTACATAATTGTGAACCTTACGCCTTTTTTACTCTCTAATCGAGGTTCTCGGTATTGAAAAATCTTCGTAAACTAAATCACACGTGTATATGATGACATTTAAGAGATACACAATCAAGAAAATCAAGGGCAATGGTGATATATATGCGGATTAGACACAAAAAAAACACCCAACAAATGGCTACAATTTAAGGAATGTGTTTAGTGACGGCATCAGATTCCTAATTGATGGAGAAAGGTCTGGTGGCAAGAAAAGCTGCTTCTAGGAGGTTGTCAAGTGTTTTTGCTCAACGATTCCATTCTTTGGTGGTTGGTTTGGCCCTTGTTCCTGTAACTCGAATCCTAGCCCGGTATATCCCATTTTAATTTTACATCATTGTGAACCTTACGCCTTTTTTACTCTCTGATTGAGGGTCTCGGCATTGAAAAATCTTCGTAAACTAAATCACACGTGTATATGTTGACATTTAAGAGATATACAGTCAAGAAAATAAAGGGCAATGGTGATATATATGTGGATTAGACACAAAAAAAACACTCAACAAATGGCTACAATTTAAGGAATGTGTTTAGTGACAGCATCAGATTCCTAATTGATGGAGAATGGTCTGGTGGCAAGAAAAGTTGCTTCTAGGAGATTGTCAAGTGTTTTCACTCTACGATTCCATTCTTGGGTGGTTGGTTTGGCCCTTGTTCCTGTAACTCGAATCCTAGCCCGATATATCCCATTTTAATTTTACACCATTGTGAACCTTACGCCTTTTTTACTCTCTGATCGAGGTTCTCGGCATTGAAAAATCTTCGTAAACTAAATCACACGTGCATATGTTGACATTTAAGAGATGTACAGCCAAGAAAATCAGGGGCAATGGTAATATATATGCGGATTAGACACCAAAAAAAACACTAAACAAATGCCTACAATTTAAGGAATGTGTTTAGTGACGGCATCAGATTCCTAATTGATTGAGAAAGGTCTGGTGGCAAGAACAGCTGCTTCTAGGAGGTTGTCAAGTGTTTTCGCTCGATGATTCCATTCTTGGGTGGTTGGTTTGGCCCTTGTTCCTGTAACTCGAATCCTAGCCCGATATATCCCATTTTAATTTTACACCATTGTGAACCTTACGCCTTTTTTACTCTCTGATCGAGGTTCTCGGCATTGAAAAATCTTCGTAAACTAAATCACACGTGTATATGTTGACATTTAAGAGATATACAGTCAAGAAAATAAAGGGCAATGGTGATATAGATGCGAATTAGACGCCAAAACAAAAACGCTCAACAAATGGCTACAATTTAAGGAATTTGTTTAGTGACGGCATCAGATTCTTAATTGATGGAGAAAGGTCTGGTGGCAAGAAAAGCTGCTTCTAGGAGGTTGTCAAGTGTTTTCGCTCGACAATTCAATTCTTGGGTGGTTGGTTTGGCCCTTGTTCCTGTAACTCGAATCTTAGCCCGGTATATCCCATTTTAATTTTACATCATCGTGAACCTTGCGCCTTTTTTACTCTCTGATCGAGGTTCTTGGCATTGAAAAATCTTCGTAAACTAAATCACACGTGTATATGTTGACATTTAAGAGATATACAGACAATAAAATCAAGCGCAATGGTGATATATATGCGAATTAGACACCAAAAAAACACTCAACAAATGGCTACAATTTAAGGAATGTGTTTAGTCACGGCATCAGATTCCTAATTGATGGAGAAAGAACTGGTGGCAAGAAAAGCTGCTTCTAGGAGGTTGTAAAGTGTTTTCGCTCGACGATTCAATTCTTGGGTGGTTGGTTTGGCCCTTGTTCCTGTCACTCGAATCTTAGCCCGGTACATCCCATTTTAGTTTTACACCATTGTGAACCTTACGCCTTTTTTACGCTCTGATCGAGGTTCTCGGCATTGAAAAATCTTTGTAAACTAAATCACACATGTATATGTTGACATTTAAGAGAAATACAGTCAAGAAAATGAAGGGCAATGGTGATATAGATGCGGATTAGACACAAAAAAAACACTCAACGAATGGCTACAATTTAAGGAATGTGTTTAGTGACGGCATCAGATTCCTAACTGATGGAGAAAGGTATGGGGGTAAGAAAAGCTGCTTCTAGGAGGTTGTCAAGTGTTTTCGCTCGACAATTCCATTCTTGGGTGGTTGGTTTGGCCATTGTTCCTGTAACTCGAATCCTAGCCCGGTATATCCCATTTTAATTATACACCATTGTGAACCTTACGCCTTTTTAACTCTCTGATCGAGGTTCTCGGCATTGAAAAATCTTCGTAGACTAAATCACACGTGTATATGTTGACTTTAAGAGATATACAGTCAAGAAAATCATGGACAATGGTGATATATATGCGGATTAGACCCCAAAAAAAAACACTCAACAAATGGCTACAATTTAAGGAATGTGTTTAGTGACGACATCAGATTCCTAATTGATGGAGAAAGGTCTGGCGGCAAGAAAAGCTGCTTCTAGGAGGTTGTCAAGTGTTTTCGCTCGACGATTCTATTCTTGGGTGGCTGGTTTGGCCCTTGTTCCTGTAACTCGAATCCTAGCCCGGTATATCCCATTTTAATTTTACACCATTGTGAACCGTACGCCTTTTTTACTCTCTGATCGAGGTTCTCGGCATTGAAAAATCTTCATAGACTAAATCACACGTGTATATGTTGACATTTAAGAGATATACCGTCAAGAAAATCAAGGGAAATGGTGATATATATGCGGATTAGACACCAAAAAAAACACTCAACAAATGGCTACAATTTAAGGAGTGTGTTTGGTGACGGCATCAGATTCTTAATTGATTGAGAAAGGTCTGGTGGCAAGAAAAGCTGCTTCTAGGAGGTTGTCAAGTGTTTTCGATCGACGATTCCATTCTTGGGTGGTTGGTTTAGCCCTTGTTCCTATAACTTGAATCCTAGCCCCGTATATCCCATTTTAATTTTACACCATTGTGAACCTTACGCCTTTTTTACTCTCTGATCGAGGTTCTCGGCATTGAAAAATCTTCGTAAACTAAATCACACGTGTATATGTTGACATTTAAGAGATATATAGTCAAGAAAATCAAGGGCAATGGTGATATATATGCGGATTAGACACAAAAAAAACACTCAACAAATGGCTACAATTTAAGGAATATCTTTAGTGACGGCATCAGATTCCTAATTGATTGAGAAAGGTCTGGTGGCAAGAAAAGCTGCTTGTAGGAGATTGTCAAGTGTTTTCGCTCGATGATTCCATTCTTGGGTGGTTGGTTTGGCCCTTTTTCCGGTAACTCGAATCCTAGCCCGGTATATCCCATTTTAATTTTACACCATTGTGAACCTTACGCCTTTTTTACTCTCTGAACGAGGTTCTCTGCATTGAAAAATCTTCGTAAATTAAATCACACGTGTATATATTGACATTTAAGAGATATACAGTCAAGAAAATCAAGGGCAATGGTGATTGTTATGGCTCATTTTCTTAACATACGTATCCTGACCAATATCCTGCCTTTATTTGTTTATTTGTGACCAGGATGCTGGAAGAGGATGTTGCTAACATCTTGGGCGATATCCTGAGGTTTATTGAATTAACCACGTGCAGGTTAAAGGCTGAGACTTGCTAACGGTCAAGAGGACTTCTTCTCCTCAAGACTCGGACGAGTTTGTTGAAGGAAAGACGTTGAGCCCGAAAGACCAGGTCTACAACGTTCGATGAAGGAATATTCGGTGGATCCCGGAAGTTTAGGATAGTTAGTTATCTTATCTTTACTATAAATAGATGGGGGCGGATCAGTTTAAGGCACACAATTTTCACTAACACTCTCGAACACTTTCACTCTTGCTCATTGTAAACACCACACTTGTATTCAAATTTCGTTGTAACACTTAGTCGATCTGTACCACATCCTGCACTGTATCCTGATATTTGAAGCAATAGAAGAACAAGGCAGCTGCGATTGTCAGCTCCCGAGGTTTTATGCCGGCGATCTAGATTGATCAAGGGCTTTCCTCGTACATCTCGTGTCGTTTACTTTACTTTTGCTCATTGTTTGATCATAGATACAGCTCGATATCCTGAGCCGTATCCTGAATATTGATTTCCTAATTAACTCAACAAGCACATTTTCAAGTACACTTTCTAGCACACTACCTCACTTTACTAATTTGATCACTAAATTGCTTCGGTAATTTTTGACCAAAACAATTTGGCGCCCACCGTGGGGCGAGTGGTGCTCTCTTTACTAAAATTTTTTGTCAAATCGCTAATCGGTTTCCTATTTTCAAAACTTTTTGCCACATTGTCCGTAATGGCCTCAAGATCAAACATGAGTTCCTCTACTGTGTCTGCTATGACTTCTGCTACTACCGGTTCGGTGCTTCCACCACCTCCTCCAAGGATGCCAGCCTCTTCACGACCTCAGGATGTTATCCCTACCCGCAGTGTTCAGGAATCTGCTCCTGTTTTAGCTTCTAACGATGAAATTTTAACCTTATTTGGAAGTGTGCAGGAACAAATGAGGCAGCAACAGGAAACAAACCAAATGCTTTTAAGGGAAATACAACTCCTGAAGTCTGGCTCGAGCAGATCTGCTGAGGATAACGTCACTCCCTTACACCCCAGAGCGTTGAACTTCAGTTCAGCTGTGTATACTGAGGATAACAGGGGGAATATTGTGCCCAATCTTCCTCAGAATCATACTCCTGAAATACCCTCCTCGGTCAGAATGTCAACCATGAGGAGCTCAGGATATGCTTCAGGATATGGGCAAAATCCTCTAACAGGTAACGTGTCAAATAATAATAATACTCATGCTACTAACAATAGTGGATCTTTGCAGGATACAGGTGTAACATCAGCACTTACTAGGGAACTTCAGAAGTTGAAGGACATGATATCTAGTGTGCCTGGGGTGGTCCAGCCGATCCCGGAAGTGTCCCAGGACAGCCACAAGATATCTCGTTTTGCATATCCTATCTGTGATGCTGAGATCACAAAGAGATTCCAAACCCCCAACATGAAGCTTTATGATGGGACTACGGATCCTGAGGAGCATGTTGATCAGTATAGGGAAAGAATGGAGATTAACCCTATCCCTCCGGAGCTCAAGGAAGCGTGCTTGTGCAAGGGATTTGGTTCTACTCTAACAGGATCAGCCTTAAAATGGCTGTTAAACGTTCCTCCTCACTCAATTACTTCGTTTGCTCATTTGGTTAATTTATTTAACAGTCAATTTTCTTGTAGTCGGAGTTTTGAGAAACTAACCAGTGATCTTTACAGGATAACTCAAGGGCCTCAGGAATCCTTGAGGGATTATGTGAACAAATTCAGTCGAGAATCCTTAGATATCCCACATCTTGATGTTGCAACAGCTGTGCAAGCTTTTAAGATGGGATTACAAAAGGATTCTCAGTTTTATCAGGATCTTGTAATGAATCCCTGCAGGAATCTCGATGAAGCTCGTAACAGGGCTTTGAGATATATCCGTCTGGAAGATGACAGGAAAATGCAAGAAAGGATGAACTCATCTAACACTTATGAGTCAACTAACAGGAAGTCAGAATCCTCATTTAAGTCATATCGGCCCAAGCCTTATGGTAGAAATGAAAACAAGAGAGTGAATGCTGTCGAAGATGAGGATCCTGAAGAGTATACTGAGTTGTCTGAATATTGCTTTTCTGTTAATATTCCTGAATTAATGTATGCTATGCAGGGTCTAGGAGACAAGGCTAGGTGGCCTCGAAAGAATCAACAAAAGGCTGACTGGAAAGATAAGTCAAAATGGTGTGCTTTCCACGAAGATTTCGGACATGTAACTGAGGATTGCATTGCTCTAAGGAAAGAAATAATCTATCTTCTAAGCAAGGGATATCTGAAAGATCTCTTAGGAAAAAAGAAGAATAAGAGTCAGGATACTGAGAAGGATCCTGAGAGAGCAGCATCACCTCCCGCGGATGCCAAGATAATCAACTTCATTTCGGGAGGATCCGACATTTGTGGAACTTCGTATTCGGCAGCAAAGAGACATGCAAAGGAAGCCAAGGCTGAAAGGGGAGACAAACCTGTCAGAATGACTACCCTCACAACTGACAAAGTGATCACTTTTGATGCTGATGACAGGGATACTGTCCAGGATCCTCACCATGATGCTCTAGTAATAACGTTATATGTGGCTAACCATTTTGTACGCAGGATACTGGTTGATAATGGCAGCTCCGTCAACATAATCCAACTAGAAACTCTGAAGAGAATGAATGTATCTCCAATGGATATCACTTCGAAGTCTACCGTGCTTGTTGGATTCAGTGGAGAGGCTAGAAACACAGTGGGAGAGATTAAGTTGCCAGTATACGTTGAAGGAGTCAACTCGATACAACGTTTCTGTGTGATGGATTCTCTATCCTGCTACAACATCATACTGGGAAGACCGTGGATTCACGATATGAAGGCTGTGCCATCAACATATCACCAATGCATCAAGATACCTACCCCTTGGGGAGTTGTCAAAGTCGATAGTGATCAGCAGGAGGCGAAAGAATGCTACTCATCCTCGATGAAATCCTCAACCAAACCTAGTGCAGCATAGCAATTAAAGACGCGGGCCCAGGATATCGTGGAGGATCCGGAGCAGGATGTGAAGAAAATTATCCTGGACCAGGATAATCCTGATATTTCGGTGCTCGTAGGGACCAATATTCCACAGGATATTGAAGAACAATTAATTAACTTTTTGAAATGCAGGATGTCAACGTTTGCATGGACGCATCTTCAGGATTTCAACAGATCCAAATGGAGCCTTCTGACCAGGAGGATACTGCCTTCATGACACCAACAGGTATTTATTGTTATACAGCTATGCCTTTTGGTTTGAAAAATGCAGGTGCAACGTACCAAAGATTGGTAAACATGATGATCAAAGACAAACTGGGGGACACCATGGAGGTATATATCGATGATATGGTGGTGAAATCTAAAAAGGCTGAGGATCACCTCCAGGATATCAAGGGAGCATTTGATATCCTGGATCAATACAATATGAAGCTGAATCCTGCTAAATGCCATTTCGGAGTGGGGGCAGGAAAGTTTCTTGGATATATGGTAACAAAAAGGGGGATAGAAGCAAGCCCAGAGCAGATCAAAGCTATCCTGGATATAAAATCACCCTCAAATATGAAGGATGTACAAAGATTGACAGGCCGAGTAGCAGCTCTAAACAGGTTTATCTCAAGATCCTCAGGGAAATGCAAAGACTTTTATGATATTCTGAAGAAGAACAAAAGATTCGAATGGGGGGAGAAGCATGAAGCAGCATTGCAGGATTTGAAACGATATCTATCAACCGCACCTCTATTGATGAAGCCTGAAAATGGTGAACCACTATCCATGTACCTTGCCGTATCAGGGAATGCTGTAAGTTCCGTTCTCATAAAGGATCATGAAGGTCAGCAATATCCTGTTTATTATGTTATTAAAAGTTTATTAGATGCTGAAACTAGGTATTCTCATTTAGAAAAATTGATACTAGCATTAGTCATGGCATCAACGAAACTTAGGCATTATTTTGAGACACATAGGATACGTGTTAAGACAAATTATCCTGTCAAAAATGTGCTTAGGAAACCAGAGATGTCAGGCAGGATGGCCAAGTGGTCAGTAAAGTTAAGTGCTTATGATTTAGTATATGAACCTAGAAATGCCATAAAATCTCAGGCTTTAGCTGACTTTGTGGCTGACTTTAGTAGTGACATTCAGGACGAGGTAGACCTAGAAGTTCAACAGTTAGGAGAATCCTCAGGATCCTGGACATTATATACTGACGGTGCATCTAATGTAAGAGGAGTAGGATTAGGAATACTACTAAAATCGCCAAAGGGGGACATATTACCCCAGGCTATTAGGTGTGCATTTCCTTCTACTAATAATGAAGCAGAGTATGAGGCTTTAATTGCAGGATTAGAATTGGCTAAGAGCATGAGTATCAAAAAATTGCAAGTATATGTTGACTCTTTGTTAATAACTTACCATTTTAACGGATCCTATGCAGTTAAGGGTGAGAAACTAATCGAATATCTCGATATTCTCAAAAAATTAGTAGAATATTTCGATGTTTTTATACTTGAACAGGTACCAAGGGAGGATAACGCTGAAGCGGATGCCTTAGCAAATTTGGGATCATCGATCAGGATACCTGAAGGGATGCAAATACCAATATTACATGTCTTATATCCTACAACGAATCCTCAGGATAAAGAAGTAGCTGGTATTCAGGATCCTGGAGCAGAACATCTTGAAGAGGATCCTAAATCCTGGACGGCTCCAATCATGAGATATCTCAAAGAAGGACGCATCCCTGGAAATGAAAATCCTAAGGCATTTAGGATGAAGGTATCACGATTCACTATTATAAATAATATTTTATACAAGAAATCTCTTGCAGGACCGTATCTGAGATGCTTGGAGGATCCCGAAGTCAAAGAAGTACTTCAGGATATACATGAAGGGGATTGTGGTAACCATGTTGGGGGCAGGTCGTTATTCTCAAAAGTATTAAGGACAGGATATTATTGGCCAACGATGAGAAACGATGCCGCAGAATATGTTCGAAGATGTGATGCATGTCAAAGACATAGTAACATACTGCATCAGCCGGCTGAACCGTTATATCCTATTGTTTCCCCTTGGCCGTTTATGAAGTGGGGTATGGATATAGTGGGAAAGCTACCAAAAGCTCCGGGAGGAAAAGTCTTTATGCTAGCAATGACGGATTATTTCTCTAAGTGGGTTGAAGCAGAAGCATTTGTTCAAGTTAGAGACCAAGAAGTAGTATCCTTCATCAAAAGAAATATCCTGACCAGATTCGGAGTACCAGCCGAGATAATTTGTGACAATGGTTCTCAGTTCATAAGTAAGAGGACTACTGACTTTTGCAAGAGTTGGGGAATCAAAATGATTACGTCTACTCCGGTACATCCTCAAGCAAATGGACAAGCAGAATCCTCAAACAAGATAATTGTCAATAACTTAAAGAAAAGGCTTGGAGCCAAAAAAGGAAGATGGGCAGAAGAACTACCCTTTGTTTTATGGGCTGATAGGACAACGGTAAAAAATGCAACAGGCCAAACCCCGTTTTCCTTGGTGTTTAGAGCAGAAGCAATGATTCCAACGGAAATGACAATACCTACTGCAAGATCTACCTTAAGTGATCCTGAGCAGAATCCTGAAGCCTTGAGTCAGGATTTAGACACTATAGATGAAAAGAGAGATGCGGCAAAGCTAAGGATGGCAGCATAACAACAGAGAATATCCAGGGCATATAACAAGAATATTAGAACCAGAAGATTTAAGATTGGAGATTGGGTGTTAAGAAAGGCTTTTCAGAATACTACTAATCCTGCCGATGGCAAGTTAGCTCCAAAATGGGAAGGACCATATGAAGTTGAATCAGAAGCAGGGAAAGGAGCATACAGACTCAAGAATATGGAGGGGGATATGCTACCGAGATCTTGGAATGCTATACACCTTAAGCTCTATTTCAAGTGAGTTTAGAATTTAATTTCTAACTCAGGATGGTATGAATTCTACCTTTTTTAAATATGTTTGGTTTAATTTGTTATTTGTAATCCAATACTGACTTAAGCATCGGAGGGGTGTTAGCCAAGCTAACACCCACCTTAGTTTACAATTGTTTTGCAAGATATGTTTCAGGATATAGCTCCGGGATATGTACTCAGGATAACTCAAAAGATTAGAGGATTGGCCCCCTCTCTCACGTTTAAGGGATACTGATCCCTTCACAGGTTTAAAGGTATTCACCTTTCTTCCGAATTGGGTTTAAACACCCCGCCTGGAGCGCAAGTTATTCAGGGATAGTTCAAGGTGGCGGGACCAGTCCATGTAAAAGTGGCTGACAATTTCGTTACTGTTGGCTATATCCTGAATCCTAACGGTATATGAGGATTGATCACCCTCTCTCACGAAAGGGTATTTTCATACTCTCTAAGGTTTAAAGGTTTTCACCTTTCTAAGTCTTGGAGTTTATACACTCCCGCCTGTAGCGCATGAAAATTTGGGATTTTCCCCAGGATACAAGGGATTTATCTCCAGTACATCCTTGGGTTTTACCCTTGGGACGTAAAAAATTGCCTATGCAATGGAAACTGACATTCAGTAGATTTCTAAAGTGTTTGAAGACATTGTACACAGGGGACATCCCTGCCAAGATGGTGATGTAAAACTAAAAGGATGAGGCTCAGAACTTATGCACTAAGTATCTTGCACAGGGGACATCTTCATTGGAAGAGTTGCAAAGGGACTGAAGTTTGGTAATAGGTTTATACCCTATTTCTGGTATGATCTTTCCTTTGTAAACGTCGTCTAAATTTTTAGTAACATTATTTTAAGTATCCTGATATGTTCTCAAAGTCCGTTTCAGAATATTTGATTAGGGTGTTTGAAACCAGTATTAGTTTGGAACTCTGATCATTTAAATATTATCAAAACTTGGTTTTGAAAAGATAGACTATTTTTCACTTTCTAAAGAAATTTTTACAAAGTTGAAGGAACGTTTGGAAGTTCTATCTAATAAAAGGTTTTTACAGTATACCGCTGAGCATACTGATCAGGATATTTTATAAGATAACAGTATGAAATTTTTTGCAAAGCTAATGCAAGGTAACAGAAAGTAAGTCAAAAGATAGTTATATTATTAACAAGTCAAAAGTTGTGCTTTTGGTTTCACCTCAAACTAAGGCCCATCCGCCAAAAGCACAATTAGTTTTTACCATACTTGTGTAACGGTTGCAGGATCTATCTCAAAACAGGACCTGTCCACCTACAACCGTTACTACGTTCAAAACAAGTTATACTAATTGATGACCAAGGGCTTCATCCTAAAACCTAGGACCCATCCACCTTTGGTCATCGTATTGTTCTAATGCAGGAAATATAAAATTGTTCGAAGATAGGAAAAGTAAATTGTTTACACAACCACAACCACGAAATTTAAAAATGGGCTCCGGCCTTGGCACGTATATCCATCATCGCCCATTTCGCCGCCTAAGAAGCGGCACCTTCTTGATCAGCAACCTCCTTGCCAGCATTCGCCCCAGCATCAGCCTCAGGATTCTTCTCGGTATCATCATCAGCATTGGCCACCTCCTCTGCCGCCTTCAAAGGCTCTTCACCTGCATGCTTTGCAGGATGAGCAACGGGATGACCTCCAAGATCCTTTAGTTTCGCCTCCCAAGTCTTTACATTCCAGGAGGGGCATTCAAAACCCAAATCCATGGCCTCATAAGCCATCCTTATCCTGGCTTGGAGAAGGGAGACGACCACGGATGCTTTGAGGCTATCCCGGTATGAACTCATATTCTGCTGATATTGAAGAAGGGCGGCATCTAGCTTGGCTTGAGCGTTCTCATTAGCTTTGTGGAGGGCAGCTTGATGTTCCTGAGTCATTGTCTTGTATTTGTCTTCATAATGCTGGGATTTGGCAGCCGCAATGGTTCCTTGGTCAGCTATGGTGGCTTGAGCTTTCTCCAGCTGGATCTGCAACATCTTGTTAAGCCCGCAAGCGTCTTCGTATAAGTGCATAAGACGATCCAGACCCTATCGATAAAGACACAGGTATTAATGTAAAAAATAAGCAGGATAAGGACTAACATACTTGTGCAGGATATCGAAAAGAAAATTATACCTGTTTGAGGAATGAGGTGGCTTCGTTGAACCCATGATTTTCGAGAGAAAATGTTTCAGAAACAGCTGGGGAATCCGTCTCCTTTCTCTTCCGAGAGCTGGATGCCCGGGTCCTGGATGTCGGAGGGCCTTTGGGAGCAGAAACAGTCTTCGAGGAGGTAGGCTTTGACGTAGCAGATGGCTTTGGCTTGGATTCTTGTTTGGTGGGTTCGAGGCTTGAGTAGCAATCCAACTCGTCAAGTTCGAAACCTTCAAGGTTGACGACTGGTACTACACAAGGGAAGATATTCTTAAACTCATCATACTTTTGAAAAGAAATTAATATATGAGAATGTGCTTACCAGACATTTCTGAGCTTGATTTTTGGCTTGAATCTGTAAGAGACAGGGAAAAAGTTCTTTCACTAGCAGGAAGACGGTAGATTTCCTTAATCTTGGATTCGGACTCTGCACTGGGAGGAACTAAATCTCTGAAATTCGCTGCATAAAAACATCAGGATATAAGTCCGGGATACAGTTTGAAGATATAATTGGGGATATTCCTAAAACCCTAAATCCTACCCTTGGTTAACCATTTAACCGGTAGATCGAAACCCTTATCAATAGAGTCTCTTTTTACGAAAAAGAATTTCCGTCGCCATCGATCCTCGTTCTTGGTGGCTTTAAGAACCAGAGGGTTCTTGGTGGTAGAAAACAGAAGAAAACGGTGGTTGCCGTGGGATCTCAACCGGTATGCTATAGGGAGATCTTCGATAAACAGGTTGGGAAAGTGACGGGACTTGATTTGATCCAGCACTATCAAGACTCGCCAGACCATTGGCATAACCTGGGCGTAACTAAGGCCGGTGAGGTCGAAAAAGCTAGAGATAAAGGGAGGAAATGGGTACCGGAATCCAAGAGAAAAAGGATAAGCGAAAAAACAAACCCACTCGTCGGATGATGCGTCCGATCGGGCTTCCTGGTCGAAGGGGCGAAAGACCGTTCCGGGGGGAAAGGCACCGGAATCTTTAAGAGCAGCGATGTCGGCATTATTGAAGCAGCAGATCTCCTTTGTTGGATTGGCGATGAAATTTTGACTTATGAGGGTTGAGGTTGGTCGGTCCGATCGGGATTTCGTTCGTGGTGCCAGGAAGAGTATTGAGTAAATTAAGAGAGATTCAAGAAAGAAGGATAGAGAGGAAAATACCTAATGATTCGCTTGCAGATAAGGATAATCGTGATAAGGAGCCCCTCGGTTAATATAGGATGAATATAGGGGGGGTAAAGAGTAAATAATGCTTTGGAAGTTGCACCGCTGTCATTTCAAGAGTCTAGTCATATTAATTGCCTTAAGTTATGAGGTGAAACTTTTGAAATATATCCATTGGATTGGTATCCCAACCGATATATTTGGGGAAAATTGTTATGGCTCATTTTCTTAACATACGTATCCTGACCAATATCCTGCCTTTATTTGTTTATTTGTGACCAGGATGCTGGAAGAGGATATTGCTAACATCTTGGGAGATATCCTGAGGTTTATTGAATTAACCACGTGCAGGTTAAGGGCTGAGACTTGCTAACGGTCAAGAGGACTTCTTCTCCCCAAGACTCGGACGAGTTTGTTGAAGGAAAGACGTTGAGCCCGAAAGACCAGGTCTACAACGTTCGATGAAGGAATATTCGGTGGATCCCGGAAGTTTAGGATAGTTAGTTATCTTATCTTTACTATAAATAGATGGGGGCGGATCAGTTTAAGGCACACAATTTTCACTAACACTCTCGAACACTTTCACTCTTGCTCATTGCAAACACCACACTTGTATTCAAATTTCGTTGTAACACTTAGTCGACCCGTACCACATCCTGCACTGTATCCTGATATTTGAAGCAATAGAAGAACAAGGCAGCTGCAATTGTCAGCTCCCGAGCTTTTATGCCGGCGATCTAGATTGATCAAGGGCTTTCCTCGTACATCTCGTGTCGTTTACTTTACTTTTGCTCATTGTTTGATCATAGATATAGCTCGATATCCTGAGCCGTATCCTGAATATTGATTTCCTAATTAACTCAACAAGCACATTTTCAAGTACACTTTCTAGCACACTACCTCACTTTACTAATTTGATCACTAAATTGCTTCGGTAATTTTTTACCAAAACAGTGATATATATGCAAATTAGACACCAAAAAAAAACACTCAACAAATGGCTACAATTTAAGGAATGTGTTTAGCGATGGCATCAGATTCCTAATTGATGGAGAAAGGTCTGTTGGCAAGACAAGCTGTTTCTAGGAGGTTATCAAGTGTTTTCGCTCGACGATTCCATTCTTGGGTGGTTAGTTTGGCCCTTTTTCCTGGAACTCGAATCCTAGCCCGGTATATCCCATTTTAATTTTACACCATTGTGAACCTTACGCCTTTTTTACTCTCTGATCGAGGTTCTCGGCATTGAAAAATCTTCGTAGACTAAATCACACGTGTATATGTTGACTTTAAGAGATATACAGTCAAGAAAATCAAGGACAATGGTGATATATATGCGGATTAGACACCAAAAAAAAACACTCAACAAATGGCTACAATTTAAGGAATGTGTTTAGTGACGACATCAGATTCCTAATCGATGGAGAAAGGTCTGGCGGCAAGAAAAGCTGCTTCTAGGAGGTTGTCAAGTGTTTTCGCTCGACGATTCCATTCTTGGGTGGTTCGTTTGGCCCTTGTTCCTGTAACTCGAATTCTAGCGCAGTATATCCCATTTTAATTTTACACCATTGTGAACCTTACGCCTTTTTTACTCTCTGATCGAGGTTCTCGGCATTCAAAAATCTTCATAGACTAAATCACACGTGTATATGTTGACATTTAAGAGATATACAGTCAAGAAAATCAAGGGAAATGGTGATATATATGCGGATTAGACACCAAAAAAAAATACTCAACAAATAGCTACAATTTAAGGAGTGTGTTTAGTGATGGCATCAGATTCTTAATTGATGGAGAAAGGTCTGGTGGCAAGAAAAGCTGCTTCTAGGAGGTTGTCAAATGTTTTCGCTCGACGATTCCATTCTTAGGTGGTTGGTTTAGCCCTTGTTCCTGTAACTTGAATCCTAGCCCTGTATATCCCATTTTAATTTTACACCATTGTGAACCTTACGCCTTTTTTACTCTGTGATCGAGGTTCTCGGCAATGAAAAATCTTCGTAAACTAAATCACACGTGTATATGTTGACATTTAAGAGATATATAGTTAAGAAAATCAAGGGCAATGGTGATATATATGCGGATTAGACACACAAAAAAAACACTCAACAAATGGCTACAATTTAAGGAATATGTTTAGCAATGGCATCAGATTCCTAATTGATGGAGAAAGGTCTGTTGGCAAGAAAAGCTGCTTCTAGGAGGTTATCAAGTGTTTTCGCTCGACGATTCCATTCTTGGGTGGTTAGTTTGGCCCTTTTTCCTGTAACTCGAATCCTAGCCCGGTATATCCCATTTTAATTTTACACCATTGTGAACCTTACGCCTTTTTTACTCTCTGATCGAGGTTCTCGGCATTGAAAAATCTTTGTAAACTAAATCACACGTGTATATGTTGACATTTAAGAGATATACAATTAAGAAAATCAAGGGCAATGGTGATATATATGCGGATTAGACACCAAAAAATACACTCAACAAATGCCTACAATTTAATGAATGTGTTTAGTGACGGCATCAGATTCCTAATTGATGGAGAAAGGTCTGGTGGCAAGAAAAGGTGCTTCTAAGAGGTTGTCAAGTGTTTTCGCTCGACGATTACATTCTTGATTGGTTGGTTTGGCCCTTGTTCCTGTAACTCAAATCCTAGCCCGGTATATCCCATTTTAATTTTACACCATTGTCAACCTTACGTCTTTTTTACTCTCTCATCGAGGTTCTCGGCATTCAAAAATCTTTGTAAACTAAATGACACGTGTATATGTTGACATTTAAGAGATATACAGTCAAGAAAATCAAGGGAAATGGTGATATATATTCGGATTAGACAACAAAAAAGAACATTCAACAAATGGCTACAATTTAAGGAATGTGTTTAGTGACGACATCAGATTCCTAATTGATGGAGAAAGGTTTGGTGGCAAGAAAATATTGCTTCTAGGAGGTTGTCAAGTGTTTTCGCTAGACGATTCCATTCTTGGGTGGTTGGTTTGGCCCTTGTTACTGTAACTCGAATCCTAGCCCGGTATATCCCATTTTAATTTTACACCATTGTGAACCTTATGCCTTTTTTACTCTCTGGTCGAGGTTCTCGGCATTGAAAAATCTTCGTAGACTAAATCACACGTATATGAGTTTACATTTAAGAGATATACAGTCAAGAAAATCAAGGACAATGGTGATATATATGCGGATTAGACACCAAAAAAAAACACTCAACAAATGGCTACAATTTAAGGAATGTGTTTAGTGACGACATCAGATTCCTAATTGATGGAGAAAGGTCTGGCGGCAAGAAAAGCTGCTTCTAGGAGGTTGTCAAGTGTTTTCGCTCGACGATTCCATTATTGGGTGGTTCGTTTGGCCCTTGTTCCTGTAACTCGAATTCTAGCGCAGTATATCCCATTTTAATTTTACACCATTGTGAACCTTACGCCTTTTTTACTCCCAGATCGAGGTTCTCGGCATTGAAAAATCTTCATAGACTAAATCACACGTGTATATGTTGACATTTAAGAGATATACAGACAAGAAAATCAAGGGCAATGGTGATATATATGCGGATTAGACACCAAAAAAAATACTCAACAAATAGCTACAATTTAAGGAGTGTGTTTAGTGATGGCATCAGATTCTTAATTGATGGAGAAAGGTCTGGTGGCATAAAAAGCTGCTTCTAGGAGGTTGTCAAGTGTTTTCGCTCGACGATTCCATTCTTGGGTGGTTGGTTTAGCCCTTGTTCCTGTAACTTGAATCCTAGCCCTGTATATCCCATTTTAATTTTACACCATTGTGAACCTTAGGCCTTTTTACTCTCTGATCGAGGTTCTCGGCATTGAAAAATCTTCCTAAACTAAATCACACGTGTATATGTCGATATTTAAGAGATATACAGTCAAGAAAATCAAGGGCAATGGTGATATATATGCGGATTAGACACCAAAAAAAAACACTCAACAAATGGCTACAATTTAAGGAATGTGTTTAGTGACGGCATCAGATTCCTAATTGATGGAGAAAGGTCTGGTGGTAAGAAAAGCTGCTTCTAGGAGATTGTCAAGTGTTATCGCTCGAGGATTCCATTCTTGGGTGGTTGGTTTGGACCTTGTTCTTGTAACTCGAATCCTAGCCCGGTATATCCCATTTTAATTTTACACCATTGTGAACCTTACGCCTTTTTTACTCTCTGATCGAGGATCTCGGCATTAAAAAATATTTGTAAACTAAATCACACGTGTATATGTTGACATTTAAGAGATATAGAGTCAAGAAAATCAAGGGCAATGGTGATACATATGCGGATTAGACACCAAAAAAAACGCTCAACAAATGGCTACAATTTAAGGAATGCGTTTAGTGAAGGAATCAGATTCCTAATTGATGGAGAAAGGTTTGGTGTCAAGAAAAGCTGCTTCTAGGAGGTTGTCAAGTCTTATCGCTTGACGATTCCATTCTTGGGTGGTTGGTTTGGCCCTTGTTCCTGTAACTCGAATCCTAGCCCGGTATATCCCATTTTAATTTTACACCATTGTGAACTTTACGCCTTTTTTACTCTCAGAGCGAGGTTCTCGGCATTGAAAAATCTTCGTAAACTAAATCACACGTGTATATGTTGACATTTAAGAGATATACAGTCAAGAAAATTATGGGCAATGGTGATATATATGCGGATTAGACACAAAAAAAAACACTCAACAAATGGCTACAATTTAAGGAATGTGTTTAGTGACGGCATCAAATTCCTAATTGATGGAGAAAGGTCTGGTGGCAAGAAAACCTGCTTCTAGGAGGTTGTCAAGTGTTTTCGCTCGACGATTCCATTCTTGGGTGGTTGGTTTGGCCCTTGTTCCTGTAACTCGAATCCTAGCCCGCTATATCCCATTTTAATTTTACACCATTGTGAAACTTACGCCTTTTTAACTCTATGATCGAGGTTCTCGGCATTGAAAAATCTTCGTAAACTAAATCACACGTGTATATATTGACATTTAAGAGATATACAGTTAAGAAAATCAAGGGCAATGGTGATATATATGCGGATTAGTCACAAAAAAAAACACTCAACAAATGGCTACAAGTTAAGGAATGTGTTTAGTTCCAGCATCAAATTCCTAATTGATGGAGGAAGGTCTGGTGGCAAGAAAAAGCTGCTTCTAGGAGGTTGTCAAGTGTTTTCGCTCGACGATTCCATTCTTGGGTGGTTGGTTTAGCCCTTGTTCCTGTAACTCGAATCCTAGCCCTGTATATCCCATTTTAATTTTACACCATTGTGAACCTTACGCCTTTTTTACTCTCTGATCGAGGTTCTCGGCGTTGAAAAATCTTCGTAAACTAAATTACACGTGTATATGTTGACATTTAAGAGAAATACAGTAATGAAAATCAAGGGCAATGGTGATATATATGCGGATTAGACATAAAAAAACACTCAACAAATGGCTACAATTTAAGGATTGTGTTTAGTGAAGGCATCAGATTCCTAATTGATGGAGAAAGGTTTGGTGGCAAGAAAAGCTGCTTCTAGGAGGTTATCAAGGGTTTTCGCTCGACGATTCCATTCTTGTGTGGTTGGTTTGGCCCTTGTTCCTGTAACTCGAATCTTAACCCGGTATATCCCATTTTAATTTTACACCATTGTGAACCTTACGCCTTTTTTACTCTCTGATCGAGGTTCTCGGCATTGAAAAATCTTCGTAGACTAAATCACACGTGTATATGTTGACATTTAAGAGATATACAGTCAAGAAAATCAAGGACAATGGTGATATATATGCGGATTAGACACCAAAAAAAAACACTCAACAAATGGCTACAATTTAAGGAATGTGTTTAGTGACGACATCAGATTCCTAATTGATGGAGAATGGTTTGGCGGCATGAAAAGCTGCTTCTAGGAGGTTGTCAAGTGTTTTCGCTCGACGATTCCATTCTTGGGTGGTTGGTTTGGCCCTTGTGTAACTCGAATCCTAGCCCGGTATATCCCATTTTAATTTTACACCATTGTGAACCTTACGCCTTTTTTACTCTCTGATCGTGGTTCTCGGCATTGAAAAATCTTCGTAGACTAAATCACACGTGTATATGTTGACTTTAAGAGATATACAGTCAAGAAAATCATGGACAATGGTGATATATATGCGGATTAGACCCAAAAAAAAACACTCAACCAATGGCTACAATTTAAGGAATGTGTTTAGTGACGACATCAGATTCCTAATTGATGGAGAAAGGTCTGGCGGAAAGAAAAACTGCTTCTAGGAGGTTGTCAAGTGTTTTCGCTCGACGATTCCATTATTGGGTGGTTGGTTTGGCCCTTGTTCCTGTAACTCGAATCCTAGCCCGGTATATCCCATTTTAATTTTACACCATTGTGAACTTTACGCCTTTTTTACTCTCTGATCGAGGTTCTCGGCATTGAAAAATCTTCATAGACTAAATCACACGTGTATATGTTGACATTTAAGAGATATACAGTCAAGAAAATCATGGGCAATGGTGATATATATGCGGATTAGACACCAAAAAAAACACACAACAAATGGCTACAATTTAAGGAGTGTGTTTAGTCATTAGTGACGGCATCAGATTCTTAATTGATTGAGAAAAGTCTGGTGGCAAGAAAAGATGCTTCTAGGAGGTTGTCAAGTGTTTTCGCTCGACGATTCCATTCTTGGGTGGTTGGTTTAGCCCTTTTTTCCTGTAACTTGAATCCTAGCCCCGTATATTCCATTTTAATTTTACACCATTGTGAACCTTACTCCTTTTTTACTCTCTGATCGAGGTTCTCGGCATTGAAAAATCTTCGTAAACTAAATCACACGTGTATATCTTGACATTTAAGAGATATATAGTCAAGAAAATCAAGGGCAATGGTGATATATATGCGGATTAGACACAAAAAAAAACACTCAACAAATGGCTACAATTTAAGGAATATCTTTAGTGACGGCATCAGATTCCTAATTGATGGAGAAAGGTCTGTTGGCAAGAAAAGCTGCTTCTAGGAGATTATCAAGTGTTTTCGCTCGATGATTCCATTCTTGGGTGGTTAGTTTGGCCCTTTTTCCTGTAACTCGAATCCTAGCCCGGTATATCCCATTTTAATTTTACACCATTGTAAACCTTACGCCTTTTTTACTCTCTGATCGAGGTTCTCGGCATTGAAAAATCTTTGTAAACTAAATCACACGTGTATATGTTGACATTTAAGAGATATACAATTAAGAAAATAAAGGGCAATGGTGATATATATGCGGATTAGACACCAAAAAAAACACTCAACAAATGCCTACAATTTAATGAATGTGTTTAGTGACGGCAACAGATTCCTAATTGATGGAGAAAGGTCTGGTGGCAAGAAAAACTGCTTCTAAGAGGATGTGAAGTGTTTTCGCTCGACGATTCCATTCTTGGGTGGTTGGTTTAGCCCTTTTTCCTGTAACTTGAATCCTAGCCCCGTATATTCCATTTTAATTTTACACCATTGTGAACCTTACTCCTTTTTTTCTCTCTGATCGAGGTTCTCGGCATTGAAAAATCTTCGTAAACTAAATCACACGTGTATATGTTGACATTTAAGAGATATATAGTCAAGAAAATCAAGGGCAATGGTGATATATATGCGGATTAGACACAAAAAAAACACTCAACAAATGGCTACAATTTAAGGAATATCTTTAGTGACGGCATCAGATTCCTAATTGATGGAGAAAGGTCTGTTGGCAAGAAAAGCTGCTTCTAGGAGATTATCAAGTGTTTTCGCTCGATGATTCCATTCTTGGGTGGTTAGTTTGGCCCTTTTTCCTGTAACTCGAATCCTAGCCCGGTATATCCCATTTTAATTTTACACCATTGTGAACCTTACGCCTTTTTTACTCTCTGATCGAGGTTCTCGGCATTGAAAAATCTTTGTAAACTAAATCACACGTGTATATGTTGACATTTAAGAGATATACAATTAAGAAAATAAAGGGCAATGGTGATATATATGCGGATTAGACACCAAAAAAAACACTCAACAAATGCCTACAATTTAATGAATGTGTTTAGTGACGGCAACAGATTCCTAATTGATGGAGAAAGGTCTGGTGGCAAGAAAAACTGCTTCTAAGAGGATGTGAAGTGTTTTCGCTCGACGATTCCATTCTTGATTGGTTGGTTTGGCCCTTGTTCCTGTAACTCGAATCCTAGCCCGGTATATCCCATTTTAATTTTACACCATTGTGAACCTTACGTCTTTTTTACTCTCTGATCGAGGTTCTCGGCATTGAAAAATCTTTGTAAACTAAATGACACGTGTATATGTTGACATTTAAGAGATATACAGTCAAGAAAATCAAGGGAAATGGTGATATATATGCGGATTAGACAACAAAAAAGAACATTCAACAAATGGCTACAATTTAAGGAATGTGTTTAGTGACGGCATCAGATTCCTAATTGATGGAGAAAGGTTTGGTGGCAAGAAAAGTTGCTTCTAGGAGGTTGTCAAGTGTTTTCGCTAGACGATTCCATTCTTGGGTGGTTGGTTTGGCCCTTGTTACTGTAACTCGAATCCTAGCCCGGTATATCCCATTTTAATTTTACACCATTGTGAACCTTACGCCTTTTTTACTCTCTGGTCGAGGTTCTCGGCATTGAAAAATCTTCGTAGACTAAATCACACGTGTATATGTTGACTTTAAGAGATATACAGTCAAGAAAATCAAGGACAATGGTGATATATATGCGGATTAGACACCAAAAAAAAAACACTCAACAAATGGCTACAATTTAAGGAATGTGTTTAGTGACGACATCAGATTCCTAATTTATGGGGAAAGGTCTGGCGGCAAGAAAAGCTGCTTCTAGGAGGTTGTCAAGTGTTTTCGCTCGACGATTCCATTCTTGGGTGGTTCGTTTGGCCCTTGTTCCTGTAACTCGAATTCTAGCGCAGTATATCCCATTTTAATTTTACACCATTGTGAACCTTACGCCTTTTTTACTCTCTAATCGAGGTTCTCGGCATTGAAAAATCTTCATAGACTAAATCACACGTGTATATGTTGACATTTAAGAGATATACAGTCAAGAAATTCAAGGACAATGGTGATATATATGCGGATTAGACACCAAAAAAACACTCAACAAATGGCTACAATTTAAGGAATGTGTTTAGAGACGACATCAGATTCCTAATTGATGGAGAAAGGATTGGCGGCAAGAAAAGCTGCTTCTAAGAGCTTGTGAAGTGTTTTCGCTCGACGATTCCATTCTTGGGTTGTTGGTTTGGCCCTTGTTCCTGTAACTCGAATCATAGCCCGGTATATCCCATTTTAATTTTACACCATTGTGAACCTTACGCCTTTTTTTACTTTCTGATCGAGGTTCTCGGCATTGAAAAATCTTCATAAACTAAATCACACGTGTATATGTTGACATTTAAGAGATATACAGTCAAGAAAATCAAGGGCAATGGTGATATATATATATATACTAGACGTATACCCGCGCGATGCGGCGGGATGACAATTTACAATGCAGTATTCGTTTACTGTGAGTTTATCAATTTTCTCGTGATACATTGTATTATACGTTTGTTAAGTTTCTTATTCATAGCATCCGTGTGTAACGTATACCATGAGCCTTACAGGCTTTTAAAAAATAACAAACATGCTATTAAGAAAATATCAGTCACAAACATAGTATTTAAAAAAACAAACAAGCGTGCCAAAACTGCATTAGCTAGCAATGAATGCTATGAGCAATGTACAACCCGCAATCTATATCCCATCAGATGAAGTAAATTCGAGAAAAAAAAACTATAGTTGCACTTTGAAATGTCAGCTGAGTCTGCATATATCCTATTTGAGTCAAAAGACATATAAAAGTGACTTCATGTGCCATCAAATATACCTCTCTATAGTGGCAAAGTTCTCACGAAATTGATTTATTGTCTTCTAAGATGAAGCAGGTGCTTTAAGACCAACTTGTGCCCAATCAACCTGTACAAAAATGCATAAACAATATTAATCAAATTCAAAATCATTTCACCTAGAGGGGGCAATCTTGACCCAAAGCCTTTCAAGTGGGTCAATTTGAGTTGCTTTTAAATTTATATGGGTTGGTTTGGGTAAAATATTTTAACTAAATGGGTCACAATGGGTCACTTGAAATTCCATCTTATTATTTTCGGGTCAAAGCGGGTTGACAAGATTAAAGAAATAGGTCGATGTGGGTTAGTGTCTTAAAGAAACGGGGCAGGTTTTGGATTGGACCCATTTAGTTAAAATCATTTCACCTAGTCGTTTACCCGCGCGATGCGGCGGGAAACATATCACTTAGGTTGGTGAGTTTAGGGCTATATATGGGGCGGTTCGATTTTGAGCCATAAACAAAACCAAATTTACTTAGGTTGGTGAGTTTAACTAACTTCAAGAACACTACTATCTTACTCAAACATCATTTTGAATGCAAATACCATTACACACCAGCTCTTTAAAAAATAGTCTTCACTATCCGACTCTTTGAACTCCCACTCTTCGCACTCTGATCCGGGCTTGATTGATGAGATCATTATTATTCTGGTTCAGGAGGCAGTCAAACTTTTAGCTAAGAAGTCGAATCCTCACAACGGTCCAACTTATAGTCCAGGAGGTCGAATCCTCAGAACCATGTAATAGGCAACCGACGCTTGAAAGGGGTCGCAAGGAAGGTCATTAGCATTTGGTGAATGCATATTTTTCTATTAAAACCCTTTGTATAATGACGCTCAGTTTTGGCATCGGCACCGGTACCAATTTTCCACGTTTTTCGATACCGGTACCGCCGAACGGGTACCGTGCTCATCCATAGTTGAAGGTGTCTTAATTAGGGTAAACTTTTTTTATATTTGATTAAATCAAGTAATTTGATACAATTAAAAGATCTCTTATCGTTGTTTTTTTATTTTTAAAAATTTAACATAAAGTAACTGATTTAGGAGGATGGAATTTAGGAGGATGTTTGGATGTAAATGCCATTACACATTATCTCACTTTATTAATATATAGAAATGGCCAGTTGTATTTTTTTGAAAGGCGGCAATTTTCATTGAAGTAAAAGCACAAGAGCAAGTTGCTCTAGTGTTTGGTACAGTACAGCAAAAAAAATGTACAGCAGACCAAAACTAATACATGAGTTACCTAATCATACTAAACTCTTTCCATTGCTTCCATTCCATATTAACAATAGCTGTCCTTGAACTGATCCATATGGCCAGTTGTATATCTCTCACTTTATCTATTAAACCTTGTTCCTTCCCAACCTGTTATGACTAAACCTGATTGCACAGTGAACTGCTCGTACAAAGTGACTCTATTTCATTAATAATAAACTGATAAAAGTACAAATGTAAAACATGAATCTATATTTATACTATCCTAGAACACATTAAAATAAATTATTTTAATACTGGCCCTTACCTTAACAAAATAGATAATACTAATTTAGATATTTTCGGAACACGCCCTTTTAGTATAGAGATTAACAGTGGTTTCAACCACTATTTTAGTAAGAAAAACTGGATATAAGTGGATTGTACTACATTAAAAGATTGGATTCGAAACCAACAGGGGTTTCAACCACTGTTTTAACCGAACAGTGGTCTCAACAGCCGCTTTAACCGAACAATGGTCTCAACCGCCGCTTTAACCCAACAGTGGTCCAAACCGCCGCTTTAACCCAACAGTGGTCTCCAGCACAAATAGATGCTATAATATAACTTGCCTCAATATTTGAGCACAAATAGCATCAGCAATACCCTCACCATTTTCCCCTTGCTCTCCAGCAATTATCGTAAGATCAGTAATAATCGGCTTCGAATTGATTTACTTTATTTGTAATCGAACTGGGCGATCAACATACATCAATTAAACCATCAACGCAGCTAAGGTTTCAATTATGATCTATAAATCGAGTAAATTATGAATCGATGAACATAAAGCTGAATATGAACAAATATAGAACATACCATTGCTATAATAGATATAGAAGAGCTGAAGATGAATAGAAATTGAAGAGCGATCAACGTTGTGTGAAATTAAAGCTGAAGCACCTAATAATCAACAATTGTAACCAAATAAAATGCAGAATATTGCTTATAAATTGATCCACTAAGCTATAATACTTCAAAAAAAAAATAGATGCTATAATATAACTTACCTCAAAATCGCCCTCGTTGGTTCTTGGTGATCGGGTTCATGTTCATCGTTCCTCACCTTTCTCGATAGTATCTACATACCAAAAGCAAAAAAGATTACAACTTTATAGTATCAAAATTCAAAAGCCTATCTATATTCTATAGTTTTATATCATAAAGATTAAAACTTTATCAATCAAGAATCTGAACCGTCAATTTATACATATATTGCCAAAAAGTATAACCCGAAAACTATAGATTGCAAAGCATTAAAACCTCATGGAAACAGAGAAAATGACATTTGGGAAGACAAGTTCTTGTTCCAGCTCACTTCCAAATCTTCAAGTGTTAAACGCCTGTTTTGCGACTGAGCTTCCTGCCTCTTGAGAGCATATTCAGCCCAAACTCGCTGTGAATCGATGAACTCACTCTCCCATGGCTGTTGAAAAGAGAAAAGCGGTCAGTAAACAAATCGCAACATAAAAATGTTATCATTTAAATACTTTGAAGATCGTATATGATATACCTGAATGTAACGATGTGGGCCAGTTGGTGCTGCTTGTCGTAGATCAGAATCCTCAAAGAATAACGTCATGGCATGTTCTTTAACGTAAGATGCGGCCTCAGACCTGTTATGACCATCAAATAAAGCATAGAATGAACTACCCTCCTGCACGGATTAGATTATCAATATTTCTTCCATCCATAATAAATAATCTAGCACCAGCCTCAATACCTACTTGGATTAATTCCTTTCCCTGCCGATACAACACAATATATCAGAGAATGACTAATAAATAAGATATTTAGAACAAAAAGGTAATAGAAAAGATTATAGGATCAATTTATTTTCAAAAAAAATATCAATTTGCGCACCATTATATGATCATAAGGCCAATGTCTGTATCTGGGCCAGTTCCCTCTTTAAGCTACTTCTTGTTTTAGTTTAAACTAAAAGCATATACTTATATGAAACAATAGGGTTTACTAATTTTCAATTTAAAGAGGCTGCTTATTTAAAAAAGGCACATCAGCAAGTAGCATCCAAACTAAGAATATATAAAGCAACCCAAATAACCAACGGCCACATGTTAACACCAACGCTCAGTAAATACATACGAAAGCTGGCAAATTGGTTGTTTGGGTCAGAAAATGAGTCCAAAGGGATCAAAATATATCCTGGACCAAATGGGGAACTTTGAGAATAGTCCCAAAACAGTCCAAATGTTTACAGAACGGGTCATTCAGGTTCCTTTAAACGACTTTAGGCTTGAATTTACCTCATATATAGTTGATGAGAGTCTACCAGGTTACTTGATGAGAGTCTACCATGATCTGCAAAATAAGGAGAGTTATAGCAACGATTTTCGGGTTCGGGTAGGGTTCGGGTTCGTCTAACAAGCTCAGTGGCTGCATTCGTTGTCACAACTGATTTAGCTACAACCCTCATTGCATTGGCTAGAACCAATGAGTGTCATTTGACATCTTCCAGATGCATTTGGGTTACTCGCATTCTCATCCATAATCCCTGCAGATTACAAAAGCACACAGTCTATAAATTACGGGTCAGTTTGGGTTATAACTTATTGCTCATGGGTCATAACAGTTGTATCATCAGATCCAGAATAAAGCTAAAAGTGAAAACGATGTTATAATCACAATTTACTGATAGCATATGGGTGTAAATCATGAAACCTTTATGACCCTTAAAGGAATGAAACCTTTATGACCCTTAAAGGAATGTGTACAAAAATGCCCTTCAACGTCCCGTACATTTACTTTACCATTTGCTCCGGCAGTTGCCAGCAATTCACTTTCACCATAAGCGTGATATGTCATCGCCATTATTGGACCCTGATGACCACCCTGCATAACTCAACAAAAAATAAATAAATGTTAAAAGTAACAAAATGGGCTCATTTAGATACCAGCAATAAAATACCTCTGTTTTGAATCATCGTCTAAAGAAGGTTTTCCGTTGTCAGTGGTGCTGAATATCCATCCAAGACAACCTGCATATAGGGTTAAAGATCAGTTGAAGCCACAATACCAACGTAGGATGAAAATATTCAGCAGACCTGAATTGTAGCAGCTTTTCTTGGTACACCATCTCCTTTCTCAACCACAAATTCCACAACCGCTCTCCCCGTGAGCCTAAAATATATAAATACAATTAAAGAGTAAAAATTAAAAATTAGAAAAATCTAAGTGGACTTATACCTAGCATAGTTTGAATATTGTGCAGGTGATTAACTACCTTTAAAGCTTTCTTTACATTGCCCTCCATTGTTCCATAAGGCTTTCTCTGAGGAATCCTTAGCAAGTATGACAGTTCCTCAAAAGAATTCTACAAGAAAACAAGATAAATTTCAACACGAGATATACTAAAACGTAGAAAGTGTCCCAATGAAGAACTGTTTGATGGACCTGTATACTTTTCATATTTGATTTTGTCCAATGTGATCTTGTAGAGAAACAAGAGTTGTCTCCAACATGTCAGTCAAGCCCCGATTGATTTGCAAATATGAAAACAGGTTGCGACTGCAAACCACACCGAATACAATTTTCATTAAAAACTCATGTTCTAAATCAATAAAAAAATTACAAATAATAAAGAGAAATATCTTAACACGTTAAACGGGTTAAATAAAAAGAGCTAGCGAGGAACAGGTCATATGGGTCGAAATAAGTCAGAAAATACCCTCATTTGTATATTTTCAATGCATAAAATATTTTTAAATCTTTACTCAAAAAATTAAGATGTAAATCTTATACGAAATCCCGATGGTATGAGCGGTGCATATGGGTCGAAATAAGTCAGAAAATGGATCGGTCGAAATAAGACAAAACGTACAAGTACAACCATGTTCTGATTTCATATCCAAGCCTTGATCCTATATAAAATTAGAATAAATGGAACATGTTATATAAAATAGGAGAAAAAATGGAACAAAATGTAACGTACTTATATACATCCGGCAAACTAAACAAACAGATCACCTGAATAAAACTTGATATTATTTGTACGAGATGCTGACGCAGCCCAACCTCCGGTCTGTTTGGGCGCATCAGCACCCCCCATCAGGTATTGCTTGAATCCTATCAGGAAGTGCCTGAACCAAATCATTACGAGCTGCAAACTCTTCCGATGCAAGTCCGTTTACCTGTTATGAAATTTATATCCAAAACTTCATTCAACACAGTCGAAAAGTCTCGCAGATAGAACTAAAACACATCATACATATGAACCCGAACATGACCCGTTCAACTCGATTTTTTTAATTTTTTCCCGCAATTTAATATATTAAAATTCACTAAAAAACATAAATGTATATAATAAAATTACATTTAAATTAAGAAATCTTATTTTAATTTCTCTTTTTTAAGTGATAGTTCGTTTTAATCGGTAACGATTTTTGGATGAACCGCACTTACCAGGTGGTCGGAACCCTAGCTGGCGCCTGTTGTTGATGTCGGGCCACCCATGCTCATCGAGTCTCCACACAAGCACCCCAAAACTTCACCATGCTTTAATGAACTTGTACCTAATGCATTAACTTAATAGCCGAATCATCTACCCTGCAGCAAAACAAATGGAACACATGAAAATCCAAGCATTTTAGAAGCAACAAAAAGAAATATAAACACCATGCGTTAAATAACATTAGATCAGTTTCAATTGAAACCAACTATAAAAAATCACTGAACCCCAATCCCAAATTAACCAGATCGTAACAAAAGTAAACATAAATATGAGGAAGAATTTACATGAAGAATCATGAGTAAACTCTACTCGGCAATGACCCACTGAAAAAACATGGGCAATGAGCCTACCTGTGTACATGTTTGGTCTGGTGAACCCCACCCGCCACTCTGTAAGTTTAACAAATACATAAAGTTGGATTAAATCACACAAATTGTGGATGATTACTTGAAATACCAGCCATATGAACATTTAATAACTAACTACCTTGGTAAAGATGATGTCCGGAAGCTGAGGTACATGAACAACGTAATTAATATGGAAGTAAAACGTCGTCTTAAAGAGCGATTTGTGTGTTTACCTTCATCTGAAACATGATTCCAGAGAGATTCATGGACAGACAGTCACCTGATTCCGGCCATTCTCCAGCAAATCTGTGGATCCCTTGTTCAAATCTGTGGATCCCTTGGTGCCTTCGACATCTGAAAAGCATATAGAAACTACCGTCAAACATCATGAAACCCTAGATTAAACGGTATCAGTTCTTACCAAGTTGCCAGATAAAGCTTGTGATAGATCTCATGAAACCCTAGATCTGCTCATCAAACGGATCTGGTGATAGATTCAAACGGATCTGGTGATAGATCTCATGAAACCTTAGATCGCCGAGAGAGAGAGAGAGAGAAGAGAGAGAGAAGATCTGATGTTATTTTGTGAGATGTGTGAGGAATGAGAGAGAAAGCAATTGGTGATCCGTGTGAAGTCAAATGGACGGTCCAGATGATGATCCGTGTGAAAAGGTGAAAAACATGGACGGTTGTAGATGATCCGGGTAAAGGGTAATTTGTTTGTGTTTTCTTGTGCCTTAAGACTTGTACATTGTGCTTGAAGTGTTTTTTCAACACCTTGTTGAATTACCATCTTGTCCTTCTAATTGATAGGCTACAATTTAAGGAATGTGTTTAGTGACGGCATTCGATTCCTAATTGATAGAGAAAGTTCTGGTGGCAAGAAAAGCTGCTTCTGGGAGGTTGTTAAGTGTTTTCGCTCGACGATTCTATTCTTGGGTGGTTAGTTTGGCTCTTGTTCCTGTAACTCGAATCCTAGCCCGCTATATCCCATTTTAATTTTACACCATTGTGAACCTTACGCCTTTTTTACTCTCTGATCGAGGTTCTCGGCATTGAAAAATCTTCGTAAACAAAATCACACGTGTATATGTTGACATTTAAGAGATATACAGTCAAGAAAATCAAGGGCAATGGTGATATATATGCGGATTAGACACAAAAAAAAGCACTCAACAAATGACTACAATTTAAAGAATGTGTTTAGTGACGGCATCATATTCCTGATTGATGGAGAAAGGTCTGGTGGCAAGAAAAGCTGCTTCTAGGAGGTTGTCAAGTGTTTTCGCTCGACGATTCCATTCTTGGGTGGTTGGTTTGGCCCATGTTCATGTAACTCGAATCCTAGCCCGGTATATCCCATTTTAATTTTACACCATTGTGAACCTTACGCCTTTTTTACTCTCTGATCGAGGTTCTCGGCATTGAAAAATCTTCGTAAACTAAATCACACGTGTATATGTTGACATTTAAGAGATATACAGTCAAGAAAATCAAGGGCAATGGTGATATATATGCGGATTAGACACCAAAAAAAACACTAAAGAAATGGCTACAATTTAAAGAATGTGTTTAGTGACGACATCATATTCCTAATTGATAAAGAAAGGTCTTCTGGCAAGAAAAGCAACTTCTAGGAGGTTGTCAAGTGTTTTCGCTCGACTATTCCATTCTCGGGTGCTTGGTTTAGCCCTTGTTCCTGTAAATCGAATCCTAGCCCAGTATATCCCATTTTAATTTTACACCATTGTGAACCTTGCGCCTTTTTTACTCTCTGATCGAGGTTCTCGGCATTGAAAAATCTTCGTAAACTAAATCACACGTGTATATGTTGACATTTAAGAGATACACAGTCAAGAAAATCAAGGGCAATGGTGATATATATGCGGATTAGACACCAAAAAAAAACACTCAACAAATGGCTACAATTTAAGGAATGTGTTTAGTGACGGCATCATTTTCCTAATTGATGGAGAAAGGTCTAGTGGCATGAAAAGCTGCTTCTATGAGGTTGTCAAGTGTTTTCGCTCGACGATTCCATTCTTGCGTGGTTGGTTTGGCCCTTGTTCCTGTAATTCGAATCCTAGCCCAGTAAATCCCATTTTAATTTTACATCATTGTGAACCTTACGCCTTTTTTACTCTCTGATCGAGGTTCTCGGCACTGAAAAATCTTCGTAAACTAAATCACACGTGTATATGTTGACATTTAAGAGATATACAGTCAAGAAAATCAAGGGCAATGGTGATATATATGCGGATTAGACACCAAAAAAAAACACTCAACAAATGGCTACAATTTATGGAATATGTTTAGTGACGGCATCAGATTCCTAATTGATGGAGAAAGGTCTCGTGGAAAGAAAAGTTGCTTCTAGGAGGTTGTCAAGTGTTTTCGCTCGACGATTCCATTCTTGGGTGGTTCGTTTGGCCCTTGTTCCTGTAACTCTTATCCTACCCCGGTCTATCTCATTTTAATTTTACACCATTGTGAACCTTAAGCCTTTTTTACTCTCTGGTCAAAGTCTGGGCATTGAAAAATCTGCGTAAACAAAATCACACGTGTATATGTTGACATTTATGAGATATAGAGTCTAGAAAATTAAGGTCAATGGTGATATATATGCGGATTAGACACCAAAAAAAACACTCAACAAATGGCTACAATTTAAGGAATGTGTTTAGTGACGGCATCAGATTCCTAATTGATGGAGAAAGGTCTGTTGGCAAGAAAAGCTTCTTCTAGGAGGTTGTCAAGTGTTTTCGCTCGACAGTTCCATTCTTGGGTTGTTGGTTTGGCCCTTGTTCCTGTAACTCGAATCATAGCCCGGTATATCCCATTTTAATTTTACACCATTGTGAACCTTACGCCTTTTTTTACTTTCTGATCGAGGTTCTCGGCATTGAAAAATCTTCGTAAACTAAATCACACATGTATATGTTAACATTTAAGAGATATACAGTCAAGAAAATCAAGGGCAATGGTGATATATATGTGAATTAGACACCAAAAAAAACACACTAAAAAATGGCTACAATTTAAGGAATGTGTTTAGTGACGGCATCAGATTCCTAATTGATGGAGAAAGGTCTTGTGGCAAGAAAAGCTACTTCTAGGAGATTGTCAAGTGTTTTCGCTCGACGATTCCATTCTTGGGTGGTTGGTTTGGCCCTGGTTCCTGTAACTCGAATCCTAGCCCGATATATCCCATTTTAATTTTACACCATTGTGAACCTTACGCCTTTTTTACTCTCTGATCGAGTTTCTCGGCTTTAAAAAATCTTCGTAAACTAAATCACACGTGTATATGTTGACCTTTAAGAGATATACAGTAAAGAAAATCAAGGGCAATGGTGATATATATATATATATATATATATATATGCGGATTAGACAACGAAAAAAACACTCAACAAATGGTTACAATTTAAGGAATGTGTTTAGTGGCGGCATCCGATTCCTAATTGATGGAGAAAGGTCTGGTGGCAAGAAAAGCTGCTTCTAGGAGGTTGTCAAGTGTTTTCGCTCGCGATTCCATTCTAGGATGGTTGGTTTGGCCCTTGTTCCTGTAACTCGAATCCTAGCCCGATATATCCCATTTTAATTTTACACCCTTGTGAACCTTACGCCTTTTTTATTCTCTGATCAAGGTTCTCGGCATTGAAAAATCTTCGTAAACTAAATCACACGTGTATATGTTGACATTTAAGAGACATAAAGTCAAGAAAATCAAGGGCAATGGTGATATATATGCGGATTAGACACAAAAAAAAACACTAAAGAAATGGCTGCAATTTAAGGAATGTGTTTAGTGACGGCATCAGATTCCTAATTGATGGAGAAAGGTCTTGTGGCAAGAAAAGCTACTTCTAGGAGGTTGTCAAGTGTTTTCGCTCGACGATTCCATTCTTGGGTGATTGGTTTGGCCCTTCTTCCTGTAACTCTAATCCTAGCTCGGTATATCCCATTTTAATTTTACACAATTGTGAAGCTTGCGCCTTTTTTACTCTCTGATCGAGGTTCTCGACATTGAAAAATCTTCATAAACTAGATCACACGTGTATATGTTGACATTTAAGAGATATACAGTCAAGAAAATCAAGGGCAATGGTGATATATTTGCGGATTAGACACAAAAAAAAAACACTAAAGAAATGGCTGCAATTTAAGGAATGTGTTTACTGACGGCATCAGATTCCTAATTGATGGAGAAAGGTCTTGTGGCAAGAAAAGCTACTTCTAGGAGGTTGTCAAGTGTTTTCGCTCGACGATTCCATTCTTGGGTGATTGGTTTGGCCCTTCTTCCTGTAACTCTAATCCTAGCTCGGTATATCGCATTTTAATTTTACACAATTGTGAAACTTGCGCCTTTTTTACTCTCTGATCGAGGTTCTCGGCATTGAAAAATCTTCATAAACTAGATCACACGTGTATATGTTGACATTTAAGAGATATACAGTGAAGAAAATCAAGGGCAATGGTGATATATTTGCGGGTTAGACACAAAAAAAACACTCAACAAATGGCTACAATTTAAGGAATTTGTTTAGTGACGGAATCAGATTCCGAATTGATGGAGAAAGGTCTGGTGGCAGGAAAAGTTGCTTTTAGGAGGTTGTCAAGTGTTTTCGCTCGACGATTCCGTTCTTGCATGGTTGGTTTGGCCCTTGTTCCTGTAATTCGAATCCTAGCCCGGTAAATCCCATTTTAATTTTACACCATTGTGAACCTTGAGCCTTTTTTACTCTCTGATCGAGGTTCTCGGCATTGAACAATCTTCGTAAACTAAATCACACGTGTATATGTTGACATTTAAGAGATATACAGTCAAGAAAATCAAGGGCAATGGTGATATATATACGGATTAGACACCAAAAAAACACTCAACAAATGGCTACAATTTATGGAATATGTTTAGTGACGGTATCAGATTCCTAATTGATGGAGAAAGGTCTGGTGGAAAGAATAGCTGCTTCTAGGAGGTTGTCAAGTGTTTTCGCTCGACGATTCCATTCTTGGGTGGTTCGTTTGGCCCTTGTTCCTGGAACTCTTATCCTAGCCCGGTCTATCCCATTTTAATTTTACACCATTGTGAACCTTACGCCTTTTTTACTCTCTGATCAAGGTTCTCGGCATTGAAAAATCTGCGTAAACAAAATCACACGTGTATATTTTGACATTTAAGAGATATAGAGTCAGGAAAATCAAGGGCAATGGTGATATATATGCGGATTAGACACCAAAAAAACACTCAACAAATGGCTACAATTTAAGGAATGTGTTTAGTGACGGCATCAGATTCCTAATTGATGGAGAAAGGTCTGGTGGTAAGAAAAGCTTCTTCTAGGAGGTTGTCAAGTGTTTTCGCTCGACAATTCCATTCTTGGGTAGTTGGTTTGGCCCTTGTTCCTGTAACTCGAATCCTAGCCCGGTATATCCCATTTTAATTTTACACCATTGTGAACCTTACGCCTTTTTTACTCTCTGATCGAGGTTCTCGGTATTGAAAAATCTTCGTAAACTAAATCACACGTGTATATGTTAACATTTAAGAGATATACAATCAAGAAAATCAAGGGCAATGGTGATATATATGTGGATTAGACACCAAAAAAACTCTAAAGAAATGGCTACTGAAGAAACACTAACTAAATGGTCGGAACCGAGATAGTTAGGGGGTTTGAATCCACATAAAGGGGTTAGCTCTCTCTCGGTTGATTCAGTTGCAATGGAATTTCTTCTCCGGTAGTTCTGCAAAAAAAGAACACCGTTAGCCTCGTCAAGGGGAGAAGAAGGTTCTCTCCTTGACCCGACTCCGGCGTGAGAATAAGTATCGGTAACGGAGAAGATAAGTATTTGAGAAGTGAGAGTGATCTGAGTTTATACCTGAACAGTTCTCATATTTATAACCGGGAGTTTTGGGAGGGAAAACCTGTTATTGAAAAGATGACGGAAGATGCTAACGCCGTAGCGGTTATATTTTCTTCCGTTAAGTTCTTTGATCCTTCGTTAAGTTGTCTCGATCCGATGTGAATGCACACGGATCGTGGTTTGATCTATGGCTGGGGGGCTGCCACGTGGAAAGTGATTAAGTGGAGATTACTCTCCAATTGCATGCCTTCGTTGTGATTCCAGGGTTGCTTGTGGTGGTGACACGTGTCCGGACGGTTATAACCGTCTGGGTGGTGCACGATTGTATTTCTTTCTAGAAGATTACTACTGTAATCTGGTGTGACACATTGCTGTGTGGACACAGACGAATAAATCCCAAGTCTGGGTAAAATAATATCCAAGTCTGGATATTTAGGCGGAGGTATTTGAACAAAGGATTTTGATCCTTTTAATGGGAGAAGGCGCAAGGATTTATGTTTTCCTTTGGGCGCGCGACTATAAATTACTGACTGCTTTCTTCCTTTTGTAAAACCAATGCGCGGCCGCGCAGGGTTAAAAAAGGTTGAAAAGCTGGTTTGTGGTATGGTCTCAAATCCTTTTTATGAGGTTTTTGGGACCTTACCCCTTCAAGTCCCCCCAGTCCAGTGTTGTACTTATGCAAATAAGTGGAGCACTGGACTTATGAGAGAGAAATGTTTTTGGGCGCGAAAAGATAAGAAAGCTTCTATGAGAAGATTTGAATTTGCTGAGTTTGTAAAGATTTTTTATAAAAAATCTTTGACTTGAAGCTAGTGCAGTAAATTGATTTTGACAACCTGTCATTGTCAGTTGGTTTTTACTGTCCGTGTTGTACACGCGCGCGTGTAAACGCGTGTATGTTCTGACATCTTCTTTTTCTGTTGCTTGGGGAACTGTGACACCCGGAACAGTGCTGTGACGGTTACCGATGCTATTTATTGCGATGGGTATATAATCGTTTGGGTAACCTCCTCTGTGCAATCATTGCTTTGTTTGAAAACTTTTCCCCATTCCTTGTTCTTAAGAAAATTTTCCGTCATTCTTTTGCTTATGTCAACCGGAGAACGTCAAGAGGATCTTGTTGAAGATATGTCGACTGAACTTCCGCCATTGAAGTGGCCTAGGGCGTCTTTTGAGGGTTTGATTCAGAATCTTAAATTTCCGGAGAACTTGGGTGCTTTGTATCCCGAAAAGGGGCAAACGGCAGCAAATGCTCCGGCCGGGTATATTACCCTCTTTTGGGATTTTTTCTGTGACGGTAACTTTCGCTTGCCTGTTACCAGATTTTTTCTTGAAATTCTTGGATTCTATAATCTGCACATCTCCCAACTTCACCCTATTGGTATGGTTAAGGTTCGACATTTCGAATTCGTATGTCGGACGATGCATGTGGAGCCAACCGTTCCCCGATTTAGGGTTTTTTATCAGATGCACTGTACCCAAGGGTTTTACTCATTCGTTCAGAGGGCTTCTGCAAAGAAGATTCTTCATCAGCCCCCAAAATCATTTCATGATTGGAAACAGAAATTTTTCTTCATCAAGGCTGGAGTGATTCCGGTGAAGATGACTCTAAGAGGGAAGGTCGATATTCCGATTGAATCGCTTCAGACTCCTGTTGATGAGAACTGGTACCAAGATCTGAAGGATGTTCCCAATATTGCTTTGCCGGAGAAAGCCCTAGTCGGAGCCGGCATGAGTTTGAACTAGAAGATGGAACGTGATGATAAACCCGTGTACACTGAGGATGGTCATAGTAAGTTTGGGGCTTTTTCACCGTTCTTCTTCTTTTTTTTTTTTTTTTTGACCTGCTTTCTCTTCAATGTAGTTGTTTCTCTATATGTTGTTGCCTTTAAGAGGGAAGGCGGAAGAATGGGAACTATCAAGAAAAAACCTAAAGAGGAGCTCTGGTATCATCGTATTGTGAAGAATTTTGTGCTTCCGCGGGATGCGGACCTATCTGTTCAACTGGCAGCTGGTGCTGGTGAGTTTATCCGTTTTTCCTTTCTTTGTTGCTTTGAGTAATTTCTCTGTCTTGCGCTTTTTGTAGGTGAGTTGTTGAATTTGGGTGTAGGCCCTGAAAAGAAAAAACGCGCAACTACGTCCACTTCCGCGCCGAAGAGAAGTGAGACTGTTAAGACTCAACCTTTGAAGGCGAAAAATGCTGGAGAGAAGAAAGGTACGCGCCGTTCTTCTGTCTCCAGGTGTGATTATGTGGTGGTTTCTGACTCTTTGGAGGGTCTTACTCCTGTAGTGACCATGCGGGAACCGAAGCCAGAACCGAAGGATTCTGCTGATATTCCTCCTTCTAACCCAAATGAGCCTATCGATCTGGATTCCAGTCCCGAACATTTGGTTCATAGGAAGGCTGGTAAGAGAAAGCCAGCTGATGCTGATGCGGAGGGTCAACCTCCCAAGAAAGTGCCGAGGAAGAAAATTACTAGAAAAGGAAACCTAGATGCTTTCGTTTCAGAATCCATTCCTGGTAGGTATTGCTTTTCTTTGTTTTCTTTGAGTGGATAGGATTCTTACAGACTTTTGTTTGTCCAGGAATTCCTGTTTCTTCTGTTCCTGTAGACGTACCAATTGTGGTTGATAAAGAATTTCCCTCTTCCCCGCCGCGCGCTGCTGTTACAGACCCGTTAGAGTCTTCAGATATAGCTGAGGAAGGTGTTGAGAAAACTACTGAGGCTGAGGAGCCTGTCGGTGCTAATGTAGAGACTGAACAGATTGTTGAACCAGGTGTGGTAAATAATGCTGATAATCCACCGACACCGGAAAAGGAAACTGCTGAAAAAATACAATCTTCTCTCCCTAGACCTTCTGAATCTATACCTGAGCATACTGAGGAGGCCGCCACTGAGGAGGCAGGTTCATCTGCTGGTGTTGAGAAGCAATCTCCAATTCGTCCGGAAGAAACCCTGGGAGAGTATTATTACCGGACGTATGCGGAGAAAGATGCTGCTGATCTTCATGTTCCTGTTTGGAATGTGAAGAAAGGAGATACCTTCTCGGATTGGCGTGTATGCCAAGATTGGTTGCAGGGGATACTTCCGCCTGGCGAGATTAAATTTCAGGAAAATCAGCCTTATGAACAGACCTATCAGTCTTATCTTGCAGAAACTGCTTCTCATGTTTCTACTACTCACCGTATAGTGCGTGAGTGGTATAGCATGCATAAAGAGCGAGTATCTTTTGTAGCATCACAAAGGAAGTTTGCTAAAGATGAAAAACTTGTGGCTCAGTTGAAGGCTAAATTAGAGGCTGAACAAGCTACGTTTGAAGCTGAGCGCAAGACTGAGGAATGGTCGGTTTCTGGTTGGAAAAGAAAAGCTGAAGCTGAAGCTGCGCTTCTGTCTGAAGAACGCAAAAATTGGAGGAGAATTTGTGAAAAGGATAATGCTGAGAAAGCAAACCTTCGCAATATTATAAATAACCTCAAGGCTGAAGTTGAAAATCTGAAGAACCAAGATGCGGAGGTAGAAAGATTGAAGAAAGAAAAAGCTGATATGGAAGCTATGTTGGTGGAAGCGCGTTCTCATAGGGAACGAAGCGAGCAACGGGAGGTACAAGCTTTAGCTACTCTTGCCGTTAGAGATAAAGAATTAGAGGAACTTACCGCTTTGGTTTCTGACCAGGAACAATTGAAGAAGGATCTGGAGCTTGCGCGTTCTGAAAATACTGAAACCTCCCGCCGTTTGACTGAGTTTGAAGAAAAACTGGAGAATTCAGAAATGGCGCGGGTCTCAGCGGAAAGCGAGCTCAAACCTTTGAAGAATGATATGGCCTGGTTGAAAGATCACGGGATTGCTTGTGTAAGTTCCTTTCTTCTTTTTTGTCCATGTATACGCTTTTCTTGTTTTGATGTTTATCTTTACTCTATTTCATAGGTTGCTGAATCTGTATTAAACTCTGAAGAACTGGATAAAACTGTTGCTAATTTGATGGTTGCTGCGCGACGAGATGGTTACGCGCAAGGTTATGCGGAATGTTCCCAACACGTGAATAGCGCTTTAAAGGTTAACTGGGATGATAGCAAGTCTGCTACCTTTGGCGTTAATACTGCCAGCGCGCTTGCTTCTATGAAGACAGAGTTTAATAACTTACAACTTCCAGTGATGGAGTTGATAAATGTGGCGCTGCAATCGGACGATCACGTTGCGCAGCTTAAAGAAATCTTTCCGGATGGGGGTGAAGATTTAGAGTAGGATGAAATTGTATTGAACAATTTTTTTTTTATGTAGGATGTTGATCCTTGTTTTGATGGTGCGCTGTTGCGCAAGAGTTTTAAACACTGCTGTGTCTAAACTTTTTAGGGCGTATTTGTATGCCAAAAATAGTATGTTTCTATTTGTTTTGTTAATATGTCTTTACAATATTTTGCATGAGTACAATTACTTTTGCTTTGAGTAAGGCGAATAAAGTTGGTATGAAGTCCATGTGTGAGTTTATGGCCGTTTGTGACGTGATCACTGACCGCGCATGGAGCTTTGTGTTATACTACCATAATGTTTTTGCTCTTACTAAAAAGAAATTGCATGCACTTTGTAAACACAAAAAAAAATAGAAACTTTGTAAGTTTATTCATGGATAGTGCTCAGAGGCATTACAAAGTTTTTCGGATAATTAAATGGAACTTAACCTACTCCCTGATAATTCCGCTGCTTTTGATAAGTCATGTCGTTTCTGCGGAAAATTTACAGAGTCCTTTTAAGTTTTAGCCCGTTTGCTTGAGCTTTCTTCTCCCCGGGTAATCTACTTAATCTCCTTACGCATGTTCTGGAGTAAATGCGTAAGTTCTCCATTTTTGAGGGCCTTTTCTATTTCCGTGCGCAGAGATATGCAATTATTCGTGGTATGCCCGTTATCCTTATGATATTCGCAGTACTGCGTTGGGTCTTGACCACGTTTACTCTTCATCGGAATCGGAGGTTTGAATTGGTGATCCTCAGTACTTAGCACCTCCGCCGGAGTTTTTGTTAGGGGAGTCCACTGCCTCTCCCTATTTTCGTGCTTGTTCTCTCTTTGTGCAGAGAACTTGTTGGTTGTTGTGCGGGCATCTTCCGAGGATCGACTTCCTGATGCCTCGCGCCATGACTTTTTGTACCTTTTTTCACCATTTGCGCTTAAGTCTGCGGGCCTGTTGTTTGGTGGTGGTGGCCTGTTTGTAGCAAGGTTTTTCTCGGTCTGCGCATAAACCTTGGCCGCCGCCATTATCTTTTCCCAACTCGTGGGGAGGCCCTCTGTTCCCGATAACACCTTGACCATGTCGTCACACCTAACCGCGTACTTAAACTGAGCACGGATTAGTTGTTCGCTAACACCTCCAATTTCTAACACTTCTTTATTGTATCTAGTAATAAAATCTTCCAGATTCTCATCATCGCGGCGCCAGATGTTCATGACATCGGATGTATCACGTTTTGACCACCTTTGTTGGCTGAAGTGTGTTAAAAACTTTCTTCGCAGATCCTTCCACGACTCGATCTGTCCTGTTGGTAGGTTATCAAACCAGATTCGCGCTGGGCCGGTTAGTGTTTGCACAAACAAATGACACCACAGCGGAAGAGTCCAACCGCCAACCAACCCTGCGCTGGTGAATACTCTGAGATGATCATCAGGGTCAGTTAACCCATTGAATTTCCCAACGTTAGATGGCAATTTAGCCCTTTCCAATGGAGCTAGAGCTATCTCCAGTATAAACTTCGAGTTTTCTGCCGCTTCATCAGGGCGATAAACTAAGTCATAGTTATGCTCTGCTTCAGGATTATAGATCGCCCGAGGCCTGCATTTGTTATAGTTTGGTTGCAGTCTGTTGAAGACGCTGGTGTTTGCACTCAGACGATATGTTTGATCGGATTCATCAGTGTGAGCGTCCCGTTGGGAACCCAACCTATCATGAACCGATTGTCTTTGACGAGGGTGTGGTTCGCCATGGTGTTGTCTCTGGTAACTGCCTGTATTGTCATAAGTTGACTCTTCTCGCTGAGAGGCATGAGCTCTAGACCCCGGCCTCCGTGATTGGGTTACAGGAGCAGTTTGAGCACACAATTGTGTGTATACGGCGTTTAATGCCCCTTGGGACCGGACATACCATGATATCGGAGTTTCTCCTGGTGGTAAAATTGATTGTGTAGGATTTGCTGGTAACACTCCTGGAGTGACAGGATCATTTGCTCAATTAGATTGAACCTCGTTATCGTCCGAGGCCTCTTCTACAATCCCTTCTATTGGTAAATTGTTTCCGACGTTTGGTCGAGGACCAGGTTGCCGGTGAAATGACGAATTTTCTGCCATGTGCAAAAAACAGAAAACGGAATGAACTGAATCGAAACGAGGTAGAAACTAGAAAAACTGAGAAAACGGTGGGCGCCAATGAAGAAACACTAACTAAATGGTCGGAACCGAGATAGTTAGGGGGTTTGAATCCGCATAAAGGGGTTAGCTCTCTCTCGGTTGATTCAGTTGCAATGGAATTTCTTCTCCGGTAGTTCTGCAAAAAAAGAACACCGTTAGCCTCGTCAAGGGGAGAAGAAGGTTCTCTCCTTGACCCGACTCCGGCGTGAGAATAAGTATCGGTAACGGAGAAGATAAGTATTTGAGAAGTGAGAGTGATCTGAGTTTATACCTGAACAGTTCTCATATTTATAACCGGGAGTTTGGGGAGGGAAAACCTGTTATTGAAAAGATGACGGAAGATGCTAACGCCGTAGCGGTTATATTTTCTTCCGTTAAGTTCTTTGATCCTTCGTTAAGTTGTCTCGATCCGATGTGAATGCACACGGATCGTGGTTTGATCTATGGCTGGGGGGCTGCCACGTGGAAAGTGATTAAGTGGAGATTACTCTCCAATTGCATGCCTTCGTTGTGATTCCAGGGTTGCTTGTGGTGGTGACACGTGTCCGGACGGTTATAACCTTTTGGTGGTGCACGATTGTATTTCTTTCTAGAAGATTACTGCTGTAATCTGGTATGACACATTGCTGTGTGGACATAGACGAATAAATCCCAAGTCTGGGTAAAATAATATCCAAGTCTGGATATTTAGGCGGAGTTATTTGAACAAAGGATTTTGATCCTTTTAATGGGAGAAGGCGCAAGGATTTATGTTTTCCTTTGGGCGCGCGACTATAAATTACTGACTGCTTTCTTCCTTTTGTAAAACCAATGCGCGGCCGCGCAGGGTTAAAAAAGGTTGAAAAGCTGGTTTGTGGTATGGTCTCAAATCATTTTTATGAGGTTTTTGGGACCTTACCCCTTCAGCTACAATTTAAGGAATGTGTTTAGTGACGGCAACAGATTCCTAATTGATGGAGAAAGGTCTTGTGGCAAGAAAAGCTACTTCTAGGAGATTGTCAAGTGTTTTCGCTCGACGATTCCATTCTTGGGTGGTTGGTTTGGCCCTTGTTCCTGTAACTCGAATCCTAGCCCGATATATCCCATTTTAATTTTACACTATTGTGAACCTTACGCCTTTTTTACTCTCTGATCGAGTTTCTCGGCTTTAAAAAATCTTCGTAAACTAAATCACACGTGTATATGTTGACCTTTAAGAGATATACAGTCAAGAAAATCAAGGGCAATTGTGATATATATATATATATATATATATATATATATATATATATATATATATATATATGCGGATTAGACACCAAAAAAAACACTCAACAAATGGTTACAATTTAAGGAATGTGTTTAGTGACGGCATCCGATTCCTAATTGATGGAGAAGGGTCTGGTGGCAAGAAAAGCTGCTTCTAGGAGGTTGTCAAGTGTTTTCGCTCGACGATTCCATTCTTGGGTGGTTGGTTTGGCCCTTGTTCTTGATGTGTGCTAAACAGACTATTAAAAACAAACTAAATTAGACTCTCTAAGCTAGACACTAAAAAGCTTTAATTCTAGACTCGACCTAAACCACACAATCGGCAAGTGTACCGATCAATGTAGTATAACCTAGGAAGTCCGGATATCGAACCACGAGACTCTATTTATCACGTATACTAGACTCTGACAGACTCTGACAGACACGACTTAACTTGTTTATTTGTTTGGGGGGGGGGGGGTTACTGAAAAAACTAGGAAATCTATATTAACTACTAAAATAACTAGAACTAGACTAAAGACGAGCAAAGAATGTGAACTTTTACTTATATGAGACCTGGACCACCTAGACAAGAATCCTGGATTGTTTTTAAGAGATTACCAATTAAGTTAAATGCACGAATTATGGAACCGGGATCGTTTGATACTAAACCTATTAAGAACCATCGAGGCCCCTCGACCCTTCTCAAGGAGAAACCTGTGGACCTACCTAGGCCGTTAATCCTACCGGTTATTAGATTTCTTCCCAGTCCTCTAATTATTGTTTAAGTACCCTAATGTTGACCTATTCATTCCCAAGCCTAGATCTAGGGTAGTTTGAAGTAATAGATTTGACTTGATAGACTAATAAGACCGACAGGTAAACCAAGACATAACCTTTCCCAAGGCCTATCTAAAGCAATTCGCCGGGTAAGACCTACCAATAGCCCCTCACTTCCCAGTTATTAGGACTAGTAGAACACTAAGACCTAGCAAATTATTATCAGTTACTTCTAGAGGTTATCGCGCGATTCTCCCTAAAGAATGAAGGTTTTCTTATGTGATATAGACACTCACCGAAACCCTAAACCCTAATATGACTCTACTTTGTGATAAAGACCGTCACTAAGAATCATATGAAGCAAATAACAATAACAAACCAAATCAAAGTACGCATACACATCAAATCATTAAATCAAACCTTTTACTAAACACAATCAACCCATAAACATCGTGCAAATAACGAAAAAGGTAAAATCTTTATATCAATCCATTCATCATAGTCTAGGTGGTTTAAATGTTTAGCCAAGCATCTCAGTAATTAAACACAAAACAAAGATGTCTAACAAAGAATTCATTGTAACAAAGTTCAAAGAAAGTAATCGACAAAACAAGGGATTAGAAAACCCGATTGATTCTTCGATTCTTCGACTCCGACTCGTACCAATGATTCCCGTGCCTTCAAATCTCCGATTGCCTTAAAAGAATGCTCCCAGAATGATCCTCACTCTCAATAATTCGTAATTAGGGTTGCTGATTAGGTTTCTTGGAAATAAAAGTCAAACCCTAGCTGGAAAATCAATCCGGTAAAAAATCAAGCCCCTCACGTGACGCGAGGGGGGTGTGGCGTCACGCCTCGCCTCCAAAAGTGAATTTCGTATTTTTTTATTATTTTCTGATTTCCAGCTTCTCCGACGCGCGTATGAATCCCGTTTTTCTTCCGAACTGCTCGTTTTTACTCGTTTTTCAACACTTTAAGCTACGGGACCTGAAATCAAAGCTTAACGTCAGCAGTATCATAGTTCTAACCTAAAACAGACTCTAAACGACTGAAAACTGACCAAAATATACACTATAAACATATGTACTTTTCAGTACATCAAACATCCCCACACTTACTCTTTTTTCGTCCCCGAAAAAGAATTATGCAACGGAATCAGAAACAAACAATTACCCGGGTCAAAAGTATAGGTATAATTAATTAAAACCAAGATTTGCGTTAGCCGCGATTGCGAATATACTTATCCCTTTAAACCCGAATTCAATCCTAAACCCTTATCATGTAAATTTAGTTTAAGTGCGGTCGGTCCACCTAGGGTCTCACACTAGAATCTACGGTCCACCTACTCCCACCTCAAGCTTATAGGACAAAAGGAACAACCACTGGGTTATTTCCTAACCGTTTTATACCAAGATAAAGAGAGTTTAAAATCAAATCTATTTTTTTCATTCTTTTTTTTTTCTTTTTTCATTTTTTTTTTCATTCGTGAGACTAGACGATGCTTTCCCTAACCCAGCGGTATTCCGACTGTAGAGTCGCTATCCCCAATCACAGATTACATAGGTTTCGGTACTTTTATTCGGCAAGTCGATTTCACACATCCCAGAGGCATTCCGGCTGTAGAGTCGCTATCCCCAACTCGGATTACATAGGCCTGTGTTACTTTCATTTAGTTTCTAGCTCACTTTTATTCTATTTTTTTTTCTTTCAGCGAGATATGATAAAAAACTCTAACTATCTTAGCTTATAACGGCATCCCTTATACTATTTTTGGCGGTTTTAGTTTCCCATATTTCCCAGATGAAAACCCACTAGCAGACCGACAATTAAGGTATATTAACTCAAAGGGACTTAAAACCAAACCCGGGCCTATCCACATATCCCAAACTAGACACAAAATCGGTTTATTATAATCTCATATTATTATTATTTGAACCCGAGCAAAAATTCGTTTTTTCTATCATTTTCCGTTTTAATTGCAAACTTCTTTTTTTTTCGAAAGACATTTTCTGATTTTTTTCAATTTTTTTGAATTTTTAAAATTTTTTAATTTTTTTGTTTTTTTTTTCATATTAATGACTCAAATATTTACAAGTATCACATCCCCACACTTAGAGATTGCATTGTCCCTAATGCAAGAACGAAAATATGACTCAATACTACCTAAAAATAAAAACTGCAAACGAAATAAAAATACAACAACAACAACAAAAAAAAGAAACGACTTAGCTGGATAGGACAAAAGTCAGTGCCAGCCGTATGAGTCTTGAATCCCCCGAACGATCGTATAGCATTTCATTCGCGATCGTTGCCTAGTCTGCTTGGGTTTATCAAAATAGCAAGTCCAAAATCACCCGAATGGCAATTGGGTACGGGTGGTACAATCCAAACCTGCACAATCAAAGCAAAACAAAACCCAACGCAGTACCGACTCTAAAAACGACACAAAAACTACTACTTTAGACTCAAAATACAAAACAAAAGACTCAAAATACAAACTAAAAGACTCAAAATACAAAACTAAGGGTTCAAGACACACGATAAGGGTCAAAAACAAATCTGAGCCGGTTCAGTGGGGCCTCGCGTGGCGCTAAGACTCCCCTCGCGTCACGCGGCGCCTACGACTTTAATTGTTTTTGGCCTTTACCCCCTAGCGCGACGCGACGGCCCTTGGCGTCACGCCAGGGGCTGTTTTTCACAGAATGTTTCGAGAATTATTGATGTTCATGCCTTAGAATTTTTTCTATACTTCTCCAAAACGTCCAACAACCCACCAAAGATTTTTCTAAGTAGGAAACTTACCCGGAACCGTATTTTTCTCGCAATTCCCTGCAAATCTTCGGTGATGCACTCCTGCGAAACGACTCAAACCACAACCAAAGACCCGAAAAACTGACAAAGACAACCACTAGCTACTAAAAAAAAAATTCGAAAAATAAACGAAGATATAAACTGTACAAACTCTACACTCGAGTAGCAACTTCTCACATGCTTACGGAGGATCATGGAGATGCAGCTCACCTCCAAACATACTCTCACGGGCTGTAGCACCACTATATGTATCGCCCGAATCAACCCGAACATCCTTATCTCTCTCAAACCCTCTCAACTCCTCATCTAGCGTTTTGAATCTAAATTCTCCATATCTAAATTTATCCCCACACTGAGGTTTGCTCAGTGTCTCTATCCTAGATTCTAAACGCTCCACTCTCTCCTCCAATTCCTCTAGTTTTCTATCCGGTGGGTCCCCACACTTGAACCCTGTCACTTTTTCTAATCTCAGATCACTTATCACCCTCTCCTCATCTGTTCTATCCTTCTCACATTCCCCCACTAACGAAACCGATTGCACTCTATCACTAAACCCTCTCGAATTCATAACGTTAAAAACTACCGCTTCCTCGCCTGCTCTAAGTGTGATGGTGCCTAAAGAGACATCTATAAGAGCTTTAGCGGTGTTTAAGAATGGACGACCTAAAATTAGCGGTATGTTTTCATCGGCTTCCATGTCTAGAACGACGAAATCGGCCGGAAAGACAAACTTATCTACCTTAACAAGCAAATTCTCAACTATTCCCCTCGGGTGTTTCACAGACCTATCAGCTAACGACAATGTCATTCGGGTAGGTGAAACCTCGCCTAAGTCTAGCTTCTCGTAAAGCGAAAAGGGCATCAAATTAATGCTAGCACCTAAGTCGGCTAAGGCTCTAGTGTTCGTATTACTACCGAATAGATAAGGAATAGTGAACACACCGGGATCGGTAAGCTTTTCAGGAAGCTTATTTGAAACAATGGCCGAACACCCTCCATGCAATGGGACATTCGACAACTCCCCTAACTTCTCCTTATTCCTAAGAAGGTCCTTCAAAAATTTTGCATATTTTGGCATGGACTGGAGTGCCTCTATAAACGGAAGATTAATCTTCAATTGCTTGAAGATATCTAAGAACTGCCCGTATTCCCTTGAGTATTTTTGATTCTTAAGGCGCGAGGGAAATGGAACATACGCATGTGTTGGACCGTTGTATGACCCTAAAACGTCAGTCAAGGCAGTTCATCTCAGTTTAAGAAGGCGGAATCAACTTAAACCAAGTCATAACAGCTCTAATCCTTTTAATCTTTCTTTTCTGATTAATTTGAGTGCTTGTACAAGGTTTTCTGATACAGATCCGTCAGCACTTCGTCACACATACAATGACAACTGTTCCAACTCAAATAACCAACACACCTATTTATAGATCACATGATTTCGCTTGAGGAAATCTGAAGCGAAATCATCACATCTTGATTTCGCTTCAAGCATTCTCATAACCTTTCAAGCGAAATCTCATGATTAAAACATATAAACCCTAATTTAAACCCTATAGTGTGATCATTCAAATAATCCTAGACACAAGACTTGATAATGACGAAATCAGCAGACATTTAGTGTACCAACAGACTCCCCCTTGAATGTTGATGAAGTCTTTGGCTTCAAGTCTTTGTCTTTAACAATCTTCAAACATTGTAAAAACTCTCATCAATCTTTATCTTCAATCTTCCCTTTGACTGTTGATCCAGACTCCCCCTTTCACAGACTCTCCCTCTCAATATGCTAGAATCTGAAAAATCTGGTTCAAGCTTTATCATTTAGCTTCCGTTAGGAATAATGAAGATCAAACCTGTTACTCAACCAACAAACATAACCATTCTATCTTCTTCAACAAAATACAAACTCAATCAGTTATAACAATCCACTCAAGTATTCAAGTTCAAGTTAATGACCCTGATTACTCAATTAATCTACCAAGTCCAATTTAATGACCTTGGTTGATCATTTGACGAAACAAACTGATTTTAAAAACAACAATTTCAAACAATTTCTGAAAATAACAAGTATCAAGTTAATGAACTTGTTTTTGATATTTCAAACAATCCAAACTTCTTCAAAGTAAGCTCTCCTCATTCTTCAGTCCAGAATTTCCTGCATCTGCTTCAATCAACTGAGAATCCAACAATCAACTCTCCACTTTGGTTTGTCTAAAATAAAGCAGAAATAAAATCTTTTTGGATTTTTTTTTTTTAAAAAATGATCTAAACTAAGAAATGAAATACAGAAAACTTAAATTGCAGAAATTAAACAAAGTAAACTATATACAAACATATTTTTGGTGAGCGTGTCAGGGAATCATATCAGCTTTTCAGACAAATCACAAGTACCGTTAAGCTACATTTCATACTCAGATTTAAACACTTTACCTAGATTGTCGATATACTGATCCATCTTAAATTCTCATACAAATTTCAACTTATTCAGGATACGATTAAGGTGAATTAAGAACTTAGATCATTCATGTGTCCCACCTCTTGAATATACTCCCGTATCCAGAATCTCAATAATCAGTCTTACAGGTGAGAATACTACAATGATGTCTGTATATAAATTAGGTATGCGAGGGCCGAGGGATCTCAGATCGATACTTCCATATACGCAGAGAGATATCAGCTTCGACTTTCAGGTGTGTCCCCTTTAGAGGATCTTTTTGCTTACAACAGCAGCATATATCAATTTTATTGTTTCAGCATGCTGAGGGTTTAATGCTGTGTTTCAAGCATTTAAGCAAGTATTAGCCAGGGACTAGATCAGAACTACCGTTCAGCAGAAGTCCAGGAATAATACCCCAGACATCATAGAGTATAAAGACCTAGTATATCAGATTAAGAGACCTTTCAAACGAAATTTCAGGGGTTACCTATATATCCAAGTAGTGTTCCCCACGAATTCACAAGTTGTTTGAATTTAGGTTTATATCCCGAATAAATTTACTAAATGTACGAAAACCTATCGACACATCATCAGTAAGATTGTTTAACTCTTTTATACTTTACAAAACTTTAGCATACTGTAATCGTCTAGCCAATGTACTATCATTTTCCCATATACACAAGCTCTTTTTCAGATTTTATCATGTTTTTGAATTTTTGAATTTTTATCATTTTTACTGTTTTTGTATTTTCTGAAAATAAACTATGTACAAACATCTACTCCCCCTAAATACCAAAACAAGCAAAAATTCGACAAACCATTGCAGATTGTTTCTCGTCTTCATCCGCAACAGTACCCTCATCAACGCCAATAATGCCATCCGACACCGACAGAAGCTTCATACCATTTAGTTTTAACAAATATTTAAACCGATTTTTATCAAAAGCTTTGGAATGTAAATCAGCTTTCTGTTCATCTGTGTGGATTTTCTCAATTCGTATCAACTTTTTCTCAAAACAATCACGAATAAAGTGATGACGAATTTCTATGTGTTTCGTTTTAGCGTGATGTACTGGATTTTTAGTTATATTTATTGCGGCCTCATTATCAACAAAAAGAGGTGTGTTAAGAAACTGCAAACCGTAGTCGCGCATCTATTGATGTATCTTGTTCACCAACTTGGTTTGTTTGACCTGAAATCTGAATTTGCTCCCCCTCAGAATCTGAATCACCATGATCAAATACTGGCATGTTTTCAGCTTCTAGATCATCATTTTGAACCGACTGATTATCGTGAGCAACTTCATTCTGTTGGACATCATCATGTTCACCAGCATTACTTGGACCTGCTTCATCATCATTTGAAGTTTCCCATGGTCTTCTCGAATACTCAGCTGGGAATCTTAACTGCGACTCATATTCACGCAAAATATCCAACTCATCAAAGAAATCTTCATCATCCTCTGATTCTTCTCTCATGTCAAACGAATCCCAAAGTTTGTCATAATGATAACGCCATGAATCACCAGGATTCTGCGGCGGCATAGTATAACCTTGACATTCAACATTTGCAGCTTCAATAATCCGCTTCTCACTTGGAACGAAGACACGTAGCAATGGATTTGAATAACCAACAAATATACCCTCAATGCACTTCGGACCAAACTTCCCAAAAGGCTCTATAACCGTACAAGGTGACCCGAACGGTTCTAGATACTTCAAATTCGGTTTGCGATTATTGATTAGCTCAAAGCATGTTTTGTTGAACTTCTTGACAGTAAGAACTCTGTTGAGCGTATAGCATGCGGCGGAAACAGCTTCAGCCCAAAAATTAATCGGTAACTTTGAATCTGCGAGCATAGTTCTAGCCGTCTCGATTAGTGTCCTGTTTTTGCCTTCTGCAACTCCATTCTGCTGCGGAGTGTACGGAGCACTAAACTCATGCAAAATACCTCTTTCATCACAAAATTCTTCCATCTTGCTGTTCTTGAATTCAGTACCATTATCACTTCGAATTCTCTTTATACACCTTTGGTACAAATTCTCTATCTTCCTGAACAGCGCCATCAAACTGTCAAATGTTTCATCTTTCGACTTCAAGAAAGAAACCCACGAAAATCTAGAATAATCATCAGTAACGACCAAACAATAGTAATCTCCTGTAACACTTTTAACATTCACAGGACCAAACAAATCCATGTGAAGTCTTTCCAGAGGTCTCGAAACTGAATTGGCTTGCTTTGTAGGGTGTGACTTTTTCTTCTGCTTGCCTTTGACACAGCTAATGCACTCCCCTTCCAGATGAAAACCTTTGATATTAACTCCCAATACCAAATCATTGTGCACCAAGTGATTCATCTTCCTTAGGTGAATATGCCCCATCTTTCGGTGCCACAATCTTGATTCTTTCTCAGTTGCTCTGGACACAAAACAATGTGCTTGACCAGTAGTTGTAGTTGCTACAGACATGTCTAACACATATAAATCATTCACTCTAGGTGCCCTCATAATAATCCATTCTTCAGGAACAACAAAACCAGGTTTCAAGATCAAACATTCCTTATCAGTGAAGTGAGTAGTATACTGATTGTCACAAATCTGCGAGATACTAAGCAGATTGTTCTCCAGCTCAGTGATGTAGTTAACTCTCTCAAACGTCACGATCCCATTGGATAACGTTCCTTCACCAACAATTCTACCACCTTCATGACCAGCAAATCCCACATAACCACCATTAATGTTCTTCACATCATACAGCAATGCGGTCTTCCCTGTCATATGTCGAGATGCGCCACTATCCATAATCCATCTGGATATCAGTTGTGGAAGATCCTGCACAAAACAAACTACAATTTAAACAACTTCAAGAAAGATGCCGATTCATGCTTCGCGAACCAGGAAGCTCCGGCAATTCAAACTGCTCATTCGAACATGGTGTCCACCCAGGCCTCATCAGCCTTAGGTGTAGCCTTGACTCTCGCAATTTGAATTTTGAAATTTTCAGCCTTCAAAGGTGGAAAACTTGCATCATAATCAACCGAAATTGATTTTTCAGCCTTTTTCACTTCAGAAGTTGAACTTTTCATTTCACCTTTTGGTTTCCAGATTTGTTCAGTTAATGCAACCCGTTTATAAAACTTGTCATTTTGAGTTACCAATTTCTTTACAGGTTCATTTTTTGTTTTTACATTGTTGATTTTAACGTTTTGCTTCTCAATCACTTTCTTCTCAACATACATTGGTGATTTACCCTTCACATCAACCTTCTTTTGTTGAACCTTCACAGCTTCAGTCCTAGGCTTCACATATGTACACTTTCGTGCAATATGACCAACTTGTTCACATCTAAAACAAGTACGAGTATCAGCTACTCGACTCGTGCCTTCAGACTGAGCCTGTGAAGCTTTCTTCTCAAAGAACTCTTCATTCGATTTTGAAAAGATTTCATTTTTCTCATCAGAAAGTAACCGTGAACCATTCACAAACACCTTCTTTTCAGTAAACCTCTTGTTTTGAAAACTGTTCTTCCGATAACTATTACCACCCCGATAATCACCCGACCAATTGTTTCGATTGTTATTGTAAAAACGTGGTGAATAAACAGTTTTCTTGTTATAAACCCTGTCTTTCTTTCGACTCAGATTATTCACTTCTAACAACTCGACTTCAACAAGTTTGAAAACATTTGTCAATTTGTTCATGTTAACATTCTCTATTGGAAACTCTGAATCCGAATACAACTTATCAGATCCAGCCATCTTGTACATCACAAGACCCGGTTCATCACTTAAGTTGTTTTTGGACTTTTGTTTCGGAATGTATTTATCAAAGAAACACCCATCCTCCTCAGAAGTGTCACAATCCGGTTTAAGCACTTTGTCTACCACACTTTTCACCACATCACTTTGGACACCCTCTTCATTGGAAGATGTAAACGTGACATCAATGTTTTCAGGAAGTTTGACTTCACTTTCTTCCTCAATTTCCACCAAACTAGACTGCTTTTTCGTGTAGTTGTCTAAAATTGGCGGTGGAACTTTGTGAAAACCTATACCCGTTCCATCAGAAAACACATCCTCGCCATCTTTGTTTTTCCCTATAGGTTTAGGAACAATATGCTGCAAAACAAAGCTTGCCGATTTATAGCTGTTAAGCTTCAACTGGATTCGTTCATTCTCAATTTCAGCTTCTTGAACTTTAAGTTTCAATTTAGCAATTTGATCCAGTTGTTCATTAATCGATTCTTCTTTTAATCTCAAAACAGCTCTTAGATGTTCATTTTCTTTAAAAGTTTTTCCATTACGATCATCACTATCTTTGACAATGTTTTTCAATTTTTCAAACTTTTCAGAAATCTGACGGTTTTCAAGAATTAACTTTTCATTTTCAGATTTTAGTTTCTCATGATCCTTTTTATCATTTTCAATTTGAGCTGTTAATTCTTTGTTCCGTTCAGTTGAAGCTCTTACACTTTTGTCACGATCAAGAATCTGATTTTCAACATTTCTAACCTTTGTTGTCAGATTCTGAATTTTCTCATTGTTAAGATACGTGACAGTGCTACAAAAATTGCATTGTTTGGTGCAATTTTTGCAGTCAGCATTCCCGTCAATCTTTTTATCTGACTCAATTGTGTTACCTGACGCATTTGTTGACACACTTTGACTGACCGATCCCTTTGACTCAGTAACAGAATTAGGATCTACCTCAAGTGCTTTTGCAGCTAGCACTTTGTCAGCCATCACTCCCAGGTTCTCAGCTGTCAACTCTTGCGTAGTATCAATTATGCCTGTATCAACCTGCTTTTCTTTCTTCTCTTTCTCTTCTTTCTCTTTTCTCTCTTTCTCTTTTGCTTCTTCAATCATCTTTGACGTTGGTGTTCCCCACCACTTGTGCTGCCAATATTCATCCTCTTCTTTGTACTCCTTGATGATGGCTTCGATATCTAGCGTTTTGTCATCAATCGCAATATTTCCATACTCATCAAGATAGCACTCTCTATCTGGATCCCATCTATTTGCTCTCCTTGCATTCAGATAGATACGAGAAATTCTGATAATCTTGTTTTCAGCAATCATCTTTCGGTATTGATACTTCTGTTCCTCAGTACGATCATCTTTCCATGGCTTAGGTTCATCATTGCTTGCCATGAATGCGTAACCCACCGCATCTTCTTCCGGTAGAACTTCCTTACTCCAATCATACCCCTCATCATCATAAATCACAGCAAGAGCCCTTGATTTGTCTCTGTTATCTTCAGACTGCTTCAATCTAGGCGGCTTAGATTTATTCTGATGGTAGATTGCCTTTTTGTAATAATCATCTCGAAACGGATTCTCTGACTCATCTGCATATGCATTCCTGCATTCCCGTTTGAAATGACCCTTCTGCTTACACTTGAAGCAAGTCACCTTCGATTTATCGAACCCCAACTTAGTAGACGGACCACCAATCGTTTTTCTCCCTGTAATCTCCATGAAGCGTTGTGCACGTCGAACTGCACTTGCCATTGCCCAACGAATGTCGATCAGCTCCATTTCTTCAGGGTCTATCTGATCGTAGTCTTCTTTCGTCAGATTAGTATTCCCAATTTTTCCAGCCACCAATCCTTCGTAGGATTCCAAAACAGACGCTAGAAAGACCATTTGTTGCTTGGCCGACTCTGCATCAAAATTCTGTGCGTTCTTCAGATCTATAGCGATATTGCAAGAAAACTTTGCATCAGAATGATTTGCAGAAGACGTAGATCCACTGTGATAACCACTATGACTTCCACTGCTTTGACCACTTTGACTTTCTTTGCCGATTGTCAACACATTTTCAGTAGAAAATGCAGTCTTTGGAGAAGTAGCTTTCGGCATCATGCTCTTTGGATAGTATAAATCCAGATTTTGCTGATAAGATGAATGATTGATCTTGTACGTCTTCTTCAACTCTAGCTCATGACTCTCGAGTTTTTCAATCAGCAAATCTAATGTCAGCTTTTCTGGTTCTTTGATGGTATTCTTCAGCATCATCGCATAATATCTCCAATCCATCTCGTCTGGTAACGAATCGAACAATTTGTCGATAAGATCTTCTTCAGAAATGTCAATCTCATGCCTTACTAATTCCAGCTTTAGATGACCGAACCGTTCTATCATTTTACACACTGACTCGTTCTTTATACAACCAAACAGATCAAATTCTTTTCTAAGAAGTTTCTTTTTGTTTTTCTTAATCTCTTGACTACCGACACATTTCTTTTCTAACTTTGCCCATAAGTCTTTAGAATTTGAGTAATCAATCAGTGAAATGATGTCTTCACGTACCGACTGAAACAATAATGCCACACATTTTTGTTCAGCTACGAATGAATCAATCTCTTCAGCTGATCTTAATCCTTCACCATTCTTCTTTCCTTGAGCATAACCATTTTTCATACTCTTCCAGCTAGGAAAAGCAAATGCCATCAACCAGTCTTCAAATTTTGTTGCCCACCTGCTATAATCTTCAATAGCCATCAGCTTAGGAGGTTTGTTAAATGTTCCAAATGCGCTTTCGGACTCCCAAGCTTCCTTCTTTCTTTCTTTCGGTGGACTTTTGTTTGCATCACTTGAAGACGTTTCGTTGTTTCCGGAACTACCCGTGAATGCGTACATGTCGCTGAAAGGATTCATGAAAATATCATCCATCTTGATAGTACCTGCAAGATTATCAAACACTTAGAAAAATTTTTAGGTTTTGAAAAATTAACAGTTCAAGCGAAATACTTGAAGTAAACAGCTTCAAGCGAAAACAGCTAACAAAAATTAATTCAAGCGAAATCCTCTATTTCGCTTCAACAACACAATTTTCAAACCAAACAGTTTCAAGCGAACCCAAACTATTTCGCTTCAACCGAATCAGGCTCTCAAGCGAAATCACACAGCTCTATTTCGCTTCAGGAAAACAGCCCTTCAAGCGAAATCTCACAAGCGAAATCTAAGAGAACAGTTTCGCTTCAGCTTCAAGCGAAATTCAACAATCTATTTCGCTTCAGCAGATCTTCAAGCGAACCAGTCCAAACAACCAGATCTGAAGCGAAATCAACCTCTAATATCAAACACCTTCAAGCGAAATTATGTATTAGGTCAATTTTAACATGTTTTAAGCTGAATTTTAGTCCGAATCTTTTTAGGCTTTGTTAAAACTATGTTTTACACGTTATACTCGAAAATCAGTCCATTTTAACCGTTGGAAATAGTTCAGATCTGAAAAATGTAAAAAGAAGTGAGTAGAAAGAAGATAATCTGCTGCTATGGTATGAACTCCTCGTCCTGTGCTCTGATACCACTTGTTGGACCGTTGTATGACCCTAAAACGTCAGTCAAGGCAGTTCATCTCAGTTTAAGAAGGCGGAATCAACTTAAACCAAGTCATAACAGCTCTAATCCTTTTAATCTTTCTTTTCTGATTAATTTGAGTGCTTGTACAAGGTTTTCTGATACAGATCCGTCAGCACTTCTGTAACACCCCGAAAATGGGTTTGGTGATCAAACCACATTAGCACTAAGAGACGGGTAAAATACCGTTAGTGGTAAAACTTACCCGGTAAATATTAGGATTTAAATAATTAATTCTAATATTAAATAAGAAGTGAATAAAAGCTTTTATTGAATAAGACGGATAAAAGGCCCGAGTTAACGGGACCTAAAATAAACTTAGTCATAAATATTCCCGAACCCGCTAAGTTAACTAGGAATATTAAACCTAGTTAATAAGTGGGAATATTATTGAAAATAATTAGGTTGTGACCTAATTAATAACTAACCAAACACGAGGGACCAAAGCCGGGTAACTTGAAAATGGAATTAAAAACTTAAAAATAAACACAACACACACACAAGTGTGTGTGTGTGCGTGCGTGGTTAAGGTCAGGAGAAAGCTCCCATGGAGCTTTAGCCCTAGCTTCAACAAATCAACGAAATTGAAGGTCGAATCCAGCCCGAATCAAATGCATGAACACGTAATAATGATCACCTAGTCGTGGGGATCACAAGGTATGTTGAAATTTATGATTTGGTGATACTTTGAGATTAGGATGAACAATCATAATCAAAATTCTGGAATGAATGTTGAATCTATGAGTGTTATTGTGATGAAATCCATGTTTAGGAACAACCCTAGTTAATAATTTGATGAACTAGTGTTGAAAAATAGAAATTTGATGATTACCCATGTGTGTGCTAAGTGGGTTTTATGACAAGAAGATGAACACTTGAATTAGAGTGTTAAATTGATGAATATTGATGTTATGATACTAGTACTAAGTGTAGTTCATGAACACTAGACATGAAAGTTTGAATCTTGATGTTAATCTTGGTAAAAAGGACTAATTATGAACTAGTTAGCAAATGAGTAGAATCATGCCCATTAGGTGTTTGTTAAAATGCCTAAATGAGTACTAAGTGTTGATAATGTGCCTAATTGAGTCTTGTGAACTTGATAGTGCAATCATATGTGTTAATTGGTGATTTGACTTTTAAATGGTCAAACCGACCATTAATAAGATCGAATGGTAATTGTGATAGAAAATATGTAAGATGGAATAGTCATAATTAATGATGACTAATATAACCGTCTTACGAATTATGATGATAGTTTGACGCTTGACAAGCTAGGTGGAGGCTTGGAAAGGAAGCGGGTTAAACAAAGCAAGTATGAAGGAAAAGCGTAATTCGGATGCAAGGTAAGTATAGCTTACACTAGTCTTATATGTTAGAATACTCCCTTACCGTATTAGTTACGAAAAAGACGAATACATAATTGAGGTATGATGTTCCGACGTGTAAACGTACGGAACAAGGTAGTCTAGCACGACAAGAAACCATGTTGATGGTTTAAAAAGGAATTAAATCGGTAATTCGATCATTTTATGACAATTGGAAAATAAGCCTTTGGATGGTTACCTTATAGGGTAAACCAAAACAAACAATAAGGGTAAAAAGGTAAATTGGTCATGCGTTGACCATAACTATTGGTTTTGAAAGACACTGTAAGGCGTAAGCCATAACAGGCTAAAAAGCGTTAAGGAAATCAATTAATAAGTGAAATGGCCACACGGTGTAAACCGAAGCGAGTCGTATAGATGAGATGGTAATAAATATCATCTCGCCAACATAATCGGTCACTTAGACCAAATGGGTCAAAAGGTGAAGATATCACCCTTTGACAATAGCGACTAATGATTATTGTCGAGCTATATTATTTCAGGTGTAAATGTCAAATTGGTGTTAGCAACGCTATGAATTAGCGATTATAAAAGCAAGGTATTAAAAACGGGTCAATATATTGATCTGCGCCAGGTATGTGAAATAAGGTAACACTCATTTAGAACATATGGTTCAAGAGTGTTAAAAGAGGTCAAAACGGACATTTGGTTACTTGTTGGGTAAACCAAATGTTTTATGTAATGAACATGGTGTTTGGAAAGCTTAATGACTTTTCAAACATGATTATAGGTTAAAAGAGGGATTATGGGTCCAATATACTTTCAAAAGTCCTTCATTGTTAATAAAGGACTAAAATGGACCAAAACGCCCTTGGTGGCTAAATTGACCAAACAACCTTTAAAAAGTTGTTCGGAAATAAGTTTTATGATTAAATGAATACTTAGATTAATTATAGAAGCAATTGAAAGCGATTTTAGGCTCGAAAGTGCTTAAGAACCCTTAACGGGTCAAAATAAGCATACAAGTGAAAACGGGTTTAAATTGTGTAATAAACCTATGAATAGAACCTAAAATGGTAAGTAATATTAAATTAAAGAGTTGTATGTGATATAGGAATCAAACAAATACGTTTGTTTGATAAAACCGCGAATGGGTCAAAATTTGGTAAAAAGGGGAAATAAGCCGAAGACTTAAAAGTCTTAAATCTTGTTAAGTCGGACGTCGGATTCTAACTCCATATGATGGAGAATCAAATTACAAACATGTAGGAAGAAACGGTAGGCCAAACGGATAAGCGGTTTGCAAGATACGAAAGATTTCGTATCAAATTACGGCAAAATGGAAAGGTGGAATGCAGGTACCACCGTAAATTACGGTGCCACCGTAATTTACGGTGGACCTGAAATGGTTTACGGTGGGTTTCTTCTGATTTACGGCAGAAGGGTATTAACCCAGAAGCCACCGTAAATTACGGTTCCACCGTAATTTACGGTGGAGGCCAGATTGATAATCTTGTTTTGGTGATCAATTGTTTCTTGGACTCGTTTAGACTCGTTTAAACCTCCGAAAGACTAATGTATTTCATGTTTATGAAATGTAGGTATATTTTGGATGCCGAAAGACGATCAAGCTCAACGAAGAACCGAACACAATATATATACACGCTTCCGCACTTTGCCACGTTGTAAATTTTAAACAACGAGTTTCGATCACGTTATGTAGAGTAATTTATAAATTGTAAAAGTTTTAATAAACCCGTATTTCCAAATGTTTATGTAATCTTAATTACATGTTTGTTTAACGTAAGATTTACGTTAAACCTTGATTTATAAGAACGGGTGTTACAAGTTGGTATCAGAGCCTTGGTTTAAGAGATTCGAGTATGGTTGGGAGGAACCATGCTTGGACTTAAACCTTATGCTCTTGACAAAGAATAGTGTTCGGTTCGAAGCTTGATCGCAAATCCGGTAAGTACAAGTATGTTAATAGTTTAGCATACTAAAGTGTTGTAAACAACACATAGGGCTATCGTGTGATACACGTTACCCCAATTAAAATGATTGGTATAGTTGACGAAAATACGCGCGTTGACGCATATAGTAGAAAAAGCTTTGTATTATAATACGGGCGATTATTGAAGTTGACGTTACTAACTTTGTGAATGTTTTATTTGAAGGACACTCGCGTTTGAAGACGACGAGAGTCAAACGAATTGTGGATATGATGATGGAACGGTCCGAAGCATGACGAGAGGAGCATGCTCACCGAGGACTAAATCGCGTAACGACCGCAAACAAAGTTAATGGCAAGGAACGCCCGTTGGGGCAAACATTATCAGGTGCACATTTTAAATAATTGCACAAATAGTAATATGCAACAAATAAGTAGAAATTGAAAGTTGCATATGTAGATTAAAAACTTGGAAAAATCCGAATAGAGAAAGTATTCGGGATATTGTTTCCAAGAGAAACAAATAGAGGTGTTACTTACATAGGGCGTGATGTGAAAACTATAAAAAGGTCATGTGTGTCATGTGTTAATCGCTTACTCTGGCCAAGTAAGTAGTGACATATGATACCATGAGTTTCTTATAGCGGACACATTTACATCCGATGTAGTAAGGGCAGAGTAAATGGGACTAATTAAAAAGTACCCAAATGAATCAGATAAGCAAAATATTTGATAATAATGTAAACGCACAACCGAGTGACTGAAGCGTATTACATCAGGATAATGAGCCCGAGCGAAGGGACAAAGAAGCATGTAAAATGATTTAGACAAGTATTGGGAAGGAGTGTACTTACACTCGAACCCATAAAACGCAAGCATGTAAAATGATTTAGACAAGTATTGGGAAGGAGTGTACTTACACTCGAACCCATGAAACGCAAGCACGAAAAATGATTTAGACAAGTATTGGGAGGGAGTGTACTTACACTCGAACCCATAAAACGCAAGCAAGTAAAACGATTTAGACAAGCCATGGGAGGGAGTGTGCTTACACTCGAACCCAGAAAACGCAAACATGGAAAATGGTTTAGACAAGCAAGGGGAGGGAGTGTACTTACACTCGAACCCGTAAAATGCTAATATGTCTCTAAACGGGTCGTTTTTGTAAAACGTCAAACTTGAGGACAAAGTCGGAATATAAAAATAAAGCGAAGTCTTAATGCATACCGGAAGGGTTGCAATAATAACGACTTCGGTAAAACACCCGGTTGATGGGTAAGAATTAAACACATGCGTAAACCGAGAGACGAGAACGTGAATTTAAAGTCAAAAGACTCGGATGATGAGTTATGACTAAAAGACCATAAAATTTCGTAAAACAGAAATTTTGATAATTATATTCAACCATTTTGAGGTTGAACGGGTTGAATAAAGTATAAATGCTTAATGGCATAAGTAAGCGCAAGCCGGATAACGGTAAGCTTGAGACAAACTGACGCGTAAATAACGTCAGAAGTCATAAAGTCGGAGGATTAGCCCGGAAGTAAACAAATGAAGCCTTAGACTACGGTCAAGGTCAAATGAAGTTCAAGGGTGAAAACAAGTGATTTTCAAACATAAAAAGAGTGTGTTGACACCATATATATATTTCAATAAAGACATGCGTAAAGAATGATCTACGGGATCAATATAACCCTTGGGGTTATAAACAATGGAAAAGTCTACGAGACTAATATGACCTACGGGTCACGACTAGAAAGAAATAGACTACAAGGACCTAGCCTCAAAGAGGTGAAAGCCTAGGGAAATAGCCTACGAGGTTAAGTGAAGGGACCTACGGGTCAATAGTGTGAGGTAAGGGAACTTGTTACGATCCCTCATACAAAAAAAAAACTAAGATTTTAAAAGAATAAACTATGGACTGTCAATATCATGGTATGGATAATTGACAAGGTTAAAGAAAGGATCCTAAAACTAAAACTTCGTTTTTAGTAAGAAACAACGTTATTACCAATATAAATTCTGATGGGAATTTAAATAGTAAGCATGAAAGATACAAGTCTTGACACTGATAGGCGCAAGACGGTATATTCAAAAAGTGATATTTCCGAAAATGAAATTTTGATATGAATTAAATATGATGTAACACAAGCACGGTCAAGAAATGTAATGTGAAGTAGAATCACATTATAACCAAGCAAGCGGTAAAAAGTAACTGGACTAATAAGTCTAGTTAGCGAGACCGGTTAAGGTCATTTAAGTAATTTGGTTGCTTGTAAGCGGTAGATTCGGTATAACTGAACCGAATAAATGAATTTTGAAAACAGAAGAAATTGTCGCTAAAAGTGAAAGATTTCACTAAAGACCTTTAAACGGGTCAATGTAACGGATTCACCAAGAGTTCGATAATATATAAAAGTGATGGAAATCGCTAAGTTAACTGAACTAGCGAAAATAACGGAATTACGTTATCTCAAGTTACATTATGTCGTATGAGGAACGTAGAGGTTCTGTAAAAAAAAAAAAAAAAAAAAAAAAAAAGAGACATTACCATAATTTTTCTGGTAATACTAACACTTGGTTAAAGTATGAGTAATGCTTAAGAGATTACTCAAGCCAAACGCATTGAGTTTAGAACTCAATGAACTATGTAAGCAAGGTTTCGAGGACGAAACCTCTTTAAGGGGGATAGACTTGTAACACCCCGAAAATGGGTTTGGTGATCAAACCACATTAGCACTAAGAGACGGGTAAAATACCGTTAGTGGTAAAACTTACCCGGTAAATATTAGGATTTAAATAATTAATTCTAATATTAAATAAGAAGTGAATAAAAGCTTTTATTGAATAAGACGGATAAAAGGCCCGAGTTAACGGGACCTAAAATAAACTTAGTCATAAATATTCCCGAACCCGCTAAGTTAACTAGGAATATTAAACCTAGTTAATAAGTGGGAATATTATTGAAAATAATTAGGTTGTGACCTAATTAATAACTAACCAAACACGAGGGACCAAAGCCGGGTAACTTGAAAATGGAATTAAAAACTTAAAAATAAACACAACACACACACAAGTGTGTGTGTGTGCGTGCGTGGTTAAGGTCAGGAGAAAGCTCCCATGGAGCTTTAGCCCTAGCTTCAACAAATCAACGAAATTGAAGGTCGAATCCAGCCCGAATCAAATGCATGAACACGTAATAATGATCACCTAGTCGTGGGGATCACAAGGTATGTTGAAATTTATGATTTGGTGATACTTTGAGATTAGGATGAACAATCATAATCAAAATTCTGGAATGAATGTTGAATCTATGAGTGTTATTGTGATGAAATCCATGTTTAGGAACAACCCTAGTTAATAATTTGATGAACTAGTGTTGAAAAATAGAAATTTGATGATTACCCATGTGTGTGCTAAGTGGGTTTTATGACAAGAAGATGAACACTTGAATTAGAGTGTTAAATTGATGAATATTGATGTTATGATACTAGTACTAAGTGTAGTTCATGAACACTAGACATGAAAGTTTGAATCTTGATGTTAATCTTGGTAAAAAGGACTAATTATGAACTAGTTAGCAAATGAGTAGAATCATGCCCATTAGGTGTTTGTTAAAATGCCTAAATGAGTACTAAGTGTTGATAATGTGCCTAATTGAGTCTTGTGAACTTGATAGTGCAATCATATGTGTTAATTGGTGATTTGACTTTTAAATGGTCAAACCGACCATTAATAAGATCGAATGGTAATTGTGATAGAAAATATGTAAGATGGAATAGTCATAATTAATGATGACTAATATAACCGTCTTACGAATTATGATGATAGTTTGACGCTTGACAAGCTAGGTGGAGGCTTGGAAAGGAAGCGGGTTAAACAAAGCAAGTATGAAGGAAAAGCGTAATTCGGATGCAAGGTAAGTATAGCTTACACTAGTCTTATATGTTAGAATACTCCCTTACCGTATTAGTTACGAAAAAGACGAATACATAATTGAGGTATGATGTTCCGACGTGTAAACGTACGGAACAAGGTAGTCTAGCACGACAAGAAACCATGTTGATGGTTTAAAAAGGAATTAAATCGGTAATTCGATCATTTTATGACAATTGGAAAATAAGCCTTTGGATGGTTACCTTATAGGGTAAACCAAAACAAACAATAAGGGTAAAAAGGTAAATTGGTCATGCGTTGACCATAACTATTGGTTTTGAAAGACACTGTAAGGCGTAAGCCATAACAGGCTAAAAAGCGTTAAGGAAATCAATTAATAAGTGAAATGGCCACACGGTGTAAACCGAAGCGAGTCGTATAGATGAGATGGTAATAAATATCATCTCGCCAACATAATCGGTCACTTAGACCAAATGGGTCAAAAGGTGAAGATATCACCCTTTGACAATAGCGACTAATGATTATTGTCGAGCTATATTATTTCAGGTGTAAATGTCAAATTGGTGTTAGCAACGCTATGAATTAGCGATTATAAAAGCAAGGTATTAAAAACGGGTCAATATATTGATCTGCGCCAGGTATGTGAAATAAGGTAACACTCATTTAGAACATATGGTTCAAGAGTGTTAAAAGAGGTCAAAACGGACATTTGGTTACTTGTTGGGTAAACCAAATGTTTTATGTAATGAACATGGTGTTTGGAAAGCTTAATGACTTTTCAAACATGATTATAGGTTAAAAGAGGGATTATGGGTCCAATATACTTTCAAAAGTCCTTCATTGTTAATAAAGGACTAAAATGGACCAAAACGCCCTTGGTGGCTAAATTGACCAAACAACCTTTAAAAAGTTGTTCGGAAATAAGTTTTATGATTAAATGAATACTTAGATTAATTATAGAAGCAATTGAAAGCGATTTTAGGCTCGAAAGTGCTTAAGAACCCTTAACGGGTCAAAATAAGCATACAAGTGAAAACGGGTTTAAATTGTGTAATAAACCTATGAATAGAACCTAAAATGGTAAGTAATATTAAATTAAAGAGTTGTATGTGATATAGGAATCAAACAAATACGTTTGTTTGATAAAACCGCGAATGGGTCAAAATTTGGTAAAAAGGGGAAATAAGCCGAAGACTTAAAAGTCTTAAATCTTGTTAAGTCGGACGTCGGATTCTAACTCCATATGATGGAGAATCAAATTACAAACATGTAGGAAGAAACGGTAGGCCAAACGGATAAGCGGTTTGCAAGATACGAAAGATTTCGTATCAAATTACGGCAAAATGGAAAGGTGGAATGCAGGTACCACCGTAAATTACGGTGCCACCGTAATTTACGGTGGACCTGAAATGGTTTACGGTGGGTTTCTTCTGATTTACGGCAGAAGGGTATTAACCCAGAAGCCACCGTAAATTACGGTTCCACCGTAATTTACGGTGGAGGCCAGATTGATAATCTTGTTTTGGTGATCAATTGTTTCTTGGACTCGTTTAGACTCGTTTAAACCTCCGAAAGACTAATGTATTTCATGTTTATGAAATGTAGGTATATTTTGGATGCCGAAAGACGATCAAGCTCAACGAAGAACCGAACACAATATATATACACGCTTCCGCACTTTGCCACGTTGTAAATTTTAAACAACGAGTTTCGATCACGTTATGTAGAGTAATTTATAAATTGTAAAAGTTTTAATAAACCCGTATTTTCAAATGTTTATGTAATCTTAATTACATGTTTGTTTAACGTAAGATTTACGTTAAACCTTGATTTATAAGAACGGGTGTTACAACTTCGTCACACATACAATGACAACTGTTCCAACTCAAATGACCAACACACCTATTTATAGATCACATGATTTCGCTTGAGGAAATCTGAAGCGAAATCATCACATCTTGATTTCGCTTCAAGCATTCTCATAACCTTTCAAGCGAAATCTCATGATTAAAACATATAAACCCTAATTTAAACCCTATAGTGTGATCATTCAAATAATCCTAGACACAAGACTTGATAATGACGAAATCAGCAGACATTTAGTGTACCAACAGCATGATTCACATAGGGTGAAGGTCTAACGTCTATGGGCTTTTTCTCAACTTTCTTCTCACCCTGAGACTCACCGGGCTGTGCGGTACTTACTGGGACTAGCCTCTTTTGCACTTTGCCGGGAGCCTCCATCTTTATCACTTCATCTATCACATCACCATCCTCATAAACCTCTCTCTCCTCAACACTAGGGTTTCCTACGGTTCTGCCACTACGAGTGGTAATGGCTTTTACATGAGCATTCGGGTTAGGTTGGGTGTTAGCTGCAAACTGACCGGGTAATCTTTCATCTATCTTCCTAGACATATCACCTACAACCCTAGAAAGGTCTTGGACCGCAGCTTGGTGATTCTTAAGCATGAGATCATGTTCACTAAGTTTCTTTTGGGTGTTTTGATCCCTAACAATTAACTGACTCATCATGGACTCCATTCTTTCCATGCTACCCCCTAAATCGAAACTTGAACCCTGACCTGTTTGAACCTGACTACTCGACCCTCCATCCTTAACCTGCCCATTTGAACCCCCACTGAAAAGCGAACCTAGACCTCTATTTGGATTTTGAGCTATTTGAAAACCATGAGGTCCATTTGAACGAAAATTGCTATTGTTATTAAAATTATTATTATTATTTCGCCAACCCGAACCAACATTATTATTACCAAACCCACTAGATGGAACTCTACTGAAACCTCCTCCTACGAAATCAACTTGCTCCTCACCAACTAGCAAAGGACACGCACTCGTATCGTGACCACCTCGACAAAACTCACACTTATCTACCTTAGCTCTAATCTCCTTAAGCTCTCGAGTGATGTTTTCCAAAACAGAGGCTAAACTAGGGTCCATGGTGACATGGTTCACCCCTTGGGCGGGTGCACTAGTAGTGGTATTTGAATTACCACTTTGATACCTATGATCGGAACGTGATTGGGACTGAGACTGAGCAAACGCCTCAAAACGCTCTAAACACTCAGGAACTGTAAGAATACCCATCATATGCCCCCCCCCCCGCATTCGTATCGAACCTATCACGAGTCTCTTGAGTGAGACCGTTATAAAATTTCTCACATAAGGCCCAATCAGATAGACCGTGCTGGGAGCAACGAGCACAAAGGTTTTGGAAACGCTCCCAAGCAAGGTAGTAAGGCTCGTCGGGCCCCATGCGAAAAGAATGGATTTCGTCCCTAAGTCGTGAGGCTTTAGCGGGCGGGAAATACTTATTCAGAAAGGCTTGACGAAGCCCCGCCCAAGTGGTAAAAGTACCGGTTGGTTGAGAGTCCAACCAAGTAGCCGCACGGCCAGCTAGTGAAAACGGGAAAAGCTATAAGTAGGTGGCATCGTTGGGTGCACCGCTAAGGCTAAAGGTAGCTAGCATCCTAGAGAAACGGTTAATGTGGGCCGGGGCATCCTCATCGTCTCGGCCATGGAATTGGATGCTATTGGTGATAGCCTGCATGGCATAGGATGGAATCTGCCATGAATGCTCGCTCACTATGGGTGGAACAGTGATGGGTGAAGCAAGGCCGGTGAAATCCTGAGTGGCCTGCTGATGGACGGTTTGCCTAGGGTTAGCCATGTGTTCTAAGTTTTCTAGATTACTAGAGGTACTAGAAGTAGGGCTATCGGGTGGGGAGACCTTAGGCGAGTGGTTTGGTGAAGGTGGTGGTGTAGGAGGTGGGGTGGGTAACGGGGTGGAATCGAACTCGGGGAAACGAGATGAAGATGTAGAAGTAACCTGTGGGCCTTCGCCCAGTTGAGATGATGACTGCTTGACTGGTGGTGGTGGTCCGTGCGATCGCAGATGTGGCATCCACTACGAGCAAAAACCTGAACACAAGAAAAGCAAACAGTAGTTACTACGACTCAAGATAAAAAGAAAAGACACAAAACAAAGTAAACACGTAGCACGTATTTGTCAAGTAAATCTATCAAAGCTAATGAACGCAATTACCAAGAGTCCCCGGCAACGGCGCCAAAAACTTGATGTGTGCTAAACAGACTATTAAAAACAAACTAAATTAGACTCTCTAAGCTAGACACTAAAAAGCTTTAATTCTAGACTCGACCTAAACCACACAATCGGCAAGTGTACCGATCAATGTAGTATAACCTAGGAAGTCCGGATATCGAACCACGAGAATCTATTTATCACGTATACTAGACTCTGACAGACTCTGACAGACACGACTTAACTTGTTTATTTGTTTGGGGGGGGGGGGGTTACTGAAAAAACTAGGAAATCTATATTAACTACTAAAATAACTAGAACTAGACTAAAGACGAACAAAGAATGTGAACTTTTACTTATATGAGACCTGGACCACCTAGACAAGAATCCTGGATTGTTTTTAAGAGATTACCAATTAAGTTAAATGCACGAATTATGGAACCGGGATCGTTTGATACTAAACCTATTAAGAACCATCGAGGCCCATCGACCCTTCTCAAGGAGAAACCTGTGGACCTACCTAGGCCGTTAATCCTACCGGTTATTAGATTTCTTCCCAGTCCTCTAATTATTGTGTAAGTACCCTAATGTTGACCTATTCATTCCCAATCCTAGATCTATGGTAGTTTGAAGTAATAGATTTGACTTGATAGACTAATAAGACCGACAGGTAAACCAAGACATAACCTTTCCCAAGGCCTATCTAAAGCAATTCGCCGGGTAAGACCTACCAATAGTGTGACAACCCTCAAAATCCCATGTATTCCGTACAAATTATTAATGATAATTAAAGTGCTTGACGACTGTATGGAATTACTTAACTGCTTCTGATATCTGTGTTATACTTACATGTACTTGTTAATATACTAATAGTGTACAGAAAGGTCACTAAATAGTCCGTTATATTTTCCTGAGTGTTGAAAATTAAAAACGTTATTTTTCAAGTTTAAGCGCGTACCGTGTGTTTCTGCGCGACACAGTGCTTCTACAGCAAAACGCAGACAACGCAGTAAATCTAGGAATATGCCAGGAATATGCCAGGAATATGCTAGGAATATGCTTGGAATATGCTTGGAATATGCTTGGAATATGCTTGGAATATGCCAGGAATATGCTTGGAATATGCCAGGAATATGCTAGGAATATGCCAGGAATATGCTAGGAATATGCTTTATGGAAGACCTTATATAATCTACCACTCATCACTTCACTCAACCCTTTTCTCTCCCTCACTTTCGGCTGCCATCATACCACCACCATACACCCACCATCAAGTCACTTTCTAGCCATTTTCCATCCATACAAAGGTGCAAGAAGGTGAACAACGAAGCTCCGTGCGTTCGGAAGTTGAAGGACCGCTCTCGTTTTCTTTTAACCACCACTTTTCCACACTTGAACTTCCCTAGCCTTGTGCTAGTAGTAAGTTTCTTAAATCTTCATATTGTTCATGTATTTTATGGTTAATAGATGATTAATGGTTAAAAACTTATGAAACTCTAAAAGAACTTGCAATAGTCTTGGATAAAAGATGAATAAAGAGAAGATAGGTGTGTAAATCATGTAGATCTTGTGTGATTATGATTATTGGTTGACTATTTGATGTTTCGCTGGTTAGTATTGATGTTCAATATTGTTGTGATTAATAAACTTGCTAACGGAAATCAATCGAACACAAACTAGGAAGTTATAGACTAAAAACAGCTTGCTGATGTGCATTTTCAGCCGCATTTAACAGGCTGTAAACTGGTCTTAACCTCAACGAAAAATCAATATTTTGAGTATAAAATATGTTATTATGAAATACGGTTCTAATGGCACCGGAATCGTAATTTTTGGACTCCGTTTACTATTTTTAAAGTGTTATTTTGTAACAGCAACTTAAGCTGAATTTTGACAGCAATAAATGGGTGTCGTACTTTCAGTCATAACCTGAGTTTTGTGATGAATCGGACCATGAAATTTGTACAGTAGATAAGAACCTATGTATTTGTAATTACCCCACTGGAATTTCGTAAATCGGACACTCGATGAATTTTTAATAAATTGTTTCGCGGACTGTGGTCAGAAATACATAAATCTGAGTTCAGTCCCGAATATGAATTTTTATAAAATGTGGGTAATGAACCGGACCCCGATATTCTTACACAATAATATATGGAATGTTTATGACATTCCATAAAAATTTAGGAATTTTTGGAATAATCTAACTATTTTATTTAAATGTCCGAAAAACAGCCGGTTTTGAGTATTAATGTTGAATTGACATAAGTTGTGACTTGCGTGTCTAAATGTCGAGTATGCTATCTGTGAATGATTTAACATGTTATATATGTTATGTGCATTATCGTATGTTTGATTTTGAGTGGGGAATGGACGGGAAACTTAGATGGGCATAAGCCGTTACAGTGATGCATGTTGTGTGATAGATACGTGTAGGAACTTTGTGTTCTATTTGAAAAACCACTAAATGACTAACTGGTAAATCATACTAGGACGTGATTAACCGACCTTGACTGTTAGCTATATCTGAGAGTCTAACCGAGCAAACCGAGGTGAGTTCACACCCTTACTAAGGCATGGGATTCCCGGTGGTTGGGAATGGGATTGAATAACTACTCGTACTATCACTCTATTTATATTACCAACACTACTAGACTACCGACTACTGTCCTCGGATTGAGAAGGGCACGTACGTAAAACCTACGTACACTCACACTTACTACTGTCCTCGGATGAGAAGGGCACGTACGTAAAACCTACGTACACTCACACTTACTACTGTCCTCGGATGAGAAGGGCACGTACGTAAAACCTACGTACACTCACACTCACTACTGTCCTCGGATGAGAAGGGCACGTACGTAAAACCTACGTACACTCATACTTAACACCGTCCTCGGATTGGGAAGGACACTTATGGATACGCCTAGTCTAGTAACATACATAATGGGAAGCCCCCACTAAATATCGTAAAGGTTTGGGAATCAAGGATGATGGGTAATACTTGGTTATGAAACGAACTTCCGATTCCTGATACGAACTCATTAACTAAACAACCAAACGTGAACTCACTCAACTTTGTTGTTGACTAGTTGTTACATGCCTTACAGGTCGCTAAATGCTTGGAGCTTGCACGAGGAAGAAGTCGTTGTGGTGTACGGACGGTTAGGTCCAGTGCCTAATATTTTAAAACATTATGAACTTATTAAACCTATGTGTTGGACTTTAAACTTATGTTTTGAACTTTACGTTTATGCTTCCGCTGTCTAAACTAAACTAAACATGGTTGACTGGCTTTGGTCACCAATCGTATTATAGTTGATTTCATTTACTGAATTGTGTTGTTCAATATGATTGGTGGCTCGATCCTGGTCATGTCACGCCTCCAAGCGGTGGTACTCCGCATGGTGGATTTTGGGGGTGTGACAGATTGGTATCAGAGCCATTGGTTATAGTGAACTTGGTTTTAAAAAGGGAAAAGCTTTTTGATAAAACCAGACTATAACCTGTACAGTGCTCAACGATCCACAACGATGCTTCGCTCCACGTGCAAGACTCGACACCATAAGTGGTATGATTTATGTTATATAGTCGGTTAGATAGTTCTCACTGTGCATTAGATAATGTGATAATTGCTCTTTGAACCTTGTATGCTTACTCTCTATTATCGTCCCACACTTACGCACTTTCGCGACACTTTTCTCACCTACGTTGCCTCGTTATGAAGATCATGAGCGGACGCGAAGGACATATCAACCTCACTCAAGCCCAGTTGACGGCTTTGATCAACGAACGAGTTGCGGAGGCACTCGCAGCTAACCCTGCAGGAGGTATAACCTGCCATATCAACCTACCTTAGGACGTTTAGATCCTACCTTCACAAACCAACCCTCGTGCTTAACCATGCCTATTATTCTCGCACTACAGGTCAACATGCTCAACCTCCGGTGTGCACTTTCAAGACGTTCATGGACTGCCGACCTACCACTTTCAGTGGCACCGAAGGAGCAGTGGGCCTTCTTCACTGGTTTGAAAAGCTTGAGTCTGTTTTCGAGATGTGTGAATGCCCCGAAGACCGTAGGGTGAAATACGCTACCGGAACACTTGAAGGGGTAGCGCTCACATGGTGGAATGCTCAGGTTCAGCTGCTGGGGTTGGTTGCTGCTAATGCCACCCCATGGAACGGTTTCAAGGAACTAATCAAGGAAGAGTACTGCAGTCGGGATGACATCCACAAAATGGAGGTGGAATTTTTCAATCTAAAGATGAAGGGGTCTGAGATTGAGGCGTATACCAAGAGGTCGAATGAACTGGCCATCCTGTGCCCTACGATGGTGGACCCTCCCATCAAACGTATTGAGCTTTACCTCAAGGGCCTTGTACCCGAGATTCAGAGTCACGTGACTTCGGCTAACCTGGGTACCATTCAGCAGATCATTAAGTTAGCCCATCGTCTCACCGATCAAGCTGTGGAACAAAACAAACTGCCCAAGCGTATTGGTGCTGCTACTACTGATACCCCCAATGATCACAAACGAAAATGGGATGGGGCCAACAGCAAGGGTTCGACTACAGTTCAGTCCCAGGCGCAGCAGCGAAAGATTGATGACTACCAGAGTCCTGGTCAGCAATCTTCTGGTCGACAAGGGCAGGATGGATATCGAGGAAACCATCCAAAGTGCAAAAAATGCAACAGACACCACAGTGGTCAGTGCAACAAGGGACGTTGTCAGAGGTGTCTCAAGATGGGTCATGAAGCCAAGGATTGCAGGAGCCCACGACCTATGAATCAGAATCGTCAGCAGCAACAGCAAGCACTGCAGAATCAACAACAGCAACAGGGAAAGAAGGGATGCTTTCAGTGTGGTGCTGAAGATCACTTCAAGAGACACTGCCCGCAGTTAAATCAGAATCAGAATCACAACCAAGGAAACGGGAACAATAATGGGGGCAACAATGGAGGAAACAATGATGGCAACGGTGCCAGGGGTCGTGCGTTCGTGATTGGTCAGGGAGAAGCAAGGAACGATCCCAACGTTGTGATGGGTAAGTTTCTTCTGGATGACTTCTTTGTTGTTGTTTTATTCGATTCGGGTGCCGATACTAGTTATGTGTCCCTAAAAGTTAGCCAAATGCTTAAGCGTACTCCAACACTCCTGAACACCAAACACACGGTAGAACTAGCTAACGGTAAAAGTCTTGAAGCCATACACATAGTTAAAGGTTGTAACCTCGTCTTAGCTGGTCAAACTTTCCCTATCGATCTTGTTCCTATCACCCTTGGTAGTTTCGACGTCGTTATTGGGATGGATTGGCTATCTCATCACCAAGCAGAGATTGTTTGCAAGGAGAAAATCGTCCGCATTCCTCGTTCTGGTGAAGAACCTCTCATGATTCGTGGCGACAAGAGTGGTGCTGTCGAAGGCATCATCTCTTTCCTTAAGGCCCAGAAGTGTTTGCAAAAGGGCCACACTGCCATTTTAGCACTCGTTACTGACACATCAGCGGAAGAGAAGAGAATTGAGGACATTCCTATTGTGCGCGATTTTCCCGAGGTATTTCCTGAGGAATTACCTGGTCTTCCGCCTCATCGCCAAGTTGAGTTTCAAATCGAGCTAGCTCCTGGAGCAGCGCCAGTAGCTCGAGCACCATATCGCCTAGCTCCATCAGAACTCAAAGAACTATCCACACAACTACAAGAACTCTTGGAAAAGGGTTTTATACGTCCTAGCTCTTCGCCCTGGGGAGCTCCAGTGTTATTCGTGAAGAAGAAGGACGGTACCTTCAGAATGTGTATTGACTATCGCGAGCTTAACAAGGTGACGGTGAAGAATCGTTATCCTCTTCCATGTATTGACGACTTGTTCGACCAGTTGCAAGGGTCGAGCTATTACTCCAAGATTGACTTGAGATCGGGATACCATCAGCTGAGAGTCCGAGATGAGGACGTCTCCAAAACAACATTCAGAACTCGTTACGGCCATTACGAGTTTCTGGTTATGCCATTCGGGCTGACAGATGCACCAGCGGTCTTCATGGATCTCATGAACCGAGTGTGCAAGCCTTACCTGGATAAGTTCGTTATTGTGTTCATCGATGATATCCTGATCTATTCCAAGAGTCAGGAGGAACACGAGCAACATCTACGAGTTATGCTGGAACTTCTTCGAAAAGAGCAGTTGTATGCCAAGTTTTCGAAATGTGACTTCTGGCTTCGCGAAGTCCACTTTCTAGGCCATGTGGTAAACAAGGATGGAATTCATGTGGATCCATCTAAGGTTGAATCGATCAAGAACTGGCCTGCACCCCACACACCAACCGAAATCCGCCAATTCTTGGGTTTGGCCGGATATTACAGAAGGTTTATAAAAGATTTCTCCAAGATTGCGCAACCTCTCACTTCACTGACTCAGAAGGGTGTCATCTATCGTTGGGGAGATGCACAGGAGTCCGCATTTCAACACCTAAAGGATAGACTTTGTAGCGTGCCTATCCTCTCATTGCCTGAGGGCACAGATGATTTCGTGGTTTATTGCGATGCTTCCATCCAAGGACTTGGTTGCGTATTGATGCAACACGACAAGGTCATTGCCTACGCATCGCGCCAACTTAAAGTTCATGAAAGAAACTACACTACTCACGATCTGGAGCTGGGAGCAGTTGTATTCGCGCTTAAGATATGGAGACATTACCTGTACGGTACAAAGTGCACCATTTACACCGACCACAGGAGTCTCGAGCATATCTTCAAGCAAAAGGAGTTAAACATGCGACAACGCCGATGGGTCGAACTCTTGAATGATTACGAATGCGCTATCAAGTATCATCCGGGCAAAGCCAATGTTGTGGCTGACGCCCTCAGTCGAAAGGATACTTTACCTAAGCGTGTACGTGCTTTACAGCTTACCATCCAATCCAACCTTCCCGCTCAAATTCGAGATGCCCAGGTCGAAGCATTGAAAGCAGAGAACATCAGGGCTGAGTCCCTACGAGGATTGAGGCAACGGCTAGAACAAAAGGGAGACGGCGCCTACTATGTAACGGGGCGTATTTGGGTTCCACTCTATGGCAACTTACGCGAACTTGTGATGGATGAAGCACATAAGTCTCGTTATTCTGTACACCCTGGTTCGGACAAGATGTACCACGACCTCAAGACTACGTATTGGTGGCCTGGCATGAAAGCCCACATAGCAACCTACGTCAGTAAGTGCTTGACTTGTGCGAGAGTCAAGTCTGAATATCAGAAACCATCAGGCCTACTTCAACAACCGGAGATCCCGAAATGGAAATGGGAGCAAATTTCCATGGATTTCGTTACCGGCCTGCCTAGATCTCAACGCGGAAATGATACCATTTGGGTGATCGTAGATCGACTGACCAAGTTTGCACATTTTCTGGCCATCAAAGAAACGGATAAGTTTTCTACTCTTGCAGACATTTACCTAAAGGAAGTGGTATCAAGGCACATATCTGATCGTGACGCACGTTTTACTTCTGAACTGTGGCAAGCAATGCACAAGTCCTTTGGCTCACGTTTAGATATGAGCACCGCTTATCACCCACAGACGGATGGGCAATCGGAACGCACCATCCAAACCTTGGAAGACATGCTTAGGGCATGCGTAATCGACTTCGGCAATGGCTGGGAAAAGCACCTCCCGTTAGTGGAGTTTTCATATAACAACAGCTACCACACCAGCATCCAAGCCGCTCCATTTGAGGTATTATACGGACGCAAATGCCGATCACCTCTCTGTTGGGCAGAAGTTGGTGACAGCCAAATCACTGGCCCAGAACATGTGGTAGATACCACCGAGAAAATTGCTCAGATACGACAGCGAATGGCGGCAGCTCGTGACCGTCAGAAAAGCTATGCTGATAAGGGAAGAAAACCACTCGAGCTCCAGGTTGGGGATCGAGTGCTACTCAAAGTCTCACCTTGGAAGGGTGTAGTCCGCTTTGGCAAACGAGGCAAACTCAATCCGCGGTATATCGGAGCATTCGAAGTCATTGAGAAAATTGGTACGGTAGCCTACATGTTGAATCTACCCGAAAAACTCAACGGAGTTCACAACGTATTCCACGTGTCAAATCTGAAGAAGTGTCTATCAGATGAGACCTTCATAGTTCCTCTGAAGGAACTCACTATCGACGACCAGCTCCGATTCGTCGAGGAACCTGTAGAGATTACTGATCGAGATGTTAAGATCCTCAAGCATACCAGGATACCTCTGGTCCGAGTTCGTTGGAATGCTCGTCGTGGCCCAGAGTATACCTGGGAACGAGAAGACCAGATGAAACTCAAGTATCCCCAATTGTTTAAGAAAAACGCAACCACTACTGAGGCTGAAGCTACTGCAGAATTTCGGGACGAAACTCCAAATCAACGGGGGGATGATGTGACACCCTAGGAAAATCTGGAAAACAACGCAACTTAACTAGCTTCCTCAGTAACCACGCGCTAAATTTCGGGACGAAATTCTCTTAACAGGGGGAGAATGTGACAACCCTCAAAATCCCATGTATTCCGTACAAATTATTAATGATAATTAAAGTGCTTGACGACTGTATGGAATTACTTAACTGCTTCTGATATCTGTGTTATACTTACATGTACTTGTTAATATACTAATAGTGTACAGAAAGGTCACTAAATAGTCCGTTATATTTTCCTGAGTGTTGAAAATTAAAAACGTTATTTTTCAAGTTTAAGCGCGTACCGTGTGTTTCTGCGCGACACAGTGCTTCTACAGCAAAACGCAGACAACGCAGTAAATCTAGGAATATGCCAGGAATATGCCAGGAATATGCTAGGAATATGCTTGGAATATGCTTGGAATATGCTTGGAATATGCTTGGAATATGCCAGGAATATGCTTGGAATATGTCAGGAATATGCTAGGAATATGCCAGGAATATGCTAGGAATATGCTTTATGGAAGACCTTATATAATCTACCACTCATCACTTCACTCAACCCTTTTCTCTCCCTCACTTTCGGCTGCCATCATACCACCACCATACACCCACCATCAAGTCACTTTCTAGCCATTTTCCATCCATACAAAGGTGCAAGAAGGTGAACAACGAAGCTCCGTGCGTTCGGAAGTTGAAGGACCGCTCTCGTTTTCTTTTAACCACCACTTTTCCACACTTGAACTTCCCTAGCCTTGTGCTAGTAGTAAGTTTCTTAAATCTTCATATTGTTCATGTATTTTATGGTTAATAGATGATTAATGGTTAAAAACTTATGAAACTCTAAAAGAACTTGCAATAGTCTTGGATAAAAGATGAATAAAGAGAAGATAGGTGTGTAAATCATGTAGATCTTGTGTGATTATGATTATTGGTTGACTATTTGATGTTTCGCTGGTTAGTATTGATGTTCAATATTGTTGTGATTAATAAACTTGCTAACGGAAATCAATCGAACACAAACTAGGAAGTTATAGACTAAAAACAGCTTGCTGATGTGCATTTTCAGCCGCATTTAACAGGCTGTAAACTGGTCTTAACCTCAACGAAAAATCGATATTTTGAGTATAAAATATGTTATTATGAAATACGGTTCTAATGGCACCGGAATCGTAATTTTTGGACTCCGTTTACTATTTTTAAAGTGTTATTTTGTAACAGCAACTTAAGCTGAATTTTGACAGCAATAAATGGGTGTCGTACTTTCAGTCATAACCTGAGTTTTGTGATGAATCGGACCATGAAATTTGTACAGTAGATAAGAACCTATGTATTTGTAATTACCCCACTGGAATTTCGTAAATCGGACACTCGATGAATTTTTAATAAATTGTTTCGCGGACTGTGGTCAGAAATACATAAATCTGAGTTCAGTCCCGAATATGAATTTTTATAAAATGTGGGTAATGAACCGGACCCCGATATTCTTACACAATAATATATAGAATGTTTATGACATTCCATAAAAATTTAGGAATTTTTGTAATAATCTAACTATTTTATTTAAATGTCCGAAAAACAGCCGGTTTTGAGTATTAATGTTGAATTGACATAAGTTGTGACTTGCGTGTCTAAATGTTGAGTATGCTATCTGTGAATGATTTAACATGTTATATATGTTATGTGCATTATCGTATGTTTGATTTTGAGTGGGGAATGGACGGGAAACTTAGATGGGCATAAGCCGTTACAGTGATGCATGTTGTGTGATAGATACGTGTAGGAACTTTGTGTTCTATTTGAAAACCACTAAATGACTAACTGGTAAATCATACTAGGACGTGATTAACCGACCTTGACTGTTAGCTATATCTGAGAGTCTAACCGAGCAAACCGAGGTGAGTTCACACCCTTACTAAGGCATGGGATTCCCGGTGGTTGGGAATGGGATTGAATAACTACTCGTACTATCACTCTATTTATATTACCAACACTACTAGACTACCGACTACTGTCCTCGGATTGAGAAGGGCACGTACGTAAAACCTACGTACACTCACACTTACTACTGTCCTCGGATGAGAAGGGCACGTACGTAAAACCTACGTACACTCACACTCACTACTGTCCTCGGATGAGAAGGGCACGTACGTAAAACCTACGTACACTCATACTTAACACCGTCCTCGGATTGGGAAGGACACTTATGGATACGCCTAGTCTAGTAACATACATAATGGGAAGCCCCCACTAAATATCGTAAAGGTTTGGGAATCAAGGATGATGGGTAATACTTGGTTATGAAACGAACTTCCGATTCCTGATACGAACTCATTAACTAAACAACCAAACGTGAACTCACTCAACTTTGTTGTTGACTAGTTGTTACATGCCTTACAGGTCGCTAAATGCTTGGAGCTTGCACGAGGAAGAAGTCGTTGTGGTGTACGGACGGTTAGGTCCAGTGCCTAATATTTTAAAACATTATGAACTTATTAAACCTATGTGTTGGACTTTAAACTTATGTTTTGAACTTTACGTTTATGCTTCCGCTGTCTAAACTAAACTAAACATGGTTGACTGGCTTTGGTCACCAATCGTATTATAGTTGATTTCATTTACTGAATTGTGTTGTTCAATATGATTGGTGGCTCGATCCTGGTCATGTCACGCCTCCAAGCGGTGGTACTCCGCATGGTGGATTTTGGGGGTGTGACAAATAGCCCCTCACTTCCCAGTTATTAGGACTAGTAGAACACTAAGACCTAGCAAATTATTATCAGTTACTTCTAGAGGTTATCGCGCGATTCTCCCTAAAGAATGAAGGTTTTCTTATGTGATATAGACACTCACCGAAACCCTAAACCCTAATATGACTCTACGTTGTGATAAAGACCGTCACTAAGAATCATATGAAGCAAATAACAATAACAAACCAAATCAAAGTACGCATACACATCAAATCATTAAATCAAACCTTTTACTAAACACAATCAACCCATAAACATCGTGCAAATAACGAAAAAGGTACAATCTTTATATCAATCCATTCATCATAGTCTAGGTGGTTTAAATGTTTAGCCAAGCATCTCAGTAATTAAACACAAAACAAAGATGTCTAACAAAGAATTCATTATAACAAAGTTCAAAGAAAGTAATCGACAAAACAAGGGATTAGAAAACCCGATTGATTCTTCGATTCTTCGACTCCGACTCGTACCAATGATTCCCGTGCCTTCAAATCTCCGATTGCCTTCAAAGAATGCTCCCAGAATGCTCCTCACTCTCAATAATTCGTAATTAGGGTTGCTGAATAGGTTTCTTGGAAATAAAAGTCAAACCCTAGCTGGAAAATCAATCCGGTAAAAAATCAAGCCCCTCGCGTGACGCGAGGGGGGTGTGGCGTCACGCCTCGCCTCCAAAAGTGAATTTCATATTTTTTTATTATTTTCTGATTTCCAGCTTCTCCGACGCGCGTACGAATCCTGTTTTTCTTCCGAACTGCTCGTTTTTACTCGTTTTTCAACACTTTAAGCTACGGGACCTGAAATCAAAGCTTAACGTCAGCAGTATCATAGTTCTAACCTAAAACAGACTCTAAACGACTGAAAACTGACCAAAATATACACTATAAACATATGTACTTTTCAGTACATCAGTTCCTGTAACTCTTATCCTAGCCCAGTCTATCCCATTTTAATTTTACACCATTGTGAACCTTACGCCTTTTTTACTCTCTGATCAAGGTTCTCGGCATTCAAAAATATGCGTAAACAAAATCAAACGTGTATATGTTGACATTTAAGAGATATAGAGTCAAGAAAATCAAGGGCAATCGTGATATATACGCGGATTAGACACCAAAAAAAACACTCAACAAATGGCTACAATTTAAGGAATGTGTTTAGTGACGGCATCAGATTCCAAAGTGATGGAGAAAGGTCTGGTGGCAAGAAAAGCTTCTTCTAGGAGGTTGTGAAGTGTTTTCACTCGACAATTCCATTCTTGGGTGGTTGGTTTGGCCCTTGTTCCTGAAACTCGAATCCTAGCCCGGTATATCCCATTTTAATTTTACACCATTGTGAACCTTATGCCTTTTTTACTCTCTGGTCGAGGTTCTCGGCATTGAAATATCTTCGTAAACTAAATCACACGTGTATATGTTGACATTTTAGAGGTATACAGTCAAGAAAATCAAGGGCAATGGTGATATATATGTGGATTAGACACCAAAAAAAACACTCAACAAATGGCTACAATTTAAGGAATGTGTTTAGTGACGGCATCAGATTCCTAATTGATGGATAAAGGTCTGGTGGCAAGAAAAGCTGCTTCTAGGAGGTTTTCAAGGGTTTTCGCTCGACGATTCCATTCTTGGGTGGTTGGTTTGGCCCTTGTTCCTATAACTCGAATCCTAGCCCGGTATATCCCATTTTAATTTTACATCATTGTGAACCTTACGCCTTTTTTACTCTCTGATCGAGGTTCTCGGTATTGAAAAATCTTCGTAAACTAAATCACACGTGTATATGTTGACATTTAAGAGATACACAGTCAAGAAAATCAAGGGCAATGGTGATATATATGCGGATTAGACACAAAAAAAAACACCCAACAAATGGTTATAACTTAAGGAATGTGTTTAGTAACGGCATCAGATTCCTAATTGATGGAGAAAGGTCTGGTGCCAAGAAAAGCTGCTTCTTGGAGGATGTCAAGTGTTTCCGCTCGACGATTCCGTTCATGGGTGGTTGGTTTGGCCCTTGTTCCTGTAACTCGAATCCTAGCCCGGTATATCCCTTTTTAATTTTACAGCATTGTGAACCTTACGCCTTTTTTACCCTCCGATTGAGGTTCTCGGCATTGAAAAATCTTCGTAAACTAAATCACACGTGTATATGTTGACATTTAAGAGATATACAGTCAAGAAAATCAAGGGCAATGGTGATATATATGCGGATTAGACACAAAAAAACACTCAACAAATGGCTACAATTTAAGGAATATGTTTAGTGACGGCAACGTATTCCTAATTGATGGAGAAAGGTCTGGTGGCAAGAAAAGGTGCTTCTAGGAGGTTGTCAAGTGTTTTCGCTCGACGATTCCATTCTTGGGTGGTTGGTTTGGCCCTTGTTCCTGTAACTCAAATTCTAGCCCGGTATATCCCATTTTAATTTTACACGATTGTGAACCTTACGCCTTTTTTACTCTCTGATTGAGGTTATCGGCATTGTAAAATCTTCGTAAACTATATCACACGTGTATATGTTGACATTTAATAGATATACAGTCAAAAAAATCAAGGGCAATGGTGATATATATGCGGATTAGACACAAAAAAAACACTAAAGAAATGGATGCAATTTAAGGAATGTGTTTAGTGACGGCATCAGATTCCTAATTGATGGAGAAAGGTCTGGTGGCAAGAAAAGCTTCTTCAAGGAGGTTGTCAAGTGTTTTCGCTCGACAATTCCATTCTTGGGTGGTTGGTTTGGCCCTTGTTCCTGTAACTCGAATCCTAGCCCGGTATATCCCATTTTAATTTTACACCATTGTGAACCTTATGCCTTTTTTACTCTCTGATCGAGGTTCTCGGAATTGAAAAATCTTTGTAAACTAAATCACACGTGTATATGTTGACATTTAAGAGATAGACAGTCAAGAAAATCAAGGGCAATGGTGATATATATGCGGATTAGACACCAAAAAAAACACCCAACAAAAGGCTACAATTTAAGGAATGTGTTTAGTGGCGGCATCAGATTCCTAATTGATGGAGAAAGGTCTGGTGCCAAGAAAAGCTGCTTCTAGGAGGGTGTCAAGTGTTTTCGCTCGACGATTCCATTCTTGGGTTGTTCGTTTGTGTTAGGATCGGAGGCTCTCATGATTGTGCTTGTTTGTATAAATTGTATAATCAATTAGTATGAAAAACATGGTAAGTGCAGCGGAAATGAACAACAAACTTTATAAACACAATCAAAGAGGAAAATAGTTTGATAAACACATGATTTGCATTAAACGAAAGATTACAAAGTCAATCAAATGATTACAAAACATGCTTACAAGCTAAGCTCCCCCTTAGCCTGATACCCCAAGGATGGTTGCACACAAGATGAAAGGATTGGACTAGAGGAGAAGAACTCGCTCAGTCAATCAAATGTAACAGTACAGGGTACTGTTACATTTATAGGCAAACCAAACCACTGGTGTACCTCAGCTGACGTCACCATGAAAGTGACGTCTAACAACCTAACAACCTGTATCTACTGTCTTTACACAAACACTACTAACCTAACCACTGACTATACATAAAACAAATAATTCACTAAACAGCTGCTCTCCCTTTATGTCAGTGCTTTGCTCAAGGTTGATCAGTCCTTGACTTGGCAGTGCTTTATCATCAGTAGATAGGACCAGTAGTGTTGGATACTCCAGGGTTTGATCAGCAGTTGAAAGGGCAGCAATAGTTGTATCTGATCAGTGGATAAAGACCATCAGTTGTTATAACTCACTTTCAAGGGGGAAGCTTAATGTAAACTGCTGCTTATTGTGGATCCATTGTTGTGACCAGGTTTTGGCTTTTCATTATCTGTTCCTCTGGTAGGGTTCAATCCCAACAATCTCCCCCTGGAACAGATAATGCCAAAACCTGTCATTATTCTGGATCTTTATTCCTCATCAAAAGTTCCTTTGCTTCTCTTTTAAAATCTGCTTCAAAGTCTCTGGAACTTATATCATCTTCATCCCTACACAGTGTAAGTTCAAGGAGATCCTGCAAATCTTGAACACTAAGGCCTAGTGCTTCTTTCCTTGATATATACTTCACCTCTCCATTGGATCTGAACAGAGTCAATACGTGGGTCTTTTGATCAGAGAGCCACTTTAGTACTTTTAAACCCAATGGATTTCGTGGGAGAGATTTATTTGATAATGAGCTTTGAGATATTGGGCTTGAGAAAACTTGCAGACTTTCAGACATTCTTTTGAAAGCCATTTCTATGACATCATTTGCTGCAGCTATATCTTCTACAGTTTCTCTTTCAATCAGCTCCTGCCTTTCAATGTCTGTCATGTCTGTTGAAGTGTCTGATGATGCGGGTTTGGTTAACACCTTTAACAGGTTTTGAAGCTTTTCCGAGCGCTCTTCTTTTAGACCCATTTTCTGGATGGCTTCTGTGAAGTACTCAGCTTCCTTTTCTTTAACCTCTTCACTGGTCAACTGTTCTTTTTCTTCTTGGTTTGTCACAAAGGTAGACTGGAACAGTGTTTTGAGGTTTTCTATCTGCTGTTCAAGCTTCAATCTTTGTTCATGCTTCTTTGAGGTGCTTGAAACAGTTATCTTTCTTTTCTTTAGCCTTTCATAGGCTTCATCAGTCTGCTGTTTTGACCATTTTGATATGGCTTCAGCAGTGTCCATTTTTGCATCCACCAGCTCCTTTTTCTTTCTTTTATACTCAGCAGTTAAGTCAGCAATGAGCTTTTCGTATTTTCTCCAGTTTGGAGCATTCTTCTTCTTTGTAGGATCATTCTTAATTTTCTCAATCCTTTCTGCCTCACGCTTAAAAGCGACTACTGGCCATTCTTTGAACTGTTGTTCTTCAGCAGGATAGAATTTCTCTTTCATGATGTAGGCTAGATATTGTTTTCTTAACTCTTTCTTTTGATCAGCCTTTTCTTTGTTTAAGTCTTGTGCAAACTCTTCTATCTGCTTTACTTTTGTGAAGTAGAACTCCAGTCTTTTAGCAATGCCATCTTCGCTTAACCGTTCTTTTTCACTCTCAACTTTAGCTCTTAGTTTTGCTTGCCTTGCCTTGATTTTGAGGTAATCTTCCATATCATCTGGTGGCATGTAGCCTATGAGTGAGGAGAACCTTCTTTTTGAAGGATCTTCTTCTGTATAGAATTGCCTCATCTCATTTTTGATGGCTTCAAGCTCTAGTGGATATTGTGCAGCATTAGGATCATGTATACCCTCATTGACAGAGATTGGCTTTCTTATTCTGTTGAAGAGCTTTGGTTGTGATGTAGGAAGGATGAGAGTAGTGGTGGATGATTGACTAACAGCTGTTGAAACAACTGGTGTTTCAACATCTGTTGTCATTACAACTGCTGATATGTCAGCAGTTGTCTTCTGCTTTTGAGCAGGGGATGGATGTGGTGAGGTGGTTTTTGATGATGGTGATGGTGGTGGTGAATCATCATCTGATATGAGATTCCTTCTCCTCTTTAATGAAGAAGGGGCAGATGATGTTTTGGGTGGATCAATGGATTGAGATTATATAGCAGTGGTTTGTGATAGTGATTGACTGACGGTGGTTGAAACAACTGGTGTTTCAATCACTGTTGTCATTACAGCAGATGTTGTAACATCTGCTGTCTTCTGCTTTATGGCAGGAGGCAGTGGTGGTGATATGACTGTAGATGAAGATGGTGGTGGAACAGTGGTTGTAATGGTGTGTGATAGAGTGGTGTGTGTTGAGAGTGTGTGTGTTGATGAAATGGCAGCTGTTTGGCTACTGACAGCAGTTTTTGCAACTTCTGTTGATGTTTTGTGGGAGGTGGTTTAGATGTTTGCTTTGCTTGCTCAGGTTCAACACACAGGCCATGTTCTATTCCCTTCTTCTTCATTTGCTTCATTATCTCCCCCTTTTTGGCATTATCTGCAAGTGGGTCATCAAAGAACAGCAAAGTTGAAGGAGCTTTGCCAGTGGTAGTTTGGATGCTGGCCTTAATAGCCTTGATATCTGCTTGAGTATCCTTGAACCTTGATTCCACCATATTGGTCAGCATTTGTATATGCATTTCATGCTGCTGATCAGCCACTTGTTTTTGTCTTTCAAGCATAGGTTGAAAAAGATTCCAGAGCTCATTTGCAGCAAGTGCTTGTTATGGAGCAGGTGCTTGAGGTGGAACAGCAGAGGATTGTGCTTTCTGAGCTTTTAAAATCTCTTGCACCATCTCCTTTATTTCAGAAACTGATTCTTCAAGTTTTTCAACTCTGCCCGTCAATTCCTGATATCTTGAATCATCACCCGTTTTACTGGGATCATCTGAATCCCCACCAGCAGTGGTTATATCAATGTTTGACATAGGAACTGAGTCCCAAAAATCACCCATTGATGCCCCTTGTTCTTGGTACTGGGGACTTCTTTCTTCAGCATTCGATAAACCTTTGATGGTACCAGTGGTTAGATCCAACTCACTGGTGGTTACCCAGGTTGCCATGGAAGAAATTGCCTTCAAGGGAGTCTTATTTATGAAACAACTGTCCAACTGAAGATCTGTTGAACCACCAGTTGTAGTTGTTGCTCCACTTGAACTTCCGCCGAGAGTTACTTGTAACTTAGGGGGTGTAACCTCCTCAATTGTTGCTGGGATAGCAGGAGTATTAGCATCACACCCAGTCACCTGTGGGGGTATACTCTCAGTGACAGGTGATAGAGAGGAACTGGTTTATGTCTGAGCTATAGCAGCTGCATGCAATAAAGGTAGCATGGATTGTGGCATTATTATTGGTGAGGGGATGGGATTTGAAAGAGACATGTCCTTGGGATCAGGACTGTGGAAGATAGAGCCAAGTGGATCTAGAGCTTCATAATTTGGTGTCCCTGTGATTACAACCTGATCCTTTTGTGAGGATGCAGGAGGAGTTTCAGGCATGGGTTGAGATCTTTCTTCCAACTGCTGTGAGGAAGTAGCAGCAGTGGTTTGTGGTGACTTTTGTGTTGTCACAGGCATTTCCTCTGGGATCTCATCTTCCAGAGTTGCCTTTGTTTTGGGTTTGGTGGGTTTTCTGGATGTTTTTCTTTTGGTCTTTTTGGTGATATCAGGTGTGGGTTTCAGAGCAGTGGTTGTGCTACTCTGATCACCTGGAGCAGTGGGCTCAGCAGAAGTTGCCTGAGGATCAGTGGCAGTTTCTAAAGTCTGCTCAGGCACTTCTCCTTTTAATTTTATTGGTGCCATCATTCTTGAAAATGTTTCACTTGTTAAACCTTTTATTTGAAAATGGACACCTTGTTTGGGTAAATCTTCATCTTCTTTTACAAATTTTTGTTTAAAATAATAGCTAAGAAATCTTGGAAAAAGAAGAAATGATTTGCTAACAACATTTTTTACCATGTCATTGAAGATCTCCTGGGAATAGTTGTAATCTTTATTGTTCAAAATAGCGTAACCCAGGCATTGAATCTTCAATGGTATTTCGTTAAACGATGTTGTTTTATTAGAAACACAACTCACCAGTGTGTGAAACAAAAATCTGGGTGCAGATGGGAAATAACCCTTTTGTAGGGTATCTACCTTTGATTCTTCTGCATAACCCCTTTTCAGAAAATCAGCTTTTAACTCGTTTTTATCAAAAGAAATTTTACCCTTCTGATCATCAAGTTTGAAGACTTCTGAAATTGTTTGTGGAGTGATTTGAATCACTTTACCCTGTATCGAGGAGTTTATGGCGATGATTTTGCCGTCTTGTTTTTCAAGCGTCGCCTTTTTCCAGAACTCTCTCTGGGTTTGCAAATAAATGGGAGCATCTGCTGTCAACAAAGTTTTGTACTTTGATGCAGATAATGTATCAAGGATGGAGTCGAAGGTGTGGTTATCGGTAGGTTTTGTAAGCAAACCCAGATAATTATGAGGAGATTTGTATGGTATCTCGATGGGTTCTTCAGCCGTTTGAGCGACCTCTTTTGAAGGTGGTGGTGATTTTGGTTTTGATTTTGATTTTGACTTTGATTTTGTCATTTTTGCAGAGAAGAATGAAGAATGATTTTGGATATTTTTGAGAAGGGTTGGAAACTGCTTTGAGAAGAGAATTTTGGAATTCAATTCGACAGTGTAAAACCCTGTTTGGGGGTTTAGGGCAGGGTTTTATTTGAAAAAAAAATGATTGCTGATGTGGCAGCGGTTATTACGATCTGAGGGCTAAAAACTGACCACGTGTCAAACACTGATGAAATGGATGAAGTATGGAGAACAGTTGTTTTAAGGGCCACTGACGTATCAAGCATCAGTGGTTACAACGGTAAAAATTGTGGGCAGTGAATGATTTTTGCTATCAGTGGATAGCATATCAGTGGATAAGACACTAATTTTGAACATCGGTGCTTTTTAATAAAATGAGGGATCAGTGGTTAACTTTCAGCAGTGGATAGTGTTTTGAGATCAGACGTTGGAACAAAACAATGGTTAGGGTAAATGGTAAAGATCTGAAGGACAAGTATTCCAGCAACAGTTTTGAGAATTTTCATTCAAGGTTTTGCCAAATGTCAATTTTGAATGACAGTGGTTTAAGTACCCCAGATGATGAAAACTTTATTGCTAAGGCAACTCATTTTCGTTTAATATTCAATTAAAACATGAGTACCCTAGCAATTCAAGCATAGTGAGCAATCAACCTTTGATAAAGATTTAGGAGCAAACCTGAGTATGACATGATTTTGACATATGTACCATTTCCTCTTGACCCACTTATGAAGAGAATAATACCAGCAAAAATAAGGTATTTCATCCTGACAGGAACTGAAACTATTGCTATCAAAAACAAGCAAAAGTTCCAAATATATTATTCCAAAAAAAAATGAACAATATATCCTGATTTATTCGAGAAAATCCTTTGTATGAAAAATGATTAAAGGATTTCCTGAGAACAGCATCAAAAGGATCTGGTAAATTTTCAAAAGAACACGTAATCATAACATTCTCAAGTTTATGAAAAATGGTCAGTGGTTTGACAGCAGTTGGTAGAACATTCTGAATACATTTTGACCACTGTTTGGTACCATTTTCTTTGTCAGTTAATTGCAATCGTGAGGACTCATGGATAAATTTTTGAACATTTGTCTCATCCTCTTTGGAGTTCATTCATGGGAATCAAAACCTTTTCCTGAACAGATAAATGCACATAGTTGCTTAATAATCATTATTACCCTAAACTTTAACTCATAAGTGTTTTATGTTTATACTCTTTTCTTTTGACTTTAAAAGTTTTGAGACAAACACACTTCTGAGTTTTTGTGAATTTTCTTAATGTATTTTAACATAGTTGATTTTGTCCTTTTGAGGAACTCAACCTGTTTTCAACACATAAGATCTGAATGACTAAAGTTTTAATTTCCCTCTTTTTAAATTACCAAAAACACTAATGGTTTGTGAACATAGGTTTTTGTTAATCTGAGGTTCATACTTTAGCATTTTAATAAGGTGACATCACAATTTTCGTAACATCAATTGAAATCAATTTTGAAAATATGAAATGATCCCACAGTTTAACAGATATGTTTTTAGATCTGAAAACTATGAGTGGCTTATGCATGATATCACTTGTTGTGTGAGATTTGTGTGTCATATGACATCTTGGTTGATGTATAGAGTTTTTGAATAACCATTTTGAACATGATTTACTCGATACTCTGTTTTTCAACTAAATACAACCAACCTTAGTATCAATGAGTTTTGAGCTGAACTGTTATGTCAAATTGATTGTTAGATCGAATTTGACTGTCCAAGCTCTGATACCAATTGTTAGGATCGGAGGCTCTCATGATTGTGCTTGTTTGTATAAATTGTATAATCAATTAGTATGAAAAACATGTTAAGTGCAGCGGAAATGAACAACAAACTTTATAAACACAATCAAAGAGGAAAATAGTTTGATAAACACATGATTTGCATTAAACGAAAGATTACAAAGTCAATCAAATGATTACAAAACATGCTTACAAGCTAAGCTCCCCCTCAGCCTGATACCCCAAGGATGGTTGCACACAAGATGAAAGGATTGGACTAGAGGAGAAGAACTCGCTCAGTCAATCAAATGTAACAGTACAGGGTACTGTTACATTTATAGGCAAACCAAACCACTGGTGTACCTCAGCTGACGTCACCATGAAAGTGACGTCTAACAACCTAACAACCTGTATCTACTGTCTTTACACAAACACTGCTAACCTAACCACTGACTATACATAAAACAAATAATTCACTAAACAGCTGCTCTCCCTTTATGTCAGTGCTTTGCTCAAGGTTGATCAGTCCTTAACTTGGTAGAGCTTTATCATCAGTAGATAGGACCAGTAGTGTTGGATACTCCAGGGTTTGATCAGCAGTTGAAAGGGCAGCAGTAGTTGTATCTGATCAGTGGATAAAGACCATCAGTTGTTATAACTCACTTTCAAGGGGGAAGCTTAATGTAAACTGCTGCTTATTGTGGATCCACTGTTGTGACCAGGTTTTGGCTTTTCATTATATGTTCCTCTGGTAGGGTTCAATCCCAACAGTTTGGCCCTTGTTCCTGTAACTCTTATCCTATCCCGGTCTATCTCATTTTAATTTTACACCATTGTGAACCTTACGCCTTTTTTACTCTCTGATCAAGGTTCTCGGCATTGAAAAATCTGCGTAAACAAAATCACACGTGTATATGTTGACATTTAAGAGATATAGAGTCAGGAAAATCAAGGGCAATGGTGATATATATGCGGATTAGACACCAAAAAAAACACTCAACAAATGGCTACAATTTAAGGAATGTGTTTAGTGACGGCATCAGATTCCTAATTGATGGAGAAAGGTCTGGTGGCAAGAAAAGCTTCTTCTAGGAGGTTGTCATGTGTTTTCGCTCGACAATTCCATTCTTGGGTAGATAGTTTGGCCCTTGTTCCTGTAACTTGAATCCTAGCCCGGTATATCCCGTTTTAATTTTACACCATTGTGAACCATAAGCCTTTTTTACTCTCTGATCGAGGTTCTCGGCATTGAAAAATCTTCGTAAACTAAATCAGACGTGTATATGTTGACATTTAAGAGATATACAGTCAAGAAAATCAAGGGCAATGGTGATATATATGTGGATTAGACACCAAAAAAAAACTCTAAAGAAATGGCTACAATTTAAGGAATGTGTTTAGTGACGGCAACAGATTCCTAATTGATGGAGAAAGGTCTTGTGGCAAGAAAAGCTACTTCTAGGAGATTGTCAAGTGTTTTCGCTCGACGATTCCATTCTTGGGTGGTTGGTTTGGCCCTTGTTCCTATAACTCGAATCCTAGCCCGGTATATCCTATTTTAATTTTACACCATTGTGAACCTTACGCCTTTTTTACTCTCTGATCGAGGTTCTCGGCATTGAAAAATCTTCGTAAACTAAATCACACGTGTATATGTTGACATTTAAGAGATATACAGTCAAGAAAATCAAGGGCAATGGTGATATATATGTGGATTAGACACCAAAAAAAAACACTCAACAAATGGCTACAATTTAAGGAATGTGTTTAGTGACGGCATCAGATTCCTAATTGATGGAGAAAGGTCTGGTGGCAAGAAAAGCTGCTTCTAGGACGTTGTCAAGGGTTTTCGCTCGACGATTCCATTCTTGGGTGGTTGGTTTGGCCCTTGTTCCTGTAACTCGAATCCTAGCCCGGTATATCCCATTTTAATTTTACATCATTGTGAACCTTACGCCTTTTTTACTCTCTGATCGAGGTTTTCGGGATTGAAAAATCTTCGTAAACTAAATCACACGTGTATATGTTGATATTTAAGAGATACACAGTCAAGAAAATCAAGGGCAATGGTGATATATATATGCGGATTAGACACAAAAAAAACACCCAACAAATGGTTACAACTTAAGGAATGTGTTTAGTGACGGCATCAGATTCCTAATTGATGGAGAAAGGTCTGGTGCCAAGAAAAGCTGCTTCTTGGAGGTTGTCAAGTGTTTTCGCTCGACGATTCCATTCATGGGTGGTTGGTTTAGCCCTTGTTCCTGTAACTCAAATCCTAGCCCGGTATATCCCATTTTAATTTTACACCATTGTGAACCTTACGCCTTTTTTACACTCCGATTGAGGTTCTCGGCGTTGAAAAATCTTCGTAAACTAAATCACACGTGTATATGTTGACATTTAAGAGATATACAGTCAAGAAAATCAAGGGCAATGGTGTTATATATGCGGATTAGACACAAAAAAACACTCAACAAATGGCTACAATTTAAGGAATATGTTTAGTGATGGCAACATATTCCTAATTGATGGAGAAAGGTCTGGTGGCAAGAAAAGCTGCTTCTAGGAGGTTGTCAAGTGTTTTCGCTCGACGATTCCATTCTTGTGTGGTTGGTTTGGCCCTTGTTCCTGTAACTCAAATCCTAGCCCGGTATATCCCATATTAATTTTACACCATTGTGAACCTTACGCCTTTTTTACTCTCTGATCGAGGTTATCGGCATTGAAAAATCTTCGTAAACTAAATCACACGTGTATATGTTGACATTTAATAGATATACAGTCAAGAAAATCAAGGGCAATGGTGATATATATGCGGATTAGACACAAAAAAAACACTAAAGAAATGGCTGCAATTTAAGGAATGTGTTTAGTGACGGCATCAGATTCCTAATTGGTGGAGAAAGGTCTTGTGGCAAGAAAAGCTACTTCTAGGAGGTTGTCAAGTGTTTTCGTTCGACAATTCCATTATTAGGTGATTGGTTTAGCCCTTGTTCCTGTAACTCGAATCCTAGCCCGGTATATCCCATTTTAATTTTACACAATTGTGAACCTTGCGCCTTTTTTACTCTCTGATCGAGGTTCTCGGCATTGTAAAATCTTCGTAAACCAAATCACACGTGTATATGTTGACATTTAAGAGATATACAGTCAAGAAAATCAAGGGCAATGGTGATATATATGCGGATTAGACACCAAAAAAACAATCAACAAATGGCTACAATTTAAGGAATGTGTTTAGTGACGGCATCAGATTCCGAATTGATGGAGAAAAGTCTGGTGGCAGGAAAAGTTGTTTCTAGGAGGTTGTCAAGTGTTTTCGCTCGACGATTCCATTCTTGCAAGGTTGGTTTGGCCCTTGTTCCTGTAATTCGAATCCTAGCCCGGTAATTCCCATTTTAATTTTACACCATTGTGAACCTTACGCCTTTTTTACTCTCTGATCGAGGTTCTCGGCATTGAAAAATCTTCGTAAACTAAATCACACATGTATATGTTGACATTTAATAGATATACAGTCAAGAAAATCAAGGGCAATGGTGATATATATGCGGATTAGACACAAAAAAAAACACTAAAGAAATGGCTGCAATTTAAGGAATGTGTTTAGTGACGGCATCAGATTCCTAATTGGTGGAGAAAGGTCTTGTGGCAAGAAAAGCTACTTCTAGGAGGTTGTCAAGTGTTTTCGTTCGACAATTCCATTATTAGGTGATTGGTTTAGCCCTTGTTCCTGTAACTCGAATCCTAGCCCGGTATATCCCATTTTAATTTTACACAATTGTGAACCTTGCGTCTTTTTTACTCTCTGATCGAGGTTCTCGGCATTGAAAAATCTTCGTAAACCAAATCACACGTGTATATGTTGACATTTAAGAGATATACAGTCAAGAAAATCAAGGGCAATGGTGATATATATGCGGATTAGACACCAAAAAAAACAATCAACAAATGGCTACAATTTAAGGAATGTGTTTAGTGACGGCATCAGATTCCGAATTGATGGAGAAAAGTCTGGTGGCAGGAAAAGTTGTTTCTAGGAGGTTGTCAAGTGTTTTCGCTCGACGATTCCATTCTTGCAAGGTTGGTTTGGCCCTTGTTCCTGTAATTCGAATCCTAGCCCGGTAAATCCCATTTTAATGTTACACCATTGTGAACCTTACGCCTTTTTTACTCTCTGATCGAGGTTCTCGGCATTGAAAAATCTTCGTAAACTAAATCACACGTGTATATGTTGACATTTAAGAGATATACAGTCAAGAAAATCAAGGGCAATGGTGATATATATGTGGATTAGACACCAAAAAAAAACACTCAACAAATGGCTACAATTTAAGGAATGTGTTTAGTGACGGCATCAGATTCCTAATTGATGGGGAAAGGTCTGGTGGCAAGAAAAGCTGCTTCTAGGACGTTGTCAAGGGTTTTCGCTCGACGATTCCATTCTTGGGTGGTTGGTTTGGCCCTTGTTCCTGTAACTCGAATCCTAGCCCGGTATATCCCATTTTAATTTTACATCATTGTGAACCTTACGCATTTTTTACTCTCTGATCGAGGTTTTCGGGATTGAAAAATCTTCGTAAACTAAATCACACGTGTATATGTTGATATTTAAGAGATACACAGTCAAGAAAATCAAGGGCAATGGTGATATATATATGCGGATTAGACACAAAAAAAACACCCAACAAATGGTTACAACTTAAGGAATGTGTTTAGTGACGTCATCAGATTCCTAATTGATGGAGAAAGGTCTGGTGCCAAGAAAAGCTGCTTCTTGGAGGTTGTCAAGTGTTTTCGCTCGACGATTCCATTCATGGGTGGTTGGTTTAGCCCTTGTTCCTGTAACTCAAATCCTGGCCCGGTATATCCCATTTTAATTTTACACCATTATGAACCTTACGCCTTTTTTACACTCCGATTGAGGTTCTCGGCGTTGAAAAATCTTCGTAAACTAAATCACACGTGTATATGTTGACATTTAAGAGATATACAGTCAAGAAAATCAAGGGCAATGGTGTTATATATGCGGATTAGACACAAAAAAACACTCAACAAATGGCTACAATTTAAGGAATATGTTTAGTGATGGCAACATATTCCTAATTGATGGAGAAAGGTCTGGTGGCAAGAAAAGCTGCTTCTAGGAGGTTGTCAAGTGTTTTCGCTCGACGATTCCATTCTTGTGTGGTTGGTTTGGCCCTTGTTCCTGTAACTCAAATCCTAGCCCGGTATATCCCATTTTAATTTTACACCATTGTGAACCTTACGCCTTTTTTACTCTCTGATCGAGGTTATCGGCATTGAAAAATCTTCGTAAACTAAATCACACATGTATATGTTGACATTTAATAGATATACAGTCAAGAAAATCAAGGGCAATGGTGATATATATGCGGATTAGACACAAAAAAAAAACACTAAAGAAATGGCTGCAATTTAAGGAATGTGTTTAGTGACGGCATCAGATTCCTAATTGGTGGAGAAAGGTCTTGTGGCAAGAAAAGCTACTTCTAGGAGGTTGTCAAGTGTTTTCGTTCGACAATTCCATTATTAGGTGATTGGTTTAGCCCTTGTTCCTGTAACTCGAATCCTAGCCCGGTATATCCCATTTTAATTTTACACAATTGTGAACCTTGCGCCTTTTTTACTCTCTGATCGAGGTTCTCGGCATTGAAAAATCTTCGTAAACCAAATCACACGTGTATATGTTGACATTTAAAAGATATACAGTCAAGAAAATCAAGGGCAATGGTGATATATATGCGGATTAGACACCAAAAAAAACACTCAACAAATGGCTACAATTTAAGGAATGTGTTTAGTGACGGCATCAGATTCCGAATTGATGGAGAAAAGTCTGGTGGCAGGAAAAGTTGTTTCTAGGAGGTTGTCAAGTGTTTTCGCTCGACGATTCCATTCTTGCAAGGTTGGTTTGGCCCTTGTTCCTGTAATTCGAATCCTAGCCCGGTAAATCCCATTTTAATTTTACACCATTGTGAACCTTACGCCTTTTTTACTCTCTGATCGAGGTTCTCGGCATTGAAAAATCTTCGTAAACTAAATCACACGTGTATATGTTGACATTTAAGAGATATACAGTCAAGAAAATCAAGGGCAATGGTGATATATATGTGGATTAGACACCAAAAAAAAACACTCAACAAATGGCTACAATTTAAGGAATGTGTTTAGTGACGGCATCAGATTCCTAATTGATGGAGAAAGGTCTGGTGGCAAGAAAAGCTGCTTCTAGGACGTTGTCAAGGGTTTTCGCTCGACGATTCCATTCTTGGGTGGTTGGTTTGGCCCTTGTTCCTGTAACTCGAATCCTAGCCCGGTATATCCCATTTTAATTTTACATCATTGTGAACCTTACGCCTTTTTTACTCTCTGATCGAGGTTTTCGGGATTGAAAAATCTTCGTAAACTAAATCACACGTGTATATGTTGATATTTAAGAGATACAAAGTCAAGAAAATCAAGGGCAATGGTGATATATATATGCGGATTAGACACAAAAAAAAACACCCAACAAATGGTTACAACTTAAGGAATGTGTTTAGTGACGCATCAGATTCCTAATTGATGGAGAAAGGTCTGGTGCCAAGAAAAGCTGCTTCTTGGAGGTTGTCAAGTGTTTTCGCTCGACGATTCCATTCATGGGTGGTTGGTTTAGCCCTTGTTCCTGTAACTCAAATCCTAGCCCGGTATATCCCATTTTAATTTTACACCATTGTGAACCTTACGCCTTTTTTACACTCCGATTGAGGTTCTCGGCGTTGAAAAATCTTCGTAAACTAAATCACACGTGTATATGTTGACATTTAAGAGATATACAGTCAAGAAAATCAAGGGCAATGGTGTTATATATGCGGATTAGACACAAAAAAACACTCAACAAATGGCTACAATTTAAGGAATATGTTTAGTGATGGCAACATATTCCTAATTGATGGAGAAAGGTCTGGTGGCAAGAAAAGCTGCTTCTAGGAGGTTGTCAAGTGTTTTCGCTCGACGATTCCATTCTTGTGTGGTTGGTTTGCCCCTTGTTCCTGTAACTCAAATCCTAGCCCGGTATATCCCATTTTAATTTTACACCATTGTGAACCTTACGCCTTTTTTACTCTCTGATCGAGGTTATCGGCATTGAAAAATCTTCGTAAACTAAATCACACATGTATATGTTGACATTTAATAGATATACAGTCAAGAAAATCAAGGGCAATGGTGATATATATGTGGATTAGACACCAAAAAAAAACACTAAAGAAATGGCTACAATTTAAGGAATGTGTTTAGTGACGGCATCAGATTCCTAATTGATGGAGAAAGGTCTGGTGGCAAGAAAAGCTTCTTCTAGGAGGTTGTCAAGTGTTTTCGCTCGACAATTCCATTCTTGGGTGGTTGGTTTGGCCCTTGTTCCTGTAACTCGAATCCTAGCCCGGTATATCCCGTTTTAACTTTACACCATTGTGAACCTTCCGCCTTGTTTACACTCCGATTGAGGTTCTCGGCATTGAAAAATCTTCGTAAACTAAATCACACGTGTATATGTTGACATTTAAGAGATATACAGTCAAGAAAATCATGGGCAATGGTGATATATATGCGGATTAGACACAAAAAAACACTCAACAAATGGCTACAATTAAAGGAATATGTTTAGTGACGGCAACATATTCCTAATTGATGGAGAAAGGTCTGGTGGCAAGAAAAGCTGCTTCTAGTAGGTTGTCAAGTGTTTTCGCTCGATGATTCCATTCTTGGGTGGTTGGTTTGGCCCTTGTTCCTGTAACTCAAATCCTAGCCCGGTATATCCCATTTTAATTTTACACCGTTGTGAACCTTACATCTTTTTTACTCTCTGATCGAGGTTATCGGCATTGAAAAATCTTCGTAAACTAAATCACACGTGTATATGTTGACATTTAATAGATATACAGTTAAGAAAATCAAGGGCAATGGTGATATATATGCGGATTAGACACAAAAAAAAACACTAAAGAAATGGCTGCAATTTAAGGAATGTGTTCAGTGACGGCATCAGATTCCTAATTGATGGAGAAAGGTCTTGTGGCAAGAAAAGCTACTTCTAGGAGGTTGTCAAGTGTTTTCGCTCGACGATTCCATTCTTAGGTGATTGGTTTGGTCCTTGTTCTTGTAACTCGAATCCTAGCCCGGTATATCTCATTTTAATTTTACATAATTGTGAACCTTACGCCTTTTTTACTCTCTGATCGAGGTTCTCGGCATTGAAAAATCTTCGTAAACTAAATCACACGTGTATATGTTGACATTTAAGAGATATACAGTTAAGAAAATCAAGGGCAATGGTGATATATATGCGGATTAGACACCAAAAAAACACTCAACAAATGGCTACAATTTAAGGAATGTGTTTAGTGGCGGCATCAGATTCCGAATTGATGGAGAAAGTTCTGGTGGCAAGAAAAGCTGCTTCTAGGAGGTTGTAAAGTGTTTTCGCTCGATGATTCCATTCTTGGGTGGTGGGTTTGGCCCTTGTTCCTGTAACTCGAATCCTAGCCCGGTATATCCCATTTTAATTTTACATAATTGTGAACCTTACGCCTTTTTTACTCTCTGATCGAGGTTCTCGGCATTGAAAAATCTTCGTAAACTAAATCACACGTGTATATGTTGACATTTAAGAGATATACAGTTAAGAAAATCAAGGGCAATGGTGATATATATGCGGATTAGACACCAAAAAAAAACACTCAACAAATGGCTACAATTTAAGGAATCTGTTTAGTGGCGGCATCAGATTCCTAATTGATGGAGAAAGGTCAGGTGCCAAGAAAAGCTGCTTCTAGGAGGTTGTCAAGTGTTTTCGCTCGACGATTCCATTCTTGGGTGGTTGGTTTGGCCCTTGTTCCTGTAACTCGAATCCTAGCCCGATATATCCTATTTTAATTTTACACCATTGTGAACCTTACGCCTTTTTTACTCTCTGATCGAGGTTATCGGCATTGAAAAATCTTCGTAAACTAAATCACACATGTATATGTTGACATTTAATAGATATACAGTCAAGAAAATCAAGGGCAATGGTGATATATATGTGGATTAGACACCAAAAAAAAACACTAAAGAAATGGCTACAATTTAAGAAATGTGTTTACTGACGGCAACATATTCCTAATTGATGGAGAAAGGTCTGGTGGCAAGAAAAGCTACTTCTAGGAGGTTGTAAAGTGTTTTCGCTCGACGATTCCATTCTTGGGTGGTTGGTTTGGCCCTTGTTCCTGTAACTCGAATCCTAGCCTGGTATATCCCATTTTAATTTTACACCATTGTGAACCTTACGCCTTTTTTACACTCCGAATCAGGTTCTCGGCATTGAAAAATCTTCTTAAACTAAATCACACCTGTATATGTTGACATTTAAGAGATATACGGTAAAAAAAATCAAGGGCAATGGTGATATATATGCGGATTAGACACAAAAAAAACACTCAACAAATGGCTACAATTTAAGGAATGTGTTTAGTGGCGGCATCAGATTCCTAATTGATGGAGAAAGGTCTGGTGGCAAGAAAAGCTACTTCTAGGAGGTTGTAAAGTGTTTTCGCTCGACGATTCCATTCTTGGGTGGTTGGTTTGGCCCTTGTTCCTGTAACTCGAATCCTAGCCTGGTATATCCCATTTTAATTTTACACCATTGTGAACCTTACGCCTTTTTTACACTCCGAATCAGGTTCTAGGCATTGAAAAATCTTCTTAAACTAAATCACACCTGTATATGTTGACATTTAAGAGATATACGGTAAAAAAAAATCAAGGGCAATGGTGATATATATGCGGATTAGACACAAAAAAAACACTCAACAAATGGTTACAATTTAAGGAATGTGTTTAGTGGCGGCATCAGATTCCTAATTGATGGAGAAAGGTCTGGTGGCAAGAAAAGCTGCTTCTAGGAGGTTGTAAAGTGTTTTCACTCGACGATTCCATTCTTGGGTGGTTGGTTTGGCCCTTGTTCCTGTAACTCGAATCCTAGCCTGGTATATCCCATTTTAATTTTACACCATTGTGAACCTTACGCCTTTTTTACACTCCTATTCAGGTTCTCGCCATTGAAAAATCTTCTTAAACTAAATCACACCTGTATATGTTGACATTTAAGAGATATACAGTAAAAAAAAATCAAGGGCAATGGTGATATATATGCGGATTAGACACCAAAAAAAACACTCAACAAATGGCTACAATTTAAGGAATGTGTTTAGTGACGGCATCAGATTCCTAATTGATGGAGAAAGGTCTGGTGACAAGAAAAGTTGCTTCTAAGTGGTTGTCAAGTGTTTTCGCTCGATGATTCCATTCTTGGGTGGTTGGTTTGGTCCTTGTTCCTGTAACTCGAATCCTAGCCCGGTATATCCCATTTTAATTTTACATAATTGTGAACCTTACGTCTTTTTTACTCTCTGATCGAGGTTCTTGGTATTGAAAAATCTTCGTAAACTAAATCACACGTGTATATGTTGACATCTAAGAGATACACAGTCAAGAAAATCAAGGGCAATGGTGATATATATGCGGATTAGACACAAAAAAAAAAACACCCAATAAATGGCTACAATTTAAGGAATGTGTTTAGTGACGGCATCAGATTCCTAATTGATGGAGAAAGGTCCGGGGCCAAGAAAAGCTGCTTCTAGGAGGTGGTCAAGTGTTTTCGCTCGACGATTCCATTCTTGGGTGGTTGGTTTGGCCCTTGTTCCTGTAACTCAAATCCTAGCCTGGTATATCCCATTTTAATTTTACACCATTGTGAACCTTACGCCTTTTTTACACTCCGATTGAGGTTCTCGGCATTGAAAAATCTTCTTAAACTAAATCACACCTGTATATGTTGACATTTAAGAGATATACAGTAAAAAAAATCAAGAGAAATGGTGATATATATGCGGATTAGACACAAAAAAAAACACTCAACAAATGGCTACAATTTAAGGAATGTGTTTAGTGATGGCATCAGATTCCTAATTGATGGAGAAAGGTCTGGTGGCAAGAAAAGCTGCTTCTAAGTGGTTGTCAAGTATTTTCGCTCGATGATTCCATTCTTGGGTGGTTGGTTTGGCCCGTGTTCCTGTAACTCGAATCCTAGGCCGGTATATCCCATTTTAATTTTACACCATTATGAACCTTACGTCTTTTTTACTCTCTGATCGAGGTTCTCGGCATTGAAAAAATCTTCGTAAACTAAATCACACCTGTATATGTTGACATTTAAGAGATATACAGTCAAGAAAATCAAGGGCAATGGTGATATATATGCGAATTAGACACCCAAAAAAACACTCAACAAATGGCTACAATTTATAGAATGTGTTTAGTGACGGCATCAGATTCCTAATTGATGGAGAAAGGTCTGGTGGCAAGAAAAGCTGCTTCTAGGAGGTTGCCAAGTGTTTTCGCTCGACGATTCCATTCTTGGGTGGTTGGTTTGGCCCTTGTTCCTGTAACTCGAATCCTAGCACGGTATATCCCAGTTTAATTTTACACCATTGTGAACCTTATGCCTTTTTTACTCTCTGATCGAGGTTCTCGGCATTGAAAAATCTTCGTAAACTAAATGACACGTGTATATGTTGACATTTAAGAGATATACAGTAAAGAAAATCAAGGGCAATGGTGATATATATGCGAATTAGACACAAAAAAAAAACACTCAATAAATGCCTACAATTTAAGGAATGTGTTTATTGACGGCATCAGATTCCTAATTGATGGAGAAAGGTCTGGTGGCAAGAAAAGCCGCTTCTAGCAGGTTGTCAAGTGTTTTCACTCGACGATTCCATTCTTGGGTGGTTGGTCTGGCCCTTGTTCGTGTAACTCGAATCCGAGCATGGTATATCCCAGTTTAATTTTACACCATTCTGAACCTTATACCCTTTTTACTCTCTGATCGAGGTTCTCAGCATTGAAAAATCTTCGTAAACTAAAACACACGTGTATATGTTGACATTTTAGTGATATACCGTCAAGCAAATCAAGGGCAATGGTGATATATATGCGGATTAGACACCAAAAACAACATTCAACAAATGGCTACAATTTAAAGAATGCGTTTAGTAACGGCATCAGATTCTTAATTGATGGAGAAAGGTCCGGTGGCAAGAAAATCTGCTTGTAGGAGGTTGTCAAGTGTTTTCGCTCGACCATTCCATTCTTGGGTGGTTGGTTTGGCCTTTGTTCCTGTAACTCGAAACCTAGCCCGGTATATCCCCTTTTAAGTTTACACCATTGTGAACCTAACGCCTTTTTTACTCTCTGATCGAGGTTCTTGGCATTGAAAAATCTTCGTAAACTAAATCATACTTGTATATGTTGGCATTTAAGAGATATACAGTCAAGAAAATCAAGGGCAATGGTGATATATACGCGGATTAGACACGAAAAAAAACACTCAACAAATGGCTACAATTTAAGTAATGTGTTTAGTGACGGCATCAGATTCCTAATTGATGGAGAAATGTCTGGTGGCAAGAAAAGCTGCTTCTAGGAGGTTGTCAAGTGTTTTCGCTCGATGATTCCATTCTTGGGTGGTTGATTTGGCCCTTGTTCCTATAACTCGAATCCTTGCCCGGTATATCCCATTTTAATTTCAAACCATTGTGAACCTTACGCCTTTTTTTACTCTCTGATCGAGGTTCTCGGCATTGAAAAATCTTCATAAACTAAATCACACGTGTATATGTTGACATTTAAGAGATATACAGTCAAGAAAATCAAGGGCAATGGTGATATATATGCGAATTAGACACCAAAAAAAACACTCAACAAATGGCTACAGTTTAAGGAATGTGTTTAGTGACGGTATCAGATTCCTAATTGAAGGAGAAAGGTCTGGTGGCAAGAAAAGCTGCTTCTAGGAGGTTGTCAAGTGTTTTCGCTCGACGATTCCATTCTTGGGTGGTTGGTTTCGCCCTTGTTCCTGTAACTCGAATCCTAGCACGGTATATCCCAGTTTAATTTTACACCAGTGTGAACCTTATGCCCTTTTTACTCTTTGATCGAGGTTCTCAGCATTGAAAAATCTTCGTAAACTAAATCACACGTGTATATGTTGACATTTAAGAGATATACCGTCAAAGAAATCAAGGGCAATGGTGATATATATGCGGATTAGGCACCAAAAAAAAACACTTAACAAATGGCTTCAATTTAAGGAATGTGTTTAGTGACGTCATCAGATTCCTAATTGATGGAGAAGGGTCTGGTGGCAAGAAAAGCTGCTTCTAGGAGGTTGTCAAGTGTTTTCGCTCGATGATTCCATTCTTGGGTGGTTGGTTTGGCCCTTGTTCCTGTATCTCGAATCCTAGCCCGGTATATAACATTCTAATTTTACACCATTGTGAACCTTACGCCTTTATTACTCTCTGATCGAGGTTCTCGGCATTGAAAAGTCTTCGTAAACTAAATGACACGTGTATATATTGACATTTAAGAGATATACAGTCAAGAAAATCAAGGGCAACGCTGATATATATGCGGATTAGACACCAAAAATAACACTCAACAAATGGCTTCAATTTAAGGAATGTATTTAGTGACGGCATTAGATTCCTAATTGAAGGAGAAAGGTCTGGTGGCAAGAAAAGCTGCTTTTAGGAGGTTGTCAAGTGTTTTCGCTCGACGATTCCATTCTTGGGTGGTTGGTTTCGCCCTTGTTCCTGTAACTCGAATCCTAGCACGGTATATCCCAGTTTAATTTTACACCAGTGTGAACCTTATGCCCTTTTTACTCTTTGATCGAGGTTCTCAGCATTGAAAAATCTTCGTAAACTAAATCACACGTGTATATGTTGACATTTAAGAGATATACCGTCAAAGAAATCAAGGGCAATGGTGATATATATGCGGATTAGGCACCAAAAAAAAACACTTAACAAATGGCTTCAATTTAAGGAATGTGTTTAGTGACGTCATCAGATTCCTAATTGATGGAGAAGGGTCTGGTGGCAAGAAAAGCTGCTTCTAGGAGGTTGTCAAGTGTTTTCGCTCGATGATTCCATTCTTGGGTGGTTGGTTTGGCCCTTGTTCCTATAACTCGAATCCTAGCCCGGTATATCCCATTTTAATTTTACACCATTGTGAACCTTTCGCCTTTTTTAATCTCTGATCGAGGATCTCAGCATTGAAAAATCTTCGTAAACTAAAACACACGTGTATATGTTGACATTTAAGAGATATACAGTCAAGAAAATCAAGGGTAATGGTGATATATATATCGGATTAGACACCAAAAAAAACATTCAACAAATGGCTACAATTTAAGGAATGCGTTTAGTAACGGCATCAGATTCCTAATTGATGGAGAAAGGTCTGGTGGCAAGAAAAGTCGCTTCTAGGTGGTTGTCAAGTGTTTTCGCTCGACGATTCCATTCTTGGGTGGTTGGTTTGGCCCTTGTTCCTGTAACTCGAATCCTAGCCCGGTATATCCCATTTTAATTTTACACCATTGTGAACCTTACGCGTTTTTTACTCTCTGATCGAGTTTCTCGGCATTGAAAAATCTTCGTAAACTAAATCACATGTGTATATGTTGACATTTAAGAAATATACAGTCAAGAAAATCAAGGGCAATGGTGATATATATATATATATATATATATATATATATATATCATGCGAGAACCACTCTTATTGTGAGAACCATGAGAACCAATGTGAACACAACCTAAAATAGCTAAAAAACCTAAAAAAAACCCTAAAAAAACCTAACCCCCACACCCCCCACCCAAAAACCTAAACCCCCCACCCCCCCCCCCCCCCAAAACCTAAACCCCCCCCCCCCCAAAAAAACCTAAACCCCCCCCCCCCCCAAGCTAAAAAAAAAACCTAAAAAAACCTAAAAAAAAACCAAACCCCACCCCCCCCCCAAAAAAAAGCCTAAACCCCCCTCCCCCACCCCCCAAAAACCTAAACCCCCCCCCCCCCCCCTCAAGCTAAAATGCTAAAAACTAAACCCCCAAAAAACCTAAAAAAATCTAAAAAAAATTAAAAAAAAATTAAAAAAAAATCCAAAAATTTTTTTTGATTTTTTTAATATTTTTTAGGTTAAAATCGCTACTTTTCGAATCCAAAAAAAAAAATTTTTTTTTTAAAAAAAAAAAAAATTTAAAAAAAAAATTTTTTTTTTTTTTTTTGGGTTCGAAAAGTAGCGATTTTAACCTAAAAAATATTAAAAAAATCAAAAAAAAAATTTTTGTGTGATTTTTAGCTATTTTTAGCCATTTTTGGTGTGTTCACATTGGTTCTCGCGGTTCTCGCAATAAGAGGTGGTTCTCGCATGATCTTCTCCCTATATATATATATATATATGCGGATTAGACACCAAAAAAAAACACTCAACAAAATGGCTACAATTTAAGGAATGTGTTTAGTGACGGCATCAGATTCCTAATTGATGACAAAGGTCTGGTGACAAGAAAAGCTGCTTCTAAGTGGTTGTCAAGTGTTTTCCGCTCGATGATTCCATTCTTGGGTGGTTGGTTTGGCCCTTGTTCCTGTAACTCGAATCCTAGCCCGGTATATCCCATTTTAATTTTACATAATTGTGAACCTTACGTCTTTTTTACTCTCTGATCGAGGTCCTCGGTATTGAAAAATCTTCGTAAACTAAATCACACGTGTATATGTTGACATCTAAGAGATACATAGTCAAGAAAATCAAGGGCAATGGTGATATATATGCGGATTAGACACAAAAAAGAGTTAACTGCCATTTTCGTCCCTGTGGTTTGGTCACTTTGGCCATTTCAGTCCATTTTTCAAAAATGCGCCATTTTCGTCCCCCACGTTTTGAAAAGGTGCCATTTCAGTCCAAAAATCATAACCCAGTTAAGTCAGTTTGTAAATAAGGACTGATTGTGTAAATTTGTAACATAAAGGACTGATTGTGTAAATTTGAAAAATGGACTGAAATGGCAGTTAACACCACCACCACTAGCCCTGCCACCACCACCACTCCGCTGCCACCACCACCACCACCGCCACCACCGCCACCACAGCCACCACCGCCACCACAACCACCACCGCCACCACAGCCACCACAGCCACCACAGCCACTGCCACCACCACCGCCACCACCGCCACCACCGCCGCCACCACCAACAATTATAACTTGTTTTAATTGATTTCAAACAAAATCAAGTACCTGTGAGGATCATGAGTATTTCCATTTAATTTAATGATCAAATTCAGCTTATAAGAAATCATTTCTCAAATTAGTGAAGATCACATCCTCAAACTTAACTTTATTAGAAACAAGTGGCACCTGACAATCATGAGTTGTAATTTCATTTAACAGGATTAAGGCCTTAAAGGCCCTCAGGTGAATTCAAGTTACAAAATCATCAAAATGGTTGGTAGAGTTGGAGGACAACCAAAGAAACCTTAGCCAATTAATGGTTTACCTAATTTCAGATGGTTTAATTATTTTAGCATAATTTGCAATTCTGTGACCCTATGACTAATTTTATCATCCACATTCATTTATATAAATCAAGGTTTTGAAAACTGAACCCATAATACACGACTCACAACAACTATATTTCTTACAAACTTCAAAATTTAAGTACAATGACACCGACGTGGGACAGATACATTGGGTGGTTTTCTCTTCTCTCGAACTATAGCCTCCTTAATCATGGGCAACTTTTGATGAACCTTTCGCCATATACGGTTCACCGCACCATCAACCGGGACCGGCCCGATACCACCAGGGTAGCCGTTATCGTATTCAAAAAACGATTGAACCCGAGCCATGTTTTGTCTAAACTTGCTTTTCTGCACATCGGTATAGCTTCTGAGATGGTTCACGAGCCAGTTTGGTTGTAGTGCTTCATTAACGGCTACGAAGACTGAGAAGTCAGTGTAGTCGATGGTCCCTTCAAATGGCAGCTCGATGTTGTCGCTGACGATGACGGGTATGCACAAACTTTGGATGGCGTCAAAGAGTCGACATGAAGTTGGGGTATCGCCAGCTGGATGCAAACAGAATTCGGAATTTCGCATTCCTTTTGATGGTGGCGGTGGTGGCTGTGGTGGCGGTGGTGGCGGAGTGGTGGTGGTGGCAGGGCTAGTGGTGGTGGTGTTAACTGCCATTTCAGTCCATTTTTCAAATTTACACAATCCGTCCTTTATGTTACAAATTTACACAATCAGTCCTTATTTACAAACTGACTTAACTGTGTTATGATTTTTGGACTGAAATGACACCTTTCCAGAACGTGGGGGACGAAAATGGCGCATTTTTTAAAAATGGACTGAAATGGCCAAAGTGACCAAACCACAGGGACGAAAATGGCAGTTAACTCCACAAAAAAAAAAACACCCAACAAATGGCTACAATTTAAGGAATATGTTTAGTGACGGCATCAGATTCCTAATTGATGGAGAAAGGTCCGGGGCCAAGAAAAGCTGCTTCTAGGAGGTTGTCAAGTGTTTTCGCTCGACGATTCCATTCTTGGGTGGTTGGTTTGGCCCTTGTTCCTGTAACTCGAATCCTAGCCTGGTATATCACATTTTAATTTTACACCATTGTGAACCTTACGCCTTTTTTACACTCCGATTGAGGTTCTCGGCATTGAAAAATCTTCTTAAACTAAATCACACCTGTATATGTTGACATTTAAGAGATATACAGTAAAAAAAAAATCAACGGCAATAGTGATATATATGCGGATTAGACACAAAAAAAACACTCAACAAATGGCTACAATTTAAGAAATGTGTTTAGTGACGGCATCAGATTCCTAATTGATAGAGAAAGGTCTGGTGGCAAGAAAAGTTGCTTCTAAGTGGTTGTCAAGTGTTTTCGCTCGATGATTCCATTCTTGGGTGGTTGGTTTGGCCCGTGTTCCTGTAACTCGAATCCTAGGCCGGTATATCCCATTTTAATTTTACACCATTGTGACCTTACGCCTTTTTTACTCTCTGGTCGAGGTTCTCGGCATTGAAAAAATCTTCGTAAACTAAATCACACCTGTATATGTTGACATTTAAGAGATATACAGTCAAGAAAATCAAGGGAAATGGTGATATATATGCGAATTAGACACCAAAAAAAACACTCAACAAATGGCTACAATTTAAAGAATGTGTTTAGTGACGGCATCAGATTCTTAATTGATGGAGAAAGGTCTGGTGGCAAGAAAAGCTGCTTCTATGAGGTTGCCAAGTGTTTTCGCTCGACGATTCCATTCTTGGGTGGTTGGTTTGGCCCTTGTTCCTGTAACTCGAATCCTAGCACGGTATATCCCAGTTTAATTTAACACCAGTGTGAACCTTACGCCTTTTTTACTCTATGATCGAGGTTCTCAGCATTGAAAAATCTTGGTAAACTAAATCACACGTGTATATGTTGACATTTAAGAGATATACCGTCAAGAAAATCAAGGGCAATGGTGATATATATGCGGATTACACACCAAAAAAAACACTTAACAAATGGCTACAATTTAAGGAATGTGTTTAGTGACGTCATCGGCTTCCTAATTGATGGAGAGAGGTCTGGTGGCAAGAAAAGCTGCTTCTAGGAGGTTGTCAAGTGTTTTCGCTCGATGATTACATTCTTCGGTGGTTGGTTTGGCCCTTGTTCCTGTAACTCGAATCCTAGCCCGGAATATCCCATTTTAATTATTCACCATTGTGAACCTTACGCCTTTTTTACTCTCTGATCGAGGTTCTCGACATTGAAAAATCTTCGTAAACTAAATGACACGTGTATATGTTGACATTTAAGAGATATACAGTAAAGAAAATCAAGGGCAATGGTGATATATATGCGAATTAGACACCAAAAAAAACACTCAATAAATGCCTACAATTTAAGGAATGTGTTTATTGACGTCATCAGATTCCTAATTGATGGAGAAAGGTCTGGTGGCAAGAAAAGCCGCTTCTAGCAGGTTGTCAAGTGTTTTCGCTCGACGATTCCATTCTTGGGTGGTTGGTCTGGCCCTTGTTCGTGTAACTCGAATCCGAGCACGGTATATCCTAGTTTTATTTTACACCATTGTGAACCTTATACCCTTTTTACTCTCTGATCGAGGTTCTCAGCATTGAAAAATCTTCATAAACTAAAACACACATGTATATGTTGACATTTAAGTGATATACCGTCAAGAAAATCAAAGGCAATGGTGATATATATGCGGATTAGACACCAAAAAAAACATTCAACAAATGGCTACAATTTAAAGAATGCGTTTAGTAACGGCATCAGATTCTTAATTTATGGAGAAAGGTCCGGTGGCAAGAAAATCTGCTTGTAGGAGGTTGTCAAGTGTTTTCGCTCGACCATTCCATTCTTGGGTGGTTGGTTTGGCCTTTGTTCCTGTAACTCGAACCCTAGCCCGGTATATCCCCTTTTAAGTTTACACCATTGTGAACCTAACGCCTTTTTTACTCTCTGATCGAGGTTCTTGGCATTGAAAAATCTTGGTAAACTAAGTCACACGTGTATATGTTGACATTTAAGAGATATACAGTCAAGAAAATCAAGGGCAATGGTGATATATACGCGGATTAGACACGAAAATAAAACACTCAACAAATGGCTACAATTTAAGTAATGTGTTTAGTGACGGCATCAGATTCCTAATTGATGGAGAAAGGTCTGGTGGCACGAAAGCTGCTTCTAGGAGGTTGTCAAGTGTTTTCGCTCGACGATTCCATTCTTGGGTGGTTGGTTTGGCCCTTGTTCCTATAACTCGAATCCTTGCCCCGGTATATCCCATTTTTATTTCACACCATTGTGATCCTTACTCCTTTTTTACTCTCTGATCGAGGTTCTCGGCATTGAAAAATCTTCATAAACTAAATCACACGTGTATATGTTGACATTTAAGAGATCTACAGTCAAGAAAATCAAGGCAATGGTGATATATATGCGAATTAGAGACCAAAAAAAACACTCAACAAATGGCTACAATTTAAGGAATGTGTTTGGTGACGGTATCAGATTCCTAATTGATGGAGAAATGTCTGGTGGCAAGAAAAGCTGCTTCTAGGAGGTTGTCAAGTGTTTTCGCTCGACGATTCCATTCTTGGGTGGTTGGTTTCACCCTTGTTCCTGTAACTCGAATCCTAGCACGGTATATCCAGTTTAATTTTACACCAGTGTGAACCTTACGCCCTTTTTACTCTTTGATCGAGGTTCTCAGCATTGAAAAATCTTCGTAAACTAAATCACACGTGTATATGTTGACATTTAAGAGATATACCGTCAAAGAAATCAAGGGCAATGGTGATATATATGCGGATTAGACACCAAAAAAAAACACTTAACAAATGGCTTCAATTTAAGAATGTGTTTAGTGACGTCATCAGATTCCTAATTGATGGAGAAGGGTCGGTGGCAAGAAAAGCTGCTTCTAGGAGGTTTGTCAAGTGTTTTCGCTCGATGATTCCATTCTTGGGTGGTTGGTTTGGCCTTGTTCCTGTATCTCGAATCCTAGCCCGGTATATACCATTCTAATTTTACACCATTGTGAACCTTACGCCTTTTTTACTCTCTGATCGAGGTTCACGGCATTGAAAAATCTTCGTAACACTAAATGACACGTGTATATATTGACATTTAAGAGATATACAGTCAAGAAAATCAAGGGCAATGCTGATATATATGCGGATTAGACACCAAAAATAAACACTCAACAAATGGCTTCAATTTAAGGAATGTGTTTAGTGACGGCATTAGATTCCTAATTGAAGGAGAAAGGTCTGGTGGCAAGAAAAGCTGCTTTTAGGAGGTTGTCAAGTGTTTTCGCTCGACGATTCCATTCTTGGGTGGTTGGTTTGGGACCTTGTTCCTATAACTCGAATCCTAGCCCGGTATATCCCATTTTAATTTTACACCATTGTGAATCTTTCGCCTTTTTTAATCTGTGATCGAGGATCTCAGCATTGAAAAATCTTCGTAAACTAAAACACACGTATATATGTTGACATTTAAGAGATATACAGTCAAGAAAATCAAGGCAATGGTGATATATATGCGAATTAGAGACCAAAAAAAAACACTCAACAAATGGCTACAATTTAAGGAATGTGTTTGGTGACGGTATCAGATTCCTAATTGATGGAGAAATGTCTGGTGGCAAGAAAAGCTGCTTCTAGGAGGTTGTCAAGTGTTTTCGCTCGACGATTCCATTCTTGGGTGGTTGGTTTTCACCCTTGTTCCTGTAACTCGAATCCTAGCACGGTATATCCCAGTTTAATTTTACACCAGTGTGAACCTTACGCCCTTTTTACTCTTTGATCGAGGTTCTCAGCATTGAAAAATCTTCGTAAAACTAAATCACACGTGTATATGTTGACATTTAAGAGATATACCGTCAAAGAAATCAAGGGCAATGGTGATATATATGTGGATTAGGCACAAAAAAAAAACACTTAACAAATGGCTTCAATTTAAGGAATGTGTTTAGTGACGTCATCAGATTCCTAATTGATGGAGAAGGGTCTGGTGGCAAGAAAAGCTGCTTCTAGGAGGTTGTCAAGTGTTTTCGCTCGATGATTCCATTCTTGGGAGGTTGGTTTGGCCCTTGTTCCTTTATCTCGAATCCTAGCCCGGTATATAACATTCTAATTTTACACATTGTGAACCTTACGCCTTTTTTACTCTCTGATCGAGGTTCTCGGCATTGAAAAATCTTCGTAAACTAAATGACACGTGTATATATTGACATTTAAGAGATATACAGTCAAGAAAATCAAGGGCAATGCTGATATATATGCGGATTAGACACCAAAAATAACACTCAACAAATGGCTTCAATTTAAGGATTGTGTTTAGTGACGGCATTAGATTCCTAATTGAAGGAGAAAGGTCTGGTGGCAAGAAATGCTGTTTTTAGGAGGTTGTCAAGTGTTTTCGCTCGACGATTCCATTCTTGGGTGGTTGGTTTGGACCTTGTTCCTATAACTCGAATCCTAGCCCGGTATATCCCATTTTAATTTTACACCATTGTGAAACCTTTCGCCTTTTTTAATCTGTGTCGAGGATCTCAGCATTGAAAATTTTCGTAAACTAAAACACACGTATATATGTTGACATTTAAGAGATATACCAGTCAAGAAAATCAAGGGTAATGGTGATATATATATCGGATTAGAAACCAAAAAAAAACATTCAACAAATGGCTACAATTTAAGGAATGCGTTTAGTAACGGCATCAGATTCCTAATTGGTGGAGAAAGGTCTGGTGGCAAGAAAAGTTGCTTCTAGGTGGTTGTCAAGTGTTTTCGCTCGACGATTCCATTCTAGGGTGGTTGGTTTGGCCCTTGTTCCTGTAACTCGAATCCTAGCCCGGTATATCCCATTTTAATTTTACACCATTGTGAACCTTACGCGTTTTTTACTCTCTGATCGAGTTTCTCGGCATTGAAAAATCTTCGTAAACTAAATCACATATGTATATATCGACATTTAAGAAATATACAGTCAAGAAAATCAAATGTAATGGTGATATATATATATATATATATATATATATATATATATATATATATATATATATATATATATATATATATATATATAGGGAGGGGCTCATGCGAGAACCACCCTTATTGTGAGAACCTTGAGAACCAATGTGAAACACAACCTAAAATAGCTAAAAAAAACCTAACCCCCACCCCCCCCCCCACCCCCAAAAACCTAAACCCCCCACCCCCCCCCCCCCCCAAAAAAAAACCTAACCCCCCCCCCCCCAAGCTAAAAAAAACCTAACCCCACCCCCCCCCCCAAAAAAAACCTAAATCCCCCTCCCCACCCCCCAAAAACCTAAACCCCACCCCCCCCCCCAAGCTAAAATGCTAAAAACTAAACCCCCAAAAAACCTAAAAAAATCTAAAAAAAATCTAAAAAAATCTAAAAAATTTTTTTTGATTTTTTTAATATTGTTTAGGTTAAAATCGCTACTTTTCGAAGCAAAAAAAAAAATTTAATTTTTTTTTTTTTTTGCTTCGAAAAGTAGCGATTTTAACCTAAAAAAATATTAAAAAAATCAAAAAAAAAATTTTTTGTGATTTTTAGCTATTTTAGGCATTTTTTTGTGTGTTCACATTGGTTCTCGCGGTTCTCACAATAAGAGGTGGTTCTCGCATGATCTTCTCCCTATATATATATATATATATGCGGATTAGACACAAAAAAAAAACACTCAACAAATGGCTACAATTTAAGGAATGTGTTTAGTGACGGCATCAGATTCCTAATTGATGGACAAAGGTCTGGTGGCAAGAAAAGCTGCTTCTAGGAGGTTGCCAAGTGTTTTCGCTCGACGATTCTATTCTTGGGTGGTTGGTTTGGCCCTTGTTCCTGTAACTCGAATCCTAGCCCGGTATATCCCATTTTAATTTTACACCATTGTGAACCTTACCCCTTTTTTACTCTCTGATCGAGGTTCTCGGCATTGAAAAATCTTCGTAAACTAAATCACACATGTATATGTTGACATTTAGGAGATATACAGTCAAGAAAATCAAGGGCAATGGTGATATATATGCAGATTAGACACCAAAAAAAAACACTCAACAAATGGCTACAATTTAAGGAATGTGTTTAATGACGGCATCAGATTCCTAATTGATAGAGAAAGGTCTGGTGGCAAGAAAAACTGCTTCTAGGAGGTTGTTAAGTGTTTTTCGCCCGACGATTCCATTCTTGGGTGGTTGGTTTGGCCCTTGTTCCTGTAACTCGAATCCTAGCCCGGTATATCCCATTTTAATTTTACACCATTGTGAACCTTCCGCCTTTTTTACTTTCTGATCAAGGTTCTGGGCATTGAAAAATCTTCGTAAACTAAATCACACGTGTATATGTTGACATTTAAGAGATATACAGTCAAGAAAATCAAGGGCAATGGTGATATATATGCGGATTAGACACAAAAAAAAACTCATCAAATGGCTACAATTTAAGGAATGTGTTTAGTGACGGCATCAGATTCTTAATTGATGGAGAAAGGTCTGGTGGCAAGAAAAGCTTCTTCTAGGAGGTTGTCAAGTGTTTTCACTCGACGATTCCATTTTTGGGTGGTTAAGATTCCTAATTGATGTAGAATGTTAAATAAGATAGTTTAAATATAAATGGTAAATGTTTGTAATGTAAATATTTTAAATGAAAAATATTTTTTTTAATTAACAGCTATATTGCCATTGATAAGATCATTCACACTATACCACACATCAATCCATCGGTAACTCCCTCTTATCCGCACTGCCGGCAGCAGTGTGTGGTAGTAGGTAGGGATTACCCGTTGTGAATAATCCGGGTTCCCTGACCCCTTTAATATATTTATATTTTTTATTTCAGGCTCAGACCATGCGTAGTCGTTGAGGTGACTAATGCCCCACCGTAGGGCGTTTTGCGCCACGTGTAATCCTAGTCATCAAAGGGGCGTTATTCACAAAGAGGCGTAGTAGTGATAACGCCCAATAATGCCCCGTCAATCATTACACAATTATTAAATTTTTTAATTAAAACTAATTATATTTAATTAAATAAAAAACATTCCATTCTAAAAAAAAAAATAAACACCGGAATAAATAAAAAAACGAAACAAATAAATTAAAAAAAAAACCCAAACAAAGCTAGAGTCCGTATTTTTGACGGATTTCTTCCCGACGCATTTGGGCTAGGATCAACGCGTCGCCTGTGAGGTTGTTGGTTAGCAAGACATCTTGATCGTCGACGGTTGGACGGCTGTGGGTTTGAATGTTGCGGGTATAAACGACGACATGTTAATCGCCAGTGGTGTGAAGATTCCACCGGTTCGGTAGGAAATGAATAACCTCCACCCATGTTAATACATTATGGTGAGAAAATATTGGATGCAAAGTAGTAAAAATGGAAGAGATATTCGAGTGGGGTAGAATGTTAAATAAGATAGGTTAAATATGAATGGTAAATGTTTGAAATGTAAATATTTTAAATGAATTTTTTTTTTAATTAACAGCTATATTGCCGTTGAAAAAATCATTCACACTATACCACACATCAATCCATCGGTAACCCCCTCTTACCCGCACTGCCGGCAGCAGTGTGTGGTAGTAGGTAGGGATTACCCGTTGTGAAGAATCCGGGTTCCTTGACCCCCTTAATATATTTATATTTTTTTTATTTCAGGCTCAGACCATGTGTAGTCGTTGGGGTGAATAATGCCCCACCCTAAGGCGTTTTGCGCCACGTGTAATCCTAGTCATCAAAGGGGCTTATTCACAAAGAGGCGTAGTGGTATTAACGTCCAATAATGCCCCGTCAATCATTACACAATTATTAAATTTTTTAATTAAAACTAATTAAATTTCATTAAATAAAAAACATTACATTTTAAAAAAAAATAATAAACACCGGAATTAATAAAAAACGAAACAAATAAATTAAAAAAGAAAACGAAACAAAGCTAGAGTCCGTATTTTTTACGGATTTGTTCCCGACGCATTTGGGCTAGGATCAACGCGTCGCCTGTGAGATGGTCGATGGGTTTAGACAAAATTTGATATATTTCACCATTTGTCTCGATTCTTGTATCGCGACAAACTTTTTGTTTTCGGAGTTTCTTCCCTCAATACTTTGTAAACGCCTATGACCGAGATCCCGAATGTCTTGAAGGCGTTGATTCATCTCTTCGAAATCTTGCTTCAATATTTCTTGATTAGAAGAAAAGGACTCTGCTTTTTTCCCTTATTTTTGGCACTTCTTCTACCCGGCGGTCGTTCCAACTCCAATTCTTCCTCGTCGTCTACAATAATATTTAAATCGACGTTGCGAGCAGCTGAGGTTGGTGTGTCCGGGTCAACCGATGATGATCTTTTGGACCGCTTTGATTTATGTCAAACGCTAGACGTCATCGTCGGTACGTTTGCCCATTTGGGACTTCCTCTTAAAAGCTCCCAACATCTAAAATAAGTGAAACTGCCTTTCGTACGATTGTATTCTTCCAACGCTTTTGTTATAACATTAGCATCGTTTTCGCCGCTTTCCCTGTTGTCACAATTGCGTTGAAAGACCTTTTGAAACTGATGGAATTTCCAGTTGATATTGGTCCATTTGCTCGAAATGGAATCTTGTTTGCGATAGTCCTCGTCTTTCCCCATAGCTTTAAAGAACGTTGCACATCTTTTGCCAAAAAACCGGTGACGTTTGGTAATTCGCTACCAAGAAAATAACAAATTATAATGTAATATTTTACAAAAATAAAAAATAAAAATAGTAGTAGGGCTGAAAATAATAATAAAAATCTTAAAAAAAAACTCACCAACATCGGGGGCCTTCGATATATCTAGCAACGCACGTGCCAACGCGTACTCCTCGTCTTTCGTCCATGCAAGGTAGTCTCCTTTTCGACGAGGACCGGTTGTTTCCTTTTTTTTGTGAGACCTTTTCGACAAGGAGCGTTTCGATGCCTCGACAACGGGCTCGGGTTCGGGTTGTGTCTCTGGTACCGTTTCTATCTCCGGAGACTGTAAGGGTATAAACTAGTGTAGGTTTGCGTCTGTCTTGGGTTATTATGTTTGGTTTGGGTTCGAACTGTATAGTGGGCTCGTATGGCTGTTTTGGTGTCGATGGGGTATGGGCTTGGCCCAATGTAAAAGGATCTCCTATGCATGTATAAATAGGAGAGTCCTTAGTCTTATTAGGTTGTTGATTCATTGGAAAACTTTTGCTTTTGTGCGATATCAAGTACCAGACGATCTTAGAATCGTGTGCTTGTTTTGCTTCGAATCAATACATCTTACTTTCAATCTTTCACATCTTACTTGTAATTCCACTACTTGTTTGGTGCTTGATATCCGATTGTAGTAATTCTGGACTTACAATTGGTATCAGAGCCTAAGTAGTCTCACGAAGGCTCGGTTGGATCGGATATCTTGAAGATTAAAGGTTGCTTTTGCTGCTGATTGTGCTCGAAGTTCGACAAGAAAGGTCTGATTTCTATTTTGTTTCAGTCTATTTTATAGCATTTTCTTCTGTCGAATGTGTCTTGGGTCATTGTAGATTTAAGTCGTTCATCTTTTGATTTGAAAAACTGTTTATTTGCATCTGATTATTAACCCAAGTTGAGGCAGAAACACTGATTTTAAAGTGATATTTCTGGTTTGATTAAAATAAATCTGACATATTGTGAATCAAAACGGATCTGTTAATCTGAAATTTTGAATTGTTTTGGTGAAAATTCTTGTGAAAACCAACTGTTTTAGATATCAAAATTGAGATTTAACTACTGATTTTTTATCCTAAAATTTTGGTTTGGTAAAATTGAAAGCGTTTTAGTCAAACACATCAATTTTTGGTTAAAAATTCTTCGAAAATATTTGAATTTATGGGTTCTTGTGCTTCGAGTTTCATCAAATATTCATTAGAATTTCTGAATAATTTTTGGGTTTGATCTGAATGTATGCAAGTTGGTTGTGTTTGCAGATTTTTGGAAAGTTTGTTACAGGAAATTTCGAAAAGATTCGGAAATTAAAATCACCAAATCTTTCGGGATTTTGGTTGAAAGTTGGCAAGATTATATTTCCAAAATTTGGCTTGTGCGACTAAAGAACTTGTGCGATTAGTGTGTGTTGGGCTTTTAAAGGACTGAGGCCCAATATTATACCTTGTGCGATTCAAGTTTGGTTGTGCGATCACACATAACTGGGCTGTTAAGGACTCAGGCCCAACTTTCACAAGTTGTACGATTGAAGACCTCTTGTGCGATCCACTGTTCCTTTGAACTGTTGTCAGTGGTGTTGTGCGATTGGACTCTTGTGCGACTCAAAGGTTCATCTGAAAGGGGTCATATTATCTTGTGCGTTTGGCCAAGGGTTCAACTGAAGACGTCTTGTGCGATTCACCTTGTGCGATCTGTCTTGTGCGATGAAAGGGGTCATACTGACTTGTGCGATTGACAAAAGGTTCAGCTGAAAGGTGTCTTGTGCGATTCATCTTGTGCGATCAAAGAGGTCATCTTGTGCGACTGTGATTGGACCTATTCACGTGAACTGTACCAGTTGGGCTCGTGGACTGATTTACAAAACTGTTTTGTATTGGATTGTTTAATTGGCTATTAAACCATCTGAATTGTTATTTTGATCTATTTTGTAATCATTAGTGATATTAATCTGGTTTTTATATTTAATATTACGTGTTACTCATAAGTTCAATTGTCTTTTCAAAAATGGCTCAAACTAATCAATTGGGATTGACTGAAACTGCTGCTATTAAGCAGGATCTAGATAACATAATTGGAACTAACAACAGGATTCCCAGGCTCATTTCTGGGGGATCCTTTTCAGAATGGAAGTTCAGGTTCATCTAATACATGAGAATCAAGGATCCAAAGGCGTGGAGGTCCATCTGCAACAGACCAACTGTGATCACCTATGTTGTGAATTATCCTGAGGGAACAACTGCTCCTAAGCCTGAGTCTCAATTTACTGAAGAGGATCGTGAAAAGCAGGACATTGATAACAAGGCTCTTGCTATGCTGCACTCTGCTCTTGCACCAGAAGTTGGCATTGGAGTTCGTGATTGCAAAACTGCTAAGGAAATGTAGGAAGCTCTACTGGCTATCTATGAGGGAAACGAAGAGATGAAGGAAAGTAGAAGGGAAATGCTTACCCAGAAGTTCAACCTATTCAATCACTTCCCAGTGGAAACTTTGGAAAATCAAATCCAAAGATTTGTTGCCTTGGTCAGTGATATGAAAACTCATGATATCAGCCTTGAAAAGTCTGTCACTAACAAGAAACTGCTTAATGCTCTTCCAAGAAACTGGGATACCAACGTAACTCTCATCAAAAGAACCAGGGACTTAGCTAGAATGACTCTTTCTGAGCTAATTTCATTGCTAAAATCTTATGAAATGGATGACAAACAAAGGCTTTACAACCACATTGCAAGTTACAACAATGTAGGTATGTTGACCAACAGCACTTTGATGTCTCAGCAAGGAATGAGCTCGCTTCCAGGACCCTCCGCTGTGCAGTTCCCTGCTAATCTTGGAACTTTTGTTAACCAATCTGGATACTTTCCCGCTGTTACTCAACAAGTGAACCAAACTCCATCTACTGCACAGCCCACTAATCAATCTGCTCCTACACCCACACAACTTCTTTCAAATATCACTACTGCCTTTGCTGCTACAAACTCCTCAGTTGCTACTTCAAGGGAGTTTGAGCAAGCTATGGCTTTCATGACAGGGGTCATGAACTGTTATCACGCATTCATTGCTGGAAGGGTAAAAAACAACATCGACTCTGCTGAACTGCTGGAAGTCCATCCTGATGATGTTGAAGAAATGGATATCACTTAGCAAATTGCCATGGCAGTGTTTCATGCCAAGAATTTCGTGAAGAAAACCGGTAGAAACAAATGGGAAACAATTGATGGTGAGATTGGTTGGAATATGGCTAAGCTCAGATGTTATAACTGCCATGAGCCTGGGCACTATGCTAGAGAGTGCAAATAGCTAAGAAGGGAAAGCGTCGATCCAAATGTTACTGTCACTGTTAGTTCAGCAGCTCGACCAGCTCCAAATTTTGTTTCAACCTCGAATATCACTGTCACTCGTCCCACTCAAGGTTCACCCTCAAACACTATTGCCATAACTCAAGCTGCTGAATCGGTTGCAACTCCTGGAAATGCATTGGTGGTTCAGGAAGGAGGGGGATTTGACTAGACCCAACAGATGAACGATCTGCAAATTACTACAGACACTTTGTACCAGTCAAATCAAGCTCTCATGGCAGAAGTGAAAGAAGATGCTGACTCGGCAGCTGAAGATGTTGAGAGAACGATCTATCATGCCCTCATGGCTCAAATTAACAACTACATTCCTTCTGAGGCTGAGGTATGTGTAGATGATGTTTGTTGTACTTTAAAATGTAGAGAGAAGGTAAAAGGTTTTAAGGAACAGGCCGAATCGCTTACTATGCAACTTCAATATACCAAATCCAGTAGTTATGAAGTTAAAAAGAAACTGGATGGGTATAAAGATATGGTGGAGGCACAAAAACGTGACATTCGAAAGTTGCATAGTGATCTAAGCGAAGCGAACTGTCGATATCTCCACTTCAAGGAGCTATCTGAAAAGTTAACTGTTGAATTAAACGACTTAAAATCAACTTTTGAAAATACTGAATTTAATTTTAAAAAGTTTGATGTTTCAAGCGAAAAAGTCAAGAAAATGATAAATCAATAGTTAAAGTATAGCAAAAAGGAAATGAGGAATAAAGGGTTGGGTTTTGTATCCATACAACCACAACTATTCCTCAATTCCTATGACTGAAGAGGAGATAGACAATTTACCCAAGATGGAATATGGAAAACCAGAGGATAGGAAGCCTGAGCCTGTGAAGCCTCGAAAGATAAAAATCACTAGGCCTGATAATACTGAAGTCATCTTAGAAAAATAGGCTTATAATCAAACGTTTGTTAAATCAGAAAATGTTTTAAATCACACTGAAACCCTAAACTTTGAGAAAAATGTAAGTGTTGATAAACATTTTCAAGTATTGGAAAAGCAAGCGTCGTGTGAGTTACAACAATCTTTTGAAAATAAATTTCACACAAGAGCCTGAAGTAAAAGAGCCTAGAGTTAATGTAGACAACATCGAGTTTGCCATGATAAAAGGTTTGACTGAATTTATGAGAGAATTCAATAGGGGCAAACAAAGTGAATCTGCTTCTTCATGTGACACATCTTGTGACGCTTCTGAGACATCCACTTCTGAGAAATCAGAAATGGGCGAATCATCTAGTGTCAACAGCGAATCACCTGAGGAAGCAGAGGCATTTCAAACTGAATCATCAGCTTCATCTGATTCAACCTGTGACTCCTATGAAAAGACTGACTGCAATAATTCAGAGTCAGTTGCTTCAGTGGAATCAACAAATGAATCATCTGAAACAGTTGATTTAAATTCGATCAAAGAAGAATCACAAACAACATCAAGAGCCTCTGTTGAGTTAGATGATAATGAAACCACAGGAGCCCCTGCTGACTGTTCAAAGGAAAATAATTCTGATCCTTTTGAACCAATTGTGTCACAAGAGGCTGAGAGCAATTCTGCAGCATCAAGTTACACTGTATGTGAGAAAATTAATGATACTAACCCTGTTGCTTCAAATGCAGACCAAGTAATTATTGAAGATTGGGTAGATGGAGATGATGAGGACGACATTGCTTTTAAAGTTTTGAAAAATAAAATTCAGAAAAACAATTCTTTAATTTCTAAAAAGTCAAACAATATTTCAATTTCTTCTGATGCTTTGGATTGTGTGGGCTCTGTTTTAAAGAGCGATGAATGTTCTGACATTTATTTTGGTTCTATTTGTGTGGATTTGAATTCAGTTGTTTTGCCTAATAAAGTTGACAAGTCTAAAAATTTATTGGTAAAACAAACTAAAAGAAGAAATGAAGGTAAATATGTTCCTCCAAAATCAAGATCAAACAAACCAATTAAATGTCATTCTGTTTCTAAAGATACGGCTAAACAAGTCTCGTTTGCATCTCAGGAACCACACAAGCCCTCAGGTTCTGCAAAGACTGATGGATGTCAAGCAAAACCACATGTGAAACGACAAATATGTTACACTTGTGGAATTGCTGGACACATTGCAAGAAATTGTCAGCATCGTCCTGATAAACTCAAAAAGGGAGAGCATCAGAAGGCTCCAAAAGGGAATGTCAAGCTTCCAAAATAGGAAAAGACTTCAAAATCTAAATCTGTTAGGAAGCTGAACTCCAAAATGAAGCCTTCTGATGGAGATTGGAACAAAGCTAAACAAATGAAAAAGAAATCAAACAATTGCATTCCAAACTCTAATTCTGTTTCGCCTAAGGCATCCAAGAGATTGGATAGTCATAGGCAAGTTTGGAAACCTAAGAATCATGTTCCAAACAACTCTCCTAAATCATCGTGCATCAATAACAAACCTATCTACTCTAAAGAAAAGTTGATTTGGATGCAAGTTACATATTTTAATGCACAGGGTGTACCCACTACAACTATGGCTTGGCTACCAAAATCTAATTAATCCCGCGTAATGTGCAGGAATGGCTATGGAGGGCTGTCATTCGACTTTGGGTCATTGACAGTGGCTGTTCCAGGCATATGACTGGCGATCTATCCCAACTTTCTGATCTTGAAGAATTCAATGGGGGATATGTTGCCTTTGTGGGAGGCGAGAAAGGAAAGATCACACAAAGAGGCACAGTCAGGAATGGTGATCTCTGTTTGAAAGACGTCAACTTCGTTCCTGAGTTAAAGCACAGTCTGCTAAGCGTTGCTCAGATTTGTGACAATGGTTACTCAACTCACTTCACTGATAAACACTGTCTCATTCTGAAACCAAGAATGTTCATTCCTGACAAATGGATTTTGTTAAAATCTGAACGAAAAGGCAACGCTTATGTCATTGACATGAATAAACCTCCCACTGAAGGTGTTGCCTGTTTGTTTACCAAAATCTCTGAGCACAATGCTATGCTGTGGCATCGTCGTTTAGGACATTCTAATGTGAAAAATCTAAAGCGTCTTGCAAAACTGGGGTTGGTAAGGGGTCTGCCGGTAAAAGACTTCACAACTTTTGAAAAATGTGTATCTTGTGCAAAGGGTAAAAAACATCGAAGACCTCATTTTCCCAAAACTGTAAACACTATTAACAGTGTGATGCAGCTTCTTCATATGGATCTTTTTGGTCCAGTGAATGTGCTCAGTCTGTCTGGAAAGTCTTACTGTCTTGTAATTACTGATGACTACTCACGTTTTACTTGGGTTTTCTTCTTAGTTAACAAAAGTGAGATTGCAGAATTAATCAAGAGATTCATAATCTTTATGGAGAATCAGACTAGCAAGAAAGTGAAAGGGATTCAAAGTGATAATGGAACCGAATTCAAGAATGCTGAATTGAATTTCTTTTGTGCCGAGAGGGGAATCGCTCGACAATACAATGCTGCTAGAACTCCTCAGCAAAATGGAGTTGCTGAAAGAAGGAATAGAACCCTGATTGAAGCAGCTCGCACAATGCTCTGTGATTCGAAACTCCCAGTTTTCTTCTGGGAAGAGGCCATTAATACTACGTGCTACGTTCAAAACAAAGTTGTTATCAACAAGGCACGCATGAAGACGCCTCATGAAGTAATGTTTGGTGAGAAACCATATGTGGGGCACTTTAGAGCTTTCGGTTGTCCATGTACTCTTTTGCACTTGGAATCTATACCAAAGTTTGACGCTAGGGGAGATGAATGCTATTTCATTGGATATGCTGGGAAGGCTGCTCATGAAAACAAGACGGCATATAAAGTGTACAACAAGAAGACAAGACAAATCATTGAGTCTTATGATGTGTAGTCGCTCGAAGAAAATCAGACTGACGCTGGAAATGGGCCATTTACTCTTTATAATTATGCTTATCTATTTAAATCTTTTGATATTCTTGATGATCCTCCTGTTACTCATGCAGGTACTTCTGGTACAACTAATGTTGTCTCTCGACCCTCAATTGTTCCACATAATGCGAAAGAAGAGGGGGATGTTGAATTTGAGGGGGATTCTACAGTTGTGGGGGATCACACACCTGCAGTCTCATCTTCAACATCTACACCAGAGATTCAAGTGGCTCCTGATTATACAGACATTCTTAATGATGGAGAGGAGGGGTTGGACTCGTCTGATGAGGAGGACACACGCATCGATCAAAGTGACATGTTTAATGGCCCCATTCCTTAAGAGTTTGTCGCAAACGGTGCAGAAGAAGAGCAAGTCTCTGACAACACTAAGTCAGTAGCAGTTGATCACTTAACGAACGTCTCTCCAACTGGAACTGCACCAGAAGTTGCTATTCCCACACGTGTCCAATGTGATCATCCCATCAAAAATGTGATTGGACCAGTAGAGGCTGGAGTGTTGACTAGAAGTCAGTCAGGAATCATCAACAATTTCCTGTTTTCATGTTTCATCTCACAAATCGAGCCAAAGACAGTTGATACGGCTCTTTTGGAACCTAGCTGGGTAGATGCGATGCAGGATGAGTTGAATCAATTTGTGAAGCTGAAGGTCTGGAAGCTGGTTACTCTACCTGCTAGAAAGAAATCACTCGGAACTAGATGGGTCTATCGCAACAAGAGAGACGATAGCGGAGTGATTGTTAGAAACAAGGCAAGACTGGTCGTCCAAGGGTTTAGACAGATTGAAGGCCTTGACTACGATGAAGTGTATGCTCCTGTGGCTCGACTGGAGGCAATCAGAATCTTTCTGGCTTATGCATCCAACATGGGATTCAAGGTCTATCAAATGGATGTCAAGACAGCGTTTCTCTACGGCAAAGTAAAGGAAGAGATTTATGTGTCACATCCACCAGGATTTGTGAACAAACAGTGTCCCCGTCACGTGTATAAGCTTGATAAGGATTTATATGGGTTACACCAGGCTCCTCGTGCATGGTATGCTACTCTGACAGAGCATCTGCTCGCTCATGGATACACTCGGGGTGTGATTGATCAGACACTGTTCATTCGAAAAGTGGGAGAGGATTAAATCTTAGTGCAGATCTATGTGGACAACATCATCTTTGGATCCACTAGTGAAGCACTGTGCAAGGAATTCGAAGAGGTTATGAAGAAGCAATTTGAAATGAGTGCGTTGGGAGAGATGAGTTTCTTTCTGGGTCTGCAAATTCATCAAGATTCCAAAGGAATTTTCATTCATCAGGGAAAATATGTGATGATATTCTTGCAAAATTCAAACTTCAAGATGCTAAACCTGCAAATACTCCTATAGCAGAAAGACCAGTGATGACTGAAGATATGGAAGGGGAAGCTGTTGATGCTACACTGTACCGGTCGATGATTGGCTCGTTGATGTACTTGATAGCCAGTAGACTAGATATCATGTTTGCTGTGTGTCAGTGTGCTCGTTATCAGGCTGCTCCTAAACTTTCTCATTTAAATGTTGTTCAGAGAATCTTTCGATATCTTAAGGGCAGGCCTCGGCTTGGACTTTTGTATCGAAAAGAATCTACATTTGATTTGTGTGCTTTTTCTGACAGCAATTTTGGAGGTACTGCTCAGGACATGAAGTCTACGTCAGCTGGATGCCAGTTTCTGGGGGATCGCCTCATCTCCTGGCAATACAAGAAGCAGCAAACTATCTCTCTGTCAACTGCAGAAGCGGAATACGTGGCCACTTCAGCCTGCTGCTCACAGGTTATCTGGATTCAACATCAGCTGGTGGACTACGGTTTGAATTTTTCCTAAACTCCCATCTATTGTGACAATGATGCAGCTATCCAAATAGTGAAAAATCCGGTGTATTTTTCAAAAACCAAGCACATTGCCATAAAAATTCACTTTATTCGTGATTCGTTCAACCAGGGTTTAATTAAAATGGATCAAATTCATACTGACGACAATGTCGCAGATGTTTTTACAAAACCGGTTGATAAAGCACGTTTTCTTGCTCTTCTTGAACTTCTCAAAATGGTCGAATTCGAGGATTGACCGCGGTCACACAAAAATATTTTTCTTCGTTTCTGTAAATTTGTTTCTTAAAATAGCTTTTCTTTCATTTTAAGCAAAAATTTAGGGGGATGTAGTCTCTCAGAAAAATACAAAAACATTGAAAAATCAGAAAAATACAAAAACATTAAAAAATCAGAAAAATACAAAAATAGCTCTTTGCTTTTGCCATGCCTTGGCTACAACCCGGGAAATGAAATAAATTTTCACTATGTGGATTAAGGGTGACTCATGTAAGACCAATATTGAAATGGTCTGACTCCAGAGTGATGTGCTGGTAGACTTTATCCTGATGGCTGGACTCTTTGACTGGTACTACGTAGAACACTAATTTATTCTATGACCTCAGGAAAGATCGTTCACTTGGAATTAGTGCATAGCTATTTGAATGCGTGTGTGATGTCCCGATACACACAATTTCGTTCTAGTTCTGAAATCTTTTCTAAACAATTCGTGTATCTCCTCTGTTTTGCGTGAGCAAAGACCTGGAGGTGCTTGGCAACGTCGGCTTCTGTTTTGCGTGAGCAAAGACCTAGCTGTACGTTGTCGCTCTGTGGATCAAATACACCCGAAAGAGGCCCTCTAGTGCCCAAAAGAAACCCAAAAATAAAAACCTATATCAAACTGAGAAAATCTCATTTGATTTGTATATTATATCCATCTCCGCTGATCCATTCTATTCTTTTCTCAATCCAGTCCAGTCAAGGTTTCAGAACTCTAGAATGGGCTTGTGAAATATGTGGTAGGGAAACTACTCGTATGATAGCCTGTTCAAAACTAAAATTCTGGGATTTGATCGTGATTGAGTTGAGTGTTCATATAATTTAAAATGAAAACATGATACATAAGTTGCAGTCCGTTATTTGATAAAATCCTAGGGAGATAAGTTTAAGAGGAAAACATATTGGCAATCGCTCGGATCTACCAGAGTAAATTAGTGTTAATAAGTGTAGTCTAGCCCGAAACTCTGTGATTTGATCCCGTAAGAAAAGTGCATGCAAAAATGGTGTGTAAGATGCTTATTACTTGTAAATATTTCATATTATTCCTCTTGAGTAAATATTTATTTTTGTGTAAATATTTAGTTATTATTTTATTAATATGAAATCATGCGGTCGTGTGTTTATGAATCGAAAAGGACCGAATTATTAAAATGTCCTTTGCACAATGATTTAAAAGTGGTTCTTCCTCGGGATCTAAGTTGGGCCCACCGTAAACTTGGTGGGCCCCACAAAATCCAAAACACTTTTCATAGTTCCAAATCGGTAAACAAAAGGTATGCAAAATGACGGCTGGGCCCACCGCAGACTTGGTGGGCCCCCTTGGTTGAAAATCCATTCAGTTTAGGGTATTTAGGGACTTGTGCGATAAAGTTGAAAAGCTTTTCAAATCATTAGCTTTGACAAACTGATTTCTCTCAAAGACCTCACAAGTTCCGATAGCACAAGTCCTTTAGTTTCTTCATCATCGTCTGCAATCATGTCAAGTGAGAAAGGAAAATCAAAAGGTCAGTTACTCTATTTCAATCCTTCTTGAATCTGTGTTTGTTGATCGGCATTGAAAGGTGAGAAAGTAGGCTTGTTTGGATAGTTGTTTGAATGATGATAATGTTTGCTTAGAAGGATTCTTATGTTGAAATCAAAAATTTTAGTGTTTATAAGTTTTTGACAAGTTAATATTTGACTAAAAAATGAATCAGAACCCTAAGATTTGACCGAAAAGCTTGTTTTGAAACCCTAGATAGTTGCCGGAATTCGCAGGCCACGCCGGAGAAGACAACCGGAGACGGCGAGTATATCACACGCGCCGTCAGAGTGAATCGCACAAGCTGGGGACAGACGGTTTTGCCCCTGAAATTTTGTGTGAAAAGTCCGTTTTGCCCCTGTGTTTTTAAAATTCTTGTGCGATTGAAAGTCTTTTTGTTTTGTTGACCAGATCTTGTGCGCTTGACCTGAGTTGACCAGGTCTCGTGCGTTTGACCTTTGTTGACCGGTCTTGTGCGACTGGCTTTATCAGTTTTATTACAAAACTACCATCGCACAAGACCTGCCTGATCGCACAAGGCATTCCCAATTGCACAAGGTCTTGTCATTTGGGCCTGATCCAGTTCTTTTGGGCCGTTTGTTACACAGTGGGTATGGTTAACTGTTAGATTATAATTTTTGAATTCTTTTAAACAGATCACAGATATGTGTTTTATTTTTAAGGATTTTGAAATTATAATGTATTAGTTGACTTAGTTTGACCAAGTTTACGGTCAAACTTCAAAATCTTTGATATTAACATTTATGTATCCGCATTTATTCGACTCTTTTATGCAGATACAGCAAAGAAAGCCAAAGGTCCGCAAGTTCCAGCATGGGAGAAAACCATGAATATTGCTTGCTACCTGTCAGATCCTCCAAAGGGGTTCGAGACGTACAAGTCAATGATTGTGGGCTTAAATACTTGCAGATTGGCTCATTCTCTTCGGGAGAATCCAGTTATTCGTGAAGACTGGATCAAAAATTTCTGGGATAACTCAACGGCAAAGAAAGGTGACACGGTCATCAAGTCAAAGTTTCAGGGTAAAGAAGTCTCAATTTGTGAACAAGACATACGTGATGTGTTATTATTTGGAGATGCAGCGGATGATCCAACAGAATACTCAAAGGAGAAGGTCATGGAGGTTTTAGTCAAAATGAGTTATGAGGGAGCGGATTCTCCTCCCACGATCAAGAAGATATTACATCCATACTGGAGATTTTTGGCTCATATTTATCTAGTGTACATCAGTGGAAATAAGAGTGGTTTGGATAAACTGACATTGAAGCAAACTTCTGCAGTAGTTTCCGTGGTTGAAAGAAGGAACTACAACTATTCAAAGAGTGTCTTCGATGATTTGTTTGTGAATGTAAAAGCATTGAATGATAAGTATTGGTATAAGTTCCCTAGATTTATACAGATGATCTTGGAAAAGAAGTATCCTAAATTGCCAGTTACTGTAAAGACGTATGATGTCAAGATGATGAATCACTTGGTGTTTACATGGATAAATCAAAAGTCAAGGGAAAATGTTGGGATCAAATATCAAAACAAGCGAAACTTAGAGAAGTTTGGAGCCTTTAGTGAAATTCAAGAAGAAGCACCGGCTCAGATAAATGATATTGTGGCTGAAGAGCATGATGTAGAGATAATTGAAGCTCATGTTGGTATTCAAGAGACGATTGAAAACGTAGATCTGACTGGTATTGAAAGTGAGGAAGATGTTGCAGATGACAGGATGGTTGATGATGAAGATGAAGATTAAAATGTTGATGAGAGTGAAACAGAGACTGAGATCATGGATGAAGGCCTTACAACAGAAACTGAAGAGATTAGTGAACCAGTTCACGTGAGCCCTTCTCATATTGAACCTGTGTCTACAACGGAAGCTGCTGTTGATCATTCTTTAGAAGAATCTACCGCTGATCTTCCTTCTAGGAAACGAAGCAGAAGGGATCCTAGGCTCAGCGGTGAGGTAAATGTTCAAGCAACCTCAGAGACATCAAACCCCACTGGCACTTTACAACCAAAGATCAGCTATACACCATCAGAACTGAACCCCAAGATAGTTGATTTTATTCTGAATGAAAGATCAGCAATGTATATGCCTGCTCCTAAACCAGGTGAGGGTTCAAGCAGTGGCCCATCTGAAGCTGATGTTCTTAGAGCTACTGAGTTGTTACAAGCTGCTGCTGTTCAAGTTGAAGCAACAGCTAAGATGAAACAAGTTGAAACTCCTGAAACTGCTGCAACTGCTGATAGTTCTGACAGTGAAGATCTGTTTGAAGAGAATGAGACAACAATCTTAATGCGAAGAATTTCTACTCTTGAAAAAGACAAGATATTCAAGGATGCACAGATTGCTAGTCTTATGGAGGAATTAGTGGTTAAGAATCAAAAGATCAATGAGTTGGAGACTAACCTGGGAGCTCTTAGTGCTATAGTGATGGATATAAAGCAGAAACTGGAAGGAAAATTTCCTAAGTAATTTGATGATCCACCAAAGGAATCTACTGCTGAAGAGAGAGAACATCAAAGAAAAGAGCACGAAGATGCGATGAACAGGTATTATGAAAGCACTCCTCATACAGCAAATCAGAAACCAAGAAAGAAAATGGTTGTTATGAGGAATGTAGGAGCTGAATGGAACTTGCAGTTTTGTGATAAGCCTGACAGATATGTGATCACTACTGAGAAGAGCAAGAAAGGAAATAGATCGGGTAAAAAAAGCTGGGCATACAACGATGAGAAAGAAATGTTTATTGTGCTGAGGAAGAATAATGAGGTGGAGTATTATGCTAATTCTGAAACATTCAACTCCTGGACTCCAGTTGATTTGAGGGAACTGAGCAATGCTGGATTTCATGATCAAGTCAAGAATCCAAATTGCAAGATTGGAGTTAATTTCTTTAATAAACTACAGCAACAGGCTAGAGTCAACGTTCGAGATATGAAGTTGGCTGAGTCTACCATTGAAGAAGATGAAGAGGTATTGGATCCTGCCACAGGGAAGCCATATAAGATTGTGAAGTGGCCTGCTACTAAACAGACAAATACTGTGCCGTTGTTGAAGGAGCTTCCTGATAATTCTCTGAAGAACTTTCAATTTTGGATGTATGATCCTATCTCTGGTCAAGCTGTGGTTGTGTGTCATGATGCTAAGTACAGGTTCATTGACACTCGAGATTTGATGTGCTTTGGTGAAAATGATATCAATCTCTTAGCTAAGTCACAAATTCAGAGTGATCCTCAGTACGAGGTGTGTGCCAAAAGTTGGACAGGAGCTGTAGCCCAGATTATGAGTTTCAAGTTATGGTCAGGGCAACGTACGAGAGTTGAAACACAATTGTTTGGTCCATATGTGGGAAGAAATATACCGATCTTGCCTGAACTTCAAAAGAAAAGAAAGAACAAGCTAAGAAGCAGAAGAGGAGGCAGCAGTGAAGTAGGAGACACCAAGCCAACACAAACCTAGGGGGTATTGTAAGGGTATAAACTAGTGTAGGTTTGCGTCTGTCTTGGGTTATTATCTTTGGTTTGGGTTCGAACTGTATAGTGGGCTCGTATGGTTGTTTTGGTGTCGATGGGGTATGGGCTTAGCCCAATGTAAAAGGATCTCCTATGCATGTATAAATATGGGAGTCCTTAGTCTTATTAGGTTGTTGATTCATTAGAAAACTTTTGCTTTTGTGCGATATCAAGTACCAGACGATCTTAGAATCGTGTGCTTGTTTTGCTTCGAATCAATACATCTTGCTTTCAATCTTTCACATCTTACTTGTAATTCCGCAACTTGTTTGGTGTTTGATATCCGATTGTAGTGATTCTGGACTTACAAAGACGTTTGCGAACCGCCCATGTTTTGAAAGGTTTGAGGAACTTGAAAGAATGGTTGGGAACCGGCCAATGCTAATATTTGAGCGTGCGCGAATACGTTAGGATCCATCTCTTGTAGGTTGAAGCTCGGTTGGGATTGCGTGGTGTTCGGCCGATACGCGTTGGGGTTACCGGGTCGCGAAGGCACACCAAATGGAGGTCGGAAGAGATTTATGATTGTGGGTGAAAAGTGAAGAACTTTTTAAAAAATTGGAGAGTAGAGTTGAAAGTTTTATAAAAATTGAATGAAAAGCGGGATATATATCTATACTATATAATAAAAGAAACCACTTTAGGGACACTTATCATCATATTAGGCATTCTCTTATAGATAATTATTATTTTAATTTAATCTCTTCTAATTAATTATAGATAACCCTCCTATTAAATATTATTTAGTTTAATAACTTATGGATAATTATTATTTAGTTTAATCTCCTTCACATTTATAATATTATTTATTTGAATTAATTAGAGTTAATTATTGTTTTCGTCCCTTTTGTTTGTCAAAAATCACATAAATGGTTACGAAAGTGAAACCACATGGACTGAAATAGCAATTTTTAAACTAATGGACTGAAATAGTGATTTTTGACAAACCATAGGGACGAAAACAGTAATTAACTCAACTAATAATTACTTTTATATTTATCTATTTACTTCAAATTCAAACTTAGTTATCTAATTTGATCTTAACTATATATTTGAACGTTTTGTTTAGTTTGGTATCAAATAGATTTTACGAAACTTGAAATAAAATTAACTAATATTATTTATCATTTATATGTTTACGGAGTTTTAAATAAAGTGTTACATTTATTGAGACTTCGTTAACAAATTTTGCAACAACAGGATAATCTATTTTTATCACGAAAACCAAACTTTGTATTAATATATTAAATATTTTTATTTTCACTATACAAAATTACATTTACTCAACCCATGTAACACATGAGGTTTTTTAAGATATAACTTTTTATTATTTCATATATAAAATTAAATTTATTCAATTCGTATAATACACGGGGTTTTTTAAGGATATATATATTTTTTTATTATTTAGTACAGAAAATTACATTTATTCAAACCGTGTAATATACATATTTTTAAAGATGTAATTTTTTTATTATTTGGTATATAAAATCACATTTATTCAACCCGTGTAATAAATGGGGTTTTTTAAAGATGTATTATATTATTATTTAGTAATATTATTTATCATTTCTACATTTACAAGTTTTAAATAAATGGTTAAATTTATTGAGACTTCGTTACATTTACAAATTTTAAATAAAGGGTTAAATTTATTGAGACTATGTTAACAAATTTTACTACAATATAATAATCTATTTATATCAATATAAATATATATTTATACTATACTATATAATAATGTGTAACACCTATCATTCATTGTAAGCATTTATTTTATGATTTTCTCGTCTCACTTCCAAACTTATCTTATATTAATTAAATAAATAAAGGAATAATGAGCTAATATTAAATTTCATTCTACTTTAAATTTTGAATACCATTCTTCTATTTTTCTAATAAAATATGATTCTAAAATTTAAATTGTTAATTTAAGATATTTTTAAATAAAGCAAATTATTTATAAAGAAAATCAAACTTTGTATTAATATATGAAATATTTTTATTTTCATTACTAAAAAAATTATTATATCAATTTTATTACATAATTTATAAATCAATTTGTCGGAATTGGTACCAACATTTTATCACTCAAATAATGTTGATTTGCTTCTTGAATAACATATCTTCTTTTCAAGAACCATCTTCACAATCACCATATCCATCGCGTATCGAGTATTATCCATTAGTATATTGAAATATATGACTTTTTTATTATTGGTATATAAAATTAGATTTATTAATCCCGTGTAATACACGTGGTTTTGTTATAGATATACCTTTTTTTATTATTTACTATACAAAATTACATTTATTCGACCCGTGTAATAATGAGGTTTTTTAAGATTTAACTTTTTATTATTTGATATATAAAATTAGGTTTATTCAATTCGTACAATACACGGGGTTTTGTTAAGGATATATATTTTTTATTATTTAGTAAAGGAAATTAGATTTATTGAACACGTGTAATAAACGAGGTTTTTAAGGATATAATGTTTTTTATTTGGTAGATTTTTCAACCCAACTATACACGGGTTTTCTAAAGATACGACGTTTTTAGTATTTAATATACAAAATTACATTTATTTAATATGTGTAATACACATGGTTTTTAAAGATATAACTCTTTTTTAGATCTATTCAACAAGTGTAACATACGGGGTTTTTAAGGATGTAATTTTTTTTATTATTTGGTAGATTTATTCAACCCGATTATACACGGGTTTTTTTAACGATACGACGTTTTTAGTATTTAGTATACAAAATTACATTTGTTTAATCTGTGTAATACACATGGTTTTTAAAGATATAATTTTTTATTATTTGATATATAAAATTACATTTATTTAACCCGTATATATACGGGGTTCATAAAAATATAAATTTTTATTATTCAATATATAAAATTACATTTATTCAACCCGTGTAATACACGGGGTTCTAACCTAGTGTGTATATATATATATATATATTGAAAAGAAAAATAAAATAAAATATTAAATGTATTTACCGTTGTCAAACGGTCAAAAATCTCGAACAAATCAAAAATTCAAACGCGCAAGAGTGTTGTAAAAACAACGCCAAACACAAAAAAATCAAAAAGACTTTAAAACGCCCCGGGGGCAGTTTGGGGGCATGTTTCGGGTGTTTTGGGGGTTAAAAAAACCCCATTTCGAACGATTACGCACGGTCTCAGATAAGTTCTATTTCTGGAATAAAAAAAATTAAAGGCGTATTAATAACTGGCTTATTCAATAGTCAAGGCCACGGATATATACCAAGTCTGTGTGGTATTAATAGATTAAACTTATCATATTTAATTAGTAAGCGGGTCAGAATAAGCTACATTATTAAACAAGTCAAACTTATCAATTTTATTAACTAGGTCAAACTCATCAATAGGGTGTGGTCATGACCCTCATGACCACCATGACCATTCATGTCAGTGTCATGTAACCTACCTCTAATCTATCATCCAAAACCACTACCCTAAGTGTGTGGTCTTGACCTAAACCACTAGCCCCTTATTTATTTTAATTTATCTTTGTCTAAAGAAAAAGGAAAATGATTTGTTGAAAAATGGAAAGGATGACCATGGTTGCCATGGTTTAATCCATGCAAACCATGGTGGATCAAGCAAGTGAGTGGTGTAGCATTCTATTCATGTTCCTAGGTGGCAAATCATGTCCCAACTATGACAATACACCCTATAGCCTTAGTAAATAAGTCAAAAATATCATTTTTAGTGAACCAGAACAAATTTATATTTTATTTTTAGTAAACGGTCAAAGTTATAGTTACAAACATTTTGGTTAAGTTTTAAGTTTTATATTTTATGAAACTCGGACTAAGGCATAAAACTAGTTTATGTTGATCAAAGAGCATACGTAACTCTGTCCGCAACTTATTGCTAAAGACCTTAACATAAAATATAGAGTAAACTGCCATTTTGGTCCCTGTGGTTTGGCCAGTTTTGCCACTTTAGTCCAAATCTCAAACTTATTACATCCAGGGCCCTGTGGTTTGCATTTTGTTGCCATTTTAGTCCAAAATCCAAAAACCCTAGTTTTTTTACTATTGCAACCTCCTATTTTGTCCTGTAGTGCAGGGGCATTTTGATCCATGTTAAGAAAATCAAACTTCATCATCAAAACCCAGGAAATTAAGAACATCTTCAAGAAAATAAAAAACATCTTCAAAAAAATCAAGAAACCAGAACAAAACCCAGAATAAAAATATAATTTCATTAAAATTAAATCAAAACAAAAACCGATTTGTAAAAAGCAACGAGGCTCAGATCTGTATCTTCAAGAACATCATCAAACATCATCATCAAAACCCAGAAAATCCAGCAAATCAAGAACATCATCTTCAAGAAAATCAAAAACCGATTTGTAAAAAGAAACGAGGCTCAGATCTGTATCTTCAAGAACATCATCAAACATCAAACATCTTCAAGAACATCATCAAACATCATCTCGATCTCTTAAAACTAACAAAATCACAGATCATCATCCATCACAAAATCACAGATCATCATCCCCCAAATCAGCAAACATTAACATCATCCCCCTAATTTTGCATCAAACCCATTAACCCACATGAAATCTGATTTGGGGGAAGATGATATAAGGGCACGTGCGGCAATCTTTAAGAAGATTGTAAGGCAGTCAGTAGTGACTGATTGTGCATTTACTTGAAACATAAAGGTCTCAAAATCTGACAAAACCCTTTCTTTTTTCATTCCAAACATACTTTCATGTTTGTGCCCATTACCTCACAGCCTGTACTGTTCTTCAAACTGGATATCAAGTCCAAAATTTTACATAATTCCAACCAATACCCATGTGATATTCTTCCGTTTTAATCATTCCACCACCAACAATCATCTTCATCCTTACCAGTAGATTTTCAAGATTTCTTTAGGGTTTTTGCTCTTATCATCATGTGGGATTCGGAGTCTGATTCGGTTGCTGGAAGAGAGGAGAGAGACGGGGTCAGCGGCGGCGATGACGGTGGTGTTGGACGACGGCAGTGGCGGTGATGGTGGTGCTTGGAGAGAGAAAGAAAGAGAGAGTGATGGTGGTGTTGTCGATGATGATGATGATGAACATCTGCATATCAAGTGAGATGCAGATTTTTTAATGTGTTGAATAATCTGGACTAATGTATTAAATGAAAAGATAAATGACCAAAATACCCCTGCACTAAAGGACAAAATAGGCAGCTCTCAACAGTCAAAAAGGGGGTTTTTTGGATTTTGGACTAAAATGGCAACAAAATGCAAACCACAGGGCCCTGGATGTAATAAGTTTGAGATTTGGACTAAAGTGGCAAAACTGGCCAAACCACAGGGACCAAAATGGCAGTTTACTCTAAAATATATAATAAACTTTTCCATCTATATCAAAACACACTTCTCTCTAAATTTTGTTATTTTTTTAAATATCTCACATCTAATTTTATATCTCTATTTATTTCTTACTCACAAACAATTATTTTATTATTTTTTTCTATTTTTTACACACTCACAATAAAAAAAATATAAGGGTTGAATTTAAACCTCTTAGACCACACGGAGTGGGCGTGAAAAATGGCGTGGTGGCTCCCTCCACGCCGGGAACATCGCCCCGTGGGTGGCGTGGCAATGGAATTTGGTTATTCACCGGCGTGGGGGGCAATTGTGTTAGTGATGTGACGCGAATTAATTGGTGGTTTGCGTTAGAAGGTTTGTGATGGGTGAGTTTTTTTTTTTTTTTTTAACACTAACAAGAAAAGGTGGGGTTCTTTCCACGCCCAACACCACACTATGCTCTTTTTAATCACGGCCCCTTGTTAGCATGCCTGACACATGATACTTAATGCCCAACCCGCTCCCACTCTGTATAGTCTAAATATAAATATGTACTTTACTTTATATTTTTTCTCTGATTTCAACGTGACAGTATTTTTGTTGTTTTCACCATTATTTTCACTAAATTATATAGTATAAAGGCTTTACATTTCAATGTAAATAAATGCTATTTGAAGACTTCATTTGTAACCTTAACCAAGAAGAAAGGCAAAAAGTCATACCTATTGAAAAGTCATACCAGCCGACTACCATAGCCATTGAAAAATATCCTCTTGTTTATTTTTTAATGTGACGCAGGAAAAAAATTAAAAAAAAAAAAAAGAAAGTCATATATCGCTTATTAATTTGTTTTTCTTTTAATTTAATGATCTGTGGGAGCAATTACAGAGTACTGCTATATTATTATTGATCAGTCATTAAATTATCAAACTAATCATCATTAGGGGAATATTCAAATGAAAACCACTAGTTATTGTGAAAACTCGAAAACTAATTAAAAAAGCCAAAAAAACATACCAAATTTTTTTTTTTTTTTTTGCAAACCAATTTTCGCAGGTTTTTCTATATAAAAAAAATTTCAAAAAAATTTTTTTTTTTTTGTGTAGTACACGTGTAATACTACATATGTGTATGTGTACTACACATGTGTATTATTACACATGTGTACTACAAAAAAAAGTTTTTTTTATATATAAAAACCAGCGATTTTTATAAAAAAAAATAAAAAATTGTGTGTTTTTTAGGCTTTTTTAGTTAGTTTTCAAGTTTTCACAATAAAAGTGGTTTTCATTTAAATCATCCCCATCATCATTAAGCATATTAAATATCTCCTCTAGTCTAGAGCTAGTTTACATTTAAAACTCAAATAAAACTAAAAGATGTGATTTAAACTTTAACCAAAAAGCAAGGGCCAAAAGTGAAAAATCATACCCCAACCATCACTATCAAATTTGAAAATTCAATGATCAATATTGGTTTCTTGGCAATAATATATACCACATTAACAAGAAGTAGATTGGAAACTAACGCCTTTTCAAAATCTCCACTTTCTTGCTTTGTTTTTGAAACATACTGTTCTTGATTTCCATTAATACTTTTTATTCTAAATTTCTAATCATGGGAGATGGAGCAGTTTCGGCCCTTGTGAAGGATGTGTTGGAGAGACTGAATTCTGTTGATATCCAAGAGTTCGGTCTACTTTGGGGGTTCAAGGAGGATGTTTTGGCTCTCAAGGATGATTTCGATCGAATCGAAGTTGTTCTTCAAGATGCAGAAGAGAAACACAGCAAAGAGAAGGGTGTAGGATTATGGCTCAAGAGTCTCAGATCAGCATCCTTGGAGGTAGAAAATGTGTTGGACGAGATCTCGACTGAAGCTTTGCTAAAACGTCTACACAAAGAAAGAGGCATCATATATAGTGTAAGCGCCTTCTTCTCCTTTGATCATAATCCGCTTATGTTCCAAGTTAGGATTGCTCACAAAGTTAAAGCCATAAGAATAAAATTGGATGCCATTGCATCTAAGATATTAGAGTTAAAGTTGACCCCTTTAGGTGCCATAAGTTATGTAGATGTGGGAGTTGAAGGTCAGATGCCAGATAGGGAAACCAGCTCGCTTATACATTCTTCAATTATCGTTGGAAGAACTGATGATATGAATATGGTAATTGACAAGATATGTAACAAAGATATAGGAAAACGTAATAATGATGAGATTCGGGTGTATTGTATATGGGGTATGGGAGGTGTTGGAAAGACGACTCTAGGTCAGCTAGTTTATAACCATGAAAGTGTGAATCAATATTTCAAGTCAAAATTTTGGATATCTGTCTCAAAAAAGTTCCATGTTAAAGAGATAATAAAAGAAATCATTGAGTCCATAGATAAACGTAAGTGTGGACTTCCACAGCTAGATATGTTGCAAGAGTCTCTTCAGAGCAAGTTAAGGGGAAAGAAATTTTTAATTGTACTAGATGATGTTTGGATAGAAGACGGTGAAAAGACCCAGTGGGACCAATTAAGTGAAACATTAAGTTGTGGGGCAGAAGGGAGCATTATTGTGATCACAACACAATCCCATACAACTTGTCAAATGATAACTAAGGTCCCCGAGTTAGAACATGAATTGGGATGTTTATCGGAGGAGGACTCGTGGTTATTATTCAAAAAGCTTGCAATTGCAGAAGGAAGAAAGGGGGATGACATAAGCGAGCTAGAGCCTATTGGAAGGGAAATAGTTGAGAAATGTGAAGGACTGCCTTTGGCGGTGAAGACTTTGGGTGGCTTAATGTGGTCGAAAAGTAGTACAAGCGATTGGCAACGTGTGAAAGACAATAGCATATGGGGGTTGCAAGAAAATAACAACTTCCCTGCTTTGAAGTTATGCTATGATAACTTGCTCCCACATGTAAAGAGATGCTTTGTTTATTGTTGTTTGTTTCCTAAAGGCTACAATATGGAAAAGGAGGTATTGATTCCATTGTGGATGTCAAATGGTCTTATTCCACCTAGAGGAGAAATAGACTTATATGTGCTTGGGGAAGAAGTTCTTAATTGTTTGGTTTGGAAGTCCTTCATTTTTAAGACCAAGGAATTATCGGGTGCTAGATATATAATTCACGATCTTATGCATGATATGGCAAGACATGTGATGGGAGATGATTGTTTAGTTATAGAGCCAGACAGGGAGGTTGTAATCCCAAATGAGGCCCTTCATTTGAGTTTCTCAAGTCCAGATTTTCAGTTTTCACTCGAAGATATAGACAAGTTAACATCATTAAGGTCCTTATTCATGTACGGGAAGATGAATGAAGATTACCTTAGCCAAATTTTCAACCACGTCTATCTGAGGGTATTACACTTGTCTGGTATTTGGTTAAAGACATTGCCTGAATCAATTTGCAAACTCAAACATCTGAAATACTTGAATTTATCACATTCAAGTATAGAAGATTTACCTGACTCAATTATTTATCTCCAAAACTTGCAAGTGTTGCTTTTGTATTCTTGTCAGAAACTGCGTGAATTGCCTGAATCAATTTGTGAACTCAAACATTTGAAATACTTGAATTTATCACACTCAAGTATAAAGGTATTACCCGAATCGATTATTTATCTACAAAACTTGCAAGTGTTGCTTTTGGATTCTTCTCATTTGGGTAAGTTGCCTGAAGGCCTAAGACACATGAAGAATCTTAAATGTCTGGACATTAATCATTGTTATTCACTATTGCAATTACCAATAGGAATCAAAGAACTCACTAGTCTTCGAATACTTTCGATGTTTCCTGTTGATAAAAAAGGTGGGGCCAAAATAGGGGAATTGGGGAATTTAAATCTTCTTGAGGGAGAATTGGAGATACTATTACTTGAGAATGTTGGAGGTTTAAGTGAGGCCAAGAGTGCCAATCTCAAATCCAAAAGAAACATGCAGGTTTTGATGTTACGTTGGTCGGGCATTCGTAACTGGGATACGAGAGGAAATATGAGAATTGCACATGATGAAGAGGTTCTGGAGGGATTAGAGCCAAATATGAGTCTCAAGGAATTGAAAATGCATTTTTACATGGGAAAAACTATTTGCCCAAGTTGGATGGAAGGTTTAAGAAATTTGGTTGAAATTAGTTTTTATTATTGTAAGAACTGTGAGCATATTCCATCAATAGGGAGATTACCCAATCTTAGGGTAATTCACTTGTCGATAATGGATTCTCTGAAGTGTTTCTATGATAATGAGGAAAACATGTTAGCAGACACCAGCAATATGTTTCAGTGTTTACAAAAACTAGACATTTACAACTGTCCCAATTTGGTTTCCTTGCCAAGTAACCTTCCAAAACTCGAGGCGTTAAGATTAGTTGAGTGTGACAAATTACTTTCTCTGCCGGAGGAGATTCAAAGTTTTAAGGATCTGAATAAACTTGTGATAATCAGTTGTGAACTTCTAAGTAAAAGGTGTGAAAAGGAGATCGGTGTAGATTGGCCTAAAATTTCTCACATTCCGTATATCAGAACTGACTCTCCAAGGTAACCTTAATTTTCTCTTACTTTCTTTATTGCAACTACATAACTTTGTTGCATTATGCATGATTTGCTACCAAAATGGTGTTTGAATATAGCTAACAAAAGTTCTTTAAATCTGTCTCTTATTTAGTTACATTTGAAGCCGGAGACAAGATTGGCGAATTATGGGTTCAACAGCAAGCTAAATGAAATCATGGTTTCTATCAATTTTTTTCGTTTACTTTGTTTGTTTATATAAAATATTATAATTTTGTTTTGAAGCTTCCCTATTAAAAACATGTCATATTCTCTTTAGTTTCAAATTATGCAATATATGTATTGGATTGTATAGCACTCTTATTCACCTAATAAACATATTTCTTGCTAGTTGTTTGATGAGATCATATAAAAACAAAGTTTCAGGGAATCAATAAACTGATGACAAATCTATAGTTTATCATCATACCTCTATTTGATGAATTTAACACATCTGATTTGGTATAAAACTATAGAAACTACAGGAATTTCAACAGGGTTAAAGCCCTTTAAATGTTAACAATGAAATATGAAACCCAAAAACTTCAAATTGAATCCTGAAACAGTATAAGATTTGTGTATCAATTAATTGGTGGAGTTCTTGGTATTAAGTTTTTATATCGAGCCAGGTCAACGAAACTTTTTTCTACGGGTCACAATTATTCACTATTAAAAGAGATTTTATATCGAGCCGGGTCAACGAAACTTTTTTTCCGGGTCCCCCCCCCCCCCCTCCCCCGTTTTTCGCCCGTAGTGTTACTATTAACGAAATTCTGAAAAAAGAAATTAGTGTAAAATATTGGATTTTGAGAGTCCGGCCCTCTGATTTGGTTTTTGAGAGTCCCTCCCCCTGATTTTTCGTTCATGCTCCGCCACTTGTTGAGGTCGTCATATAGAGCACAAAACTTATATTGAAATATCCAAATGAACCCAAATTTAAAGGTTCAAATCAGCCCAAACAGTTTATATTTAGAGAGTAGGCTACAAAAAATAAGAATGGGACCGGTTCATATTCGTTTTTGTAATTTTAACAAAACAAATGAACTAACAATAAGGTAAACAAACGAAAGTTTGTGTCCGTGTTCATTGTTGAAGATTCACCTTGCCCGACGTGTTCATGTTCGTTCATTAATATCCTAAACATACATAAATGAACGAACATAAACAAGCATCAATTAGAAAAAAAGTAGACAGTAACACTTACCTAAATGTTTAAATATCATCATCATGGATGATTATGGACTGCTAAATCTTAAAGTTCAATCAATTGTTTTTAAAATTCGGCTTATCGATATACACATGAAAACGGATTTTAGATTAATATTAGTCACAAATGAACTTGAATGAATATTTAATAAACAAAAATGAACAAATATAAATGAGTATACAAAGGAGCATAAACAAACGATTACGAATGTAAATGAATGATGACATTGTTTAAAACAATATTGGAAGCTGGAAGATGCAAGACGTGGCTGGAAGGTGCTGAGCCGTGGCTGAGGAGAAGTTGAGTCACAGCAGAAGGAGACTTTGGGTCGCGGCTGGGATTGGGTCACAACTGGGTCTGAGCCGCAGCTAGTGGACGCGGCTGAAAGTCAGTGAAGCCAAGTCTTGTGGATTGCGTTGTCGCATTAGAATAGGAAAGGTTTAAGTTTACATTTAGTTATTTGAATTGGTTTTTAATTTTGAACATAACCTTGAATAGCAAGGAACGCTTAGTATTAATAGATGGTTTAGTTTTCATGGAGTTTATTCTATTCCTTCTTTGTAATGGTTTAAGTTCGTTTGATTAAAAAAAAAGATTGGCTCGAGTTGTGCAACCTGATCGGTGTTCTTGTTTCTATTTCTGCTTGTTCAAGTTCAACAAGGTGTTCATGTTTGTTCTTTAATTAAAAACGAACATAACCTTTTGTTCGTGTCTGTTCATTTATCAAATAAACAAATTTTCTTTTAAATAGTTCATGAATTATTTACTTAGGGGCTGTTTGGTAGCCTCTGAATGGTTATTAAGAGGCTACCTCTTAATGGAACCATTAAGAATTTTACCAATGAGAAGGTAGAAGAATGTGACATGTGATGATTTACCATTCAGAGGTTACCTTTTAACCATTCATACTTGAGGTTACCTCTTATTCATTCAGAGGTTTTAAACCATTAAAAGGTAGCATCTGAATGGTCATTAAGAGGCTACCAAACAACCCCTTAACGTTGAGCTCGCTTAATGAATATTTTGTTTATTTTGGTATATCCACAAGAAGATAGTCTATGATCAATAAGACACACATTTTGAGTTTTCTGATGTGAAATTTGTCTATGTGATTCAGAAAATGGTCCGTATTAATAAATAGTACAAATGTTGTTTTGTTAATTCATACCGTGTGTCTTTGCTTTGTATTATTCATGGATTTTACTTTTATTTCTTGGCATATACTGAATTTGTTTTTTTTCCAATCTATACTATCTATAAAAGGAGCTTAAAGCATGACCTCACTTTGCTTACTTGTCATGATATTAGCTATGCCACATAGGATGCCACATAAGCTCCGCTGATGTCATAAATCCCAAGTCTTTTTAAATCCTTTTAAATCTTAATGTATATAAATAAATCTATCTATTATAAAAAACTTCAAATATAGTTTTGGCTCCATTTTTAAAATTTAAACCACTCTCTCTCTCTCAAATACACTTCTGACTTCATTTTCAAAATTCAACCTCTAATTTCAAACCTTCATCTCTCTCTCTCAAATATAGTCATTTGCCCCTTTCCTCATCTTCCACACTTTCAATCCGCCCCTCTCTCTCACATCTAAAGCTTTCCATACGTTTGCCTCCCAACTCATTCTTCTCCCCTACAAGCAATCTTTCCATCCACTGTTTCAAGATCCGCATCATCATCAAAATTTCACTACTCCGTCGAAGATCTCCGACCAGACTTTCACTTCAATTTTGAATTTCTAGGTATCTGAAGATGTCGACTGAAGCAATGGATGTTCCGAAAACCGGATTCAGGTGAGTGGAGATTTAGGTGATTTTTTTTTTAAGTTAGGGTTTTTTAAGTTCTATTGTCCTGTTGTTTGTGTTTCTTGAACATTCTTCCTAAACTTCCAGATGTGAAGAATCGGAGGTTGTAGCGGGAAGAGTTTCAGATGCAGGATCGCTTCAAGGTTTGTTCATTATTTCTTGCTGAATTTCAATCGTTTGTTCACTTCGAGGTTGATTTAGATAACATATTGTGTTTCAGTTCATTATTTATAGCTGAATTTCAATCGTTTGTATATCGGTAAAACCCCAAAACCTTCAATACAATTGATTTTTGTTAGGCGAGCTTTTGGTGTATGTTGTCCTGATTTAGTATTGTGACAAATGCAATTTTTAACGTAGATACTGTTGAATTCGTTATTAGGTTAAATATTAGGTGAATTAAGTTTATAATATAGGTGTAGTTGGTAAAGGTGGAGAAACTATAAAGTATCTTCAGTTACAAGTACAATCTGGAGTAGAGATTCAGGTTACCAGAGATATGGGTTATACCTTTTTCATACAAAGTAACAATCTTTAGTCACAAAGTAAGAGTTTTTTGTCTAATTTTGTTTGATGGTGAGTTCATGTATTTACATCTCTATGTTTTTTAATGTGATAATTTTATATGTATTTTGAAGGATGGTAGGCCTTGGTCTCTGTTCCAATTAGTGTCACGTGAAAGAAGATGCACTAGGAAATGGGTTGCACACAATAAGGAGGGTAGTTCGAGCACTAAAGGCAGTGAAAAGGTAATACTTATTTGCACATTCCTGTTGATATAACATATATATGAGGCTGTAGCATGAACAATGTTTTTTTAAGAAATTTTGATTACACTGTTAAACATAGTTGTTGCTATTTGTATTTGTTTATATTGGTTTGAAATAAAAAATTCGGTTTTATTGTTTTATCTTTTTATTTTTGGTTGTTTCGTTTTTAAGGATAAATTTCTGTTGAGTGATGATGGTGTTGTTGATGATTCTCCTGCAATCCCTTTGCTCTTCAAAGTTTCGCTTGAGTTTTTTTTTTTCCTTTAGAATTTGTTGGTTCTTTATTTTGTTTTTAGGTTTACTTATTTGTAGATTTGTCAACGAAGAAGCAACTGCAAAAGGGACGGGCACCAACTCATCTTAAACAGTCAGATTGTTTCGAAAAAGCATATTTAAAGTGAGGTTATTTGATCGCTTGCGTTATTTTTCAAGTCCATGAAAGTTTACAGTCGTTTATACTTATACAGATGCTAGATTTGGTCATGGTTCTGGTTTAGGTGACATAGAGTTGCAAATTTTGTTCCAGGTTAATAAGCTTTAATATTGTCATAATTTCATTGTAATAGCCACATAATTGATTATAGGGGTGCAATGTGGAGCCACATAATGGTTTGGTGCTTTCATGTTGTGGTTAAGTGAGTTCAAATGAGTATAAACAAAGTCCTGGTTAGTCTCAGTTACTTATTATATGTTTTTAGATCCAATTACACATGGCAGTGTTGGTTAATGTTAATTGTTGGAAATTAGGTACAATTTGACGAAACTAAAGAAAGTCAAGAAGATCAATGGTCAGATACTCACAATCAACGAGGTAAAACTCCTTATCTATACTATTATGTGGAGGGTAGCCAACCAGTTGATCTCTATAAGCACCATATGGAACTGTTCCTACACTGTAGTAAGTAGTTATGTTATTCCCCTTTGAAATCATTTTGTGACAAATTTGCATGCAAAATTAGCTGGATCTAGCAGTAGATTTGGATCATATTTCTTATTCTTTATTGGCTTGTACAGGTTGGTTTATGAATAATTTTGATTATTATTTGTTTTTAGGCTAATTTGCCAATGTTAAGATTTCAGCCGTTATCAAAGAGTTTAGATCCCACCACTTGTCAATGCTTACCAAGGTATCCATATTATTAACTATAATAAAATGTAATTTGTGTGTCCAATAATAAAATGTGATGGTTGTATTGAAACAAGGTGATGGAAACGAAAACGAGAACACCTCTAATGACTTATGGGAGAAGTGGAAACGTTAAGGTCTCAATAGAATAGCTGCTATACTGGTGGAACCTTAATGGCAATCACTGGTGGTATGATCTTTATTTTCTTAGTAAATCATATATATTTAATTGACTTGATTATATTTAAAAAGGTAACCTGCTTTTTAAAGCCAGAAAAAAAAGTTGAAGTTTTAATAATATGAAATTAAGGTAATTTGACCTGATCAAATTGATAACGTGGCAACTGAAGTGTCAGTAAAATTGACCATGCTGACTTTTCGTTGTTGTGATGCCTGGATCCCATTAAAATGGAAGATTACCTTAAATCCAAAATTTTGAAACTTTAAATGGTCTTTGCTGACCATTTAGTATTGTGGTAATATAATTATTAAATAAAAGTTAAAATTAAGTAATGTACCAAACATTGTATTAAAAACAACATCATACTATCATTTAAGTTCCCATTTTCTTTGAGCTTTTTTTAACCCATTTGACCCATTTTTTTAGCTATTTTCCCCACTTGACCAATTATTTTTGTTTTGAAGATCTAATAACTTTTTTTCGAAAACAGTTTGATGAGTTATTAATTTGTGTTATTGACTTGGTTGGAGCGAGGCGCCCTAAGGCGCAAAGAGCATCGCTTCTGGTGACACAAGGGGCACATTGTACATAAGGCGTGGGTGAGGCACGCGCCTCATGTACATGCATTAGATGGAAATGTTTTAAGACCAGCACAATGAGGCTTGGAGCATATGTGATAGTTTTCAGCCATTACTTAACTGACAGGGTTGACTTTTTTTTTACTATTTAACATCAACGGAGAATGAATCTAGATGCATAGTATGCGTAGTTTGAAGATGTTGGATCTACTGAAGCAAGTGGGTTTGATTTAGTATTTAGTTGACTTTACTGTTGGAAGATTATAATATATAATAAAATAGAAGATACATGATATGTGTAGTTTGAAGATGTTGGTTCTTATGTTACAGAAGTCATTGTATACAATTTATGGCTTGAGGATGATGGTAATATGGACAAAAACTGTTTCATATCAACCTACCTTGGCCCATTTAGTTAGCATGATCTAACTTATTGTTGTTGGTTTGTGACAGGTTGACTTCGATTGTGGCTTCGGAAGCTTATTAGATTCATTATTGGAATATCTAACTTCACTTGAAAGTGTAAGTTTACTTCGTTTTCGTTTGGTTAGTGATTCTGTTAAATTACTTAGGACGGTGTATGCATTAGAAAGACACTTTGGGTGACTTTTGACCATTTGTCCCATTTACATGTTTTCTTATAAGCTTCTATTTTATTCTCATTTTACTCTTTTGACTCTTTAGAGATTAAACTTAACCCAAATCTACACATATATAAGTAAATTGGTCAGGCTTTGGGGAAGTATGTGACTTTGTTAAATTGTTTGAGTTCAAGAATCAAAGGATGATTCTTTGACTGATTTTGGTGAAAACGATGAATAATAGAAACGAGAATTTGAAAAAGTAAAATTTGTAATTTCTTGGGAACGATCATTGCCATATATCATGTTATATGTATAATAAATTCTTTCCAATCAACATCATGGCTTCTTTAATCATGTTCTTTGAAATATTCTCATATTGATTTTCTTCTGCAGATAACGGATGATAAGTTCTTAATTAGTGGTAAGAAATCAATACCTAATTTGAGAAGAAGGTGGTTAAGGCCGACAAAGACTTTTTATCTCGGTTAGAGGATATGAAGTAAAGAAGTATACTAAAAACTTTTTTTCTTCTATATAATATCAACCCACAAACAGCTTGTACATTGTGCTTAAAAATCAGTACATTTTGAGCATCAAGAAACACAATCTTTAGCTTAACCCATGGCTCTTCAAGCTTCTCTTCTTCCTTCTGCAATCATTGTTCACAAAGAGGTATAAAAATGCAAAATTTCATTCAATTTTGTTCTGTTTTGATCTGTAATGTGAAACAGGGGAACGGAGCTTTTGTTTTGAAAAATGTTAAATCTGATTTCAGCCCACTTTTGATTGGAACAAAGGTACTGTTTTTATCTTCATTTTAAGTTCAATTTTGAAGAATTTGATGGGTTTGATTTGTAATTAATTGAATTGGAAGTTGGAACCCTAATTTTTGAAATTGGGGATTAGTGAAGTTGTAACTGACTAATTGCATGTAAAATTTCACTGAATAATTTCTTTAATGGATTGAATTGGAACCTTTTTTATATAGAAATTGAGGAACGGTGAAGTTGTAATTGGTTGATTGCATGTCAATTTAAACTAAATAAGTTTTTTAATGGATTAAACTGGAACCCTAAATTTATAGAAATTTAGGATCATGAGTTTGTAATTGGCTAATTTCATGTTAATTTACACAGAATAAATTTTTAATTGTTTGAAATGGACCCCTAAATTTGTAGCAATTGAGGATCAGTGAGGTTGTAGTTGGCTATTTGCATGTCAATTTATGCCAAATAATTTTACCTTAAATCAGTATAAATTGTGGATCAATGAGGTTGTAATTGGCTAATTGCATGTTAATTTTCACAAAATACTTTTTTTAATTGATTGAATTGGAACCCAAAATTTATAAATAAATAAATAAATAAATAAGTCAGTCAACCAACTATGTGTATGAAGGAAGAATGTAAAACAAAGAACTCAATGACATTAGTTCACAATAGATGCAGGTATGTATGTACATCTATCTTGCAAGCACCACCAGTTTCAACCATATAATTTGCTTAAAAATGTCTACATTTTGTACGCCATCTTTTTCGGTCAAGATATGCGATTAAACCCCAAGGCGGCTCACCAGCTTGTACGCCATCTATTAAGGGAGCTTAGAGGCTGATGTAAATCTGCCTACGTGTCAACCATCTAGGCATGCCACAGTTTCATGGAGGTAATATGCTTAACTTGAAGATAGTTTAGTTTTTAAAACTTCAATATGTTAAATATTCATTGTTCCAAGAATTTAAAGTAATCAACAGTATGCTTAACTATTTGACTTAAGGTCAACTTATCTCATTGAAATGATTCACTTTCATAAAGTTATAAAATTTATTTGCAGGATAAGTATATCTAAGTGATGGGACTGCATTCTTTTTCGGTCAAGATATGCGATTAAACCCCAAGGCTGCTCACCAGCTTGTACGCCATCTATTAAGGGAGCTTAGAGGCTGATGTAAATCTGCCTACGTGTCAACCATCTAGGCATGCCACAGTTTCATAGAGGTAGTATGCTTAACTTGAAGATAGTTTAGTTTTTAAAACTTCAATCTGTTGAATATTCATTGTTCCAAGAATTTATAGTAATCAACAGTATGCTTAACTATTTGACTTAAGGTCAACTTATCTCATTGAAATGATTCACTTTCATAAAGTTATAAAATTTATTTGCAGGATAAGTATATCTAAGTGATGGGAGTGCATTCTTTTTCGGTCAAGATATGCGATTAAACCCCAAGGCTGCTCACCAGCTTGTACGCCATCTATTAAGGGAGTTTAGAGGCTGATGTAAATCTGCCTACGTGTCAACCATCTAGGCATGCCACAGTTTCATGGAGGTAGTATGCTTAACTTGAAGATAGTTTAGTTTTTAAAACTTCAATCTGTTGAATATTCATTGTTCCAAGAATTTAAAGTAATGAACAGTATGCTTAACTATTTGACTTAAGGTCAACTTATCTCATTGAAATGATTCACTTTCATAAAGTTATAAAATTTATTTGCAGGATAAGTATATCTAAGTGATGGGACTGCATTCTTTTTCGGTCAAGATATGCGATTAAACCCCAAGGCTGCTCACCAGCTTGTACGCCATCTATTAAGGGAGCTTAGAGGCTGATGTAAATCTGCCTACGTGTCAACCATCTAGGCATGCCACAGTTTCATAGAGGTAGTATGCTTAACTTGAAGATAGTTTAGTTTTTAAAACTTCAATCTGTTGAATATTCATTGTTCCAAGAATTTATAGTAATCAACAGTATGCTTAACTATTTGACTTAAGGTCAACTTATCTCATTGAAATGATTCACTTTCATAAAGTTATAAAATTTATTTGCAGGATAAGTATATCTAAGTGATGGGACTGCATTCTTTTTCGGTCAAGATATGCGATTAAACCCCAAGGCTGCTCACCAGCTTGTACGCCATCTATTAAGGGAGTTTAGAGGCTGATGTAAATCTGCCTACATGTCAACCATCTAGGCATGCCACAGTTTCATGGAGGTAGTATGCTTAACTTGAAGATAGTTTAGTTTTTAAAACTTCAATCTGTTGAATATTCATTGTTCCAAGAATTTAAAGTAATGAACAGTATGCTTAACTATTTCACTTAAGGTCAACTTATCTCATTGAAATGATTCACTTTCATAAAGTTATAAAATTTATTTGCAGGATAAGTATATCTAAGTGATGGGACTGCATTCTTTTTCGGTCAAGATATGCGATTAAACCCCAAGGCTGCTCACCAGCTTGTACGCCATCTATTAAGGGAGCTTAGAGGCTGATGTAAATCTGCCTACGTGTCAACCATCTAGGCATGCCATAGTTTCATGGAGGTAGTATGCTTAACTTGAAGATAGTTTAGTTTTTAAAACTTCAATCTGTTGAATATTCATTGTTCCAAGAATTTAAAGTAATCAACAGTATGCTTAACTATTTGACTTAAGGTCAACTTATCTCATTGAAATGATTCACTTTCATAAAGTTATAAAATTTATTTACAGGATAAGTATATCTAAGTGATGGGACTGCATTCTTTTTCGGTCAAGATATGCGATTAAACCGCAAGGCTGCTCACCAGCTTGTACGCCATCTATTAAGGGAGCTTAGAGGCTGATGTAAATCTGCCTACGTGTCAACCATCTAGGCATGCCACAGTTTCATGGAGGTAGTATGCTTAATTTGAAGATAGTTTAGTTTTTAAAACTTCAATCTGTTGAATATTCATTGTTCCAAGAATTTAAAGTAATGAACAGTATGCTTAACTATTTGACTTAAGGTCAACTTATCTCATTGAAATGATTCACTTTCATAAAGTTATAAAATTTATTTGCAGGATAAGTATATCTAAGTGATGGGACTGCATTCTTTTTCGGTCAAGATATGCGATTAAACCCCAAGGCTGCTCACCAGCTTGTACGCCATCTATTAAGGGAGCTTAGAGGCTGATGTAAATCTGCCTATGTGTCAACCATCTAGGCATGCCACAGTTTCATGGAGGTAGTATGCTTAACTTGAAGATAGTTTAGTTTTTAAAACTTCAATCTGTTGAATATTCATTGTTCCAAGAATTTAAAGTAATCAACAGTATGCTTAACTATTTCACTTAAGGTCAACTTATCTCATTGAAATGATTCACTTTCATAAAGTTATAAAATTTATTTGCAGGATAAGTATAACTAAGTGATGGGACTGCATTCTTTTTCGGTCAAGATATGCGATTAAACCCCAAGGCTGCTCACCAGCTTGTACGCCATCTATTAAGGGAGCTTAGAGGCTGATGTAAATCTGCCTACGTGTCAACCATCTAGGCATGCCACAGTTTCATAGAGGTAGTATGCTTAACTTGAAGATAGTTTAGTTTTTAAAACTTCAATCTGTTGAATATTCATTGTTCCAAGAATTTATAGTAATCAACAGTATGCTTAACTATTTGACTTAAGGTCAACTTATCTCATTGAAATGATTCACTTTCATAAAGTTATAAAATTTATTTGCAGGATAAGTATATCTAAGTGATGGGACTGCATTCTTTTTCGGTCAAGATATGCGATTAAACCCCAAGGCTGCTCACCAGCTTGTACGCCATCTATTAAGGGAGTTTAGAGGCTGATGTAAATCTGCCTACGTGTCAACCATCTAGGCATGCCACAGTTTCATGGAGGTAGTATGCTTAACTTGAAGATAGTTTAGTTTTTAAAACTTCAATTTGTTGAATATTCATTGTTCCAAGAATTTAAAGTAATGAACAATATGCTTAACTATTTTACTTAAGGTCAACTTATCTCATTGAAATGATTCACTTTCATAAAGTTATAAAATTTATTTGCAGGATAAGTATATCTAAGTGATGGGACTGCATTCTTTTTCGGTCAAGATATGCGATTAAACCCCAAGGCTGCTCACCAGCTTGTACGCCATCTATTAAGGGAGCTTAGAGGCTGATGTAAATCTGCCTACGTGTCAACCATCTAGGCATGCCATAGTTTCATGGAGGTAGTATGCTTAACTTGAAGATAGTTTAGTTTTTAAAACTTCAATATGTTGAATATTCATTGTTCCAAGAATTTAAAGTAATCAACAGTATGCTTAACTATTTGACTTAAGGTCAACTTATCTCATTGAAATGATTCACTTTCATAAAGTTATAAAATTTATTTGCAGGATAATTATATCTAAGTGATGGGACTGCATTCTTTTTCGGTCAAGATATGCGATTAAACCCCAAGGCTGCTCACCAGCTTGTACGCCATCTATTATGGGAGCTTAGAGGCTGATGTAAATCTTATAACATATTATCAATTTGTTAGGTTATTTCTATATCAAACATATGACGGATCATATGTTTAACATTGTTTTATAAATATATGTAACCAAACAGAAAGAATTTAAATAATATATTATAATATGTTTTTTAGTATTTGATTCCGATCGTTATTAGAACAAACCCGTGTGTTCACACGGGTGTACACCTAGTTATGTTATAATAGAATATTTCTAGCTATTTGGAACAAATAAACATTTTTTGGGCTTATTGAAGTGAAACCGGCCCATGTTTGTAACTGAGATGATCTGTATTAATTACTGATGCTCCAAATAATTAACACGTTTTATTAATTAGACCATGGATAATACCCCTAGATGGTATTTTCCGCCACATCAACATCATAACGCCCTTTTAAAAATATTTAATGGTTAACGCTTCTTAATATATTTTTCAATCATTGCTTTCCATTTTGTTTTCTCTTCATTTGACTTTATCCTATAAATGTGTTTCCTTCTTCATGCCCATATGATGCCTGGTGGTGTTAGGGGCGTTATCAAGCCTTTTCACGCCCCTGTAATACCCCACTACACATGAATTTAAGGAGAGTCCAATGTCAACGACATATAATGTTGAAATTCTAAAAAACAATCTGAATCATTTAGTTATTATTTAAAATTGAATGAAAATGCATAATTATAAAAAGGTTAAATGATTTCTCTCTTTAATTCATTGTTTTTTTCTACTTTCTTTTCGTAATGTATATATTCTATATAAATTCATTTGATTTACATTATCATGATTTATCTTAACAGTCAAGAATCTTAGAGGAATACTCAAATAAACGAATATTTCATATTTGTTCTTTCAGTTCACATTATTTTTGGTATTGTGTTGACTTTCTTAGAATCATACCCAAAATTCTATAATACATTACAAAACGGCGATTTAGTAGCATTTTTTGTGAAATTACATCTTCGTATAAAACTAAACTCATCATATAAAACAATTATTGATAAGAGTAATAAGACATGTTAAAATATGAAACTTGAGTTTATACAATTTGTTGCCTGTAGTGTGGGCCTTGTTTCTTACTAGAATAAAATCAGCATCATCGTCAAGGACAAGGACCCTACCATGCATACATATAATGCAACACAAGAACCTCCAAAAAGTTAACATTCTTCATGTATTCTTCACGAATTCACTCGTACCAGGGGCAGATCTAAGGGGTATTTGGGGGTTCTCAGGAACGGAGGAATAGTGGCGGATCCAGGAATTTTTTTCACTGGGTTCACTTTTTTATATACTACAATTTCATATGACTGAACATAAAAAATTTCGGGTCGGTTCAACAGTTCGGATCGGGTAAGGTTCATCACATAATAAAAGTACGACACAATAATGAAAAGAAACTCGTCATTAGAAATTTAAAAACACATGATATAAAAAACAATAGTCTTTACAAATAAAAAAAAACTACATAAAGTTGTTGACGACGAGTTTTCATCTTTTGAAAACGTTGCATTACACTCTCAACGGAAACTTGTTGTAAGAACTCATTTTCAATGTAACAAATGCAAGAATCGTTCATGTATCCATCACCCATCCTATTACGCAATTCTGTTTTCACAAGCTTCATTGAAGAAAAACTCCTTTCAACATCCTTTTGGCAAGATCACTAATCTCATTCAGGTTATCAAACCGACTATCTTTTTTCACATTAGAAATGTAGTGGCCGAGTTCATCGATAAACTTATCTTTTTTATCAAAAGTAAAATCATACGGATACATTTCGGCCAACTTTAGCAAGTTTAGTTTATTAAAGGAACTAAAATTATCACGCGGGCTCAAAGAACTCATACACGTAAGCAACTAAAATTATCACTCGGGTTCATACACTGGCAGTTTATATATAAGTTCTTCAAATACAAATTCGCTTCTGTTTATATCAAATACATCGAAGAATGGCGAATATATGGTGAATGGTTATTACATTACAGGTTATCTAATTAAGCTATATATATTATCAGGGGCAGATATACCTTATGAGAAGGGGTAGCCTCCGCTACCCCTTGGCGCTCCGAATGTAGTGTAAATTTTGAAAAAATTTGACATTTTTTAACGTTTTTTTGATTTCGTTGCCCCTTTCTTTTAAGATGTTACCCCTATGAAGGTTTTCTAGATCCGCCACTGTATATTATCAAACTAACAAATAAAAATCTCATTCTTGTTCTGTTAAAGAGCTTTCATATTTAAGTTACAGATCATTAATTAGAACAGTTTTCATATACTTAAGGAGGATAACCAAGCAGTCACAATTTTACATTAAAGAGAAATAAAAAAACGGAACTAAAAGTTTTAATTGTGCCTCATACGGGATTCGAACCCGGGTGTCTTGGGGATATTAATGCGAACACAACCAGTGGAGAACCAAGGTTTTTTTGTTTATGGGTTCCCTTTATATTTTACTTATGGGTTCCTTTCCAGTTTGTTATATATATTCACACTAAAAATTAAAATCCGAATGGGTTCCTGGGAACCCGTACTTTCTTAATAGGTCCGCCCCTGCGGAGGAACCCCTTGATTTTGAAAAAAATGGTGGAAACCCTTGTATGATCCGAAAAAATAGTAAAAATTAGTCATAATCTAACAAAAGGAAACCCCTGAAAAAAATTCATGGATCCGTCACTCACTCGTACCATATAAGCAACTTAAACGTTTGATAGTTGCTTATAGGGTTCTCACCTGTACGGATGTACCCTATAAGCAACTCACTCTTACCCTGTAAGCAACCCTCTGGAAAAAAAATTCATGGACCCTACCATGCATACATATAATGCAAAACAAGAACCTCCAAAAAATTAACATTCTTCATGGGAAAAATTACAAGTTTTGTCCTTTATCTATATACCCCTTTTCAGGCGGTGTCCTTTTCAACGAATTTTGACAGGTTTTGCCCTTTATAGAGAATTTTGTTGCACGTCTTGTCCTTTAACTCTAACCCAGTTAGATTTTTTTGTTAAATCTGGTTACCCAAGGGTATTTTAGTCTTTTTACCCATTTATTTAATCTTATTTAAAAACAAAACAAAACATTTTTAAAATTATTATTATTACATATAGGAAAATTACACTTTTCGTCCTTTATGTTTATATCATATTGCAATGGATGCCCTTTAACTTCAATAATTACAGTTACAGTCCTTTATTTGTAAAACTCATTACACTTTACGTCCTTTACCACTAACTAGGTTAAAATTTTAAGTTAAATCTAATCATATGAGGGTAGATTGGTAATTTCCTTATTTGTTTACACATAAAACCTATCTCTTCTTTTAGCCATCTCTGATCTTTCTGTCCCTCTTTCTCTCTCACACTTCGGCCAGCCTCCACCACCAGTCCACCACTAAATCCAGCCACCACCACCCTATCTAGCAACCACCACAACAAAATCCATCCACCAAACCTGCATTTTGTCACAGATCTATCTCTGAGCAAACTCTTTCAACAAAGAATATATACCAAAAGAAAAACACCACAATCAGATCTGAACAAAGGGGAGCCGGAAGAACACTGATGGTGGTGGGGGTTGTAGCCGGAGGCGCCGCTGCCGTGAGCCACCGTACGTAGTGGATTTTGATTGGATAAAGATTGTAAAGGGATTTGGTTTTTAATTTTTGGATTTTGATTTGAGTTTGGTGGGGTGGGTACAATGGGTTCTAAATCTGCTAAACGAATGGGGTCTAAATCAAATGGATTTTAATTCTGTTGACTTTTCAACATCATCTTCACTTTCAAGAACTCTGCAACTAAATCATTCACACTAAATTATACATGGTTGAGCGGATGAGTTGAGCGGATTTTAATTTTGAAGATGTATCTTGTTTATCTTAATTGTAGCGATTGAGTTGAGTGGATCGATAGATGGAATCGCGATCAAGTACACTGACATTTCGCCTCTGCTGATGTTGAACCCAGATCTGGAAGTGAACAAAACGCCTCATTGAAGTATCAAGTTAGTGATACTGTTGCTACAAGTTCTAGAGGTTTTAATTTAGAGTCATAAATTTATAATTGTTTGTGGTTGTAAAGGAATTGCTTCTTTAGTCATAATTGTTTGTGGTTGTTAAGGTATTGCTGTTTGGGTCAAGTGTGTTCTCGAAGTATATAGATGGTGGTTGCCGGATGTTAAGGTTGGGGTGGGTGTCACAGTGGTGGTGGTGGTCAAATTTGGTGGTGGTGGTGGTAGTCGGATTTGGTGGTGGTGGCTGGATTGGGTGGTGGTGGAGGTTGTGAGGAGAGAACTAGCAAAATTACTAAACTACCCTCATGTGCTAGGCACATGCAATATTTAACTGAAAATTTTAACCAGGTTATGGCTAAAGGACGTAAGGTGTAATGAGTTTTACAAATAAAGGACTGTGACTGTAATTATTAAAGTTAAAGGTCATCCATTGCAATCCGATACAAACATAAAGGACGAAAAGTGTAATTTATCCTTACATATATATATAAGGTCTCTTTTTCTCTCTTGTCCAATCAGAGTGGTCTAGAGCAGATAGAGCATCATATCTGTATGCGAAATTTAATTCTTCATTGAATCAAGTTCAAAACAATGGAAGAACTCAACCAGTTGAAAGAAATAATAGACCCCTCATGCATCAAACTTTAATTCTTCATTGAATCAAGTTCAAAATAGGATATTAGTGATGCATCAGAGTGTATCCATCTTCTTCAAAACATGATAATGGCAGAACACAAATCATTGAATTGTTTATTCAGGACAAGTATGGCCTCTTCGCTTATCCATCACATCTACTCTAATTTTGGGACATCAAAGTTAAAAAGAGAGAGGGGGGCTAACGCTGCAGAGGTGGGGCTTCTGTTGAAGATCACCCGAACTTGTCATATCCTTTCACCCCACTCTCATAACATAACCACCATCAAATTTCTTCAAACCCTAGCTTTTTCAATCAAACAATTCTTGTAATTCATGGCGGAGGAGACGTTGAAGACCACGACGTTGGCACCGTCAGAGGCACCGGAAGCTCCGGCAGCGGCGGTGGAGGTTGTCGTTGTGCCGGAGTTGGAGAGAGAGAGAGAGAAGCATGGTGGTGGAGTTGCAGATCTGAGCGATGGATGAACAACTGATGCTGGATTTTCACGACGGTGGTGGTGGTTGCACGATGGTGGATGAACAACAAATGAGGAATTGTAGATCTGAGTTGCAGATCTGAGATATATTTTATTACTATATTTTTTAATCTTTTACATAATATACCCTACAAAGGTGAAATTACAAGAATGCCCTCATGGGTCTTGCACATGATCAGATTAAACAAAAAAATCTAACTGGGTTAGGGCTAAAGGACAAGACGTGCAACAAAATTCCCTATAAAGGGCAAAATTTGTCAAGATTAATTAAAAAGGACACCGCCTGAAAAAGGGTATATAGATAAAGGACAAAACTTGTAATTTTTCCTTCTTCATGCATTCTTCATGACTTCACTCGTACCAAGGGCAGATCTAGGGGTATTTGGGGGTTCTCAAGAACCCCACTCGATTCTGAAAAAAAAATATAGTAGAAACCCTTGTATGATCCGAAAAAAATAGTTAGAATTAGTGAGAATCTAACAAAAGGATCCCCTAGAAAAAATTCATGAATCCGCCACTCACTCATACCCTAAAAGCAACTTAAACGTTTGATAGTAAGCCTTAAAGGCCTCATCCCTACATCATATAAAACAGATTAAGCCAACGCATGGTTGATAATCAAGAAACATGTCACTAGAATTTGTCTGATATTTTCTACGAAAAACGAAGTTTTTTTTTTTTAAGAAAAACATGAGTTGCACCCGGTAGTTGTAGTTGCTACTTGCTAGTACCAATAAGTTATGATTCAGCCAATACCAATACGAATACGAAACCTCAATGGGCTGATCATTTGTATCCCTAGAAGGTAATTTTGTAATAATATAACTTAACGTGTGTTTCATTTGGTCATGTATATTATATGTACACATATATTGCAAGCATATAAATACATGTGAGTACGTTGTCTTTATTTGGATTTGGAATCATCGGAAGCAAATTGTCTCAGACAATACGAATTTTCAGAAGTCCAAGAATGAAAGTGATATATTGTTTTGTCTATCTATGAATTAAGATATGCATGGATGGGAATGGAAGAAAGACAGGTTTTTGTGTAGTGTGTGGACCTTTTCATTCAAATCTCTAAAAGACAAACACTCTGCTAGGTTCCTTCAATTTGACAACCAAATTTGGGTATCCAAATGTTTAACGAATTCGTTACTTTGGAACTGTTTCCGTTCAATAACGATTCTGTTTTTTTACATTGTTTGATCTAGTTCAAAACATGAACATGCTAGAGTTCATTGCTTGTAATCATTACCATGATATTTTATGTTCTTTATAAAGATACAATGATAATATTCCACAAGTCCTAAAAATTATTACTTGGGATGATGAAGATAGTTTAAATATTACTTAACTAGCTATTAAGTAATCTTCAAAACAACTTTGAGCATAAGAAAAGGATAAACCATATGTTATTAAGTAATCTTAAACATCTTCAAAACAACTTTGAACATAACAAAAGGATAAACCCTATATATGTTATTAAGCAATTCCAAACACCACATATATGGGAATGGGATTTTTACAAAATAAGATGTACAATTTTTTACAAGAATGTTATTTTGATACTATTACTCCATTCAAGGTATATGTAAGTTAATTCTACTGCAATGCAGATGGCATTAAAATAAGTGTATGGCAAAATAAATTCATGATTTACAAAATTATTTGCACACTCTCATGCCAATTTGCACACCGACCTATACGCATCATACAGGCCTATACAATGCGTATAGGGTTTTTGTTGATTCCAACGCCAAAACCTTTGATCAAACCTAGGACAGCGTCAAATCAATCACATATACGATGCGTATAAAGCATGAACGAGGGGCCTATACAAGGCTTATATACGCCGCTTATAGGCCCTGTGTATGGATAGTTTTAGCCTTAATTATTTTTTCCAGGGATGTATATTGCTTTTTTTAATAGATCAAGGTGATGTGTAATTTTGTATAGAACAAAACTAGCTTGTATGCAACTTGTAATTGGTAAAACGGTAAATACTAAGTTATATAAGTCTAAAATATATTAATGTTATACAAAACAAGTCAAATTATAATCTGTAATCGGTGGCGAGAAGCGAAAACAAGAAGCATATTGTACTGAAACAAATTAAGGGGTGCAGTAAATACATCTAAATTGCATGGAAAATGTCATGCATGGCATTCCACTGATTACTACAACTGCATGCCATGTCACATGCACATACCATCTCCATCTGCAGGCCCATCACTCCTGCTCTTTTCACTCTCTTCCCCTCTCTCACCTTCTGTATACTGTAACATTAACCAGGAAACTAAATGCTATTTTAATATTTTAAAGTTGTAAAAGAAGAAAGTTTTCTTTTGGAAAGATGGACTTTTTAGTTTTAAGCTCATGTCTGCTTAATATTTTAAAGTTGTAAAAGAATAAAGTTTTCTTTTGGAAAGATTTACTTTTTAGTTTTAAGCTCATGTGTGCTTAATGGATATGGGTAATATTATGTTTTTTTCATATTCATATGTATAAAAAGATATTTTATATAAGAAATTTCGTATACACTTGATTGTAAAAGAATGTAGTTTTTTTTGGAAAGATTTACTTTTTAGTTTTAAGCTCATGTATGCTTAATGGATATGGGTAGTATTATGTTTTTTTTCATATTTATATGTATAAAAAGATATTTTATATTAGAAATTTCGTATACACTTGATTTTAGATTTATAATAATATATATTTATAATAACATATGTTTATGTGATTTATAATAATATATAGGTGAAGGTTCAAATGAAAACCACTAGTTATTGTGAAAACTCGAAAACTAATTAAAAAAGCCAAAAAAACATACAAAAAATTTTTTTTTTTTTGCATACCAATTTTCGCCACTTTTTATATATAAAATTTTTTTTTAAAAAAATAATTTTGTAGTGCACATGTGTAATACTACACATGTGTATGTGTACTACAATTTTTTTTTTTTTTTGAAATTTTTTTTATATAAAAAAACCTGCGATTTTTATAAAAAAATTGAAAAAAAAATTTGTGTGTTTTTTAGGCTTTTTTTAGTTAGTTTTCGAGTTTTCACAATAAAAGTGGTTTTCATTTGAACCATCCCCTATATTTTTATAACAATATATGTTTAAGTAATTAAAACAAAGTTTTTTTTTTATACCACATAAGATATGATATACCTGAAGCATGTTCTTGCTAAATACGATATTAAGTATGTTATATAAGATTCCCGTGGGAATGAAGAGGTGATTTGTATTTAGAAAGAAAAAAAAAATTAACTTCATGCATGCACATATACTATAACACCTAAACACTTAATACTATGCATTTGTATACATATATCGTAACATTTTCACATGTACACCTAATAAAAAGTTGATTTAAGAGTTGTCAGATTGTTACTGGGATAAAGAGAAACATAACATAACATGTAGCTCCCGAATATCAAAATAACATAACACGAGCTATAAATGGAGTATAGAGCCCATGCTAGCGGAGGAGAAGGACTGCACGAGCTGAATCATTTGACAAATGACCATAACAATTTTTTTCTGTGGGTGCGGAAAAAATTTAAAGATTTTAGGTCATAGCTATATAAAAAATTCGGTTCATAGCGGCTCAGATCGGGGCAGGTCATGTAAAACCAGTAAACATAAACAAACAAAGTTTTGCGGGATGGATCAGATCGGGTCGGGTTGGGTCAATTTCAATTTTCAAACAATCAAACCTTATTTTCTAACTTGCTATCACATTAACAAACAAAGTTTCAAGTAAAACAGTAAACAACATAAAAAAACCTTCATGAGTAAGTAAATTAACATAAAAAAACCATCAAAGTTCAAATGTTACCTACTTCTATTAATTTCTCCTAATCATTAAATAAAACAACTAAAAAACTTATCTAAGACATAAGTTGGTCTTAAACTAGAAGAATATATCCGACAAAAAAAATGGTCTAACCCTTTTCCTCTTGAGAAATCGCGCCATAATTTGTCTATGCATGGTTCTTATCATATATAAATTTGCTCGTTATAACACTTAAACAAAATAAACAATCATGTTCAACCAATACCATAGTCCATAATTTTCAATTTTAATTTTCAAACATTCAATCCCTAGTTTTAAATGTTGATTAGTAATCATAAGCACAGCTTAAAATAAAACAACAAAATCATTAAATACAAGTCTAGAACAACTAAAAAAAACATCAAAAAATCATAAAAAGATCAAACACTTATACATCTATATTTTCTCTTAATCACCAAATAAAACAACAAAAAACAATCAATAAAAAGGGATAAATTTTTGGGTTAGGTTGGGTTTGGGCCTGGGTAGTTGGGTTATTAAATTAGATTGTAGATTGGGTTAAGTAAAGTGAATAAGTGGTTAAAAAATAATTATACAAATGGTGTTATATACTTATATATTCATAATAATCAGTGATTAATTTTTTTTTTTATAAATTCATGATATTTTTTTTTCTAAGGAGGGCGGTTGAAAATTTTCAAGGGGTGCGGTTGAGATTTTCGACGAAAATTAGCACTAAAACCTTCTTTCAAGGGGTGCGGTGATACGTAGTTGAAAACCAGTGCTTTATTATGTTTAAGTTTATGCTTTTACATAACTTTTAGTTTCGAATGGCCTACTTTTGATTAGAATTGTATCTTGCAGGTCTAACGGAGTTTAAGGAGCTATTCGGAAGCTATATGGAGCATCGAGAGCGAACGGGATCAACCGAGAACACGAGATAAGCAAAACATGGAAACGCACCTTACAAGGGGCGTCACCGACACCACCAGGGCCGTCAGCGACGCACCCGCGTCAATGGAAATGGCATAAGCAGCAGATTAGCATGTCAGCAGAAAATTGGCATTTCTGGGGGAGTCGACGACGCAGGGGGGCGTCGGTGACGCCACCTCCTGTGACAACTGGCACAAAACCGGTAATTTCCGTACACTTTGATTATTATTTAATGACTGCAATTATGTGCTTAAATGTCAGCATTGACTGATTACATGCTAAACAAGTGAATTCATGCACGTTGTATACTACAAAATATTGCTTTATGCATAAACGAGAGCGTTGCGTCAGAAATACTAGTAAACTCACCGGTAAGACACACTGTGTCAACAGAACTGCAGAAAGCAGTCAGACATTAAAATTGGAGCCTAAGTGTAGGTCCAACAACAAGAAGACATTAAAACCCAAGAGTACATACAAGGGTTTAATATATAGACATTGCGAAAGCAAAAATAAGCACTAAAAAGCACCCGAAACGCACTTTAAGTGCAGAATTTTATATAATTCAGCTCTAATCAGCTTTTAGACATATAAATATCATGCAGAAATGTCGTTTTATCATCCAGAATACTTCCCCAAGTGTTGGGAATTGAAAAGGATACAAAAAGGTACTTAAAAGACACTAAAAAGTGTGATTTAGCACTTTAACGAACTAGTGTCTAACCGAACAACCGGGCATTACCTGGAACACTAAAATAATGCTAGAAGCATTGTTTTTATTTTTCTAAGCTAGTTAGGGTCCCCGAACACCCTAACACGCTATATATTTAATAACACACCCTAAAGCACTAACTAAACAATTGATTTCTAACTAATCACTAACTAATGGTTGGATATGTTGCACTTACCCCCCCCCCCCCCTATGGTTGGACGGTTGGAAGACCAAAATCCCTCATGGGATTTCTTTCCTATATTTTAATGGGTTGTGTTGGCACTTTAGAAACACTAAACCCATTAGATAAAGCCTTGATTTGATTATAAGAATAACACACTAAACCATAGTTTCCATCCTCTTTCATCACACCCACTTCACACCTTCTCCTTCTCTCCTTCTTGCTTGCGGCCGAACACCCACACCACCATACATCCACCATCAAGTCTTGATATAGCTATCTTACATACATACAAGTGTGCAAGGGGTCATACAAGGAGGCTCGGTGCTTTCGGAAACTCAAGAACCTCTCTATATCTCTTTTATCCACCTTGTTTACGCCTTGATTCTTCCCTAGCCACGAGCTAGTAGTAAGTGCTTCTAAACATCCTCTTGTTCTTGTTTAAAGTGGTTAATAGGTGATTTAACGGTTAAAACTCAAGAACACACAAGATCAAAACTAAAAGTCTTGAAAGAATGATGAACTAGATAGATAAAGAGTAACTAGTGGTGTAAATCTTGTGGATCTTGTCTAGAAGTGATTATTTTATGTTGTTTGATGCTAGTAGTGGGATGGATCATCATCTAACCATGCTAGATCATGTTCATTGAACATGAACTAGTAATATGTTAAGTGTAAAAGTTGTAAGATGATGAACCCTTCCACTCATGAACATGAACTTGTGTAAAAGTGATTTTTCTTGTAAAATAGAGTTCTAAACTAGTAGATCTAAAGATCTACAAGTGGTTTTTCGGAAGAACCAAGTAAAAGATACAAGTCTTGTTTTAAAAACCGGATATTACACAAACTAAAAGCATTTTAGTGAATAAACAAGCGTGTAAACACTTGTGCGACAAGAAAGTTTGACAAAGAAATATTTTTGTAAAACTTGACTAGAAGTTGTAAAACTCCAAGTTCTTTAAAAATAAAGTTTCTGAGAAACTAATTTTATTTTTAAAGATAACAAGACTTACTAAATGAGCTAGTAGGTTACTACACTTTTGTAAATTCTCAAGTTCATGAAATAGAGAAATTAGTACATATTGTTGTTGATTGTTGTTGAGAAATTGGTTGTTGATGATTTTAAAAGAAAATAAACACATGTTTTGAAAACATGAGAAACCTCCATTTTTAGGGGAAACTCTGTCAAAATTTTTATAAATCTTGACACTTAGAAAAATATAAGTTTTTGAGAAACTTATTCCCTAAAAATGTACTTAAAAATATTTCCAAGGTTTCCCTAATTTTTGGTGATAAGAAATGAGGATTTCTTCAAGAATAAAAATGGATATTAAGTATGTATATATTTTTGAGAAAATATATATATTATTTGATCACCAACTTTTGTGCTAAGTGTATATAGTATGTGTTATACGTGCTAGTGTATTAAGACTTAAAAATACACTAAATACTCATGAGAAGTATAAACACAAAAATACACATAAAACATACGAGATACATAATTCGGGTGCAAAGTGCAAAACATGAGATACTTATATTAATTTTTGAGAAAATAATATAAGTAAGATTCTTAGTTAAAAATATAAAATATTTTTAACACAAGAATATATACACAAAAGAGAGTGACTGTACTTGTGCGACACAAGTCTAGTGACTAACGTTAAGAAAACGCGTATAGGTCACGACGTTAATTAAGCAAATCCGGTGAAGTTTACGACGCAAAGAACGCAAAGTTGTGAGTTCATGCTCCCCCTTTTCTTTTAACTGTTTTCAGTTTTATAACTTCGGGGGTGAAATACATGTACAAATGTTACAATGTTTATAAATGGTATGATAACAAGAAACACACTTGGTGAGGACGAGAACCAAGTATGATGTGAAATGAGAAATGATACGAGAAATCGTGTCACGAATAGGGTACATAAGCACCATTAATCAACTATATACCTAGACCGCAGAACAAAAGGTTAGATCTAACGGGTGCCGGGCAGCCACACTCTCGGTGAGGGCGAGAATCGAGTAGTGCTTTTGTGTCTCAGAATATGCCAACTAGAAAAATGCCTAAGGTTTGGTGACTTCCTATGTCGTGTCACATGTTAATGGCCTTGCAACCCATTAACAATCCTGATACTTACAGGAATACTTTATTTACATAAAATTCATACCATACTAAAACTTGATTTATACTTGAAGTACGTGGGGTACTCAAGAAAACCTGAATGATACTTGAGTACGTGGGGTACTCAAGAAAACGGGAATTATACTTGAGTACGTGGGGTACTCAAGAAAAACTTGAATTATACATGGGTACGTGGTGTACACCTGAATACTTGATTTATATATGAAAACTTGATTTTTCATGACACAAACTATGTTTTCATACAAAGTATACAAACGTGATACAAAAACTGCATGAATTCACACCAACATTATGTTGACGTTTTTCCAAAACTCATATGTATTTCAGGTAACTAGGATGGATGTGCGCGTGGTCTTACTCATGCTCGTGGATGTCGCTTTGTTTATCGTTAAATAAAGTTGTAACTTTTAAAACAATATGCTATCTCGTGTTGTAAACGCTAAACTTATGTTTTCAAATTATGGTATTTGATGTTATTTTTACGAGCATGTAGCATGTTTACCTTTCGTATGCAATGAGAACCTTTCATGATCACACCTCGTGCTTCCGCCGCAGAAAGGGGTGTGACACCTCCTGCTAGCCAACGGGAATTTCTTGTGTTTTGCGTGTTTGAATGAGTTAAAACCGAACTTTTGGGTCTTTTGAAGAGAGTTACACAATTTTGAACCTCTAGAACTATCTTGGAGCCAAGAAACACTACAAACCTCATTCCTAAACCATCCGGATCGATCACAATCATCCGAATTCATCATCCATCTTCACCTTCCTAACCCTAATCAACATCATTCCGATCATCCCATCAATCGATTCTCCATAACCATCCACCACAACACTAACCTTTATCATACTCATCCTCAAGGCTTCAAGATGTTCATGTTTGAGCGTAAATCATTTGGTGATCAAGTTCCGTCTACCATGAGCGGCCAACCTTCGCGGGTTTCACCCCGGTGTAGGTTTTTATAAGAGTTTAGGGTTTGAACATTGTTTTGAGATTTGATTAGTGACTAATTGTGTTTTGATTTTGAAGCTTTTGATAATTGTCGTGTATTTGAATTGAATTTGTGAATTGTCGAATGAGTTATGAAATTTGACTTTGCAAAATGAATTTGTGCACTTATGCCTTATCAATTGGTAGGATTTACGTGTTCTTGGTAACGAAGTGCATTGCGGTTCGTCGTCTAAGACGTTGATAGCTCTTGGCACCTACGCCACACGAAACTAAATCTGTTAATGATATACGCAATTAAGTTAAATCTAAAACGTGTAGAAACCCTAGGTCTTCAATTATCGAACCGGGTGTGAACCTTGCTTTCCAATCGTTGTTTAAATCAATCAATCAAGTGTTCGCATAATCACGAGTATTCTAGTTTTTGTAGTTAATCATCTTAAAATTAAACTGTCGGTTCAATCCGACACTCTTTTCAATCAAACAAGCAAATTAACCAAATTGCAAGCTTCATAATAGTGACAAACCAATATAATCAATCTTGTCCGTACACAAACCACAAACTCTTCGTGGATCGACCACGTACTACCAATAACTCATAGTTAGGGGTAATTCAGGCTTATAAATATTATCTTTGACCGGAGCGCGACACTCCGATCATGTGGCCGCCCACCCACCATCATTGGTGGGTTCTCCCCAAGGTATGGCCCAATTGTCAGACCAAATTCCATTGATTAATGGTCTAATTTCATCACCGAAGACCTTCCCTAATATATAGCTAATTTTAGTTCTTTCCTTTTTAGTCTAACAATGAGTAAATTCCCGATTGCCTTAATGTCATGGGGTTTACTCTAACATTTGAGGTGTTATGTGTGACATGGCTTATTAACGAGTATTGCACACCACTCCATCCTTGTGTTAAGGGGTGTTTAAGAGATTATATGTTAACTTGCTAACCGAATGTTAAGAGATTGAATTAATTACTTTTTTAAACCAGAAAACCACTAAAAATAGGATCAGATGAAGTTAACGGGATTAAACCATTTCCTTGGAGTGAGGTAGAGTGAAACGGGGAAAAATGGTTGATGTGGCACTTAGATGGAGTTAAGAAAGGATGTGGCCTAGTGGTCAAAGGGGAGGTGGGAAGCTTTGCTTCTCTTGGTGGTTCTGGGTTCAAATCCAGACAAGGGGGAATTTTAATACTAACTTAGTGATACTAACATACTAATCACTAACCCGGTTAGCGACATCCTAACCATACGTCGTTCAAAAAAGGATGTGGCACTTACATGAAGTTAAGAAAGGTTAAAGTAAACCTCAGGGCCTGATTTACGCATTTAGTTATTATCTTGATTTCATTAATTATTAAACACTTTGTAATTTTGAAAATTTAGTAAACTTAGGCTAAGGGGTGTGGTTTCCTTTTCCCCTTCTCCCTCATCCTCCATATCATCGCCACGTTACTCTCCCCTTCCACCTCATAACCATTCTCCCAACCAAGGGTGTGGTTCCCCTTCATCCCCCTTCCCCATTTCATATTTTTTACATTTTTTTAATCTATTCTATTTATAAAAAATATATTTTTATTCATTTAGTTTCTTAAAATAAAAATAAATAAGAAAATTTGTTAAGAAAATTAAACATTTCATAAAATTTAAGAAACTTACAAATAAAAAAACACAAATTTTAATCTAAAAATACATGCTAAAAGCATAAAATAAATTTTACCTAAACCAACGAACACCACTACTCGTCATCAATGGGATTAACATGGATGTTATCCCAAATATGGTCAATTAAGTCCGCATAAAGCTTCTCATGCACATATTCGTTGCGTAACGCCCACGTATTTGATTCTTGTTGCCCATCGTTAGCCGGCTCAACATTCTCATCAATGTCATTTAGATCATATTCACATATCGCCCGACCTTTGTCTTCGATAATCATGTTATGTAATATTGTACAAGCATACAAAGTGTATCTCAATTTTTTGGTGTCCAGTCACGTGTCGGGTTTTGTATTATATACAATGTTGTAGAAGGCGCTAGGCGCTAGTCGGGCGGTGAGGTACAGCCTAGGGATTAATCGGGATTAATCGGAATGGGATTTTTATATGTATTTTTTCAAAATTATATATATATACCCAATAATATAAAAATAATACTTCAAAATTCACATAAATACTTCAAGTTTCAGATAGTATGGTTCGATTTTGACCGATTTTGACCAATTTTGACCGCCTAGGACCGCCTAGAACCGCCTAGGACCGCTTTTTATGGGTTTAAAGGTCAAAAAAATGGGTTTAATGGGCTGCAAAAGAGTGGACCGATTAGTCCGATTACTTCCGCCTAAGACCGATTTTTACCGATTACGACCGACTAGGACCGACTTTGACCAAAACCGATTAATACCACCGACTTGGTAAAAATTAGTCAGTAGTCAACCGCCTAGCGCCTAGGCGGCGATTAATCGGCCGCCTAGGCCGATTTCTGCAACAGTGATTATATATCATCGTGACTTTAACACACCAAACAAACGTTCAACATCTTTTCTTGCCACTTCTTAGCACTTCATGAATTTTTTTCTTTTTTCATCAGGGGGATATCTGGTATAGTTTTAATAATAGTCGCATAGCTTGGGTATATACCGTCAGCTAGATAATACTTGTTATGGCTCATTTTCTGAATATACATATCCTGACTAATATCCTGCTTTTAATTGTTTGTTTGTGACCAGGATACTGGACGGGAATATTGCTAACATCTTGGGTGATATCCTAAGTCTGAGTGAATTAAACACGTGCAGGTTAATGGCTGCAAGTTACTAACGGTCATCAGGACTTCTTCTCCTCAAGACTCGGGCGTATTTGTTATGAGGAAGCCGTTGAACCCGAAAGACTTGGTCCTCAACGTTCAAGTGGGAATATTCGCTGGATCCCGGAAGTTTAGGATAGTTTGTTACATTATCTTTACTATAAATAGATGGGGGCGGATCAGTTTAAGGCACACAATTTTTCACCAACACTCTCGAACACTTTCACTCTCTAGCTCATTACAAACACCACACTTGTATTCAAATTTCATTGTAACACATAGTCGATCCGCACCACATCCTGCACTGTATCTTGACGTTTGAAGTAATAAGAAGAACAAGGCAGCTGCGATTGTCAGCTCCCGAGGTTTTATGCCGGCGATCTAGATTGATCAAGGGCTTTCCTCGTACATCTCGTGTCGTTTACTTTCCTTTCGCTCATAGTTTGATCATAGATACAGCTCTATATCCCGAGCCGTATCCTGAATACTGATTTTCTAAATAACTTAACAAGCATATTTTCAATACACTTTCTAGCACACTACCTCACTTAACTAATTTGATCACTAAATTGCTTAGGTAATTTTTTACCAAAACAATACTCATGCCTGTATGACACCCTATTGAGCATTAACGAAGAATCAGGGTTGGAACCTCTGATGATGTTGTAAAAAAATCTCAGATCTTGCTTGAACGTTTAAATCCGTCGTTTAAACCTGCAACTCCATAAAAGGCATGCTAAATCGGTAAATATTGTGAGCAAATGACTTCTAGCATTATTGATGGGTAGCCTTGATCAACACGCATACATTGACCTTGACATGCATTAGGGTAATTACGCCATGGCCGATGCATACAGTTGATACTTCCTAGCATGCCAAGAAATCCATGTCTTTCTTAATGGAATGAATAAAGCTTTTCATTGTCCTTCTTTGATAGTCTACGCAAATACACTTCGCAGTCGCTATATAGCTTCACGATACCTTTGAAAATCCATACAAACACTATCGACCCATTTTAGCAGGCATCCTTAAATATTCATCCCATGAATCACTATAAGTGTTGTACGCCATTTGACGAAGTGTAGAAGTGGCATTTTCGTAGCATAGTAAAACCCCTTTTCCCTCTAGCATCGTATCTTAATGTGAAAAATTTGTCATAATTAGCCAAATCATTGGCAATACGTAGGAACAATCGATGACTCATTCAACCCAACACCTAAGTTGTTCGTCAGTATACACACATTTTTCATCAAAATAGTCACCCACCAAACGATCATGTGCACCTTTAGTAAAGTTCGAAAAATAAATTTTATAAATATTAGTAAACAATCTAAAAAATAACTAACAGAATTAATAACACCATTTATTTTATATAATAGAATTCAAACAAATAATATAACTTCGCGATCTCTACTTAGCGCAACGCTCCTTGTTCTTGGTTCTGATGTTCCTTCATCTTCCTCCATCTCCAAAATAATTTTCATCGTCTCCATCATTGCGTCTACGTAAAAGTTTACAACGTTTTCCTCAAATGATGAACTCATGGCTACTAACAAAATTTTAACAAGATTATATAAAAATTTTGAAGGAGAGGATTAATGTTTGCGGAGTGGAAAGTTCTTCCAATGATCACGTTCATTTTCATCATATGCTCATACTAGCAAGCACTCATGTCCACTTGTCGTATCAAAGTGTTGTTGAGAAATGGTAGAACATGTGATCCCAATCAAAAAATGTGTCATTTAACAAACCAAACCAACATCTCATCATCCTCATCAGTATCCATTGCCTTTGTAGCAGAAGTACGAGTTTGTTAGATTATAAGATCGATCTTTATATGTTATGTAACAAGAACTATATTATTTGATAGTCATTGAATTGTAAGCTATCAAAGACCTTTCTTCTGTTGGCTTAGGCCTTTGGATATTAACACTAAACATACGAATTAAATACAACATTGTCCTAACACTTTCAAAACGCAAGCAATGGGTTAAAATGGGTGCTGCGTGGGGCCTTGTCTATACACATCTTTCTTATTAGGGTGGAGGGAGTCGTTCAATCACTTAGGTGTTGTTTGTTTTTGTTGGACCGTTCTATGACCTGAATACGTCAGTTAAGGCAGTTCATCGTCACGTATAAAGGCGGAATCAGAATACGTAACGTAACAACAGCTTTCCTATTCACTTCCTTTACGTTTATTGCTTTCTGAGATCGATTTGACAGAGTTTGATTACAAATGCAATGACCTGATTTCGCTCCAATGTCCCATATGAAGTCACACATGTGAGGTATTTATACTAGGACTGATTTCGCTTATATGGCATGACCATATGAGCGGAATCACTTGAAACTGATTTCGCTTATATGGCATGACCATATGAGCGAAATCACCATGTGACTAAAGAACGAAATCACCAGGTGACATAAGAGCGAAATCATATCTACCCTAAAAGCGAAATCACCTATAAACTATGTTCACATAAGCGAAATTAACATTATAAACCCTAATCTTGACTTTCTTGACTTAAGACTTGATGAAGATGAAGTCAACAGACATTCTTGTGCATCAACAGACTCCCCCTTGGATGTTGACGAAGTCTTCAGCTCCTGAGTCTTCAGTCTTAGTCTTTTCTCCAACTCTCTGTCTTCTCATCATAAGCACTCTATCTTCACAGGTTTCAGAATCACAACCTGACTCTAACTTCCATCTTCCCTTTGACTATTGATCCAGACTCCCCCTTTCACAGACTCCCCCTCTCAATATGCTAGAATCTGAGATATCTGGTTCAAGCTTTGACAATTAGCTTCCATTGGGAATAATGAAGTCCAAAACCTGTTAACCTGCACATCCTCTACCTCAACATAAGTTTCACAAATTTATAACAATTGAATTTAGTAAACTTACTGGTAGACATTATTAATACAATCAATCATACTAGTTACATCAAGTTCAAATGAATGACCTTGATAAACTAACTACACAGTCTTTCAAAACATTTGTATATGACATTCAAAGTTTTCAACATATTCTCCCAACCCTCTAGTTCATCAAGTTTAGCGCTTGGAATTTTGAAAATCAGCTCTTCAACATCAGTTGTCGAAAATCTTTATGTATTTTCAAAATTTTATGCTAAAACACACTAAAATCTTTTTGGATTTTGAGTTTTTGAAAAACATGCAATAAACAAATATATACAAACAATATTTTTGTGAGTTTGTGTAAGAGGATCATATCAGTTTATGAGACAAATCACTAGCATCGTTAAGCTTTTGACATTTTAAGTTATAAACGATTCACGTTGATTGACAATATAGTTATCCTCTTAAACTCAATCTAAAAACTTTCGAAATGCTTACTGATACGTTAGGATATATTAATTTTGCACTAAATTCTTATGGACCCCACGATCTCAGCATATCCCCTCATCATGTAATACACTAACTCAAGTAATGCCTTTAAACTTTCATCAACTGTGATATGTGCGAAAACAAAGCAGAATGTTTAAACATTAACAATCAGGTCGATACTTCCGTATACGCAGAGAAAGTCCAATGTTTAAACAAAATAAGAAAAATAAAACAAGTTGAAGTTGTTTAGGCTTTAACCACCAGGTCGATACTCCCGTATACGCAGAGGTGATCCAAAGCTTAAACGAAACACCAAAGAAAATAAAACAGAACGTTTAGGCAACAACATCCAGGTCGATACTCACGTATACGCAGAGGATGTCCGATGCTTAAACAAAATAAAGAAATAAAACAAGTTTAAATCTTTGCAAAATGAAATGCACAATCATAGCGACTTTTCATCAAAGTTGTGAAAATTCACAAACTTAACCAGTTTTATGTCTTTCGACAATCAGCGATTACTGAGTAGGCACACAGTCAAGAAGGACAAAACTAAGTACTATGCTTTCAACCATGTTTCCCACTAGAACTAGGCTTTTTCATTTAAGTTTGTATCATTATCGCAAATCTACTAGTCTAGCTGAGCCTATCGTCACATCATTAGTGAGATCGCTTATCACATTTGACATTTCATATCCTTAGCATGCTGTGATAGTTCACTGATTTACAATCATTTCCTCTTTTTCACAACAAAACTCATTTTTGCTTTTTCAATGTTTTTGAAATTTTCAAATTTTCAAATTTTTTTTTTAAATTTTTCTCCCCCTAAAATCAAAATATGTTTCAATTTTGATTTTCTGAGAAAATTTGAAAACAAAACTATACAAGAAACGTGACAAACTGATATCAAATTGCTTCAATCCGCCATTTACTTGGCATAAACAATCAGAACTTCCCCTGACAACAAACTATTTTCCCATTATGATTTCAAAACACTTAAGTTTGTTTTAATCAAATGGTTTTTCCGGAAAATTAGTTTTGTTGAATTAACAAACCACTTGTTGGTTAGGGGATTACATCATCACTTTGTTCACCTTTAACCATTTAGAAAGATTTAACAGTTCAAGATTCTATCAATACAAACACCTGTAGGAAATCAAGTACAACTTAATGTCCCTGATTTACCACATGTAAAGCGAAAAATCACCAGAGTGAAATTTCTCAAGAAATGTGCCGATTCATGTTCCACGCTTACCAACCTGGGAACTCCGGCAAGTCAGGTTTTTCTATTTGAAAAGATTCACCCAAGCCTGACCAGCCTTGGGTTTAACATTTTTTACCTCAGCAAATGGCTCTTCTGGTTTTGACAAACCAGAATCATTGCCTGAACATGGCTTGTCTGTCTTTGACCTGTCAGATTCATTGCCTGATGGTGGCTTGTCTGACTTTGAGACGTCAGATTCATCGCCAACCATTTTCTTCTTCTTCTTTTTCTCTTTTGTCCTCAGATTTACATCTGAAGAATTCAATTTACTTGGCTTTGCTGTCGAGTGAGTTGATTCATCAGAACTTTTATTTAATCTGTCCGGTGAACCCGAAAAAAAAAATCTTCTCCAGATACTCTCTCGCCTTCTTCCTCTTCTTCCTCAGTCTGTCTTTCTGCCCCTGAGAAAGCTTCACTTTCTTTTCTTGAACTTTAGATTCTTGAACCTTCTGTTCTTTGGGCTTGACGTTGACTGATTTCTTTGCCATTCTTTGAGAATTAACCCTCAATCTTTCATTTGATCTCCTTGGGCAATCTCTGGCAATATGTCCTCTGATTTGACAATTATAGCATCTTCTTGTTTCATAATTCCAATTCTGGCAATTAACAGCAATGTGTCCTCTCACACCACAGGTGTAGCACACTCTGTTATCGTACCATTCACCACTTTCACACCATATGCTTAGATCATAACATTGTCTGGCTTTGTGGTAATCATCGCTCTTCTTGAAAACTGGTTTTGGCTTTGAAGCACTGTGGTCAAACCTGCACCACTTATTACCAACACTTTGTGAGTTTTCATTTTTAGATTTTTGTGATTTTTGATAATGATTGGATGACTTATCTGATGAGCTTTTATTTTCATTTTTAAAATTTTTAAAATTTTTATCTTTTTGTTTCTGTTCTGCATTCTTCTTAACAGGTTTTTGTTTAGAACATTCACCTGTTTCAGTAGATTGCAAAACAGTATTTTTAAATTTTTCTTGTAAATCTAAAAATATTTTTCTTTTCTTTTCTTTTTCATCATCAGATATTTCATCACAATCTTCAATTTTGACTTTGTCAAAATTTGTGACATTGTCACTTATTGGAACTGAATTGATCGGTTTTGGACAAACATGTGAAGTAGAATTCACAAAACCTTTCAATTTATTCTCAAGCTCGTTAATTTTAATCCGAGCTTTTTCAGCCTCTTTTTCAAGCTGAATGATTTTAGCAAGATGAGAATTGATTTCAATTTGTTTTTCAAGATTATCTTTACCAAAAATATCTCTCTCATCTTCTAAAATCTTGATTTGTTTTTGAAAATCTTTTCTTTTTCTTTTAAATTGTTACTTTCCAATGTCAAACTGTCCAAACTACTCAACAGTTTGTCATTTTCTGACGTCAATTTCTCACAATTTTCTCTCATTTCAAAAATCTGTTTATTATCAGATTCTTTCTCATCCTTCAAACTTTTGATTTCCAATGCTAAACTCTCTACATTCTTCAGAAATTTAACATTGTCTGTTTCTGATTTCTTGCATTTTGAGCACACAACTTCATTTTTTGAAGTTTCATCCTTCTTTGATTCTTCAATCTTTGATGTTCCTGCAAGAAAAATTTTAACCATATCAGCAGGATTCAAATCTTCATTTAAAAAACAACCTCTCTTGTGATCATATTTCATCTTTCTTCTTACATCAATACCATTTTCAATTCTTTTGATTATTTCAAGAAACACATCCAAACTTAACCATTTTGATTCTCTTTTTAATTTCTCTACCACCTTATTCTTTTTCTCTTCATTTTCATCATTGCGTTTTCTAAGCTCTCTGATGAAATCATAATAACCAAATTTTGAGAATCTAGAATCCTTTTTCAATTTTCCTAAAAATTCATCCCAATCTGAAGGTAACGCATCTGCAAACTTAGATATCTTTTCAGTATCTGATATCCTTAAGTAATACATTTCAAAACTTTTATGTAAATCTTCATATCGCTTATACGTATCACTAAAATTCTCATATTTCCTACACATAAAATGTTCAAATCTTTCAACCAAAACCTCATTTTTCTCAAGAGGAGAACAACAAGTCCAATTGTTTATTCTTTCATGTTTAATGTTTTCCAGTTCGTCAAACATTTTGAATTCTTGGTATTTGTGCTTTGTAAATCACCTGCAAACAAACAGACAAACAATTAGTTCAAACGGACTGAATACGTAACAGTGAATTACCGATGACACTCTGCAAATTTGAAATTTTGAAAAATAATGACACAAGAGCGAAATCAGTCAGATTGACTGTTAAGCGAAATCAAGTGTAGATGACAGATAAGCGAAATCAGACAATGTCACTATGAGCGAAATAACAGATTGTCCCTATGAGCGAAATCACTTATGTCCAAATAAGCGATATCACCTTGTCTGAATAAGCGAAATCAACAAAGTCACAATAGTCCAAATAAGCGAAATCATGTTATGTCAAATAAGCGAAATCAGACTTGTCCGTATGAGCGAAATCAGACTTTTAACACTCGATGTTCACAAAAGCGGAATCACGTTTTTACCCAATTTTAAGCCAAATTTTAATCTGAAACTTCCAAGGGTTGTACTACACAGAATTCCGATCACAATGATATGCTTAATGATCAATTTCGACCACTAATTTGTTCCAGATCTGAGAATAAAGTTCCTGTTCGTGAACTGATCGAATTTTTGTTAAAATTGATTGATTTTTACTTTGTTTTAAGATCTAAAACTATTATAGATTGTTTAAAAGATAGTTTCGCACAATATACTTGAAATTCAAATCATTTTGTCCGTAGGAACAGATTTAATTCGAAAAAGTAAAAGAGAATGTGAGTAGAAATGAGAGAATAATGTCGAATCAGCTGTAGTAGTATGAACTCCTCGTCCTGAAGCTCTGATACCACTTGTTGGACCGTTCTATGACCTGAATACGTCAGTTAAGGCAGTTCATCATCACGTATAAAGGCGGAATCAGAATACGTAACGTAACAACAGCTTTCCTATTCACTTCCTTTACGTTTATTGCTTTCTGAGATCGATTTGACAGAGTTTGATTACAAATGCAATGACCTGATTTCGCTCCAATGTCCCATATGAAGTCACACATGTGAGGTATTTATACTAGGACTGATTTCGCTTATATGGCATGACCATATGAGCGGAATCACTTGAAACTGATTTCGCTTATATGGCATGACCATATGAGCGAAATCACCATGTGACTAAAGAACGAAATCACCAGGTGACATAAGAGCGAAATCATATCTACCCTAAAAGCGAAATCACCTATAAACTATGTTCACATAAGCGAAATTAACATTATAAACCCTAATCTTGACTTTCTTGACTTAAGACTTGATGAAGATGAAGTCAACAGACATTCTTGTGCATCAACAGTTTTTTCAGAGGTAAAACATATGCAGTCTGCGGACCACATCTGCAGACATCTGCAGCTGAAGAGGTGGACCATACATCTGCAGTCTGCAAGAAGAAGACTGTTTTGTTTTTTTAACTTCTGCAAGCTACTAAAACAACATAATAGGCATGAATATTAATAAAAAAATTCAGCAAAAAAACAGTAAACCAGATCAAACTGCAAATCCTCACTACCTGCAAGATAATGAATAGGAGGATGTCGTGAATTATACGCAACTCTATCTTTAAGAACTACTTTACACGTTTATTACAACCCATCAACCCATTCATGAAACATTTAAAACTCATTTAAAATACAAGAGTGTTTGACTCGCTTAGAACTTTAGATAATTGGGTGCAGTTAGAGTTGATTTGTTTGACACGAATATATACGAGTCGTGCTTGGGTTTGTCGTTTCGATTCAACATGGATGATAGTCCTAATTTCTACAAAAAATGAAGTGCAAATGTAAGAAATAAATATTCATCTGGACAAACTGCAGCCCTCAAAGATGAACCACACAGAAAGATTGTGCATGAACGAAAAAAACCATATAGTAGGAAATCAATAATAAAACCAAAATTAACTACAATCCATAGCCACCTTGCGATTTAACCACACGAGAACCCAAAAAAACAGAATTTAGCACGATAGAATTCAAACAAGTTTTTAACCAAAGTGGTTAGGACGACGAACAACAAGTCTTCTTTGCATTAGCATCTTGTGATCCAACCACAGGTGTCTCACCCTGTTTAACGCTAGCCGGTCCAGTCTCACCTGCAGATATCAATTTCTTGCTAATAATTCGATATATCTCACAAAGAATCGTCTGAAACGACTTCTCAACATTTACAGCTTCTAAAGCAGATGTCTCAGTGAAAGAGAGACCTTCTCGCTCTGCAAAACTTTATGCATCTTCTACAGCAACGATTTCAAATCTTCTTCTTCTTCCGCTATATCTTTTTTGCTGGCGACAGTTGGAGAAGAAGACTTACCGGAGACGAGTGTGTCGGAGCTGGAAGCCATGCACATGTTCCAAACGCCTAACCGTAACGAACAGCGAGCATTATGCTCGTAATGTTTTAAAATTGAAATTGAAACCCTAGAGAGAACCGAGAGAGGATGATGGGGGAGTTGAATGGAGATTAGATATGCATTTGGTTTGGTGGATATAGGTGACGTCCATTGTGTTAAAGATTGAGATTGAATCAGATGTGGTTCATTGAATTGGGGAAATGGAAATTAGGGGAGGAAAAGAGGTTAGAAGAGAAGAGTCCACATCTGCACCAAAAAGAGCAGACTTTTTTTAATGAAAGGTCTTCGAGAAAAAAAACAGTCTTCAGACCCAAAGATCTGTGCGACGCAGACATAAGAGGCTAGGAAGCTCTTTTTGAAAAAAAAAACAAACCACCCCTTAGGGTGTTTGAGTTATTCTCTAGCCAATAATATCATGTCATGTCAAGTCCACATTTTACTCCCCATTTTGCACCCAATCACTGGCAATGGTTCAAACACATGGAGAGTGTTAAAGAATTTTAAAAAAATTATGATTGGTTGAAAATGGGTAGGGCCCACTATTAACCCCCTCTCTCACCTTTACACCTTCTCTTCCCACATCGGTGAGTAGTCACCGCTGAAGCTTTCCCCGCTCACCGATCTAACACCCTGCACTCCATCACTGATCGGTAAAACCCCTCCCCGCATGTGTTTACCGCAATGATACCGTCCACCCTTTTGTAATAAATATAATTATATTTTGACTTTATAATTAAGATAATCATAGTAATATACTAATATTTGAAATGAACATCATATATTAGAGAATAAAGAGCCCTTTTAGACTTTTAATCCAGGAGGTTTGGCTTAAAATGTCACTTTAGTCTAAATGTTTTTTTCTCTCCTCTAGGTCCTTTTTTCATTTATTTTTCTTATTTTCGTCCAACCCTTTAACGTCGTTTATTTTTAATGTGAAGCGAGGTATCTATGACATTTTACATATTTATTTTCTATTTTCAGTTTTCCTTTTTATTAACTCCATCCACTTCATCTTCCTACCCAACTCACCTACCTCAATTAAATTACCACTGTCACCATACCATTATCAACCCCCCCCCCCCCCCCCCTCTATATATATAATAACATGTACGTTGTGTTCTTGAGTTTTATTTAACAAAGGATTTGGAGGGATGTCAAGAAAAACTTGTGTTTCAGAGTTTTTTTTTAAGAAAAAAAATGAAGAGAAATAGAAAGAAAACTTGTGTTTATTTCCTTCATTTTAAATCCTTCCAAATTGAAGAGGATCGGAAGGAACAGTTTTTAACATGTTAAATCTTTATTTTTCTTTTCATTTTCGTCAAACTCGAACACAGTAGTATTTTTTTCTGCATCATTGTTTTTCAATCAATTCTTTTACAAAAAAACCCTAATTTACCAAACATTTCTCTTATGTTACACATATCTATGTCGTTGCACACTCCATTGCTTCCGTCAATGATGCCGGAACCAAAACCCGTACCGTCACTAGAAACCGTAACGTCAATCAATGTGAAAAGACGACGGCGAATGGAGTCATTATTGCGATTCTGATAAGTTGGGGTTCCAGTCAAGGTATACTATGTTGTTGCGTAGATCTGAGAACACACAGATTAATACCAACGGTTTGGTAAACTGTGACCCTATTGTTTCATCTTTCCGGTGATCGAAAAAGTTTCCGGTTGTTAGTAATATTGAGCATGGTGTCGACCACATGAATCAGTGAAGGTAGGTTATATGTATGAATTTTATTGTGTAGAAGTTGAAAGTGAAATTAGGGTGCGACGGCGATGATTGTTGGAATTGATTAAGGATTGGAGGTGATGACGAAAGTGGCCAGATAAATGGTTGGTGGTGACGGTGGGTTTCTATGGCGAAGGTGTTGTAGTGTAAGTGGCGGTGGTGGTGATTTGTTTTAAGTATAGAGTTTTCTAATTAAACAATGAAAAATTAAAGAAATATGCAAAGTGACCAAAATTCCCCGACGTTAATTGAGTTTTCTGGATGAACTTAGTTGGTTAAATGAAAATGAAAAAAAAATGGAAACTTTGAAGACACGGAAAGAAAAAAATTATTTTGACTAAAGTAGTATTTCGAGTTAAATCTCATAGACTAAAATAGCAATTTAAAGGTGAGAGGGGCACTCCTCTCTTAGGGGAGTCCCCTCTCTTACGCACGGCCAATCAGCACGCGCCACGTCAACTCCTCTCTTAACTCCCCTCATACCCTCAATTTGATGGCGGCACTCCTCTCTTGAGGGACATGCTTTTTTCTTTTCTTTTTTTTGTTTTTTTTATTTGTTGTAATTATGCATGTTTATAAATTAAACAAATATTAATAAAAATTAAATAAAATTAAATAAAAGACATTTCATTAAATTAAAAATAAAAATTACATTCAAACTAGAAAAATAAAAAAACAAACTACTCGTCGTCGGAACTCACTTCAAGGTGAGGTAGATCTAAACGTCCGAGATGCCCAACGAGATCGTGTTTTAGTCTCCAATAAGTTTCTTCGTCAATGAGCTCGCTAAAAGCTGTATCATCGAAGACGGGTTCGACTGGAGGATCTTGAATGTGTACCGGTGCTATCGCCCTTCCGTCATCTTTTATATTCATGTTATGTAAAATAATGCACGTATATACGATGGACCTTATCTTTTTCACCGTTTTGGAACGCATTGGACGATTTAGTATTTCTCACTTTGCCTTTAACACACCAAACGCCCGTTCCACATCTTTTCTTGCGGCCTCGTGTTGCCTCTTGAACTTTTTTTCATTCGGGATGTGAGGATATGGAAAAGACTTCACAAACACGGACCAGCTAGGGTAGATCCAATCAGTAAGATAATACCCGCGTTTGTATAAGTGGTCGTTCACCTGAAATGGACAATTTGGCGTCGTTCCGTTTCGTTGAGTAAGAAATAAAGGAGATTGTTGGAGCACGTTGATGTCATTTTGTGAACCCGCCGGGCCACAAAAAGCATGTCAAACCCACAAATCTTGAGACGCCACCGCCTCTAACATAACTGTCGGGTATTGATGATCGCCTCTCATATATTGTCCACGCAATTCTGTGGGGCACATTCTCCAGACGAAGTGTGTACAATCCAGACTACCCAACATACCAGGTAGGTGATGTCTCTCCTCATGAGCCTGATACAATAGCGCAACGTCGTGGCTCGTTGGTCTACGTAAGAATTCACCGGCATACATTGTACAGACCGTCTCGCAGAAATATTCAAGGCACTCACGAGAGGTCCTTTCAGCCATATTTAAATACTCGTCGTTTTCGTTTGGTGGGTTACCGGTTGCAAGTTGTTTAATCGCAGAAGTAACCTTTTGCAACGCCGTGAAACTTTTCTTTATTCTCCCGTCCAAGCCCTCTTGAAACCACTCGTTATTCGCTTCCACGTCACTAACAATTTTTAGGAACAAAGACTTGGACATACGAAACCTCTGACGAAAAATATCGGCATTAAATTTTGGATTTTCGACAAAATTATCGGCCATGAGTGTTTCGTGGCCTCCTACACGATCTCGACGGACAATTTTTTTTTACTAAACGATGCCGTGTCTAGTAGCTCCGCTTGTTGGATGAGATTTTGGAAGAAAATTAAACTACCATCGCTTGACGATGAATCTTCATCGTCGGGAAAGTCGGGCAGGGGAGAAAAAAAACGGGAACTTGGAATCCATTTTTTTTAAAGATTGGTTAAAAAAATTAGATGAGTTGAATGGGTGAGAGTTGTTTTGGGTTTGAAAAATAAAAAGATTAAAGAGGTAGTATTTATAGGGGTTAGGAAAAAAAAATTTAAATGTATAACGGCTATATAGCCGTTTAAACTTTGATTCCCTCATCGGTGAATACACACCGATCCCATTCACCGAATTGCCTCCCCGCGTTGATGGCGGCGGTGTTCCCGCTCGGGGACTTGGGTCACCGCAGGCCTCCCCGAGAAGTGCCCCGCTCACCCTAAGAACAAGTCCACCACCTGAGTTTTTTTTTTATACAAATTCATAGTTCCAATATATTTTGCTTCTTAGCCAAAAAGACAATATTCGTAATACCATACGATAATCATGAACTCGAAATACGACACGAATAAGTCTAACTTTCCTTTTAGTGTTGTTTATACTTTTTCTATATTAATTCATATGACTACTATCTTTCTATTGAATAAACATACAGTCTTTGGTGATTCTCCGATTGTTATTAGAGCATTCACATTGAAACGCCTAACCCTATCTATATAATTTAAAAAAAAAACATATTTTTTCTCTAACTTATATTTATTTTTTAAAAACCTCCCACATCCAACTCTATCTAAATCTCTATCTTACTTAAAAACACTTAGTTAGTGTTTGGTATGCAGGAATGAGAGGTGGAATGGAATGGATGATTACGAGGGAATGAAGAAAATGGTGTTTGGTTGGTCAATGGAATGGAATCACCCATTCCAAAAGGCATTCCATTCCCTCAAAATCATTCCTTCCACCCCCCATGTTTTTTTTCCATTCCATTCCCTCTTGCACCATTCATCAACAACACCACAACCCACCACCACCACCCACCACCGACGCCATCGCCGCCACCCGCTACCACCTCACCCCGACAGCCACCGCCGCCACCCGCCACCGCCACCGCCGCCACCACCCACTTGCCACCGTTATCACCCACAGCTGCGACTAACCGCCAACGCCACTCGCCGCCGCCGCCCACCACCATCGTCGACGCCACCACCACCGCCACCAACGGCCACCTCTGCTGCCACCCACCACCAACGACCACATTGCCGCAACCACCACTCGTCGTCACCGCCGCACCTCCACTCGCTGCCACCACCACCACCCATCGCCGCCACCGACACCCACCACCGCCAACTATAACCATCCGCAATCACTACCACCGGCCACCACTACCACTCACCGCTGATTTTATTACTCCGTTTTTCTTGCCTATCAAACAACACACAATAATAATTCATTCCATTCACACATGGTAACCAAACAAGACATAGAATGGTAATGATCCATTGCATTCCCTCATCCATTCCATTACCTCGTCCATTCCATTCCTTCGTCCATTCCATTACCCCATACCAAACAGACAATTATTTTATTATTTCTTTCTCTTACCTACACACTCACAATAAAAATATAAAGACTTTCATATGAGCCTCTAAATATAGAGACGTATTTTAATTTCTATATAATTTTCTCTACTATAGAGATTCCATTGTAGTGAGGTTTTTGTTGTTTCCTCTATCTTCCTCTATATTATATAGAAGGAATAATAGATTTTAATAAACCCAACCATTGTCCGTTGGTCGGCAACGGTCCCAACTTTAAAAATTCTCACTGGCGGTCTCATCTTTTCACATATTAGCCTTCAATGGACCCTAGGGGCGGACCTAGCATAGAACAAGGGGCAACCACCTGTTGCCCCTTGACGCTCCGGCGGTAGTGTAAAATTAGTGTAAAATTTGGAAAAATTTGACGTTTTTTTGATTTCGTTTCCCCTTTTTATAGAAACGTTATGCCTTTAGGTTTTTTCTAGATCCGCCACTGATGGACCCTGACTAACAGAACCCTAACGCCGTTAATCTCTGATCGCCGGAATAACGTTTTTGTCTGGAAAACTTCTTTTTGCCCGGAAAACTCAACATTTTTGTCTCAAATCTCTTTGAAACCTTATTATGCACCATTAGGAACATTTTCTAGTAAAAAGTCTCAATTATTAAGGTCGTCGGAAAAGTTCATTTTCGCCGGAAACTTCTTTTTGGCCGGAATTCTCAATTTTTTAGCCGAAAAACTCACAGTTTTTAATCTCAAACCTGTTTGTAACCATAGATCGGGCCTTTCGGAACATTTTTCCGACCAAAAACGTTTTTCCGGCGAACGGAGACTAACGATGTTAGGGTTCTGTTAGTCAGGGTTCATTCAAGGTCAATATGTAAAAAGATGGGACCGCCAGTGAGATAAGGGGCGCAGCATGTGAGGGGCGGGGGGGTCGCCCGACCCTCCGAACTTTTCGGTTAGTAGTGTTACGTATGTGTTTTTCATATAGAAATTTTTAGGGATATACGTGTTAGACCCCCCGGTTTTAAAAAAAATTATGTATATACGTTTTAGACCTCCCGGTCTTCTAAAAAAAATATTATGTATATACGTGTTCGACCCCTCCGGTTTTCTAAAAAATAAATTATATAACCCAAATAAAATACTAAATTAGCCCAAATAAAAGAGTGTTTTATGTATTTTTATCATAAGCCCAAAATAACCAAATCAAAACTCATGGCCCATTTAAGAAATTAAACCCAATATGAATGTAAGCCCAAATAATCATCTGATTTCAATTGTTGCTTGTTCGACCAGGGCGCAGACAGAAGAAACAGAAGAAAAACGCAGGGGCGGCTACTGGGCTGCTGCTTGTTCGACTGTTCGACTTCGACTTCGAGACTTCAAGTTCGAGATTTCACGTGTTCAATCATCCTCAGGTATGTTAATTTTTATGTTTAGGTTTGATTTAGGGCTCCAATTTATATGAATTAGGTTGAAATTAGGTGTGAGTTTTAGCCCTAAACTTGTTGAATCTTTCTCTAGCTATTAGAATTTTTGAAACTTAGGTTGATTTGTTCACATTTGTTATTAGATTGCCATGGGGAAGAATAAATGCATAACCTCCTTTTTCAAAAGAAAGAATGAAAATGAAGAACAAGTAGAGGGAAATCAGGAAATTGTTGATGGAAACAATGAGAACAAACGTCAAAAAGCTTCAACAAGTGAACCGGTTAGTGAAGTAAATAATGGTGATTTACATAGAAAAGGAGATTGCTGGGAGCTTTGATTCGGAGTCCATAATTGAAGAATTCAAAAATCTTAAAGGAAGACGAGCAGAACTATAATTCTTCATCCAACTAAACCGGGTACCCACCTTCCTCTTCTTTTTAATGTTTTGGTATCTTTATTCAATTGTTTGTTAAACAATGTTTACGTTTTAATGTTTGAGAACGACTTTTAATTTGATATTAATGTTTGACCCGACCCGAATCGCATCACCGACACCCTACCCGACCCGACCCGACCCGAATCGCATCACCGACACCCTACCCTACCTGACCCAACCCGACCCGAATCGAATCACCGTTGCTCGACCGAACATAGAAATTTTTTTTAGGTCTAATGCCTTCCGACCCCTCAAATTTTTTTTTCAAGCTTCGCCACTGAGTGAGAGGTTATAAAGTTGGGACCGTTGCCGGCCAACGGACAAAAGTTGTAATTATTGAAATCCATTATTCCTATATAGAAAGTGTTATTAATATAGACTTCGGTGTGAATGCTCTATAAACCGAAATTTTCCAAAAAGAACTATGTAAACATGACAGTTTGTTTCTGAACTACTATGCATGCGTTTATACATAAACAAAAAAAAAGTGACGTTCTAATATATTGCAAGAACTTTAAAACTTCAAAAGCGTGTATAATCCATTTTAAAATCATCTTTATAATAATATATTATTTAATTTACCATTCTAATACTTATATAAGAAAACAAAAAGATGTTTTTTTATAAGAGGAATTCACGAAAAATGGCCAAGAATAAGTTTGACTTATCAAAATGGTCATCTCATGTGCATGTGTCGGTGGAGCAGGGTATCACTGATTACGAGACATCTTTTGCGTCCTTAAATATAGAAGTGACATGTGTCCGTGACTCATCCCATGCGTCCACGATTCATCCCATCATCCCATGCGTCCATGACACATCTCATGCGTTGCCGACTCATCCCATGCGTCCTTAAATATAGAAGTGACACGTGTCTCAATGGGATGAGTCACGGAAGCATGGGATGCCTAAAATCTCGCAAAAAGTAAATTTTATGAGTCACGGACGCATGGGATGAGTCACGGACGCATGGGACGCATGGATGTCATTGAGACACATGTCACTTCTACATTGGCGGACTCATGAATGATCCATGCAGACGCATAAGGTGTCTCGTAATCAGGGGCGGACTTATGTACAAAGTACGGGTTCCCACATCTCATGCGTTGCCGACTCATCCCATGCGTCCTTAAATATAGAAGTGACACGTGTCTCAATGGGATGCATGGGATGAGTCACGGAAGCATGGGATGCCTAAAATCTCGCAAAAAGTAAATTTTATGAGTCACGGACGCATGGGATGAGTCACGGACGCATGGGACGCATGGATGTCATTGAGACACATGTCACTTCTACATTGGCGGACTCATGAATGATCCATGCAGACGCATAAGGTGTCTCGTAATCAGGGGCGGACTTATGTACAAAGTACGGGTTCCCGAGAACCCAGTCGGTTTTTAGTTTTTAGTGTAAATATATATAAGAAGCTGAAAAGGAACTCATAAGTATATTATAAAAGGAACCCATAAACTTAAAAAGCCATGGTTCCACTGGTTATGTCCGCGCTTTTCATCCTGATTCACCCGAGTTCGAATCCCGTATCAACTCCTTTTTATTCCGTTTTTTTTATTTCTCTTTTAATTGTTTTTCTTTTATGTAATAAAACCCATTTAGGGTTATCTCACAAAACATACGCCGCACAACACAGAACAAGTAACGAACAGACTACAACAGAGTGAAACAAGTCAACAACATCAGCAGCTCCACCGACCTCTCAGCCGATTGCTGCCGGCTGCTCCGCCGCTCGGCTCCGCCTCCGCTGCTCGGCTGCTCTGCCGCTCCGCCTCCGCCGATTGCTTCCGAGTTCCGACACTTTGTTTTTCTTATATGAATCAGCGATTAAGGTTTGAATTTTGATTACATCAGTGATTTATGATTACAGTTTGTTATACACTTATACATCTGTTTGTTTTAAGTTAATATTGGTGCTGAATTTGTCAGTTTGTTATACATCTGAATTTGTCAATTTGGTAGTTAAACTTGAATTGGGGTTTTTAATCATCTATTGAGAAATTGTTCATGACAATGACAACCGGCTAATCTTAAATTTGTTGAAACTTGAATTTGATTTTTAGTTTATACTTTGTTAGTCAAACTATTTTGATTGTTGCAGGTATGGGTCATGGCTGAGGTTTTTTTGTCATGTACTTAAAAAATCGTTTTGGTTTTCTTGATGATGTTTGTAGTTGGAATCGGCTCAAATAAATGCTTATTAGTTCACCCTTTTATGCTTCCTTATCATGTATAGATTTTGCGTAACTCGAACTAAAATGACCATTTTTAGATGACTCGAATTCGTTTGGGAAAAGTTTATTACAAATCAATTTAGAGAAATGTGTTTTTTAGAGACCAAGATATATAATGGGATAGGAATGCTTTGAAACATCATAGGAAAAAAAAGGTGAGTTTAGTGATAAAGTCCGACCCGTCCCGAAAAAACTGATGTCGAATTGACCGAAATTCGAGCACCTGAAAAAGTGAACCCAGTGAAAAAATATCCTGGATCCGCCACTGCTCGTAATTGATGATGCCTTGCTTCACCGATGCATAAAGTGGCCATTTTGATAAGTCAAACTTATTCTTGACTATTTTTATAAATTACTCTTTTTATAATTCCAATATTGTTAGAAATTTTCAACGTTAGGGGTAGAGTGAATTAATGGGTCGCCACATGTGTTACATGCATGCGATAGTAATTTATTCCATATACACACTATGCAACATAAATCCTTTCACATTGCATTTCTAGAAATGAATAGTATAGCATTTACTTTTTGCAGATAGATTTTTTAACGTCCAACGAAAATTTATTGATAATATACCCACACCGGTTAACAACTTGTTAAACGGCATGGGTACAACCACCAAACAAATATAAACACGATGCTACACGCCTATAGACGCTACATTAAAATTACACCAATTCTTCCACAAAAGGGTTAACCATTTCACCCTGGTCTTTATCCAAAGATAATCGTAAGCCATTATTTCCTCCATCTTTGTGAAATTCGGTTGAATGTGACGAAAAGCCGCCTCGTTGCGAGTCTTCCACAGGACCCAAATTGCTACTTGAATGATATACAAAATAATTCTCCTCCATTTTGCCGACCCGTGATTAATGTTTGGAACATGCAACAGATCCTTCAGCTCTAGTATAATAAATGGTTTAACTTTGCATCATTCAACCACAAAATCCCAAACCTGCTGTGCTAAAGCACACCCCACAAACAAATGAGCAGTTGACTCATCAACCTCATGACACATTTTACATAGGGGTGCTAAACGGGTCGGGTTCGCGGGTTGACGGGTTCAACCCGACCCGAAAATTTTACACGAACCCGAACACGACCCGAACTTGAAAAATGTCTCAAACACACGAACCCGAAAAATTTTACACGAACCCGAAAATTTTTTATAACATTAAAAATTATAAGTTACCACAAAACACATATTCCGATAATTCCTTTAAAATAAGTTGTCTAAAAAGGAAATTTCAATAAAACAATTTAAAAAAAAAAAGGAAACTGGCGCCCAAAGACTTTGACGATTCGTTTCTTGCTTCGAATTAACCAAACCAGCAAATTACATTAGACCATGTGTAGTGAAAGACACAAATAATACACTCACTCTTGGGCGTGTTGCGCCATGTGGCAATCAGGTCAACAATGAGGAATTATGTGGCGTTTTTTCTAAAATGGGTATAGTGGGAATGTGGTCATTGTGATGCATTATGTTAAAAGGGGTGTAACAAAATTAAATAAAAAAACCATCAAAAAAAGGTATTGGCCAAACAAAAAGAAGATTAGTTGTGATTGGCCAAAGATCATGAACATGGGGCGTGGAGAAAAGAACGTTGTGTGCACATTTTTTGAAAAAAAAACGCCCATGGGGGGAGGTAATTGGGTTTTTGGGGCGTTTTTTTTGGGAAAACGCACAAAAACCTCCCACTACGGATGGTCTTATTAAATTCAGAGTCATCCACTCTGAATTACCAATGGAATTTGTTCATATTTAAAAGTCAACATGGTCTCCCCCGCGCCATGCGGAGGAGATGGTAAAGTCCCCGCGCGACGCGCAGTGAATTCTAGTTTCGCGAAAAAATGTTTTCTTTAACGTTTTTCGACTGATTAACCTACTTTTAATCGTTGTATGTCCAATTATCACGTTAAATCGTTTAAAATTTCCTTTCGTAAGTTATGTAAGTAGGATTTACTTCCGTGAATTAAATACGGGGTTTTAAAGACTGAAGGAGTCCTACAGGTAAAAATAAAGTAAAGTTGAGATTTCCGGATATCACGAAAAGTGACGTAAAGTAGATATCTACAGATACCATGGAATGAAAGGTGATTATCCACGAACATCACAAATGTAAGATGAATGTCTATGAACATCACAGATAATACTTGGAGCCTAAGGACTCCAAGGGAAGTAAAAGTGGAGTGTAAGGACTTCACGGGTAATACTCGGGTTTAAGTATTTCATAATCTAAGGCTAATAATTGGATTACAAGTGTTAACGGTTGTCAGACATGTGTAAGTATTAAGTACACAGAAGTACATTGTCCGTACCTGTCAGTATGCACGAAGAGCCACCTACTTACTTATTAAGCACGCATGTCTCTGGAAAAGTGTTTGAAGTGTTTGTAAATTGTAAACTTGGAATATGGATGTATGTAGGTATGTACAAACCCATATAGGGATATTTAACAAAAGAGATGATAATACATAAAATAATGTTTATGTACGATTATGATAATGGCGTTAAGCTACTATGTGAGTGAATTACGCAAATAAAAAAGGGAGGAATCAGAATGATAACATGTAATAATAATATTTGCGAATGATAACTTTAAGTGTAGGGACCTCAAGGGTGTAAACATGAAGTGTCCGAACTTCATGGATAATAACATTGATGTCTAAGGACTTCATGGAAATGATCGTGAGGATAAATACCTCTTGAGTGATTAGCTTGAAGCCTTAAGCTTCACAACTGTCAAGTAAGATTTAATTCCCATTACAATAGTACAAAACCAATGTTAAATAATTGGATAATGGTTGAAAAGTTAATTGGTAACCCTTTTTAAAATGTAATAATACTTGGAGATGGACTAAAATGTGAACAAAAAGTTAATTAATGATAGAGGAATTAAGAGGTGTTACCTTAACTGAAATAATGAATGGGCTAGAGGTTGAGTAACCTAATATAAAGGAAGGGGTTCGCGTTAAAACTCGTGTTTAATATGGGACATGCAATTTAAATACATTTAAATAGATATGTTACAGGTGCTTCGGGTCAGACGATGGCCAAGAAGTACTTAGACCTAAAAGCTAAGGGCGTGTGCAAGTAGCATAGGTTGTGTGCAACAATACTCAAGTGATTTGCAAGTTTGATTTGTTATCAAGATAGCTGAGATAACGTTTAGATGGCAACGAATCGAATGGGTGATAAAGCAACAACACTCCTATGGGTGAAGGTGAGTGACTCGAATATGTTTGGATTCGTATTGAATTAAATCGTATCCTTGTTGACTTGAAATTTTATTGTTAGGGTTCGATTTAACAATAATGTATTGTTTTGGTAATGTTTTTGGGGCTTAAACCCATTGAAAAAGAGTGCAAGTTGTTAATGGGTCGAGAGAATAAAGTGCTGAAAATTCAGCTTATTTCTAGATTTTTACAAGTCTTTAAAAATTCGTAGTAATTCAACCGAATGCCCATTCGAGACGTATTTTATGTCCACAGAAAGGTCTCCGAGTCTCCGTCACGATGGGTGGAAACAACGTACTTGCTTAGGATAAGTACTCTAGACCTCTTACCCACATGGCGCCCCCTCCATCCTTATAAAATTATATTTTGATAGCTTATATAGCTTTTCTTTTTTGTTGTACAATTTTATGTAATAAGTCATTTCCTCAATAAAAATTATAAATTGTTGTGAAACAACGGCCTAATAGCAACATCTAATATTTAAAGGATAATATAGAGAATATAGAGAGAATGAGAAGTATAGAAAATGAGAGAATTATTATTCATTGATTGTACATATATCATATATATAGATCAATACAGCAATAACCCTAAAGCCCATTAACATTAGGTCAGGCTTGTCCTATGGGCCTGAATGTCTGCATTCATAACACTCCCTCTCAGACATTTAGAAAATAATGAGTTTTTGCGATGTAAGGCACGCATTTAACATAAAGATTTTTCCCAAATCCCAGCAGCTGATTACGAGGAAACGTATACCCCTGTAGTGGATGCGATAATCTTTAGATGTTTAAGCGGCCTCGCAATCTCATAATGACTTCAGATAAAACAACTTATGGATGTCATCACCGTATACATGTACGAGACAATTGCAAATGACATCTGTATGAAAACCCCCCTGAAGGATTAAAAATGCTCAAAGCATTATGAAACAATAACCCCATAGGTGTTATATATAAATCTTAAAGGAAACTACTCGTATGTGGTACAGTTGACTATACTCTGAAAAGAGAGGTATAATTTTGATAAAATGAGCTACATCTATTTAACAAGATTTCACTCTTATAGTGATAATGTAAACATCATCGAGAAGGAACTCTCAAACTAAAGAGGAAAATTTTGAATGACCTTTACAAAGTGTAGTTATTCTCGACTTGTAGTTCCAGTATATATGTACAATTTTTGCTCATCAATCTGACTACATCTAGAAGATGTTATATATAGAAAAAGCTCATTCGTTAAGTACATGAACGATTGTCTGGTCGCTTGACATAGAAAAAATATTCTTATCAACCCCAAGAAAGGGATGTTGAAATACTTAGTCAAGAAGTACCATACTTAATTGCGATCAGAGCATTGACGTATCTTGCAAACAAGACGACATCTGATATTACGTTCTTGCAAGATGTATTGGTAAGATTACAGTTCTAATCTCAAATGTTGCACTCTTTTTCCCTTCACTAAGTTTTTCCCATTGGGTTTTCTTGGTAAGGTTTTTCATGAGACAACATAACTGATCCAGTAGTATCAGTTTATCTTATAGGTCCCGAAGTACTAATTTAACATTATCATAAATCATGTTGTTAATTATGTATAATGCGTAGTGCACTCTTTTCTGTAAGTGCAGTTCCTACCGAGTAACTGTGCTTTATCAGTTCTGGTCTACGGTCAACAAAGTCAAAGCCAAGTCAAGAATTCGGAAGCTTTATCAGTTCCGAGTTTATGATGTTAAACTCGAAATATGTTGATTATTATTGTTGTCCGAATTATTTATTTTGTATCGTGGACAATATGTTTTGTCCGGATTTAGTCCCTAGTCTATATATATGTGTTGTATAGGGTAGATTAGGGCAACCCTTGAGAAAGCTTGGTGCATCTCTCACAAATCCCAGCCACCCTTCATCAGTGTGGGCATTCTAGAGAGAGAGGGAGACTATGTGTTAGTGAGAGAAAGCTAGGTTTAGATCTTTGTGATCTAAACCAGCTTGTAGATGATGTATACTCTTTTGGTATGTAATCTATGATGACTGATTCATTAATAAAGAGATTCATCTTCTACATCTTTCTATCTTTGGTGTTTATGATTGTTCTTCATGTCTTGAATCAAGTGCAATGTTTGATGTTGGTCATCGATCCGGTGCTTTATCAGTGGTATCAGAGCATGGTTACCGATTCGGAATGGTCTAACCGCCTTCCGAATCACCATTGCTCTTGATTTGATGTTTGTTTCCGCCAAACATCTTGAAGACGTGAAGATTCTACATAAAACTTGAAGAAAATGAAGCTGTTCGTCGGCTGTGATGGTGTTTCTTGTTATAGTTCTAGGGTTTTGATCTGAAAAAGGCAATGTTCGGATTTATGTAAGTGTTATACCTGTCCGAGTTAGTCTATCAACATCAAGTCAGGGTTTTCCTTCAGTGTTTTTCCTTCAGAGGTTTCCTTCAGGGTTTTTCCTTTTAAGAGGTCAGAGTTTACAAGAATTCAGAGTTTTTTTTTTGTGTATTCAGAGTTCTGCAAAAATTCATCAGAGTTTAGCACCTTCTATTTCTATTACAGAGTTTATTTGTCCGAGTTTTTGAGTTCTTTTCAGGAATCCATTCAGAGTTTTCAAATTAAAATTCTATCAGACTTTTAAAGACAATCCTTCAGTTCCGAGTTTAGTGTGAAATTTCATTATTCCGAGTTTACCAAGTGTTTTTGTTCATAGGTCCGAGTTTATTCAAAGCTTTCAGAGTTTACTAAGTCTTCATTAGTTCCGAGTTTGCTACTTTTATATCTTTTCCGAATTTCAAGGTCAGAGTTTAGGTTTTCAAAGGGCGTCCGATTTTGAGTTTAATTCAGAATATAAATTGTTTTAAGTTTCATCCGAGTTTACAAGTCAATGGACACTCTCAGAGTTTTACACATATCCGAGTTCTAGGTCCGGGTTTTAGAGTTGTGTGTTGTAAGAGTTTGTGTTTCAAATTAGGATTGATCCGGGTTATACCACTCTGATTTCTTCCGAATTTTCACTACATGTTTCGAAGTTTCTCTTGTGTGTCAGGATTTTGTTAACTTAAAAACTTTTCCAAATCAAACCCACTTAGAACAACAACCCTTTCGATACTTTCATACTCTCATAACCGTGTTCAATGATGTGATAAAGTTTCTTGATTTCTTAGTGATTTCAACTTAATCTTCATCAAGAACTTAATCCTCATCAAGAAGTACTGATTTAGATGATCTAATCCGAGGTTTCAGATGCTTCCGGGTTTTACGAGTTCTGAATTTTCTAGAATTTTGGGTTACCTGGGGTACCGGATTTTTAACTAAGTTTAGAATCTTGTGTAGTTCGGAAGTTCCGAGTTTTTCACATTCCGAGTTTTTCTAGTTATGTCGGGTTACCGGGGGTACCGGATAATTAGCTAAGAGTCAGAATTTTGTATAATTCGGAAATTTGAAGTCAGTTTCGGGTTACTGAAAAGTTCCAGGGTACTTATGTTGTCCGAGGGGATGAGACGCGGTAATGGTGGTCCACGGTATTCTTTTCAAGATTTCCGAGTTCGGATGTGGTCCTTACTAGAGTTTTGGGAAAATTTTGGACTATTATCGTGCATTGGAGGTGAAGAGAATAATAACTTGGTTGGACTTTGACAGTTTACGAAGAAATAAGGGGAGTAAAAAAATCCTATTTTCTTCATAAATCTAAAGCTTGTGCGTAAAAAGGCTCGTGTATGATGGAGTTTTGTCAAGTGTGTTAGTGTTTTTAATCTAGTATTGACGTGATGAAGTTGAATTCTCGGTTGACAACTAGTTGAAGATTGAGCCTTATTAAGTTGCTGTTTATAGTAGAGAAGATTAGTTCTGGTCTCAAAATAATGTGGGGCTTCTTGATTTAAGGGGAAGATCGGAGATGAAAGCCATCGGGGATTCAGCGGATTCGTGAAGATAGGAGATTGATTCATGAGGATACGTGACGAGATGAGATCATACATGAAGGGTTGAAGACTTTTGATTAAGATGGTGGATGTACTTTTACGGAGTTCAGTTTGTTATTAAGTTATCGAACTGAACTTCATGTCTTAGTGAAGTTTGAAGTGTTCAAAGTTGGGCATTGGAAATCCAATGTTTCTTTCTGCTGCCGGTTAGGTTTGACGATTAATGTATCAAGCGATATTCTTACATGTGGTTGTAAGTCGGTTCGCGTTAACTTGATTCGGGAGTAGATTGAGGGGGAGGATCTACAGTGTTTGATGTTGGATTTTTCGGGTTTCTCAAAGCGGCCTTAAGCGATCACCAGCAAGTCTTTTATTAGAAGGGTTGAAGATCTCTGTGCTCTGCTGGAAAGATCAAGTCTGAGCCAAAGTTGAAAGCAGGCATGATATCATCAGTCAAGGGGGAGTCAGTAAGTGCAGAATCCGGTGACTGAAGATATCAGTGTCAGACAGAACTGATAGCAACAGTTAAGGGGGAGTCTGTAAGTGCAGTTCCTGCCGAGTAACTGTGCTTTATCAGTTCTGGTCTACGGTCAACAAAGTCAAAGCCAAGTCAAGAATTCGGAAGCTTTATCAGTTCCGAGTTTATGATGTTAAACTCGGAATATGTTGATTATTATTGTTGTCCGAATTATTTATTTTGTATCGCGGACAATATGTTTTGTCCGGGTTTAGTCCCTAGTCTATATATATGTGTTGTATAGGGTAGATTAGGGCAACCCTTGAGAAAGCTTGGTGCATCTCTCACAAATCCCAGCCACTCTTCATCAGTGTGGGCATTCTAGAGAGAGAGGGAGACTATGTGTTAGTGAGAGAAAGCTAGGTTTAGATCTTTGTGATCTAAACCACCTTGTAGATGATGTATACTCTTTTGGTATGTAATCTATGATGACTGATTCATTAATAAAGAGATTCATCTTCTACATCTTTCTATCTTTGGTGTTTATGATTGTTCTTCATGTCTTGAATCAAGTGCAATGTTTGATGTTGGTCATCGATCCGGTGCTTTATCATTTTCCCTTAGCTACGGTTTTGTCCCATTGGGTTTTCCTAGCATGGTTTTTAACGAGGCAGAATTATAAAGCGCATTAAATAATTATTTGACATATTTACAAACTCGAGACACGGGATAGTTCCACAAGAAGAATATGGCGTCCTGGGTTATGATTGATATATATTAGACTCGCATACAAGTTATGAAGGTCGAAGATTTCAGCATATTTAAGAAGTATGTAGATTAGAGTTGATCAAGAGAAGCTCAAGCCATACTGTATGAAGACAATGTAGACAACAACACTCAAATCAAAGAAGACTACTCCAAATATCAAGTCAAGCAATTGTCACAGAAGATTGGATTCAACATCATCAAGATATACAAGTAAAATTAAGGGGGAGTAATGTACCCATAATATACACAGTGTATGTACTCTTTTTCCTTGACTAAGTTTTGTCCCATTGTGTTTTTCTTAGTAAGGTTTTAATGAGGCAACATAACTGGTCCTGCAGTATCAGTTAACATCGGTCCTGAAGAATCCTGTAAACATTATCTAGTAGTATAATGTTAACAGTGTATGTGTATTTCTAGTTAAATTGTTACGAACAATCACATTAAAATTTATATGTCAAATACAAGTATTTCACATCAGAAGTGAATGTACATGAACATATTAAATACTAAACAGACTTTTTCATAGTATAATAATCTGTCAACAATTGTATACTACAAAATCATCTCCATCAAACGTTATTATGAAATATGATCAATGCATACATAGCATATTATCTAAACCGTATAAACTATAAAGCCAACAAGTAAGAGATATAATATGTCTATAATTTTGTACTGCAATTTTAAAATCATCATCTCTTAAATTAAATTGTAAATCACCTAATTTTCTAAAAAAAAATAGTATTATTGTGACTATCCATGTTCCTAACTCCATATCATTTAGTTTTATGAATATTGTAACTATTCATGTTCATAACTCCATATCATTTAATGTCATGAATATTGTGACTATTCATGTTCATAACTCCATATCATTTAATATTGTAATTAAATGGATATTAAAGATCATTTAAAGTAATAAGAATTAATCAAATTTGTAACGTAAAACTGAATTAAAATTAATAAAGAATGAATTAAACTACATGATGGGAAAAATGATATTTAATGATTCTAATTTTTAAGCATTAACCAACATCATATATATTAATAACAATAGAAGGCTATTTAATTACTAACCACAAAATATAATAAAAACAATTTATCCCACAAGTAATAAGTCGATTACAATTCAAACCCCAAAACTGATATACACCTTAATTTATTAGCTTTTACAAAGATGTATAACATGGATCCACTACGGCATATCATGGCATACCACATTCCCAATCTAAATAATTTCACATTTAATACATACCACACATAACTACATCTTCCAAGAGTTAGTTCACATACAAGTAGAATTATATTATTAAAATCTTTAGAGTAGTTTTAAAATGACCAATCGTAGAAATTTAAATATATATTAATATCGTTTAAAGCCTTCTTTAATTTTTTAAGAATACAATTGGTTTCCTTCCCCATAACCTTTATATACATTGTCACCAAAACAAGTATCTATTGATGCATAGTTTTTGAATTAAAGAAATCTAAAACAATTTTAGTAAAGGATTTAAAACAAGTAAATAATATCAAAATATTCACGTGGTTCTCCAAGTTTATTATCATCATTTTCTATTAATTTGTCTTATATCAATAATTTGTACCTATGAACTATGGTGTATAAATTCCATAACTACTTCTTTCAAACCTTCAAAGTTACATGATTTTATTTGTAATCAAATTTCAAAATCTAACTCATCATACTAAATTGTTTCATTCAATTAAATTCACCAAAAAGAATAAACTTCTAAATGATCAAGATTACAGTTGCAGTAATAACAATAACAATGATTGCAGTATAAGCATGATTCACGAAAATGTCGTAGTTGAAACACATAAGCTATTTAATATTATATGAATATTATAATGAGTTTCAATTATAATGTATATAATAAAAAACATTAATTGCTAGATGATTATTGAAATTCACTAAAAAAAACTTTGACAAATTTAATTTTATGTACCAACGCATAAACATTTTTCTTTAAGAATTTTACATTGGGGTTATTAAACTCGGCTCCAAACAAAACCGTAAATCAATTGAGGATATTAGAAAATTGTTTGTAGAAGAAATAATATGGAGTAATATATCTTGGGGAAAAGAAACTATTATTCCTACAAAATCCTTTTCATATTATTAACCCTAGGCGTCAGTAAGTTTCATACCCATACAAATAAAACCAAATTATAAATTTTCTAGATCAATAAATATAAAAGGATCAAGTAATATATATTACCTTTCGCAAATTTTGGCTCGCAACAGTATGGGAATTCATTTCTTATACACGTAACGTAGTATCAACCACCGACTCCCAATTGCAACATAAACACCCATGCATGTTACGTCACTACTAGAAGGTTTAAAGATCACAAAAACACAACTACAACAGTGTTTTTCTCTTAAATCGATCAAGACAATTACCTTATCTGGTTTGGAGGCCAGAAGAGAAAAGAAACAGCGGCAAGGAAAGGATTAGCGTTTTGAACAGAGCACGTTTGTGCTGATAACGTGTTGTGAAACAACGGCCTAATAGCAACATCTAATATGTAAAGGATAATATAGAGAATACAGAGAGAATGAGAAGTATAGAAAATGAGATAATTATTATTCATTGATTGTACATATATCATATATATAGATCAATACAACAACAACCCTAAAGCCCATTAACATTAGGTCAGGCTTGGCCTATGGGCCTAAATGTCTGCATTCATAACATATATAAATTTATAATTTATATATTTTTTCTGCATTCAACCAGCGTAATAATACATACATTTGTAGCGTAATAATACATAAGTTTGTAAGAAAGCTAATTATCTATATATTAATAATTGAATGGAATGAACAGTAAGTATTTTAGGCTTTTTTTCCTTTTTTAACACATTGTAACTAATGGTAACCAACCATAATGAACATAAGTGGTAACTAATCGTAAACCGTACAAGACATTGATTTTTGTCAACTGCAAGTAGAAGGCTATGCGGTATGGTGATGGTCCTCCCTTGAATGATGATCCGCCACGTAGGATCCACGTATGATAGGTGTGAGGATGGGGCAAAGAGGATGAAGGTATGGAAATGAGGGGATGGACCTAAAATGTATATGTATATATTGTATGTATAGGTGTGTGAGAGATGGAGAGTGATGGTTTTTGTATTCTTGTGGATCGTCACCATCGTCCCATACTCGACACTGAGGACGAAGCCGGGAGGGGGGGCAGGATGGTGTTCCCACCGGCGCCGTTCCGGAATCATCCGGGGACGGTCCCCATACCCAGATGCCTAAGCAGCACTATGTTGAATACATATTAAACCGTAATTACCTATTACAAACATGACTAATCCACTTTAAACACAACAACAAAATCGTCGCGCAACGCGCGCCAAAACCCCTAGTCTCTTGTAATATATAAGCCATATGTTTTAGGCAAAATTGCACTTTTCGTCCTTTATGTTTCAGGTTTTCTACAGGCGCTGTCCTTTAAGTTTAAAAATTACACTCTATGTCCTTTATGTTTGCAACCTATAACAGGCGGTGTCCTTTCTTGTCAACCCAGTTAACTTTTGATGTTAAAACCCCTCACGTGCACGTCACGTTAGGGTATATTCGTTTTTTCCCCCATTAAATATCTCTGAACATTCATTTATTAACTATTCATCTTTAATCAAGAAGAATAATTAACCCCCAACTGCTCATTTCCCATTAACACCAAATGCTCATTCCCCTTTGAAATCCAACGACGAATTCAAGCGATCAAGCCCTAATTCACACGCGATGAGTGAAGGATTCTACATTCGAGAGACATTAGACCAGCGGGATGTTGATGAAATTTATGGTGAGTAGCTGATATTTTAGAATTGTAATGATCAAACCCTAATGCTTATTTTTTTAATGTCTTTTTTGAAATGCAGAGGTGTATGATACCCTTTTTACTGCTCGGTTGCATCATGGTGGGATTTTCACTCATCGTCCTGGTAGACAGTATGTTAATGGTAAGCATGACTTCATCGATCTTCTAGACAGTGACAGGTTCTCAGTATACGAGTTGGATATTGCGATGATAATGTTAGGTTATGAAGAAGGTTCCATTATGTACTATCATTTTTTAATACCAAGAGAGAGTTTAGATAGTGGTCTTCGTAGCCTTGCTTGTGAAGCCGATGTGATAGAACTTTTAAAATATGTCCCTGAACATAGGGTTGTACATTTTTATACTGAACATGGTAATACAAATGTTCAATACAATAGATTAGGGGTGGTTATTGAAGAAATCAATGAAGAACAATTGGTTACCAATGGGTTAAGGGTTCTAAAGTTAGGATGGCATGAAGTGGGCCAATCAAGTGGTGTACAACAGGAAGTTTTAGCCATAACAGATTATGAAAAGGATGCAGATGTAGACGATAAGGCTGATACTAATGTAGATGATAATGCTGATAGTAATGTAGATGATAATGCTGATGGTAATGTAGATGAGGGTGCTAATGTAGATTAGGGTGATGATGTAGATGATACTAATGTAGATGAGGGTTTAAATGAAAATGAGGGTGATAATGTAGATGTGGGTGATGATGTAGATGAGGGTGATAATATAGATGAGGGAGATGACCAAAAGGAGGGTGATAATGTTGATGAGGGTGCCAGTGAGAGTGACAGTGACTATCTTGTTGATAAGGATAATAAGATGGATGATCCAGAGGTGGATATGCAGGATTATAAGATGAATATTGATTTGAGTGTTAAAGACTTCAAAGTAGTTGATAAGTATGAATTTGAAGAGGAGGTGTTGGACAATGAGACATTTGACAGTGGTTCAGAATCAGATGATGAGGGTAATAGTATCAGGAGACATAGTTTAAGGTTTTTAAGGAAACAAAATGTGAACAACAACACTTTCTTTCTAGGTCAGATATTTGGCACCAAACAAGAAGCAAAGGAAAGAATTAAAAAACATGTTGTTGAAACCAGGAGACTTATTAAGATTGTTAAAGATGATAAGAAAAGAGTTAGGGCAATTTGTCAAGGACAAATGCCAAAGTTTGAGGTTAAGGAAGATGGTACACAGGTTTTGAAAGATGAGGGACCAGTTGTGGAAAAGAGCCAAAATGAAAAAGTAAATGTTGGTGGTAGGGGGAAAAAGACAAATCCCCACCAATATCTATGTCCATGGGTCCTTTTAGTCTCAAAATATGGAGATCAGGAATCTTGGATTGTCAAGACTTTGAATACAGTTCACAAGTGTGTTAACTGTAGGGATTTGTATGCTTGCACTTCAACATTCCTTTCTTTTCAAATGTTGGAGCAGATTGAAGAAAATCCAGGAATACCAGTCCAGGCTGTACGGGAGCAGTTTCAGAGGAAATTTGAAGTGAATATCTCTAAGATGAAAGCCTACAGAGCCAAAATAAAGGCAAAGAGACAGGTTCAAGGGGATTACAAGACACAATATACTTTGTTGAGGTCATATGTGGAAGAACTGTGCAACACAAACCCCGGGTCAACTGTTCATATTGAGGTTGAACCTGTGAGAAATCCGGATGACACCACAAGAGTCTTTAAAAGGATATATGTATGCTTGGGTGGTTTGAAACAGGGGTTTAAGGCCATAGGGAGGCATATGTTAGGGTTGGATGGAGCTTTCATGAAAGGTCAATATCCGGGTCAAGAGTTATCTGCTGTTGGTGCTGACCCAAACAACAACATATATCCTGTTTCTTTTGCAATAATGGAGGCTGAGAATCTTAGCTCATTGACCTGGTTTCTTCAATGTTTGGGTGATGATTTGGATCTGGGCAGCAACTCACACTTCACATTCATTAGTGATAGACAAAAGGTCTGTTTTCTACACTATTATTGTTACTAGCTGATTACAGTATATATTTTGGAGTTTTCTTTGATTTTGTTTTATTAGGGTCTTATGGCTGCCATACACAAACTGTTCCCATTGGCTGAACACAGGTTTTGTTTAAAACATATTCATGAGAATATGAAGCTGTCATATAAGGGTAAACTTTACAAGGATAAGCTTTGGAAAGCATCTAAGTGTACAACTATTGTTCAGTTTGAAGAGGCCATGGAGGAGTTGAAGGCATTCAACAAAAATGCTCATGCCTGGTTGTCAAAAATACCACCTCAACATTGGACCCTGTCTCACTTTTTAGGCTTGTAAAACTGTCTTTTTGTATAGTTGTTAATCTATTTGTTGATCCATTGTTATCCTCACGCAGGCAGGGCTGTGTCTAACATGCTGATGAACAACATGTGTGAGTCTTTCAACAGCAAGATCATTGATGCTAGGGATAAGCCAATAATATCAGCATTGGAGTATATTAGGGAGTATCTCATGAGAAGAATTGTCACCATACTGATGGTCCAAGAAAGAACTGAAGGACTCCTAACTCCCTATGCACAAGAGACATTGGAGGAAATAAAAAAAGAGGCAACCAGGTATTCTGTGCAGTGGAATGGTGATGATCAGTATCAGGTCAGCGGGAAAAGTCAATGTGTAGTTCATATGGACAGGAAGTGGTGCACATGCAGGGCGTGGGAGATATCGGGCATACCTTGTAGACATGCTGTGGCTACCATATGGTTTATGGCAACCAATGGTAAGCAAGTTGGATGTTTAGAAAGTTGGGTGAATCCCTTGTATAGGTTAGACAGCTGGAAGAAGGTGTATAGCTTCAAGGTCAACCCAATCAGTGGTAGGTCTATGTGGCCCAAGTCAATGCTTCCTACAACTCTAAAGCCACCTAAACATAAAAAAACAAGCAGGTAGGCCTAAAAAGCTAGGAGGAAGTCAGCTGTTGAAATGGAGGATATGATAAAGGGTGGAAAGCTATCAAAGAAATACGCAGTTCAGACTTGTGGAAATTGCAAGGGGAAAGGCCACAACAAGAGGTCATGTTCAAAAAAACCAAGTGAGGGTGGTGCCAAGGTCAAGACTGCAGTTGGTGGTGCGAAAGGCAAACGGAAGCAGCATGTTGATGGTGGTAAAGGCAAGGCTGCAAAGAAAAGCAAGAAGGCTTAACTTATGTCCGTGGGGTTCAACTTTTTTTATCTTATGTTAATTATGACTTATGTTCTCTTTTGTGATCTAAGACTTATGTTTAGTATGACTGATGTTCTATTTTGACGACTAAGACTTATGCTTGATGTTTGATGTTAATGACAAATATGGTTGATGTATAATATGGTTAGTAGTTGTCATAAATGATGTACATGTATGTTGGTTGGCTGAACATTCAATGGTTGTGTAACCATTTAATACCAGTTTACAATTGCACTTCATTTCAAATGGAACAGGTTTGGTGGTTGGGTAACCATTACATTTGCATTCATTTCAACAAATACCATTACACCACTTTTAATACCAGATTACATTCATTTCAACAAATACCATTACATTACATTAATACCAGATTACATTTGCATTCATTTCAACAACTACCACAAAAGAAAACCTACATACATTAACACTTAAAAAACAGTACAACAAGCACAAAAAAAAACCCAGCTAATCTTCAAATACTTCTTCAACCTCCTGGCTTCTTCAACCTGACCACGAAGTTGTTCTTCAAGTACATTTCTTCCACGTATGAGTCCAGGAATGATTTCCCTAGAACGCTGACACATCTCAGGGTCAATCCAATAAAAAAACCACAGTTTGATTCCTGCATTTTCATAATAATCAGTTATTCCTGCATTTTCATAAAAATCAATTTTTTTTAAATTAGCGCTAGAGTGAGGATGTTATACTAACCAGATTAGGGCAAGATATGAAACGCCTTCCTGGGTTTCTAACAGTCCAAGATGTACGTAATGCAGCTTCTTTTCCACACCAACAAAGCACCATTGTAAGTTGAATTTCGTTGCACAGCTTTCATGAACGGCCCGATTGGGTTTTTTGGAATGATTTGAAACCCTAATTTTGTGAATCAGGGGAGACAATTGGGTTTTTTTGGAACCCTAATTTTGCCAATCGCATCAGGGGAGAAGATGCATTTATATTGCTTGTTATTTGGGGAAAAAAGACGAATATACCCTCACATGACGTGCACGTGAGGGGTTTTAACATCAAAAGTTAACTAGGTTGACAAGAAAGGACACCGCCTGTTATAGGTTGCAAACATAAAGGACATAGAGTGTAATTTTTAAACTAAAGTTAACTGGGTTGACAAGAATGGACACCGCCTGTTATAGGTTGCAAACATAAAGGACATAGAGTGTAATTTTTAAACTTAAAGGACAGCGCCTGTAGAAAACCTGAAACATAAAGGACGAAAAGTGCAATTTTGCCTATGTTTTATAATTTAAGTTTCAAGATTTTGAAGAAAAGAAAACTGCTTTCACGTAATAGATTACGTGTATCCATTTTATAAGTATTGGTATTGAAAATGTTTTGTTATCTATCGATTTCTTTTATTTTAAAAAAAATCGTATTTTTCAAATAAATTAATCAACAAATATCCGCGTATTGTTTTTTAGCATGAATTTTTTTAGTTATTGTAAGACTTGAATCATATTTAAATGTATTAAAAGACTTTATCAAGCCACTATACCAACAACCCCAATGATAATATTCATGTACTTGACTAAAAAAATCCCTATTAATGAATTCAGAAAATGCTACGTGCCAATACCATAATTACTCTTTCATATTTAGGGTAAAGATACAGTAAGAAGTTTATTTGACTAAAAGTCTAGAAAGTGATATTGACCATTCATTTATTAATTAAGAGCTAAGATTAATGATGGAAATTGAAGGGAAGAAAAGAGGCGCGTGAGTTTGTTTAGGGGCATTCTAGTCAATCCAAGGCAATAGTTTATCTCTCCTCCAATTCCCCCCTATTTTTTAAACGTTAATAACTCTTTCATACGACATTATTTTTTAATAAAAATTGCACCAAAAAACGAGCGTTTTTTTTTATCTTTATAACGAGTATTCTATTGCTATATTTTCGAAAAAAAAAATTAAAACCCAGTTGCGTAAAACACAATGGAAAAAACCCAGTTGCGTAAAACGCAATGGAAAAAAAACCTAAAAATGACATTTTTCTAAAACGCAATGCACCAAAAACAAAAACAAATGTCTTATTTGTAAAACGCAATGGTCAGAAAACACAAAGAAATGTGTTATTTCTAAAACGCAATAGCCTAAAAACTCAAAAGAAAGTGTAGTTTCTAAAACGCAATGGACTGAAAACACATAAAAATGTGTTTTACCTAAAACGTAATGCACCAAAAACACAAACACATGTCTTATTTCTAAAACGCAATGACCAGAAAACACTTAAAATGTCTGTTTTCTAAAACGCAATAGACTGAAAACACATAAAAATGTGTTTTACCTAAAACGCAATGCACAAAAACACAAAGAAATGTCTTATTTATAAAACGCAATGGTCAGAAAACACTTAAAAATGTCTCATTTCTAAAACGCAATGGCCTAAAAAAACAAAAGAAAGTGTTTTCTGTAAAACGCAATAGACTGAAAACACCTAAAAATGTGTTTTATCTAAAACACAATGACCAAAAACACTTCAAAAATGTGTTTTTCTAAAACGCAATGACCAGAAAACGTATAAAAGTGTCTTAGTTTTAAAACGCAATGGCATAAAAACACCAAATAAAGTGTTCTCTCTAAAACGCATTGAACCAGGACAATAGTTGTCTGTGAATTGTCTGAACCAAGAATGCAGTTCTAAAACGCAATGGCATAAAACTGTCTACGAATGCAGTTTTCCAGAGACAAATTTATAGAAAAATAATTTTTCTCATGCATTTTTATTAAAGCAATTTAATCGAAAAAAACCCCAGCCAGGGGCGGCAACCCCTGGTGCCGCCCCTGGGACCCTGCTACCTGGGGCTGCCGCCCCCGGACCCCGCCAAGATCGTAAAACACAATGACTAAATCAAAAACCCAGATCGTGAAAATGAAATTAAAGAATTTCTTACATGGATCGAAGTCGATTTCTTCATCGATTGACGAAATTTGAATGATAAAAACACTTATCAGCGATTGAATCGAACGGATCGAGTGATTATCTTCAAAATCACGGGAAAAAACGAGATTTTGAATGAAATTAAACTGGGTTTTCTTCAAAAAAAAGCTGAAGAACACGTTGATCGGGTGTTTGAATCATTGATTGATGACGAAAATCGCACTATAATGTAGTGATTATTGAGATAGTAAGTGAAGAAAAGGTTAGAGATGGTGGGTTTTGAAAATGGTGGGTTTTGAAGTAACTGGAGAGAAGAAGGAAGAAGAAAGGAAGGGATTGACTAAAATACCCTTTCTCTTTATTTTAAAATTTGCCACATGTCATAATCCTATTGCTTCCTATCATTCCTAGTCAAAATAAACTTACTATTTGATCTTTTCCCTTCATATTTATCTTTTACACTCATTTTAATTTAAATATAAAATTTCAATTTTCTAAAATATAGGAATAAACATGTTAAATCTTTATATAATTTTTATCTTTATCACTATATCTTTCCCTATATCTTCTTTATCTCTATTGACCAAATTTTCTTTCTCATTAACAGAAAAAATGAATTAAGTTAACCCAGTGGACTAAAATGACAACGATGAAATATTTTTGGACCCACATGCGAAAAATGAAACCTTTGGAATAAACTGACAAAATGGCCTAAACCACAAGGACTAAAATGTCATTTAACTCATTTTTTTAACTTTATATACGTATGATTATAAAAGGCGAAAGAGGAAAAAATGAAAACTTTAGTTTTACTAATTCAAGTTGTGAAAGAAATGACATTTTAACCTACTAAATAAAAGAGTGAGATAATATGACTTTTAGCTTGTTGCCGTTCTATCTGCGATTAGTATGTAATCGTCTCTGTTTTAAAAAGGTTTATAAATGATATATTAGATTATAATAAAGGAGATAGATTGGAGGGAGTGGAGTTCTTTTGTTAATATGTAATTTGTTCTTGTGTTGTTTGTGTTGGCCCGTCTTGGCCTGTCGGTTCTGTTAATGAAGTTTACTTTTCAAAAAAAAAAATTACAATAAAGGAAAAACACAATTAAAAGTGGGGAAATTGGTTTTTAATAAACCAACATTTGCCCCATTGGTAAATAATAATCCTACCTACAGAATTGGTAATTAATAATACTACGTTTCAATATGTTGGTACTCAATGGACCTCCGTTAGTTTTTTTTAACTAAAGTTAGTTTTTAAGTTTTATTTATTACACAAACAGTACCTGTAGTTATAATTTACTAGTTTTAAGTTTTATTTTTTACACAAACAGTACCTGTAGTTATAAAAAAATTCATAAAAATAAAAAAAAAATCTAAAAAATAAAAAAAAATTAAAAAAAAATCATAAAAATTCTAAAAAAATCAAAAAAATTCTAAAAAAAATCAAAAAAATCATAAAAATTCAAAAAAATCGGTGGTGGTGGTGGTGGCGGTGCTGTGGTGGTGGTGGTGGTGGCGGTGCGGTGGTGGTGGTGGCGGTGCTGTGGTTGCGGTGCGGTGGTGGTGGTGGTGGCGGTGCTGTGGTGGTGGTGGTGGTGGTGGTGGCGGTGCTGTGGTGGTGGTGGTGGGGGCGGTGCGGTGGTGGTGGTGGCGGTGGTGGTGGTGGTGGTGGCGGTGCTGTGGTGGTGGTGGTGGTGGTGGCGGTGCGGTGGTGGTGGTGGTGGTACGCGTCGAAAACGGTACGGGTCGAAGCGGTCTGGGTCGAAACGGTCCGTCGAAACGGTTCGCGTCGAAACGTTTGCTTTTTTTGAATTTTTTTTTATTTTTTTGAGTTTTTTTGATTTTTTAGAGTTTTTTTGATTTTTTTTAGGATTTTTATGTTTTTTAGAATTCTTATGATTTTTTGAATAAATAACAATATCCAAATTAATGTCTAAATACTTTTAGATGATAAAAAATGAGGTAAAATACTAACGTCCGAAATTGCAAAGGTTTGATTTTTTTGAATTTTTATGATTTTTTTGATTTTTTTTAGAATTTTTTTGATTTTTTTAGAATTTTTATGATTTTTTTGAATTTTTTTTTTTATTTTTTATATATTTTTTTTATTTTTATGAATTTTTTTATAACTACAGCGACTGTTTGTGTAAAAAATAAAACTTAAAACTAGTAAATTATAACTACAGGGACTGTTTGTGTAATAAATAAAACTTAAAAACTAACTTCAGTTAAAAAAAACTAACGGAGGTCCATTGAGTACCAACATATTGAAACGTAGTATTATTAATTACCTATTCTGTAGGTAGGATTATTATTTACCAATGGGGCAAAGGTTGGTTTATTAAAAACCAATTTCCCTTAAAAGTGTGAAACTCATCTGAATTTAGGGGGTTAATAGGCTTTCTCTTCATTCAGTCTGTTGATATGGAGTGACGCAAGCAAACCAGTACCTGCAGCAGGGGGGTTAAAGACTTAGGGTGAGCGGGGCACAAGCGGTGACCCCTTTCGGTGACCCAAGTCACCTAGCGGGAACACCGCCGCCGTTGGTGCGGTGAGGCAAATCGGGGACCATGATCGGTGGGAGTTCATCGCGAAGAAGAAGGAGAGAGTGGTGGGCCCAGCCTTTTTCCAACCAATCAAAAGTTTTCTTTTTTTTCTTTTTTTTTTTTAATAATAAAAAAACAAAGGGAGTTAAGAGGGGAGTGGTGCCATCAATTTAGGGTGTTAGGGGAGTTTAAGAGGGGAGTTGACGTGGCACACGAGGATTGGTTATGCGTAAGAGAGGGGACTCTCCTCTTAGGGGAGTGCCCCCCTCACCCTTACTATCATTGGCTTTACTAAACTAGGGTACAGAGATCTTTCAGTGGACACGCTTCCACAGAATTCCCTCTTTCGCCTCTTCACAATCACATGTGTGGTGTCCTTGTACGGACCAGTCTATGTTCATACTTTTCGTCGTCTCGTTTTTTTTTTCTTTTCATTCACTCTTTCGGAGTCTCATTTAACAGGAGAAGTGGAAGGAAAATTTTCTCTCCTAATCTCTTTAATTTGGGAGGATGAATATATGGTCATATTTTCTTCCATTTTCCCTTCTTTTCCCTCCCCTCCCCCAGTTAAATGAAATTCGAGAACATGATTTTTTTATATTTTCATATATTTTCCCTCTCCTCTATCTGTTAAATAAGACACGGGAACAAATCTTGATTTATTTATTAACAGTTATAATGTTTTATGAAAGAGTTTGTATTTTATTACGTTGAAAAATATAATAAAGTTATCTATGTCTATTTATTTTTTTACAACCATTCTCATACGCAAATTCTTTCCTGCAGTAAATATTTTCACCTACACCCCCACCCTTTAGACTATGGGGTATGGGGCGTGGGTTGGCTGAAAACGCCCAAGTTAGCACCCTAGGTGGGCTTGAGTTTCGGCGTGGCACCTTGGGCGGGGGATTCAGCCAGGGCGTTGGGCATGCCTAGCGGTCCTATGTGGCCGGCTCTTATTGGCTTGTTGGTTAGGGTATAGCGGGCCATGTTTGAATTTTATAATATAACCGTTTGGCCAAGCCAAACGGTTCACCCACCCACCTGTCCACATCACTATATAACCCCCAACCCCACCGGCTGTCCAAATCACTACCTCAACCCAAATCACCTACCCGAACCACTACCCACAAACACTTGATCGATAGCCTCTTGGACGCACGAGGAAGAGCTAGCCCTTGTCACGAGCATCGTGGACGCGATGAAGGGCCGCCAACCCAGTGAGACCCGTTACTGGCCGGAAGCTTTCGCTAGCTACCGGCACAACGTGGGAAATGACCGCCACAATTTAAACGCGTGCCAACACAAGTGGCGCGAGCTACGACCGAAGTTCGATCGTTTTAAAACCTACTACGACAGCGTCCCGGGCGGTGAGATAAGTCACGAAGACCGGGTGGTGGTGACCAACATCGAGTTCCGGGGCAAGGAGCAGAAGCCGTTTGACAAGCTCGGGCTTTTCGAAATCTACCTAACGCTTAAGGTTTTTTTTATTTTGTAATCCTTTTATTTTTTTGTAGAATTTTGTAATTTTTAGGACATTTTACTAAAATTTTAGGCTTTTTTTTTAAATGTTGTGTGTATTTTTTAATTTTAGGTTTTTTTTATTTTAATAAACCTGGACAAGCCACGCGGGCTAGCCACGCCCCGCCATACCCTACGGGCACGTCACTCACCAACGGATGGGCTCGAACTCCACGTGTTAACCCATACCCCAAACCCCCACCATACCCACGGTCTTACATCATCTTCAATTATTATGTTTTCTTTTCTTGATAACCACGTATTCAAAGTTAATGTAAATGGTCATTATTTGATCACCACGTTTTGTAAAGTTATTTGTTATAGTTTTTAATGCAATATAATATAAAAATTAGGGTGGAGGGTATATCAATGGGTTGGTGGTACATTGGCAAAGGCAAAGCCTTTAAAACACCTAGGTTTGGAAGGGGAAAGTATTGGGTTCAAGTCCCACATACGATAGGGGATTAAAGAAATTAGCCGTTCCAAAAAAGGGGTGGAGGTATGGTTCAATCACTTTATTGTGTTTGAGTTATTCTCTAGCTAGTAATATCATGTCATGTCAAGTCCCCATTCCACTCCCCATTTTGCACTCAATCAGAGGGTATGGTTCAAACACATAGAGAGTGGTAAATAATTTAAAAAAAAAAAATTGTGATCGGTTGGAAGGGGTTTTGACCCACCAATAAACCCCCTCCCCCTCCTTCCCTCATCTTCCCGCATCGGTGACTATACACCGAAAACATTCAAACAATCGGTGACTCAAACAAGTGGGGGTCATTCACCGATCGGTGAAAGTAGTCCCCGAAGACATTCAAACAATCCATACTGTCTAACCTTAGTTTAAAATGTATGTACTTTTTGTTACTAACGTCTTGTTGGATTGGACAAAACACAAGGACAAAACTAGCATAACAGATGTTAGCTTTTTGAATGGGGAACTGGTATGTTTAAAAAATGTCAAGAATGGAAATGATACAATTTTGACTTGGAATGACCTAACTGGACAAATTATAAAAGCAGAAATGACAGTTAACTCCTTATTATACTTCATCTAGTTTTAATTCTTCATTAAGAATGTAGTAACTGGGGTATTTGTCCGTGTGTCTGTGGCAGTACGTTATCACGAGCATCCGAGTGATATCAATTCAGTTCGTTACAATATCGGTACGATACATGCACTTGGTATAGAAATCAACACGTGTTTTACCTTGACCGGAAACGATATAAACGCAACATTACCGACACCGATGTTATCAAGTGGTATCAATTGGTTCAGATTGTCACGATACTGATACCGATATTCATTTATCCTCACAGACACCGTTGTAAAAATGAAAACTTATCAAAAGCTGAAACCATAAATATGAGTACATGTACCGGTACCGATATTTTTTTTTTGGTACGATATGGTGTCGTTTATCAAAAACAATAAAAAAATGAAATAAGGTACCTAACTTGATGTTGTTCGGTCGATTTACTATGGTAGCGGCACAGTATTCTTTATCAAAGAGGAAACCATAAAGATGAATCCAAATGTTGTGCGGTCGGTTTCGGTTTTGAAAAAAAAAACATATTAATAATGGTATAATGGTAGATAGACATTAATTTTTTTTAAACGGCAAATTTGGATCACTGACGGACCACTGGAGTATCATCGTCCCACCAGCAAAACCACCCGATCATATCCATCTCCACTAGGCAATAATGCCTATACACCAATTCAGGAGGAAACCCAATAAATCTGGGAAAAACCCCCTTTGTGGGAATCGAACCCATGACCTAATGGTCATAAGCCTTATCCCACCACCAAGATACCACTAGGCTATAATGCCATGGGTAGATAGACATTAATTTTGATAGTGATTTTAAAATGATAATGACAAAGAAGATAAAGAGCATGAATCTTATCTTTAGACCATGTGTAGTGGTAGTGGGTTATAATGCCCTCACCATGGGGCATTATCCGACACGTGGCGTCCTAGTCAGCAATGGGGCATTATAGCAAAAGTGGCGTAGTGGGGCGTTATTCCTGTAATGCCCATTCCAATCATTACAAAGGATTAAAAAAAAACATTTAAAAAGCTTTTTGGTCAAATATGTCAGCCCACTTGGAATGCCCCCATTGGCCACTACACATAAAGTGGTGTCAGAGAACTCATAAAGTGGTGTATGTTGGCCGTTTTTAATAAAACGCCGGAAGCATTTTTTTTCAAAAATTTTAAAAAATAACGCCCTATGTAATGGTAGTGGGGGCGTTTTGGGGCGTTATTTTTCAATTTTTTTTAAAAAATCACGCCCCACTACGGATGCTCTAGCATTGAATCTCAACTAACACAAAAATACTTTTGTTTACAATCGAAGATAATAAATAAAAGTAAATTTGGATGAAGATATAATGATAACCCATCTTTGGTTGGTTGTTTGTTTGGTGCTTTAATAGACTCTTGGAATACAACCTCTGTGTCTTTCACAAAAGTAGCATCCATCATTTGTTAAAGTTATATTTCTTAATAAGATCTTAAAAGGTTATATTTGGACTTACTTGGATATTATGTTTAGTCCACTTTTATATTTTATTAAACAGTTGCTTTAAGTTGTAATACAAAATCCAACTTTAATATCATTTTCCATCTTAGATAGAAGAGGTAGTGATCTAGATTCTATTGTGTACCCTTTGTTCGGATTTGTGGTCAAGTCCACTCAACGTTTTTAGTTTAATGTAAAGTTCACTTAACAACGGAAAGGAAAAGAAAAAAAAAAGTAAAACGAAGAAGGAAAAGGAAGAGAAAGGGAAAAAAAGATGTCTTTTCATTAATTTCTTTTCAAATCAGTAGGAAAGAAAAACTAAAGAATTTAGTCTGATTTTCCTTTCATTTCCTTCTTTAAATGAAACTTTAGAACACAACATGTTTTATTTTCTTTTTTTTTCCTTCCTTAAATGAAACTATGGAACACAAAATATTTTAATTTCTCTCTATTTCCCTTCCTTTCTTTCCATTATTAGGGGTAATATTCTTCGCCAAGTCGACTACATATTTCTTTTAAGTTTCGGTTTCGCAAAGGCGAGTATAACTCATAGTTGATAAAATGTTTATGGCAATAAAACACCAACTGCTTTGTTTGATAAGGTAAACTCAATCACGCTTGATGATTTTTCTTTTTTTTTCCATGTTCAATACTTGTGTTTCTTGTGGATTTTGATTTTTCAAGCAGTGTGCCTAAGGTCCTGCATATGGATTCAAATATCCGATGGAGCCCCATTTCGGCTCTAAGCGCTTTAGTTAGATGATGTGGATGTGGTTGGAGCTTCTCACTTCTAGGCTTCTACACTTAATATTGCGTAAGTTTAACGGTAACGGGTGCTCACGATTAAAAAAAATAAAAAAAATTGTAATAAAAATTGTAATATTAGTATACGTGATTTAGTAATGAGGTAATTTGTGTATATTGTGTTTTCCTGATTTAGAAGAACTGATGTAACTAAACTTTCTTAAAACTTTCTAAATAAAACTCTTAAAGTTTTTTTTTACCTCACATTGTTCTTTTCATTTGATTTGATTGATTCATATAAACTGCTTATATATAATATAATATTTAAGACATTTAAAAAATACATATATAAGCAACAGTTTAGAAAATTTCTATGGAAATTTTGAAAAGTTGTAAATATGTAGGCATATTTATTATTTAGTGTAGTTCTAATTTTTAAAATATCCTTTAAAAATACTTTTACACCAAAGTAGTTAACTTCTCATACACATAGTATCTACGGTTTTTAACAGCAAATGTTTCTCCTTTACACCAATAAATTCTAAATTATTCCACATTACTCAGGTTTGAATATGAGATCTTCTCAAGTGGGCTACCCCATATACAAGTATATGCATTACTATATATTTGTTGAATATTAAATAAATAATAAAGAATACTAATTTGAAACACAACTTAGGTAATTAATTTATATCATAATTAACTTTTACCAAGTAATCTTACAACTTACAAGTTCAGCTTCAACATTATAAACGATGGAAAAAATGTTTGAATGCATGGAAATATAAATACAACCAAAAGCCATGCACTAAAAAGGAATAAAAAAACTTCAAGAGTGAATAACAAAACTTGTCAATGTACAATACCCCACCACCCCTCAAGTAACCAAAGAACATCAGAAATTTTGAACCTAAAAGACAATGTTGTTTTGCAAGCATTTGAACTAGAAAATTAACAACCTCCCTCACCCCCACTCCTCACAAAAAAGTACAATAATGCCACTACACCATCTAAATAAAAATAAAAACCCAATTTATCTCTTATTTCTTTTATTAACCATTACATGACTTTAACCTAAACTCGTGCTTAGAATTGCTTGTCGGGTTCCGCCATTGATCTGTAACGTCTTTAGCAATTTTAAGCGCATCACATGTTGTACCAAGAAGACCTCTTCGAGTAAACCCGACCGTGTATAACCCGTTCTCCCCTTTCCATCCATTTGGGAAAGGCGTTTTCGGCATTCCATCATCGGTGAAAAAATCACTTCCCTGAAACACATTAAATACAAATATTTTGTTATACCAAGGGCTTGTAATATTTATACAAATCAATGATATTTAAGTTGAGAGTTTATAGATATTTTTTTTCATTATAAATTAAAAATAATAATACCCTTATTTGAAGTATGTGGGCCATACTCAATGACCAGACTCATTATGAAGGACAAAATAATGAGATCATAATATGCACAACACATTTCAATTCTGATTCTCTCTCTAGATAACTGCAGCAACAGAATATCTTATGGTAACATTATTCCAGAAATAAATTTACTACAACCAGAACATTTCTTATTGTGATTCATACAATATGCATTAAAAGGTGTACATTACTCTTGACTTAGAAACTTATTTTTGTCATTTGTAAATTTGTTAAGCTCACTTATAAGCAAATTCATAAAATAGAAGAAATATAAGAATGGGAATACTTGTTGATAGTAACATATCATAAAATGACAACAAAAATGTTAAGAGATTGAGAACCCTCCAAACAAGTGCTATCAGTTTTTCACTTTTTTGGTTCATAAAAACCATTTTGTAGGCTTCTGTGTAAGGCTTAGAAAGTGATGTGAGATAGAGAATAAGATAAAATTCTGTAAAATATTTTATAAATAAGTTTGATTTTGTTTTTTCTATAATAATATATAATTATCATAGAAAAAAAAGGTGTCTATTTTCGACGGTTAGGGTGTTCACAGTTTGATTTTCTATTGTTTTACAATTTCAAACCGAACCATGAACAATGTTATCATCTGTTAATAGGGTATCTAACGTGATCATCTTTTTTAAGCTTAAGGTTCTATTTTGAACCAAGAGTTGAAAATATTTGACTTTAACCATTGGTAACTATGTTATGCATGATTTTAATACTAAAAACAGAACAAACCATTATATGTTATCACAATTGGTGCCATAAAATTTACCTTGAGCCAAAATGGCACATTGCTCTTGTATCCTGTTGCTAAAACAATAGAATCAAATGTAATTTCTTGACCATCCATAAATCTTGCTCCATTTCTAGTGAGTTCTCTCACTCCTTGCTCCACCACCTACAAACATCAAACAAATCACAAAAATAAAACATTTGTCTTCTACAACACATTAACCCATGTGTCAGGAATCTTTCGATAGTTACCTTGATGTTACCGGATTTGATAAGCGACAAGGCACCAGTGTCGAGCACCGGTGTCTTTCCAGTGGCATTTTTAAGCTCAAGGGGGCCGGTTTTTGGTCGCTTAAGCCCTAGTTTATCGGTGTTTCCAAGCGTTAAACTAGCCATAAACAAGATTAATCTGTCCACTACTCTAAGTGGTAGCCATTTGAGAAGTGCCATAGCTGTTCCAAATGTTGTGAATCCAAACATCTCTCTAGGTAGAACATGAACCTATATTTGCATCAAAACAAATAAGCAAATGTCACACAAAAGTCAACCAAGTCAACATATTTTACAAAATCTTGATTGCATTGAAATAAATCAATAATCATCCAATATACAAGTTTTAAAGCATGGGGTATAACTACTATTTTTTTCAAGAAACACCTTTTTTGACAAAAAGATGAAATACCCAAATGGAAAAAAAGTAAACTTTGATTGTTATAACATAAAAAGAAAGAATTCAGGAAATACCCACATGAGAAAAAATCTTGATAGTATCAAAACTAAGGTGATCTTGTGATTTCAACTATTATTTTTCATAAAATAAAAAAAGTCCCATTTCAAAAAGTGAACTAAAAGTCTAAACTCCAAAAGGCAAACTTGATTGACTTTGACATATAAAATTACAACAACAATAATACACTAATCATCACCCCCCCCCCCCCCCCCCCCCAAACACACACAACACCTTAACACACACACACTGAAAAGAACATAATAATAATAATGATGAAAATGATGATGAACTTACAGAGTTTCTAACAACCATAAAAGGACTTGCATTGTAACGGCAAAGGTCCAAACTAACCTCCATACCAGAATTCCCACACCCAACAACCAAAACCCTTTGATCTTTAAACTCACAACCACTTTTGTACTCACTTGTATGCTTCACCACCCCTTCAAACTTTTCAACCCCTTGAATCTCCGGCACCACCTCCTCCGCATTCTCTCCGGTAGCCACCACTAACCACCGTGACACATACACACAATCTTGTGTACTCACTCTCCACACACCATTTTCACCATCAAACTCAGCTTTTTCCACCAACTGGTTAAACTTTGGGACAATATTAAAGTGTTGTGCATAAGATACCATGTAGGAAACAAACTGGTTTTTAGAAGGGTATTTTGGGAAATTCTTTGGGTACCCAAACAATGGAAGCTCACAAAAATGTTTAGGGAGATGAAGCTTTAACCGATCATAAGTTTTGTGTTGCCATAAAGATGCAATGCAGTCACTTCTTTCAAGAACAAGTGATGGGATTCCATTTTCTTGAAGACATGCTGCCACAGCTATACCAGAAGGGCCAGCACCCACTATTATTGGCCCATCAAATTTTATAAAAATGTTGTCTTTTTCACAAGAATCCATTAAAGATTTATCAAGAAAGATAAAAAGATGAACACCCACAACAGAAATGTAAGAAGATTGTAAAATGAGTAAGAAATGAAGGGTCTTTTGAAAATCTTGAAAAATACTGTTTTTCAAGAATGCTCTGGTTTTTTTAAAGAAATGCTCTGCTTTTGTTGTGTTTTAGTTTAAAGATTTATCAAGAAAGATAAAAAGATCAAAACCCACAACAGAAATTCAAGAAAATTGAAGAATGAGTATGAAATGAAGGATCTTTGAAAAATCTTGAAAAAAAACTCTGTTTTTCAAGAAATGCTCTGTTTTTGTTGTGGTTTAGTTTAGAAACCAAGAGTTTAAAAGGGTGTTTGAGTGAATTGAAATGTGGGGTTATTTTTTTGGTTTCTGACGGTATTTAAATGCAGTGAGAGATGAAGATGGAGGCGTGTAGGGTTAAGGAAAGGATTTGGTTCACTTTCTCAAGGTTTGTTTCTTCTGAGGTGTTGAAGTGAAGTGAAGGGGCAAAGTGAAAGGGGAGAAAGGAGGGAAAAACTATAAATACATTTATGTGGATGAGTGAGTGAGTGACTGTGTTTTACTGAGTAGTTGAGTTGAATTTATAGGGTTAGACAATGCGTAGTGGGGCGCTTTTTTTTTTAAATTGCCCAATCACGCCCCTTCACCAATACACCTGTGCGTGATTGGGCGTTATCTTGCAAAAAATGCTCCTTGGCGTGGTTTGAAAAACGCCGAATGAGGAAAAGGTTGGTCAATCACATTAGAGATTCCATTTGCTTGGCCAATAAGATTTTTAGGTGTTTTTTCTTATTTTATTTTACTACAAAACATATTGTCAAATAATGCCTCATCCCCACTACACCCATTTTAAAAAACGCCCAATAATGCCCCATTTCTGTCTGGGCTGTCACCTGACGCAAAACGCCCAAAGGTGAATATTGCCCACCTCTCAGAACTAAGATTCCATACACACAATTCACACTTAGATCATCAACATGACGATTCATTCTCACAACACCTGAACTAACAGGTAAACAAACCAATATAAGTGCAAACCCTAGATCGATATGAAAAAGAGACTGCAAGAGAAACTATGAGTGATAAAAGATGGTAGACTTTCACTTTTATTTGTTAAAATATAGCTTTCTTAAAATCATTAATCCAACACATTTTTCTCCAAACAGGTTTAACTTTTAACCGATTTTCCATTTTATACATCACAACATGAACTTTGTTTTTTGAAAACATTCTATATTCATTGTACCATTTTTAAAGATTTCATGTACAAAGTCAAAGCTCATTATTATTGAAAAATAAAACTTTTTTTTTACAGATCTTTACAGGTAAATACCAAAAATTAACAAGAACTTTTTATTAATCCAGAATACAAATAACATCTAAAGAAGACAAGTTCAAGATTAATAACAAGACCAAGCTAAATAGTATGACCAGCAATACGATCTTATAGGTGGGGTCATGAAGTCAGTCATCAACTCTACTTGTTAATTTTTCTTTTCATAATTTTAAATGGTTTTTTTTTTTTTGGGTTATAGGAATTTAAAAATTATAACAAGTCATTCTCCATAATCACCAATTAGGTGGGGTATTCAAACCGACGACAGAAACTAAAAAGAATTCGTCACTAAAAAGTCACAATCATGAAAAAGATGTAAAATTTTGAAGTATATGACTAGTAAGAGCATCCGTAACAGGGTGTTTATGCACTCGTAAACACAAAACCATGGATGTGATATTTTGATGTTATGTGCTTTAGTCATTTTTGGCTTTGGTGTTTATGGAGACGTCCGCCTAAGAACAAGGCAAAGTGTGCCTCCCAATATATTTTATTAACTTTTGTAGGTTACAAAAATTATGAATACTACTTTTTTTACGTCGTGCGTTAAGGCGAAATCAAGCAAATGGTAATGTAACACGTACGTGTTTTGAATATAAAACATGTTGTTTAGAAAGCCAAACCATTATAGCGGGTTACTTTATCATCGTATCGTTTTATGATACAAAATAAATACTTTATTTTGAGTACAACTTCGTTTTTAACAAAGCTTATAACGGAATATCGAGGGAAAAATCAAGCACAACTACTTACTTAAGTTTTTAGAAAAAAGTTATAAACGTAATTTATTAAAGAAGTATCAAATTAATTGATAAAAGAAAAAATAATTATTAAAAAAATTGGTAAAGGAAATATGTGGTTTAAAAAATAAAAAATAAATAAAAATATGTTAGTAAAAGTAAATATAATAATAAACTATTATAATATTAAAAATAATAATAAAAAAAAGCTATTTATTATTATAAAAAAAGTTACTATTCATGACCCTTCGTTAAGAATATATATATAATTTTGAAATATAAAAAACATAAATATTTATATATGTTGTAAACTTATTAGCTTCAATAAATAACTTATAACATTTTAGAATTTATATATCTTAGATATAACCTTATACAAAATTTATAATATCAGGTTAGAAAGTTTTATTAGTTAATAAAATTATGGAACTTATATAACTTGAATTTGTAAAATTTATACATTTATAAACGTTTATGTAAGTTTAGTTTGTGTAAATTTAATGATATATTAATCTAAATGTTTGAATTTTAACATATATTTTTATTCAACTTTATAACAAGTCAAATATTATAAATTGCTTATAAAAAAGATTAAGACCAACAATTCGTATATGAACAGAAAGCACTTGTTGCATTAGACATTTCTTCATTTAATCAAGTATAATTGACGTATTTTTTTAGGCAAATTGAATTTAAATAATCTCAACTTTCTCAATTTGGCCGATAATAATCCCAACTCAGTTATTGGCCGATAATAATTCGAACTGGTTCATTTTTGGCCGATAATAGTCCGCCGTTAAAAATAGCTTAACGGAGTTAAGCTTTTTTCCGAATTACAAACTGATGTTTTATGGATTTTGATCAGAACGAGGATACGAGTCGATTTATGTAAAACTTACCTCGAAATAATGCTTCAAACGACTTGATTTTTGTTAATTGAAAGTTTACACACCCGAATTGAAGCACCGTTTTCGTCGTTTGAGGCAGTATTTCAAGGTAAATTTTACATCAATCACCTCATATTCTCGTTCTAATAAAAAACCCTTAAAACATCAGTTTGTAATTCGGAAAAAAACTTAACTCCGTTAATCTATATTTAACGCAGACTATTATCGGCCAAAAGTCGACCAGATCGGATTATTGTCGGCCAATAACTAAGTTGGGATTATTATCGGCCAAATTGAGAAAGTTAGGATTATTTCAATCCAATTTGCCTATTTTTTAAACAAACAAAAACCTGTATAAAGAAAGATAAAATGCGATTTGGTTTGGTAACCTAGATTTGGGGATGGCTGATTTAGACTTGGTGAACTGTGTGTGGTCCTACTGAAATTATAAGAAATACAGGGAGAAAATATGCAAAATTCAAAAGTAGATGGGGGTCTTTTGAAAGTTTTTCGTTCGGTGGGTATCCTAAGATGGACCTATGCATTAGGTCGTACGTGGTATGTGCATCACACTTGGATGTTTGCAATAACTTTGCATGACCATTTTAGATTTTTCATGTCTTAGGACAAAAGACAGATTTATTAGGATTTAGGCAATATCTTTTTTGTGATTCTATTGCTATTAAATGAACACATATAATCCTAAATTTGATTCTATAAATGTTTGTTGGATCTAGTTGTTAGATTTGGATATTATTGGATTGATTTGGTCATGATGTCACTATCTATCTTTTGATATGTGGTTTTGTTGGAACCCAACAATATCATTAGTCACCAGATTCAACTTGAACTCGAATTTAATCTTCCTATATAATGTTAAATGTTGGGCGAGTCAGGTTCTTCTTTTAGCATCGTATTTTGCTTGTTTGGATTACTGTTTTACTCTTGGACGATAAGTTGCCAGGTTTTATGGGCATACCATTGTCGAATTAAGTCCCATTGTTGTCAAATTATGTCTAATTCAGTTTCGGACAAATATTTATCTTATGTTGATACAGTGAGACCTTTTACCTAAACTAAACGTCGTGTTTAACTATAACTATTTAATCATGCAACATCGTCTTTAGCTATCACCTTTTGAACATGCAGACATCATTTTCCTCATTGGTTCATTCTAAACCGTCTTTATTGCGATGACTATGAACTCTCTAGATAAATCTATAAAAGTAAAAAGTAAATCTTTTTATTATGTTTTTGTGTAAATCAATAATGGTTCATCTCTAAAATAACACACAGTCTATAAAATTGTTCATATACTATATAATATATATGAAGACATTCATGAAATACGCCTAGGTGATCCCTTCTATCCCTAAGTTTCTTCATTGTTGTTATTTGCCGATTTTGAGCATTTCGCATATGCTCACCGAGGACTGCTAGAGTTTCTTCAATACCTCTCGATTGTCGCAGTAGTTCCAATTGCATGATCAGTGGTGGTGGCTAACTGGCTATAGGCTTCTATACTATGTTACATATTGTGGAAATCCCCAAATTAGGGTTCAAGTTTTGCTTACAGATTTAGAACTATACATGGAAAAGTATATTTACAGTACAAACCCTACATATATACAAAGTGTTATAAAATCACCATAGGCATATAAATATTATCTAACATTTACATCTAGGTTCTAGTCCCTTCTAAGGTCTGTTTGGTATGGGGTAATGAAATGGATAAGATAATGAAATGGACGAGGGAAGGCAATGGATCATTACCATTCCATGTCTTCTTTGGTTACTATGTGTGAATGAAATGAATTGTGATTGTGTATTGTTTGTTTGGTAGGTAAGAAAAATGAAGAAATAAAATCAGCGGTGAGTGGTGGTGGTCGGTGGTAGTGATTGTGGGTGGTTATAGGTGGCGGTGGTGGGTGGCGATGCGGCGAAGACGGCGGGTGGAAGTGATGGAGGGTGGTGGTAGCCATCGGTGGTGGGTGGTGGTGGCGGCGGCGGTTGGTGGTGGTGTTGACGGTGGTGATGGGTGGCAGGGGCGAGTAGCGTTGTCGGCGGGGGTGGTTGGTGGCGGCGGTGGGTGGCAAAGGTGGGGGGTGGCGACGGCTGTGGTTGATGTCGGGGTGGTGACAGAGGTGGTGACAGATTGCGGGTGGCGACGGCGTTGGCTTCAGTGGTGTGTGGTGGTCGGCGGTGGCAAAGGTGATGGGTTGTGGTGTTGATGAATGGTGCAAGAAGGGATGAAATGAAAAAAAAAACATAGGGGTGGATGAAATGATTTTGAAGGAGTGGAATGTCTTGTGAAATGAGTGATTTCATTCTATTGACCAACCAAACACTTTTTTCTTCATTCCATCGTAATGATTCATTCCCAGTGGTGAAGCTTGAAAATTTCCATCGGGGGTCAGAAGTCACCGGACCTAAAAATTCTATATAAGTAAATTTTATTTTTATAAAACTGGGGGTCGAAAACGTATATACCTAAAAAATTCTATACGAAACGTACATGCATTACACTACTGAGCGAAACGTTCGAGGGGTCGGGCGCCTCTCTCGACCCCTTGAAATTGTCCATTCCGTCTCTCATTCCGGGATACCAAACATTACTTAATATTCTTCCTATTCTATCAAAAGGGGTGTTCCTGAATCCTATCCAAGAGCCTCCAACTTGAAAATTTGAAAATTGGACGAGAAATAATTTATGAAACAACTTGAAAGTTTATTTATTTCTGTCCAAGAGGCTACATTTTATAAGCTTATAAAATCTCTTCATGGCATCAAACAGACATTAAAGTAACGGAACAAAATATATGAAGTTTGTTAACATATGGTGATAGTTTACCTAAATATATGATGTTTGTTAACATAAACCTGTTTCTAGTAAAAAAATGGATCGTTATAATTTTGTATAGATTATTAATGTCAAGTGTCTGTCACGAGGATTGTTTAGCATACGTTTAAAAAGATTCTAATAATTTCTCGAATAAAAATATATATGTCGAATACCCAAATCCCGGCTGACGTTCAATGGATCTTCGCTGACGTCAAGATGTCCCGTTCCTTGTAGCTACAAAAGAATAAACCGTTAGCCTCGTCACGGGGGACCCCGGAAGGGGGATCCGTGACCAAGCTCCGGCGTGAGAGTAAGTAAACTTGCCGGAGAGAGGAAGGAGTTTATTCCGATGAGTATAATCACCAGAATGTTCCCTCAAAGGTGTGAATCAATAAATGCGGTATATGTGATTAATGTGTGAGAATGTTGGTCGGAAGTAAATGAGAGAATAGTAAATGAGAGTGTAGTAAATGAGATAGTCCCGGAGATGATACCTCTTTTTGTTACCGTCTTCTCCCTCTTATATAAGTCCCAGACCTTATCTTGCATGTGGGATATTTGTTAAGATAATCCGACGGGTTTAGGAAGACCTCGAGGGGCTCAGACACGTGTCTGACCCCTAACGGTTAGATTGGCAGTGACATTTAATGTTTCAGAAGGTGAAGTACGATGCCAGCCGTGATGCTCTTCTTATCAGTCATTAATGGATGTCTGCATGTTCTGATTCCTCGTTTCCCGCTCGTTTTACAAAGGAGAAACCTTAGTGGGCAAGTTAGGTTCCGGTTGGGCTTGTACCCTGTTGGGCCCGTATGTAGACAGCCCAAAACGGGTAAAAATGGGGTTCCCCATTGGCCCGTCGTCAAGTCATCTTTAGTCCCTGGTTCTAAGACCTGAGGCTCATGATCCGGGGCTGAATCATAACTGTTCAAAAAGAAAGCTTACTTTTTTGGGCTTCGGATATGGGTCCACTTCTGATCGGTTATAATTGGCTATCTCTTCTAGCTATCATTTCGCTTCATACTGACGGCGGGAATTAATACCCTAGAGACACGTGCACCTTTTTTGAATTTTGAAGGGACGAGCGACAAGACGGTTTACTGTGCGTCAGTTACTCTCCTTAAATACCCCATACCTTCTCAAATTTCCTATCTAAACCCTCTGGTTCCTTTTCTTTGTCCGTCATAATTCCTCCGATCATCATTTCTTCTCCGATTATGAGTCGCTCCGGCCGTTCTGTGATCAAGTCTGTGTTAACGGCAAAGGACTTAAAGTCTTTTGTTAAGACATATAACATCCCTGAACGGTTTTCCCCCACCTTGCCGGGTCCTAACGAACCGGCAGAATTCACACCGGACAGGATCCCTCTTTATCCCTTAGCTTTTTCCTCCTGCGAGGTCCGATATCCCCTTTCTCCTTTTAAGGTTGTTTTGCTTCGTCATTTCGGGGTTCATTTTTCTCAGTTGCATCCCTTAGGGTTGATGAGAGTGGTGCACTTTGAGTTGTCCTGTGCGGCTATTTCTGGTGAACCTTCCGTTCCCCTGTTTTGTATGTTTTACAAACTGATCTCCGACGGAGATTGGTTTACCTTTGCCAAGAGACAGAACAGCGTGTCAAAACCCTGTTACACTTTTATGCCAACCTCCACTTACCCGAAGGATTGGAAGAATATGTTCATTTTTATCTCTGCTGCTATGATACCAGAATCCCCATTGCCCAAGGATGTCGACGCCCCTATTGAAGATACTGTTCCTGCCCTATCAGCTAATGAGACTGTTCAATGGAAACGCATGTGTGAAAACCCTATGAGAGCTTTCACCTTTTCTGAGGGAATCTTAGCCATCGGAGGGTTGAGTCCCTCTTACCCTGTTCGTCCCAAGGCTTTCTTTGGTAAAAAATGTATCTTTCCGCCTTGGGTATGCATTTGTTTGTTTTTTGTTTCTTGGTACTTGTGTAGTTGTCTTTAATGTCTTTCTTTCACAGAGTTGACTTTATGGAGACTGCTTCAGGGAGATTCTAAGGATGTGAAGTTTGTAGTTGGCGATGAGGTTGATCCAGGCTTGAACCGGAGTGGGATGGTGCAGGTTACCGGGGGGTCTACCCAGGCAGGGGGCTCTTTTGCTGTAGAGGGGGATGAGAACACTTCTTCTGATGGGGAGGAGAGTTCCCCTGATCCTGCCCCTGTTAAGCATTCTGATGGAAGTGATGATGAACATCTGGAAATTCGTTTAGTCCGCAAGAGGAAAGCTGCAACTCCTCAGCCAGCCCCCCTTTCCCGTGATATCCGGCAAAGGCTCCGGAGCGCTAGTAGGCAGAAGCTCCCTCCTCCTTCGAAGGCTGCTTCCGAACTTCCCCCCGCTGGGGTCAAGGGTTCTTTGTCTAAGCATCTGAGGTCTTCAAGTCTTGTGAGTGCGCCTTTGTTGGTGAGTCCTTTTTTCTTCTTGTCTATTTTGTCTCATCTCTGTTTTATTTCTGATGTTTCTCTTGGTGCAGGGGAGTTCTCGTGATCCCATAGAGATCCCCACTGCTCCCTCCTCTTCCCGTGTTCGGGACAAAACCCCAGAAGTAGGCCTGGCTCACTTTACCTCAGCCTTTGAACTCTCTCCTCTTCATGCTACGGGGACCAGCAAACCCACTGATCCTGAGGGTCTTACCCATCGGTCCCCTTTGGCCCCTTTGTTTGCTGATGCCATTCCCTTCACCTATGTCCCTAAATGGAAAGTAACTCAGTCCTCGGTGATAGGGACTCCTGAGGCTGCCAGGGACTTCCTGAGTCATGTTGTTCCTCCTTCCCATAAATTCGTAAATTCTGCTTTGAGAGATGATCTTTTCGAGGATCAATATAGCATGTCTCTTTGTGAAGCTTTTTTCAGGGGTGCCGGCATGCTGCAGCGGATTGACGATTTGAGGAGGACAAATGAGGGTCTCAAGGGTGAGCTTAAAACCTCCCAGTCTGTTGCCGCCGGACTTAGGCGTCAAGTGGTCGAAGCTGAGAGAAAGTTGCAGGAGGTCCCCCCCCCCCCTTTTTTATATATTTTTTCAGCTGTTTTTGGACTTTTTTGTGATGTTTCTTGTCCAGGGGGTTGGAGCCATGTTAGAGAGGAAAGAGCGAGCTTGGGAACAAGAGATGGCGGTGCTGGTGAGAGAGAAGGAAGAATTGGCCGCTGAGTTGAAGTATTTGAAGGAAGTTGGCTCCGTTTCCCAGGAGCAATTGAACACCATGTATGCGGATTATGGGATAACTTCTGACGATAATCAGCGGTTAGCGAAGGAGAAACATTGGCTGATCACCGAGGGTTTTGCAGCTTTCCTTACTGCAGTCTCTCACTCAGAAGATTTCAAGAGTGGCCTGGAGGAGGTGTACAGGGCGTATCGGGATGTTGTCTACCAGACCGGATTGAAAGATGGTTATGCCTATTATGCTCAGGGCCTAGGCAGGAAGGAAACTCCGCTTTACAACTTCAAAGCAAAGAAGAGATTATCCAAGCTGGATGAGGAGTTTGGGAGTAAAATCCCCGCTGTTCTTCAGAAAATCCTGGAGCATCCCATGATATCAATTGACGAGTTGAAAGCCCTGTTTTCCTCCGCTGGTCCTTCGTCTCCACCGTCTTTGTCTGGGGGTGATCCCCAGTGATTTCTAGACATTAACATCTTTCGATATGGTTGTAACCTGGATAACTTACCTGCCTTAGGATACTTTAAGCTTTTGTGGTTGTTTGGAAGGAGGTCCTTTGTGTTGGGGGCCTCCTTGGTATCGAATCATGCATCTTTATGACTGTTTGTTGTTTTCTTGCCTTTGCTTGTTTCTTGTTGTGGCTTTTCATGTTGCAGGGGCTTTTTGCCAGGAGTCAAGTTGGCGTTTCCCTGAAGACCCTTGGGTGTTTTGCCAGAAGATGTGCTTTGGTCTAAGCTTGTTGTGTTTGTTGCTTTGTATGCTTTTTTGCTTTTGCTAAAGTTGTTAGGGCTTTTCTTCGTACATTTATTTTGCAAATAAATAAAGAAAGACTTCTTTTTGTAGTTTGCTTACAGAAGTGTATTGTATTTATGGTTTGTTTGGAAAACCGAGATTGTCTGTTCGAGGCCGATCACTGGACAGGTTTATAATGTGAAATTATGCTCTTGGTTTGTTTTGTCCGTTCTTTTTGGATTAGCTAGACCCTATTTTGCCCCACAGCCGGGCTTTTGGTATGTTTGATATACCTTATACACGTGTGCTCATTTATTGGTTAGGTTTATAGTATTCCTGGGCACGTCTGCCTGGTTATAACACCTGCTATTTTACCAAAAGATGACAGATTAGTTGTCCATTTGTCATTTACTTCTTGGGGGTTAAACTTCCCAGCATAAGTTGTTACAAAAGATCTGTTCTTGGGGGAGCCCCAGATTAATAGTTTGAATATTACAAAAGTGGCTCTTGGCCGTTTTTCCTGGGGATAAACCCCTCATATGTAATACTTCCTAAGTTGCATGAGGTTCCACGTCCTGGGGACCTCCTTGCCCTGGAGAGTTTCCAATTTGCAGCTTCCTTTGCCATTTGCCCATATGACACGATAGGGCCCTTCCCAATTGGGTCCTAACTTTCCAGTGCTTTCTTGCAGGCTGGCTTCATTTTCTCTCAGGACCAAGTCTCCCGGGACTAGGTTGAGCTTCTTCATCTTGGTGTTGTAATAGCTTTCCAGCTGTTTCTTATACTTAGCCTCCTTGACCGCTGCTACTTCTCTCCTTTCTTCCAGTAAGTTCAGGTTCATCCGGAGGTCTTGTTCGTTCTCCGCCTCCCTGAGCTTCATCCTTGCAGTCGGGGATCCTATCTCAGCTGGGATGACTGCCTCAGTCCCATAAGTCAGGCTAAAAGAAGTTTCCTCGTTGCAGTTCTTCGGGGTGGTCCTGTATGCCCAGAGTACAAACGGTAGCTCCTCTAGCCATCCTTTTTGTTTCCTCCCTAGTCTTCCCTTCATTCCTTTGATAACACTTTGGTTGGCTCTTTCTACCAGTCCATTGCTTTGGGCATGAGTGATGGAGGTAAGCACCTGCTGTATGTGCATCTGCTCGCACCACGGCTTGAAGGGTCTCCCAGCAAATTGGACACCGTTATCACTTACCAGCTCTTTTGGGACCCCGTACCTGCAGATGATGTTATCTAGTACGAATCGTCTCATCTGTTCCCCGGTTATTTTAGCCAGGGGCTTTGCTTCGATCCACTTGGTGAAATAATCAATAGCGACAACCACATACTTGACTCCTCCTGGACCCTCCGGAAATGGTCCGATTATGTCGATGGCCCATTTCCGGAAGGGCCAAGATGTTGAGACCGGTATCATCGGGTGCTTGTGTCGATGAGTCATAGGTGCGTGTACCTGGCAGTTATCACATTTCTTGACCTCTTCGGATGCTGTTTCGTACATTCGAGGCCAATAGAATCCCGCGTTCATTGCCTTTGCTACGATCGTCCTTGGCCCCGAATGCATTCCACAAATTCCCTCATGCATTTCCCTAATCACATACTCGGCTTCTTCCATGTCAACACACTTCAAGGATGGGCCCAGATATGACCTCCGGTATAGTTCTCCATCAACCATCTCATATTGCAAGGCCTTTACCCTTACCTTCCTAGCCGCCCAGTCTCCCTCGGGTAGTGTCCCGTCCTGGAGGAACTTTACGATTGGCGTCATCCAAGTTTCTTGTACATTATCAACCGTAGCTACCTCCTTTGTGCTGAGGGAGGGGGAGGTTAGGACTTCCACTTTGACTTCTCGGGCTAGGTGGTTAAATGCTACTGAGGCTAGCTTACTGAGGGCATCAGATTTTCTGTTTCTCCCACGGGGGATGTATTCCAGCTTAAAAGTTCTGAATGCCTCGGCCGTCTCTTTGACCTTTGCCACGTATTGAGCCATGATGTTATCTTTGGCCTCATACTCTCCTTGGTACTGTTTGACGACCAGCTGTGAGTCAGTACTGGCTTCCATATGCTTTGCTTTCGTTTTTTCTGCCAATCTCATCCCTGCTAGGAGGGCTTCATACTCTGCAGTATTTGTAACAACCTTCATCAAATGCCTTATTTATTTTATTAGTTTATCAAAAAGGAAACCCTAATTGAGACACCCAAGTGATTCTGCACAAACCCTAAAATTTTCAGAATTTTCAGAATCAGGATCAGGGCCCCTAAAACTCAGGGGGGGGGGGGTAAAACCCTAGTTACGATTATCCATATAACTCTCTGTCAAAATTGAAATTTACGAAACTGTTGACTCAGCAAGCCTACCCATGCACGTAGCTACCCTATGGTAGAATAGGGGGCCTCGCGTCACGCGAAGCCAAGGGCCATACCCCTCGTGTCACGCGAGGGGGGTCAAAAATCGTGTATAAATAGTGGACATTGGCAATTGAAATTGGGTACTGAAACGACGAACAAATTCCAAATATACGCCAAGTTATAGTCTGTTCACTATTACAACACACACTGATCACGAAGTGCTGCCACAATTCAGGGTAATAACTCGATCGCTGCTACGATTCAATGTCCGATCGATTAAACTATCCAATGGATATTTAAGTGCTGCCCACATTAGGGTTTATGCTTTGTCATTCGTCGTTAAATCGATGGATGTTTAAGTATCGCACTTTGTCATTCGTTGTGAAGGTTTCAATCTCGTGAGTTATCGTAAATGCTGTATTAAGTTACTAACCTAGTTTGTGTGCTTGATTATTTAAACTAGGTTATCAAGGCTAATCAGTAAACTAAGCTCTGTTAAATCTGCAATGTGAGTCATTCTCTTTTTATCAAATCTATTTACAAAAGCATATTTATTTCAAAAGTTATAATTACAGGGATTAAGTCTATGTAATCTGAAATTACTGCCAGTATGTGGGGGGATGTGCACATAGCTACTAATTATTTATCACTTGCGGGTGAACGGACCCAACAAGTGATATGTACACAGTCACAAGTCCGGTCAAGTGACAGCTGGGTCAGTTAATTTAAAAGATAGAGACATTGTAATCGCTCTTAATACTGTAAATTATAACAAACGTGTCGTTTTAGTAAAATGAATGATTCACTCAGTATTTCCCGCTGACAAAATCTTTTTCAAACATGTTTCAGGTGATCTATTGTGATCCAGGAAAAGTGCCGTGAAGCACTATCAGCTTAAGAAAGTGGCTCAGTATAAAATAAAGAAATATGTTTTGAAAATAAAAGATTTCCTGGTGAAATCTCAGTATTGTAAATTATCGGGTTTTATCCCGAATTGTGAAATAAAATAATCGGGAAATATTTCAGTTTTAAAAGATCCTGAAGAAACTTCCGCTGTTAATTAAATACCACGGGATTTCTGTCCCGCGGCTCCTGAATCAGGTCAAACCGGGTCGGGGGCCGTGACAGTATTGTTGGTGTTTTCAAAATCCAGTCTTATGGCGTAGGTTAGCTCAACTCCTTCAGGGCTTGTCAAAGTAATGCGCGCTCCGCTTCCTTCTTCGCTGGAGGCTCCATCTGTGAACAGCTTCCATACAGCCTTGTCTTCCATCTCTTTTTCTTCCTTCTCCAAGGTCTCCCATTTTAGGAGTTCTTTTTCTTCATCCTCAGGGACTTCTTCTAAGAAATCGGCCAGTATTTGTCCCTTCATGGCTGTCCTGCGTTTGAATTCCAAAGAGTGTTCTCCCAGCTCCACGGCCCATTTAGCCAACCGTCCCGACAGCTCCGGCCTTCTGAGCACCTTTTGGAGGGGCTGATCTGTCATTAGGGTGATCTTGTGCCCTTGGAAATACCTCCTGAGTCTCCGGGACACAAAAACAAGGGCCAATGCTAACTTCTCCAGAGGCATGTAGCGTTCTTCAGGGCCCTTAAGTGTTCTACTGATGAAGTATATCGGTATTTGCTTTTTCTCCCGTTCCACCATCATAACCGCACTTATGGTTGTTTTTTAGGCGGACAGATATAAGAGGAGCTGCTCTCCGGGTACTGGGGTGGCCAGCGTTGGGAGCTTGCAGATATAGGCTTTCATTTCTTGAAAGGCAGCCTCCGCCTCGGAGGTCCATTTAAACCTGTCTGTTTGGAGACAGTCCTTCAGCACTTTCATGAAGGGGAGAGTCCTGTCGGCTACTTTTAACAGAAAACGGTTTAATGCGATTAGCCTCCCGTTCAGCTGCTGGATATCTTTCAGGGACCTGGGAGATCGCATCTCAGCCACAGCTTGAGTTTTCTCCGGGTTAGCTTTGATTCCGCCCTTAGTGACTACTACCCCCAAGAATTTTCCCTCTTCTACCCCAAAACAGCATTTCCCGGGGTTTAGCTTCATATTCACATCTTGCATAGTGCGGAGGGTCTCGGCTATGTCATCTATCATGGCCATCTCGGTCAGGCTTTTGATAACGATGTCATCAACATATACCTCCAAGTTCCTCCCTCGTTGCTCCCTGAAAAGGGCGTTCATAAATCTTTGATACGTGGCCCCAGCGTTTTTAAGACCGAAGGGCATCTTGGTATAACAAAATGTCCCTTCGTCCGTGATGAAGGCGGGTTTTTCCTCGTCCTCTATTGACATTTGGATCTGATGATATCCTTTATAGGCATCTAGGAAGCATTTCAGGGGGTATTGGGATAGGGAATCCACCTGGACGTCTATTTCTGGGAGGGGGTAGCAGTCCTTAGGACATGCTTTGTTTAGATCTTGGAAGTCAATGCACATCCTCCATCCTCCGTCTTTCTTTGGAACCATGACTGGGTTGGCAACCCAAGATGGGTACTTCACTTCCCTTACTATTCCAGCTCTGAGCAGCTTCCTGGTCTCTTCACAGGCGGCCCTCCTTTGGCTTGGACCCATGCTTCGTTTCTTCTGCTTTACCGGCTTTACCCAAGTGTACGTATTCAGCCGGTGTTCTGTAAGGCTCCTTGGGATTCCTGTCATATCCCCATGTTGAAATGCAAACACGTCGATGTTGAGAAGGAGCAATTCCTTGAGAGCACTCTTGCATTTGTCACTCAGGTGGCTTCCTACTTTAACCGTCTCCTCCGGAAACCTGTCGCTAAGGACCCATTCCTCGACCCCCTCTTTCTGGGGCTTCTCGGATGTTTCCCCCTTAGATACGGAAGAAATTACTTCGTATGCAGACTTTACCCAGGCCAAGCCCTTTGGCGTTTGGAACACTAAGGCTCCGTGTGGGGTTGATGCTTGTGCTTATAAATCCCCAATCCCAGGTCTTCCCAGGATTGCGTTGTATTTTGAGGGTGCCCGGACCACCGTAAAAGTTAGGTTTATAGTTCGAACGCGATCTCCTACCCCAACTGTAAATGGGAGTCTGATCTTGCCCAGGGGGTGTGACACACTGTTGTTGAATCCTACTAGATGGATGGAGTCCTCCTCAAGCCTGTCTCTTACATCCCTGTCAAACCTGAGGAAACAGTGCTCGTATATAACTTCTACCCCAGATCCCCCGTCCACGTGTATTCTGGCCACTTTGTGACCGGCTATTATGGCCGAGATGTTTAGTGGGAGCCGCCGCACCTCACTTTCATCCAGGTGTGGCATTAAGATGGGAGCTTTCATGCAGTCCGGGGAGCCCAGGATTCTGGCCTTTACACTTCTGGTGGTATCAAATTCATTCCTCCTTCTAATCATATCTACATCTGCCCTCCCAGGCTCCCTTGCATCTTTCCCTCTACGATCCCCCCCTCCTTCCTTAATTTCCTTAAATAGATGGGCCAGTTTTCCCGTTTTTACCGCGGCTTCTATTTCCCTCTTTAAATACATGCAATCATCGGTCTTATGGCCAAATCCTTTGTGAAAGTCACAATACTCGCTGGGTTTTGCCTTTGGACCGGGCTTTATGGGTGGTGGCCTTGGGAAGGAGTTCTTCACCCTCTCAGTGGCCAATATTTCACTAGGGGTCTTGGTGAGAGGGGTGAAGCTGTCAGAGTAGGGGGCTGGGCCTCTCCCCCGGGGTCTATATGGGGAGTATGAGGGTCTTGCCCTATCATGCAATATTCTATCAAAAGCAGGTTTTCTTGAATAAGGTGTACCTTTGTCAAGAGGTTTAGCGACCGGGGTGACCCTTCGGGGTAGGGTATCTGTCTCCTTAGCCTTGCTGACTGTGTCTTTGCCTCTGACGGAGGCTCTAACCCTGTCCATGAGATTGTCAAATGAGTGTGGGAACTCTTCCCCCAGCTTCTCACATAGTTGTGCATGCTTTAATCCGTTTATGAAGCGGCTGATTTTCATGACCTCCGGGACATCCTTTATATTCATGCTTTCCTTAACGAACCTTTCCATGTATTGGTCTATCCGTTCGTTGTCCCTCTGCCGTATGTGCAAAATCTCGTTCGGGTTCTTGACCACCTTTCTTTGTTGACCAAAGTTTCTCAGGAACTTTTCACTCAGCTCTTCGTAGCTGTCGATTCCCCCGGGAGGGAGGCTGTCGAACCAGAGCCGGGCCCCCTCCGTCAGGGTCTGTACAAACATATGGCACCAAATTGGCATGGGCCACCGCCCCAGCTGTCCTGCACCCCTGAAGGCATGGAGATGATCTTCGGTGTCTCTTGTCCCATCATATCGGTCAAAGTTTGGGGGTAGCTTCGTCTTAGGGGGCATCGGTGCTTCTGCAATCCTCCGAGTGAACTTTGTGACCTCAGCCAGGTCCCGAGGAAGGTAGGGTTGGTCTAGACCGTCACCGCTTGGGTTTTCTTTCTCTTTTCCTTTTCCTTTAGGCCGCTTTCCCGTGATGAGATCTTCCCTTTCTTCCGAGGACATTTGTCTAAGGGCTGTCATGAAGGTTTCTAGTGGGTCACCACCACTGCTCTTGCTCTTAGGGTTTGTCTTGTCCTGGTTGGAAGGTGTATCAAAAGACAGTTTCGCCCTAAGACTGTTAAGCTTTTCTTGTCTCTCTAGATCTGCTAGACACTGCTTTAACTTGTCCTTATGCATTGCAACAAAATCGGGAGTGATGGCCTCTTTTCCTTCTAGGATTTCCACCTGGTTCTCGTTCTCGTCCTCATTAGTTATGTCTTCTACTGTGACTTTGTCATGGTCATTTTGTACTGTCTGGGTGATGCATGAATCGGATGTAGCATCCATGTTGTTGTTTCTAAAACGAGTTATCTTTAACGTCAAAGTTCAGTGTGGAGACACCGGTCAGGCTAATGTCCCACGGATGGCGCTAATGTCCCACGGATGGCGCCAATGTCGAATACCCAAATCCCGGCTGACGTTCAATGGATCTTCGCTGACGTCAAGATGTCCCGTTCCTTGTAGCTACAAAAGAATAAACCGTTAGCCTCGTCACGGGGGACCCCGGAAGGGGGATCCGTGACCAAGCTCCGGCGTGAGAGTAAGTAAACTTGCCGGAGAGAGGAAGGAGTTTATTCCGATGAGTATAATCACCGGAATGTTCCCTCAAAGGTGTGAATCAATAAATGCGGTATATGTGATTAATGTGTGAGAATGTTGGTCGGAAGTAAATGAGAGTGTAGTAAATGAGATAGTCCCGGAGATGATACCTCTTTTTGTTACCGTCTTCTCCCTCTTATATATGTCCCAGACCTTATCTTGCATGTGAGATATTTGTTAAGATAATCCGACGGGTTTAGGAAGACCTCGAGGGGCTCAGACACGTGTCTGACCCCTAACGGTTAGATTGGCAGCGACATTTAATGTTTCAGAAGGTGAAGTACGATGCCAGCCGTGATGCTCTTCTTATCAGTCATTAATGGATGCCTGCATGTTCTGATTCCTCGTTTCCCGCTCGTTTTACAAAGGAGAAACCTTAGTGGGCAAGTTAGGTTCCGGTTGGGCTTGTACACTGTTGGGCCCGTATGTAGACAGCCCAAAACGGGTAAAAATGGGGTTCCCCATTGGCCCGTCGTCAATATCTTATTTCAGAAATTAACGAATGGAGTTGTTACTTGAGTATGAACGAGCCGGTAACGAGGAAGCACCGCCACAGCTCCGCCGTGGCCCGCCACCGCAGATGGTGGCTGGCAGCCTTGCCTCTCCGATCTCTCTCTAGAACCTTCCATTTACACAAATATGTGTGATTTTTTTGGGACAAACCGAGTATTTAAAGGGTCACAAGTTACAACCACATTTAACCCATAGTACATGTCACCACTGCACAAAACACAATTCAAGCATAAAGCACAACCACACATTGCCTATACATGTTGCTAATTGATAATTATTAGATCATCCGTAGTGGGCTATATTTGGGCATTTTCTCCCCCCAATCACGCCCAATCACGCTCGGCACCCGCCCCCTGGGCGTTATTCAGCGTTTTTTGGCAAAAAAAATTGTGTTTGGCCAATAGCATTAACTCTTCCCTTTTTTAATCTAATAGGTGTTTTTTGTTGGTTTTTTATTTTTATTTAATTCTTTACACCCTTTAACATAATGCCCACATACCCACTACACTCATTTTAGAAAAAAAAAAAAAAAAAAAAAAACGCTCAATAATGCCCCTTGCTGACTGTACTGACACATGACGGAAAACGCTCTACGGTAAATGCATTATTCACCCAAACCACTACACATGGTCTTAATATGATTATCTTCAAGGTGTTTTTTATTAGTCGATACATAACATAATCGTGAATCAAATATTAATTTAATTAATGCAAAGCTAGACCTCACATACCGTGCAGTCATGCACGATATGATTCTTCTTCTTTTTTCAAACTAATTAACGGGATTCAAACCTACCTTTGTCACTGGTACCTGAATGTTTTTTTTTTGTTTTATTATATATTATTTAGCAAAATCGCGAACCTTAGGCTTGTGGGTATGGGGGCCGTCCCCAGGTCGTCGAGGACCAGCTACACTGCCCCTGGCCCGTCTCCGTCGTCTCACCCACGAAAGTGACAAGCCCTTTTTGTTAAATATATCCGTTTCAATGGCTAGTTTTTTTTAAATTAAATTAAATAATTTTATCACTATATATACATATTTTATACCCTTTTTTTTACACCAACTCATCCAAACTCTCACACCTTCGTATAAAAATATTCTCCAACATTTAAAAAGCCATGGATCCTTACAACCCGAATTCAAACCCGTCACATTTTGGAGAAAAATGAAAGAAAAAATCATCAAAAATGGAGCTCCTTGGGTGAGGTGATGGTCCACCGGTAACGTGACTACTACGTGGCGGACAATCACCAAGTGATGGACCACATCCACACCAACCAGCCTTAGACCATGTGTAGTAGGGCATTATGATAGTGCCCTTCCCTTAGGCATGATCCAACATGTGGCATCCTAGTCAGCATGGGACATTATGGAAGGTGTAGTTCAAAACTAAGGGTGTTAGGAGTGGAGTGGCAAACTTGTCGGCAAACTGTTTTGCCGATCGGCAAACACCGCCGCCAACAGTTTGCCGTTGCCGACAAACACATGAATCGGGGGTTGGAAGCCGACGCAGGGAAGGGAACTTTTTTGATCGTTGGGGCTTTTTCAACGGTAATATTACCGTTCAAAATAAAATAAATTATTTTTCTTTTAAACAATTAAATTATAAATACCAAACCAAACCATAACCAAATACCTTCAAATCTTTACCCAACCAAACCAAAAAATACCACAAATTCTTCCCAAACATTTACAAAACAAAATGGTGGATGAACTCCCGTTATGGTTCCCACCCATGAGTAGCGACGATTCGTCCGATAGTAGCATTCTTTTTTTTCAAAATCTCATCGAAGAAGCCGAACTTCAAGACACGGGCACGTCTAACCGAAGGAGATATATTGAACGTCAACGTGAGGAGGGGCATGAGACACTCATGGCGGATTATTTTGTCGAAGACCCGAAGTACAACGAAGATATCTTTCGACATAGGTTCCGTATGTCGAAACGTTTGTTTCTAAAAATTGTGGACGACGTGGTAGAGAACGACCCGTGGTTTGAAGAGGCCCCCGATGCGCGAGGTAGGAAGGGGTTTACGCCGTTGCAAAAGGTGACATCGGCTATTAAACAACTCGCAACTGGTAACACTCCAGACGAGAACGACGAGTACTTGCATATGGCCGATAAAACTTCCCGCGAGTGCCTAGAATTTTTTTGCGACACGGTTTGCAAAATATACGGTCCCGAGTTCTTACGTAGACCGACAAGCCACGGCATGGCACTTTTATACCAAGCTCATGAGGAAAAACATCACCTTCCAGGTATGTTCGGTAGCCTTGATTGCACCCATTTCGTTTGGCGATATTGTCCGACAGAGTATCGAGGCCAATTTATGCGAGGAGATCACCGATACCCGACTGTTATGCTCGAAGCGGTTGCTTCTCAAGACTTATGGTTTTGGCATGCTTTTGCCGGTCCACCGGGTTCTCAAAACGATATCAATGTGCTACAACAATCTCCTTTATTTTTAACGGAACGAAATGGAACCGCGCCAAAATGGCCATTTTATGTTAACAACCATTTATACAAACGTGGTTATTTGCTCGTGGATGGAATCTACCCTTCGTGGTCCGTGTTTGTGAAGTCGATCCCTTACCCTCACGAAGTAGACCAAAAGAAATTCAAGAGGCAACATGAGGCGGCAAGAAAAGACGTCGAATGGGCTTTTGGTGTTTTGAAGGCGAAATGGGGTGTATTAAGTCGACCGATGCGAGAAAGATCCGTTAAAAAAATTAGGAGTGTCGTGTACACGTGTATTATTTTACACAACATGATTTTGAAAGATGAAGGAAAGGCGATAGCACCGGTGCACATTCGGGATCCTCCGGTCGAGCCCGCTCTAGACGATACGGTGTTGGGCGAGTTGATGGACGAAGACACGCGTTGGAGACTAAAACACGATCTCATAGATCATCTCGCAAGTCAAGATTTACCCCACCTTTTGGTCGATTCCGACGAAGACTAGTTTAATTTATTTCAAGTTAATGTAATTTTATTGTTTTTTAATTTAGTGTAATTTTGATATTTTTAATTTAATTTATGAAAGTTCATTGTTTTTTTAATTTAATGTATTTATTCTACATTTATTAACTTAAAATATTAAATAAACTAGTGCAAAAAAATAATAATAATAATAAAAAGTTTGCCACTCAGCAAGTGTTTAAACCATTGCCAACACTTTTCAGCAAAGTTTAAACACTTTTGACTGATTGACATAGCGCACTCTGATTGGTCGGTTTTTTGGTTTGCCACTCCAAAGTGTTTAAACACTCCTAACACCCTAATGTAGTATTATAATGCCCCATAATGCCTTTGCAATGATTAGACATTTTTTTTTTTTTTCCTTTTTAGGAAAATACATCAAATAATATTACATTAAGTAAAAAAATTACATTAATATTATAAAAACACACAAATAATATTATTCGTCTTAATTTTCATCTTCGCTTTGGTCATACTTGTCTTCGCTTTCGTCATACTTGTCTTCGTTTTCGCCTTCGTCTTTCCGTTCTTCACCCTCGTTTAGAATATACCAAACCGACCATGCATGTTGGACCAAATCCAACACTAACGCGTAATGTGCTACATTGGAACGGATTTGATTCGCGCTGTTCACTCTTTCAGCCATTTTTGCTTGCGGATATTGCTGAACAACGCCTGGTATATAATTTTGACATATTGCTTTTTCTTCGTCTTCTAATATCATGTTATGCATGATTACACAAGCATACATAGCCTCTTTCATTTTTTTCTTTGGTCCATGCACGACAATGATTTCTCAAATAATGTCAACGTTGTTGAAGAATCCCATAGCATCTCACACTGTCCTTTCGCGGACACTCTTGAAGTTTCTTGAAATGTGCTCCTTTTTCATCAATTGGGTCACTAAACGTCTTCACGATAATCAAATACTGCGGATATATTCCATCACTCAGATAATATCTGTGTGGTTGGTAGTTTCAGTTAGCCCAAAAAGATGCCTTTGCTGCTCTGCCACAGGCGACTGTTCAAAAATGTTTATGTAATTGCATGACCGGCGGCACCAAAGTCAGCCGACCAAACCCAAAGGTCGTGTGACGCAACCGCTTGAAGAATAAACGATGGTCCTTTTTGGTCACCTCGTATGTGTTGACCTCGCCATGCGGTTGGACAATTATACCACAGCTAATGACGACAATCTAAACTCCCAATCATGCCTGATAAACCATGTTCTTGTGAAAGAACCTCGTAAATTTGTTGTAGATCGTACCAAGTGGATTTTCTTAGATAACGCGCATCGTACAAATTTATTATTCCTTTATAAAAACAAATATATATACGTATTAAACTAACTAAAAAAATATTATGAATAAATAAAACGTAAAATATAATTTTTAAAAAATTGTTGTGTACCCTGACAAAAATACTCCAAGGTGTCGCGTGTAGTTTTCTCAGCCATATTTAAATACTCACCATTAATCTCGGTCGTGTTTCCATAGGCAAGCACGCGTAGCGCTGGAGTACACTTTTGAATAGCAGTATATCCAAGCGTCCCTCTAGCATCCGATTTTTGCTTAAAGTAATCAAACTTGTTTTCTAATTCTTCGGTAATGCGTAGAAATAAACGTTTAGTCATCCGAAAACGACACCTAACAACTTTTGGGTGTGTCGACACTTCGCCAAGGTCATCTTTCATCAAGTGAGCATTCGCTGCAAGTTGGTTTCGTTCCGTATATTCTCTTTGCAAAATTGGGCGTGGAAGCTGACTAACATGTTTCATATACCTCGCTGTGAGTTGACACACACCCGTAACCGCCTCTTCCTCGACTTCCTCATCAGTCGACTCACCCTCATCGGCTAAAACCTCTTTGTAATAATAATCTATAACGAATGAGGAAGATGTGGGGGAATCCATTTTTATGTATTTGGTATGGGTATGCATTTGTTTTTGTGATATACGTTTGTGAGGTGTGAGTATTGATTTATATACAGAGAGAGATATCAAAGATTTTTTTTTAAATCGGACCGTTGCCAATGGCTATATTGGCCAAACCCACAATTTCCCCGGAGTTTTAATGAAGACGCCTAACTTCCTTTTGATGAAACACGTCCACCGGGGTGGTGTAGTCGGCGTGTTCCGGCGTGTTTGGGCAACATCACTCCCACTTCACACACCACTTCGAGTGGTCTTAAGGTGTATGTGTTTTTGCCAAATTCAATATAACTGAAATCTGAATTCTATTTATTACATTGTTTTGCTAGCATAATATGTTAAAATTAAAATTGTTAATGTATTTGGTTGTGAAATAAATTGGAATTAATTCCACGAATTCCTTCATGTAAAGGAACTCAACAATGAAGAAATTCAACTAAAGTAATTAGAATCTACGACCACTCACCGTCGTTGCATCCACCATCAACACCATTGGCCACCCGCCTCCAGCCACTTGCCATCCGCTCCCCGCCCCCTTCATGTTGTCATGTGGGCATCCAGAACAGCTCAACCACTAGCCACCCCGTTCGCTGCGGCTACCATTGGCGTTGTCCCCATCCAACCACTCCGAATTCATTACAAATTCAAATTCATTTGATAGATTAGTTCATTTAAATTTCAAATAATTTAGCAAATTCCAAATCCCGTTCTTCTTTGTTCCAATTTCTTTGATAAATTCCCATCATTAAAAAATCCGTAAACCACACACATCTTTAGTCCTCCAATCCCAGAATGCTTAATTCCATATTATAGCCCCACATTGATAACCTTGTCCCAATCATAATGAACCTAGAATCTAACACGCATTACAACATATGTTCATGATAGCTATCATTCTCTTCTTGACCGAATGAACTACAAAATCACTATTTTCTACACTTATAAACCGAACAGTTACTTCTGTACAGTGGATGCCATTTGCATAGACATCATGGATGCGCAAGTTTCAGATATTTGAGACCCATAACTATATGTTTCCATATAGCAAGATCATAGTATCTGATATATGATGAATATAAAGTGCGAACCACATTTTCGGTTACTGATACTATTTATGTTCTACAGTTGTTGGCACTGTCATCATCATCATACTCAGTAAATCCCACCAATAGCAAAACTAAAGTAGGGTCTGAGGAGGGTAAGATGTAGACAGCCTTACCTCTTCCCCGTAGGAATAGAGAGGCTGCTTCTAGTGAGACCCCCGGCTTGATGGTAGTTTTGCATCAAACCTTGGACATAAGTCACATAACACTCGGCGATTAAAACAAAGGCCAATTAGTGCATGTACTCCCTTGTCTTTTGGCTATCAATGCCACCACATGATGCATGATTAACCATCCCTCTCTTTTAACATTATTTTCATGAAATTAGTAAATAACGTTAAAATTATTGCACTTTTACTTTTGCCCCCCAAGCGCCCACACATATATACATTATATGGGCATACCGCAAGCGTGGCATTTAGTTGTTGGCACTGTGTCATATGTATATACTGGCAATGCCAACATTTTGATTTCAGCTTTTGCAGCAAGAAAGAACATGAGTTCTGTGCTTGGTTATATGATTTGGGTCTGTCTATGATGTTATTATCGTTAGTTTTCTGATGCACATGATGTGTAGCCGCTTACTTCACTATCTATGCCCCAATTGATATGCTAAAGTTCCACTCAATCATGATGCATTTTACATATTGCAATCATCAATATTCTGCCTAAGTTAAATCTGCAGAAGCGTGACAAGGGCACTTTATGGTCTGGTCCAGGTCGGGCTAGATCTACCTTCCCATGCCACACTCCATGATGCATATAACTCAATCATGTTGAAGTATAAAGTTTCCTTTATTACTTACTTGGTTAGAAACTCGATATTTGACCGACTAACTTAATCTTGCTAAACACTTCAATATAAAAAACACATGATTAGGTCCACTAATCCATTGACCGACTAACTTAATCTTGCTAAACACTTCAATATAAAAAACACATGACTATACTTGACCCATAAAAACATACTTCTACTGGCCCGACTTGACCCGTCAAGATTAATCCAACACCAAAAAGATATATATATATATATATATATATATATATATAAATATATATATATATATATATATATAGGATAAAGATCATTACAGAACACTAATTATTGCGAGAACAAAAAGAACAACTCTAAATCACTAAATTTTGGGATTTAAGGTTCATATTTCTTAAATTTTTTGTTTCTTACATTCATATGTGTATTATATATACATTAAAAAATCATATATTTTCCCCTACACATAGTCTACATACATGTAGGTAATTTAGCATACACATAACCTGCATGTGTGTAGGTTATTTAAAAACTGAAGATTTTTTATATTTTTTTTTAAATTCTTGTGTGAGAAACAATAAATCTTCTATTTATTACATTTTCATTTACTTTTTAGGTTTTTAGGATTGAAAAAATGAGTGATTCATTTTGTTCTGCGTGTTCTCGCAATATTTAGTGTTTTGCATAGAACCTTTCCCTATATATATATATATATATTGAGATAGAATACGAATAAGTAAAATAAGAGAAGCGGAAAAAATAATGTTAGGTCACAAAATTGCGACACGTGACGCAACGAGCTACTTATTAGGTATAGATTTTATTAATTATTCCACATTGCTAATGGGTTCGTCGCATGATCATTTATTTCTAGTCACTGGTTGTTTGTGGGAACCAATTTTTATCGGTACTTGGTCGTTGATAACTTAGGGTTTTCAACAGTCTTGGTATTTCGTCATAAATGTATGGGAAGTTCCAACGCAGTTAATGAAATTTTCGAAGGAAATTTCGCCTCTTTACAGTAGTGCAACATGAACTTCATTATGCCCTTTATCGCTTATCACAAACTTATGAAAGTTCTAGACATAAACCGAAGACAATGCGGGTAAAACAATCTCCTAAAAACTTGTTATATTTGTAATTTAAAGCTTGAAAACCCTTCAAACTTGTTATATTTGTTATAAGAAGTGAGGTATTAAAGAGCAATGATACAAGTATGAATGTTTGAGGCCCCATTGCATATAATTATAGGAATATTTGGTATGGTATGATGAGAAAAGGTGACATGCATTTCCATTAGAACAGGGAATTGGTTGGTGGTACTTAATAACTTTCCTCCACAAAATCTGCAACAATATCATAAGATATACTATTTATAGTACCCGAAGAGTTGGCCATCAAACGTGGGATGGGATGTTGACGATGCACATTCAATACAATATATGGACAAGTTTAAGATTTGCGTAAATCAACACAAATATATGTCTAGTTCATTCAGTTGTTGACATGTTACTTATTCATTCTCTCTTTTTACGTTTTCCCTTGAATTTATAACCATGTGCATCAATAATCTCTTAACTTTTAAGCCAAATATTTAGGTTGATTTTTTAGGCATACCAGTCGTAAAAATGTGTATGATAAACTCTATATCCTTGGTTTATAAACTCATGTATTTGTATTTCCTCATATGTGGATATTTTTTACTTACTCACTTGTGCATGAAAGCAACTGCCCGTTTTGAACTTACTCGTTGAGTCCACGATGGATAGATATCGGGCTTTGTTAATTCCTAAATCGTAGCAGCTTCCCGTTCTGAACTTACTCGTTGAGTCAGTGATGGATCTTGGCTTAGATAATTCCTAGATAGTATGATATATTCCCATGTTGCATCGTTTGATGGTATACATTTGTCAACTTATTCTGTTGGACTTCTTGTTTACATAACATTTCGTCATTTGTTATTTTTTTTTGAACGGCAGAATTTTATTAGAAAAAACAAACTAGCAAGATGCTAGAAGACAAACAAAACAGAAAGATTACAAAACATTAAAATTACACCAATTAGACCAATCAAGCGTGTGCATTTTTGCTCTGTTTTTGATCCATAAGAAACTTGTAGCTTTGATGTCCGCCCATAGTCTTGAGATGTCAACTCTATTGCCCGAAAAGACCACATCATTGCGAAGTTTCCACAAGCTCCAGCAGGTTGTAAGTATGATGCGCATGCACCAGTTTTTTCATACGCTTCGGCCAGTTGATATGGTTGTGAATCCGTAGGAGATCCGAAATGCTAAAGGCATAGATAGGAGGAATGGAGAGCCATCTAGACACCAAATGCCATATCACTGATATAACATGATCCAAAAATGTGCTCGACCGTTTCATCCCTTTCACCGCAGAGTGGACATGTAAGCGAGGTCAAAGTAATATTCCTTCTTGATAGTGCCGTTCTAGTTGGTAGGCGATCCAGATTCATTCGCCACCCGAAGATATTTAACTTTCGAGGAACCCATCGATTCCATTCATATTTATCCACGTCGCTTTGCATGTTATTGTTTTGAAGTAGTTTTTTAACTTCGCTAACCGAGAATTCCTTTGACTATTCCGATGACCATCCCCAAACGTCCACAGAATCGGATAAGGAGACTTGAGAAATGATGTTGCATAACTCCAAAAGTTCCGTTATCTCCTGCTGCGAAGCCGGATCTCGTGCCCAGTACCATTTTGGGCCAATGACTTGGCCGTTTGCCAAGACTTCCAATCTTTCCCGAACACAGCAGCCTTTGAACTTTTCAAGGCTAAATAGCAAGAAATCTGAATTTTAGTGGCCACCCCATGACCCAGTTGTCAGTCCAGAACTGAGTGTTAAGCCCGTTACCCGTCTTGCTCACAAGGAGATTACACAGATGAATGTTTTTATTGCTAAGTGTTGCTTCTTTTTTTTGTTATCATACTCCTTATTTTTTGTGGATTAATTAATAGGAAGCATGTTAAGGTTCAACTTCAAGTGAGCTTGTCTAGCTTATCCACACATTCACATATATGCATAATACATACCTATACATTGCACACATACACTTGCATGTATGTACACGTACATACATACATGTAGAGAGATTCATCTTGCATTAAAAAATCTAAATGACTTTTTAGGTGGCTTTCTTCATTGGAAGTATCTCTCGTTTTAATGACTCTCTCTCTCTCTCTCTCTCTCTCTCTCTCTCTCCATGCAACCACTAAAAACATGATGATTCCCTAGCTACTCTTAGTCTTCTATGATGATGAATGACCGGAGGCTCTTCATGTCCGTTCCTTTTGAATATCTTCACTTTCACTTTTTTTGTTATGTTCAAAGGAAGTGGATACATTGATCATGTGTACGTGACTGTAACCTAAAATATCAACATAATAATAGGTACTCGTGATTTTATTTAATTTACTGAACGATTAAAATAGCAAACATTAGATCTTTTACAAATTATAATCATACAACCCCTAACCCAAACACATGTATGTTTCACATGAGAAATTACACTAAAACAATATATGAGGGAAGTCCAGGTCGTAAATGTGTAATAAAATTAAAATGTTTGAATGTTAGTTTTTATCAGCCGGAGGGTCAATGACATGTGGAATTGTGGTAGGATACATGGAAAGAATATAGTTAGCCATGTATAATGTATTGAAAGACAATCATCTTGTGATCATTTATGGGTTATATTAGATTCATATCTTTTTTATGTGGAGTTAATTATTGTTTCGTCCATGTTTTTTTTGTCAAAAATCACAATTTCAGTCTATTAGTTTAAGAATTGTGATTTCAGTCCCTGTAGTTTCATTTTCGTAACCATTTCAGTCCACCTCGTAACCATTTCAGTCCCTGTACTAACAGAATAAATGGAATGAAATGGTTATAAAAGTGAAACCACATGGACTGAAATGGTTACGAAAGTGAAACCACAGGGACTAAAATCGCAATTTTTAAACTAATGAACTGAAATAGTGATTTTTGGCAAATCACAGGGATGAAAACAGTAATTTACTCTTTTTATGTGAGACTAAACCAAAATTCCATTGCCAATAGCGTGATTGTTTATTGGCAAAGACAAAACCCTTAAACATCTTGGAAGAGGAAGGTCTTAGGTTTAAGTCTCACCAACAGCAGGAAATAAAAATAGCAGGAAATAAAAATAAAAAGAAATTTGCCGTTAAAAAAAAACCAAAATTCCATTGATGTGATGAATTCATGGATGTGAAAGTTGTCAGCAAGTCTAATGATAAAAAAATCAACAAAAAAGAAGCTAAATATATAAAAAAATTCAGTTAAAACACGATATATAATATAATTATATTCATGGGCGGCCTTTGTGGTGTGCGGAGAAAACCACCGCACGGTAGCCGTGATTTTGAGGGGCACATATTTTTAAAAAAAAAACCGATATATATATATATATATATATATATATATATATATATATATATATATATATATATATATATATATATAGGGGATGGTTCAAATGAAAACCATTTTTATTGTGAAAACTCGAAAACTAACTAAAAAAAGCCTAAAAAACACACCACAATTTTTTTTTCAATTTTTTTTATAAAAAGTCGCAGGTTTTTGTATATAAAAAAAAACTTTTTTTCAAAAAAAAAAATACATGTGTAATACTACAAAAAAAGAAATTTTTTTTTTTGAAAATTTTTTTATATACTAAAAGTAGCGAAAATTATTATGCAAAAAAAAATTTTGTATTTTTTTTGGCATTTTTAATTAGTTTTCGAGTTTTCACAATAACTAGTGGTTTTCATTTGAACATTCCCATATATATATATATATATATATATGTTAACTATTTTAAATAGTATGTTATATTATATTATGTAAAATATTAAAATTTAATGGCTACGACTTTGTACCATATATCTTTTGTTCACATGCAAAAGATTATATTAAATGATATGTTTAAAACACAAAACAATGTAAAAGTCAGCAACCCAAAAGGTCCTGTAAACAATCTTAGACCAAGCGGTATGGGGGCCGGCTTAGGCCCGGCGAGGCCTGGCGCCGGTCCCCCACACCGCCCCCTCGCCCCGTCTTGTGAAACCCGGCTTCCTCACGACGATGATGACGGGCCAGTTTCTTTCTCTCTCTCATCTTTGTCTCTCCTCTCTCTCTATCTCTCTCTAAAATCAACTAAAGTTTTATATTTTTTAATTGTTATGGGGCCCCATCCTCCACCCCCTAGGTCCATCCTCTGCAAGCCCCTCCTACGTGGCGGCCCATCCTCATCGAGATGAGCCTCCCCATACCCACTAGTCTTATAGAACACAGATAAAGGATGTATTTTGGAAACACAAATAATTAAAGAGGCGTGTGATCACTTTTAGATTAAATTATTATTTTTTTGAACGGCAAATTTGGATCACTAACTGACCACTAGAGTATCATCGTGCCACTAGTGAAACCACCTGATCATATCCATCTCCACTAAACAATAATGCATATACACCAATTCAGAAGGAAACCCAATAAATTTAGAAAAAAAAAACCCCTTGTGGGAATCGAACCCATGACCTGATGGTCATAAACCTTATCCCACCACCAAGATGCCACTATGCTATAATGTCATGGGCAAAATTATTTCGTTAGTTCTCCCGAATATTTCAATCGGATACAACTCTCATTGAGAAATCGAAGAATAATATGTTTGTTGGTGAAATCGTATGAACCAGCCAGGGGCTCTACCCCTTGGACCCCTCACTACTAGAAAATTGGGTTTTTCTGACGGCTTTTACAGTTGCAAAATAGTTGCAATAGGGCAATTGCGACCGTTTTGCGACCGTAAGTGCAGTCGGAAAAACACACGTCGCAGAAGCTCTATTTGCAACCGAGTTGCGACTGCAGCAATCTTTTGTGACCAGAAATTTAGTCGCAAAGTTTGCGACTGTTTTTGAGGCTTTGTTTGCAAAGGTCTTGTTGTAACCATTTTGCGATCGCTTGCCTTCTGGTAACTTGCGACCGCAAAAGCAGTCGCAAAATATATATTTTTTTTTTTGCTTTTCTAGCCATTTTGTTTTTTTATCCTGTTAACAATTTTAAGATTTAAGCATTTATCAAATATTCAAAAGTATATAAAACATTCCACTTTATATTACAATTTAAAAGTTTTATAGCCTACCTTGATGATTTGACGTTTTGAGACCTAGCTTTTAACATCGCTTCAATGTTTACTGTTCTATAGTAGCCTCTTTCTCCGCCTCTTTTTCTTTTTCCATCTCCAACCCCACAATAATCCACATTGAATATATGTATTCAGTTAAATACTATCAACAATCCACACACAAAACAAAACAAAACAAAACAAAGAATCAACACAAGTTCAAGCATATGATGGTCATGTTGAGCAGCACATGGGATGAGCAAATGGTACCCGGTACATGTACCGAATTTATCGAACCGGGTACACTTTCGGTACCGACTTTTGAGATTTTCGGTACCGGTTCAGGGCCGGTTTTTACCCTCAAATACCGGTACTGAACCGGTTCCGGTTCCGGTTCCGGTACCGAACTGTACCATACCAGGTATATTCGGTACCGGTACCCACTTTTGGGGAGTTTCGGTACCGGTACCGAGCTCATCCCTAATGCACATATAGCTAAAAACAATGCATATATGGACAAAGGGGTGTGTGTATATATATATATATATATATTTATATATACAGTCCATTATAATGCATATAAGGACAACATAGTAATTTTATTTGTAGGTATTCAGATCTTGTGAACCTACTTAATTTAGTCAAATCTATTTTTTATCGGTACTCAAATCTAATGATTTTTTAAGTATCTACACATTTAATCCACATTTCACCTTTATTTTATAATTACTGACAAATCATTTCTACATTGTTTGCTTATACTGTGCTAGTACATGTAGAAAGTATTTGAACTTTCATTTGGATCGGGAACTGGGATGACATTCTATATATTGTTTGCTTATACCAATACCAAAGTGAAGTATACCTGGGGGATGCTACACCTAAAGGTTCTAAATTTCCCAACAAAAGCATCTGATATTCACCCCTACATATAAAATAAGAATCAACTATCATTAATTTGAAATAAAAAAGCATCATGAAATTGCCAATTTGGGTCATTGCAACTCATAGCATGTAAAGTTAAGAAGGCGTATAAAATCTTACCAATAAGATCCTTGCTTTATCCATGGATGGTAGATCAACACCATTCTCCAAAATCGGCTCCACCTATACATGTAACACCCTGACCGGAGGCGGAAAAGTCAAAGGGCATTACGTAACTTGATAGAATGCATTTGAGCACATGGAGATTTAATTAAGTTGAAATATAATTAAGGTTCGATTAAATAGATTGCATTCAAATCCAAAAGAATTTTCTTGAACATAAACAAAATACAACATAACAAATAAATTCACAATTACAATTGATTTCGGATTTTGTCTAAGGCATAAGTCTTGAATCAGTTCTCTATATGAAATATTCTTGCAAATCATAGCATCATACATCGTCACCTGAAACATATGTTAGGGGTAAAAGGATCAACAAAGGTTGAGTGAATTCATAGGTTTTGTTCTGCAAAATGTCAATGTGATATAGATAAAGTTTCAACAAAAGTGGTTGTCGATATGTCTTTTTAGCATAAGAGTAATACATGTAGTTACTTAGTGGTACATTCAAGCCTACGTTATGACGTAACACGGGTCTATCATCTCACTTCTAAGTATCACATGAGTACCAACAACAACTGCAACAAAATGAGAAGTGTGACGGGTCTCGCTTACACTTCTAAGCAACAAAATGAGATGGGCGTCAATCCTATAGCGCTATAATATAACCGTTGGGCTTTTGCAAGTTAATGAACGTAAACTTCTTAAAGCAACAACAACAAGTATTAAGCAAATGCAAAGGCAATCGGGGGAAACCACAAAATAGCAAATAGTTTGTATCACATTGTAACATATGTATCATCCCAAAATAATGTAAAAAGGGACTATGAACTCACCTTGATTTCGAGTAAGTCCAAACAAGTATGCAAGGTGTGAGAGTTCTTGGAATTAAGACTCCACATCACTCTAATTGATTGTACATGAAACAATATGGAATATGTATCAACAATAATGTTTAATTGGATAATTGGAAATCCTAAATCTATAGGATTCGGTAGTGTTTTGTTTAAGTGGTAATTATGTGGTTTTAATATCTTACAAGAGGACTCGGAAAATGTATATGATATAAAGGAATTATTTATGAAAATATCATAAATAATAAAATTGCAAAGATATGTAGTTGTTTTAATATAAACATTTGTAATAATAAATCAAATATAATTTAATTAGTATAATTAAATAACATAATTAAATAAAATGATTATTGGTAAAATATTGTACAAGTGATATAATTAATTTATAAAAATTATAAATTAATTTAGATGGTTAAAATATACATTATTTGATAAATAATAAATATTTTGTTTAAAAGAATTAATATGATAATTATATGATTAATTATCAAAATAATTATATTAAATCTGAAAAAATAAAAAAAATACAATTTTTAATTATTGAACTTTAGTATTACTGAATTAAAATATTCATTATGGTCCTGAAGTCATTTTAAATAAATAAAATGAATTAAAAAAAATTAAAATAACAATAAATAAGTTTATATAAGTTTAATTATCTAAATAATTAAATATAATAAAAATTCAGATTATAAATTTATATAAACTCAGAATAATGCATATTCTGTCATAAAAAAAATTTTGGATAAAAATTTATATAGTTATATAATTTAAATACATTAAATCAAACTATATTTGTAAGTAATAAAACTGATTTAATTATATAAATATTAAAATTATATAAAATACCAGTATAAATATTATTTTTGTAAAGTTTATCACTTAAAATAATTAATATAAAATTTTCTGTATTTATATCTTAAAAATCGATTTGTTATAAATTATTTAATAATGACGTGTTTTATTATTATAAAAATTTGTTTTATAAAGTTAATTATTTGAAATAATTTGCAAAATAAAATAACAGTTCCTGAATTTTACTCAACTCATAAAAGTATATCGAATTACCGGCGTTTGGAAATAGATAAAAATGAGCATATTTATCTTGAATGAAATCTTGGATTTTCGTTAACTTATATCGTCGTGAAATAAAAATATAATTTTTTTTTATTTATTTATTAGAAAGAGTCGGATTTTAACAAGTGTCGTTTAACAAGATAATTATGTTTTGTGATTTCGGATTTTTTTGCGAAAATCGGACAGAGTTTCCTATGTTTTTGTAATAACCCTACAATAAAAGGTTGTCGTATTTTGATCAAAACGCAACAATTTTTAACAATACCAACAATATATATGTATGAAATGTCAGTCCAATATGTCAAAATAAGGGCGAGTCACTAATGTATAGGCGTTTTAAACGGTCGAGCTCGATTCGCGTAGTAAAAAAAATATCTAAAAACTATATCAATCTAAACTAATATTCGCGTCGTTTAAACTTTACCGCGTCTTGCGTTGACCGTTCCGCCTGCGTTGACCATCTTGACCTGTTGACCAATCTTGACCCGAGTTGACTCGGTTTGACTGACTGAGTTGAGTTGAACCGAGTCGAACCATACTGAGTTAGCTCGAACACTGAGTTGACTTTTGTTGACTGAACTTGAGCCGGTTGAGCCAAACTTAACCCCGAATGTGAATCGAAACCCAATCCGAGGATATCCATCACCAATCCAGCCGACAACACTGTCGATTTCCGGCTCCACTGTCGCTAACCCGTTACCACCACTGTCAACCACACAACTATTGTCGCTGGCCGACGCCGGTAGAACGGCACGCCGCCGTTGCCGGCGGAGTTCTGTCGCAAAACCCACCACCACTCCTCTGTATCTTCGGTTCACCCTCCTCTCCGATTAACACCGAAAAAAAAATCAGGAAAGAAACCGAAAATTAAATAAAAACTACTGATTTTCTGAATAAGAGATAAGTGAAGGTGTGTTATCGGAATGAAACCTATCTCCGGTGTTTGTCGCCTATATCGCCGTCAGAATCATCGACCTCAACGGTCATCCCTAACACCACTATGCCGTTGCCAGATCCGCCGGCTCGCCGGCCGGATCCTGGCTGCCTCTCAGACGCGAGAGGGAGGAGTACAGGTGTGCGAGTGTGGGAGAGGGAGTGTTTCGGGGTGTGTGTGTTTGACGGAGAAGAATAGGGCGCCGGAAGGAGATTCTCCGGTGATCGACGATCGGACAAGAGAGAGGAGCAGGGAAGAGTTCTGTGGTGATTCAAGGGGTTTGATGAATGCATCAATTTGATGCAACCCAACAGAAGTTAGTGGCCTCGATCCTTTTTGATTTCTTTATTTAAAATTCCAATTTGACAGTCAAAAGGCACCTAAATATGAATTATGATGTTTTGTTGGGTTGGCAATGGGGTCGGGAATCATTTGTGATACTATCGGGTCTATTAAACTAAGTTTAGTGGGATTTGGATCGAAGTCTGACAACAAACAGGTCTGGTGCGATCTGTTTTGAATTATTATTTAAATATTAAAGTGTTAATAAATATGATGTAATTCAAGATTTATCTCACATCCCAGCTGGCGGACCAGCTGGTTTCAACCCTTTTTGATTATTTACTGAATTTAATTTATATATATTAAATCTATTAAGTATATAAATGAATTAAAATTCTAATATTTAAAGAGGATAAACTGGTTAAGACACTTCGGTTATAATGTATATGTCGCGAGTTCGAACCCTGCACACAACCGATCCGAAGGGGTTTTCCCCTTTTTCTCCGACTTTTGGGATATTTACACTTTGGTCCCTGTGGTTTATTAATTTACAAAACAGTCCCTGAGTTCTAGTTTCAGGAAATGACTGATTAGTCCCTGGACTTTTAAATCAAAAAAAAATATATTTTAATTTTCTTATATAAAATAAGTTTTAAAAAGTGGCAAAAAGGACCCCAAACTTATAGTTTTCAAAAATTACACTTTTAACCCTTTAACTTATAATATCCAAAAAAATGACGTTTTTAATACTCGAAATTTGTACTTTCAAATAGTGACGGTTTTAACCTTCGGACTTTAAAAATCAAGGTTCTTAAAGCGAGTTTCAAGGAATTACAAATAGGTCCTTCAAATTGTAGTTTCACAACATGTTATTATAGGCCCTTATAGTTTATGTAGCCTCGTTTAATAGTATGAAACTCAACAAATTTGAAATTGTTTCATGTGTTTATGTTTGTATAAGCACGTATGAGCACAAAGCAAGTATGTTTAAATGAGTTTCATTTCAAATACGGTAATTGTTACAATACAAGTCAAAACAAAACACGTGTGAAAACTAGGGTGGTTACAATACACATTATTGAGATCAACTTGGGAGTCAAAGAAATATGAGGTTGAAATAATCTTGAAACTTCAAAACAGGGAGATCCAAGCTATACGCGATTCAACATTAACCGTGCGCATGTGGTGTGGATGCTGAGAGATAATGAGGTATCATGCATATTACTCGAAAATAAGTAATAATCCGTGACAACTACAGAAAAAATATTAAAAAAAGTAGCAAGACATGTAACACATGAAAAGATGAAAAGGGCATTAAGCTCATGCGCACTCCGGTATTTCAAATCAGAGAAGTTTAGTAACTTTTGGTTGTTAACTCTAAGCACAAGGCAAACTCTGGATAGTTTTCTTTCAACTCCTTGACATCAACTTTTGACCAGCTCGTGAAATACTCTTCAGTTGCAGTCTCGGTTCAGTATAAAACATGAGACGGTAATTTTAAACCAAGAACAATCGATAATAAACAAGAAAGATAAAAACTTTAGGGTCTGTTTGGTATGGGGTAATGGAATGGACGAGGGAATGGAATGGATGAGGTAATGGAATGGACGAGGTAATGGAATTGATCATTACCATTCCATGTCTTGTTTGGTTACCATGTGTGAATTGAATAAACAATTACTTTTTGTTGTTTGGTATGCGAAAAAAGACGAAGAATAAAATCAGATAGCGGTGGTCAGTGATGGGAGATGATGGGGTGTGGTGCTAGGTGTCAGTCTTAGCAGCGGTGGTGGGTGGAGACGACGGTGGATGGTGACAACGGTGGTGGTGGTGGATGAAGGTGGAGGTAGGTGGTGGCAGTGGCGATGGTGGTGGCAGGGTGGTCGGAGGTGGTTGGTGGCGGCGGTGGTAGCGGTGGTGGCGGTGGTTGGTGGCGGCTGTGGGTGGGTGACGGCAGTGATCGGAGATGGCAGTGGCAATGGTGGTGGCGATGATCGAAGGTCGAGGGTGGCGATGATCGGAGGTGACAGTGGCGACGGTGGGTGGCGGCGGTCGGTGGTGGCGATGGAGGTGGGTGACGACGACGGATGACGGTGGTGGTGGTGGTGGTGTGTGTGTGTGTGGTAGCAACGGTGGTGGGTTGTGGTGTTGTTAATGAAGGGTGAAGAGGGAATGGAATGGGAAAAAAATAAGGGGGGCGGATGGAATGATTTTGTGGGAATGAAATTCATTTCGGAATGGACGATTCCATTCCATCGCCCAACCAAACGCTCTTTTCTTCATTCTCTCACAATGGTCCATTCCATTCCACCATTCATTCCTGCATACCAAACGCTACCTTAATGATTGTAACATAGAAAGTTTCATTAATTCGGATAAAGAAATACAAAGATAATGATCCACCCTTGGTGAGCTCTCCCGGGGTGGTGGCTCACAAAATGCACACCTCACAAATGAGGTTTAGTACTCTATTTATAGCCCCTTGAGCCTTGTCCTCCAAGCAAGCCGCCTCTTGCTTGGAGAACCAATAAAAACGCTAAAACGTCCGACTAAAACAACTAAAAGCGCCACATAATATAAACAATAAAGTCGCCAATTAAAGTCTCCTTAATTGATAACATCATTCTCTAATTTGATCCAACAGTATTTGTCTAATCTCAAGACAATTTGATAATATAAGATGACAAATAAAATTATAGATATTAGGTTAAATAAAAACCTGTCAAGTGGATCATAAAATCAATTGGAAGAGAAGAGTTGTTTATACCTAATAACATGTCCATCGTAATTTAACAAACAATTATAGATTTGTAACATCTCCTCAAACGATCAGGGAGAACCACATGATTATCATGCCGCTCCTCAAGAACTACGCAGAGACAACGTACAAGAAATACAATCAATGAATAAAGTCAAGACAACTTATAGACCCTAAGTTCATCAAATAATCATCAAAGTTTAATTAATTTCAACCTAAAAAACTCTTCCTCGATATATTCATCGCAAAGTGGTCGATTAGATTGTTTACCATACAAGATGTATTCCTCCTAACTGCACATGATCAATACAAACACAACAAAAACGGAAAGATATTAACAAAGACGAAAATTAAACGGCTGATTACCCGATTTGACGGAGCTGGGGGTGATTGAAGGATTTGAATGATAAAAATCCGGAGCTTCTAAGTTTCCTGGTGCAGAGTCATTGGATGTTATTCCTGCTTCTAAAGAAAAGCCCTCGCTTTTTAAGCGCCTTGCACTGAGGTCCAAGGCTCACCTTTTGCGCTTTGATTGAGCCTTGCTCGTTTGACAACTATAACGTATACAAGTCCACAACGTACATCAATATAATAATCCCAATCAATGAGAACGGAAATACCGAAATTTTTGTTCAGTTATTATGGGCCAATTCATACAGCATAACTAAAATTCATGATCTCAATCTAATTCATTATCTAAATCTATTCTTGAAGCATAATAGTCCGAAATTAGGTATAAAAATCAGCTAAAAGTTTGAAAATCAGTTACCTTTCCTGTGCCCTTTCATGCGCGTCACTTGCTGAAATCTGCATTTAGATGAACATGAGTGTCCCATGGCTAGAGAGATTACTCACGAAAAAAGAAATCTAAACTTCTTTTTGGAGCACTTTCATTGCAAAAAAAAAAAAAATAACCAATTCACCCATGAGCTGGTGCCTTGGTGGCATTGAGTTAACAAATAAACGCAAATTCACGACCGGAAAACTAAAATACTCCAGACTTATTTGTGGAACTCCATCTCTATAGTTTATTAAGCAATAACTTCAAATTCATTAAGTTTTGGTTCAGATTCTAGCACTAAACTGGTAGTTATATATTATTAATCAGGTAATTAGGTCAACTAACTACAACAAACCAATAACCCTAACTTGTTTACGAAGATCTGCATCTCGAAGCTTAGATTCAATTTCTTCAACGCTACACGGAGACGCCTTCGATTCCGTTAGTCTCCGGCGAAGCCTCGGCGGCATAACTGGTGGCGACGACAAACCTTCACCGTCAATCACCGGAAACTACATCACAGCACCGACGTTCTCCGGTGAATTATCCACTCCAACCTCCATTGATAAACTTAATTAACGGTTGTTACAGGTCTCATTGAATTTTAAACGCTAACACAAGCAATCGGTCACACTTTACTGGTTGAAGAACTTGAATTGGTTAATGATTTTGTGTGTGAACAGATGATATAGATTTGTAGAGAACAGAGATATAGATTTGAAGATAGAGAAAAAGTTTAGAGAAAGAAAAGGGGGTGATGAAGATGATTCTGGAAATTGAAGGTGAATAGAGGTTAAATTTAAAACTAGATGAAACTTACGTTTGGCACCTTTTTAAGCACTTATGATCAGGTTTCGTCCCTTGAATATATGCTGGTCAACAAAACCTATCTTTTATATATTTCTCGTATTTGCGACCACTTTAGACAATCGCAAGTTTTGCTTTTTATATATTTCTCGTATTTGCGACAGCTTTAGACGGTCGCAACTTTTGCTTTACATATATTTCTCATATTTGCGACCGCTTTAGATGGTCGCAACTTTTGCTTTTTTATATCTCGTATTTACGACTGCATTAAATGGTCGCAACTTATGCTTTTAATTTTTTATTTTTCACGTATTAGCAACTGTTTTACAACCACTATTCAACTGATTTGCGATGGAAAAATGCGATCACAAAATTTGCGATCGTTTTGCGACCGAATATGGGTTGGTCTTTAAATTTGCGACGGTTTTGATTTTGGTCGCAAACCAATCGCTAATTTTGTGACCGCCTTGTGTAGGTCGCAAATTCTGATCGCAATTGCCTAGTTTTCTAGTAGTGCCTCCAGACCCTGCTCCTAGGGGCGTTGCCCCTGAACCCCCGTCAACGTCCGCTTGGAAACCCCATTCGGAGCTCCACCCGAACACTTGAATTATAACTACTCGAATAAACGTGCATTCCCACAACTCCTAACTTGTTCGATATAAATTATAATTACGTTTGGTCACCAAGTTAATCCGAATTAAATTAAAATATCTAAGAACATGTGATCATATCAAGTATACAGCAATACGTAGTGAAATTGTAAATAACAATATGTCTCATAATTTATGATCGCTACATTGTAAGCATAAAACTAAAGAAACAATAACTCATCAATGAAAAAAGTTGAATAACAGACTCATTAACAATAACAGGATCGATTGTGAGATATTGATCAGTGTCCAAGGACTGATCAAAGATAAAGAAAATTATAAGCTAGTCAACTTAAATAGTTAGAGTAAGTATGATATTAAACTACGAACGTTTTTTTTTTTAATTTGGCTTGATTGTGAAATAATAAACTTGATTCAGTGTGATTTAAAAACATAAAAACACAAATTCACTTTGTATTTAAAAAGGCAATAAACAAAAACTAAAGCTAAATTAAGATATAAACTCATAAATGCTTAAATGTCTCTCTCCCAGACTTGGATATTGGCGGTTTCTCTAACAAGGACACCGCCCCCTCTAAGCCACAAAAAACTTTGGCGAATGCACTTTTTAGCAAAATCGCTCAAAGCCTGGGAGAAGCTTTTGATTTGTCACCCCGCCAGAAGGAGGTGTTTGAGTGTCTGAAGGGTCCCCATGCTCAGGAATTTTTGACCGTTGTCCCGATTGAGGGGTTAGGACAATGCATGTCGGCAGTAGAATACAGAACCATTCTCAAATACCGGCTAATGATCCCTATGTACCCAGAAGATGAAACCTGCCCGATATGTTGTAAAGCTTGTATGGATAAATATGGGGAGCACGCAGTTCACTGTAAAGAGCTCCCTGGGTTTAAATATCGGCATGACTGGGTGCGAGATGTTTTGGGGGACATCTTAAGAAGAGCTGGGATTTCTGCTAAGAAAGAGGCCCCTGTGAATTTCCTCACGGACCCTATGGAAGGGAGATCTACTCTGCGACCAGCGGATCTGCTCGTCTTTGGCTGGGCTGGGGGGAAACATGCTTGTGTAGACCTCACGGGGGTTTCCCCTTTGGTTGGTTTAAGGGAAAACGGGTTAGTAGCTGGACTAGCAGCAAGAAAGGCAGAATCAAAGAAAGTGGATAAGCACGCTAAAGCTTGCGCAGAGAACCAACATGTCTTTATCCCCTTTGCCTTTGATACTTTTGGCTCCCTAGCGCCAGAAGCCATCAACTTCTTGACGAGGGTTCAACGGGTTATCCACAGCAATTGTTCAACCCCAAGGGGGCAGGGGTTTGTGTTCGGGAGGTTGGGGTTTGCAATTCAGAAAGGGTTGGCGGCGCAGCTTGTTGCCCGTCTACCTTCTGTTTCGATGTAACTTAACAAGTTTTCTGGTTATATCAATCGTTTTTAATTTAAAAAAAAAATATAAAGTTAGTTTGCAAAAAAAAAATAAAAATAAAAAAAATAAATAAATGCTTAGTCTTTCTAACTCTCCAAACTTCTTAAGAATTTCCAAGTACCCAGTCCACTTAGTTGGTTATGCGTCTACGAATCCCACATAATTTCTCAAGGAGTAGCCGCCACAAGAAAAGAGAACATCTCACTCAAAAGATGATGGAATCTTGTAGCCATTTCACGTAAAGATTTGTTCTCCATACACATGAATGCTTCGAATTCTTCCTTTAGAAGATCATGTTTGAGCTTTCTCGTTTATGCATTCTCGGTTCTAGAGTATCCCACGTTGTTTTCGTCGTTGTACAAAAGTTAAATTGATGCATGATATTTGTCAAATCCTTGTGAAAGAATTGCAAATTCTTTCTTTTCAAGGTCGTAAGCCTTCTTATTGGTTTCCTAAAGCTGAGCAAGTGTAATAGGATTTGATTCAGCTTCTTCGAGTGCTTGGGTAAACAGAGTAATAAAGTAAGTCTATGAGTCGGTATTGACTCCAAGAACATGTGTTTTGAATCTACCACTCCATATCGAATGATCATCCAAATGAAAAATTTTAGGAGGACGGTTGTTGTTAATGTATCATTCTCACTTATCAATAAGTTTTGAATTGTCTGATTTTGATTTGTAACAAACGCCCACTGGTTTGCTGAAATCATTGCGAACTGTGAAGGTATAAGCGATTGAACCCATGATGTGTTTGACGGATCCGGTTGTGGTTGAGGATTGTTTGATGGTATAAGTAATTTTAAATAAGTTGCGACAGACGAATTTGTTTGTTGTGGATGATTACTTTGGTTTAAGTTATTTCCCCAATCCCAAGGATTTGTACCTATTTTGTTATAAATGTCGAAAATTGTGAAAAATTTCTGAGGTAGGAACACTAAACAGACACACTGTTGGAAAGTTTTTCAAATTTTCAAAGTCAAACGACAGTGAAAACTTAAACATAGGTGTTGTCTGTCATTTGAAGCTTGTTTCAAACGACATCAGGTTTTTAAAAGCAAGTCAATTAACTGTCATTTGAGGATGACATCAAACGACAATTAAACTTAAACGAAGGTTTATTGATTGTCGTTTGAAAGTGGTTTCAAATGACAGTTGTTTTGAGCAAAGGTTAAAGGAGTGTCGCTTGAGAGTTGTTTCAAACGATAGTTATTGTCGTTTGGTGAGGAATCCAAATGACAGTGTGTTGTAACAGACAATCTCTACACACGACAGTGGGACAAAGAGTACAATTCTGCTCCACCCAAACTTGCAGGTCAACCAATAGAATTTTAGGATCAAAATGTACTATTCCGATGAGAATTTCAGCAAACCTTGTCACATGAAAAAACGGTGATATGTTTTTATGCTCCAAACTTAACCAAAAACCATGTTTTGATTGTCTCCTCAATTTTAACAAGTTTCTAACCATGATTACCATAAAATAACATCATATTGATAAGTTTTAGTCCATATTTTCATCCAAGAAACATAGTTTTTGGTTTTTCATCCAATAAAAGTTCAGAACTCTATTAAAAACCTCACAAATAACTCAAAATGCTTGGTTTTCAACAAGAAATCGAGCCTAAAGCTCTCATACCACTTGTAGGTCCTTATAATGATCTTGAACACAATATTTTTTTGTTGTAAATATAAGAACTAGTGCGGAATCCTAGTAAATATATCAAACCGAGAAAGAACACAATCAATAATACGAGTATATCACATTAAAGTTCACTTGTATTGATTTTAGCAGAGTTTCAGTACAATAATAAACATGAAATGCTCTCAACTCTCTCAATTATGCTCTCTGCTGATTCATAATGATAATTGTTGTATCTATACACATAACAACATGTCCCAAATGAAAGTGAACCGTTCCAAGCGAAGGCCCACCTTCGCATAACATTCTCAAGCGAAGGTGATCGTATCCAAGCGAAGGTCCACTTTGCAGCATAACTACCAAACAAATCTCAACCTTCGCTTGATATACCAAACGAAGGTATATAATCACATTCGTTTGTTCACTTTCGTTTGGGTAGTGACACTATCGTTTAAACATGTTGTCCAAGTCAAAGACATGAGGATGTCTTAACTTGGTCAACTTACATCAAAACATTACCAATCAAAATACTAAACTAAGACCGAAACAATTACAAACGACAAGTACAAGCTACAGGCAAAAGTGTATCAACAACTGAACCCGAACCTAGTTAGCTGACATCAGATGCCACGTAAACAAGTGTCATGTAAATCCCAAATACCCGTTTTAACACAAAAATATGTTTACTGATTCAAAACACCACATAGACATGGCTTTGGAATTAATGACTTTGATTAATTGTTAAGGATAGTTTTTAAGATTCACCATACAACCTGACAACCCGTTTAATTGTATCAATTACACACAAATCTATTAACCCGCTAACAACGCAAGAAAGTTGCCAATACGCTTAATAAACGATAAATAATTCAAACATAATCAACATTTTCCAAGAAATCAACACAAGTAGTCAAGATTTACTAGTTTACAAGAATCAGAAACAAGATAGTTATATCAAAACGAACAAACATTCATCTGGGCGTGAAGGGGTAAGGTCCCAAAAACCTTATACCAAGTACATGGGACCATACCACGACCTCACCTCTTAGCCCTCTTTTAACCTTGCGCGGCCGCGCAACTGGTCCTACAGAGAGGACTCAAGAGGAAGATAGCAGGCAACACTTGCGCACTGAAAAGGAAACCATAAATCCTTGCGCCTTCCTCCATAAACAAAGGATTGAAATCATAAGCTAGACACTTCCGCTTAAATAATACCCAGATTTGGGGATTATTTACTCAACTGATACCCCACAGTAAAGAGTCACACCGGATTATGGCAATAAACCTTCTAGAAGGATTTAATCGTGCAACACCAGACGGTTATAACCATCTGGTACACGTGTCATCATCTCAGGCCTCCCTGAAATCACGATGATGGTATGGAATTGGAGGAAAACCTCCACTTGCCCATTGTCCACGTGGCGACTCCCCAGCCATTGATCAAAACAGTAATCCGTGTACTCTCACACCGGATCGTGAAGATTAACGGAAGGAGAAAATAACCGCTTACGGGGTTAGCATCTTTCGTTAATATTTCATCAACAAGTTTTCCCGCCCAAACTCTTGGTTATAAATATGAGGATAATTCAGGTATGAACCTCAAGTTACACACACTTCTTCAATACTACTTCTTCTTCATAAACACCTACTTATTCTCACGCTGGAGTCGGGTCAAGGAGAGAACCCCTTTCTCCCCTTGACGAGGCTAACGGTGTTTTGTTTTGCAGAGTTTACCGGAGAAGGAGAGCAGTCACATCGAATCAAACGAGAGAAACAACCCCTTTATGCAGATCCAAACCCCCTAGATAATTTGATTTCGGTCATTTATCTAGTGTTTCTTCATTGGTGCCCACCGTTTTTCTCTGTTTCATCCAATTTTCTCTCGTTTTTTGATCTGCCTTGTTGATTCCATTTGCACATGGAAGAAACTTCGTCTCATCGACAAACCGGCCCTCGGCTGAACGTCGGTAACAACTTTCAGGTTGAAGGTATTCCAGAGGATGCCTCGGATGACAACGAGGTGCAATCCAATCGTGTAAATGAACCTATCACCCCAGGGGCACAGCCAGAAAACCCTGTGCACTCAATTCTACCCCCAGGAGAAACCCCAATCTCCTGGTACGTTAGGTCTCAAGGAGCATTAAACGCAGTATACACACAATTATGTGCACAAACTGCTCCCCTAACTCAATCACGGAGGCCAGGATCCCGTGCTAATGCTTCTCAACGTGAGGGCCCGTCCCACATCGAAGACACAGAAGTATACTCCAGATCTACATCGAGATACGAGTATACCCAGTCAGGAAGTCATCAAAGAGAATATCGAGACGAGTCTCACCCTCACAGAAGACAATCAGTCCACACCAGGTTGTGTTCTCAACGAAACACCCACACCAATGAGTCTGATCCGACTTACCGTATAGGTGAAAGTGCCAGCGTGTTTAGCCGATTGCAGCCAAATTACAACAAGTGCAGACCTCGTGCGGTTTACAACCCTGAGGCTGAGCACAATTACGATTTGATTTACCGCCCTGCGAAAGCAGCGGAGAATTCAAAATTCATCATGGAAATAGCTCTGGCTCCGCTAGAGAAAGCAAAGTTACCGTCTAATGTGGGTAAATTCAACGGGCTGATAGACCCTGACGATCATTTAAGAGTTTTTACAAGCGCAGTGCTGGTTGGGGGCTGGACTCTACCATTGTAGTGCTACCTTTTCGTACAAACCCTAACTGGTGCTGCAAGAATATGGTTCGATAACTTGCCCATCGGGAGAATCACATCATGGAAAGATCTGCGCGAAAAATTTCTGACTCATTTTAGCCAACAACGGCGATCTATCCGCGACACATCTGACGTGATGAACATTTGGCGTCACGATGACGAAAGTCTGGAAGACTTTATCACCCGATATAACAAAGAGGTACTTGAGATCGGGGGCGTCCATGAACAACTAATTCGCGCACAATTCAAGTATGCAGTCAGGTGCGACGATATGATAAAGGTCCTGTCTGGGACGGAAGGCCTCCCGAAGAGCTGGGAGAAGGTGATGGCAGCGGCTAAGGTTTACGCCCAAACAGAAAAAAATCTTACCACAAATACGCCGCCGCCACTACATAATCGACCCTCAGATTTAGGCTCAACTAGCGGGAGGAAATTCAAGAAAGGATGGCTTGATTGTAACACCTCGAAAATTCACGTCCAATAATGTATTGACACGTGTCATAAGCTTGAACGTGTGAAAGAATACTCTAGAGGGACTAAAGTTGACAAACATAGGAAGTATGTGAATATAAGGGTTCAAATTGTCAACAATGGATAAATATACTTTACAATAACCCTACATGATGCTTATACCCTTAAACGAATGAATCATGGATCATACGAAGCTAATTGTGAAAGAAAGTGAGAGATTACAAACTACAAGGGTTAAATGTGTCAACATGTTTAAGGTATACCTCTGAGTGACCTTTTAGCAAACCCGAAGCTTTGTAATGGTTATTATGCTCACTAGAATGCACGATAAAAATTTCACCAAGTTTCGTTATCGTATGAGAAAGTTATGATAAAATTCGCACACGAGGGGTTAAAGCGTCAACGTTGAAAATTATGACTTTTTGGGTAAACATAAAGTGACCAAGGACTTAACAAAGTGGGTATAAGTCGTGAAGCCCTTATAAGTCAATTCGACAGGCTCATAATGCAAGAAATAAAGGTGGAATGACCTTTCGAAGGACCAAGAGCCAAAGATGCAATAAATGAAAATTTTTTAACCTGACAACAGGCATCAGGCGGGCCGCGTATGGCTTACCAGAACCTTACGCGGGCCGCGTGCGACCCCCAGATACAGAAAATACTGGCAGCAGCCTGTTCAGCCTTGTAACCGACTTAAGGAAATATTTTCCACTCCATGGGCGACCCCTACATGCTTTTAGACCTTAGGGACACTTGTGGATGATCCATGATCAGTTGTAGCATGAATTGTCATGATCACAAGCCCTCAAATTCACTATAAAAGGCCCCTCATGTTGCAACATTTTGATCACACCTTCCATCTGCATTTGTGGAACTTCCTGGAGCATAAGATCAGTCCCCAAGCATCTCTAATCGTGCATTAGACCTTGGTAAGCATCCTTGATCTTCCTTAGTTGAGTTTTGCTTAGTTATTAGCTTAAAAGTCAAACCGTCGTAATTAAGGATTGACTTATCGATTAATCACTAATGGTTCAGTGATTAACCAAATTGAAGGTAGTTATAAGTTGGTATTTATGTGGGCATTAAACCCTTAAAAGGGCACCCCCTGATTCCCGCTCTAACTAGATCAAATGTCGGGTCAAAGTTGTTTATAAAAAGTCAACAGGAACTTAATTTGTGAATTAACATGTAATTAGAAATGTAGAAGGCATGTAACCTATTTTACCACTCATATAACTTAGTAATAAGTGTAAGAACATGTCTAAGCATGTTCGACCCGACAATTTTCTGTTTAGACCCGGTTCGGAACCGAAAGTCGCAAAACTTTGACTTTTGCTTTGACTTCAGTCCTGACCCGATTTAGTATGCTTTGGAAATGCCTTAGAGCTTCCTTAGGACCAGGCTACATGATGGTATAACCCTCTGTGATTGGTTCATTGTTTGTCCATTTTGTTTATACGTTTTCGTTAATTGCTTAATGTTGACCATAATGCCCTTTTTACCATAAAACGAGAATTTTGGATATGTGAAATGACAATAATCTTTGTTTCTGAATTATAAGCATGTCCCTAAAGTTTCATATCAGTTCGAGGTGCAGAATAGGAGTTATGCTAAATAGCGCATTTAAGAAGCTTTTTGTTAATTAAACGGCGCAATTAGCATAAAGCCTATCTAAACCCAGTTTTGACACCAAACCTTTTACCCACTGTTGTAATATAATATTTTAGGATTTTAAAGATTTTTAATTATTTTTAACCTGCTCATAACCTAAGGTTATGGCGTTGATTCGGTAAATACCGATTATACCCTTTTGTGTATAAAATGAGTTCTACATAGTATTTTGACACCAATCCAATTGCTACTGATTTTATATAATAAATGTAGTATTTCGAACTTTATAACCTAATCAGAAAACTCAGATTTCCTGTATAACCCGGAAATCGCTTAAAATGGCTTTTAAGCGTATTAAACACCTAGTATGGGTTTAAAACCATTTTTATCATATAAGACTTATCACAACTGATATGACCTATTAAAATAAGTTATTTTACTGATGTATTCAGACCCGAATCTCAGAATTTCATTTAACCTCTTTTATAATCTTTAAAATGACCAAAATACCCCTACGGGGCTTAAATTAAGGTTAAACTCGTTTTGGGCATGATGGAAGATATCCTACTGATATCACAACATATTTAAGGCATATTAACTTAGGAAACCCGTTAGTGACTCTTTCGGGGTACCCGTTATGCGTTATTCGCGTTCGGTTCGGTTTATGTAACTAGTTTGCATAAACTAGCCGAAACGGGTCAAACCTTATCGTTTTTATCTCAAAATCCAGAATGTGTTTAGATTACCCATATGATACAAGTCTTCAAAGTTGTCGGGTCTAAATCACATTCTATTCCGGTCTTCGCTTAATCACGCGTTCGAACTGTATCTTTCTTTAAAACTAACCGGTCTAGGCTTAGGCTTAATTAAAGACCCGTTAGGATTCTAATAGGTTATTATAAACCTTCGTTCCAGAATAGGAGACCCGGTAAAAGCTACAAGCACTTGCTATTTGTGATTGATACTTGCAAAGGTAAATACTTTTAACTTATTTTCCCTATACGGGCTTGGGGTATGGTATATAAAATACCGCTTGGTTCGGGAATTGAATCTTTAATCGAATAGAGGTTAAACCATTGATATGCTCCATTTTGAAATGTTTTGTTTGCTTAAAGCCTTTGGGGGGTTAATGACCATGTCCCGGATATCCTTAGCATCATCTTACGAGATGGCCACGACCAGAGCACGGGGTGTAGGCGTACACCCGTCAGTGTCGAAATAAATAATGTGGTGTGTCTATTGATCTTTAACCCGGTCCATGGATCGGGCTACTGAACGCATAAGGAACATGTAATTCTTTTACAAGATTATATTCAAATAATTATCCCAAGTTATAAAAAGTTTGTACCACGTGCATTCAAATCAATTTTATTAAACCTTTTCTAAATGAGTCAGTTAATTGTATTTACCAGTGTAAACTGACGTATTTTCCCAAAAAGGTTAAGTGCAGGTACTACGCGAACTAGGTTGGCTTTCTCCTAGCGTCCACAATAAGTCTCGCAAGCTTGGATGTCAAAACTGTTGAACAATGTTTCCATTTTATTTTTATCCACCTGTGGATTAATTTCAATTGTTTGTGATACTTGATATTACAATTATATTCGGTTGAAATATATCTATCTTTTGCTTCCGCTGTGCATATTAAATATTGTGTTGTTTGACTATAACGATATCAACTACGTCACGATACTCCCCACCGGGCCCACCGGCAATACGTGGAAATATCGGGGTGTGACAGGTTGGTATCAGAGCCAACATTGAGTGAATTAAACACTAGCCTTTTGTGTTTAATCTCAATGACACAATTGCACATTCCTAAATTTTCGAGTCTAGACAAAGAACTTAGGACAAATCCAAATTTGTTTTTAATTTTAACTTTGTCCTTTATATTTCTTGTTGTATCTTTTATTGTTAACAGGAAATATGCCGCCAAGATTTAGAAGAGGAGGAAGAGGCAAGGGGCCGATCACCGCCCCCAACGATCACGAAGCCGGGCCTTCTCACCGGCGAACTCCTTCCACTATAATGAGTGCCGATCCGCAAGGAGCCTGGAGGACCTATACGGATCCCGCTAGACGGTCTGTTTCGCACAGTTCAACACCTCCCTATCGTAACTCCTATGGGCCACAGTCAGAAAATGAGCCCGATAACCCACAACCTTCATATATACCTCTCCAGCGATCCCTTTCGCACCATTCCTTCGACGACCCCACTCCTGTTTTTCAGGGCCGGTTTAACCCGGCAAACTATATTCAAGAACCAGTGGGTTTTAACCCATTGGGACCGGAGGATCACTTTTCCAGCGATCACGCCATGGATATGGATGAGGACACCGACCCTATGGAGCCTGCAACCGGGACCCCCAACCATCCTATCGAGGTCTCTGATGGTTCATTCTTTCACGGATCACCCTACGGTGGTCCAGACAGTTTCCAGGCAAGGTTTAACCAACATGAATGGTACTTCACACCTTCTCACCATTCATCGCCCCACCAGCAGCAGCAGGATCCCTCCGGGGATTCGCGATTCGTGGCAGTCACGCCACCGCCTCCACCGCCGCCAGTTCATCAAGCACCTCCGGAACCACCGAGGCGTTGGAGGACAGGTGCGCGAATATTCGCATGATGAGGGGATTTTCATTTTAGCACCCCTCTTCACTCAAGTGGCAGTCACTATCCGCCACTTCATGAAGACCCACAAATGGGTGGGCCTTCAAACCCAGTTCCAGAGGTGAGTTCTGCACCAGTTACACCACAGCCACCACCGATGGGTTTTGATAACCCGATTCCTGCATACGCCGGTTCAATGTCGTACAATCCGTTTGAACAGCCGGTTCACACTCACTATAACTATGCAGAAGCCGACCCGTACCTAGTCGCGGCAAACTACAACGCCCTACATCCGGAAGGACCGTATGGAGCTCCTTGGGGAGTGGGATATCCAACTCATGGATATAAAGTACCTGCTCGACCACCGATTCAGCAACAGTCGCAGCCATCACGATTTTCCCCACCGGAATAGGAGGAAATCCTCCAAAGACTAAGTCGGGTGGAACATGAATTCCAAGAGGAACGTAGGAACAACAGGGGTTTCCTCAAGGTCCTAGCGAGCTTGCTAAAGGGGAAGAAGAAGAGGCATCATTAAATCCCTATATGTATTGTTATATTTCCTATTTTAATCAAGTCCCTGCGTGGACATTTATCTGTGTAATTAGTCCCTACGTGGACTTGCCTTTTTAGTTCCTGCGTGGACATCTATTCTAGTATTTGGTCCCTGCGTGGACTTGTATTATCAGGTTTAGCCCCTGCGTGGGCAAATTGTTTCTGTTAAAAGTCCCGTTTAGGGCAATGTGTAATCCTTTTAAAAAATTAATGGAATGTTAAGTTTATAAATTTCATTTTTGCCATTATATGCATAAATATATTATACATGAAATAAATAAATCAAAATCATTCTTTTAAAATAATCTGCCTATTAAATATTAAATGAGAATCTTAAAGGTATAATCTAGCCTGCATGTCATTATAAGACTTGGCCAAGATGGTAAGACCTGTTTAAAAGATTCGGATCCCTGTTAACATCTGAAAACATGTTAACGCTCCTGGCAGACGTGATTCGTTAAAAATCACACACGTCATTCTTATATAAGGATTCTTCAAAAGATTCATATCCTAACCTAAAGATCTATAAATCATGGGTTTAAATCATCAAGTATGATGATCATATGTTGACCATACATTGGTAATATAGTGCCTACGGGCCATACTTATTGTCATATAAGACAAAAGACAGTAGTAGTCTACGACTCCCTGTCAGAAAAAGGTAAAAGAACTATGTTCAAACCTTCATGCCTTGATTCTCTGAAATCATGGCTTATAAATTAAAAATGTCCCTGTGACTAGGCCTTTTGTGCTAATAATACTGTTATTATTTGATAATTAGGATAAATTATAAAAAAAATCCTAAATAAATGTGAGTAACAAATTAACCAAATATGGTCTATGTTTACCATGGTTAATGAATTGCCCTAGAAGACAATTCCATTATAAACTCCCAAATAAATTATTTTCAATATCTTATGTAACAGTTCAAGATAAAATGGCTGACTCGGAGGAGATCAACAGTCACCCACGGGGGAATCAGGATGATGCCCGAATTAATATAGCGGGTGCAGAACTGCAAGCGTTAATAGACAACGCTGTTACGAAAGCCATAGAGCGACAGTATCAGGAATATAGCGGGACTCGGAGTAGGACCCTATCCGCACCGCATTCCAAGCCTAAGACTCATTCTTTGGCTCACAGCAAGCCACCACCCTCTAGGAAAGACGAGCCAAAGAAAAACGATGACGATCGTCAGTCCTCAAATCAGCAAAGTGTTCCATCTCAACGGATCGTACAGAATCAAGGACCCCGTGATAAGGGTTGCTCCTACAAGTATTTTGTTTCATGCAAACCTAGGGATTTCACTGGGGAGAAAGGAGCTATAGACTGCATGACATGGTTAGATGAGATGGACACCATGGTTGATATCAGCGGGTGCGCTGATAAGGATGTGGTAAAGTTTGTGTCTCAATCGTTCAAAGGTGAGGCCTTAGCCTGGTGGAGATCGTTGATTCAAGCTACTAGGAAAATCCCATTGTACAATCAGACATGGGATCAATTCATGGCATTGATTAGAGAAAACTACTGCCCTCAGCATGAGGTTGAAAAGATTGAGTCGGATTTTCTGTCTTTGGAAATGAAAAATCTGGATTGCCAAGCTTACCTTACGAGCTTTAATACAATGTCAAGGTTGGTTCCTTATCTGGTGACCCCGGAACCCAAAAGAATAGCTCGTTTCATTGGGGGCTTAGCCCCAGAGATCAAGGCAAGTGTAAAAGCCTCTCGGCCAGCTACTTTCAGATCTGTAGCTGATATATCTTTGTCCCTCACACTGGATGCGGTCAGACAGAGATCGCTGAGGAACACGGATGCCGAGAAAAGAAAACGTGAGGATGACAACTCACGATGTTCGGATAAGAAACACAGGGGAAACAATGAACACACGAAAGGGTCTGGATCTAAGAAGGATGGGCATCAATCTGGAGATAAGCCCAAGTGTAAGATTTGTCAGAAGCACCACTTTGGGAGGTGCAGACTTGACTCAAAATCCCAATCTCAGCCGAGGCCTTGTGGGATTTGCAAATCTCCAGAACATAAGACCCTAGAGTGCAAGAAGCTGAAGGACGCAACGTGCTACAGTTGCAACGAAAAAGGGCACATTAAGACAAATTGCCCAAAATATGCAAAGAAAGATGATGAAGGAAAGAAGACCAATGCTAGGGTCTTCAGGATGGATGCAAAGGAAGCTGTGCAGGACGACAATGTGATCACAGGTACCTTCCTTATAAATGATGTTTATGCGAGAGTGCTATTTGATTCAGGAGCTGATAAATCTTTTGTAGATAATAAGTTTTGTAAGTTGCTGAATTTACCTGTTAAGACCTTAAGTGTGAAGTATGAGGTGGAATTAGCAGATGGCACCTTAGAAACCGCCTCAACCATATTAGATGGATGTTTCATATCCATTAAGAACCACTCATTTCCTTTGTCCCTACTTCCTTTGAAGTTAGCAGGTTTCGACATAGTTTTAGGCATGGACTGGTTATCTCATAACCAGGCCCAGATTGTCTGCAATAAGAAGCAAGTGGTGATCAAGACCCCGTCTGGTGAATCACTTACCATTCAGGGAGATACCCAGTATGGGCTGCCTGAGCAAGTGACTATGCTCATGGCCTCTAGGTGTTTAAAGAAGGGTTGTGTCATCTACATGGCACAAGTGACTATTGATGAGCCGAAGCCTAAGATTGAGGATATCCCTGTCATTTCTGAATACCCTGAAGTTTTTCCTGAAGAACTACCTGGTTTACCACCAGATAGGCAAGTGGAATTCAGAATTGACATCATCCCTGGAGCAGCACCAGTAGCAAGGGCGCCTTATAGGTTGGCACCAACAGAGATGAAGGAATTGAGGACACAACTAGATGAATTGCTAGCCAAGGATTTCATTAGACCTAGTTCATCCCCTTGGGGAGCACCAATCTTATTTGTCAAGAAGAAGGATGGATCGATGCGTCTGTGCATCGATTACCGTGAGCTTAATAAGGTCACTATCAAGAATAGGTATCCATTGCCCAGGATCGACGATCTGTTCGATCAGCTTCAAGGGGAAAGTTACTTCTCTAAGATTGACTTAAGGTCAGGCTATCACCAACTGAAGGTTAGAGATGAAGACGTACACAAGACTGCATTTAGGACTCGTTACGGTCACTACGAGTTCTTGGTGATGCCTTTTGGGCTCACTAATGCACCAGCGGCATTCATGGATCTCATGAACCGTGTCTGCAAACCATACTTGGACAAATTTGTTATCATCTTCATTGACGACATTCTGATTTATTCAAAGAATCAAGCCGACCATGAGAAACATCTTCGATGTATTCTTTCACTACTTCAGTAGGAGAAGCTCTATGCCAAATTCTCTAAATGTGAATTTTGGCTTCGTGAAGTCCAATTTCTTGGACATATGGTTAGTGAACGCGGAATCCAAGTAGATCCCGCTAAGGTTGAAGCTGTCATGAATTGGCAAGAGCCGAAGACGCCCACGGAAATTCGCAGTTTCTTGGGATTGGCAGGATACTACAGGCGCTTTATTGAAAACTTTTCAAGGATTGCAGCACCCCTAACTTCTTTGACTAGGAAGAATATTAAGTTCAACTGGGGACCGAAGCAACAAGAATCCTTTGATATCCTTAAGCAGAAGCTAAGCAATGCACCTGTGTTGACATTGCCGGATGGAATAGAAGAGTTTGTGGTATATTGTGATGCATCACACACTGGCATGGGGTGTGTGCTTATGCAGAAAGGCAATCTTATTGCCTATGCTTCACGTCAGTTAAAGGTGCATGAAAGGAATTACACCACCCATGACCTGGAGTTGGGTGCCGTTGTATTTGCACTGAAGCTATAGAGGCACTATTTATACGGTATCAAGTGTGTGATCTATTCTGATCACAAGAGCGTCCAGCACCTGTTTAACCAAAAGGATTTAAACGTGAGGCAACGACGTTGGATGGAAACTTTGAATGATTATGATTGTGAGATAAGATACCATCCTGGCAAGGCGAATATAGTCGTCGATGCCTTGAGTCGAAAGGAAAGGGTGAAGCCCATAAGAATCAATGCCAAGAGCATTGAGATAAAGAACAGTTTGAATGAAAGGTTGTTAGCTGCACAGAAGGAAGCTGTGTTGGAAGCTAACAATCCTAATGAAAAGCTAAGAGTAACTGAAGAACAGTTATCCTATGGCAAGGACGGAATCCTAAGGTTGAATGGACGAATATGGGTTCCAGTTTATGGAGGACTTCGAGATGTTATCCTCCAGGAAGCCACCAATTCTAAATACTCCGTTCATCCTGGGGCTGACAAGATGTACCAGGATCTGAAGGCAAATTTTTGGTGGATAGGCTTGAAGAAGTCTATAGCTACCTTTCTAGCTAAATGTTTGACGTGTGCGCAAGTCAAAGCTGAACATCAGAAGCCGTCAGGTTTACTACAACAGCCTGAACTTCCCACGTGGAAGTGGGAAATGGTGACGATGGATTTCATCACCAAGTTGCCAAAGACAAGGAAAGGAAATGATACGATATGGGTGATAGTTGATAGGTTGACTAATTCAGCACATTTCCTACCCATTAAGGAGACCTATAGCTCCGACATGTTAGCCCAATTGTACGTAGATAAGATTGTATCTCTACATGGCGTACCAGTGTCTATTATCTCTGACAGAGATACTAGATACACGTCACATTTTTGGAAAAGTTTCCAACAATCGTTGGGCACGCGCTTAAATTTTAGTACGGCTTACCATCCTTAGACGGACGGCTAGAGTGAGCGTACAATCCAAACTTTGGAAGACATGCTTCGTGAATGTGTGATAGACTTAGGTGGTAGTTGGGATAACCACCTACCATTAATCGAGTTCTCGTATAACAATAGCTATCATACGAGCATCAAGGCCGCGCCTTTCGAGGCCTTGTACGGTAGAAAGTGCAGAACGCCCGTTTGTTGGGCGGAAGTTGGAGATGTCCAACTGACAGGACTGGAAATAGTCTTTGAAACGACGGACAAGATTGTCCAGATTCGTGACCGCCTGAAAGCTGCCAGGGATAGGCAGAAAAGCTACGCAGATCTAAAGCGTAAACCTCTGAAATTCGAGGTAGGTGATAAAGTGTTGCTTAAAGTATCACCCTGGAAGGGAGTGATGTGATTTGGTAAGAAAGGTAAGTTAAGCCCGAGATACATAGGACCATTCAAGGTCATCGAATGTGTCGGATTAGTTGCTTATAAGTTAAAAATACCTGAAGAGCTCAGTGGTATTCACAATGTATTCCACATCTGCAATCTGAAGAAGTGTTTCGCTGATGAATCACTAGTCATACCACATACAGATGTGCACATAGAAGAGAGCTTGAAGTTTGTTGAAAAACCTGTCTCAATCGAGGATTGACAGGTTAAGAAGCTTCGAAGGAAGCATGTGCCAATAGTAAAGGTTAAATGGGATGCCCGTAGAGGTCCCGAGTACACATGGGAGGTTGAGTCCACAATGAAAGAAAAGTACCCTCATTTATTTCAGTAAATCTCGAGGTTGAGATTTCTTTTAAGGGGGTGAGGATGTAACACCCCAAAAATTCACGTCCTATAATGTATTGACACGTGTCATAAGCTTGAACGTGTGAAAGAATACTCTAGAGGGACTAAAGTTGACAAACATGGAAAGTATGTGAATACAAGGGTTCAAATTGTCAACAATGGATAAATATACTTTACAATAACCCTACATGATGCTTATACCCTTAAACGAATGAATCATGGATCATACGAAGCTAATTGTGAAAGAAAGTGAGAGATTACAAACTACAGGGGTTAAATGTGTCAACATGTTTAAGGTATACCTCTGAGTGACCTTTTAGCAAACCCGAAGCTTTGTAACGGTTAATTATGCTCACTAGAATGCACGATAAAAATTTCACCAAGTTTCATTATCGTATGAGAAAGTTATGATAAAATTCGCACACGAGGGGTTAAAGCGTCAACGTTGAAAATTATGACTTTTCGGGTAAACATAAAGTGACCAAGGACTTAACAAAGTGGGTATAAGTCTTGAAGCCCTTATAAGTCAATTAGAAAGGCTCATAATGCAAGAAATAAAGGTGGAATGACCTTTCGAAGGACCAAGAGCCAAAGATGCAATAAATGAAAAGTTTTTAACCTGACAGCAGGCATCAGGCGGGCCGCGTAAGGCTTACCAGAACCTTACGCGGGCCGCGTGCGACCCCTAGATACAGAAAATACTGGCAGCAGCCTGTTCAGCCTTGTAACCGACTTAAGGAGATATTTTCCACTCCATGGGCGACCCCTACATGCTTTTAGACCTTAGGGACACTTATGGATGATCCATGATCAGTTGTAGCATGAATTGTCATGATCACAAGCCCTCAAATTCACTATAAAAGGCCCCTCATGTTGCAACATTTTGATCACACCTTCCATCTGCATTTGTGGAACTTCCTGGAGCATAAGATCAGTCCCCAAGCATCTCTAATCGTGCATTAGACCTTGGTAAGCATCCTTGATCTTCCTTAGTTGAGTTTTGCTTAGTTATTAGCTTAAAAGTCAAACCGTCGTAATTAAGGATTGACTTATCGATTAATCACTAATGGTTCAGTGATTAACCAAATTGAAGGTAGTTATAAGTTGGTATTTATGTGGGCATTAAACCCTTAAAAGGGCACCCTCTGATTCCCGCTCTGGCTAGATCAAATGTCGGGTCAAAGTTGTTTATAAAAAGTCAACAGGAACTTAATTTGCGAATTAACATGTAATTAGCAATGTAGAATGCATGTAACCTATTTTACCACTCATATAACTTAGTAATAAGTGTAAGAACATGTCTAAGCATGTTCGACCCGACAATTTTCTGTTTAGACCCGGTTCGGAACCGAAAGTCGCAAAACTTTGACTTTTGCTTTGACTTCAGTTCTGACCTGATTTAGTATGATTTGGAAATGCCTTAGAGCTTCCTTAGGACCAGGCTACATGATGGTATAACCCTCTGTGATTGGTTCATTGTTTGTCCATTTCGTTTATACGTTTCCGTTAATTGCTTAATGTTGACCATAATGCCCTTTTTACCATAAAACGAGAATTTTGGATATGTGAGAGGACAATAATCTTTGTTGCTAAATTATAAGCATGTCCCTAAAGTTTCATATTAGTTCGAGGTCCAGAATAGGAGTTATGCTAAATAGCGCATTTAAGAAGCTTTTTGTTAATTAAACGACGCAATTAGCATAAAGCCTATCTAAACCCAATTTTGACACCAAACCTTTTACCCACTGTGGTAATATAATATTTTAGGATTTTTAAAGATTTTTAATTATTTTTAACCTGCTCATAACCTAAGGTTATGGCGTTGATTCGGTAAATACCGATTATACCCTTTTTGTGTATAAAATGAGTTCTACATAGTATTTTGACAGCAATCCAATTGCTACTGATTTTATATAATAAATGTAGTATTTTGAACTTTATAACCTAATCAGAAAACTCAGATTTCCTGTATAACCCGGAAATCGCTTAAAATGGCTTTTTAAGCGTATTAAACACCTAGTATGGGTTTAAAACCATTTTTATCATATAAGACTTATAACAACTGATATGACCTATTAAAATAAGTTATTTTACTGATGTATTCGGACCCAAATCTCATAATTTCATTTAACCTCTTTTATAATCTTTAAAATGACCAAAATACCCATACGGGGCTTAAATTAAGGTTAAACTCGTTTTGGGCATGATGGAAGATATCCTACTGATATCACAACATAATTAAGGCATATTAACTTAGGAAACCTGTTAGTGACTCTTTCGGGTACCCGTTATGCGTTATTCGCGTTCGGTTCGGTTTATGTAACTAGTTTGCATAAACTAGCCGAAACGGGTCAAACCTTATCGTTTTTATCTCAAAATCCAGAATGTGTTTAGATTACCCATATGATACAAGTCTTCAAACTTGTCGGGTCTAAATCACATTCTATTCCGGTCTTCGCTTAATCATGCGTTCGAACTGTATCTTTCTTTAAAACTAACCGGTCTAGGTTTAGGCTTAATTAAAGACCCGTTAGGATTCTAATAGGTTATTATAAACCTTCGTTCCAGAATAGGAGACCCGGTAAAAGCTACAAGCACTTGCTATTTGTGATTGATACTTGCAAAGGTAAATACTTTTAACTTATTTTCCCTATACGGGCTTGGGGTATGGTATATAAAATACCGCTTGGTTCGGGCATTGAATCTTTAATCGAATAGAGGTTAAACCATTGATATGCTCCATTTTGAAATGTTTTGTTTGCTTAAAGCCTTTGGGGGGTTAATGACCATGTCCCGGATATCCTTGGCATCATCTTACGAGATGGCCACGACCAGAGCACGGGGTGTAGGCGTACACCCGTCAGTGTCGAAATAAATAATGTGGTGTGTCTATTGATCTTTAACCCGGTCCACGGATCGGGCCACTGAACGCATAAGGAACATGTAATTCTTTTACAAGATTATATTCAAATAATTATCCCAAGTTATAAAAAGTTTGTGCCACGTGCATTCAAATCAATTTTATTAAACCTTTTCTAAATGAGTCAGTTAATTGTATTTACCAGTGTAAACTGACGTATTTTCCCAAAAAGGTTAAGTGCAAGTACTACGCGAACTAGGCTGACTTTCTCCTAGCGTCCACAATAAGTCTCGCAAGCTTGGATGTCAAAACTGTTGAACAATGTTTCCATTTTATTTTGATCCACCTGTGGATTAATTTCAACTGTTTGTGATACTTGATATTACAATTATATTCGGTTGAAATATATTTATCTTTTGCTTTCGCTGTGCATATAAATATTGTGTTGTTTGACTATAACGATATCAACTACGTCACGATACTCCCCACCGGGCCCACCGGTAATACATGGAAATATCGGGGTGTGATAGTGATTCTGCCTTGGGAAACCATTCATCCAAAGATGCTCGAGCAAAAATCAATAAACTTGCCGCGCAGAGGGAAGCCAAGCAAGAAAATAGGGAGAGACAATGGACTCCCTTAACTAAAACCCCTGCGGAAGTTTTGAGCACCGAGGATTATCAGTTCAAGCCTCCAATACCCATGAAGAGCAAGCGTGGACAAGACCCTGCCCAATATTGTGAATACCACAAGGACAGTGGCCATACCACCAACAATTGCATTTCCTTGCGCACTGAGATAGAAAAGGCCCTTAAAAGTGGTGAGCTCACTCACCTACTACAAAACGTACGCAAGGAAATCAAGCAAATAACTCGAGGCGATGAAGGCCCGAGCAAGAAAGCGAAAAACTGAGCAGAAACTCTATGATCTCTCCGCAGTACGAAGCACTCTACAGTTATCTAAAAATCGGAGGATAGAGTAAGTTAAGAAATATGTATTTATTTTTAATTGACTTTGTAACGGCCTCTGTGCCTTATCCCGAAATAAACAACAAAGTTTCTATTATTCCTGTGTTTTTTATTACAAAGTGCATGCAATTTCTTTTGGTAAGCGCAAAAACAGTATGGTAAATATAGTACAAGTCTCATGAACGGTCAGTGACTACATCACTCAAGGCCATACGTTCACACATGAGCTGCATACCACCTTCATTCGCCTTACCTAATCAAAGTAATTGTACACATGCAAAATATTGTAAACCAAAAAACACATATCATACCATTCACAGCATTATCAAAATTACACGGCAGTGTATCACAGTTACTTGCGCGGCAGCGCATTAACAGAAAGGGAATACAATCCCTTGAAAATTATACAAATTTTTCAAAGCAATAACAAAAAAAGGAACCTATGCTAGATTCTCATCTTCATCGGGGAAAATCTCCTTCTATTGCGCCACATGGTCTTCAGATTGCAAGGCGACATTTATAAGATCCATAACAGGAAGCTGCAGATTATTGAATTCTGATTTTAAGGATGCAAGCATAGCACTGGTATTTACGCCATGAGTGGCAGATCTACTGGTATCCCAATCAACCTTCAGAGCATTGTTCGCATGTTGCGAACATTTAGCATAACCCTGGGCATACCCATCATTCCGCGCGGCAACTACCAAACGCGCTATAGTCTTATCCAGCTCTTCAGAATTCAACACTGACTCAGCAACCTACAAGAACGAAAGATAAATAAATAAAAGAAAGGCGCAAAACATTCCCACAAAAGGAAAAAGAAACTTACATAGGCAATCCCGCGCTCTTTCAACCACAGCATATCGCTTTTCAGAGGTTCCAACTCACTCTCAATTGTTGCCCGCGCCATTTCAGAAGCCTCCAATTTTTCTTCAGTCTCAGTCAGACTGCGTGAGGTCTCGATTTTCTCGGAACGCGCAAGTTCCAGGTCTTTCTTGAGTTGTTCCTGATCAGAAAGCAAAGCAGTGAGTTCTTCTAACTCTTTATCTCTAAGAGCAAGAGTGGCGTAAGCTTGTACCTCTCGTTGTTCACTCTGCTCCCTGTGTAAACGCGCCTCATCACGCGCAGCTTCAGCATCAGCTTTCTCTTTCTTCAGCTTCTCAATCTCCACGTCCTATTTTTTTCAACTTCTCAACCTCAGCCTTGAGATTATTAATAACATTGCGGAGATTCATCTTCTCAGAGTTATCTTTTTCACATATTTTCTTCCAGTTCTTGCGCTCCTCAGAAAGAAGAGCAGCCTCAGCTTCCGCTTTTCTTTTCCAACCCGCAACAGACCATTCTTTAGTTTTCCGATCAGCTTCAAACTTGGCCTGATCAGCTTCCAGCTTAGCCTTCAACTGGGCAATCCGGGTTTCATCCTGAGCAACTTTCTTCTTCGACACCTTGAAAGCATCCCACTCCTTGTGCATACTATGCCATTCACGCACTATGCGATGAGTGGTCGATGCATGAGAAGCAGCTTCCTCAAGATAAGCATGATAAGTTTGCTCATGAGACCGGCTTTCTTGAAATTTGATTTCCCCTGGTGGAAATATTCCATGCAACCAGTCCCGGTACACGCGCCAATCTGAGAAAGTATCACCCTTCTTCAGATTCCAAACAGGGGCATGGATATCAGAAGCATCTTTCTCTGAATAAGTTCTATAATAATAATAATCCCCCAGAGTCTCATCTGGGCGGATCGGGGAATTTTCGCCAACATCAGAGAACGAGCCTCGATCTTCAGCAGAAACCTTCTCGATATTCGCAGGCATAGAACTAGAAACTTTAGGAGACACTGTAACAGGAATTTATTCCGCAATTTTCTCTTTCTCATGGGCAGCAGGTTCAGGGACCTGGGGGTTACCAGCGTCATCAACAACCTCTGAGCTCACAACCTTTTCAGTTTCCACAGCAACATCAACAGGCTTGTCAGCCTTAACAACTTTCTCCACCCCACCCTCAGGAACCTCAGTTGCCTTTAACTGATGAGCAACAGTAGCATGCGGAGGAGAGGATGGGATTTTTTCGTTAACCACAGGCAAAGACTCTGTGGGAATAGGAGAAGTTGGGATCGCTGCAAAATCAAAGCCTATAAATAGTCAATGCGACTAAGGAGAAGAAAACAACGATGATATTTACTAGGAACAGACTCTGAGATAAAGTCGTCCAAATTGCCTTTCCTGGTGATCTTCTTCCTCTGAATTTTCTTTACAGGCTGACCTTCCGCCTCAGTACCAGTCTGTTTTCTTTTTCCTGCTTTGGTCCGCACCAAGTGCTCAGGGCTCGATTCCAAATCAATGGGATCGTCTGGATTGGATGGAGGGATGTCAGCAGTATCTTTGGGTTCCGGTTTTGGCCTTCTAATAACAACTGCAGGCGCAAGACCCTCCAAAGAATCAGAAACCACCACATAATCACACCAGGAGTCAGAGGAACGGCGCATACCTTTCTTCTCCCCTCCGACATTTTTAACCTTAGAAGGTTGCGCTCTCTCAACATCATCCTTCTTCGGCGGGAAAGTAGTAGTCGCCGCGCATCTTTTCTTCTCAGGGCCTACGCCCAATTTTGACAACTCACATGTCAAAGCACAAAGCGAAACTTTTTCAGATACACAAAAAGAAGCAGATAATAAAAAACAGGATAATAGCTTACCAGCGCCAGCAGCAGGCTGAAGAGACAGATCCGCATCCCGCGGAAGAACAAAATTCTTCACAATTCGATGATACCAAAGCTCTTCATCAGGCTTCTTCTTAATGGTACCCATCTTTCCACCTTCTCTCTTATATGCAACAACATACAACGAAACAACTGCAGGAGAGGATGAGCACGTTCAAAAAAAAGGGGGGAGAAAGGTGAAAAGGGTAAAACCCCAATCTTACCTTGACCATCCTCCGTATACATCGGTTTGTCTTCCCGGTCCATCCTCCAATTCAAACTCATACTAGCACCAACAAGATCTTTCTTCGGCAAAGCAATGTTAGGAACGTCTTTCAGATCCTAGTACCAATTCTCATCAACATGGGTCTGAATGGTTTCAGTGGGGACATCTTCTTTTCCCCTAAATATCATCCTCATCGGAACAACGCCGGCCTTGATAAAGAAAAATTTTTGTTTCCAGTCATGAAAGGATTTTGGGGGATGCTGATGTATTGTAAAATACATCTTTATTCGCGTCCGTTTTAGTCGTTAGATATTTCGTTTGTGTCTGTTTTTAGCATAGATTGTATATACTTTTGATGTGTTTGTGATTTCCAGGTCTTTGCAGTTAAAAGGAGCTGAAACGAGTTATAATATGGAAAGGCGAAAGACTGGACCGGAAACTGGAAGCTCGGGAGTTGAAACGAAGTGAGAAATCAGTTCTGGAGAACCAAGGCGGCCCGCATTGACTTATGATACACTTGTAGGCGGGCCGAGTTAACTTAAAACAACATTTCCGGTATTATGAAGGCGGGCGGCCCGGGTTAACTTTCACCTAATCCTCAAGCGGGCCGCGTGGGGTTTGTTTACGTGAACCGACTTTAAACAGCATCAGTTTGTAGGGTTTTTGGGATTATAAAAGAAGATCATCATCAACAGCCGTGAACAAGAACACAATTACGAATTTAGGACTTCTTGGACGATCATTAGAGGCTGATTAAGGACTGTTGAAGCATTGGTAAAGGCGTGGAATCATTGTTGAAGTGCAGGAGCACACGGGATTGGAGTTCACGGGTTTTATAATCTTGTTTCTCTCGTTTTCGTTTGTTTCTTGTTATTAGATGATGAATTCTGTTTTGACCATGATTGATACTATGTTTTTAGACATGTATTGGCTAAATTTCTGTTACTACCTAGACATGGATTAATGATTGTTTAAGTTTGATTATTTTTGGATTTATGGAAGCTATGGATTGTTTATAAATTGTAAACGGTTTGTTCTATCAGTTAGATGTGTTTGCGTGCTTGATGTTATTTGAATATTGATTATAGCTTCGTTCGAATCTTGGTGACGGTCTTTATCACGGAATAGAATCGGGCTAGGGTTTTAGGTTTTGGTGAGTGTCTATATCACATAATAAACCTTAGATCCTTTAGGGTGAAAATCTAGTAAGTAACCTTAGAAGTAATAATTGGTAATCTTATAAAGTCAAGTGTTCTACTAATCATCAATAGCTGTAAGGTGCGAGATTATTGCTAGGTCTAAGTGATTAAACCGCAAGGTGGGTCCTTCATAGGAAGTTAACCTTTTGGCTGCTGTCTAGCAAGTCTAGCTGAGAAAACAAACCTATCCTAGGTTTAGGTCTCGTAAGGGAGTGAGCCTTGTAGGATACTTTTATAAACCCATTAGATGTCTTGTAAAGGAGTCTAATAACCGGTAATTTAACAACCTTTAGGGGATCTTAGCGTGCTCTTGAGAGGGGTCCTAGATTTCCCGATAGGTGAGAATTTCAAGATCCCGGTTCCATAGCAGACAACTTCCAATTATAATCATAACTAAAAGCAATCAGGATTCCTGTCTAGGTAGTTCTTTCATCATCCTTGAGTTCAGCCTTCGTGTGAGTTCGTGTCTAGTTCATCTAGTCTAGTTAGTATTCGTTATTTGCATTCTTAGGATTTTTAGAAAACCCCCCCAATTAATAAACATTTAGTTAAGTCGTGTCAGTCTAAGTCTAGAATAGAGTCGTTAGCGTAATCAGTAGAGTCTCTTAGGTTCGATACTCGGACTTCCTTAGGCTATACTGCATCGATCGGTACACTTGGCGGTCGTGTGGTTTAGGGTTTAGAGAGTCTTAGTTTTATAAATTTAAAACTTAGAGAGTCTAGTTTAGGGTTTAATTTAGTTGTTTTTATTAGACCACTTTTAGCACATCAAGTTTTTGGCGCCGCTGCCGGGGACTCTTAGGTAATTGCGCTGATTGCTTTGTTTGGACTTGTTTGACATATTACGTGCTATTTGTGTTCGTTGAGTCGTAGGAGTCTAAAAATTTTAAAAATCAAAAAAATATTTGCTTTAGTGTCTTTTTTAGGTTAGTGAGTCGTTGTTAGAGTCTTTTCGTTGTTCGTAGTTGGTGGATGCCCCATACGCGCTCGTAGGGACCGCCGCCACCTTTGTTTACAGTCAAGTCTTCTGAGTCGTCTTCTTCGTCTTCTTCGGTTGAGCATTCCACCCCCGCCTTCGATTTCACACCGAAGCCATCACCACACGTTTCACCACACGTTTCCCCACCACCCTCCCGTTCTCGTTCGCCTAGTCCTCCACCCGTCATGGCGAACCGCACAGTTTACCAGCAGGCTACCACCGGTTTCACCGGTGGTACATCGCCCATCACCCTTCCTAATATAGCAAACGATCGGTCCTGGCAGATCCCTTCTTACATCATGACCGCCATCACCAATTCTTGCCAGTTCCATGGTCGTGATGACGAGGATGCACCCGCCCACATAAATCGCATTACTCGTCTTTGTGCCACCTACTCCATCGAGGGTGTCAATCTAGATGCTAGGTACCTCCAGGTCTTCCCATTCTCACTCGCTGGACGCGCAGCCGTCTGGTTTGATTCTCAGCCCGCAGGCACTTTCACTACTTGGGCTGGTCTTCGCGATGCTTTCATAGCAAAATACTTCCCGCCAGCCAAGGCATCTCGCCTTCGTGATCAGATACACTCCTTCCGTATGGAGCCTGATGAGCCATACCACTTAGCTTGGGAGCGTTTCCAGACGCTTCTCTCTCGTTGTTCGCAGCATGGTTTGTCGGATTGGGCGTTAGTTGAGAAATTCTACAATGGTCTTACTCCTGAGATTAGAGCTCGTTTCGATACTTCAGCAGGAGGTCAGCTTATGGGTAAGAAGACGGTGACTGAGTGCAATGATTTGTTTGAGAGCTTTTCACATTCTGATATGGATTACAGCACTACTGGCAGGACTTCCATTCCTGTTACTACCACCTCGGCCGGTCGAGGGGTAAACCAAGTTAGCTTGGATCCATCGGTAGCTGCTGTGGTCGAGAGTGTGAAGAAAGATTTGAGGCAGGAGATGAGGAGAGAGTTAGATGATATTAAGAAGAAAGTTGATAGGTGTGAGGTTTGTAGGGGAGGCCATGATACACTAGATTGTCCCACACTTACGTTAGAGCAGGTAGAGTACATAGCCGGTCAGTCTAGGGGTTTATTCGGTAATAATAATAATAATTATAACTCCAACTGGCAGGGTAGTGGTAGTAGTTTCCGCCCTTCTGGCAATCCCCCTGGTTTTCCATCTGGTCAGTATCAAAATAGGGGGCCGGGTCTTTACACGAGTGGTGGTTCAGGTCAGAGTGGTCAGTTTAGTGGTTCAGGAGGTCAGATGGCGAGTGGAGGGTTGAATCAGGAGAGTCAGGGTAGTACGAGTAGGATGGAGGAGATGCTCGCTCAGATGATTACACAGAGTCAGGCGACCCATAAATCCCTCACTGAGTTTATGCAAACTCAGGGTCAAATTAATAAGAATCATGATCTTCAGATTAAAAATCAAGAGGCTACTCTTCTAGATCTCAAGAAGACAGTAGGGGATATATCTAGGCAGTTGAGAGAATATCCTTCGGGTTCGTTTTCAGGTACTACTCACCCAGTAAATCATTCTGTGAAAGCAATCACTACTCGCAGTGGGAGGAGTCTAGGAGAGGTTGTGAGAGAGAAGGTTGAGTTAGGGAGTGATGATGAAGTAGATGGGGTGATTGAGATGGAGGCTCCAGGCAAAGTGCAACATAGGCTAGACCCAGCAAGTACCGCACACGCTGAGGAGTTTCCAGTGGAGAAGAAAGTAGAGAAGCAGCCGAAGAAGGTTCGACCACCGCCTGTGATTGATATTTCGCGTCTTCCGTTTCCCGCTCGAGCTAGGCAGCAGATATATGCTAGGGAGTATGACAAATTCCTTGACATGTTCACCCAGCTGAAGGTGAATCTTCCGTTTATAGAGGCCTTGAGATCCATGCCCAAATACGTCAAATTCCTTAAGGATTTTCTCAAGCGTAAGGATGGGGTAGGAGAGTGTTCAAGTAAGTCAGTGAGTGGAGAGTGTTCGGCAGTGATCCTAAATAAACTTCCTGAGAAACTCACTGATCCGGGCATATTTACGATTCCCTGTTTGTTTGGTGGTGATGTTAAAAACCACGCGTTAGCTGACCTTGGTGCTAGTATTAATTTGATGCCATATTCATTTTACGAAAAACTAGGCCTTGGTGATTTGAAGTCAACACGTATGACCCTCTCGTTAGCCGATAAGTCAGTTAAGTATCCTAGGGGGATAGTAGAGAATTTGTTGGTAAAAGTGGATAAGTTTGTGTTTCCGGCTGATTTTGTGGTGTTAGATATGGAGGCCGATGATAGAGTTCCGTTGATTTTAGGGCGCCCGTTCTTGAACACGGCTAAAGCGTTGATAGATGTCTTTTTAGGCACAATTACACTTAGAGCGGGTGAGGATTCGGTAGTCTTTGAGGTGAATAATGCGAGAGGATCGAGTGCAAGAGTTGAGGCGATAGAGTCGGTAGAGGAGGGCGAGAAGAACGAGAGAGACGAGAAAGAGGTGGTGAGTGAGCCGAGTTTAGAAGAGATGTTAAAACCCAAGTGTGGGGATCCACCTGATAGGAGAGTAGAGGAGCTGGAAGAAAGAGTGACGAGTTTAGAATTTAAGATAGAGAAACTGAGCAAGACTCAGTGTGGGGATAGGTTTAAAGATGATACATTTAGGTTCACACCGTTTGATGAAGAGTGGAGAGAGTATGAGAAAGTTAGGAGAGATTCGGGCGATTTTGTGAATTGTAGTGCTACGGCCCGTACGACTTGGTGTGGAGGTGAGCTCCGCATATAAGATCCTCCGTAAGTGTGTGAACATTTGTGATTACTTGTAGAGTTTGTACTTTGAGTCGTAGTTCGTTTCGTGTCGTTAGTTAGGTTATTAGTGTCGTTTGCGTCGTTTCATGTTTTTGCGTCTTTTGTGTGTTTTGTCAAGTATTTTGCAGGTTGCATCACATGTACGAAGGCAAGATCGACGTCCGAGCAGCTTACCAGGTCTGTTGAATGTTAAAAACCGACGAAATACGTGCAGGGGCAGGTTGGGAATAAAGAAATTATTTTTCTGCATAATTCTGCTGTTGCCGCATGCTGTTCTGCTGTTACCTGCTGTCCAGGCGGCCCGCCTCAATTAAACCCACATTTAAAGCGGGCCACGCGGACTTTTAAAATGTTGCCGGAAGTTTAAGTGAAAGCGGCCCGCCTCCACTTATCATCACACTCATGCGGGCCGCGAGCCCACTACATATTGAAAATGGGCTGCTCAGGCCCAATAGGTTCAGCCGATTGATCCATGTTCCATATTTTCCATCATTTTCATCCATTTATCACCATCATCGTTCGGGCTGGTTCGAGTCGACGTTCAGGTATGTTTTCCTGCGTTTGTTGTTGTTGTATTTGAGTCGTTTGTTACCGGGTTTATTTCCATCTTAAGTGTGGGGAAATGGGTTGCATATTTTTGAGGCATTAAAATGTGATTTTTCATTAAATTTTCATCCCGTTATCCGTTGCATCCACACTTTGGTTTGGCACTAGGGTTGTTCGAGGGCGAGCAAAGTGCCGGGAGGGGGTAAGATGGAAATTCGGTGGTGTAATTTTGAGTCTTTATTTTGTACCATGCGTCTAAGTTAGTAGTTTTGAGTCGTTTTGTGTTTCGAGTCGGTATTGCTTTGGTATTTTGCTTGTTTTTGTTGATGCAGGTTCGAATATGTGCCACCCGTAATCAATCTCCATTCGGGTGATTTTGGAGCTGTTTATCAAATTTCGGGCATTTATCAAGCATGTCAATTGGAGTCAAGCCGATCGCGAATGAAATGCTATACGATCGAGCTGGATTGGACGAAAGACTTTGGAGCTTACGCGTTATAAAACCAGCTAAGTCCTTTCCGATTTGCCCTTTTGGTTTTTTATTTCTTATTTATTTTTAGTTCTTTTGAGTCGGTTTCCATCCTACATTGAGGGCAATGTAGAGTTTAAGTGTGGGGATGGGAAACTATCGTTTAGTGTCATTAGTTAGTAGAGTCTTGAGTCATAAAAATTGAAAAATCCAAAAAAATTAAAAATAGAAAAATGTCTTTTGAAACAAGAAGTTTGCAAAATAAAAACGGAAAATGATAGAAAAGTCGAGTTTTTGTTCGGGTTCGAATAATAATAATATGAGATAATATAATCGTGCTCGTGTCTAGTTTGGGATGCGCGGGTAGGCTTGGTTCGGTTATGGGTTCCTTTGATCTTAAAATATACCTAATTGTCGGTCTACTAGTGGGTTCTCATCTAGGGAGAGTGGGGAAATTGAAACCGCCAAAAATAGTATAAGGGACACCGTTATAAGCTAAGATCGTTAGAGTTTTTAGTCATTATCTCGCTGAAAAAGGAAAAAAAAAAATAGATTAAAAAAGTGAGCTAGAAACTAAATGAAAGTAACACAGGTCTATGTAATCCGAGTTGGGGATAGCGACTCTACAGCCGGAATGCCTCTGGGATGTGTGAAATCGACTTGCCGAATAAAAGTACCAAAACCTAAGTAATCTGTGGTTGGGGATCGCGACTCTACAGCCGGAATACCGCTTGGTTAGGGAAAGCATCGTCTAGTCTCACGAACGAAAGAAAAAAAAAAGAGAAAAAGCAAGCAAAGAAAAAAGAAAAAAAATGGAAAAATAGATTTGATTTTAAACTCTCTTGATCTTGGTATAAAACGGTTAGGAAATAACCCAGTGGTTGTTCCTTTTGTCCTATAAGCTTGAGGGGGGATTAGGTGGACTTACAATTCTTAGTGTGAGACCCTAGGTAGATTGACCGCACTTGAACTAAATTGCATGATAAGGGTTTAGAACCGGGTTGGGTTTAAGAGGATCGGTATACTTGCAATCGCGGCTAACACGAGTTTCGATTTTAATAAAATAACTTATACTTTTGGCCCGTTCGATTATTCCGACTATGATTCCGTTTGCATAATTCTTTTTCGAGGACGAAAAAAGGGTAAGTGTGGGGATATTTGATGTATTGTAAAATACATCTTTATTCGCGTCCGTTTTAGTCGTTAGATATTTCGTTTGTGTCTGTTTTTAGCATAGATTGTATATACTTTTGATGTGTTTGTGATTTCCAGGTCTTTGCAGTTAAAAGGAGCTGAAACGAGTTATAATATGGAAAGGCGAAAGACTGGACCGGAAACTGGAAGCTCGGGAGTTGAAACGAAGTGAGAAATCAGTTCTGGAGAACCAAGGCGGCCCGCATTGACTTATGATACACTTGTAGGCGGGCCGAGTTAACTTAAAACAACATTTCCAGTATTATGAAGGCGGGCGGCCCGGGTTAACTTTCACCTAATCCTCAAGCGGGCCGCGTGGGGTTTGTTTACGTGAACCGACTTTAAACAACATCAGTTTGTAGGGTTTTTGGGATTATAAAAGAAGATCATCATCAACAGCCGTGAACAAGAACACAATTACGAATTTAGGACTTCTTGGACGATCATTAGAGGCTGATTAAGGGCTGTTGAAGCATTGGGAAAGGCGTGGAATCATTGTTGAAGCGCAGGAGCACACGGGATTGGAGTTCACGGGTTTCATAATCTTGTTTCTCTCGTTTTCGTTTGTTTCTTGTTATTAGATGATGAATTCTGTTTTGACCATGATTGATACTATGTTTTTAGACATGATTATTGGCTAAATTTATGTTACTACCTAGACATGGATGAATGATTGTTTAAGTTTGATTATTTTTGGATTTATGGAAGCTATGGATTGTTTATAAATTGTAAACGGTTTGTTCTATCAGTTAGATGTGTTTGCGTGCTTGATGTTATTTGAATATTGATTATATGTCACACCCCCAAAATCCACCTGCGGAGTACTACCGCTTGGAGGGGTGACTGACCAGGATCCAGCCACCAATCATATTGAACAAGCATATAAGTAGTTATAAAAATCCAACCAATACAATTGGTGTTCAAACAAAACATAGTTTAAGTTGTAAGCGGAAGCATAAGTCTTAAAGCCAAAACATAAGTTTAATTGTTCCAAGGTTTAACATGGCACACAGCCGTCCATGTCTCACAACGACTCTCTCCCATGCAAGCTCCAGTTAAGCACCTATTGTCCTGCAAAGCATGTAGTAACGAGTCAACAACAAGTTGAGTGAGTTCACGGTTGGGTGTTCGTTTTAAGTTGTTTCAAAAACAGTTTCCTTTATCTGGCATCCTGCCGTGGGGGTTACCCCATAGTTAAAAACGTGACTTATTTATTCCCGGTTACTCTGGCAATCCAGCCGTGGGGGCTACCCCGTGTTAGTTATCTGGCATTTCGGCCGTGGGGGCTACCCCATGTATCCACTAGACTCGTTACCATATCGACTGCTGACTGTAGTCATGTTTATGTGCCCTGAAACTGTCAATGTCTATCATCATTGACGTGCCCCAGATCCATTAGTTCACGCCCGTCCTCTGCGGCACGGTGTGAGGTTTGTCAGACCTAAATAGCGCTATCTAACTAATGACCCGCTCGCCATTGGCCCGGCGATTAAGTCGATATAAAAAGGAGGGACTTCGTGATAGAGTTTTGGTCTAGTACGAGTTATCTGTCCGTGAGGACGAGGAATTACATTCCTGAACCATTGCTGTCCTACCCAAGGAGGACGAGGAACCCATGTTCCTTAACCCCAATTCCCGACCCCTGGGAATCCCATGCTTTGTAGAGGGTGTGAACTCACCTTGGTTTGCTCGGCAGACACACAGAAAGTCAATCAAGCAATATTGTGGTCACTCACGTCCTATCATAGTTGTATCATACAAATCAGGTTCGTATTCAAGCAGTACGCGTATGTTTCTAGCACATTGCATTCAAGTATCATTCATGGCAGTCCATCAATATTCACGTTCAATCAGTAACGTATAAGGTCTATGCATTAGGCCCAAAAGTCCGGCCCAATCACCCAAGCCCGTAATCATACAAGTCCAATTCAGCGTGCATATGAAGATGGTCTTGAGTCGAGACTGTGCGGTCTCTAGTCGAGACTGTGCGGTCTCGAGTTGTAGCTTACAAGTTTCGAGTCGCAACTGATGAGGTCTCGGGTTATGCATGTGTTGGTCTCGAGTCGCAACCGGACTCGCAAGTAGGGTCTCGAGTCACGATGTTTGGGTGTTGATCAAGTGGGGTCTCGAGTCGAGACTATAGGTTCTCGACTCGCAACTAGTGTCGAAACCAGGGATCTCGAGTTGACATTTGGTGGCCTCGAGTCGAGACAAAAGGTCTCGGCTGGGGACATTTGCTGAATTCGACATTGTACTTGGCCAATGAGATTTCATGGTCAAGATATTATGTACTACCCAGTAATATTGCACTAACATGTTCCCTTATCTACTACTTACCAAAAATGGATCAAACATGGCAATTTCAAATGTTCATAACATATTCATATCATCTTCAAGTTGTTCTTCATATATTCAAGTCATGTTCATGTTGATTATTCAAACTTGTTCATCATATTTCCGGGTTTTTAGCATTAATCCAAACATAATCATGAACAACAAATCAACACACTTGAACATACTCATCTAAAGGTTTCAAATCATCACATAACATCTCAAAATCAACTCTACACTAATCCGATTAACATGGTACTACACATATGCAAGCCGGTTTTCATGTACATCAATAATCAATGGTTTAAATCATATTTAGACACAAGATATCATGAGCTCATTATGTAACATATCCGAAATCAAAACATGTTATCCGATTATCAACATCATACAACTCCGACTCACAAAACATCATCAAGCATACAACTATATTAGTTCAATCATGTCATTCATACTATCATTTAACAACAACAAACATCATAAAGACACTAACCGGTTGATGAGTTTCAAAGGTGAGTATGAAGCTTCTAAACGGGTGCGTGTGTGAGTCGATCCGAGAGCTCCTAGTGGTCACTGGTTTGAATCCGAGAAGAAGGAGAAGAATGTTGTGGCTTAGGGTTTAATGGTTTCTAGAGAGAGAGTAGGGGAGTGTGTGTGTTGCCCAAAAGATGATAGTGTTGGTTAGCAACAAGGATATATACTAGCTTCAAGTGGTGCACCCTAATGGGTTCCCGAATAGGCTAAAGGGGTGTGTGGCCCATTCCGGCCCACTGTTACTGTTCACTCAAGACCGCATGGTCTCGAGTCGGGTCCTTGTTGTCTCGGTTCATATACATACACGCATACATACAATTACAACACATAAACGTAACACGTAATCACACAGGATGTTCACATATATCATTACACCAATACGTCAACTAGTCACATAATGTTCAAGCAAGTAACATCGAGATATAACGAAAGGTTCTAAATTTCGAGTTGTCACATCATCCCCAAGTTGAAAGAAATTTCGTCCCGAAATTTGGTAAGCACTCACTGAGGAAGCTAGTTAAGTTGTATGGTTTTCCCGGTTTTCCTGGGGTGTCACATCCACCCCCCGTTGATCTGGAATTTCGTCCCGAAATTCCGTAGCTTCAGCCTCAGTAGTGGGTGTACTGTTTGCGAACAGTTGGGGATACTTTTGTTTCATCTGATCTTCGCGCTCCCAGGTGAACTCTGGGACGCGACGTGAGTTCCAACGAACCCGAACGAGAGGTATTCTAGTAATCTTGAGGACCTTAACATCCCGGTCCGTGATTTCGACTGGTTCCTCGACGAATCGTAACAGCTCGTCGATGGTGAGTTCCTTCAGAGGAACGACGTGGGTCTCATCTGACAGACACTTCTTCAGATTCGACACGTGAAAAACGTTGTGAACTGCACCGAGTTCTGCTGGTAAGTTCAGTCTGTAGGCCACCCTGCCTATTTTCTCAATGACTTCGAAAGGTCCAACGTATCGTGGGTTAAGTTTGCCGCGTTTACCAAAACGAACCACACCCCTCCAGGGTGAAACTTTGAGTAGTACCCGCTCCCCAACCTGGAGCTCTAGTGGTTTCCTGCCCTTATCGGCGTAGACTTTCTGACGGTCACGAGCTGCCGCCATGCGTTTTCGTATTTGAGCGATTTGTTCGGTTGTGTCTACCACATGTTCTGGACCAGTGATTTGACTATCTCCCACCTCTGCCCAACAAAGAGGTGACCGGCATTTACGTCCGTACAATGCCTCAAACGGAGCAGCTTTAATGCTGGTGTGGTAGCTGTTATTGTACGAGAATTCGACAAGTGGCAGATGCTTTTCCCAGCGGTTGCCAAAGTCAATTACACATGCACGAAGCATGTCTTCTAAGGTTTGAATAGTGCGCTCGGACTGCTCGTCCGTCTGAGGGTGATACGCTGTGCTCATGTCTAATCGTGAGCCAAAGGATTTGTGCATTGCTTGCCACAGTTCTGAAGTAAAACGTGCATCTCGATCTGAGATAATTGAGGTGGGCACCCCGTGCCTCGAAACAACTTCCTTGAGGTATATTTCTGCAAGAGTGGAGAATTTATCCGTCTCCTTGATAGCCAAGAAGTGTGCAGATTTTGTAAGTCGATCCACGATCACCCAAATAGTATCGTTCCCGCGCTGGGATCTAGGCAGGCCAGTAACAAAATCCATGGAAATTTGCTCCCATTTCCATTGAGGTATCTCTGGCTATTGGAGTAGGCCTGAGGGTTTCTGGTATTCGGACTTGACTCTCGCACAAGTCAAACACTTGCTGACGTAGGTTGCTATGTGGGCCTTCATGCTAGGCCACCAATATGTAGTTCTGATGTCGTGGTACATTTTATCCGAACCAGGATGTACCGAGTAGCGAGACTTGTGTGCTTCATCCATCACAAGCTCTCGTAGGTTGCCATAGAGTGGGACCCAAACGCGTCCTGTTACATAGTAAGCACCGTCTTCCTTTTGCTCTAATCGTTGCCTTGATCCGCGTAGGGCTTCAGCCCTGACATTTTCTGGTTTCAGTGCTTCTATCTGAGCAGCTCGTATTTGGGAAGGGAGGCTAGAATGGATCGTGAGTTGTAAAGCTCGCACGCGCTTAGGCGCAGTGTCCTTCCGACTGAGGGCGTCAGCCACAACATTGGCCTTGCCCGGGTGATATCTGATCGAGCACTGGTAGTCATTCAGTAGCTCGACCCATCGTCGTTGTCGCATGTTCAGTTCCTTCTGCTTGAAGATATGCTCGAGGCTCCTGTGGTCGGTGTAGATGGCGCACTTGGTACCGTACAGGTAATGCCGCCATAACTTAAGTGCAAAAACAACAGCTCCCAGCTCTAGGTCGTGTGTAGTGTAGTTCCTTTCATGAACCTTGAGTTGGCGTGAGGCGTAGGCTATAACCTTGCCTCGTTGCATCAATACACAGCCAAGACCTTGAATTGATGCGTCACAGTAGACCACGAAGTCGTCTGTGCCCTCCGGCAAGGAAAGGATAGGTGCACTGCAAAGTCTATCCTTTAAGTGCTGAAACGCTAACTCCTGTGCATTTCCCCAGCGATAAACAACGCCTTTCTGCGTTAGTGAAGTGAGAGGCTGTGCAATCTTAGAAAAATCCTTTATGAACCTCCTGTAGTAACCTACCAATCCTAAGAATTGGCGAATTTCTTTTGGTGTTCGAGGTGCAGGCCAGTTCTTAATAGAGTCTACCTTGGACGGATCAACATGGATCCCATCCCTGTTCACCACATGGCCTAGGAAATGGACCTCACGAAGCCAGAAGTCGCATTTCGAGAACTTCGCATAGAGCTGTTCTGTTCGAAGGAGTTCCAAAATGAGTCGTAGATGTTGCTCGTGTTCCTCCTGACTCTTAGAATAGATCAGGATGTCGTCGATGAAGACTATAACGAACTTGTCCAGGTAAGGCTTGCACACTCGGTTCATCAAGTCCATGAAAACCGCAGGTGCGTTTGTCAGCCCAAAAGGCATGACCAAAAACTCATAGTGCCCATAGCGGGTTCTAAAGGCTGTTTTAGAGACATCCTCTTCTCGGACTCTCAGCTGGTGATAACCTGATCTCAAATCGATCTTTGAATAGTAGCTCGACCCTTGCAGCTGGTCGAACAAGTCGTCAATACGTGGTAGAGGATAACGATTCTTCACCGTCACCTTGTTGAGTTCCCGGTAGTCGATGCACATTCTGAAAGTACCGTCCTTCTTCTTTACAAATAGTACTGGAGCTCCCCAGGGCGATGAGCTTGGACGAATAAAACCCTTATCCAAGAGTTCTTGTAGTTGTGTAGAGAGTTCTTCCAACTCTGATGGAGCTAAACGATAAGGTGCACGAGCTATAGGCGCAGCTCCAGGAGCTGGTTCAATCTGAAACTCGACTTGGCGATGAGGCGGAAGACCAGGTAATTCTTCAGGAAATACCTCCGGATAGTCGCGTACAACTGGAAAGTCTTCTATCTTCTTCTCTATTCCCGAGGTGTCAGTAACGAGAGCCAAAATGGCAGTGTGGCCCTTTCGCAAGCACTTCTGGGCCTTAAGGAGAGAGATGACGTTCTCAACAGCACTCCTCTTGTCGCCACGAATTATGAGGGGTTCACTACCGGAGCCTGGAATACGAACGACCTTCTCGTTGCAAAGAATCTCTGCTCGATGTTGGGATAACCAATCCATCCCAATGACAACGTCGAAGCTACCCAAGACAATAGGAATGAGGTCGATAGAGAAGGTCTGGTCAGCGAGAATAAGTTTACAACCCTTGACTACGTGTGTGGCTTCTAAACTCTTACCATTTGCTAGCTCTACAGTGTGCTTGTTGTTCAAAGGTGTTGGAATACGCTTAAGCATTCGACTAACTTCTAGTGACATGTAGCTAGAATCGGCACCCGAATCAAATAAAACTGTAACGTAAAAGTCGTCGAGAAGGAACTTACCCGCCACAACATTGGGGTCGTTCCTTGCTTCGCCTTGGCCAATCACGAACGCCCGCCCCCTAGCTCCATTGTTGTTGTTGTTCCCATTGTTACCATTCCCCTGGTTGTTGTTATTGTTGTTGTTGTTGTTCTGGTTCCTGTTCAGTTGGGGACAATCTCTCTTGAAATGGCCTTCAGCTCCAAACTGAAAGCACCCTTTGTTATCACCTTGCTGCTGCTGCTGGCGCTGGTTCTGCTGAGCTTGTTGACGATTCTGGTTGGCGGGGTATAAGCTCCTGCAATCCTTTGCAGCGTGACCCGGCTTGTTGCACCGATGACAGTTGCCCCTGGTGCATGGCCCGCTGTGGTGCAGGCTGCAGCGATTGCATTTGGGGTGATTCCCTTTGTACCCACCATGATTTTGACCACCAGATGATTGCTGACTTGGGCTCTTGTAGTCATCAGTCTTTCTCTGCTGAGACTGAGACTGAACATAAGTTGAACCCTTGCTTGAAGTTCCATCCCACTTCCGTTTGTTGTCACTAGAGGTACCAGAAGTAGTTGCAGCACCTATGCGTTTTGGTAACTTGTTCTACTCCACCGCTTGGTCAGTAAGACGGTGAGCCAACTGAACAACCTGCTGGATAGTCGCGAGGTTTCCTGAAGTCACATGGCTTTGGATCTCTGGCACCAAGCCCTTGAGAAATAGTTCAATACGCTTAAAAGGAGGGTCCACCATAGTAGGACACAGTAAGGCAAGCTCATTTGACCTCTTAGTGTACGCCTCAATTTCTGACCCCGTCATCTTGAGGTTGAAGAACTCGACCTCCAGCTTATGAATGTCATCACGACTGCAGTATTCTTCCTTGATCATTTCCTTAAAAGTTTCCCATGGGGTGGCGTTGGCAGCAACCAACCCCAGCATTTGAACCTGAGCGTTCCACCATGTGAGGGCTAAACCCTCGAGAGTACCGGTAGCATACTTCACCCTGCGCGCCTCAGGGCATTCACACATTTCGAACACCGATTCTAGTTTCTCAAACCAGTGGAGGAGACCTATTGCTCCTTCAGTGCCGCTAAAAGTAGTGGGTCGGCAGTCCATAAAGGTTTTTAAGGTGCACACGGGTGGCTGAGCATGCTGACCTATCGTGGGTGAAAGAAAAGACAGAGTTCAACACAAAAGTTGGTTCACGAGAGTAGGATCTAAAGATCCTAGAATGAGTTAGAACTGCAGGATATACCTCCTGCGTGTGCAGCTGCAAGTGCTGCGACAACTCGTTCGTTGATCAGAGCCGTCAACTGGGCTTGTGTCAGGTTAACGCGACCAGACATGATCTTCATATCAAGAAGAACGTGAGTGAGAGGGGTTCGCGAAAATGCGAAGACAGAAGTGAGTAAGTACACACGTGTTCAAGCAACAATAGTTATACCGACCAAGCATACCACGAGCAATGTACTATGTAACTAACAAGTAGGCAATATATACATAGATCATATCACCTAGAATGTCGAGCCTTGCATGTGGAGTGAAGCGTCGTTGTGGATCGTAGAGCACTGTACAGGTTATAGTCTGATTTTAATAAAACTTTTCCCTTATTAAAACCAAGTTCACTATAACCAATGGCTCTGATACCAATCTGTCACACCCCCCAAAATCCACCTGCGGAGTACTACCGCTTGGAGGGGTGACTGACCAGGATCCAGCCACCAATCATATTGAACAAGCATATAAGTAGTTATAAAAATCCAACAAATACAATTGGTGTTCAAACAAAACATAGTTTAAGTTGTAAGCGGAAGCATAAGTCTTAAAGCCAAAACATAAGTTTAATTGTTCCAAGGTTTAACATGGCACACAGCCGTCCATGTCTCACAACGACTCTCTCCCATGCAAGCTCCAGTTAAGCACCTATTGTCCTGCAAAGCATGTAGTAACGAGTCAACAACAAGTTGAGTGAGTTCACGGTTGGGTGTTCGTTTTAAGTTGTTTCAAAAACAGTTTCCTTTAACTGGCATCCTGTCGTGGGGGTTACCCCATAGTTAAAAACGTGACTTATTTATTCCCGGTTACTCTGGCAATCCAGCCGTGGGGGCTACCCCGTGTTAGTTATCTGGCATTTCGGCCATGGGGGCTACCCCATGTATCCACTAGACTCGTTACCATATCGACTGCTGACTGTAGTCATGTTTATGCGCCCTGAAACTGTCAATGTCTATCATCATTGACGTGCCCCAGATCCATTAGTTCACGCCCGTCCTCTGCGGCACGGTGTGAGGTTTGTCAGACCTAAATAGCGCTATCTAACTAATGACCCGCTCGCCATTGGCCCGGCGATTAAGTCGATATAAAAAGGAGGGACTTCGTGATAGAGTTTTGGTCTAGTACGAGTTATCTGTCCGTGAGGACGAGGAATTACATTCCTGAGCCATTGCTGTCCTACCCAAGGAGGACGAGGAACCCATGTTCCTTAACCCCAATTCCCGACCCCTGGGAATCCCATGCTTTGTAGAGGGTGTGAACTCACCTTGGTTTGCTCGGCAGACACACAGAAAGTCAATCAAGCAATATTGTGGTCACTCACGTCCTATCATAGTTGTATCATACAAATCAGGTTCGTATTCAAGCAGTACACGTATGTTTCTAGCACATTGCATTCAAGTATCATTCATGGCAGTCCATCAACATTCACGTTCAATCAGTAACGTATAAGGTCTATGCATTAGGCCCAAAAGTCCGGCCCAATCACCCAAGCCCGTAATCATACAAGTCCAATTCAGCGTGCATATGAAGATGGTCTTGAGTCGAGACTGTGCGGTCTCTAGTCGAGACTGTGCGGTCTCGAGTTGTAGCTTACAAGTTTCGAGTCGCAACTGATGAGGTCTCGGGTTATGCATGTGTTGGTCTCGAGTCGCAACCGGACTCGCAAGTAGGGTCTCGAGTCACGATGTTTGGGTGTTGATCAAGTGGGGTCTCGAGTCGAGACTATAGGTTCTCGACTCACAACTAGTGTCGAAACCAGGGATCTCGAGTTGACATTTGGTGGCCTCGAGTCGAGACAGAAGGTCTTGGCTGGGGACATTTGCTGAATTCGACATTGTACTTGGCCAATGAGATTTCATGGTCATGATATTATGTACTACCCAGTAATATTGCACTAACATGTTCCCTTGTCTACTACTTACCAAAAATGGATCAAACATGGCAATTTCAAATGTTCATAACATATTCATATCATCTTCAAGTTGTTCTTCATATATTCAAGTCATGTTCATGTTGATTATTCAAACTTGTTCATCATATTTCCGGCTTTTTAGCATTAATCCAAACATAATCATGAACAACAAATCAACACACTTGAACATACTCATCTAAAGGTTTCAAATCATCACATAACATCTCAAAATCAACTCTACACTAATCCGATTAACATGGTACTACACATATGCAAGCCGGTTTTCATGTACATCAATAATCAATGGTTTGAATCATATTTAGACACAAGATATCATGAGCTCATTATGTAACATATCCGAAATCAAAACATGTTATCCGATTATCAACATCATACAACTCCGACTCACAAAACATCATCAAGCATACAACTATATTAGTTCAATCATGTCATTCATACTATCATTTAACAACAACAAACATCATAAAGACACTAACCGGTTGATGAGTTTCAAAGGTGAGTATGAAGCTTCTAAACGGGTGCGTGTGTGAGTCGATCCGAGAGCTCCTAGTGGTCACCGGTTTGAATCCGAGAAGAAGGAGAAGAATGTTGTGGCTTAGGGTTTAATGGTTTCTAGAGAAAGAGTAGGGGAGTGTGTGTGTTGCCCAAAAGATGATAGTGTTGGTTAGCAACAAGGATATATACTAGCTTCAAGTGGTTCACCCTAATGGGTTCTCGAATAGGCTAAAGGGGTGTGTGGCCCAATCCGGCCCACTGTTACTGTTCACTCGAGACCGCATGGTCTCGAGTCGGGTCCTTGTTGTCTCGGTTCATATACATACACGCATACATACAATTACAACACATAAACGTAACACGTAATCACACAGGATGTTCACATATATCATTACACCAATACGTCAACTAGTCACATAATGTTCAAGCAAGTAACATCGAGATATAACGAAAGGTTCTAAATTTCGAGTTGTCACATTATAGCTTCGTTCGAATCTTGGTGACGGTCTTTATCACGGAATAGAATCAGGCTAGGGTTTTAGGTTTTGGTGAGTGTCTATATCACATAATAAACCTTAGATCCTTTAGGGTGAAAATCTAGTAAGTAACCTTAGAAGTAATAATTGGTAATCTTATAAAGTCAAGTGTTCTACTAATCATCAATAGCTGTAAGGTGCGAGATTATTGCTAGGTCTAAGTGATTAAACCGCAAGGTAGGTCCTTCATAGGAAGTTAACCTTTTGGCTGCTGTCTAGCAAGTCTAGCTGAGAAAACAAACCTATCCTAGGTTTAGGTCTCGTAAGGGAGTGAGCCTTGTAGGATACTTTTATAAACCCATTAGATGTCTTGTAAAGGAGTCTAATAACCGGTAATTTAACAACCTTTAGGGGATCTTAGCGTGCTCTTGAGAGGGGTCCTTAGATTTCCCGATAGGTGAGAATTTCAAGATCCCGGTTCCATAGCAGACAACTTCCAATTATAATCATAACTAAAAGCAATCAGGATTCCTGTCTAGGTAGTTCTTTCATCATCCTTGAGTTCAGCCTTCGTGTGAGTTCGTGTCTAGTTCATCTAGTCTAGTTAGTATTCGTTATTTGCATTCTTAGGATTTTTAGAAAACCCCCCCAATTAATAAACATTTAGTTAAGTCGTGTCAGTCTAAGTCTAGAATAGAGTCGTTAGCGTAATCAGTAGAGTCTCTTAGGTTCGATACTCGGACTTCCTTAGGCTATACTGCATCGATCGGTACACTTGCCGGTCGTGTGGTTTAGGGTTTAGAGAGTCTTAGTTTTATAAATTTAAAACTTAGAGAGTCTAGTTTAGGGTTTAATTTAGTTGTTTTTATTAGACCACTTTTAGCACATCAAGTTTTTGGCGCCGCTGCGGGGGACTCTTAGGTAATTGCGCTGATTGCTTTGTTTGGACTTGTTTGACATATTACGTGCTATTTGTGATCGTTGAGTCGTAGGAGTCTAAAAATTTTAAAAATCAAAAAAATATTTGCTTTAGTGTCTTTTTTAGGTTAGTGAGTCGTTGTTAGAGTCTTTTCGTTGTTCGTAGTTGGTGGATGCCCCATACGCGCTCGCAGGGACCGCCGCCACCTTTGTTTACAGTCAAGTCTTCTGAGTCGTCTTCTTCGGTTGAGCATTCCACCCCCGCCTTCGATTTCACACCGAAGCCATCACCACACGTTTCCCCACCACCCTCCCGTTCTCGTTCGCCTAGTCCTCCACCCGTCATGGCGAACCGCACAGTTTACCAGCAGGCTACCACCGGTTTCACCGGTGGTACATCGCCCATCACCCTTCCTAATATAGCGAACGATCGGTCCTGGCAAATCCCTTCTTACATCATGACCGCCAGCTTGACTTGTTGAATCCATTTTTCTTTCAGTTGATATCTTTCAGTTTCTGTCCCGCGTTGACTTGTTGAATCCATTTTTCTACTTGTGTTCTCTCGTTAACCCAATTTACTACCTGTTAAGAGAAAATATCACCACACGATAAATATCTAACAAATATGATTTAATATGTTTAACACACTAAAAACGACACGATTTAATATATTTTTACCCGACATCACATCTCAACACCTATCTTTTTTCATCCCGAAAATTTTTTTTTGCAATGGAATCACAATCAGAAACATTGGCACTTAACATATTCAATTAATTTATTATCAAATCAAACCACACGTTAACCAAGATTGCAGGTATAACATCCACCAAAACCCAACCGCCTGCTTCCAAACCCTTATTCACGATTCATTAAATTCAATTGATTATAGTCATCTATGGATCCCACACTCAAAAACATACGGCCACCTAATCTCTCTTAAAGCTTATGAGATTACCATCTTATATAAGAAAACTCTTATACAATTCTGATTAAATTTATGATAGATAATGGATGATGTTACAAGCTTTACATGTGTTGCTTATGATCAGTTCAACGGACATACCCCACCCGAGTCACCATCCCAGTGGTTAGTGGCATAAACTTCACATATTTTTCTAACTCCATCTAGCGGGTATACCCCACCCGAGTCACCATCCCAGTGGTTAATACCATAGGCTTCGTTTTTTCTCTTTTTTTACATGTAGCTCAAATGAATGGATGGAATGCTTTTTTCGGGGGCTACTCTTTTTCGGATTTATTTTCATAAAAAGAAACAAGTGTGCCAATTTAATCGGAAAAACTTATAAGTTTTTACTTATGACATACTCCTTATACTCTCCATAGTTTCAGTTTTGCCATAGCTCCTAAGATGAGAACCCACAAGACTCTTAATTTAAGGTATTTATATCATTCCTAAGGAACTCCTTAACTGCATGGGCCTACCCACATATCCTAAATTAGACGTGTGACCGACTGTTTATTATCTCATATATATAGTAATCAAATGCCAAGAACTGATTATACCTATCATCTTCCATTTTATTGTAACTTTCTAAAAACATTTTTATTTTTTCAATTTTTTATGATTTTTGATTTTTTTTTATTTTTTATAATAATAATTCAACACTGACACTGATTAAGACACAACTAGATGCTAGTCTCCCCCCCCCCCCCACACACTTATTTCCTTCATTGTCCTCAATGGAGAGAAAAACTAATGACTCAACTACATAAATCAAAATACAAATATAAATGGAACACACTCCTCTGATTTTTAAACGGTCGAATCCTATGAGCCATGTTCCACAGCAACCGTATAGCATTTCTTTCGCGGCTGCACTCAACACGAGACGCTATTCTTCAAATAGTTCAAATCACCTTGCCCAAATGGATATTGAGTGTGGACAAAATGATCGAAACCTGCAACATAAAACTCACAAACTCCCAACACAGGTTAAAGAAGTCAATAAACGAAGAGAAACACGAGAGAAACATCAAGTTTTGACGGAAAACAACCAAGCCCACCATTTCCTCGGTCGCGCGTCGCGACCGGTACCGAGAGACCTCCGCGTGTTGCGGAGGTGTGACCTCTGACTGGGTGTTGACCTGGCAAGCCAGGCGTATCACAGACAAACTCAGGGAGTCCCCCGCGTGTCGTGGGGGAACCCATTTTCCAGCCATTTTATTAAAATAAATATCTTCCATGCCTTAGAATAAAATTTCATTTTAACATACTTTCACCTCCCAACCCCCCAAACGACTATGCATTGCCCTCAGTTGCACCTAAGCTTAACCAAACCTCCCCGAACTTCCCCACACTTGAACGTTGCACGATTTGACACAAAACAAAATAAACTAATACGAAAAAACAAAATAAAACGAACAAACCTTAGGCTGCCTACTAAGAGCGCTAAGTTTTAGATCTTCAGCCAGATCATACCTGCAACCTTCAAGGTGGTTCAAAGGCCGGCTTACCTCCAGATTTCTCTAGATCACTTCGCTTGCAATAGTCGGGAAAGTTCGCAGCTCCATAACAGTTAGGCCCAATCTTGGCCTCATCGCTCCATGCGTTTCCACCATCAGGTGGTTTACCTGCTTTTCCTCTCTTTTTCACTTTCACCTTTTGCACAACTTCTTCATTTATCCCATGCTTGGACCTGTAACACTCAGTACCTTTCTCATCAGTAGCAACTGCTTCATATAAATTATTAAAAACTGCGTAAGTAATCGTTTTTGAATAAACATAAAAAATTAACTTACGGTTTTCGGAACTCATTGTGATCAACCCATCTCTACAATTGATTTGAGCATTAATAGTGTGTAAGAAAGGACGTCCCAAAATTACCTTTTGTTGCTTGTTCATTCTCGTAGGTGCGTAGTCCAACACTAAAAAGTCTACCGGGTGCGTAGTCCAACACTAAAAAGTCTACCGGGTAATAGAACTCACCCAGCTGAATCAGCACATCCTTAACAACCCCACGAGGTTGTTTTTACGTATCATCCGCCAAAATCACACTCCTATCAGTATCATGCAGCGATCCAAACTCGTACTGATCGTACAAACTTCTAGGCAGAATATTCATACTTGCCTAATAATCCAACAGTGCCTTGTGAATTTTCAGCTTCCCAGCTCTAATCGGAACAAGTCATGCCCCTGACTCACTTTCCTCACCACCATCAGTATCCTCTCTTATACCTGCAACTACTTGAGACGATGATATAAGACCTGTTTTAACAAATTCATAAACAGGAGCAATACTTACTGAATTGACTCTTGCATGATGTTGAGGATTCTTTGTAGTGTCACTCGGTAGTTTTCCTGGATCTCTTCTTCCTAGAGCTACCTCAGTCGCCAATTGTGTAACTTGTTTCTCTAAAGTTTGATACGCCTTGGCTTGCAACTCTTGATCCTTCTTTATCTGCTTTAGAAGCTTCATCATCTCATTGTTTGAACCTTCAGCCGAACCACATGATCTTCCTTGGTTTGAACTCTGTTGATAGCTCCTTTGATTGTAATTCTGGTTGTTGTAACCAGACTGTCGGTTTTGATATGGCTGCGCTCCTTGTGTAGATACATGAAAATTAGGATTTAACTGATTAGTAGTATTAATGTACCTAAAATTTGGATGATTATGCAAACCTGGGTGATATGTGTTTGAATTCATATCGAATCTCTGCTGATCACCGTAGACCTGGTTGACTTCTTCTTAAGTTGTACCAAACTATACTGGACAATCCTCCCACACATGGCCTAAATCACTACAAGAATCACAAACCAGATATGTATTAGTAACATTCAATGCATCTTTTCCTCCAAGACCCTAGAATTTCGCTAGGTGGCGTTCCAATGCCTCTTTCTCTCTCTCTAACTGAGCCACTCTAGCTGTAGAAGTTCCCATACTAGTTGATGTAGAGACCGAATATTTCTTTCCTCTATCATATTGGGCTTGCCTCTTTGAATCCTCAGCTACAATATCCAAATAATCCCAATCCAAATCCACATGATTTCTCAGAAAAGTACCACTCATTGTGGCCTTGATGTCTCGCCTACCTTCATTAGATAACCCGTCATGAAAAACGGTAATTAACTCCCATCGTGGAATACCATGATAAGGACAATTATGGATCAACTGATTGAACCGCTTCCATGACTCATACAACAACTCACCTGGAAGTTGTTGGAATTCTCTAAGCGCGGCTCTCCCCATTTTAGTTATTTATGGAGTGTAATACTCTTCTAAAAACTGTTGTTGCATCTCTTGCCAGGTGTGAATGCTTGCATAAGGCAAAGAGACGAACCACTCTCGTGCTGAGTCTTTCATAGAGAACTGAAATAGAACCAATTTGACTTGATCGGGGGTGAACCTGTGTCCACCTATCATACTACAAACCGCTTCAAATTCCCCAATATGAGCATACGGTTCTTCAATACCCTTCCCATGAAAGGTAGGTAGCATATTCAGGATATGAGGTTTTGCCTCAAACGACCTATCCACTGTCACACCCTGGCTTTTGCGGAAGCGTGGTTAATTTGGTGTGACTTCTCAATACCATAGCTTAATCATAACAAAGCTATATGAAGTAAAAACATGCAAGATCATCCATTAAGTTTTGAAAACCAAATACAGTACCATTGTTTTAACGGGAACGTACCCTAACAACCACAACCTTGTTCAACAGACATTACAAACTTAAAACATAACATAAACATGGTTTAAGGATTGTGTCTTGTCCAGGAAAGAGACACATCCCCTAAACCCCGGATGACCTCGGAAACTAGTGCAGCGGAAAACATGCCATACCGTGCCAGATCTCGTTAATTTCCTGAAATACATGTAAGTTGAAAAATCAACAATAATGTTGAGCGAGTTCATGTGTAAGTGAGTAAGTAAACCTTTGTGAGTATAAAAATAGTCATGGTATGTAGCCAATAAGGGGACTTGTGATCACCAATGGTTTGCAAGGCCACTGATATATGTGAAGTGCAAATAGGGAGACTCAAACCTAGCAGATTTCGCCACGGCATTAGTATGTGGACAAAGTCACCCCAAGGTCCGTTTCTAGTTTGGCCTGGGGCTGGGCTCGCTACACCCAGATAGATCTACCGCTCCTGTCCCTCGGTCCCGACATGAGGACTAATGGCCTCATATTGCTCCTACCCACTCACATGATCTGAGTAATAAACCTCCTTACGCTAACCATACCGTATATAAAGTACTTGTGAACAAAGTAACATGTATTTCACCCCCGCAGTTAAGAAAACTGAAAACAGTTAGAGAAAAGGGGGACATGAACTCACAGTGAAGCGTCTCTACCAAGTATCTCCAAATTAGAAAGCTGTGCGACGACCTACAAGTGCTAATTCTATTAGACGGACGGCCGTGCCTTAGCTTTATTGTCTAAGTTTTTGGGAAATAGTTAGACAACTATTTCGTGTTTACATTTTGTATATACTTGGTAGTTAATCTCCTTCCCAAGGATGGGGGATTCAATACATGTGCGTTCATAAATATTTCCGTAAGTGCGTAAGTTACGTTTTAACAATCGAGTGGTAATATAATTACCGGTGTAACTTATATATTTATGGTGAAAGCGTTCGTATTATTTTGGGATCGTTAACGTTCGTAAATATTATTTTTACTCTAAAAATAATATTTATGCATTTTCACCAAATAATCATAAACAGTGTGTGAAAAATATATATTTATCACGTTAAATTTTCTGAAAATCCCACCTCCGAATATTTAGTAATTAAAGTCATGGCGAAATTCATATCTCGAAAACATGTCAAAAATAATTCTAACACTTGTAATGTAAATAATTCTAAGTGTTAGGTTTTTAGAAAAATTTCGCCAGAGTTTCCTCTGTAACTGGAGGTGGCCACGCTTTCAAGCGTATCATTTTCTTTTACAAAATCAATTTCCAACAACTTCCTTATTCAATCAAACAATTTCCGACACATCAAACTAGTCGACAAGTATGTAAATCGCATAATCGCATGAACTTGTAGTTTTTCCCGAAAACTATAGTGTAAATCCCATTATATTTTGTGGATCTTTATATAAAGTAATTTTGACCTCGTAAAAACCTTGTTCTTAGAGAAATCCATCTTTACAACTTCTCGTCATCTTTTACAAAAACGGTTATTTGTCGGATCTTTTCATTTCACAAGTGTTTACACACTTGTGGTTTATAAAAATCATATTTGTTAGTGTAAGATCCGTCTTTTAGAAAACATGATTTCTTTAACTCTTGGTCCTTTGAAGATACCACTTGCAGATACGTAGATCTGCTAGTTTTAAACACTATTGTACAAGGTAAAACACTTTTACCCAAATAAAATATTTTTACACAAGTTCATGTTTCATGTGTGGTAGAGTTTCACCTTTTAACCCTTGTATTATCCAAAACAAGCTTATGTTAAGATCCATGATCTTACCAAACCGGGTTAAACGATGATCCGAGCTACCACAATCATAGATCGGGTCTAAATAAACACAACTTTCAATTACTACAACATTTACACAACACATGAGCCTTTAACCACCATTTTTCATGTTTTTAGTAGACTTTTGTGCATCACTTAGCATTTTAACGAGATTTAACCGATATAATTCCCTTTAACCACTTTAGAATAGTTTAAAAACGAGTTCTAAGTATTATACCTCTAGCTCAAGGCTAGGGAAGATTCTTGACGAAAATGGCGTGGATAAAAGCAAAGCGGAGGGGTCCTTCGCGTTCCGTTTGCTCCAAGGCTCCTAATACGTGACCTTTGATGCTTGAATGATGTTGGAATGGCAAGAACCAAAACCGAAAGTATGATGGATGTGGGTGGGGGTCTCGGCCGAAAGTGATAAAGAGAGGGAGAGAGTTTGAGGTTGGGATGTTGTGAAGTGAATGATCTCTAGTGTTTAGCTAAGAACTTATAGACAAGTTTAAAGGTTTTAATCCAATGGATTATGTGTTGTTTAGATATGGGACAAGAGGATTAAAATAATCAAATAGTGTACAATTGTGTTCCCCATGGTTTGGGGCCGGTTAGAGAAAGGGGGGGTCTAGTTCGATCTCAACTAGTAATTAGGTAGTTAGTTATGTTAAACTAAGTTAAGTTAAGTGTTTAACCCCGTTACTAATGTGTAGTGTGTTACAACGGGTGTTAGGGTAATCAGGGACCCTAACTGGCTCAGAAAAAGAGTAATAATGAAAACCTCAATATTTTCATGTTCCGGGTATAGTCCGGTTGTTCGGTTTGATAGTAATCCGTTAAAGCGCTTAACAAAGCTTTAAAGTGTCGTTATATTATTTTTAGTGACACAACTTATCCCTTCAAAGTGGCAGGAATATTTTCTCATGTATTGGCACTTTATTAGTTAGCTAGAAGCTGAATTGTTTATTAAAGTGCTGAGTTTTGTACTTTAAGTACGTTTTAGGCACATCCAGTCATAGTGACTTATCCCTAGAGACGCAGTTCCACAACCCTTATATCCCTACACTCACCATTAGTGTAGCAAAATATTTCTGGCTCATACAGGCCTTAGAGGCAGCGTTTGCCTGATGCTGGCTTTATCAGCATGTTCAATAGGTTATCCGTGTATTGTGCTACTGTGCTCTTTGTGCATCATGTTTGTCACTAAGGTGCCGTATGTAAATAATGTAGTGACGATAAGTAAAGTATGATGCAGGTAAGTACATGTATCAGATATCAAGTAGCAGTTCAACAGCTAGTTCAAACAAGCACAGTAATTAAGCAGTAATTAATCATTAATTAAGTCGTACGGATACCTGGTTTAGTGCGGGTTGTTACATTCTCCCCCCGTTAAATAAATTTCGTCCCGAAATTTAAGTTCTGCTTGTAGAAGCAGGGTTTTTAGGAAAAAGGTGGGGGTATTTCTCTTTCATCCGGTCTTCACGTTCCCAGGTGTACTCAGGACCATGTCTGGCATTCCAACGAACCTTGACGAGCTTGACACTGCTCCGGCGGGTCTTGTTAACTTTCCAATCCGTGACCTCGACAGGTTCTTCAACGAAGTGGAGCGTGTCGTCAACATGAATCTCGTCGGTGGGAATGGCAGCGTCCACTTGAGTTGGACTTTTCTTTAGATTGGATACATGAAATGTATCGTGAACACCATTCAGTTCAGCAGGTAGGTCCAACTTGTATGCTACTAGTCCTATTCTTTCCAGAATTCTGAAAGGACCAATGTAGCGCGGATTTAACTTCCCACGCTTTCCGAAGCGTGCCACACCCTTCCAGGGTGAAACCTTCAATAACACCATTTCTCCAACTTGGAAATCCACATGTTTCCGGTTTGGATCCGCATAGGCCTTTTGTCTGTGGCGAGCTGCTTCGATGCGTTTAAGGATCTGCGCGATTTTGTCTGTCGTCTCTTGGACGATTTCGGGACCAGCGAGTTGCCTATCACCTGCGTCAGCCCAATAAAGAGGTGATCGGCACTTGCGTCCGTAAAGGGCTTCAAATGGCGCAACACCAATACTGGTGTGGTAGTTGTTGTTGTATGAAAATTTGACCAAAGGTAAGTGTTTATCCCCGCTACCGCCCAAATCCATAACACACGCCCTTAGCATGTCTTCCAAAGTCTATATCGTGCGCTCGCTCTGGCCGTCAGTTTGCGGATGAAACGCAGTGCTCAGATTCAATTGTGAGCCAAAGGCTTCTTGGAAGGATTGCCATATCCTTGAAACAAACCTTCCGTCTCTATCAGAGATGATTGAGAGAGGTACTCCATGGCGTGCGACAATCTCTCTCATGTATATTTCCGCTAGTTTACTAGTACTGTCTTTCTCCTTGATCGGCAGAAAGTGTGCGGACTTTGTTAGGCGGTCAACTATCACCCAAATCATATCATGGCCTCTTGGCGTTCTTGGCAATTTCGTAATAAAATCCATGGAGATTTGTTCCCATTTCCACTTGGGAATTTCAGGCTGTTGCAGAAGTCCTGAAGGCTTCTGGTATTCCGCTTTAGCCTTAGCGCACGTTAAACATTTGCTCACGTAAACAGCAACATCGCCTTTCATCCTAGGCCACCAATAGTAATCTTTGAGATCCTGGTACATTTTATCCGATCCAGGGTGGATAGAGTACCGTGACTTGTGCGCTTCGTCGAAAATAACTTTCCTTAGTCCACCAAACAGAGGAACCCAAATCGTTTTCTCAAAACATAACGTTCCTTCCTCGTTTGGTACCAATAGCTTCTCCATCCCTCGGAGATATTCTCCTTCCAGGTTTCCTTCTTTGAGGGCTTCTTTCTGCGCGGCACGAATGCGCAAGGAAAGATCGGTTCGGATAATCATTTCCAAGGCCCTAACCCTTATGGGCTTGATTCTCTCTTTACGACTTAGGGCGTCGGCGACCACGTTCGCCTTCCCTGGATGATACTTTATCTCGCAGTCGTAATCGTTTAGCAACTCAACCCATCGTCTTTGCCTCATATTCAACTCCTTCTGGTTGAATATATGCTGTAGGCTCTTGTGATCTGTAAAGATTCGTACCATAAAGGTAGTGTCTCCAGATCATTAAAGAAAAACCACTGCGCCAAGCTCCAAATCGTGTGTGGTATAGTTCTTTTCATGCACTTTCAACTGACGCGATGCGTAAGCAATAACCTTTTGGCGTTGCATCAACACGCAACCCAGTCCTTGACGCGATGCGTCGCAGTATACCACAAAATCATCGGTACCTTCTGGTAGAGCTAAGATTGGCGCGTTACAAAGCTTGTCCTTCAGTATCTGGAACGCTTCTTCCTGTTTGATTCCCCAGTCAAACGTCTTATCTTTCTGGGTGAGGAGCGTCAAAGGTTGAGCGATTTTTGAAAAATCCTCAATGAATCTTCGATAATAGCCAGCCAAACCCAAGAATTGCCGAATCTCGGTTGGCGTCTTTGGCGTTTCCCAATCCTTGATCGCCTCGATCTTGGTTGGATCCACGTGGATTCCATCTCCATTTACCACGTGCCCAAGGAATTGGACTTCACGTAGCCAAAATTCGCACTTGGAGAATTTGGCATACAACTGTTCCTTCTTCAGCAGCTCTAGAATGGCTCTAAGATGCTGCTCGTGTTCAGCCTTCGTCTTTGAATAAATTAAAATGTCATCGATGAATACAATCACGAACTTATCCAAGTACGGCTTGCAAACTCTATTCATTAGATCCATGAATACCGCGGGTGCGTTTGTCAAACCAAATGGCATAACAAGGAACTCGTAGTGCCCATAACGAGTTCTGAAGGCTGTCTTCGGAATGCTTTCCTCTTGTATTCTTAGCTGATGGTATCCAGATCGAAGATCGATCTTTGAATAAAAGCTTGAACCTTGAAGTTGGTCAAACAGATCATCAATTCTTGGCAGAGGATACCTATTCTTGATCGTCAGCTTGTTCAGCTCCCGGTAGTCGATGCACATTCGAAAACTACCGTCCTTTTTGATAAACAGGACCGGAGCTCCCCAAGGCGAGAAGCTTGGTCGGATAAAACCCTTGTCTAACAACTCTTGGAGCTGTGTCGACAGTTCTTGCATCTCAGACGGAGCAAGTCTATAAGGTGCCTTAGCCACAGGCGAGGCGCCTGGAACTAAGTCAATGTGAAACTCTACTTGCCTCTGAGGTGGCAGTCCAGGTAAGTCTTCTGGGAAGACTTCTGGGTATTCCCTCACGACAGGGATGTCTTCGATCTTTGGCTCAGCAGCCTTTTTATCCACAATGTGTGCCAGAAAGGCAACACATCCTTTCTGCAAACACTTCCTTGCTTTCAAGCAGCTGATAATCCTTAACGGCGTATCACGCTTCTCTCCGTGAACCACAATTGTCTCGCCATATTCGATTGGGATACGAACAACCTTTTCATGACAAACGATCTCTGCTTTGTTGCCTGATAACCAATCCATTCCTACCACCACGTCGAAGCTTCCCAACTGGACTGGTAGTAGATCTAGAGCGAACTCTCGCTCTCCTAATTCGATCACAAAACCTCTAATAACTTCATTGGCTTCTACTAAGTTTCCATTGGCCAATTCGATTGAGTAGGGAATATCTAACTTATTAGCGGCTAAGCCAAGCATATTCTTAAACTCTAACGATACGAAGCTATAATCGGCACCAGTATCAAACAAAACGGATGCATAGCGTTGATTTATAGGGAACGTACCAGTAACGACATTGGGGTCCTGGCGCGCTTCCCTAGCTTCGAGTTGGAATACTCTTCCACGGGCTTGGTTTAACTCTGGGCAGTTCTTCTTGAAATGCCCGATATCTCCGCGGTTATAACATCCCAGTCTTTGCCCGTTTCCACCAGCTTGATCATTCCTCTGATTACGATTCACAGCGCCTGCTTGGTTAGCATTGTTGCCTCGATTTCCGTCTCCTCCATTGTTTCCTTGTGAGCGATTTCCAATACCACCACGGTTATTATTCCTATTCCCAAATCCTCCCTGGCCTCCTCGGCCAGTACTAGCCCAACAGGAATCTTTTGAGTGGCCCAGCTTTCCACATGCTTCACATATTTTCACACTACAATGGCCAGTATGGTGGCGTTGACAGGTATTACACTTGGGCTGGGTGCCCTGGTATCCTTTTCCTTTCTTCCCGCTGCTAGCTGATCCTCCTTTCTTAACCGCCACACTGGCGCCTTGCTTGAAGTTTGAGAACTTCCGTTTGCTACCTCCTGACGACTCGACGTGAGTCTCTTTCTTCTTTGGTTCAGCTTCATCAAACTTGTTCAAACGAATAGCCTCCTCGGTGAGAGCTACGCTCAAATCGATCGCCTCAGTAATAGTTGCAGGCTTAGATGAGGTTACCATGCTTATGATTTGAGGAGCTAGTCCCCAAATGAAGCGTTCAATTCTCTTGAACTCTGGAGTGACCATGTAGGGTACCACATGAGATAAGTCATGGAACCTTTGAACGTATTCCGCTATCTTTGGACCGTCCATTTTCAAGTGCCAGAACTCGGTCTCCAATCGCTGGATTTCTGCGCGGGAACAGTACTTTTTGCGCATGAGTTCCTTTAGTTCGGTCCAGGTCAGCGCGTAGGCGGCAGCTTCGCCTAGTGTTTGCACTTGTAGATTCCACCAGGATAGGGCTCCATCTAGAAATAGCCCTGAGATATAGGTGACTTGCTGATCTAGCGCGCACTTGCTCATGCGTAGAACAGATTCGGTTTTCTCAGCCCAACGAACAAAGGCGACAGCACCTCCAGTGCCATCAAAGTTGACCGGTTTGCAGTCTAGAAACTGCTTGAAAGTGCATCCGTGAGGGGGATTGTTATTGCCTTGGTTAATACTCCCGCTCGTTCCGGGCTGAGATGCTGCATACTGTGCTATGGCAGCAGCAATGACTTGCTGTAGTTCTGCCTCAGTAGTAGGCATGCGTGTCTCACGTCTTGGCGGCATCTTCTAAAAGATGGTTTAAGTTGGTCAGGCCATAGTAAAAATCCCATGTTATAATACGTAAGTCAGGTCATAATATAGCGTACGTATATAACGATAGTAATAGCACATAATATCTCATGTTATCAATCCATCACAAATATCAATCACACAACATCCCATGTCATAAAAATATAAATAAGCAATCAAGCGAATCAAATATGATGAGAATACTGCGATTGCCATATATCGAGACCACATAGTAAGTGTATCAGTACATCCTGTGTCATACAATCATCAATCAACTAGGGGCTACATCACCCCTGTCCAAAAACTATATCATGTCAGTGTCAAATACCACATCAAATATGTCAAAAGTCAGGATCATAAAGTAGTCTCCAAAAATGCTGTGCAGTCCAACAATCGCCGTCTTCTCATCCTCGTCTTCCCAAACAGCACTGATGAGCTCTATACAGATGGTGGTGGAGGAGGGGGAAAGTGGGTGTAAAGCAAACGACGTAACTGGAGCCAGTCCGCCTCCATAGCCTGCTGAGTACGAATGATAGAAGCAACCTGCTGCTCTAGTGTAAAGAGACGGGCAGCATAATCTGGGGGTAAAGGTCGAAATGGCTGCAGAGGAGAGTGTCTCCGACCATGACACTGGCAAGGTGGCAGCTGAGCTCTCTCAAGCTCCTGGATGCGCTGCGTGTGCGACTCGTGCTGGGCGACAAAGGACATCAAAACGTCCTCGATAGTATACCCCATGTGGAAACGATGGTAGGGGTCAGTAGGTGGCATACCAGAGTCTGGTGCCCAAAGAAACGGCTCACGGGTGGGGTCAAAAGGTGCCACACGAAATGGAGCAACAGAGGGTGGGACAGATGACATCGGGGGCATGAAAGGGATAGACATCGGTACATGCCCAAAAGGATGGGCTGAAGAACCCTCTCCAGCCCTCGCTGGAGGTACAAACTGAGGAACCTGAAAAGAAAAATCAACATGTCGTGTATCAGGGATATGAGGGGGAAATGGTGGAACATCCTCATCAGCAGGTATCCAACCGTGCTGTGCGTGTTCATCTGGTGGATCCATGCGTGCTGCGAATAGTGCATGCTCGGGCTCTAGTGGAACGGGATCAGGTGCAACCAAAGGGTGAACAGGTGCAACGTGCTCAACAGGATGGTCAATAGGTATATCAACAACAGGTAAGGGAACAACAGGATCAACAACAACATGATCGCCCTCTAACAAAGGAACATCCACGGGGAGATCGCCAACAAGTGGATCTGCTATAACAGGCTCAAAAGGTATATCAGCATGTACGGGATCATGCTCAAGCATGGGGTCTAGAGCGGCTGCCTGCTCAAAGGCGACGGCAGGCTCAGGGTCATCAAATGCCATCTCGAAGTCAAACTCTGGGTCGATAGGATCTACTGGGTCAGCTAGATCCTCCATGGGCTGATCCATAGGTATGAACTCGATATCACGATCTGGGTCGTATCCCGAGGGAAAGATAGGGTCAGAATCCTCTATGTCATCATGGTCAAACATAAAGCTGGGAATAGGTGCAACAGATGATGCCTGGTCAGGATCAGAATCGTGCACAAGGTGATGTGCGCTCAAAGTACGAGAAGGTGCGGATGCCACAGACTCGAAGGAGTCTGGGACAGGTGAATGAGCAAGTGACTCCGCGGCGGGAGCATCTGCGATCATCAAGAGATCATCAGCAACAGGAAGGGCCTCGCCCTGAGCATCCTCCTCTAAAGGCTCGTCATCGAGTAGATCGATGTCGTCATCATCTCCGTCGTCGAGAAACAAACCTTGGACAGGGTATGAAGCAAGTGGTACGGGAGCAGGAATCTCCACTAAAGGTAGGTACTCAGCAGGAAGGTCATCTGCAAGCTCATCAGCACCATCGGGTAGTGCGAAGGGCTGGAAATCGTCCTCATCTGTGCTGGTATAGTCGGACATGTACACCTCGTGCTCGGAGGGTGTAAGGTCATCAGATACAGTGGGTATAGGTCCTGTGGTACCCGAATCGTCAGTACCAGCCGAATCCATGAGTCTGTAACACAAATATGCTCAAATAATCAATCATATAATCAGATAATCACATAAGTCACCAAGTAAGATATCACATAATTCTCCTAGTTTCACTAGCCTCCCAGTCTTCCTAGACTGCTCTTTCCTCCACCTCGACCACTTAGATCGAGCCTCGGTCCCCTTGACCGAGCCTCAGCCTTCATGACTGAGCCTACTCTTCCTAGCCTTGCTAGCCACTACCTCGGTCACCTAGACCGAGCCTCGATCCTCCAGACCGAGCCTCAACCCTCCAGGCTGAGCCTATAATAAATCAACGTGCTCAACTACCTCGGTCACCTAGACCGAGCCTCGATCCTCCAGACCGAGCCTCAGCCCTCCAGGCTGAGCCTATAAATAATAAAATGTGCTCAACATTTGTTTGTAAAAAGTTTTGGATCTGGACTTAAGTGGTATGCAGTAAAATGTTTTCGTGAGAGCCCTAGTGATCATAGTCTAGACTCGAGAAAGAATCCTAGTTCGCTATGATCAGAGCTCTGATACCAAGCTGTCACACCCTGGCTTTTGCGGAAGCGTGGTTAATTTGGTGTGACTTCTCAATACCATAGCTTAATCATAACAAAGCTATATGAAGTAAAAACATGCAAGATCATCCATTAAGTTTTGAAATCCAAATAAAGTACCATTGTTTTAACGGGAACGTACCCTAACAACCACAACCTTGTTCAACAGACATTACAAACTTAAAACATAACATAAACATGGTTTAAGGATTGTGTCTTGTCCAGGAAAGAGACACATCCCCTAAACCCCGGATAACCTCGGAAACTAGTGCAGCGGAAAACATGCCATACCGTGCCAGATCTCGTTAATTTCCTGAAATACATGTAAGTTGAAAAATCAACAATAATGTTAAGCGAGTTCATGTGTAAGTGAGTAAGTAAACCTTTGTGAGTATAAAAATAGTCGTGGTATGTAGCCAATAAGGGGACTTGTGATCACCAATGGTTTGCAAGGCCACTGATATATGTGAAGTGCAAATAGGGAGACTCAAACCTAGCAGATTTCGCCACGGCATTAGTATGTGGACAAAGTCACCCCAAGGTCCGTTTCTAGTTTGGCCTGGGGCTGGGCTCGCTACACCCAGATAGATCTACCGCTCCTGTCCCTCGGTCCCGACATGAGGACTAATGGCCTCATATTGCTCCTACCCACTCACATGATCTGAGTAATAAACCTCCTTACGCTAACCATACCGTATATAAAGTACTTGTGAACAAAGTAACATGTATTTCACCCCCGCAATTAAGAAAACTGAAAACAGTTAGAGAAAAGGGGGGCATGAACTCACAGTGAAGCGTCTCTACCAAGTATCTCCAAATCAGAAAGCTGTGCGACGACCTACAAGTGCTAATTCTATTAGACGGACGGCCGTGCCTTAGCTTTATTGTCTAAGTTTTTGGGAAATAGTTAGACAACTATTTCGTGTTTACATTTTGTATATACTTGGTAGTTAATCTCCTTCCCAAGGATGGGGGATTCAATACATGTGCGTTCATAAATATTTCCGTAAGTGCGTAAGTTACGTTTTAACAATCGAGTGGTAATATAATTACCGGTGTAACTTATATATTTATGGTGAAAGCGTTCGTATTATTTTGGGATCGTTAACGTTCGTAAATATTATTTTTACTCTAAAAATAATATTTATGCATTTTCACCAAATAATCATAAACAGTGTGTGAAAAATATATATTTATCACGTTAAATTTTGTGAAAATCCCACCTCCGAATATTTAGTAATTAAAGTCATGGCGAAATTCATATCTCGAAAACATGTCAAAAATAATTCTAACACTTGTAATGTAAATAATTCTAAGAGTTAGGTTTTTAGAAAAATTTCGCCAGAGTTTCCTCTGTAACTGGAGGTGGCCACGCTTTCAAGCGTATCATTTTCTTTTACAAAATCAATTTCCAACAACTTCCTTATTCAATCAAACAATTTCCGACACATCAAACTAGTCGACAAGTATGTAAATCGCATAATCGCATGAACTTGTAGTTTTTCCCGAAAACTATAGTGTAAATCCCATTATATTTTGTGGATCTTTATATAAAGTAATTTTGACCTCGTAAAAACCTTGTTCTTAGAGAAATCCATCTTTACAACTTCTCGTCATCTTTTACAAAAACGGTTATTTGTCGGATCTTTTCATTTCACAAGTGTTTACACACTTGTGGTTTATAAAAATCATATTTGTTAGTGTAAGATCCGTCTTTTAGAAAACATGATTTCTTTAACTCTTGGTCCTTTGAAGATACCACTTGCAGATACGTAGATCTGCTAGTTTTAAACACTATTGTACAAGTTAAAACACTTACCCAAATAAAATATTTTTACACAAGTTCATGTTTCATGTGTGGTAGAGTTTCACCTTTTAACCCTTGTATTATCCAAAACAAGCTTATGTTAAGATCCATGATCTTACCAAACCGGGTTAAACGATGATCCGAGCTACCACAATCATATATCGGGTCTAAATAAACACAACTTTCAATTACTACAACATTTACACAACACATGAGCCTTTAACCACCATTTTTCATGTTTTTAGTAGACTTTTGTGCATCACTTAGCATTTTAACGAGATTTAACCGATATAATTCCCTTTAACCACTTTAGAATAGTTTAAAAACGAGTTCTAAGTATTATACCTCTAGCTCAAGGCTAGGGAAGATTCTTGACGAAAATGGCGTGGATAAAAGCAAAGCGGAGGGGTCCTTCGCGTTCCGTTTGCTCCAAGGCTCCTAATACGTGACCTTTGATGCTTGAATGATGTTGGAATGGCAAGAACCAAAACCGAAAGTATGATGGATGTGGGTGGGGGTCTCGGCCGAAAGTGATAAAGAGAGGGAGAGAGTTTGAGGTTGGGATGTTGTGAAGTGAATGATCTCTAGTGTTTAGCTAAGAACTTATAGACAAGTTTAAAGGTTTTAATCCAATGGATTATGTGTTGTTTAGATATGGGACAAGAGGATTAAAATAATCAAATAGTGTACAATTGTGTTCCCCATGGTTTGGGGCCGGTTAGAGAAAGGGGGGGGGGGTCTAGTTCGATCTCAACTAGTAATTAGGTAGTTAGTTATGTTAAACTAAGTTAAGTTAAGTGTTTAACCCCGTTACTAATGTGTAGTGTGTTACAACGGGTGTTAGGGTAATCAGGGACCCTAACTGGCTCAGAAAAAGAGTAATAATGAAAACCTCAATATTTTCATGTTCCGGGTATAGTCCGGTTGTTCGGTTGGATAGTAATCCGTTAAAGCGCTTAACAAAGCTTTAAAGTGTCGTTATATTATTTTTAGTGACACAACTTATCCCTTCAAAGTGGCAGGAATATTTTCTCATGTATTGGCACTTTATTAGTTAGCTAGAAGCTGAATTGTTTATTAAAGTGCTGAGTTTTGTACTTTAAGTACGTTTTAGGCACATCCAGTCATAGTGACTTATCCCTAGAGACGCAGTTCCACAACCCTTATATCCCTACACTCACCATTAGTGTAGCAAAATATTTCTGGCTCATACAGGCCTTAGAGGCAGCGTTTGCCTGATGCTGGCTTTATCAGCATGTTCAATAGGTTATCCGTGTATTGTGCTACTGTGCTCTTTGTGCATCATGTTTGTCACTAAGGTGCCGTATGTAAATAATGTAGTGACGATAAGTAAAGTATGATGCAGGTAAGTACATGTATCAGATATCAAGTAGCAGTTCAACAGCTAGTTCAAACAAGCACAGTAATTAAGCAGTAATTAATCATTAATTAAGTCGTACGGATACCTGGTTTAGTGCGGGTTGTCACATCCACATTCCCCTGTGCAACTGGCATGACGATAGGGAAAGAATGTTCCGCAATTTATGGACGGAAGTGACTCTCTACTCCTCTAATGTTAGGATCTGGAAATCTAGGATCCCTTTGCCAATGTCGTGGAGCAGCTGGAGCCAAATGCACCTGCGGTGGAGTTTGATATTCATCTCTACCACGCGGTTATCTTTGCTGATAAACTGGCTGATTCGGGTTCAGTGCCGGATTTGGCAGACCACCTAGATATCCCATGTAACCATCATATATACCCCACTCTTCATCTCCATACCCGTCATCCCATTTATCCGCTCTAGCCATGTTTTCCCTTTGTTCGAATATAACACCTGATCGGTTCGGGTGTGGCACTTGATTCGGTTGATTCACAGCCTGCAACGGATTAGGTTGTAGTGGTTGTAGGTTTTTTAACGGGTAAAGCGGTCCACCAATCACGTGAAAATCTCCAGTTGGAGTAGATGTTGGTTGGGTGGTTATGTTGGGTTGCGGTGTTATGGGTGGAGTTTATTGAGTTTGGGTTTGGGTTTCAGTTGTGCACGGGGGTGGTGGCATTGGAGGCATCTCAGTAAGTGGGTCTTGTTGTGGTGTTTGCTGATTTGGAGTCGATTAGTTTTCTAAACGATTCATTGTTGAAACCGGTGCTTTTCCTTTTAATGCTGAACGAAGCAGTAAATTTCGGCGTGCGGTCTTTTCGATTTCGGGGCCGAACAGAAGTGTGAAGATATTCCTGAAAATCTGGTATGCATGCAATAAGAAATCGCCTACACACAAGTAAACAAGAAACAATGCGTAATACCGACCGAAACAAAAATAAATAAAAAGAAATATTTTCGGGTTTTTTTAGATTTTTCAAAAGGGAATAAAAACAATTAATTCTAAACTAACACTAACCTCGTGAATTCCCCGGCAACGACGCCATTTTGATGACTGTCGTCAGCGTCAATCAAAAACCTAATTAAACTACGTAGATAGCGTTAGTAGGGTATCATATCCGTGGGGAATTTGTGATCAGTGTAAAAGAATCTAAATTAAAACTAATCTATCTAACTGGAGGTTTGTTTGTTTGATTTAAAAGAAAACACAATTTGTCACGAAAAGTGTTATCAGAATGAGAAGAAGTAACCGCCACCCGGAATCCCGAATACCCGTTTTAACACAAAAATTCGTTTACTGATTCAAAACACCACATAGACATGGCCTTGGAATTAATGATTTTGATTAATTGTTAAGGATAGTTTTTAAGATTCACCATACAACCTAACAACCCGTTTAATTGTATCAAATCCCCACCAATCTATTAACCCGCTAACAACGCAAGAAAGTTGCCAATAAGCTTAATAAACGATAAATAATTCAAACACAATCAACGTTTACCAAGAAATCAACACAAGGTAGTCAAGATTTATCAATTTACAAGAATTAGAAACAAGATAGTTATGTCAAAACATACAAACGTTCATCCGGGCGGAAGTCACCGAGAGTTTAGCCGTGCATGATTATCTTCACAGCATCAGTTGTCATCTCGAGTTGATTAGACATCATAAACAGCTTTGGAGATGGAAGAAAGGTGCTAAAATTCGCCTTTAGGTTCACTGCTAGGTTAAAAGATTATGAATGCGGTACCCTAATTAACATGTTTTGGTCGTTTTTTATAAGTTTCCCCATCGCTGACACCTGCCGCGCGTGGCGGCCATGCCTGAACAACACCCCGCATGTCGCGGGGGTCACCACTTTGACCGACATTGATTATTTTAACCCACTTGACTTTTGATTGCTCTAGCGGGTCGCGGACGTGTCCCAAGAACTTGTCGCGTGTCGCGGAGGCTAACAAAGTTGATATCTTTCAGTTTCCGTCCCGCGTTGACTTGTCAAATCCATTTTTCTAACTGTGTTCTCTCGTTAACCCGATTTACTACATGTTAAGAGGAAAATATCATCACACGATAAATATCTAACAAATATGATTTAATATGTATGAACCGTTCGTATAAATAAATAAAAATAAACAAATTTTATTACTGATTACAATACAACGAAATAAAGAAAGCAAAATGACAGTACAAATTACAACTGAAATAACCAAAATACAAGAATGGTGTAGAAGCAGAGTGGCTGAGGCACGTGTTCAACACGCTTCCCTTAAAACAAATTCCGAGTCTCCCAGGAGTACTCGTTTTGTTTCCCAGGGTACAACAGCCGGAGCAGTAGTACTGCCAGAGTAGACCTACAACCCGAAGGTTACCTTGAGTGCTGCAAGAAAAAGATCAGAAAGTTGAAGAGCGAAAGTTGAGTATGCTGTTGTGTAGCTGGTGTTTTATTCTGCTGGGTATGGAGCTGTATTTATACAGCTCCTAAGTCGAAACAGTCACAACGAATTAAAGAGAGGTTTAAATTGCATTAAACGTCTTCAATGCAATTTAATACGTCATTTAATTCTCAGTCAAAGCCAGTTAACTCGTCAGTTACAAAGCTGGACTGAAACTGCTCTGTTCTTCAATGCTGGAAGCTTTCTGCGCGCGCGCGCGCGCCCATGCGCGGTGCGGCCTCTGGCTCAAGTCCATGCGCGCGTGCGCCACGTCACCTGTGATCCTATACGAGCGCGCCACACAGTCGCGTCGTATTGGCTCACTCTGGTGCGCCGCGCACGACACAGCAGGACCCATGCACCATGCGTGCACCCGCGCGTGCGCATGACTGCCACGTCATGCGCCGCATCACCTACCACTTGATCCTTGCAACCCTTGTGCTCCACCACGCGCACGTGGTCAAAAATACAAAGGCGGCTCTCAAGTGCAAAGTGCGCCATCAAAGCGCCACATTGCGCCTCATCGCCCACGCCACGCGCGCGCGAGCGTGTGCGAGTGCGAGTGCGAGTTAGGGTGCTCTGCACCCTTCGCGAGGACACTAGTGTGTGCTTCCATGAAACAATAAGGATGGAGAGTTCCACCTTAAATACCCATTTAAGTTCCATCTCTCCTCCTATGTGGGACAAGGTGCTACTTTCCCTTTTGTTTCAGCATTGAATGTTCCAAACACCCAACTTTGAGCATCGATATCTCATTCATCTTAGCTCCGTTTTGGACGTGGTTTAGTTCGTTGCGAAGCTCTCCCAACATAGAACACAAAACCACAAATAAATATATAAAACCCGCTCATTTTATTATATTTATTTCTAGTCCAAAATAGGAAAAAAATCATTTTCCTATATTTGTGAAAAATGCTATTTTCACCTATTTTTCCAACATAATATGTTTAACACACTAAAAACTGACACGATTTACTATATAATACAACATATTTTGACACGACATCATATTTTAGAATTAAAAAAGGAAAAATGGCATGAAAAAAGCAAGATGCACATTACATTTAACAAAATTAACTTTGAGATCAGTATTTTAGTCTTATGCCCCATAAGGTAAACTAATAAACATATTTATGCTCGTGGCTCGGAAAATACATACCAACTGCATCATTACTTAGTTCATGTGTTTAAATTATTTTAACAAACATTCGACAATTAAGAAAATTGGATCATATGAATATACATGTGATGTGGAGTATCATGAGAGAAGTCTTTGCATGTATGTGACATGTGATGTTATAAGAGAATAGTTTTTACCTTCTGAACATGTGAAAAATATATAATTTTATGTATGTAACCATTGGCGAAGCTTCCCCCCCCCCCCCTCCCCCCCCCCCCATTTTTCCGAAACCGGGGGTGGAAACGTATATACCTAAAAATTTTCTATACGAAAGTACTATTCATAACACTACACATCGAAAAGTTCGAGGGGTCGGGCGCCCCCTCGGAAGGCTTCTAAGTTGCGCCCCTGTATGTAACTAGGGAGACCGAGGTTATGAGTAGGGGCAACCGCACCTCTTAAAAAATTAGGGTAATTTTTAAGCAAAAATCGTATGTATCATGTGAAAAATATTCTATATGTAAGTTGTGGTTATTAATAAATATATTTTTTGAAAACTTTATTTCTATATACAATAGATAAACATCAATTCTTTTAAATTAGTTATCAACAACAAACATAACCGTCAATGAAAGACCATTTTTATTTTTCATTTTTGTGATTGTTCTGTCACCGATTGCAACCATTGCAAATTATCTGTCACCGGGGTGTTGTTCACTATAAGTTTTTTCTTTCAATTGAATTAACCATTGCAGGTTTGTTTTTTTATATTTATTTATTTATTTTTTGACTTTTTTCATCCTATTTGCTCTTGATTTTAAATTGTTGTAAATTTTGCAACTGGCGTTTAAATTTTAATTTTTAAATTACTTACCACTGTTTTACAACCGCATATAAGGTATACGGTGTGGTGCGGGAAAGGAGTTCGCAAGGGGGTTTGTCGCGCGGCAACACCGCCGCCGACCCCATTAGCCGCTCGGTGAAGGTTTGGTCGCGGGGACAGGATGCCGATGCGGGGAGAGGAGAATAGGAGAGAGAGAGGGGGGGTGTGTGGTGGGGTCCATGTCATCTCTCAACCAATCACACATTTTTCCTTTTTTTTAAAGTTTACCACTTCACCAAGTGTCTAAACATTGTCAAGATTTTTCAGCATAGTTTAGACACTTTGGGTTGGGGTAGCGGTGGACAGCGATTGTTTGGGTTGGGGTAGCCGGTGGGGTTGGGGTTATATTTATAGGGGATGTTGACTGTTGGAGGTTGGGGTGACCGCTTGGCTTGGCCAAACGGTTACAATTTAAAATTCAAACACCCCACTATGACATGGCTAACAAAGCGAATAGGAGGCCGTCACATCGGATCGCTAGCCCGCTCCATGCCCGGCTTCAAACTCCCGCCCCAAGGGGCACGCCCCAACCCAAGCCCACCCGGGGTGGTGGCTTGGGCGTTTTCGGCCAACCCACGCCCTAACCCAAGCCCCATACCCCACAGACTTACCAAAAAATAGTTTACTTGCTGAACTTGTGAAAAATATGTAATTTTATGTACATGTAAGTTACTAGGGGCGGGGTGACCAAGCCTATGAGTAGAGGGGGCAACAAGCAAAAATAGTGTGTAGCATTTGTAAAGATGTACTATATCTAAGTTTTGATGATAATGAAAAAAATATTAAATTGTAGTATTTATATTCTTTTAAAACATGTTATTTCTGTTTAGATGGAACTAACTTTTATTTTAAATTAGTTATCAACGACAAATAGAATTATTAGTGTAAGGCTTTTGGTAGGAACTATGTGCCTCTAGTCAGCTTGGCATAGTCTATTTATTCTTTTTATTTTTACACATGTTTTGTCACCGAATTGCAATGGTTGTAAATTATGTGATGGTTCAACGACCATCAAAAAAGTTAAAACTTAAGCTATATTTTTTTTTCTTTTTTCCTTCATAGTCTATTTATTCTTTTTATTTTTACACATGTTTTGTCACCGAATTGCAATGGTTGTAAATTATGTGATGGTTCAACGACCATCAAAAAAGTTAAAACTTAAGCTATATTTTTTTTTCTTTTTTCCTTCATAGTCTATTTATTCTTTTTATTTTTACACATGTTTTGTCACCGAATTGCAATGGTTGTAAATTATGTGATGGTTCAACGACCATCAAAAAAGTTAAAACTTAAGCTATATTTTTTTTTCTTTTTTCCTTCACAATCGAAATGATCGAAAAACTTTGACTGAATTGTAACCGAGGGGTTTTTTTTTTTTTTACATTTACTTATTCATGTGCCTTTTTCGTCCATTCTGTGCTCGATTTAAAATTGTTGAAAATTTAGCAATCACACTTAAATTTATATTTTAAAATACTTAGTCCCATTTTTAGACCGTAAAAACCACCACATTTAAACGACCACAAATTCTTATTAGAAGCTTTCGCATTTTTATTATATATAACAAAAATATTATTTTCACAGATTACCAAAAGAGAGTTTATTAGGAGAAAGTAAACTAATACCATTAATGTATTGTGATATAAGCGTTTATTTAGAATTAGAAAAAGAAAAAAAATGGCATGAGAAAAGCATGATGCACTTTACATCCAACAAAATTAACTTCAATTAACAATGAAATAAAAATCAATAAGTTAGTTTTTCAGCCTATAAGATAGCTTCGGATTTCTCAGTTTATTTAGAATTAGAAAAAGAAAAAGATAGCAAGAGAAAAGCAAGATGCACTTTACATCCAACAAAATTAACTTCAATTAACATTGAAATAAAAATCAATAATTCAGTTTTTTAGCCTATAAGATAAACAAATAAACTTATACATGACCATGGTTCAGAAAATACATATCTAACTCCATGAGTACCTTAATTCATGTGTTAGAATATTTTAAGTACACATGAGATTTGAGAATACTTTATAGTATGAATATACATGTAATGTGGTGTATCATGAGAGAAGTGTTTGTTGGAAATTTAGTGAAATTGAGTTTTTCACTAAATATTTTGGACATCAATAATATTTATATATGTGTTGTATAAATAATTATTTATGGTTTGTGTTCAAACTATGTCCAAATAGAGCTAAGATGAATAAGATATCAAAGCTTGAAATTGTATGTTGGAACAAACAAAGATGAATAAAATGGATTAGTTTTGTCAACTTATCCCACATAGGTGGGATGACAAAACTTAAAGTGGTTTATAAGGATGAGCACTCCTTGTATATTGTTTCCTTAAAGGCAAACACTAGTGGGGACCCTAAAGGGTGCGGAGCACCCTTACTCGCGCCCATGTGCGCGCGTGCCGTGGGATATAGGCTCTATGTAGTGCATTTTGAACTTTTCACACCGCCTTTGTATTTTTGTCCATGAGCGCGTGGTTAGATACATGGCGGGTCCGCTTGTGGCGCACCCTTGGGTGGAGTAGACGGATGCCATGGCATGGCACATGTCGATGTGGCGCGAGTTCCTTAGACGCATGGCGCACGTCATTGGCTATGGCGAAAAATGCAAGTATGACCAGGTGGCGTCCTAGTATACATATTGGCATCCGTGTGGCGCGCGAGTACGGATGGCGCATGACAAGGTGGGGTCCTGGTATGCGTAGTCGCATCCGTGTGGTGCGCGACTCCATATGGCGTGGCATGAGATCATTGAAGCATGGCGCGCGAACTGGCGGATCAGTTCTAGCACGCGCACAGGTTTGCAGCGGAAACAAAACAACTGGTTGGACTTGGTCAAACTAGTTGTTTCTATAACACTCGTCTTAAAATAACACGATTTATTATAATATTAACACGCATTTATCACCAAAAAGCGAGCTTACAAAATTTTGGTTGGGTTTACGATTGTACATGAACAACATATACTAGACATCATCCTACTTTTTAAACCTTCGAAACGTAATATCCAAAAGTTTACATATTAACTAAAACAAAATAGATCAATGCGGAAGCTTCATAAGTTCGTGTTCGGTTCTTGTAATTGTGCTTGATCGCCATCCGGATTAAGTCCACCTTCACCTACGGTCAAAACCACGAAAAAGGTTAGTTTTGACTCTTAAAATTGATTAAATATAGATTCCATTGCTCAAATATTGCAAAACAACAAAATTTCCAGCTATCCAGGTCGTCGCGCCGCGCGACGGAGGCTGGCCAAGCCTTCGCGGCCCGCCACCACCGTCGCGTCTCGCGACCATGTGGTTTTTTGTCGTGGCGTGGCGCGACGCCACTTTTTGGGTAGTAAGTTCGTTAGCTAGTGCTGTATTTCAGCCCAGCTTCACCATTTTCATATCAAAATCTTTGAACTATCATACCTTTTGACTCGAGCGTCCGTTTTAGCCGATTCTTTTTTCTACGCGCCCGTAATTAAATTACGGACCCGTTTATCAACACAAATCACATAAAAATTCAGTTTACGAACAACTAGCCTATAATTCTACTTTTTGATTATTCGACCCGTTTGTTTACAAGTTCTACAACTTGTTTTGTTATCCTCTCATGTTTTCAGCCATTTTACCCATTCCCGGGGTTACCAACCATAGCGTTTCGCTCCCCTTCTGAGGATTACTTACGCAGTAACGTCATGCTTATTTTCATGGATTTAAACATGTTTTCCTTAACAATTTGACAAGCATAATTTCTGATCTTTAATCCCCATACCAAGGGTTCATTTTGCATAAAGTTTAGCGTGTCCGCTTCACGGCTTACGCTTTAATTATAACCAATCAACGAGTGATGGTCATTCACTTCTACATTTACAACTCGACATTGCTTTGATCCGTTTGGATGTCGAATGGAGACCACCATCTCAAAGACATACCAAACTCTATTTTAACAAATGATTTGACCCGTTTAATTTGTCTTGTGAGCTTCGTCACTTCCGTGACTTAACGGGTTTCCTCTTTCGCCAAAATTTCAATATAACAAGCTAAAATAAATAAATAAACGTGATGTATCAAAACCATAGGTCGCGTACTTACCTATTTCATCAACACCGATTTCTCACCATAATTACCCATACCCGGGCTCGTCAACCTTAGCGTATCACGCCCATTCCATGTTTACGCTATTATAACTCAAACTTAATGATTGATGTTTAAGTCACATCAAACTACCAAATTGATCATTATTTAACCCGTTTGGTTTGTCGAGTGGGTTACACCACTTCATTGACGTCCCAACACGGCTATTTTAAACAATATCATCAACAAACATATTCATTCAACTATTTGACCCGTTTGGTTGTCGAGTGAGTTACATCACTTCATTGACATACCAAACACAATCATTTACGCTATATCAATATCAGACATATCTAGGACTAGGTTTATCTACATAAGTGTAACGAGACGACAAGCCACATACCTTTAGAGCACACCCTTCAACGCGCATTCCCTCCGGCTTGTCCGTTCGACGATCCGGATTCTTTGCCTAAAGAGTTCAATTCACAATCAATTTAGAACTCTTTTCATAATCGTTTAACGCATAATTCGCTATAATATTCAAATCTGCATTTTCATCCGATTCTTTTAACATTTTAATCCTCACTTAGGCATTTTAGCAAACACCTAGCGGGTCAGATTTTTACATAATCAATACCAAGTTCATGACTTGTTATTTCCATCTAAAACAACTTCAATTAGGTAATTCTACACATGTTTTAACATCAATAGTTTAGAAATTACCTCACAAAAATTCAGATTACACTAGGACAAGAATCATGATCCTAGTGTTTATCAAGTTTTCTACAAACCCATTAATCACCTACAATGGTGATTATGAACCTCACAAGTATCATGAAATATTTTAACAAGAAATCATCTAGGGTTTATCCCTAGACATCATATCACTTCTAATTTCATCAATACAACACATAATCAAGCTAAATATTCGAATTTTTTCATATACTAGGAATTTGACTTGGATCGAAACAACCAAATTTGACATACCTCATGATCTCTTCAACGAGGTGATCACGAATCTATGTTCAGATTTCGATTTTGACTTGATTTAGGCCTCCAATTTGTGAGAATTTGTGAGAATTAGGGTTTGTAGAGAAACCCCTGGTCGCCCTCTTGTTCTGTTCGATCCAGACACACACTCATGTGTGTGTTTGGTGAGTTATTTACTATTTTAAGCATTCAAGTTTCAAGTTCTACAAATTTGGTCCCTTGACTTTTGTTTAACTTATAGTTTAGGTGTTTTAACCTTATTATATGTCACCTCAAGATTCGAATCTAGCTGGGTTATCGATTCCTAGTTAGCTTACTCTTGTTTGATTAATACTTTATAAATCTGATTAAAGTTTTATAAATTTCAGGGTGTTACATGTCCACCCCCCTTAAAAGGGGTTTCGCCCCCGAAACCTTCGTTAAGTAGCTCTTTGGTTTAGACCAAACTAACTTAGTCTTGTTTTTCAGACCTTATTTCTTTTAGTCAAAAGTTACCGTTTGCCTCAACGCATGCATTTTCCACATGTAAGTCCTCATGGACTTTAACTTGTGTCATGTGTTTCTTATCTTATCACCTACTTGTCCCAATTGTCATTTGACCACTCAATAGTATGAGTTCGCCCACATATTTATTCTATACTAACCCTATTTTGACAAGGGTTTTGCATAAATCCTAACACTAATTTGACTTCATACGGGCCCATTGGCTAGACTGATTAGTCACCGTCACTTCATTCCCCGTTAATTTCGGGTCTACCCCCTTTTTCCATAATCAAACTTAGGTAAGTTTATGATCTTCCATCCCATAACTCATGCTACAACATGACTATATTCTGTATCACTTTTTTTACCCGTGATCGTATCACGTCATGTTTAAGTTTAGATAATCTTTTCGTTATCATTATCTTCTTTCTAATGTATCGCCTTACACCTATCGGTGTTAAGACCTATGTCCTTTATTATTAACTGTTTCTTAATTTGTCTCATAATCATTCATTTTTGTTAAACGTTGTTCCTTACTAACACTGAATTTCTGTCTAATCGTTTATCTCTTTTTAACTTATGTCAATTACCCATATCCGGGAATTGACGACAAGAATTTATTCTTATCCGCTATTATATTACGCGGGGGGTCGTATCCAGTCCTCTTACTGTACCCCGAGTGGCTCGAAGGTTCTTTTGCTTAGCCTTTTAGGTTATTTCTTAGGCTTTCGTCCCTTTTTTATTCATTTCTTTCTATTGCTGATGCTAGATTCGTTTAGTCCTTTAAACCCTTGCTCTGTTTATAACTCCAAAGGTTATGACGATCCCGCAGACCATCTTTGCGTAAGGAAATTTTTGTATACTTAGAAGTACATTCCTGGTGTCATGACACCCTTTTTAAGCCGAAAATTTATTTATTTTCGAATTTTATTGATTCGACCGTAGCCAAGGCTACACCCGCTTTCTTTCGGATTATCCTTCCGACTCTATAACATCTCATGTCACTTCCGCGTCGGTTTATTTTTCCTATACCGTTATTTGATTTATACCACTATTCCTTTCAACCCGTTACCCAGGTTCTTTATCTTAATGTTTTTAACACTCCAGTTTTATTGGTTGTGTTTTCCTTTCCATACTCTTTTACGACTTATAACATAGATTCAGTAATATTTCGCACTTCCATTATTCGTTTTGCGCTTTCTATAAATATTAGGTATTATACTTTATTCAGCCCGTCCGGCATTGCAATAGTCGAACATAACTATCGAAATTTCTGTTTTGCGAAATTTTATCGTCTTTTAGTCATAGCTCTTAATCCGAGTCTTTTGACTTTTAATCTGCGTCACCGTCTCTTGGTTTACGCATATATCCGTAATCCTACCCATCTATCGGTATTTTACCGAAGTTATTATCAAAGCCATCATTACGACATGCATTAAGACCTTGTTTTGATTTATTCGGTAGTATTAGCGTAACCCGTCGCCTTTATTCCACCAAGTCCTTAATTCTTTCATTCATTTTTGTTTGACTTGTTCTGGTGAACTTTATTACTTGTGATAGTCGAACTTTACCCTCATGCCTTAACATTCTTGTTTGTTGGTTTTATAATTTTAAGTACCTTGATTCTTATCCCTTCCTTTGGGCTCATTATCTTAATGTAATACGCACCCATTATCCGGCTTCCGTTTACCTTTATTATCAAGCACTTTACTTATTTAATCCGAACACCACCTTTCTTTTGTTAGCGACCCTTAGGTCTGTTTCTTTTACTAATGTCCCGAAGGCCCATTTCTCAAGTCTTATTTGGTAACCTACTGCTATTGTTATTCGGCTTTTGGGGTTTACCCGTTCATATTCTAACACTTTGATAACGTTTATTTTACTAATCTTTTATATAATCACATCCATCGCTGTGATCATCGTCCTTCCTCATAGGATTTGATTAATAAGGGTTTGATCATCGGGTGTTACTACCCTTCTTCCCAATACGTCAGTTATTCACTCTATTAAGTTCCCGGGTTCGAGTGTACATGCACTCTTTCCCATAACTATATTGATCGTGATTACTTTTGCCTTGGTTTCACATGCTCACCATTGTTTATTTTCTCATGCATATATATTTCTTTTACATAACTCGCTCGTTTCACTACTCATGTATGCCCCTATGCAACTATTGTTCACACTGATATTGAATAAAATTTATAGCGAAATTAAATTTGTAATAAGCATACATGAAACGACATCAGGTTCAGCGTTATCCTCCGCGGCTGTCGTGTGGGAAGACCTTGTCTTCCCTTTCGGGGTATCAAGCTTTGATTTCTTTACGGGTCTTGGGTCCACATCTGACTCACTCCCGTCATCTTTTTCTTGTGAGAGACTATCTTTTAATTCAGTTATCATATCCTCTACTGCTAGAAAAATTGTGGTTTGTAGTCTCTCGGCGAACTGCGGTAGACTGGCTTCTATTGCCTTTCCGACTTCCTCAGAAATTTTAGCTTCCATCTCTTCAGTTAGTTAATTGAGATGCTAATTCTCCCCCGGTTACACCGGACATTTCTTTCATCTGTTCAGTGACCTTCGGCACCGTATCATTATCGTTGCCTTCATCAGTCATCCTGAATCTGGATGTTTATATTAATTGTTAAACATTTCTTTTTGTATCATTTGCATCTTTCGCTTTAGTTTAGCCAAGTTCACTACTTGCTTAGACCATTCACGTTTGGTGCACTTTCCGGGTTTGAGTGTATTACGCACTCTTCCCATGCACATCTAATCGTATTCATTTTCTATATTTACTAAGTCTACTTAAAATAATTAGTTCTTACCGGATGCTTGATCAAGCTTGAACCGAACACACTTTATCAACAACCTTGGGCTCTGATTACCAACTTGTAACACTCGTCTTAAAATAACACGATTTATTATAATATTAACACGCATTTATCACCAAAATGCGAGCTTACAAAATTTTGGTTGGGTTTACGATTGTACATGAACAACATATACTAGACATCATCCTACTTTTTAAACCTTCGAAACGTAATATCCAAAAGTTTACATATTAACTAAAACAAAATAGATCAATGCGGAAGCTTCATAAGTTCGTGTTCGGTTCTTGTAATTGTGCTTGATCGCCATCCGGATTAAGTCCACCTTCACCTACGGTCAAAACCACGAAAAAGGTTAGTTTTGACTCTTAAAATTGATTAAATATAGATTCCATTGCTCAAATATTGCAAAACAACAAAATTTCCAGCTATCCAGGTCGTCGCGCCGCGCGACGGAGGCTGGCCAAGCCTTCGCGGCCCGCCACCACCGTCGCGTCTCGCGACCATGTGGTTTTTTGTCGTGGCGTGGCGCGACGCCACTTTTTGGGTAGTAAGTTCGTTAGCTAGTGCTGTATTTCAGCCCAGCTTCACCATTTTCATATCAAAATCTTTGAACTATCATACCTTTTGACTCGAGCGTCCGTTTTAGCCGATTCTTTTTTCTACGCGCCCGTAATTAAATTACGGACCCGTTTATCAACACAAATCACATAAAAATTCAGTTTACGAACAACTAGCCTATAATTCTACTTTTTGATTATTCGACCCGTTTGTTTACAAGTTCTACAACTTGTTTTGTTATCCTCTCATGTTTTCAGCCATTTTACCCATTCCCGGGGTTACCAACCATAGCGTTTCGCTCCCCTTCTGAGGATTACTTACGCAGTAACGTCATGCTTATTTTCATGGATTTAAACATGTTTTCCTTAACAATTTGACAAGCATAATTTCTGATCTTTAATCCCCATACCAAGGGTTCATTTTGCATAAAGTTTAGCGTGTCCGCTTCACGGCTTACGCTTTAATTATAACCAATCAACGAGTGATGGTCATTCACTTCTACATTTACAACTCGACATTGCTTTGATCCGTTTGGATGTCGAATGGAGACCACCATCTCAAAGACATACCAAACTCTATTTTAACAAATGATTTGACCCGTTTAATTTGTCTTGTGAGCTTCGTCACTTCCGTGACTTAACGGGTTTCCTCTTTCGCCAAAATTTCAATATAACAAGCTAAAATAAATAAATAAACGTGATGTATCAAAACCATAGGTCGCGTACTTACCTATTTCATCAACACCGATTTCTCACCATAATTACCCATACCCGGGCTCGTCAACCTTAGCGTATCACGCCCATTCCATGTTTACGCTATTATAACTCAAACTTAATGATTGATGTTTAAGTCACATCAAACTACCAAATTGATCATTATTTAACCCGTTTGGTTTGTCGAGTGGGTTACACCACTTCATTGACGTCCCAACACGGCTATTTTAAACAATATCATCAACAAACATATTCATTCAACTATTTGACCCGTTTGGTTGTCGAGTGAGTTACATCACTTCATTGACATACCAAACACAATCATTTACGCTATATCAATATCAGACATATCTAGGACTAGGTTTATCTACATAAGTGTAACGAGACGACAAGCCACATACCTTTAGAGCACACCCTTCAACGCGCATTCCCTCCGGCTTGTCCGTTCGACGATCCGGATTCTTTGCCTAAAGAGTTCAATTCACAATCAATTTAGAACTCTTTTCATAATCGTTTAACGCATAATTCGCTATAATATTCAAATCTGCATTTTCATCCGATTCTTTTAACATTTTAATCCTCACTTAGGCATTTTAGCAAACACCTAGCGGGTCAGATTTTTACATAATCAATACCAAGTTCATGACTTGTTATTTCCATCTAAAACAACTTCAATTAGGTAATTCTACACATGTTTTAACATCAATAGTTTAGAAATTACCTCACAAAAATTCAGATTACACTAGGACAAGAATCATGATCCTAGTGTTTATCAAGTTTTCTACAAACCCATTAATCACCTACAATGGTGATTATGAACCTCACAAGTATCATGAAATATTTTAACAAGAAATCATCTAGGGTTTATCCCTAGACATCATATCACTTCTAATTTCATCAATACAACACATAATCAAGCTAAATATTCGAATTTTTTCATATACTAGGAATTTGACTTGGATCGAAACAACCAAATTTGACATACCTCATGATCTCTTCAACGAGGTGATCACGAATCTATGTTCAGATTTCGATTTTGACTTGATTTAGGCCTCCAATTTGTGAGAATTTGTGAGAATTAGGGTTTGTAGAGAAACCCCTGGTCGCCCTCTTGTTCTGTTCGATCCAGACACACACTCATGTGTGTGTTTGGTGAGTTATTTACTATTTTAAGCATTCAAGTTTCAAGTTCTACAAATTTGGTCCCTTGACTTTTGTTTAACTTATAGTTTAGGTGTTTTAACCTTATTATATGTCACCTCAAGATTCGAATCTAGCTGGGTTATCGATTCCTAGTTAGCTTACTCTTGTTTGATTAATACTTTATAAATCTGATTAAAGTTTTATAAATTTCAGGGTGTTACATGTCCACCCCCCTTAAAAGGGGTTTCGCCCCCGAAACCTTCGTTAAGTAGCTCTTTGGTTTAGACCAAACTAACTTAGTCTTGTTTTTCAGACCTTATTTCTTTTAGTCAAAAGTTACCGTTTGCCTCAACGCATGCATTTTCCACATGTAAGTCCTCATGGACTTTAACTTGTGTCATGTGTTTCTTATCTTATCACCTACTTGTCCCAATTGTCATTTGACCACTCAATAGTATGAGTTCGCCCACATATTTATTCTATACTAACCCTATTTTGACAAGGGTTTTGCATAAATCCTAACACTAATTTGACTTCATACGGGCCCATTGGCTAGACTGATTAGTCACCGTCACTTCATTCCCCGTTAATTTCGGGTCTACCCCCTTTTTCCATAATCAAACTTAGGTAAGTTTATGATCTTCCATCCCATAACTCATGCTACAACATGACTATATTCTGTATCACTTTTTTTACCCGTGATCGTATCACGTCATGTTTAAGTTTAGATAATCTTTTCGTTATCATTATCTTCTTTCTAATGTATCGCCTTACACCTATCGGTGTTAAGACCTATGTCCTTTATTATTAACTGTTTCTTAATTTGTCTCATAATCATTCATTTTTGTTAAACGTTGTTCCTTACTAACACTGAATTTCTGTCTAATCGTTTATCTCTTTTTAACTTATGTCAATTACCCATATCCGGGAATTGACGACAAGAATTTATTCTTATCCGCTATTATATTACGCGGGGGGTCGTATCCAGTCCTCTTACTGTACCCCGAGTGGCTCGAAGGTTCTTTTGCTTAGCCTTTTAGGTTATTTCTTAGGCTTTCGTCCCTTTTTTATTCATTTCTTTCTATTGCTGATGCTAGATTCGTTTAGTCCTTTAAACCCTTGCTCTGTTTATAACTCCAAAGGTTATGACGATCCCGCAGACCATCTTTGCGTAAGGAAATTTTTGTATACTTAGAAGTACATTCCTGGTGTCATGACACCCTTTTTAAGCCGAAAATTTATTTATTTTCGAATTTTATTGATTCGACCGTAGCCAAGGCTACACCCGCTTTCTTTCGGATTATCCTTCCGACTCTATAACATCTCATGTCACTTCCGCGTCGGTTTATTTTTCCTATACCGTTATTTGATTTATACCACTATTCCTTTCAACCCGTTACCCAGGTTCTTTATCTTAATGTTTTTAACACTCCAGTTTTATTGGTTGCGTTTTCCTTTCCATACTCTTTTACGACTTATCACATAGATTCAGTAATATTTCGCACTTCCATTATTCGTTTTGCGCTTTCTAGAAATATTAGGTATTATACTTTATTCAGCCCGTCCGGCATTGCAATAGTCGAACATAACTATCGAAATTTCTGTTTTGCGAAATTTTATCGTCTTTTAGTCATAGCTCTTAATCCGAGTCTTTTGACTTTTAATCTGCGTCACCGTCTCTTGGTTTACGCATATATCCGTAATCCTACCCATCTATCGGTATTTTACCGAAGTTATTATCAAAGCCATCATTACGACATGCATTAAGACCTTGTTTTGATTTATTCGGTAGTATTAGCGTAACCCGTCGCCTTTATTCCACCAAGTCCTTAATTCTTTCATTCATTTTTGTTTGACTTGTTCTGGTGAACTTTATTACTTGTGATAGTCGAACTTTACCCTCATGCCTTAACATTCTTGTTTGTTGGTTTTATAATTTTAAGTACCTTGATTCTTATCCCTTCCTTTGGGCTCATTATCTTAATGTAATACGCACCCATTATCCGGCTTCCGTTTACCTTTATTATCAAGCACTTTACTTATTTAATCCGAACACCACCTTTCTTTTGTTAGCGACCCTTAGGTCTGTTTCTTTTACTAATGTCCCGAAGGCCCATTTCTCAAGTCTTATTTGGTAACCTACTGCTATTGTTATTCGGCTTTTGGGGTTTACCCGTTCATATTCTAACACTTTGATAACGTTTATTTTACTAATCTTTTATATAATCACATCCATCGCTGTGATCATCGTCCTTCCTCATAGGATTTGATTAATAAGGGTTTGATCATCGGGTGTTACTACCCTTCTTCCCAATACGTCAGTTATTCACTCTATTAAGTTCCCGGGTTCGAGTGTACATGCACTCTTTCCCATAACTATATTGATCGTGATTACTTTTTCCTTGGTTTCACATGCTCACCATTGTTTATTTTCTCATGCATATATATTTCTTTTACATAACTCGCTCGTTTCACTACTCATGTATGCCCCTATGCAACTATTGTTCACACTGATATTGAATAAAATTTATAGCGAAATTAAATTTGTAATAAGCATACATGAAACGACATCAGGTTCAGCGTTAGCCTCCGCGGCTGTCGTGTGGGAAGACCTTGTCTTCCCTTTCGGGGTATCAAGCTTTGATTTCTTTACGGGTCTTGGGTCCACATCTGACTCACTCCCGTCATCTTTTTCTTGTGAGAGACTATCTTTTAATTCAGTTATCATATCCTCTACTGCTAGAAAAATTGTGGTTTGTAGTCTCTCGGCGAACTGCGGTAGACTGGCTTCTATTGCCTTTCCGACTTCCTCAGAAATTTTAGCTTCCATCTCTTCAGTTAGTTAATTGAGATGCTAATTCTCCCCCGGTTACACCGGACATTTCTTTCATCTGTTCAGTGACCTTCGGCACCGTATCATTATCGTTGCCTTCATCAGTCATCCTGAATCTGGATGTTTATATTAATTGTTAAACATTTCTTTTTGTATCATTTGCATCTTTCGCTTTAGTTTAGCCAAGTTCACTACTTGCTTAGACCATTCACGTTTGGTGCACTTTCCGGGTTTGAGTGTATTACGCACTCTTCCCATGCACATCTAATCGTATTCATTTTCTATATTTACTAAGTCTACTTAAAATAATTAGTTCTTACCGGATGCTTGATCAAGCTTGAACCGAACACACTTTATCAACAACCTTGGGCTCTGATTACCAACTTGTAACACTCGTCTTAAAATAACACGATTTATTATAATATTAACACGCATTTATCACCAAAATGCGAGCTTACAAAATTTTGGTTGGGTTTACGATTGTACATGAACAACATATACTAGACATCATCCTACTTTTTAAACCTTCGAAACGTAATATCCAAAAGTTTACATATTAACTAAAACAAAATAGATCAATGCGGAAGCTTCATAAGTTCGTGTTCGGTTCTTGTAATTGTGCTTGATCGCCATCCGGATTAAGTCCACCTTCACCTACGGTCAAAACCACGAAAAAGGTTAGTTTTGACTCTTAAAATTGATTAAATATAGATTCCATTGCTCAAATATTGCAAAACAACAAAATTTCCAGCTATCCAGGTCGTCGCGCCGCGCGACGGAGGCTGGCCAAGCCTTCGCGGCCCGCCACCACCGTCGCGTCTCGCGACCATGTGGTTTTTTGTCGTGGCGTGGCGCGACGCCACTTTTTGGGCAGTAAGTTCGTTAGCTGGTGCTGTATTTCAGCCCAGCTTCACCATTTTCATATCAAAATCTTTGAACTATCATAACTTTTGACTCGAGAGTCCGTTTTAGCCGATTCTTTTTCCTACGCGCCCGTAATTAAATTACGGACCCGTTTATCAACACAAATCACATAAAAATTTAGTTTACGAACAACTAGCCTATAATTCCACTTTTTGATTATTCGACCCGTTTGTTTACAAGTTCTACAACTTGTTTTGTTATCCTCTCATGTTTTCAGCCATTTTACCCATTCCCGGGTTTACCAACCATAGCGTTTCGCTCCCCTTCTGAGGATTACTTACGCAGTAACGTCATGCTTATTTTCAAGGATTTAAACATGCTTTCCTTAACAATTTGACAAGCATAATTTCTGATCTTTAATCCCCATACCAAGGGTTCATTTTGCATAAAGTTTAGCGTGTCCGCTTCACGGCTTACGCTTTAATTATAGCCAATCAACGAGTGATGGTCATTCACTTCTACATTTACAACTCGACATTGCTTTGATCCGTTTGGATGTCTAATGGAGACCACCATCTCAAAGACATACCAAACTCTATTTTAACAAATGTTTTGACCCGTTTTATTTGTCTTGTGAGCTTTGTCACTTCCATGACTTAACGGGTTTCCTCTTTCTCCAAAATTTCAATATAACAAGCTAAAATAAATAAATAAATGTGATGTATCAAAACCATAGGTCGCGTACTTACCTATTACATCAACACCGGTTTCTCACCATAATTACCCATACCCGGGCTCATCAACCTTAGCGTATCACGCCCATTCCATGTTTACGCTATTATAACTCAAACTTAATGAGTGATGTTTAAGTCACTTCAAACTACCAAATCGATCATTATTTAACCCGTTTGGTTTGTCGAGTGGGTTACACCACTTCATTGACGTCCCAACACGGCTATTTTAAACAGTATCATCAACTAACATATTCATTCAACTATTTGACCCGTTTGGTTGTCAAGTGAGTTACATCACTTCGTTGACATACCAAACACAATCATTTAAGCTATATCAATATCAGACATATCTACGACTAGGTTTATCTACATAAGTGTAACGAGACAATAAGGTACATACCTTTAGAGCACAACCTTCAATGCGCATTCCCTCCGGCTTGTCCGTTCGAGATCCAGATTCTTTGCCTAAAGAGTTCAATTCACAATCAATTTAGAACTCTTTTCATAATCGTTTAACGCATAATTCGCTATAATAATCAAATCTGCGTTTTCATCCGATTCTTTTAACATTTTAATCCTCACTTAGGCATTTTAGCAAACACCGAGCGGGTCAGATTTTTACAAAATCAATACCAAGTTCATGACTTGCTATTTTCATCTAAAACAACCTCAATTAGGTAATTCTACACATGTTTTAACATCAATAGTTCAGAAATTACCTCACAAAAATTCAGATTACACTAGGACAAGAATCATGATCCTAGTGTTTATCAAGTTTTCTACAAACCCATTAATCACCTACAATGGTGATTATGAACCTCACAAGTATCATGCAAGATTTTAACAAGAAATCATCTAGGGTTTATCTCTAGACATCATATCACTTCTAATTTCATCAATACAACACATAATCAAGCTAAATATTCGATGTTTATCATATACTAGGAATTTGACTTGAATCGAAACACCCCAATTTGACATACCTTATGGTCTCTTCAACGAGGTGATCATGAATCTGTGTTCAGATTTCGATTTTGACTTTATTTAGGCCTCCAATTTGTGAGAATTTGTGAGAATTACGGTTTGTAGAGAAACCCCTGGTCGCCCTCTTGTTCTGTTCAATCCAGACACACACTCATGTGTGTGTTTGGTGAGTTATTTACTATTTTAAGCATTCAAGTTTCAAGTTCTACAAATTTGGTCACTTGACTTTTGTTTAACTTATAGTTTAGGTGTTTTAACCTTATTATATGTCACCTCAAGATTCGAAACTAGCTGGGTTATCGATTCCTAGTTAGCTTGCTCTTGTTTGATTAATACTTTATAAATCTGATTAAAGTTTTATAAATTTCGGGGTGTTACAGTTTCAACTCGTTTAATTCTGTCATGAATGAATATGACAGTTTCGTTGACCACATGAATTCCATTTTAATATAATTAAATCTTGTTTATTACAAGATTTATTGCCTTGTTAATTAGAGAATTAAAGGCAAAGAATGTTTCAACTTTTTGTGAATGTGTATATATATGAACGTTGGGTTCATATTTTGAGATATACGAAAGATACGAGATGAGAGGATCTCATAAAAACTATTAGAAACATTCACAACATATTTTAGAGGAGTACTCTAAAATATATACAACTTCTTTTCATCATTTTCCATAACACCAAATTATACCCGGTGTAATTTCGGGCGTGAGTGTCATCTCCGGCAGTACAACTACTGCTTCGGTTGTTGTATCCTGGAAACAGACTTTCTGAGAGGAGGCGCGGAATCTGTTTTAAGGGCCCCGTGTCTAACACGGTCCTCAACCAAAACCGTCAACGATAGTTTTTTCATTCTTGCAGCGGAGGTTTGTACAAGATGGTGCGGTTGAAGTTCTTCCAAAGACGCTGGCTTGAATCAAGATTGGTACAATGTATTTGTATTTTATTTATTTTTTCATATAGTTTTGTAACCTGATTGTAATATCATATTTCCTACGAATAACGAGAGTCTCGTTATTATTTATTTTATTAATATTTTAATAAAAAGTGAACCTAGTTCCTACAATCTTAAAACAGACTTTCGTGAAGATTGTTGCTACAATCTTAAATCCCTTCTCTACGAGGATTTTGGTTCACGAAAGTTAAGAATATTTAATGGGATTTTTGTTAAAATCTTGTAAATATTTTTGGGGAAACATATATTTAGTACAACGAGTCGGATTAATTTTTATGATTGGAGTACAATCTTTAATCCGAATACCGTGTTACAAAAACGAACGTTTTTATTCAAGTTTTGGAGTTCATGGCCTTTGTTCGTGTTTAGATAAACCGAACCATACACAAAATAATATGTATTTCAATTTGTTTTGAAATACTTAAATTTTCTAATGAGCGTATTAGAAAAATTTATTTTGTAACCCCTTACAAAGTGTTTGTAACGGTTATTTTCTTTATAACAAGCTTTTAGTATGATAATTGATATATTAATGATGGTTTTAAAAGTCTTGATATATATTTATTGTCTAATGAGATATTAGATGTAATTATTTTATAAAATAACTAGTTTTAATATTTTCTAACTAGCGTGTTAGAAATGTTAATGTTGAAAGAATAACAAGATTAAAACTTTTTATATCTCTAATGAGCGTGTTAGAATTTTATAGAATAATAGTTTGACAAAATTGCAGAAAACAACCTTTATGTATACCCCAAACTGCACTTTATACCTTTCACTATGAAATCCGCCAAAACCAACCTTTACGTTCATGTTTTGCTACAAGTTCAACCTTTAACACAAACTCTGTTAATATTCTTGGTTAAATCACCTCACATGCTTTGCATGTGAGGGTATTATTGTCATTTCAACCTTGTTTTTTTTGTTTATTAATAAATTATATAATTACACACGACCCCACCATAAAACTCTTCTTGTTCATCTCTCCTAGCTCCCAACCAGAAAACCCAGATCATCAACAAACACCCCTCCTTCATCTGCGCCGTCTTCATCAACAATCGCTCACCACCATCATCATCTAGCACCGTCGCCATCATCATCTAACACCATCATCATCTAACACATACATGTTGTAGTGATATAAGCATATATGTGTTGTTGAACACCCCTGACCTATTCACAAAAAACATAATGCAAGCAGATAACACACCATATTTATCACAATGCACAGGTTGACTTATATCTACTAATCATGATATGTAGATCAACATTAAAATTACCTTGCAGTTTGCAGCGGCATGCTTCTCGAGAGCGGAAGCTTGGGACTTGTAAATTGAAACGTTTACTGTGATATGATCTTTGTGTGAATCATATGCAAACTGGGTATATGTAGATAATCATATTAATGTTGATATATTAGATCTGTGTACGATGAGTGAATAATGTGCTCTTCTATGAAAAATTCCTTTTGGTCGCACAACACATTAAGGGTTCGAACAGATGTTTGTAAATCACAAAGTGCTTTATATGCATAAATGAACATACTTGTCGAGTTATTTAGGAAAATTATGTGTCAAGATGAAATGACTAGTGTGCTCTGTTCATACCCAAAAACATGATACTGGGTTTTATCTTAAATGGGTCTTCTCCTAACTTCCATGTTTTAAATGATTGATTGTGAGAAAAACATTAATGTAGAGTTATGTAAGAAATCTGGGTTTACTTTGAGTGCATGATGTAGTGTTTTCATGGTGGGTACAACTGCCTATGCGCAAGGTACAACCTGGTCAAGCATATTAGTGGTAGTGTTAGAATGATCCTTGATGAAAATGATATTGTTAGAATGGTATGTTAGAATAAAATGATACTGTTAGGGTGTTGTGAAATGATGATGATTATGATGGTCGATAATTGCTAAGAATGATGTTCCTAATTTCATGTTTCTAAGTAATGACTTCCATTATGTTTTGAACATTCGAAATGATAATCACCGTTAGTTTACTATATGTTTTAAGAAAAGAATGATGCTTCGTGTTCATAATCTGGTTGAGATAAATTGTTATGAATATGTCCATGGCTTTGTTTGTATGAATTAATGAGGTGGGTTTTCATCTCAAGCTTGGGACTTGTAAATTACCTTGTAAGGTGGGGTCATGTGTAATTATATAATTTATTAATAAACAAAAAAAACAAGGTTGAAATGACAATAATACCCTCACATGCAAAGCATGTGAGGTGATTTAACCAAGAATATTAACAGAGTTTGTGTTAAAGGTTGAACTTGTAGCAAAACATGAACGTAAAGGTTGGTTTTGGCGGATTTCATAGTGAAAGGTATAAAGTGCAGTTTGGGGTATACATAAAGGTTGTTTTCTGCAATTTTGTCTAATAGTTTTAATATCATCCTTTATATCTAATGAGCATGTTAGATACAATGATTGTGAAAAACTAACTTGTTAAAAGACGGTTAGATTTTCTAACGAGCGTGCTAGAAAATATATGTTTAGATTTTCTAACGAGCATGTTAGAAAAAATTATTATTTCAAATAATTACCGACGAGCGTGTTGGAGACAATTATTTTGGATAATAAACCTTGTAACGGTTTCGTCTAAACTGTTAAATTTCTAACGAGCGAGTTAGAAACGGATTTTTCACATACGTTTAAACGATTTTTATTTGTTTATTTCTAATGAGCATATTAGAAATAGTTTATATTTTTGTTTATAAACTTCGAAACAAATTTTATAATCGTTTATTTCTAACGAGCGTGTTAGAAACGATTTAAAGAGTTTGACAGTTGTTTATTTTCTAACGAGCGTGTTAGAAACGATTTAACGACTTTGTCAATTGTTTATTTCTAACAAGCGGGTTAGAAAACATTTATTTTATATAAACCAAAAATGGCTTATGGTAATAAATAATCGTCTAATTTTCTAATGGGCGTATTAGAATTAGTTTATCTTATAACCAACTATTTTAACGATTTGCAATCGTTAATTTCTAACGAGCGGGTTAGAACCAGGTTAACTATGATAAACTATTTAAGATGATTTGTCATCGTTTTATATATTTTCTAACGAGCGTGTCAGAAAAGATTTGTGTTCATTTCTAACGAGCGTGTTAGAAAACGTTCATTTAAATAAACCAAAAGTGAATAATTGTATTCGTTTTATTTCTAACGAGCGCGTTAGAAGCGGTTTACTTTATAAAACCGAATATTTTGAATGTTTGTTAAACATTTAAATTCTAATTAGCATATTAGAATCGGTTATTATACAAACCACTCATTTTAACGATTGGTAATCGTTATTATCTAACAGCGGTTAGAACTGGTTTGAATATGATAAACCAACTATTGAAACGATGTGTATCGTTTTATTTTTTCAAATGAGCGAGTTTGAAACTGTTTTGTTAAATAAACTATTATAAGGATTATTGTATTGATTTGTAATTAAAACATAAAAAATATATAGTTTATTTTTAAAACACTTGCAAAAACGAGAAATGTTTTGAACGAATAAAACATGTCTTTGCGATTTACAAGTGATTCGTTACTTCCACGAGAAGGATAACGTGTCAACCATATAATAGTCTCGGAAAGACTATTTGGTGAAAAACAACTCGATGTTGTTATAAATATAATAAGTTGCACAACTACTTGCGAGTAGTTAATTGTAAACAACTTTATAATTTGGACAACTTGTGATTATTCAAGTTTAGAGTTTCAAGATGAAACAAGTTATACGTGTTCCATTGAGGGAGTACCTCAAAACTGACAAAACGATGTAATTGCGTTTATTTAGTTCTAAAGTGTTGAAAATAATAACACTTTGGGATTTGATGTTTAGATATCATTGGTGTATCCGTTATTTTGGACTACTAATAAGTTGTCAAAAGGATACACATTTTGATACAAAGTGTAAAAACTAATTTACACGGACACAACGAGCGGGTTGTGATCATGACTTATGTAATAAGTCACAAATCAAACATCAAACGTATAACGAATTCGTGAGAAACGTGGTGCATGGTTTGAGAATGCACGAAAACAAGATATGTCATCTAATGTTGAGAGCATCAACATGGAAATGCACATGTAAGTTTTCAAAGAATATAACATATGAAAGAAATAAATGTTATTATTGTAAATGATTTTAATAAATTTAGCAAATTTATTAACGGAAATTTACAATAGAGATGGACTTGTAGATGCTTCTACCACCATCAATGTTGTTTAAACTATGTGGTGGCTTGGTCCTCAATTTGGGAGAGTATCCCAATACATGGTATTAATGAAACAACAACGTAAATGTATATATCACTATAGGCATACGTGAATGCTTTGTTGTTGAGAGTCAATCTAATTGGCTATATCTCAAGACTCAAGTGATTTTATACAAAGATCTTTCATCAAAGTGACTTGGATTAAGACTTATGTTTAAGTCTTTAGGAAGTCAATGGTGAAGCCTTGGAGATAAAAAGGCAAACGAGTTATGATCCTAATGGATGAAGTTAACTATGGTTTTGAGGCCTTCCTAAAAACCGATGGTTTTGGAATGGTGAAATAAAATTTCATTATTGTGTCTGAACTAAGAAACGAATGTTCGGAAGAGATAGTGCGTTATCTCTTAAGGCTGTGAAGAATCAGAATGATGCATCTTCTGTTCACATGCTAGAGTATTGTAGTCTAAAGCATGCTAGACTAATACTTGTTAATTTATATGCTCGACGGAGATTAAATTAACTTTAAACATTCAAAATATATGATGACATAAGAACGAATTTTGTGCTAAACAAAACTAAAAATATAACTTCATTAAAATGCAAGCAATGTGGGGGGGAGTAGCCATTTAAGAAACAAACCCTTTAGGGTATGTTGAAATGGTATTTGAGAAGTTTTCTGAAAATGAAAGGGAGAACCTTTTATCACCCCATTTGGATGCTATACAATTACACTTAAATGTGGGGGTGACTTGCATTTGAATGTGGAAAGGGTAGTTGAGAAGTTTTCTCAAACTCGAAATGAAAGGGAGAACCTTTCATCGCCCCATTTGGATGCTATCCAATTACACTTAAATGTGGGGGTGACTTGCATATATTACACAATGGTTATATGGGTCAATCGAGTAGATTGGACTCGAATGCCAATTGGTTAGATTCAAAATCTAGTAAGATGTCAGTCATGACACACCAAAGGCATGGTGAAAACGTGTCTAGCCATGAATTGAGTTTCATGTCATTCTAAAGACAAGCTACATAACTAGATCCAGGTTGAGATCACGAGTTATAAGTCTTATGAATCGACTAAAAGGCAAAGTGACTAGCAAGTCAAGAAACACGTTAGAACAACCGATCACAATTTAAATTGTCGTTGGTGACTTAGAAAAGTCAAAGATAATTTTGGATCCAACAACCAGTGGGTTGATAAGAGATCAGGTTGTGGAATGGGACTAAAGCCATGGAAAAAGGGACATGAGGGAAACCTAACCTAGTTGACTGGAGATCCCAAGATCTAGGTTCAATAGGCCAACTTAATCATGGACCGAAGGGTAGTCACTGTGGGGGCATAGCTAATATATATGTTTATATATAAGCTAGTGTATATGTTCATATATCCTCCCAAAACTATAAAAGGGTGTTTAAATACGTCCTAGTCCATTCCTATAATATCCAATGACATTGTTGTGAGGCTAAGTATACTATCTGGTTAAATGATTCGTGTAAATCATAATGAACCATAATTCTTTTAATGATTTAAAGGGAAATCACCTATGTTGGAGAGAAGTGTGGTCGCTTCGAATGGAATTAGGGCATAATTCCTAGAGCTCTCACAGAACCAGGAAAGTGCTCCATGACCATTATTGGAGACGAAATGAGGAGATGGCCCGGCTAGGGAAAGTATTGTGTGAATGTATATTGTCGTTTACATAAATGGGGGGTTGTTCAAGGACATCACGTCTACAAAACCCTAGTAGGCTAAGTATGCTTCACAAAGGAGGGTTCAAAGGCTACACCTACCTATCCTACAATACTCAACTGTTGAGTTTTCATTGGGGAATTTTGTGTGTTTTAATCGATCTCCATTCATGTGGGGGATTGTTGGAAATATAGTGAGAATGAGTTTTTCACTAAATATTTTGGACATCAATAATATTTATATATGTGTTGGATAAATAATTATTTATGGTTTGTGTTCAAACTATGTCCAAATAGAGCTAAGATGAATGAGATATCGAAGCTTGAAGTTGTATGTTGGAACAAACAAAGATGAATAAAATGGATTAGTTTTGTCAACTTGTCACACATAGGTGGGATGACAAAAATTAAAGTGGTTTATAAGGAGGAGCACTTCTTGTATATTGTTTCCTTAAAGGCAAACACTAGTGGGGACCCTAAAGGGTGCGGAGCACCCTTACTCGTGCACATATGCGCGCGTGCCGTGGGATATAGGCTCTATGTAGTGCATTTTGAACTTCGCACACCGCCTTTGTATTTTTGTCCATGAGCGCGTGGTTAGATACATGACGGGTCCGCTTATGGCGCACCCTTGGGTGGAGTAGGCGGATGCCATGCCATGGCATGGAACATGTCGATGTGGCGCGAGCTCCTTAGACGCATGGCGCACGTCATTGGCTATGGCGAATAATGCAAGTATGACCAGGTGGCGTCCTGGTATACATATTGGCATCCGTGTGGCGCGCGAGTATCGATGGCGCATGACCAGGTGGCATCCTGGTATGCGTAGTCGCATCCGTGTGGTGTGCGACTCCATATGGCGTGGCATGAGATCCTTGAAGCATGGTGTGCGGACTGGCGGATCAGTTCTAGCACGCGCACAGGTTTGCAGCGGAAACAAAACAACTGGTTGGACTTGCTCAAACTAGTTGTTTCAACTCGTTTAATTCTGTCATGAATGAATATGACAATTTCGTTGACCACATGAATTCCATTTTAATATAATTAAATCTTGTTTATTACAAGATTTATTGCCTCGTTAATTAGAGAATTAAAGGCAAAGAATGTTTCAACTTTTTGTGAATGTGTATATATATGAACGTTGGGTTCATATTTTGAGATATACGAAATATACGAGATGAGAGGATCTCATAAAAACTATTAGAAACATTCACGACATATTTTAGAGGAGTACTCTAAAATATATACAACTTCTTTTCATCATTTTCCATAACACCAAATTATACCCGGTGTAATTTCGGGCGTGAGTGCCATCTCCGGCAGTACAACTACTGCTTCGGTTGTTGTATCCTGGAAACAGACTTTCTGAGAGGAGGCGCAAAATTTGTTTTAAGGGCACCGTGTCTAACACGATCCTCAACCAAAACCGTCAACGATAGTTTGTTCATTCTTGCAGTGGAGGTTTGTACAAGATGGTGCGGTTGAAGTTCTTCCAAAGACGCTGGCTTGAATCAAGATTGGTACAATGTATTTGTATTTTATTTATTTTTTCATATAGTTTTGTAACCTGATTGTACTATCATATTTTCCTACGAATAATGAGAGTCTCGTTATTATTTATTTTATTAATATTTTAATAAAAAGTGAACCTAGTTCCTACAGTCTTTACGTACATGTAATACGTGATGTTATTAGTGAATAGTTTTTACATGCCAAACAAATGAAAAAAATATATAATTTTATATGCAAGTAACTAGGGGTAGGGCGAGGTTATGAGTAGGGGGCGCCCCACTTAGTAAAACTGAATATATCTCTTAAGCAAAAATCCTAATTGTCCACAATCAAAAATAATTTTTGGATCCGCCATGTAGCATGTGACAACGAAATATGTGTTCTTGTTATTAAAATATGATGAGAGAACATGTGTATCATAAAAAATAGTAAACTTTGACCAATTATGTAACTTAGTTATATTTTTTTATATTTTCTTTTACTTTTTCGTTCTTTCTGTGCTCGATTTAAGGTCGTTGCAAATTTTGCAACGGACACGTAAATTTTAACTTTAAATTGCTTAACCATATTTTTAGACCATTTTACCACCGCATTTAAACAACCATAAATTCTTATCGAAGCTTTCACATTTTTATTATTATTATATATAAAATAATTATTGTTTTCACCAATTACCAAAAGAAATTTTATTGCAGAGAAAGTAAAGTAATATAATTAATGTATGTGATATAAGCTTTGGATTTCTTACAGTGGCGAAGTTTGAGATTTCAGACTGTGGGGTTGAAAACGTATATACCAAAAAAATTCTTTAAAACCGGGGGGTCGAAAACGTGTATACCTAAAAAAATTTATACGAAAACTACATACTCTCCACTACTAAATGAAAAGTTCGGGGGGTCGCCCGCCCCCTCCCGCCCTAAGTGTGCTGTGCCTCTGATTTCTTAGAATTAAAAAAGAAAAAAAAATGGTACGAGAAAAGCAAGATGCAAATTACATTGAACAAAATTAACTTTGAGATAAAAATCAGTAATTTAGTTTTTGGGCCTATAAGGTAAACAAATAAACTTATACGTACCCATGTGTCGGAAAATACATATCAACTGCATCATTTCTTTAATTCAATGTGTTTAAATTCTTTTAACTAGCAATAGAGAGTTGAGAAAATTGGATGATATGAATATACATGTGATGCGGTGTATTATGAGAGAACTCTTTACATGTATGTAACATTGTGATGTTATGAGAGAATAGTTTTTAATTGCCGAACATGTGAAAAATATATAATTTTATGTGCATATAACTAGGGGGACCGAGGTTATTAGTAGGGGGTAACCGCACCCACTAAAATATTAGGGTAATTTTTTAAGAAAAATTGTATGTAGCATGTGAAAAAAATGTACTATATGTAAGTTTTGGATATTATTAAATATTTTCTACATTATTACAATCCAAATGAGAAAAGGATTAATTTACAATATTATTTATATTTCTTGAAACACGTTATTTCTTTTTTTTTTTTTTTTTTTTGAACGGCTAACGAATCCTCCAAATGGGCTACTGGCGAAATTCACCACATCGGGATACACTCGCCTCCGAACCGGGGAAAACCCTCACCTAGGGCCGAAGCCCGTGAACACTCGCCCGAAGGCACGACAGTGCGGTGAGGTAAAACCCGCTCAGTTCAAGGATCGAACTAGCGATCTCCACGTATTCGCCTAGTCTCCCATCATCACCAGGTGCCGCAGAAAATAGTGCGGAGGCCAGGAATCGAACTTGAGTCCCTTAGAACATCAAGTCTCTCCCTTACCACTCCAACACCACCTCATTGGCAACACGTTATTTCTATATACAAGAAATAAACAATTGTTCTTTTAAATTAATTATCAACAACAAATATGGCCCGTTAATGAAAGACCATCTGTAGGAACTACCGGGTTGTTAGTTAGCTTGGCGTCGTCTATTTTATTTTTCATTTTTACGACTGTTCTGTCACCAAATTGCAACAATTGCAAATTATGTGATTGTTTTACGACCATCAATTAAATTTAAATTTACACTTTAGGTTTTTTTTTTCTTTTTTCGTGACAACTAAAATAAACATAATATATGACTAATTTGTAACTAGGGTTTGCTTCTTTTTTTTTGTATTCATATATCTTTTTGACTTTTTTCATCCCTTCTAAGTTCGATTTAAAATTGTTGCAATTTTTGCAACCGGTGATTAAATTTAATTTAGTTAAGCCCATTTATATTCTGATTTACGACCGCATTTAGACAACCACAAATTCTTGTTCGTAGCTTTCGCATTTTTATTATATATAATAAAATATTGTTTACACAAATTAACAAAAGAGATTTTAGTGGGAGAAATTAAAGTAATAAGATAAATGTCTTGTGATATAAGCTTTGGATTTCTTAGTATTTTAGATTAAAAAAAGAAAAAATGGCATGAAAAAAGCAAGATGCACATTACATTCAACAAAATTAACTTTGAGATCAGTTTTTTAGTTTTCTGACCTATAAGGTAAACAAATAAACATATATATATGCGCGTGGCTCAGAAAATACATACCAATTGCATCATTACTTTAGTTCATGTGTTTAAATTATTTTAACTAACATTTGACAATTAAGAAAATTGGATCATATGAATATACATGTGATGTGGTGTATCATGAGATTAGTCTTTACATGTATATGTATGTAACATGTGATGTTATGAGATAATAGTTTTTACCTGCTGAACATGTGAAAAATATATAATTTTATGTGCATGTAAATAGGGTGACCGAGGTTATGAGTACGGGCAACCGCACCCCTTAAAAATTAGGGTAATTTTTAAGAAAAATCGTATGTATCATGTGAAAAAAATGTATTATATGTAAGTCGTGGTTATTAATAAATATATTCTACATTATTAAATATTTTGATCCTAACGAGAAAATGATTAATTTGAAAACTTTATTTCTTTATACAAGAAATAAACAACAATTCTTTTAAATTAATTATCAACAACAAACATAACCGTCAATGAAAGACAATTTTTATTTTTCATTTTTGTGATTGTTCTGTCACAGAATTGCAACCATTGCAAATTATGTGATAGTTTTAAGGCCATCGTATGAATTTTAACTTACACTATAGGTTTTTTCTTTTAATTAAAATAATCGTAATCTTTGACTAATTTCTAACCGAGGTTTGTTTTTTATATTTTATATTTTTTTTACTTTTTTCATCCTACCTGCTCTCGATTTTAAATTGTTGTAAACTAGTTGATGCCCCGAATTAAAATAATCGTAATCTTTGACTAATTTCTAACCGAGGTTTGTTTTTTATATTTTATATTTTTTTGACTTTTTTCATCCTACCTGCTCTCGATTTTAAATTGTTGTAAACTAGTTGATGCCCCGCCTGCGTTGTGGGGCGATGGCCGAATAATGAGCGAGTGTTAGGCAGCTCATTGAGACGAAAAACAATTAAATCGAGTCAACCAATTAAAACAAAACACTTTTATAGTTTTGATTAAAAAAAACTAAAACAATGGCAACATTGTAATTTTAATTGAGGGAAAGTTGTATTTTTTGACTGGGTAAAAGCGTAATTTGCCAAAAGCTAAAGTGATGGCAGTACTGTAAATTTGAACTGGGGGCAAAATTATAAATTTTCACAGGGGCAAATTCGTAATTTTTAACTTAGGGTAACAGCGTAATATAAATTTGAACTAAGGGGACAATCGTAAATTTAAGCTGGAGGCAAAACCACAATTTTATTTTGAACCGAGGGCAAAATCGTACTTTTGAGTTGTGGGCAAAAGCATAAATATATTTTGAACGGGGAAAAAACATAATTTTGAACTGAGGGCGAAATCATATTTTTTTAAACGGGGAAAAATCACATTTTTTAACAGAGGGCAAAATCGTAATTTTAGCTGGGGAAAAAAACATAATTTTATTTTGAACTGGGGGCGAAAAGGTAATTCTGAGCTGAGAGCAAAACCACAATTTTATTTTGAAGCGAGGGAAAAATCAAAATTTTGATCTGGGGACAAAAGCGTAATTTTATTTTGAGCTGGGGCAAAACCGTATTTTTAAAGAGGGGCAAAAATGTAATTTTAAAATAGATATAAAATAATAAATTGGTTGGTCCAATGGGGGAGTGCCAGGCAAAATAGTAATTTTGAATTGAGGGCAAAATCGTAATTTTAAGATGAGGACAAAAGCGTAATTTTATTTTGAGCATGGGGTAAAACGGTAATTTTAAACAGGAGCAAAACCTTAATTTTAAAATGAATAAAAAAAAGTAAAGGTCCAATGGGGGAGTGTCATGTAACACCTGTGTCATTTCAACCATCAAACAAATTCCAAACCAATGAAATATTGTATTTCATACTTTGGACTTGTATAAATATATGTATCGTTTACACATATCAATTCTTGTTCGATTTCAAGCTCTAAATCGCTTTCTGGAAGGTTATACGCGCACTAATGCGTAAATATAACCAGTTTAATGCAACGAACACTCCGGAATAGTGAAATAGGCTTAACATACCTTAAATAACCTATACATAACTTAGATATAAGTTTTGGAAGGTTTGGTGTGGTGAAATCAAAGTTAAATCGCTTACAGGGACTAAAGTTGACAAACTGCGAAAGTATACCAATTTGAACTGTAACAGACATTCCGGAACATGACCATAAGTTCAACATACCATAAATATCCTTTACATAGCTTAGAAATAGGCTTTGAGGGGTTCGGTATGCTAAAATAAACTTTTGGGTCATTCAGGGACTAAAAGTGTCAAAAAGTGCACAAGTTTGCATTTTCGCGCATAACTTACGTTCTGAATACTTCTGGACATCCAAAAATTTATGAAAGCATGACTACATTATATTTTAGTGTTCGCCTTAAGAAAAATCCATTCGTCGCGTCATTTGGTTCGTTTTTCGCGCTTATGCGCATTTCGTCGTAATTAAGAGAACATCGCGATCGTACGGCCAAACGAACCGACATCCAAGATATTTTTGAGCATGTTTTGAGTTCCCTATACTTTAACTTCATTTTAGAGCCTTGAAATGAGGTTAACGGGGTTCAAACGCATCGAAAATCGCTTAAACGGGCTGCAGGGACCATTTCTGCCAATTTTGAAAGTTTGCTGAAACAAGGGGACAGTGGCGTAGCGCCACTGCATGTAGCCTTACCAGTCGCGCTACGCGACTGCCTATACTGGACAGAAAACATGCAGAAAACTCAGTTTTGCGTTTTCGGGACCAGATTCGATGTATTAGCCGTTGTTTAATTCACAACCACACATTCTAACTTTGCGACACATGTATGGATGGAATTTAAACACCTAAACACCATAACTTTGCGACACATGTATGGATGGAATTTAAACACCTAAACACCATAACTTTGCGTCACATGTATGGATGGAATTTAAACACCTAAACACCATAACTTTACGACACATGTATGGATGGAATTTAAACACCTAAACACCATAACTTTGCGACACATGTATGGATGGAATTTAAACACCTAAACACCATAACTTTGCGACAGATGTATGGATGGAATTTAAACACCTAAATACCATAACTTTGCGACACATGTACGGATGGGATTAAGGCACGTTTTCCATGAAACGATCTTAACGGTTCGGGTATTCCTATAAATACCCCATACCCCCCATTGCTAAAATCACTAGAATTCTGATTTGAGAACCTCTAAGTTGAAACCATTGTTTCATACCTGAGATTCTTGAATCGGGATTAGCATTCGGGGACCCTTCGTAAGTATTCTTTCGTTCTTTTCCTTATTTTATTGCTTTTCGAGTCAGAAAGTCAAACTTTGTTTGACTTTCAGCGTTGACCAGTAATGGTCAATGCGAAGTTCGTCTGAACTTCGCAACGTGAGTGTAATCACGTTGGTTATAGTCCCTTGGGACTATGCCTACTGATTACCACGTTGTCTAGGGTCGTAGGGTAAGCGATCTAATAAATCGCTTATACCTCGAACCCGACCCAGTTTGGTCGACCATTAGGATCCGACCAAACACATTAGGTGACCATAGTAGGTAGGGAATAACCTTCCGAGGTTATACCCTATGGTCACATCGTTTAAGTAGTTGTATGATAGGTAGTTTATATGCCTTAGGTAAATTACCAGAATACCATTTTCATGTATAATTGGTAATTAAGCATATGTAACCTAAACCTTTGTCACATAACTGATTATGTAACATGTTTAGGCATATAACACTTGTCATAGGACTAGTTAGGCGGTCCGAACGCGTTTCACGCGAACGACGCGTTAAAGTAGCATAAGCTACCTAAACGGGTCGTAATGGGTCGTAGACACTTAGGTTAAGTTTCATTTAGTATGTAGGCTTTGTTAAACCAAATGACACGAGTCTCTACACTCGTTTGGTTTACAAACCCTAATGCTACCCAATCTTCCGATCTAGGTCCGGTTAATTAACATAGTTACCTATATTAGGTGCCGTTTGATATCCGCGATCTCTAGCATTGTTTGGTTGTTACTCAAGGACTTCTGAGCAATCTCAAGTGAGTACATAGATGTCACACCCCGATATTTCCACATATTACCGGTGGGCCCGGTGGGGAGTATAGTGACGTAGTTGATATTATCATGGTCAAACATACACAGCATAGCACAGCGGAAGTCTTGGAATATAAAATATTATTACAAACTCAAATGTCTGAAAATATCAAAGTATTTATTATAAACGAGTCCGTAATATCAAATCCACAGGTGGATCATTACAGGATATATAAAATGAAGCTTAGCAGACTTTATGGCATCTTTAAGGATTTGCAAGATCCTCTTTTTCAACACCGAGCAACTCCCAGCCTATTACGAGTAGTACCTGCCACTTAGTCTTTGGAAAATACGTCAGTTTTCACTGGTAAATACAATTTAACCGACTCATTTGAAAAGAGTTTATGAAAATTGATTTAAGTGCACAAGGCACAAGACCTTTTATAACTTGGGACAATTCTTAATAAAAATCTTGTATACTGAATTACATGTTTACCATACATCTGGGGCCCAGTATAGAGACTGAGACATGATTAAACGACACGCCACTTTTAAAACCCATAAAGGAGTTATCCCCAACTTGTGGGTTATTTCTAATTTATTATTGGCATCTTTTCGGTGTATGCCTACACCCTGCGCATAAGTCGTGGCCATTTACAAATGAATGAGCCAAGGATATATCCAGGACATGGTCGTTAACCCCCAATGTTTAAGTCATCAACAGAACAGTATCAAAACAGGTTTTGTGGATTTACTAGCCAAAATCCGGCATCTGATTGATCCACACCCGACCAAGCGGTATTAATCTACCGTATCCCAAGCCCGTATAAGGGAAAATAAGTTAAAAGTATTTACCTGAGCTAATACTTGATTCACAGCATAATAACTCAGTCGTATCCAATCTATCTAAATGCAGGTAGCTTTTACCGGGTGGCTCTAGTCTGGAGTGATGGTAATATATAACCAATTCAGAATGCTAATGGTCTTTATTTAAGTCATAGACTTAGACCGACTAGCTTAAAGTATCTTAACGCGGTACGACGCGCTTGATTAAGCGATGACCGGAATAGAATGTTATTTAGACCCAACAAGTTTGGATACTTGTATAATATGGGTATACTAAACACATTCAGGATTTTGAGACAAAAACGATAAGGTTAAACCCGTTTCGGCAAACATACGTAAACTAGTTACATAAACCGATCCGAACACGCAAAATGCGTAACGGGTAACCAAATGAATCATATACAAGTTCCATATGTTATTATGCTTAGAATATGTCAATACATCAGTAGGATGTCAACATATATGCCCAAAAAGTATATAAAACCAGATTAAGTCCCGTAAGGGCATTTTGGTAATTTTAATACTTATAAAAGAGATTTTATGACAAAATGTAGTTCTGGTCCTTTCTAATCAGTAAAAATATTTAATTTATCTCATTACATCAGTAAGATATCATACATAGGTGAGGTTTACCATTTATGGCCAAACTATGCCCCGAAAGGGTATTTTGGTCATTTCACATATGCTTTTACGGACATTTTTGGAATTCTGAGTTCACGACTAATACCTACTGTAATAATATTAAAATTTACTTAAAATTTCAGTAGGTAATAAGTCTTAGGTGTTAAAAATGATTTAGAACCATACTATGCGCCTAAATAGCGTAAAATCGCTAATTGACGATAATTAAGGGGTTTTATGGAAATCTGAGATTTTGATTAGTTTTGAATGCTCAAAATACTTTATTTAATATATAAAATCAGTAGGAAAAGGTTTGGCATTCCAATCTTTTGTAAGTCTCATTTTATGCATGAAAAGGGTATTATCGTCATTTACCGAATAATACAAGAACTCTATGATATGATCAGTTTATAATCTGATCAAACATTCCAACAATCCCTAAAAATAATATCTTAACAGTAGGTAATGAGTTTTAGGTCAAAATCCAAGTTTAAACATGCCTTATGCAAGATATCGCAATTTACTTAATTAAAAGCTTCTAATTACGATATCGAGCATAACTCTTATTTGGGACCAAGAATTGATGTCAAATTTTCGGGACAAGCTTATATATCAGTGACAAAGGTTTTTGTCCTCTCACATTTCTAAAAATCTCATTCAAATGTCAAAAGGGCAAAATGGGCGTTTATAAGCATAATAACGGAAACTAGCGTATAATTCAAACCACAAGGAACCATGCAATATAACTTCAGAGGGTTATACTACTGAATAATATGATCCTAATGGAAGCTTAAAACATGGAAGAATCAAGCTTAATCGGGTCAGAACTGAAAAGTCAAAGCAAAGTCAAGCTTTTGCGACTTTCGGTTGTGAACCGACCCTAGACTTAGAATTGTCGGGTTGGACCAGCTTAGACATGATCTAATAATCATTAGCAAGTTATTAGAGTGTTAAAATATAATTTACAACCTCTGAATCTATGGTTTAATTAATATATACAAATCTGCCAAGTTTGACTTTTTGTCAAACTAGTTTGACCCGACAATTAACTAAGCAAATGAAGGAATTAGGAGGTTCCATTTCAGGGGTTAATCACCTACCTAACTATGGTCTTATACCCACTTTTAATTTGGTTAGTGGCTGGACCATGAGAGTTTAATCCGAAAGTCAAAGTTAATATCCGATAACTTGACTTTTCGGTTATTAAAACATAAATCTGAACTATAAGGTGGGCTAGGACACTCACAATGGGTCCATGCTATCTTTTCTACTAAGATAAGTTCCCACTTCAGCTCATGAGTTCCAGAATTGAGGGTTGAAGAGGAATGAATGAAAAATGAACAAAGAAACAATGAAGGTGCTTGGCTATTTATAGTTACCATGAACTTACAAGATCATTACACATGTTTGTGTAACCTCCAAGCAAGAATCAAGGCCCTACAATTGTCACAAGCAGGTACAAAGCCTTGGGGAAGAGATAACTTGGCTACCACACAAAGAAACTTACAAAACAGCCCCTGAAATATCAATCTGTTGCTGAAAAACACGTTTCTGCCCAGATGTGGTGCTCGCGTAGCGCGACGGCCAACCCACCTAGTGGTGGCGCTACGCTACCATGTGCCCAGGTCCAGAAAGTTTCAAACAATTACAGTTTTGGTCCCTGCACATGTTTAAGGCCTTTTTCGATGCGTTTAAACCCCGTTAACCTCATTTCAAGGCTCTAAAATGAAGTTAAAGTATAGGGAACTCAAAACATGCTCAAAAACATGTCGGATGTCGGTTCGTTTGGTCGTACGGTCGCGTTGTTCGGCTAATAACGATGAAACACAAACGGACGCGAAAAACGATCCAAATTACACGACGAATGGAATATTATCAAGCCAAACACTAAAATAAAATATTTTAGTGCTTACATAAATTTTTGGGTGTCCGGGGATATTCAGAATGCGAGATATGCGCGAAAATGCAAACTTGTGCACTTTTTGACACTTTTAGTCCCTGTGTGACATAAAAGTTTATTTCTGCGCACCAAACACCTCTAAGCCTATATCTAGGCTATATAAAGGATAAATAGGGTATGTTTAACTCATGGACATATTCCGGAAGGTCCGTTATCAAACGATTCAACCTACATTTGCAGTTTGACGCAATTAGTCCTTTAATTGCGCTAAGTGGCGCGAAATGATGTTTAATGATATCCAAGCCTTCGATTGCCCATAATGGGCATCGCCGAATGTATGTCCAATTAGTAAAATGCTCCGGTTCGCTTAAAAGGTCCCCGAGAGGCGTAGATTCAAAAGTTGACGCTTTTGGTCCCTTTAATGCGCAAACTTGCGCATAACATCGTTTAATAGCATCGAAGCCTTATCTAGCCAATATTAGGCATTCCTGAGAATATGATGGAACATAATAAAGCTCTCGGTTTATTAAAAGGTCACTCAGAGGTATGAATTAACATGTTGACGCTTTTAACCCTTCATTGCGCAACTTTCAAATAATTACGAAATCGGCTCCTTTTGTCCAACAAGTGGCTCGCCTGAGAATACGGACATCGTATAAGGTCACTCAGAGGCCTAGATTAGGCATGTTGACACTTTCAGTCCTTCTATATTCATAGTTTTCGATTTTGATGAAATTAGTCCTTCATAGTCAACATTTGACTTTATTAGGATTCACTACACGTGTCAATACATCATTGGACACGATTTTACGAGGTGTTACATCCTCACCCCCTTAAAAGAAATCTCGACCCCGAGATTTGCTCAGAAAGATGGAAGTACTTTCTATCGTAATACTGAACTTAACTTCCATAGTCATTTAGGGATCCTTACGGGTATTCCAGTTGACCTATCCAATAGGTGCATGCTCCTTTTCGGAGTTTCCTAACCTGTCGATCCTTGATCGATATAGGTCTTTCTATAAACCTCAGGCTTTCATCAATCAATATGTCTTTATGAGACATTACTAGCGATTTATCAGCTAGGCATTTCTTTAAGTTAGAAATGTGGAACACATTGTGAATTCCACTGAGCTCCTTAGGCAAATTTAGCTTATGAGCTATACTGCAGTCACATTCGATGATCTCGAATGATTTTAGATATCCAAGGCTTAACTTGCCCTTACACTAAAACGTATTGTATTCTTTCGTGTCTGATATTTCGATAGAGCTTTGTTCCCCATTTGGAACTTTAAGAGTTTTGCGCCTCTTGTTCGCATTGCTCTATTGCCGAATACTGGTAGTTTTCAGATGATTACGGATTCATAATATCCTCTCGATCATATTTATGACAAATCTCAGATCCTGATAATTGGGCTTTTTCCAATTTCCTACCCAGCAAATGGGCGTTGGCTATTTCTCCCAAACAAGGTCTCCAAAAGAGCAGCCTTGATGCTTATATAACGCTTTTGGTTAAAAGAACTTATTCAGGGTGAGATAGTTATTCCAGCTACTACCCGAATTAATCTTAAGGAATTAATTTCCCTCATGGTTAGTCGAACCAATCGACGATCCTGGGCATCTAATAACGATTCTTAATCGTTTCTTAGCTAAGTTGCGGTAACCAATGCACAAGGGTATTGCATTGTGCTTTCCTTTATCAACAATAATAGTCAGGGCTCCTAGACAACAAGCTAGGCTGTACAAGCCTTTCTTTATAACTCATCTGGTTAGCCTCAGTTCTTCCATTTCTGTTGATGCTAACCGATATGGAGCTTCTGTAACAGATACAGTTCCTAATAGGATGTCAATCCTAACTTCACTTTGCTCCTCAGGGGTATAACAAGGTAGTTCTACTGAGAAGGAAACAAGTTATCTAACTATGATAGAGGTAGCTTCAATCCTTGACCTTGGTCCACTTACTGACGATTGTGCCATACAGATGACTCATCTGCTTTACGAGTGCACGAACACCTTAAGTAGAGACGCCTACTTAGGCATTTTCTATTATGGATATCTCCCTTGAATACCACTAGCTGACTTTAGTACAATATGACCATTAGTATATCTTGGTGGCCCCATGCATTAAACTTCCATACTGATCAGGCATGGACATAATCTATGGGACGCATTGGGATATGCCAATCCTCACATGGCGCTTTTGTCAAGCATAGTTGGCACTCGTAGTTGATAGAAATCAACGAGAAAAAAAATAATTAAAATAATATATATTGTAGTACTCTATTCAAAGAAAGAGTACTCTTAGATTATACAGAAAGATTATTGCCGATAATAGGAGAATCGGTCTCTCAGGTTTCATTGGTAAGTTCTACCTGACTAAGAATCTGGAGTTCTTATGAATACCATCATAAGTTTGCCAAGATTTTGGTCTATGAAAGACTTTTTATTGCCTGTATTTAAAACAGGATACTTGGCAGAAATTATCATTGTCCAAATGATAAGAAAAGTACTGGATAACATTATGTACTCTCTCTTGACATTCATCAGGTGAGTTTAGGCATTTCCTTCCTTAGCCTTTCCAGACTTAGCTGCGCCTCTTTGGCAGCTTTATGGCATTTAGTTCTAATATGGCCTTTCTCACCACAGTCGTAACAGACTGTATTCTTTTTGTCCCTTCACTCATGGGACTGATGACCAGTTTCTCTGCAAATGCACACTACTTTGGTCTTTGATTCATTCGGCACTATCCCTAGTGTCTTTTATAGCAATTCTTACATACAGGCTTTTTACTGAACCTATGATGGTTCTTATTAAGCCCGTAATTGCTCTTTTCTAGATTTCTGGGAGTTATCCTTCTCCCTTAGTTCATCCTTCACAATCAAAGTGTGAACAAAGCTCTTTTCATGAGTAATTGATTGAGGTTTTGAATGAAATTCAGAGCGAGAAGCATTCGGCTCTTTGAATTGTTTCATGACCTTTTCCATAGCCTTTCAAACTGCTGCGTCAATCGCAGTTTGGAGATTAACTCCAATAATATTGAGGCTTACGTTTGTAGCATTATTAGCTTTTGTCGCCTTAATAGTATTGCGACTGCTATCCACATCATTCGAGTTTGCCATACTCGAAATTTGGTACTAGTGAATTTGTTAGTCATCATCCTGATGACCTGACATAGATCAGCCACGGCATCCATAAACCGTATGGGCTATAGTTTTCCAAACATTCCTAGTGAATGTTATTGGAATGTATATCCATTACATTTGGCCTGGGTCACCAAAGGACCATTAATGGCACTTAAGGTTTAGAGCGACTCCATTACATGTTCGACAGAGGATCATAACGTCACTACTGTCTTTGTCACAAGGACGATTATGAATAGCTCGAAGGCTAGCCTTACATGACTTTTTATTATAATTATATACTTATATGGCATAGATGCCCGTCGCGAAGGACGTAAAAATATATGGCAAAAAGCTTAGTCATGAAGAACATAAATGATTATATGGCACAAAGGCCTTGTCACAAAGGACAATTAGATATGGCTCAAAGTGGCCTCGTCGTAATGACGTTATAAGATATGGCACCAAGGCTTGATCCGGAGGACAATTTCCAATGTTGGCACAAAAGGCCCGTGACTAGGAATGTTAACATTTAATATGTTAACTTGTCACGAATGTCATACTATAGTACATTGACTTGTCATAGATGACTTTAAAACATATCTTATTGTTTTGTCACCAAGGACATTAGTTTATAAGCCGCAATCTTGTCGGATTAGGGACTTCCAGGTTTGAACATAGTTCTTCACCTTTGGACCAAGAGTCATAAACTACAACTGTCATTGTCTCTAAAGATGACTTATTTGGCACAAAGGTAAACTAATTGACATCACTAATGGATGTTCATATATCATCATTGCATTTGATGATATCAGTCATGATCACGCTGATCATATAGACTGTTAGGGTTGGGTATAACCCACCCTTTGGGTAGGGGATTTTGAGGATCACCACTATCTTTGTCTTATTGACAATAGAGTAAAGTGTAGCCCGTAGGCATTCCATCACAATGGATGTTAATATTAGGATTATCATATTAATGATACTAGTCAGGATCGCAATGATCATACAGACTATGGGATTTGAGCATAGCTCACCCCCTTGGGCAAAGAATCACAAAATTTTACATTTGCCTGGTCTCAGATGGACAATATAATATAGCCCTTAGGCCAAACATCATTAAGGATGTCAGATTTAATCATCGCATTGATGATTTTAGTCATGATCGCATTGACCACGTAGACTATTTGGCTTGAGCACAGCTCATTACCTTGGACAGGGGATCATAAGGATCACAATGTCAATGTCATAGAGACGTCCTCATATAGCACAAGGCTTATCTCGAAGGGCAGTTAGATGGCACAAAAGGCCTTGTCACAAGGACAATTAAAACAAAATCAACGATCTCTTGGATCAGTGATCTTTAAGGGTCGAACATAGTTCATCGCCTTTTGACAAGAAGTTTATAAAATAAAACTATCATTGTCATGTATACACCTTCGCCCACAGGCATACATCTTAACTGGATGTTTGGATGTATACATCATATTGTTGTTTAATAGCCATGATTCGTATTGATCATATAGGCTATGAAGGTGACTTGGAAAAGTCCAAGTACTTTTTGGAAGCTAGTGTGGTCTCTCAAGTCACACAGCCAGGAATGTTAACATGTTCTTAGATGTTAACAAGGATTAATTATCTTAAGAGGGTTTTACCATCACAGCCATGTTCATAGACATATAGGCTAGGTTATACCATTAAGAGGATCTTTTGAAATTTTCAGCTGATCGTTAAAGTTAGAGTAAAATTCAGAACTATTGTTGGATAAGGGACGAAATGAATACCTACATAAAATTTTCAAAACTTTTCTAGATCATTAGGGATTTACAATAGTGCCTTAAACAGGACTTTTAGTAATATATTTGTCCACAGAGGACTCAAAGAAAAATATAAGTCCTTATAAGGACTATAAAATTTTACAAATCCATATATGGATTATAATGAAACATCAATGTCCTCAAAAGGGACTAATTTAAAATAGCGTATCCCCAAAGGGATCTTAATGAAATAACATGTCCATAAAAGGATCATATTGGTACAACGTGCACACAAAAAGGGCTTTGCTGTACAGGCGTCCTCACAGGGACTTTTAAATAACTCTAGTCCATGCAGGGACTAAAAGGAAATACAAGTCCGAAAAGGGACTATAAAATATGCCAGTATAGGGACTTTTATGATATAACATGTCCATGAAGGGACTTCAATAAACAATTGCCCACGAAGGGACTTTATGACGAAAGGTACGTCCTCAGTGAGACTTATTAATGAAACAATATATCCTTGAAAGGATTATAATAGGATATCATATCCACAAGGGATCTTAATAGAATAATATGTCCAAAAAGGGACTATAATGAATTATTATGTCCGCCAGGGGACTCTAATAAAATAATATGTCTATTAAAATACTTTTAATAAAATACTATGTCCATGGAAGGACTATGAAGGAATATAATGTCCATGAAAGGACTATATCGAAATATCAAGTCCATGAGAGGACTATTTTTAAAATAGTGTATCCACATAAGGGATTTTTAATAAAATCACACGTCCATGAAAGGACTATATTGAAACAGCATGCCCATCGAGGGACTTTATTGAAATATAACGTCCACAAGGGACTATATTTAAAGATAATGTCCATAAAAGGACTAAATAGCAAATGCCCATATAGGGTCTTTAGTAAAAAGGTGTGTCCACACAGGGACTAAATAGAAGAGATAGGTCCTTTTAAGGACTTGACAGACAAGGAATATTATGAAGGAATGATTCTGTAATGTCTTCCTTGCTCCATTCGATTGTTTCTCTTCTGGGTTTACTATACACGGTGAAGGTACAAAATACCTCGGTGAATAATGTAGATATTCCAATCAGGATCCGTTACAGAAGTAGAATTCAAGGATTCAATGGTTAAAGAAATGATATGGATCACGGATTGGGTTTTGACTGATATAATCCAAGTCTGGGATTCCAAACTTGAAGGTAAGAAACAAGGGTTATCAGCAAAAACGGGAGTCTCAGGAACCACCTGGTATGGACTCCATTGGTACAGACTTTAAAATTTGAGCCTCAGGGATCTCCGGTATGGACTCTGAAGTCTGATTCCAAATCAAATGGGTTTGGTTTTGGGAATGAATCCATAAAGGTCTTCCTCCAAACCGGTCGCACGCTTATTCTAGCCGTATGGTGAAGCTTGGTATTCCTTGGCTTCGGATGAGGAAAATCTCTGTCAACGGCTTCCTTGCTTGGCGACTTATTTAACATACACAAAATCGAAAACAATGTTTACTTAATAGGGATGAGAGCATTCCTATGTTAAGTCTTGACTCAAAAGGTCTAAGGAATAATGCTACTGTGTCATTGAGATTAAACACAAAAGACTAGTGTTTAATTCACTCAATGTTGGCTCTGATACCAACCTGTCACACCCCGATATTTCCACATATTACCGGTGGGCCCGGTGGGGAGTATAGTGACGTAGTTGATATTATCATGGTCAAACATACACAGCATAGCACAGCGGAAGTCTTGGAATATAAAATATTATTACAAACTCAAATGTCTGAAAATATCAAAGTATTTATTATAAACGAGTCCGTAATATCAAATCCACAGGTGGATCATTACAGGATATATAAAATGAAGCTTAGCAGACTTTATGGCATCTTTAAGGATTTGCAAGATCCTCTTTTTCAACACCGAGCAACTCCCAGCCTATTACGAGTAGTACCTGCCACTTAGTCTTTGGAAAATACGTCAGTTTTCACTGGTAAATACAATTTAACCGACTCATTTGAAAAGAGTTTATGAAAATTGATTTAAGTGCACAAGGCACAAGACCTTTTATAACTTGGGACAATTCTTAATAAAAATCTTGTATACTGAATTACATGTTTACCATACATCTGGGGCCCAGTATAGAGACTGAGACATGATTAAACGACACGCCACTTTTAAAACCCATAAAGGAGTTATCCCCAACTTGTGGGTTATTTCTAATTTATTATTGGCATCTTTTCGGTGTATGCCTACACCCTGCGCATAAGTCGTGGCCATTTACAAATGAATGAGCCAAGGATATATCCAGGACATGGTCGTTAACCCCCAATGTTTAAGTCATCAACAGAACAGTATCAAAACAGGTTTTGTGGATTTACTAGCCAAAATCCGGCATCTGATTGATCCACACCCGACCAAGCGGTATTAATCTACCGTATCCCAAGCCCGTATAAGGGAAAATAAGTTAAAAGTATTTACCTGAGCTAATACTTGATTCACAGCATAATAACTCAGTCGTATCCAATCTATCTAAATGCAGGTAGCTTTTACCGGGTGGCTCTAGTCTGGAGTGATGGTAATATATAACCAATTCAGAATGCTAATGGTCTTTATTTAAGTCATAGACTTAGACCGACTAGCTTAAAGTATCTTAACGCGGTACGACGCGCTTGATTAAGCGATGACCGGAATAGAATGTTATTTAGACCCAACAAGTTTGGATACTTGTATAATATGGGTATACTAAACACATTCAGGATTTTGAGACAAAAACGATAAGGTTAAACCCGTTTCGGCAAACATACGTAAACTAGTTACATAAACCGATCCGAACACGCAAAATGCGTAACGGGTAACCAAATGAATCATATACAAGTTCCATATGTTATTATGCTTAGAATATGTCAATACATCAGTAGGATGTCAACATATATGCCCAAAAAGTATATAAAACCAGATTAAGTCCCGTAAGGGCATTTTGGTAATTTTAATACTTATAAAAGAGATTTTATGACAAAATGTAGTTCTGGTCCTTTCTAATCAGTAAAAATATTTAATTTATCTCATTACATCAGTAAGATATCATACATAGGTGAGGTTTACCATTTATGGCCAAACTATGCCCCGAAAGGGTATTTTGGTCATTTCACATATGCTTTTACGGACATTTTTGGAATTCTGAGTTCACGACTAATACCTACTGTAATAATATTAAAATTTACTTAAAATTTCAGTAGGTAATAAGTCTTAGGTGTTAAATATGATTTAGAACCATACTATGCGCCTAAATAGCGTAAAATCGCTAATTGACGATAATTAAGGGGTTTTATGGAAATCTGAGATTTTGATTAGTTTTGAATGCTCAAAATACTTTATTTAATATATAAAATCAGTAGGAAAAGGTTTGGCATTCCAATCTTTTGTAAGTCTCATTTTATGCATGAAAAGGGTATTATCGTCATTTACCGAATAATACAAGAACTCTATGATATGATCAGTTTATAATCTGATCAAACATTCCAACAATCCCTAAAAATAATATCTTAACAGTAGGTAATGAGTTTTAGGTCAAAATCCAAGTTTAAACATGCCTTATGCAAGATATCGCAATTTACTTAATTAAAAGCTTCTAATTACGATATCGAGCATAACTCTTATTTGGGACCAAGAATTGATGTCAAATTTTCGGGACAAGCTTATATATCAGTGACAAAGGTTTTTGTCCTCTCACATTTCTAAAAATCTCATTCAAATGTCAAAAGGGCAAAATGGGCGTTTATAAGCATAATAACGGAAACTAGCGTATAATTCAAACCACAAGGAACCATGCAATATAACTTCAGAGGGTTATACTACTGAATAATATGATCCTAATGGAAGCTTAAAACATGGAAGAATCAAGCTTAATCGGGTCAGAACTGAAAAGTCAAAGCAAAGTCAAGCTTTTGCGACTTTCGGTTGTGAACCGACCCTAGACTTAGAATTGTCGGGTTGGACCAGCTTAGACATGATCTAATAATCATTAGCAAGTTATTAGAGTGTTAAAATATAATTTACAACCTCTGAATCTATGGTTTAATTAATATATACAAATCTGCCAAGTTTGACTTTTTGTCAAACTAGTTTGACCCGACAATTAACTAAGCAAATGAAGGAATTAGGAGGTTCCATTTCAGGGGTTAATCACCTACCTAACTATGGTCTTATACCCACTTTTAATTTGGTTAGTGGCTGGACCATGAGAGTTTAATCCGAAAGTCAAAGTTAATATCCGATAACTTGACTTTTCGGTTATTAAAACATAAATCTGAACTATAAGGTGGGCTAGGACACTCACAATGGGTCCATGCTATCTTTTCTACTAAGATAAGTTCCCACTTCAGCTCATGAGTTCCAGAATTGAGGGTTGAAGAGGAATGAATGAAAAATGAACAAAGAAACAATGAAGGTGCTTGGCTATTTATAGTTACCATGAACTTACAAGATCATTACACATGTTTGTGTAACCTCCAAGCAAGAATCAAGGCCCTACAATTGTCACAAGTAGGTACAAAGCCTTGGGGAAGAGATAACTTGGCTACCACACAAAGAAACTTACAAAACAGCCCCTGAAATATCAATCTGTTGCTGAAAAACACGTTTCTGCCCAGATGTGGTGCTCGCGTAGCGCGACGGCCAACCCACCTAGTGGTGGCGCTACGCTACCATGTGCCCAGGTCCAGAAAGTTTCAAACAATTACAGTTTTGGTCCCTGCACATGTTTAAGGCCTTTTTCGATGCGTTTAAACCCCGTTAACCTCATTTCAAGGCTCTAAAATGAAGTTAAAGTATAGGGAACTCAAAACATGCTCAAAAACATGTCGGATGTCGGTTCGTTTGGTCGTACGGTCGCGTTGTTCGGCTAATAACGATGAAACACAAACGGACGCGAAAAACGATCCAAATTACACGACGAATGGAATATTATCAAGCCAAACACTAAAATAAAATATTTTAGTGCTTACATAAATTTTTGGGTGTCCGGGGATATTCAGAATGCGAGATATGCGCGAAAATGCAAACTTGTGCACTTTTTGACACTTTTAGTCCCTGTGTGACATAAAAGTTTATTTCTGCGCACCAAACACCTCTAAGCCTATATCTAGGCTATATAAAGGATAAATAGGGTATGTTTAACTCATGGACATATTCCGGAAGGTCCGTTATCAAACGATTCAACCTACATTTGCAGTTTGACGCAATTAGTCCTTTAATTGCGCTAAGTGGCGCGAAATGATGTTTAATGATATCCAAGCCTTCGATAGCCCATAATGGGCATCGCCGAATGTATGTCCAATTATTAAAATGCTCCGGTTCGCTTAAAAGGTCCCCGAGAGGCGTAGATTCAAAAGTTGACGCTTTTGGTCCCTTTAATGCGCAAACTTGCGCATAACATCGTTTAATAGCATCGAAGCCTTATCTAGCCAATATTAGGCATTCCCGAGAATATGATGGAACATAATAAAGCTCTCGGTTTGTTAAAAGGTCACTCAGAGGTATGAATTAACATGTTGACGCTTTTAACTCTTCATTGCGCAACTTTCAAATAATTACGAAATCGGCTCCTTTTGTCCAACAAGTGGCTCGCCTGAGAATACGGACATCGTATAAGGTCACTCAGAGGCCTAGATTAGGCATGTTGACACTTTCAGTCCTTCTATATTCATAGTTTTCGATTTTGACGAAATTAGTCCTTCATAGTCAACATTTGACTTTATTAGGATTCACTACACGTGTCAATACATCATTGGACACGATTTTACGAGGTGTTACAATAGACCCCTCTTTTACTGTTTTTCCAAACTGTTTTGGGGTGGAACACATGTGCCTACTTGTTACTTTCCTGCTTTCCTGTTTTCACATCATATACTGCTATGTTCGTTAGTACATTATAGTACATGATTTCATTACATTTCATGCTATGTATTGCCATTGTGTGCATTACTTAGTACATCGTTTTACATGACATTTTGACATAGACATTTGACAGAGACATTTCGACATAGACATTTTAACATGATTGACATTGATCATGTATTTCCCACAAAACATAACTTTGATTTAAACCAAGTTTTACTTCAATACTTTGTTTTTATGCATATGGTTTAGTTGAGACATTTCACTTGCCATACATGGATATTTGACATAGACATTTGACATGGATATTTGACATAGACATTTGACATGGATATTTGACATAGACATTTGACATGGATATTTGACATAGACATTTTGACATGATTTACATCTTGACATGAATACTTTGACATATTATTCAATACATTTGACAATTGATTTAAACATAGACATTTTACATTGTTTGGTTTGGTTTGATTAAGTGATTAAGTAACGATGTGTGTGTAATATGATACAAGCATGGTGGATACGCCGCTGGTACTTCCTATATATAAGTGTTTGTATGGTATTACATATCGTAGCGTTATTTGAATCATTTCAGTTTGATACATATAACATTTTATACAAATAACATACTTTTCACAATACATTGTTTTACAAACAACTTATCTTATACAAACTCAGTTTACAATGGTTATTCATTTAACCATACATTATTCACTTATTTATACATATCATCTGAACTCATTGTTTTTCAAATGATTTACAAAACAAAGCAAATAACAAGGTTCATGACTAAACATTTTCTCAAACATAAGTCATGAAACCTATTTTCACAAAACCTATGTATCTCACAGGCATTTTTATGCTGACGTACCTATTTTCACATGTGTTTTTCAGGAGCTGTTGCATAAGATGATCAAGATACACTTAGGCAGACTTGGGCTTTAGTGACAATAAAAGATGCAAGACTAGTTAATTATGTTGTATTTCTTTGTTTGTTAAGACATTGTAACACTTTTAATCATTAAAACGAAACTTCAATTGCCATGGATTTGAAACAATTAATTCTGTTACAACACTCCCCGACATTTCCGCCACGTTTTGTATGTTCCACGTGGTCGGGGTGTGACAGAAAAGATGGTATCAGAGCCAATGGTTATAGGGAATTAGGTTATTAGTAATTAGTAAAGCTTTGACCTAGTCTATAACCTTCTTAGGACCCTAACGCGAGTTTACTTGCGTTTAGTCATATAACAATACCGTCACCTATCCTTAGGTGACGACCACAACAAGAACATAAATTTCAAAACCGCTTTTGAAAACTAATCATCTGTTCTAGGATGATTTATTACAAGGTTTTGAACCCTCTGTTATATGGTTTTGAACCCCTTTGAGTTTTCAAAATCTCATCAAGGTTCTGGGTTTTAAATAATGTGAACACGTGCAAACTGGAAGGGTGAATGCCTGTATTCTGGGTTTTCTGTCTAGGCAAGCACTTCGTATACATCTCATCAGACGCGAGACCAGTTGTGCTTACCTGGGAATTCTTGGGATGAGTGTTCACTTATAGGCGATCATGTCTTCGCGATACATTATTTTTGACCCATTTACTTTGATTAATCACTGTGTGTCGTTTGTTGCTTCGTAGTAACAAACAAATGACCACTATCCTTGCTTTCATCAGATTTGTTCATCTTATTCTTTTCGTCTAATTCTCTCACTCGTTTCATTTCATGTTTCCTCTTTTAGAATGCCTCCTCGACGCGAAAACCAGATATCGACTGCCGAACTGGCAGAAATCATTGCGCAGCAAATGGCTGCTCAATTCCCAAACCTCTTTGCTCAATGGAATCAAGCCAACAACAACAACAATGGTCCATGCAATTTCAAGAGTTTTAACTCGGCGAAACCACTCAAGTTTAGTGGTTCTGAGGGAGCGACTGGGCTTCTTCAATGGTTCGAGAGCATTGAGAATACTTTCCGCCACGTGCAGTGTCCTGACAATCGCAAGGTCGAGTTTGCTTCGAGTGTATTCCAGAAGAGAGCCCTTACGTGGTGGAACGGGGTTATGAGAGATCGTGGTGCAGAAGTTGCTCTAGCACAGACATGGGCTGAACTTAGAGCCCTTATGATGAAGGAATTCTGTCCTCGACACGAGATCAGGGCTTTGGAAAGGGAATTCGACAATCTTGAGCAAGACAGCGGTGAGCATCGAGCCTACACGGACCGTTATGAAGAGTTAAGTCTGTTATGCCCAAACATGGTCACGCCTTTGGATAAGGCAATCGAAAAGTACATTGATGGCCTCCCTGATTCAATACAAGACATTTTGACTGGTAGCAACCCTACTACAGTTAGACAGGCCATTGAGCTATCTGCAACCTTGACTGAATCAAAGATCAGGAAAGGTAAACTTTTCCGAAAAGGTGACAAGAAGCCGGTCGAAGAATCGGAACCAATCGAGGAATCAAAGATCATGGATGAACAGACTGGATCTCCTAAGAGGTCAAAGAAGCGAAAGGCTTCTCAGAACTACGCTGTGGTCGCTCACAATGATCAAGCCATCCTCAACCAACCAGCTCAACCCCCTGCCAGGAAACCCTACAACGGAACTGCACCCTTGTGCAACCAATGTGGCCTACATCATCATGCTGGGGTGAAGTGCCGCACATGCCAAGTTTGCGGACTTATAGGTCATACAGCTAGGGTTTGCCCAACCGCAGTTGCACCAAATCAAGCTGGCAACAATCCTGCTCAAGCTCGTTTTCCACAGGGGTCTTGCTACAACTGTGGCGAGATGGGCCATTTTCGTAGGAATTGCCCAAGGCTTGCTAATGCAAATCCAGCGCAGGGATGAGCATATGATCAACCAGAAGACAACATCGTTTAGAAATAATCACGTCTTATGTATTATTTTCTTTTGTTGTCAAGATCCAAGAAACAGTTGTTATCGTTGTTTATAAATAAATCTTTTATTTACATTGCAATGTATTTATGTGATTGTATGTATAAACAACATATCCCCTACAATACCGACAATCAAGGAACCGCATTCCTTGAAGAACAGACTACCCCCAAATTTCTTCTATTATACGATCTCTTGCGTTTTTCACGAAAATCCTAAGTACCCGTTTCTTCCAAGAGAAACGAAGTACGAGGTGCCGAGTTAATAGCAATCAATAACAAGATAATAACAATTAAACAACTATGTGATTATGTGCTTATGAACATTTCAAGACAAACTGTGCGGACTGTGCAAGGAATTACGTAATTATGGATGCATACATAATTATGAAATTTAGTGCACAGAAACCACAGCGAGCTTTGTCATGTACCTAGAAGTTAACCCTATTCATTTCCAATTCTGATGAAGTATCCGTTGAGGAAAAATGAACTAGCTATTCATTTTTCACTTCTGAAGAATATCCGTTGAGGAAATGAATATCCGTTTATCCTTCATTTCCAATTCTGAAGAATACCCGTTGAGGAAAATGACTCCGTTTGTGCATTTTCGTTCTGAAGAGTATCTGTCGAGGGAAATGAATATCCGTTTATTTAAATCCTTCATTTCCGAACCTGAGGAAACAACCGATGAAAATGACTCCGTTAGTTCATTTTCGTTTCTGAAGATTATCCGTTGAGGAAATGAATATCCGTTTATCCTTCATTTCCAATTCTGAAGAATACCCGTTGAGGAAAATGACTCCGTTTGTGCATTTTCGTTCTGAAGAG